>OY856326.1:16557916-17867500 GCA_963693445.1 Agonopterix heracliana | reverse complement strand
GATTACGGCCCGCAGGTAGGGAGGCACGTCATGATATACGAGTGCCTCCCTGATCGCCTGCCAGGGGATGGTGTTGAACGCGTTGACGATGTCGAGGCTCACCGCCAACACCACCCCCCCCTCTTGGACTGCCTGTTCCGACAGGGAACGGACGCGCTTAATGGCGTCCACCGTCGAACGTCCCCGCCGGAATCCAAACTGGCAGTCCGACAGATCGGGTCCCACTCGCGACAGGTGCCCGCTGATACGGGCGGAGATTATCCTCTCGAAGAGTTTCCCCGCCTCGTCCAGCAGGCATATCGGTCGGAATGCGGAGGGAGAGTCCGCGGTTCTACCTTCCTTCTGCAGGAGCACCAGTCTCGCTTCCTTCCAGCCGAGGGGGAACACGCCGAGGCGGAGACAGCTCGTGAAAAGCCGCCTCAGCCTGTTCCCTAGCACCGACAGAGCCAACACCAGCGCCCGACCCGGAACACCGTCGGGTCCGGGCGCTGTGTTCCGGGAGGCCAGCCGCCGCACTGCCCGGTCTAGCTCACCCTCCGTCACCTCACACTCATCGGACCATGATTGCCGGTCCGACAGTGACGGGGGGTTGGAGGGACTCCCCTGGACCCTTGGGAAGAGCGTGTTTACCACTCTTCCCACGAATTCGGGTTCCAGGGTTTCCGTCACTGGAGGGACCCACGGTTTGAGCTTGCCCAGTACCATTTTGTACGGGCGCCCCCATGGGTCCCTGTTCAGTCCCTCCAAGAGCTCTCTCCAGCACCGGGCCTTGCTCTCAGCGATGGCGTTGCTGAGAGCCTTTACGGCCTCTCCGTACACCCGACGCGCTCTGTCTCTTTCCTCGGCTGGGGCTCGCCTTCTTCTTCCGGCTCGGAGGTACGGGCGGCGCAACCTCGCGACCTCACTACGAAGTCGCGAGATCTCCTCGGTCCACCAGTACGCCGAGCCTCCTCGGGCCGGCCTGACCCGGGGCATCGATGCGTCGCATATCGACGTCATCGTGTCCCGGAACCAGACCGCCTGCGCTTCCGGATCGGACGAGATCTCCTCCTCCGTCCAGTCCGCGACGTGGGCTGCGGCGACGACCATTTCTCGGTCGAGCCGCTTGAGGGACCAACGTCGCGGAGGGCTGCCATCCTGGCTTGTGCGGCTGGGGCGGCGGAGCGATACATCGAATACGATGTATCGGTGGTCAGATCTAGTGACCGCCTCCTCCGCCACCCTCCATCCTGACACCATGCGGATCGCAGAGGGAGTCGCCCACGACAGGTCCACGACCGACTCCCCCTGCCACCGCACACAGGTGCTAGCTGAACCTTGGTTTAATAGACCAAGGTCCAGCCCTGCCGCCCACTCCAGGAGTATCTCCCCTTTTATATCGTCCCGGGTGTCACCCCACTCACTTGAGTGGGCGTTAAAGTCACCCAGGACGATGACTGGTCGGGGGGCGCAACCGCGAATGCAGTTGGCCAGCCCGTCCAGGTAAGCCTCGTACGCGGCCGGGCTCACGTTATTGGGGGAGATGTAGCAACCGACTACGGCCGTAGAGCCCCACTCTACGGCCACGTAGCCCAGCCCTCTCCCCAACAGAGAGCAATGGAGGCCATCCTTTCCCACCCAGTATATGGCGGCGGAGCCATCGGTCGCCCCGAACCACCGAGGATGGTCCGGGATGGAGAGTGGCTCCGCGACGACTGCCAGATCAACCGACCACTCCGCGATCGTCTGGAACATGAGGTTCTGGGCGTCGCGGCAGTGGTTCAGGTTGATCTGGAGTATTTTCGCTGGAGGTACTAGGCCTGTTGAGCCTCCATGGCCTCCTCTTCCGGTCGTTGGACCGGCTGGCCGTCTCCCTCTCTGGCTGAGGCGGGAGTTGGGCGGACTACCGTCCCCTTCTTTTTCTTCTTCGGCGGGGAGCATTTTTTGCTCCCCAGCCGATGGTTGGCGGGTAGCCCGTAGTCGGCGCACACCGGGCATTTCGGAGCGTCCGCTTCGCACTCCCGAGCCTTGTGGCCCGGGTCTCCGCATACGTAGCAGCGGGCGCTCCTGTCCACGTTGTCGGGGCACGTGTCCCTGACGTGCCCCATTTCGAGGCACCGGTGGCACTGGAGGGGACGTGCCGCCAGAACCTCTACCCGCGCCGACGACCACCCGACCTGGATACGTCGGACCCCCGCCGCCTTCCTCACAGCCGATAGTGGGGCCCGGACCCATGCCGAACCAAGCCTGTGGGGCCCGCCGCGGATCTCTCCAACCTTTACGTCGGCCGGGGAGCACCCACCTACTTCCGCCACGGCCGCCGCTACCTCAGTGGGGGTGATGGTCTCATCCAGGTCCATCACCCTCAGCTCCGCCGTCTTGCACGGACGCGTGAAGCGGGCGTCCGCTTCGCTTATCCCGAGCCTTTCCCGAAGGCACTTGAGTAAGGCGTCCGCCTTGGCGGCGCTGTCCGGTCCGGGGACCTCCAGCAAAAGGCCCCCGTTGGCGGCTTTGCGCTGGCGGAGCCCGCCGGTGATGCCAAGGTCTGAAAGCTTGATGAGCACCTTGGCATCCTTCATTATGCGGGGCAGCGACCACTGCGATCCCGGCAGTACCGAAATCAGCACGGCCGCCGCCGCAGGCTGTCGGGGCAGCTTGGGTTGCGGCCGTCCCTGGGTCGCCACCGTCCGGGGTGCGACGGGTGGCAATGCTGCCTTTCTGGCAGCAGCTCTTGCCTTTCGGCCCACCACTCTGGACCACGGGGTTTCCCCCTGCCCCGCCGCCGGCCCCGAAGGAGGAGGTTGGGCAGTGGCCTGAGCGGTGGGCACTGAAGGAGCTTCGGTGTGCCCCCTTGCCGCCCTCTTCTTCCTTTTTTCCTTCCCCTTCTTCTTCCCCTCCCCTGCAGGAGCAGAAGAAGAAGTGGGAGTAGGCCCGACCGGGGTTTTTGTCCCCGGATGAGTAGCCCCCTCCGTCGCTTGTTTCCTTTTTAAAGGCGGACGAGCCCCTCTCTCCGGGAAGTACCGGTCCATGATAGTGGACTGGAACCGTGCGAAATCGCGCTCCATTTGGACCGCGATTTGGTCCCAGTCCATGCCGGCAGCCTTCTCTTCAGGCCCCTGCTCTGCTCCGGCTGGGGTCTTCGTGGCCTTGGGTTTGGGCTGCCCCGCCCGAGGACCGGGTTTCGCCCCACCGTGGCGTAGCTCCTGCACTTCACCCGCCAGCTCCTCTATGCGGTTCATCAGGGCCGCGACTTGCGCGCGGAACTGGTGGTTCTCCTTATCCCGCCGCTCGGCCCTGATGCAGAGCTCCTTCGTGCCTTCTTGAAGGGCTCCACAAGCCTCCCGGAAGGCAGCCGTCATCTCTGCCTTCGTTGACTTTGGTCGGGAGAAGGTTTCCCCCGCGGCAGAGAGGCTGCGGAGCATCTCCGCACCTATCTCCGAGGAGGGCTTTTCCTCTCCCAGACCCGCAAGTTCTGCGCTGTGAGGGCGCTTCGCCGGCTCCTGCTCTCCTTCAGCCGGGCCCTGCGGTTTCCGCTTTCGCGTCCGCATGACTCGGCCCCGGGATGAGAGCGACTCCTGCGACATCGCAGAGCAGTCCGACTCATTCCCACTGACGCTAAACACGTCCGGAATCGGGGTGGGAGGTCTGGTCCCGAAAATGAGTTTTATGCCCCCCGAACGGGGCCGCGTTCTCATCTCCTCCTTCTCTGCTCCGCCGGCTAAGGAGCCGGCTTCCACTTCCTGGTTGATTTTTATATTTGAGTCCATATTGAATCCCACGAGTATGGGGGAAATAAAACGTCCGCCCGGGCAGTGCCCCCTGTACCCGGGTAACCCTAATACCACTGGGAGATCAGAAGGTATCCCAGGGTTGGCCGCTAGAGACTGATGAACTCCCCAGCCGCTCTTACGAGCATCCCGACGCCACGTGCCGCAACGCCGAGAGTTGAGGATTTATTATAGAGGTTTACTCCTCGCGGTCCGGCCGATTAAGGCAAGACCTTCGGTCCTAGCCCTGAGCCGCTAGACATATCAACGACACTCAGTATACGCTAGGGTTACGAGAAAACGACGGTGGCAAGAAGAGGAAAGTCCTCCACCTGCCTGCTCTGCGGCAGGGTAAGTGCACGCAGAGCCCGCCCCTGCTCCTCCACTATGCCCTCTGCTAACCAGAGGGACATGCGGAAGAACGCCTTCCCCCGTCAGGTAATTCGCCGATGGGCAGTGAATTCACCCACTCCCGTGCCCTACGGCACCTCCAACACGCGGATGATTCCGGCCTCACTCGTCCACTACGCCCTCTGCTAGATTACCAGAGGGACGTGCGGAGAGCCCTCACGCACGGGGCAGTTTGACCCAAGCGGGGCCCCACCCCGTGAAAGTGGTGTTCTTAGCTTCACTCCAAGCATTACTCGCTTGGAGCTACTGAGCCCCCCCGCCACGGCAAGGCGAACACCCTGGGGGGGAACCTAACCTAACCTTTTTTTTTTTTTTTTTTTTTTTTTTTTTTTTTTTTTATACGCTGGGAAAAAATGCTTTACGCATCCCCTCCCGTTGGGGGACAGGAGGGGTATGTGGGACTCCCCGGTGCGAGTCACCGGTATACCCACTAAAATAACCCAGCGGCACTCCCGCTTCGCCTGGATGGCAGGGAACTGGGAGACCGGCAGAGCCTTTTCATCCAGTCCCCCACCGGCGATCGCCTGCCTTTCGGCCGGCCCACCACAGAATGTCTTCCCGCAATGGTGATGAGTAGTGCAATGCAGGCGGAGGCGCCCCCGCACCTATCGCCCGCTACTCACCACTGGTAGGCTGAAGGCAGCCGCTGTTAAGCAGCCGCCGACCGCCACCGCCGGTTTTAACGACTTCACTGTCGGGTGTTATTGACTTTTCCTTGTCTCAGCCCGGCCAATGAAGGCACGGCCCTCGGTCGCCTGGAAACAGTCCAGACGATAACGATATACCGCTTGGCGGTGGCGGGGAAGGAACTCCTTCGCGGCCTGCTCTGCGGTAGTGTGAGTACGCGCAGAGCCCGCCCCTGCTCCTCCACTGTGCCCTCTGCTAAGCAGAGGGACACGTGGAGAAACGAACCGCGGCCGGGTCAAGCTGACCCGCCGCCCTCCTGTGGTCACATCTCAGAGATGCGACCACCCCGCATAGGGTTGGTTCACGCCGGCAAGCCGGTACCCCCCATTTCTGGGGGGCATTCCCCTATCCACCACCCGGGGACGCGCCCGATAGCAGACCCAACCTGCCACGGGAACCTAACCTAACCTAACCTAACCTAACCTAACCTAACCTAACCTAACCTAACCTTTTTTTTTTTTTTTTTTTTTTTTTTCCGGAGGGGAAAATGCATTACGCATACCACCCGGGCGCAGGGGGCACCCGAGTGGTTATGTGGGACTCCCGTATAGGCTAATGAGACCCACGGTATACCCACTAAAAACCCCCC
Source organism: Agonopterix heracliana (assembly GCA_963693445.1). Classification (NCBI taxonomy): domain Eukaryota; kingdom Metazoa; phylum Arthropoda; class Insecta; order Lepidoptera; family Depressariidae; genus Agonopterix; species Agonopterix heracliana. The sequence goes on along the minus strand of OY856326.1, from coordinate 17,862,067 downwards.
CCATCTTTCTCCGCTCCGCCTTGTGGCGGGGTAACGGGAACGCTTTCGCAATCAACCGCGACCCGGCCGGCGGCAGCCGCCCACAAGCGGCTCCATCGCCAAAGCCCGAAGGCCCTCCGCGATGGGCGCACCAGATGGTATGGTGCGCCTCCCTCCTCGGCCTCCACCCGTACCGTAGCAGACGCCCCCCGAGCCTGCTACTAGGAGGCCATGGGTACCAGATAACTGGCACCCGGTGGCAGATCGGGTCCGTAGCTCTGCCACCGACCACACCTCGGCCGCAGAGGATAGGGCAAGCGGCGCACCTTATCACCGACATGCCTCTTCCCCTGCGGCCCCACCAGTGCCGGTTCTACCACCGACCACACCTCGGCCGCAGAAGATAGGGAGAACGGCGCACCGTAATACCGGCACTCCTCTTCTTCTGCGTCCCACCTCCAACGCGTCCGCAGCGGACTAGTTCAGCCCGCTGCGAGCGCCCTCCTCTGGCCAGCCGACAGCCAAGATAGGCCGGCCCTGGTTGCCTCTTAGCTTCACCGTGTGTTCCCGCCCACGGTTACTAAGCCCCCCCGCCCCGACAAGGCGGGCAACCCTCGGGGGGGAAATAACAGCTGCCGAGCTGAGGCTCGAACCCGAGAATATCTGAACCGAATGTGTCTTCCCGACCGTTGGACCAACGCGTCGTATAACCTAACCTAACCTAACCTAACCTAACCTAACCTAACCTAACCTAACCTAACCTAACCTAACCTAACCTAACCTAACCTAACCTAACCTAACCTAACCTAACCTAACCTAACCTAACCTAACCTAACCTTTTTTTTTTTTTTTTTTTTTTTTTTTTTTTGACGCTGGGAAAAAATGCTTTACGCATCCCCCCCCGTTGGGGGACGGGAGGGGTATGTGGGACTCCCCGGTGCGTGTCACCGGTATACCCACTAAAATAACCCAGCGGCACTCCCGCTTCGCCCGGATGGCAGGGAACTGGGAGACCAGCGGAGCCTTTTCATCCAGTCCCCCACCGGCGATCGCCCGCCTTCTCGGCGGGCCCATACACGCTCCCCCGCGCAGGGAGGAGCCGGGGAATGAGCCGTGAGTGCTCGGCCATTCCCCTTTCCGCGAGGGTGGCGAGTAGTGCAATGCGGGCGGAGGCGCCCCCGCACCTGTCGCCCGCTACTCACCACCTGGAGGCTGAAGACGGTTATGAAACCGCCTTCTCCTGCCCCTTCTCCGCCGGCGGAGCGGTGCCGCGAGAGGGTCTTCCTCCCGCGCGCGCTCCGCCTCCTCCTTCTGTGATATGACGAGTTCACAGAAGGAGGCGACCGCCGCCCATGCCTCCTCACCTCCCAGCATGGCGTTTACCACGCCGGGAAGCGAGAGGTCCGGCCCGACCGCCGCGACCAAGTCCAGGCGCGGCTCGGACCACGACGGACACACCTCGAGAGTGTGCTGCGCCGTGTCCTCCGCCGCGCCACAGCCATGGCACGACGGGGTCTCCTCCCTTCCGATCCGGTGCAGGTACGATCCGAAGCAGCCGTGCCCGGACAATACCTGAACCAGGCGGAAGGAGAGGAAACCGTGCGACCGCTCGAGCCAATCTTGTAGGACTGGCCCGAGCGCGTCCAACGTCCGCCGGCCGAAGGTTGCGGCGGCGAGGTCCTCCGCCCAATGTTGGACGGTTGCGGTCCTCGCCTGCTGCCGAACGGCCTCCCGCTCTTCAGGGGCCGGGCGCTCCCCGAGCGCTCTCCGACCCGCCGTCCACTCGTACACTCTGGCGAGCACCCACGCCTCGAGCTCCCAAGGCGGGGTACCAGCCAGAGCGCACGCGGCCGAGAAGCTCACCGACCGGTACGCCCTCGCCACCCGCTGTGCAATGGCCCTTTGGGGCCGACGGATGGCGGTGGCGTTCTCCCTCCTATGGAGGGAGTCCGCCCATATGGGGGCCCCGTAGAGGGCCATGCTCCTCAGGATGCCGGCGTAAAGACGTCGGCACCGCACGCTGGGCCCCCCCAGGTTTGGGAGGAGCCATGAAAGGGCGCCCGCGGCCTTCAATAGGCGCGCCGACAGCCCGCTGAAGTGCGGACCGAAGCGCCACCTGCTATCTAGTATAAGACCCAGATATTTCATCTGGGTCTTCACCTCTATCCTGACGCCCTCCACTAAGATGTGGGCGCCAGGCGGGGGGCGCTGCCGGGGTCCGTGGAAGAACACGGCCTCGGTCTTGTGCAGTGCCACCCTCAACCCTAGGTGGCGGATCCTCCCTGCGACGAGGCCTCCGCCCGCCGAGGCCAGACTGGCCGCCTCCCTGAAAGTTCCCCCCCGGGCAGTGAGGAGGGTGTCATCTGCATAGCAGATGACACTCGTGCCACGGAGAAGGGTTCCCCGCAGGAGCCAGTCGAAACCGATGTTCCAGAGGAGTGGTCCTAGAACAGACCCCTGTGGAACACCGGCCTCGACGCCGTATCGCCGAAGGCAGCCGGTCTTGTCCACGAGGAGGACCACTCGGTCCTCCAAGTAGCTGGCCAGGAGGCCCCGCAGGTATTGAGGCACTCCGTGGAACCGAAGTGCCTCTAAGATGGTGGGGTGGGGGACGGAGTTGAAGGCGTTGGCTATGTCGAATGACACGGCCAACAATCCATCCCCCGTTTCTACGGCCTCCTTCACTTGGCCCTTGAGCCTGGCCAGGGCGTCCACTGTCGAACGCTCAGCCCGAAAACCGAACTGAGCGTCCGACAAGTCCGGCCCAACTCCCCGCAGGTGAGCCTTCAGGCGGGCCGCGATGATCCCCTCGAACATCTTACCGACCTCATCGAGCAGAACGATGGGCCGATATGCCGAGGGGGAGTCCGCCGGGCGCCCCTCCTTTCGAAGGAGGCACAACTGCCCCTCCTTCCAAGGCTTCGGGAACCTCTCGGACGCGAAGCATGCGCCGAAGAGGTCCCGAAACCTTTTCTCCATTTGGGTGGAGGCGATGGCCACCACCCTTGCGGGGACGCCGTCCGGGCCAGGAGCGGTCTTTTTGGGGCGAAGGAGACGGATCGCCGCCTCGAGCTCGTCCTTCGAGACCTCGGAGACCCCCTCCTCCGGCGGGGCCTCCGCCTGCGGGGGGTCCATTGCTGGTGGGGTGAAACCGTCCCTGCACGGGAACAGAGACCGCACCACCCCATCCAGCAACGTCGGCTCGAGGGTCTCGGCTACTGGGGGACCAAAGGGGCGCAGTTTGTTGCGCGCCGCCTTGTATGGTCTCCCATACGGGTCTTTGTCGAGACCCTCCAGCATCTCGGCTCTCGCCGAGTCCTGGGCGGCGCCCATTGCCGACTTGAGGACCCTCTTTGCCTCTACGTATATTTCGTAGAGGTGGTCCTCGTTGGCTGCGTCTCGTGTCGCTCGTCGCCGGCTCCTCGTGAAGGCCCTCCTGGCCGCCACACAGGCGCTCCGAAGCTCCGCCAACTCCTCCGACCACCAGTAGATGGCGCGTCGGGGAGGCAGACGGCGAGACCGAGGCATGCTGGAGTTGCACACCTCAGTCAGGGACCCCCTCAGTTGGGCCGCCGCGGCGTCCACGTCCAGGCCATCGCAGGGAGGCGAGAGCCAATCCTGAATGAACGCCGCCTCCGCCGCTGCCTCTCGGTCTAGGCGGGTGAGGGCCCACCGTGGGAACGGGGATTGGCCCGAGGGGGCCATCCCCCGAGGGCCTTGGGTGGAGATATCGAACCGCACGTATCGGTGGTCCGATAGAGTCTCCATCGGCTCCACCCGCCAGCCCTCAACGCGGGCGGATAGCGCAGGGGTGGCGAAAGTGAGGTCCACTATTGACCCCCCGTTCCGCCGCACACACGTTTGAACTGTCCCTCTATTTAGGAGGGACAGCCCGGACGACGCCGCCCAGGGTGCAACTGCACGTCCCCGGACGTCGGTCTCGTGGTCACCCCAAGCCGCCGACCTGGCATTTAGGTCCCCCAAGACGAGCATCTGGCGCGGCGCCACCCTGCCGGCCACAGCGGTGAGGACCTCGAGGAAAGCCTCAAATTTTGATAATTCCCTAATGTTTGGGGAGAAATAGACCCCTACGAGGGCTATGTCCCCCCACGCGGCGGCCACGTATCCCGGTCCCCTTTCTAAGAGTGAAAGGGAAGGGGAGTCTGTGGAAGACCGCGCCACTATTGCCACCATGCCGTCCCCACTCCCCAGCCAGCGGCTGGGGACCGAGTACGGCTCGGCGACTACCGCCACGTCCACCAACCACTCGGCCATGACCTGGACCAACAGGTCCTGGGCCTTTATGCAGTGGTTGATGTTCGTCTGAAGGATGCGATGTACGACCTGCATTATTCGGACATCGTACCCCTCTCGTCAGCAGCCGCCGGAGCTTCAGGCGCGGCGGTAGCGGCAGGCCGGATCGGCGCCTGCGCTTTTCCCTTCTTTGAAGGAGGTTTGCAGGACCTCCCACTCATGACGTGGTCCGCTGGGCGACCACTGGCTGCGCACACCACGCAGTGCGGCTTGGCGGCCGTACAGGAGGCGGCCTTGTGCTCCTTGTTCCCGCAGCGGTAACAGCACTCCGCCCTGTCCACCTCGGACGGACAGAGAGCCCGGGTGTGCCCGATCCCGAAGCACTTGAAGCAGCGCAAAGGCTGATCTTCAAGCGCCCGGACCGCACTCGAGCTGAGCCCCACTTGCAGCCGTTTCTTTGAAACGACCGCTTTGGCTGCCGCAATCGGGCACTCGACACGGATGGTGCCCATGCCACCGCGGCCAGGTCTAATGGCCCGGCCTTGCACCGCTGCGACGTCACAGCCTCCTGCCGCTGCGACCGCCGCCACCACCTCCTCTTTGGTGACAGTGTCATCGAGGCCGGTCACCTCTAGGGCCGCAGTCTTGACGGGCCTGACTACTTTGGCCGCATCCGCGATGACCTCTCGCAACTTTGTTGCGAAGAGATCCGCGTTCGTGCTGCCTTGGGCTCCCGCGAACTCAAACAGCCGGGCACCAGTTTGCGTCCGGCGGCAGGTGATTGCGCCAATCCCTAGTTGGGCGGGATTGACATTGGTACGAGCCCGTTTCAGCACGGACTCGTACGTCTCACCTCGATCCGCAGCCTCCGGGGTGAGCGTCACCACGACGGCTGCAGTTTTGGGAGGAACTAGCTTCCTCCCACCGGCGGGAGCCCTGTTGGCTGCGGAGGCAGCGGCGTCGGGCTTAGGGGCCGACTTTTTCCCCTTTCCCTTCCCCTTTCCCTTGCCAGTCGCTTTGGACTGGCCGGGAGGGGTGGTGGTAGGGGCGGCGGTCGGTGTCGCCTTTTTGGACTTGGCCTTCTTCTTCCTTCCTCCGACCACTTCCGTCCAAGGCTGCTTGGAAGGGGTGGTGGAGGGCAGAAAGGCGTCCTCTCCCCGGAGATCTTGCTCCACCGCCTGGGTGGCGGCAGGCTCATCCTCCGTTTCCGCATTTGCGGCAGGGTTCGGTTGAGTCGTCCCCGTTCTCCGCTTGTCCCCCGCGAGCGAGGGTCGGACACGCGTCTCTGGCAAGAGCCGGTCCTCGATGCCAGCGATGCAGGCTTTGGTGTGGGCCCGGGCGTAGACCCTCTCCTCCATAATTTCCTTGCGGATTATCTCCGCAAGTTCGGTGGAGGTGACGCCCTCTGCCAGCGGCCTTTCGGGAGCCCGAGGCTGGGCTGCGGTTTCAGCCGACTTGTCAGCCAGCCTTCCGTACAGCCGGCTGACCTCCTTCTGCAGGCGATCCACCTTCGCCTGCAGTTGCTGGGTCTCGTCTGTGGTAGTGCGCTGCGCCAGCTCACGGACGACGCCGAGCATGCTCGCTGCCCGGCATTTCAGGGCCTTTTGGAAGGTCCCCTTCAGGTTGGAGGACTTAGAGGCGACCTCCACTATCCCCTCCTGGTCCTCTTGAGCCATCCGCTCTAGCTCAGCCAGGGAGTGGTCCGCGTAAATGACGCTGGACGTGCCATAGCCGGCCTTGGCCCTAGCCGAGCGCGCCCGCTGCTCCTTGGCAGCAACCTCCTCCTCCAGGTCTTGCTGGAGTTGAACCCGTCTCGCTAGATTAAGCTGGCGTTGGGCGTCCGCCAGACCAACGTCGTGAGCCGTTGGACCAGGGACAGGGGTTGAGACGTTGCTCTTGCCCTTACCCTTGGTCTTGCCCTTTTTCTTTTCGGGCTTACCCTTGACAGAGCCCGAAGAGCGTTCGGACTCTTGCCTCATGTAGGCCCTCTTCCGCTTCTGGAGGTCGCCCTCTTGGGCCTTCGACCCAGAAGCCGACATGCCCAGAGTGGACTCCACGTCAGAGTCGGACGAGTCGTCCGCCCTGCTGTAAAAGCTAGCCGCAGATGGTGCGCGGCTGGCTTCCGACGCCGAAACGTCGACATCAGAGTGGCCCTGAGAAGGGCCTTTTGGTTGGCCCTGAGAAGGGCCTTTTGGGAGAAAACGCCCGGAGGCGTCCCGCAAAGGTTTCGACATAGTAATCCGCTATTCGCAAACACCCGCAGTGAAGTTTACGAAAGCACAGTGCTCGTTTGCCGTCGGCCTGCCACTCCGTTACGGTGGTCAGGCGCGACGTTGCCCGGGGAACGCTACGTGGAAGCCAGCACTGTGGGGGGTTCCCCAACCTAACCTAACCTAACCTAACCTAACCTAACCTTTTTTTTTTTTTTTTTTTTTTTTTTTTTTTTAGGTGGGGAAATCCTCATGGATACCCGCCGCCTTGGGGACGACGACGGGTTATGCCGGACTCCTACCGGCTAAAACCCCACCGTGTTCCACCTCGTCGCCTTTGTGCCGGGTACCCGGGTGCCCCGAAGGAGTCTTCCGCATACCCGGCGGCGTTGGCCTTAGACCAAGTCTCTGGAAGGGGAGGACTGGAGCGATTCCTCCCCTGTAACAACGTTTGAGTGGCGCGCGTGAACACACGCGCGCGCCATCTCGAGCCTTTGGAATTGGACGCCGGACTTCCCCAAGTCCGACGCCCATGGCTCTAAGGAGGAGTCTGCGACTGTGGCTTTGCCCCAGCCGCAGGCTTCCCCTTCTTCTACTGTGGCTCTGCCACCGATCACCCCTCGGCCGCAGAGGATAGGGCAAGCGGCGCACCGTAATACCGACATGCCTCCTCCCCTGCGGCCCCACCAGTGCCGGTTCTACTACCGGCCACACCTCGGCCGCAGAAGATAGGGAGAACGGCGCACCGTAATACCGGCACTCCTCTTCTTCTGCGTCCCACCTCCAACGCATCCGCAGCGGACTTCGGACCTCAGCCCGCTGGGAGCGCCCTCCTCTGGCCAGCCTAGCCAGAATAGGCCGGCCATGGTTGCCTCTTAGCTTCACCGTGGGATTCCACCGTCCACGGTTACTAAGCCCCCCCGCCACGACAAGGTGGGCAACCCTCGGGGGGGACCTAACCTAACCTAACCTTTTTTTTTTTTTTTTTTTTTTTATACGCTGGGAAAAAATGCTTTACGCATCCCCTCCCGTTGGGGGACAGGAGGGGTATGTGGGACTCCCCGGTGCGTGTCACCGGTATACCCACTAAAATAACCCAGCGGCACTCCCACTTCGCCTGGATGGCAGGGAACTGGGAGACCGGCAGAGCCTTTTCATCCAGTCCCCCACCGGCGATCGCCTGCCTTTCGGCCGGCCCACCAGAGAATGTCTTCCCGCAAGGGTGGTGAGTAGTGCAATGCAGGCGGAGGCGCCCCCGCACCTATCGCCCGCTACTCACCACTGGTAGGCTGAGGGCAGCCGCTGTTAAGCAGCCGCCGACCGCCACCGCCGGTTTTAACGACTTCACTGTCGGGTGTTATTGACTTTTCCTTGTCTCAGCCCGGCCAATGAAGGCACGGCCCTCGGTCGACTGGAAACAGTCCAGACGATAACGATATACCGCTTGGCGGTGGCGGGGAAGGAACTCCTTCGCGGCCTGCTCTGCGGTAGTGTGAGTACGCGCAGAGCCCGCCCCTGCTCCTCCACTATGCCCTCTGCCAAGCAGAGGGACACGTGGAGAAACGAACCGCGGCCGGGTCAAGCTGACCCGCCGCCCTCCTGTGGTCACATCTCAGAGATGCGACCACCCCGCATAGGGTTGGTTCACGCCGGCAAGCCGGTACCCCCCATTTCTGGGGGGCATTCCCCTATCCACCACCCGGGGACGCGCCCGATAGCAGACCCAACCTGCCACGGGAACCTAACCTAACCTAACCTTTTTTTTTTTTTTTTTTTTTTTTTTTTATACGCTGGGAAAAAATGCTTTACGCATCCCCTCCCGTTGGGGGACAGGAGGGGTATGTGGGACTCCCCGGTGCGTGTCACCGGTATACCCACTAAAATAACCCAGCGGCACTCCCGCTTCGCCTGGATGGCAGGGAACTGGGAGACCGGCAGAGCCTTTTCATCCAGTCCCCCACCGACGATCGCCTGCCTTTCGGCCGGCCCACCGAAGAATGTCTTCCCGCAAGGGTGGTGAGTAGTGCAATGCAGGCGGAGGCGCCCCCGCACCTATCGCCCGCTACTCACCACTGGTAGGCTGAAGGCAGCCGCTGTTAAGCAGCCGCCGACCGCCACCGCCGGTTTTAACGACTTCACTGTCGGGTGTTATTGACTTTTCCTTGTCTCAGCCCGGCCAATGAAGGCACGGCCCTCGGTCGCCTGGAAACAGTCCAGACGATAACGATATACCGCTTGGCGGTGGCGGGGAAGGAACTCCTTCGCGGCCTGCTCTGCGGTAGTGTGAGTACGCGCAGAGCCCGCCCCTGCTCCTCCACTATGCCCTCTGCCAAGCAGAGGGACACGTGGAGAAACGAACCGCGGCCGGGTCAAGCTGACCCGCCGCATTCCTGTGGTCACATCTCAGAGATGCGACCACCTCGCATAGGGTTGGTTCACGCCGGCAAGCCGGTACCCCCCATTTCTGGGGGGCATTCCCCTATCCACCACCCGGGGACGCGCCCGGTAGCAGACCCAACCTGCCACGGGAACCTAACCTAACCTAACCTAACCCAGTCTCACTCCAACCGCGGTCGAGTTCGGATCATTTTTGAAGTCGCTCCGCGGTCGAAAATTCCGAAAAATACGCAAAACAACTCCGATTTTCGCGGGTGATGTGTCAAAAGTTGCGCGCTCGCGAGCCGCACAAAACAGTGAAAACCGCAAGATTGTGACTTGTTTTTTCGCGAAGTTATAAGTGAAAAAGGGAAAAAACGAAAAAAGTGAAACTTCAAAGTTAAACGCTGCACGATTAAGATCGACAAGCTACTCTTTTTATGGTGCGGCTAGATGCCCATCGTGTAGCTCTACAATTGTGCAGCGTTTTTGGATTTTTATCGTGTTCAACGGAGTAACCAAGACCAGAAAAACAACATCCGAGTGCGGACCAGGTCATCGATCCCGAGTCGTCCGGCTGGATCTGACCCTGCAGCGGCTTGGAGGACAGACAGCTGAGAACGGAGGCACTTTTCATTTGAAAAACAGATAAGTTTTGACCAAAATATTGACATTTTTATAAAGTGCACTTTTTCAAAATTTTATATTTACAAGGAACGATCGACGACACCTATTTTAAAAATCATCATATTAAAGGCATCAGTGGAAACTACATTCAAAATTAATTTCAAAATTTTATCATCAACCAATCGCAAACTGTGGATTTTCAAAAATTAAGGGTTGAAAAGTTGTCCGTGTTTTCATCCCTCAAGTAGTGAAGTGCACCAAGCTGTATAGTATAGACTCTAAGGACTAGTTTTTAAAATTTTATTTCTATCCATACTCAAATAGGAGCATTTTTTGTGTAAAAATATATGTTTTAAAATTATAATAAATTAGGGGTGGGTTGTAAAAATCCAGACTGGTGCTGTGCTTATAGGTCTCACAAAGACCAACCTAACAAGCCAAACCTCGTTCAAATTGGACAGCGGAGCGAGGAGCTACGAGTATTTGAAAATTTTGGCGGCCATTTTGGACGCCATCTTGTTTTTACTTAAACTCGAATAACTCCGCTGTCCTTTGACCAAGGAGCGTGGGGTTTTCAGCAACAGCAAGAGGAAACCAAACTTAAGAGCACACAACCCCTAAACGACTCCTGAAATTTTCGGGCCTGAAAACGCTGGGGGGGAGTCGCTCTTGCGGAGCCTTCCTAGACACCGAAAACCGAGCAACGATAGCTGCAAATTTGGCGGAGCTGTGACCCATTGAACAATTGGCGGCCATTTTGTCCGCCATATTGGAAAATTTCGGAGGGCCATAGCTCGGCAACCAGTTGTCGTAGCGACACGCGGTTTTCGGAATAAGGGAGGACAGGGCAGGGCCCGCTCCGCAACGGTGAGATCACGGCCTGAAATTTTCAGGATTAACAAAAAATTTTCAGTTTTTCAGTTTTCCTTCTTGTTTTCATTTGGCCATTGTTATTGACTGTGTGTGTTATTGTAGACGATTAAAGACCCTATATTGAGTCTTGCTACTAACTTTATATAATAAATCTGACATAGTCATACAGACTATTTGACCACTACTGATTATTGACCGTATTCGGCAAAAATCATAGACTAATTAGTGCTATATTGTAATTCGCAACCGTTTACGACTTTTGCAAACTTTTGCTTTTATTATTTTTTATATCGAACTTAAACATAGACGTATACCTACCTCCAAAATGTTTGGACATAGAACCCCAAACCCAAAACAGAAACCGACCAGCGGTGCAAAATCACCGCAAAAGCCTGTGACTGCAGCAGCTTTAAACGTAAGACGCAGCATAGGAGAGTGGGAATCGGGTAATGTCGATCCCACTCCTCCTATGACAAGCAAGACGATGCAAAATCCTGCAAATACGGAGCCACCATCCATTCCGAAGGAAAAAGAGCTTACAGACGCGCGCCAGCCCCCACAAACGCTAACGCAAATACATACTCCGCCAAGGAAGCAGTACGTCAGCCGCCCTATGGAGGCGAAGGCGTGCGTTTCGAAGGGCAAACTACTTCTGAGCACTTGTCGGAATACGAAAACTGACATAAAGAATGGCGTCTTGGAGGCTCTGGATCGACTGTACCAGCTCGTTAAGGAGTCCGAGCTGGAGTTAAAGTCGTCAAAGTCGAAAGACAAAGTCCTAGACAAGGAGAGGGGGAGGGAGAGGGAGGAGGACCAGTCTTCATCTCCACCTTCTCCCCCTGCTCTAAGTAAAGAGGAGAGCAAACTGTTGAAGCAAATAGAGGAACACGGCAAACTTTTGAAAGAAAACAACGAAAGGATGAAAGGTTTGGAGGAAACTCTAAAGTGTCACCAAGAAACCTTGGGAGACTCCTCGATCAAGGAAGTCGTGAACGAAACGCGGCTGATAGCCGACTCATTGCAAAGCCTCAAGTTTCAGGAAGCCCCAGAGAAAACCTCGCAAAAAACTGAGGAACTCCTCGCCGAAATCCAACAACAACAAAGAAAAACTTCGCTTGAGTCCCAGGAGCAGATGACGACCCTGTATGAGCAAATGGGCAGCCTTCAAAGCGCTCTCAAAGACATCAGCTCGAACAAAAATTCCACCTATGCAGAGGTCGCCGCAGCCCCACGGATGTTGCACGCCCGAGCGAAACCACCGATTCATTCCATAATAATCTCGTCGGATGACGTAAAAGACACCAGTGGAGAAGTGATCAACAAGATCAGAATGGCGGTAAACGCGAAAGATTGTGGCATCCAAGTGGAGAAGTTGCGAAAAGCGAAGGGACAAAAAGTCATACTTGGCTGTAACACAAAAGAGGAGATTGACAGAGTGACAGGAAAGATCAAAACCTGAAGGTGGAACAGGCAACGAACAAAGACCCCCTTGTTATCCTTCTGGATGTACTGAAGATAAACACTGATGAAGATGTCATAAAAGCAATAAAAAACCAGAACAAACATCTACTGGGCGATCTGACGTCTGAAGAATTCAGAGTCGCAGTAAAGTTCCGGAGGAGAGCAAGGAACCCGCTGGAGAATCACGTGGTCCTGCAGGTTTCACCCAAGTTATGGATGCGATTGACGGAGGCAGAACGGGTACACATTGACCTGCAGAACATAGTGGTGAAAGACCAGTCACCACTTGTGCAATGTTCAAGATGCTTGGGATATGGCCACGGCCGAAGACTATGCACAGAAACAAGTGACCTATGCAGTCATTGCGCAGGCCCCCATTTACGGGTGGACTGCCCCAGCTGGATTGCAGGAGAAGCACCCACGTGTCGTAACTGTCAGCAAGCCAAGTATGAAAAGACTGACCATAACTCGTTTAACAGTGAATGCCCAATAAAACAAAAATGGGACAATATAGCGAGGTCAAGCGTAGCATATTGCTAAAGGCGACCCATACTCCAGCAGCAACCCAGAAAGCTCAACAAACTCTGACCGGCATAAACGTTATCTTCAAACCCCATCTTCAAACTGCAAGCAATATAAAATACTGCAAGCCAACCTTCAAAGGAAGGATCTCGCCACAAACGAGCTAATGATAGAGGCCAACCGAAGAAAAGCTGCCTTCGCATTGCTCCAGGAGCCATATGTGGGAGCGGCAAAAAAGCTTAAAAACTACGGAACCGCCAGGATTTTCCAGAACACTAATCAGGGCGACGGGACCATCAAAGCGGCAATAGTCGTCTTTGATGGAAACGTAGAAGCAACATTATGTCCACAATTTACCACCAATAATATGGTGGTAGTCAAAATCCGGACTGGTGCCTGGGAGATCGTTGCGGTATCAGTATACTTCGAGCCAAAACCAGAGCCCATAGAGCCATACTTGGAGCAGCTCAGGGCAATGGCAGAGAGCATCGACACCAATATGATGATAGTAGGAGGTGATGTCAATGCCAAAAACCCTCTATGGGGTAGCAAAAAGCTCAACCAAAGGGGAGAAGTGGTAGCGGAAACTCTAGATGAAGTCAAATTACAGGTACTCAATACTGGAGATACCCCAACCTACGATACCGTCAGGGGAAATATACGCTACACAAGCTCCGTAGATGTGACGGCGTGCACCGAGGATATGCTCACCCTGGTCGAGGACTGGAGAGTCATCGAGAATCTCACGAGCTCGGATCACAACGGCATTGCATTCAACATTAAACTCACTAGAGAAAAAGGCATAGAAATCCAAAGAACGACTCGAATTTATAACACTAAAAAAGCTAATTGGAATCAATTTCGAGAGAAACTTGCCCAACTAAAGACCGAAAGTAATGTGACCGTAAATGAAATAAATAAAATAAGCAATAACTCAAAATTAGAACAAGTAGTCGAAAAATATATGGAAATCGTAACAAAAACCTGCAATGACATATTACCAAAAATAAAAAAGAATCAAAAACTTACCTTGCCGTGGTGGTCCGATGAACTCGCAGCGATGAAAAAAGAAGTCACCACCAGGAAGCGTCGAATCAGATGCGCCGCGCCAGTCCGTAGAGCTAAAGTTGTAGAAGAGTACCTGCAATTAAAAAATGAGTATGAGTATAAAGCCAAGAGAGCCCAGATTGACAGCTGGAAGGATTTCTGTGCTAAACAAGATAAAGAAGGACTGTGGGGGGGTATATACAGGGTATTGTACAAAACCACTAAACGACAGGAAGACCTACCTTTGATAAAAGATGGAAAGGTGCTTGATCCGGAAGACTCAGCGAGACTGCTTGCGGAGACCTTCTATCCAGCAGACCTCGAAAGCGAAGACAATGAGGACCACCGAAGAACCCGAAAAATAGCCAATGAAAGAAGTCACGTGGATCATGATGACCTTGATCCACCCTTCACAATTTACGAGCTAAGTTCTGCAGTGCGTAGTTTCAATCCCAAGAAGGCTCCGGGAGCGGACGGACTCACCGCCGACATTTGCGACCAAACCATACAACAGGACCCAGAACTATTCCTCGCGATAGCAAACCAATGTCTGCGACTCGGTTACTTCCCAGTCATCTGGAAGGAGGCCACAGTAGTAATACTTAGGAAACCCGCAAAAGACGACTACACAAAACCTAAATCGTATAGACCGATCGGCCTGCTTCCGGTGATGGGGAAGATACTTGAGAAAATGATTGTAGGAAGATTGAAGTGGCATCTTACCCCGAGGATCAGTACTAGCCAGTACGGCTTTATGCCCCAGAAGAGCACCGAGGACGCCCTCTATGACCTTATACGATACATTCAGAGTAAAATCAAGGACAAAAAGTTGGTCACAATGATATCACTAGACATAGAGGGAGCCTTCGACAGCGCCTGGTGGCCGGCAATAAAAGTACGACTGGCTGAGGAAAAGTGTCCAACAAACATAAGGCGGGTAATGAACAGCTACCTACACAGCAGAAGCGTAAAGGTCAGGTACGCTGGGCGGGAGCATCACAGAAACACCACCAAGGGCTGCGTCCAGGGATCCATAGGTGGCCCGATTCTGTGGAACTTACTTCTTGATCCACTACTAAAGGGCCTAGACTCCCAAGGCGTCTACTGCCAGGCCTTTGCGGATGACGTTGTTCTGATATTCAGTGGGGATACGGGTCTTGGGGTGCAAAGACAGGCGAATGCTGCCCTAGCCTATGTCCGGGAGTGGGGGATCCAGAACAAACTGAAATTTGCTCCCCACAAAACATGTGCGATGGTACTGACACGCAAACTGAAATACGATAACCCACTCCTGAGCATGGGCGGCGTAGACATTGGCCTGTCCCATGAGATCAAAATCTTAGGACTCACCGTCGACCAAAAATTGACCTTCAACACCCACGTCAATAACGTTTGCAAAAAGGCCTATAACGTATACCGACAATTGTCCAGAGCCGCGAAAATCAGTTGGGGCCTTCATCCGGAGGTAATCGAGGTCATTTATCGGGCAACCATAATACCTATAGTGACATATGCAGCCAGCGCGTGGGCCCAAGAAGCGAACAAATTGGGCATTAGGAAGCAGCTCGATGCGGTCCAACGAGGATTTGCCCAGAAGCTCAGCAAAGCGTACCGGACAGTCTCCCTAAACTCAGCGCTGATCCTGGCTGGTTTGCTGCCGCTCGACCTCCGGATACGAGAGGCAGCCACCCTATTCGAGGCCAAGAGAGGGGTACCGCAGCCGGCCTTAGCGGACAGAGAGGTAGAGAAAAGGGTTGCATTTACCGAAACACCACATCCCGCTGAAAATATGAGCCTGGAGTTCGAGTGCCTGGAAGACCAACAACAGGTAGAAAACCACAACAACCAAGCAGTCAAAATATTTACAGATGGCAGCAAGATTGAGGGCAAAGTCGGAGCGTCGCTATCCATTTGGAGCGGGGATGCCGAGACCAGAGCCCTCAAGCTCAAGCTGCCACAATACTGCACGGTGTACCAGGCCGAACTCTTGGCCATATGTAGAGCAACTGGGGAAATCCTCAAAAGACCCGAGCAAAGCTTCGGAATCTACAGCGACTCCCGCTCGGCACTGCAAACTGTCACTAATAGCTACTCACTCCACCCCCTAGCCGCAGAAACAAGAGCGAACATTCGAAAGAGCAGAGTCCAAAACAAGGAAATATCCCTGTTTTGGATTAAGGCTCACGCGGGACTGGTGGGGATGAACGAGCGGACAAACTAGCAAAAGAAGCCGCAAAAAGAGTGAAACGGAAACCCGATTATGATCTCTGTCCGATTTCCTTCGTCAAGCGACAGATTCGTCTGGACACGCTCGACGAATGGAATCGGAGATATAAGTCAGGCGATACCGCCAAGGTCACAAAATGGTTCTTCCCAGACGCGGTAGAGGCATACAAGATAGTTAAAAAGCTTCAACCTGACGCCATAATCACCCAAGTAATGACCGGGCATGGTGGGTTCTCAGAATACCTGAACCGTTTCAGGTGCAAGGAGGACCCATCATGCATCTGCGAGCAGGGTACAAAGGAGGACGTAGAACACATTTTGTTCGAATGCCCCGTGTTTGGACTGTTAAGACACAACATCGAGCAGGACCTGGACGTTGAATTTACAGTAGAAAATTTGCATAACATAGTAAAAGACAACTTAAATAGGGAAAAACTTTTTGAGTACATGAGGTTTATAGTAGGAAAGGTCATAAGAAGGAATAAAACAGGTTGAGATAGACGAGATATGTGGAGTAAATACAATGATTGTATATACTACCAGCATAAAATTGTAAAAAGGAACTATAGATCTGTTGTACTAAAACTGTATGTAGCTTATTTATTAATCCACATATGAATATGTTTAGCTAACATAATGTACATGTATAACTAGCATATAAATAGTATAAAAATTTAAGCATTAATAATATAATATGTATTAAAAAAAAAAAAAAAATGCCCAGATCCTGCTGGACGTGGTCAAGCCACTAGAAGCATAAAAAAAAGCACATGCTCCTCACTTTTTGTATAATGTAAGAAAACCATAATAATGACTAAGTTTAATTTAATATAATAACCAAAATAAGGAAATAAATTTATAAAATTGTAAAGCAAAGGTCTCTGATTCTGTCAGAGGAATATTGTAAAAGGGGGGGGGGGGGGGTGTTTAGTCCGTAGGTCACTGGGCTTTATACACCCAGTGGAGTCGTAAAAAAAAAAAAAAAAAAACCTGAGCAAACCTAACCTGAGCAAACCTAACCTGAAACAGCCCACGCTGAATACAAGCTCACGGTATCCATGAGGATTCACCCCACCTCCCGGGAAAAAAAAAGGAGGTAAACATTTTTATTACACAAAAAATCATTTGTGACAAGTTTAAATAACGATTTGTTTATGATTGCCTTTCCAATTATCGTTTAAACTTATTGTGTTGAAAGAATATGTACTTAGGACTAATTCAAACCCAAAATAAAGCTGATTGAGGCACTAACGTGTATGTTATGGACCTCTAACCGCCCCAATTCGGGTAATAAACAAAAAAATGTACTTTTGATAATAACTTAAAAACTATGACACTTGTCATTAAACTATATGTGGTTTAAAATGATCATAAAGGTGCCCTCAATCTGCTCAGAAAATCGTTCTACCAAACACCCTGTATACAGTGACTTGATACTCATGATTAGGGAATCCAATGTCGGACTCGCCCATGATAGGGTTCCGTAGCCATTGCATGATTAGAATAAGAAGAAAAGTATTAATCTTTTAATTTTTATCATACCTAAGAGACAATTTTGACTATGAGCGCAGATATTTCGAGACAGAATCGTAACAGCGATTTAGTTTTTATGAGAATTTTGTTCCATTTGACAAGATTTACCCAAAGACACCTCACTCGATGTATGAAAAAATATTTTTTTTCAACCCCCTTTTTTTTGTTCGGGATCGATGCGTCGAAAAAAATGGGTTACTGTATCTATCTTCATAGCAAATTTCGAGTCAATATCAATAGGTGCTAAAATAAGCGAGTAAATGAGGTGGGGCATACAGACAGACAGACGGATAGAATTGATGAAAGTAGACTTGTTTGACTATGGAACCCTAAAAATGGGCTCAGACTACGTTCTACTTTTTTGTTAGACCCCCAGCACAACAGCCTCATTAATAAGTTATTTAACAACTTAACTATATAATTTGAATGGAAGTTTGTTTTTCAGTTTTTAGCTTACAGCCTTACCTTACCTTGAATTTATATTTTGTGTTGTGTGAATCCTGTATTGGAATTCGGAACAATGTCAGTTCAAGTATTACCAATCATTTCTTTAAAAGTATTATCAGAAAAAACATAACCCTCCTTCTGTCGCATTCGGGTAAAAATAAGCTGATTTTACGTTTATAGAATGACGCGTTTTAATTTAAAAAAAAAATGGTTCAAAGACACTGGAAGGATGGCGTTACAATCGTACCAATTTATACGATTGTAACGCCATCCTTCCAGTGTCTTTGAACCATTTTTTTTAGCTGTCAGATCGAAAGTGTTCAGTGTTTTTTTGTTCCCTGATTTTAGGGAGCAATTTGTTACTTCGTTAATAGGATTATGAAGGTTATCATGTAAAAGACGTTTTGATACTTCCAATTAATCTAATTTTTGTGCAGTTAATGTTAATTTTACATATAACAAACTAACATTTTCATTGCTATAGCGTATTTATTGGTAGTGAACAATTTATCCATTGGCAACACCATCTGTCAGACTTGGTGCGAACCATAGACAAACGACACTTTTACTGTAATTGTACTGTAATTTTAACATAGCCGTCTAATGATTTTTCGATTTACTAGTCTTGGAAAACGCCTCATTGACTAATAGTAATGAGCAGTGATCGGAATGTCGGGGCATTTTTTGAGCATACAAGTATGGATACGCCTGAATTTCCCGGAAATATCCGGATTTAATAAATTTGGATAAAATTTCACGGGATTTACTGGGAATACCTATTTAGATGTCAAGAGACGTTTTTTTTTAAATCAAGAGTATTAGCAACGCATACTAGAGGCCGCGCCTTTGAAACACGCCGCCTGGTACTTTTGACATTTTTTTTTTTTTTTTTTAATTTATTTATTGAAAGAAAAAATGACAAAAGATTTAAACAATTGAACTTCCAAAAACCATCGGAGGTTTATCCGGAAGTGCAACAAAAACAGTACAGTTGCATCAATCAGATGACTAGTAGGTAGGTACTACTCATACATATTCATACAGAGATTTACTTACTTCGTTAGATAGGTACTTAAAAAAGTAAATTGTTAGAAAACAGGAATTATAAATCTATACAAACTTAAAAAAAATTCTGATATAAAGTTTAAAAGGTACATACATTATAACTACGCAGTGAACAAAAAGTTTCCAAACAAGTCTCCACAATAATTAGGGTTAGTTTAAACAAAGTTATTCACATCCACCCACAGTTACTCGTTACATTTTTGTTATATTAGAGTTTTGATATACAGTGTGATTTTAATTTAGATTTGAGATTTGAACTAGTGACACCGCTTTTAACAGTCGGATCAAGGTCATTAAGTAGTCGAGGAACTATGTAGGAGCAGGTGCGTTCCCCGTAAGTATTTTTAGCACCAATAGTGACTAGTTTCTTATTAGCGACTGATCGAGTTAATTTCGTGTGGTTAATTTCAATTTGAAAGTCTCTGTTGAAAAAGTTTTCTTTTAGTAGATTTAGGTGAACTTTCATATGTACTGGAATAACGTTGCAGTGTTTAAATATCTTGTTAGAATCATCAGCACATTGTATTTTAATTTGGGGAGACACTATCTCCTTGAGTATTCTAGTTTGTAAACGAAGAATTGCCTCGAGGTAAGTCCGGTATGTACGACCATAGCTACTCAATCCGTACGAAATTATGGAGTCGGCAAGCGCATTGTACAACATTAATTTAGTCTTAAACGGAATACGATTTTTAATGATATATATATTCGCTAGAAATGCACGTAACTTCTCACATACACGATTGACATGATGATACCAATTGAGCTTAGAATCTATAATAAGCCCTAGGTACGTATGTTTGTCAACTACTTCAATGGGTGGGCACTTGCATGTAAGGGGTTGATCATGTAAGCAGACATGCTCGTGCGCGATGAGATGCGAGGTTAATTTGCTCCTCATGTGGGGTGACCGAATATAAACTAGCTTAGTTTTTTGTGCATTGAGTACTACCCCAGCGTCATGACACCATTTGTTTATGTTGTCAAAGTCAACCTGCAGTTGGATCATTGCTTTTGATCCAACTGCAGGTTGACTTTGATGACATGTACCGCGCTTAGGTAAATATGTTGACCGTTATTAAACAATGATATTAAGTAACTAGATTAGTAGTTAGGGCACCAAAGCGTTGCGACTTCGAAGATGTCTGCAGGCTTCTTTGACTTCAGTTCAGGCGTTTATCTATAGTGAGCGGACATATCCGTGACGTATAAATTAAGCTACCAAAATGGGGAAATGCGCCGTATAAATTTGTAAATCACAGTCGGAAAAGAATAATAAAGGAAGTGGTGTTACTTTTCACAAGTAAGTTTACTATATTTTGTCAAAATAAAATTAAAAAACTAAATAAATTTTTCACGCATTGTTTTTGCCATCAGTGTTGCAAGTAAATACGATTTTGATTTACAAACTTTTACGGCGCATTTCCCCATTTTGGTAGCTTAATTTATACGTCACGGATATGTCCGCTCACTATAGATAAACGCCTGAACTGAAGTCAAAGAAGCCTGCAGACATCTTCGAAGTGGCAACGTTTTGGTGCCCTAACTACTAATCTAGTTACTTAATATCATTGTTTAATAACGGTCAACTATTTACCTAAGCGCGGTACATGTCAAGAGTACCAGGCGGCGTGTTTCAAAGTCGCGGCCTCTAGTATGCGCTGCTAATACTCTTGATTTAAAAAAACGTCTCTTGACATCTAAATAGGTAATCCCAATAAATCCCGTGAAATTTTTATCCATATTTATTAAATCCGGATATTTCCGGGAAATTCAGGCGTATCCAAACTTGTATGCTCAAAAAATGCCCCGACATTCCGATCACTGGTAATGAGTAATAAAACTACTTAGTAATTATATTTAAATTTACTTCTCCTAATTTCAGTTTTACTACTTAAAACAAAAAAAAGTTAAAAAAAAACTCAATCCCGCAAGTCCCGCGGGATCCGCGGGATTATTGACCTCAATCCCGCAGGCATGCGGGATCGCGTTTTTAGTGCGGGATTGGATTCCCTACTCATGATGGAGCCAGAAGGTGGATAGTGGAACTCTTCAACGGCTTCTAGTGCTTCATTTGAGATATGAAGCATGGTTCTCAGTTCTGAGGTAGGTACTACTTTAGTGTGTTTTTTAGTTTTTGTAAAATAATTATGTTTTGCTGGTTACGTCAAGAACTCAAGAAGCAATATCTTATGTTATTTTATATATGAGGTCTACGGTTCCTACCTACAGAGAGGGTTGGGAGTCTTCCTGCCGAGAGAAGGGCGGATGGTTCGATCCCAGCCGGATTGAGACTCGGAGCCGTAGATGCCGACGAGTTCTCAGGAGTGTAAGTGTGGGTGGAGGAGCGCGGGGCCCGAGCCCGCGCGCGTCGCATCACTCGTGTCGTGCCGTGCTGCCGACTGACGATGACGTGGCGGCGCGCGCTCGCGCTCCGCTCGCAGGATGATGACGATAACAGACGGACTCAAGCGGGGCGGGACGGGACGGGACTTGAAGGGTGGTTCAATGAAACTCTGATGAACCAGTACCTACTAATATTACCATTTATGTATTTTAAACCATGAAACAATCAGTTAAAACTAGTATTTATGTCATGTTTTCATCATTATCATATAAAGAAAGTCGCTAATAATTTACAGTTAATATCACCGAGTTAAATACTAATTAAATACTTTTCCATTTTGTGTCATGCTCATGTCATGATCACCCTTTAACATGCCATGTTATAACAACGTCATATAACACTTATTGACTTAGATAATATACAATAGAAGTGATACAAGATAATATAGGATAGCGCGGCGGTCGTGTAGTGTAGCGTAAATATGTAGCGACGGGAGGACTCGGAGGCTACTCGTCGTCGACGGCGGCGGGTGCGGGGGGTGCGGGGGGCGCGGTGGGCTGCGCGGGGGGCGCCGGGGGGCAGCCCTGCGCCGGCGCCGCGTCACCCAAGATCGAGGGGATCACCTGCACACACATACACACACACACGTCAGCACGAGGGTGGGCACACGCACACAACACGGCTGCGACGTCACGTACCCTAGCTGAGTACCTGTTCTCCGAGCATGATGAGGAGCTGCGCCACCTTCCTGATGGTGTCTATGTCCTGCGCCGACGGCAGCGGCAGCCGCTCCCCGCGCTCCCCCCCACCTGTCGCGCCGCGTGACGTCACGCGCGACGTGAGCGCGCCCAGCGGCAGCCCCAGCGACGACAGGCCGCGCCCCTCCTCGTGCAGCACCTGCGAGTGCAGAGGAACCGAGTCTATACTCGCCGTACGACACGACAGATATCACACCGTGTGTCCCACCGGCTGCCGGTGAAGTATACTCACGGCGGAGGAGGCGGGCGGCACCGAGATCAGTGCGAGTGCGAGCAGGACGCAGCAGGAGGCTCGGGCGGCGGTCATGGTGCGGCGTGTGTCGAACTCGGGCCGGGGACGAGCGTTATATAGGTACCGTACCAAGCTAAGCTGACAAGTGGACGTTCAATTTGCTCGTATAATCGACCAATTTCCGACGATTGTTCGTTCTTTGAATTGTCATAAATAGATAATTACATAATATTCCAACAATACTTACCTATTTCATGTCAATAATTTCAGTAATGCTTCAGTTCTAATTTTAATGTAAATCATAGTCATCTTCCATACCATAAATAGCAATATCAGCCTCTTAGATAAAGAGCTGCCTACCTACGGAGTGTGTGCTGACCTGACTCTATTCATTCACATCACATCTCACTGCCGAGTGTTCTCCACTTCTCCAAGTGTCACAAGGCGCTATGCTTGCACAAGGTGTTACGGTAGAGTGTTGGATGACTTGGGTGATCTACTAACGGTGAGAGTACTTTATGTAGTTACTTAACAACTTTTTCAAAGGAACATGAGGAAAATCCGCGAACCCACTTTTCATACAAACGTTCGATCAGCTGATGGTATTTACCTATAGTAAGAAAGTTCAATTTCTTTTTTGTTAATTTCCTTTGGAGGAAAAGGGAAGATCTGAATTTTTGTTACACCTTGTATATGCAAAGTCTCTTGATAACTTCGATATTGCGATTCAGGACTCGCCATAATATGATTCGTAATGAGCTGTCATGCCACAGAGGATTATATTATATTGTACAGAGTTACAGCTTCAAACAAGCTCGCAAAAGCGGCGCATCACTACATGCGCAGTATGATTGTGTGCGCGTTCACCTACGGGGCTCACGAACGAGGCCGAGGGGACACTTTGGCTATGCTTCGGGTGGTTACGGCGTAACGAGGGTGTGAATTTAATGTGTGAGATATCGTCCATTCTTCCTTTCGGAAAGAGATTGGAGCCACTGACCTCTGTTAATATTAATATGTCTATGGATTATTTTCTGTTTGATCGTCACTGTCATTGTAGAACGTCATGTCATGTGAATTTAAAGTGTGAGATATTATTATCGTTCATTTTACTGTTTAAAAGTAGTTTAATAATATTAAACGAAATGGTTAATTATTGCTTTAATAATACGAGGAGGAACACAAACATCTCCTTCTTCATTATACCTACCCCAAAGATCGTGACAGGTAAGTCAATTTTTGAGTCACCCGCTTAAAGCGGCGGATCGGGCGGCAACGTTTTTTTAATTTAAACTCATTTTATTCAACTAAATAACAAATAATAAATAACACAACCAACAACAACAACAAAAAAGAAAAACAATATACCTACATATTATAAAACATTATCCGTCATACTTCAATTAAATTTATTTCCTTTTAGACAGCCCTACAAGAATAGGCTAATGTAATCGAAGCTCCTATGAAGCTGTTGCTCTGTACAATATAATCCTCTGTGGTCATGCGTTGGACAGATCCATATTGTGATTGGCCGTTTGGAGGAAAAGGGTCGGATGGTCGCATGCGCTGACCTAGATAGATCTCTGTTTACATCGATCGATCGATGTGTTCGGCATTGTTGCTTAGTCAGCTCTCGTAGCTCCGCTACAGCCGTCTTCTGTGTGACGTGCTAGGTCGCATGCGCTGACCTAGATAGATCTCTGTTTACATCGATCGATCGATGTGTTCGGCATTGTTGCTTAGTCAGCTCTCGTAGCTCCGCTACAGCCGTCTTCTGTGTGACGTGCTAGGTCGCATGCGTTGACCTAGATAGATCTCTGTTTGTTTACATCGACTCGATCAATGTCTTCGGCATTGTTGCTTAGTCAGCTCTCTCGTAGCTCCACTACATTTCCGATTGGTATTTTTAGGGAAAGTTGTTCAGTACCATGTCCATGAGTAAAATTACCTCTATAATTAAAGAAATGCAACTATTTACCCAAACATCCCGTAAAGGAGATCTAAAAGTAATAAGTAACGCTCACATGTACAAGCATAAATTGTCATGATCCCAAACGTTAAGTTATTAAGGTTTTTATTATGGAAACCATACATACAACACCGACACAAATACATAACATCCATGACCGCACCTGGATTCGAACCCTGGACCTCTGGTTTGGTAATCCGGGTCTTTATCTCGCAGGAACACAAGAAGAATAATAAAATTAAAGCTCCCGAAAAATGACAGAAATAATAAAACACAGAAAATATAGTATAGGGTTTTAGTTAGAAGTCAGTTGGATGTTGGATGGACAGTTCCACCTGCACCGGGCACTGTCACCGACCAGCACCAGCACCAGCTCCACGTGCACGTGGTTGCTGACCATCCCGAAAAGGATTATCTCAAGTGAAGTGACATCTATCAATGAAGAGAGAATAATGTAAAGTTGTTTCTTAGGTAGCTGTAGTAAGCAGGTAGTAAGTTATTGCACGTGTAGTGTGTGTAGTAGTCTGAGAGCGCAGGGAGCAGGAGGGCCGCGCCGCCGCTAGATGGCGCGCTATGTGCTTTTTGGGACACGAGCATATTTTTTGAAGTGAAACTTTTTATGGGAGGGCTTTGAAACCTACGAATAAGTAGTTTAAAACTTTGAAATCGTTTTGTGTGACGGAAGTGTAACGGAAGCTCGGAAAAATCGGGAGTGCTGTATTGACAGCTGTGATTTAGTTTTCGAAAAAAGCGCATGAAATCGGGAAATAAGAAGACTTTAATCTAGAATTAAACATTTTAACGGGTTGTTAGCGCTTACCGCGGGCTTCTAGATTAAATAATAACCGCGTAACTCTCAAAAACTGTAAGAAGACTTTTTTTGGTAGAAGTTTCAAAACTGCCGGGCGTCCCAAGTTGGCCGCAACATTTCCTCTCCTGGAGTGCGATTTTTGTTTCTCATTCGGTGAGCTCACGAGACACGCATCTTTCTACTGCCGACAAGAAGAACCAGACTTAATCTCGTCTAATCGCGAGTGAAGCACCCATTTTTTTCGTGTGCGTGCTGTCACGCGGTACATAAGGTGACGGGTGTCGGACCTGCGCCTAGAGCTAGTGCATCTGTGTGAGTGTAGGTCCCTTGTAGAACAAACGAGATTGTATTACCTTGCATGTTTCACTTCGTTTTAGTGCAATACTCGGTCCGTATTTCTTTCAGGTCCGTGGTTTAGGTGATTCTTTTTTTCTAAATGACTAACGCTCAGTTGCAGAAACGCGCATTAGGTTAATCTTTCATTGAATCTCTTGCTGTCACTTTTTGTCTTGTTGACGACGTAGAAAAAGATAGCAAGAGATATAATGGAGGATTAACTCTAATGAGTGTTTCTGCAACTGAGCGTTAGGTGCCAACTTACGACCCCAAGTTGGTTCCATTTTAATTGAGGATAATCTGATGATGCGCAGTGAAGTTTCACAAATAATGCACAATAGGAACTCCTCAAAAATAACAATCATGATCATGTTATTTACTTTCGCATCTACATAATTATAATAATAATACTTAATATAAACTTAAAATATTCATAAATTGGTAGTAAATCGTTGAAATAAAGTGTAGCTTTCTATGATGGTCGGTCTATGGTATCTACCTACATAATAACGTACATAACAATATTTGGAAATCGTTAACACAAATTATGTATTCCCAGTTGAAGTTACGTAACAAAGTGAGATGTTCTATAATGAAATATACGTTTAACTACAATTGTTTAATTAAGTAAAAACTAACTTTTAAAAATAAACCCTTAAACGGCGGCGTCGCGCTCGGTGTGATGTGTGATGTGTGATGCCGGAGCCGGAGCCGGACGCCGGCGGCACCGCGCCGGTGGCGGCTCGGCTGTACGCCTCCACTCGCTCGTTTACGACTACAATTAAGCGTTGCGGAACGACTTAACTTAGAAAAGCTCATAAAAATGTTTTGTAGTAAGTACCTACGACTATTATAGTCGTACTGACTACTTTGCCGACACTATTTTGTTGGTTCCATAATTCCGGGAATATTTTTCTATAAAATTCCAGTTAGAAAAAAGAGCCGAGCAATATTTAAGAAAATAAAAAATTAAACTCATCAGCAAGAGCCCCAAATTAAAAATTTAGCTTTTATCTCGTTCTAGAAAACCTCATGGTAAATTTGTTTGCACATTTTTAAGGTTTTACCGTTATACACACTTCAGAAAAATACAAGTGTTTTTCTATTTTCTATTGATTACTCATGTTTTTATTTAAATGGCTATTGTTCACTTATATTATTATATTATCTAATTAAAGCCGTGGTGGTCCAGTGGCGAGTAGCCTTGCCTGCCATGCAGGAGGCGATCGTTCGATCCCCATTCAGGCCGTCTCGTACCAATGAAACTCAATAAATTGACTGGGCTATTAGATATAAAAAACGAAAAACAATGCATGTCATGATGAATAATCCTTTCGACAAAAAAATATTTTAGTTGGGTATATCCTACCTAGTTCGATAGGTGTACGCGTCTCGTGGACCGAGTGAACGACGGATCAATAATGCAAGCTAGACGTATTGACGTTTTTATTTTGTGAATCGACGATAACCTTATCAGAATAATGAGAGTCATCGACTTAGCAATGAATACAAAACGAAATTACTTTATGGTCTTCGACGAGAGCCACTTCCTCGTATCAGGTGTATAGTTACCTAAGAAGGACAGGTTCACCATACTTTTAATTAAAATTTAAGCGCTCGAGCATTCGGATCGGAGTACTAGGCTCCGATGTGAACTTTTACAACCATCTTCGCGGTCAGCTGTTCGACATTCGTACTCTCCGGACCCCTCCCCCTCCCCCCTCCCCCCTCCACCGCGTGAACGGATCGGGGGCGCGGGGCCGCGGGGGCCCCCCGGCTGCGCGCGGCCGGCGCCAGTGCCGAGCCGCCCGCCGGCGCTCGTATCGATCCCTCGCTAGACGCCGCCGCCCGGCGCCGGGCGGCTCATTTGGGCCTCATCGTAGGAGATAGGAGGCGGCGCGAAAGGACGATCTCGTTTCGACTGCGAAATTTTTCGAAGACGAAACCTTCAAAGCCTCTTCGGAATATTCACGGACAAAACGAGCGGCTCGCGGGAGACCATCCGCGGACCCCCCGCGCGGCGCGGGGCGGGGCGGAGGAAGGGAGAGGGGGAGGGGGAGGGGGGCGGCACGCAGGCGCGGCGCCGCGCTCCTCAGTCTCTCGGCCGGCGCCACTCGGCACGGTCGCGCTGCCCTCGCGCGCGCTCGGAACGTCTCGGCGGCGCACATGCCGTGAGGCGACATGACGGGCTACGCGCGCGGCGAGGCCGACTTCGCCGCCGAACGCTTCCGGCGCGACGCTCGGCCCGCCTCGCTCGCCCCCAAGGATTACTCGGTGCCTTTACACGTAGACTGCAGTATCGAATACGAGCTTCCCGACTGTGCCAAGCCGCCGCAGGGCGTCAAGATCGAGCCGCTGCTCATGATCCACCCCTCGCACTTCCGGAGGCTCGAGAGCCTGCGGCGCGTGCCCTTCGTGAACAACCTGCCGCGCGGCGACGCGGCCGCCGTCAGCGCCGTCGGCGGCGAGCGCCGGGCCCGTCCGGCGCGGCGCTGCTGTCGGGCCGCGCCGGCGCCGGCCGCGCCTCAGCCGGCCCCGGCCCAGGCGCAGCGCGCGCGCACCACCGCGGCGCCCGCGCCGGCGCCGGCCGAGCCGCTCTGTGCGGAGCTGCGGTACCGCTTCGAGTCGTTCGGCGCGGAGGCGGCCGGCGCCGGAGCCGGCGGCAAGCTGCTGGGCGTGCGCGCGCGGCTCAAGCCGCACCCGTACCTGCCGCTGCAGGCGCTGCGCGCGGAGGCGCTGCGGGCGGAGTCGCTGCGCGCGGAGGCTCTACGCGCCGAGGCGCTGCAGGCGGAGGCGCTGGACTGTGAGATGGCGCGCGCGCTGCCGCCGGCGCCCTACGAGCGCTTCGACAAGCGCGCGCTGCAGCAGCTGCCGATCTACATGTAGCCGCCGGCGCCGGCGAGGCGGGACCGGTCTCTGTGATGTTTCGTTGTAATTAGTTAGAGTGATAAGTGTCCGCGTTCGGGCGGCGATCGCCTCGCATCGCCGCGATCGCAGACGAACCGAATACCCCACTTACGTTATGTGCGTTGATATCGTTTAAAACGTTGTTTTATGTGTTGTTGTGATGGACGATTTGAGGACGTGACGTTTCGCCGAGGACGTCAGAGTGATACCGTTCGGATCGGACGAGGTGTCGCCGGCGCCGGCACCGGCCTGGCCGGGGCCCCTCGCCGCCGACGGACGCAGACTCGCAGAGCGGACTGAGACTAGACCGTAGAGCGTAGACCCTAGACCTACCCACCAACGAAAATATTTATTCGCAGTCGCAGTAATCGATCGATGCTTCATGATTAAATAATTGTACCGTGTCGCTGATTCGTTGCGTATAATTCTGTATAAGATATCATATCGATAATTATATGTTCAAAAATTGTATAATAATGAATATGTACCTATAGAGTAAAAAAATGAAAGTGAGAAAAATATTACGAATAATACTAGAAATAGTTATGTTTTGGAATAGGTGATGAGTTCTAGAACAGTCCTGAGTGGTTAACCTAGAATCGTATCTCTACTCTCATTTTGTAAGCAGTTATGTTTGTTAAAATTATATATAAAGAGTCCTCTGATGAATAGTCTGATTAACAAATATTCGGCATGTAAAAGTCTTTATAAAACGCTTACTTAGCATATCATAGTATTATATTGTGTCATAGTCCAATGCCAAAAATATAACTATCTTTTTACAAAAATCCCTAACGCATCGTTTTATTTACCACAACCGGGATCCGTATCCGTGCGTCCGGCATCCGGCATCCGTCGGCGGATGCGTGCGGTCGATGTGCTTAGTGTCCAGTGCCAGTGTTTAGTACAAGTATAGCGAGTAGTGCTCAGTGTCTGTCGATCCCGAGTCCCGGGTCCCGCTGGATTGTCGAACAGCCTCGTCGTGCCACCCGAGGACTGCTGTATGTAAGTATGCCACGCTGCGCCGCGTTGCACCGTGTCGCGCTATATAACACAAGCATTGGTTAAACAACTGATGGCAGGCATCATATCATCACATCAGTATTACACTAATGAATGATTAAATTAAATCATGACATATGGGATCTATACCTACCAACTGAATGGTAGAACTTATAGGTACTTCAGTATCACTAACCATAGTAAAATAAACTCTGGCCTGAATCTCCACTATAACTCCCGAATGTATGTGTACCTACTAGGTAGATACCACACAGACAGATAAGCAAAACATTAAAACGAGTACGTATTGTACTTATTTTCTTGTTCAGGGGGGATATTTATATTATATTATGTATTATAAATCGGCTCAAAGTTTTAAGTAGGTAGTAAAGAAATATAATCTGAAGAAATGCAGAGTAATCACTATTCTTCATAACACTGTAGATTTGATCAAGCTCAATAATAATATCTAATAACTGAAATGTGGACCGGGTAATTTTACAAGATATAGTATTTATTAATTAACTAGGCAACTACCATTGCTGACTGGCTAATCTATCCACTACAGCTTGAATAGTTGACATGCGATATGGCTCATGCTCACACGAAAGAAGAAGACAAGTAGGTACCTACTTACCTATAAACCAAAAAGTTAAAATACCCATATTGCAGGTATTTTATACAGCAAAGGAATGTTTGGGTGCATACCTGTGTGATAATATGAAACTAGAATTTCCTTCAAATACAATCCAAATAAAATGAAAGTTTAGAACAATGAATAAAATAATAATGTTTAATTAAATAAAATGAAATGTTCCAATAAACATATCGTGAGGAAATGATACACGCTATTTGCGAGCGGTTCCAAAACGGGGCCACAGTATTAGGAATTGGTTCAATACAAAGCGAATATCAAAATAGTGTAAATAAACACTGACATTACGTTATCTCCCAATTGAGCAATATTTATGACATACCGTTGTCTATTACCTCGAGTCGCTTTTTATTCGTCTTCTAGCGGTTAGTAAGCCATTTCAAGAATGACAACATGCTGTACTAATTGAAAACTGTTTCTCGGAAGCATTTACTATGAAAAAAAAGAGAGGTATGATACCAAACTACAAGTGAATTTCTAAAAGAAACAACAATATCGTGGTACCTCGCAAGTAAAGGTAGATAAAAAACTAAATTTCTGTGAAGGAAAGTATAAAATATATATTCTTTGTATCAGCAAGACTCCGCGGCCATTGTTCCTCTTGCTGGCACCGACCTGCGCTTCCAAAATATCCTCCAAACAAAAGCGTAGCAACCCATTCAGCCGATGTTTTATTTTCTATTTGAAAGGTGCTCATACACAATGAGTCGTGAATAATCCACAATAACTGTTGGGAAAGAAATTGTTCATTCAGAACAGCTATTCAGGGGAAATAAGACTTCAAACGGAGCCATTGTAATAAAACGTTGATTATTATGATTCGTTACATTCAGGCATTCAAGCGAACGTCTACGCAATTTAGCGTAGCGAGTCTAATTAAGATGCAGTCGAATAGATTCGAGCTGCACGCAGAGATTTAGTGAGAACGTGATCACGGAGAGCGGCCATTACCATTTACCCTGTACATGGTCGCTAGTAGCTTGGCTTGTAGCGAGGCGGCGGCGGCGGCGCGTCGAGTCTACTCCATTACTGACATCACAGCGAGCGACGCCGTTAAATTAGCATCCACGTAATAAACACGAAATAAACATCGAGACTAATGGATGATTGCGCCCCTCCCCTCCTCGCAGTCCCGCCGCCCCGCGCCGCCGGCTCACGCTTTCAAGAATACGTTTCACTATGGCATCTTTTTTCTGGGCTTTTGTGCTCTCTCTTCTCAAAAGAGAACAATAATATTATCCCCCGGCACGGGGAGGGCTAAATTAAAGCTATACTTATTTTATATCCCAGGCGATAATAAAAATGTTTATCGTTGCTTTTTATGGGTATGATATTGTGGGTCGGATTGCGCAGCGCGGCCACCTTACCCTCTAACTATGCAGTGAGCAAGTTCTGCGAATGTAATGAAATGTCACAATATAGGGTCCAACTTAATATGCTGACACTTTTTTAAGAGGATGATCAGACCATCAAACTGAACAACTTTCTCTATGGGACCAATATCGAAAGCGCGAAAAAAAAATCGGCTCTTCCATACAAAACTGCAAACCTACTCGAGCCAAATGTATGGGACAGCTGATTTTTTTTTTCGCGATTTCGATGTTGGTCCCATAGAGAAAGTTGTTCAGTTTGATGGTCTGAACATCCCCTTAAAAAAGTGTCAGCATATTAAGAAGGACCCTGTATAATTACCTAATCCTATGAAAATCTTAGTTGGGACGTAAAATAAAATACAATAAGAAAAGGAAGAACGTAGAACAGTGACATCACTGTACCTACATTAATTACATTATTCGTCACGGTGTGAAAACGACTTCTTTTTATCCTATGTAATAAACTGCGAGCGTGTCGGACTCCTGGCTAGATGAGTTCATGTCATTGGTTGGTAATGTTGGTATACTGTTCAGTTCAGTTTTGTGGAGATGTATTAAGTACTTATTGCAAATATGTAGTAAGCGTCGCCACTACCAATTTGTAAAAAGTGGAAAACACTCGGGTGTACCTAACTCGATTCCCAAAACGCAAGTATAATTTATCATCTCGATATTATCTCTCGTAAAACGAAAACCCAATTTATGTACCGCCCGCTACCCGCTGTCATAAAACATAATATTATCGACATCCCCTCCCCCCCTCCGCACCGCTCGCTCCGCTCCCTGGAGGCGATCACGAAACTAAGCATCGGCCATTGTAAGCGCCGAACTTGACGTGACGGCTGCAAGCGTCCCGCTTTCTCATCCACGTTCTCGATGTGCCAGCCAGAGACAGCAATAGGGAGCGGCACTCTTTCATGTGCCGGTTCTTTTGCTATGCGAGCATTCTGCCCATTTGATGTCAAAGCGTTTTGAAAGTGGGTACGAGCAGGGCTCACGAATTCAAGTTAGATCAAATTTAGAATATGACTGGTTTGTTGATAACAAAAGATTACTGTGCAATTAAATCATTCAACGAAATAATGCCAGAAAATAAACACACAAATCAACATAGTGCTTAAAGGAAAAATATAAGTATGTAGGTGTATATATGCTAGACAGTGTTGTTTTGTTAGCGCGAGACGATCAGCTGACTGCCGGCGTGGGGGGCGTGGCGGTGCTGGGGAGGGGTGTTGCCGTCTCGCTCGCACGCCGTCAGCTGACGGGCGCCGCCGCCGCGCGCCGCCGGCACCGGCTGAGCTGAGGCACGACAACGCATGCTTCTCAATAGGATACAACTTTTGTTAGGGTTGTAATGTAAACTAATCATAAAAAGCAGCGAATGAACGTTCTGGTGATCGCCTTTTTTTTCAGGCAATATTAATTTCCGATAAATAACAAATAAAGTGAAAAAACGTACACACCGGTGTTAAAAGGGTTAAGTAGTTACGAGCTGTGACATGATGTCCTAGTCTTATCTAAGTATAGCGTTATTAGTTCTATA
This sequence comes from Agonopterix heracliana, assembly GCA_963693445.1. Taxonomy (NCBI): domain Eukaryota; kingdom Metazoa; phylum Arthropoda; class Insecta; order Lepidoptera; family Depressariidae; genus Agonopterix; species Agonopterix heracliana. The sequence continues at coordinate 17,829,514 of OY856326.1, read as the reverse complement.
CTGTACTGTACTTTTGATCGACTTTAAAAAAAAGGAGGATAATATGCTTTAGCCCAGTCATTTCTTTCTTATTCGGTTTGACCAGGGACTAATTAAGAATTGATATTTTATTTCCACATTCGAAGGCTTTACCATTATCATTTGATTCCCTATACCTACCTACACATTTCAAACACAAACTAAATGTATTTGTCTACATAGCAAGCTTTGAAAAATACATGTAGTATCTTCTAATGAATATTTTTTAAAGTCAATGGCTATTAATTTTAGACAATGAAACCAAACAACTTTCACCGAGGAACATGGCTCGAAAAACGGGAAATTTATGGACCTTCCATACAAAAGTCCTCATCAGCTGATTGATTTTCTATTTGAGGACCAGAAATTTTCTCGTTTTTCGACCCATGTTCCTTGAGGAAAGTTGTTCAGTTTCATTGTCTGAATACACTCTTAACATTTTGTTAGTAATTAAAAACTAGTAGTGTACTTATAGGTACCTACCTATTCGTGTAGTATTAGTAGGTAGTTGTTAGGTACGCCACCTACAGTAACGGGAGACTACAGAGGAACTCAGTAATGATGGTCACGAAGGAATCGCTCATTAAGTCGGTGGCACTTTGGATGGTAATTGCTAATATTTTCGCGAAGCCGCGCGCGTTCCGGAGTCCGGTCCCGGGGCCGCGAACCGATTACTTTTTATGAGCGCGGGCCCGACCCGCCCCCGTATAGTCCACTCCACTCCAGTGGACGTTCTCCTTTATGCGTAGAGCAGCACTGCACTGCACTGCAGCTGTCGATGCGAGCGGATCTGAGTCAAACCGCAATCTCCGTCGACCGACGCGACGGCGGACGGGACGCTGCCGGCCGCACTGCAGCTGCACCGAGCTACTTGTGTCTACAGATATGTACGTGTGGTCGTCGACACTTATAGTGTTTGAATTTGAACACTGGTGGAGATGTTATTTTGTTAGTGAATTAAGGTAACGCAGTGAGCCAGTGATATCACTGCGGTGAGACGACTCGCATTCGTCGCACCTCACCTCAAGACTCGAGGCTCGAGGCGGCTTCATAAAACGAGTCTCATATACCTAAATATAGTAACTTTTCTCTAAATTAAAGTCGTACGCCTTAGTATCAGGTAAAGTAAGGTTTTTATAGCTGCCCCGGCGCCGCCGGCCCCGGCCCGGGTGGAGATGGTCCGCGACTAACCACTTATCTTACTTTATTTGGCTCCGAGACCGGACGGCATTCTCGCACGACAGGTCCTCGCGTGTCTCGTTCTCTGTCGCGCCTGTGCGGTGGCGCGTGGTTGTGAGAGGGAGGCCAGAGGGTTCAGATAGCCCTGCTCGCCACGTCCAGCTCGTCGCCACTCACTATTAGACACGCGCTCACTCGGCCAGCACCGACACCGCACAGCACATAACTACATACATACTACAACACATTTATACAACAGTCGCCGTGTCCATGCATTAGGCACGCAGCTCGGATGTTGGTGCATTCGACAAGCTTCGTGCCGTGTTACTGCATCCTGTGAGTTGAACAAATGCTTTGTGAAGTATGATTTTCTAGCTTGTACACTGAAATGAAATGTTGGAGGTGACGTAGGTACCTAGTTACATACTTGTACGTATCCACATCGATCGAATGCTGCGGGTCAACAAAACACGGATTACCTGAAGTTGTAATATTTGTAAAGCGTTATTGGCTTAACCGCCTCCGTAAAATATAACGGAACTTTATTCTGACTGTAAAGTCTCAACGAGCAAGGTAATAAACCTGAAAAAAGTTTAGTATAATAGATGGTCTAAGTCAGGGTCAGTAACCTCCAGTGATATGCGGCAGTAGGCTAGTATACAAAGCGGGTTCAGAGAGAGTAGGCATAGCTACTTGTGGAGCACAGCGAGCGATGTACAGGGAAGTGGGCGAAGAGCCGGGTGCGGCGCGGCGCGGCGGGCTATAGTGTCCTGAAACCGACCCGTGTTGAGTTGATATTAAGATACATTACCTACACGGGATACAGCTCCATATACAATATACAGATACGACCATAAAACTGAACAACTTTCTCTAAGGGACGAACATCGAAAAAGCGAAAAAATTTAAATCTGCTGTCCACTGTAGCTGGATGGAACACTGTAGTTTTGTATGCATAATATTAAGTAGGATCCTATAAAACTATGTATTTAAGGGTATGATCAGATCATCGAACTGAACAACGTTATCTATGGGACCAATATCGAAATCAGTTTTGTATGTGAGAGCTGTTTTTTTTTGCGATTTTCAAATTGGCTCTATAGAGAAAGTTGTTCAGTTTGATGGTCTGATCATCCCCTTAAAATAGTTTCAGCTAATTTTGTTTAGAGGTCTTAGTAGACAAAAATAGTAACTGTTACGGATTGGATAACGCTCCGATTAGCGAATAGCTTTGAGAATCTATTAGTATAAGAGATGAGTGTACTTTTTGCAACCATCAGCAGCAAGGCTGATTCAGTGTTTATGCGGTGTAGAGCATCTCTTTGATGGGGATGAACCAGGTCTGCCTGCATACCTTCAGTCGGTTGAGGAGTTACAGAAGTTTAAAGGTAAGTAAAAAAATTAACGATGAGCTGCAAGGCTGATCGTATGATATTATTGTAGTGTGCACTGTAGCTATGTGAACAGTACAAAAACTGACATGAACTGCCAGTCAGTTTAACTCCTAAACCGACTGATGAACCATGCCAGTTTTTGTACTGTTTACATAGCTACAGTGCATACTACAATAATATCATACGATGCTGACGACCTTGCAGCTGATCGTTAATTTTTTACTGAACGTTAACCTTTACACGTCTGTAACTCCTAAACCGACTGAAGTTATGCAGGCAGACCGGGTCATCTCCATCACAGAGATGCTCTACACCCCATAAACACTGAATCAGCCTTGCTGCTGATGGTTGCAAAAAGTACACTTATCTCTTATTACAAATAGTTATCAACCCTGTCTGTCCGAATAAACAATAGTTGCAAGTAATAATGATCTAGGTAGGTACCTAACAGGCTACAGCACAGACTGCGTCAAGCCACAGCCACCGCTTATATTAACCAGTCTCAAAATATCAGATTGCATTGCAGCAGGTACGAGTAACTACTGCAACAATGCAAAACAATACAACAATGCGCACGGCTTTACTTTACTACTTACATTACATTACATTACACACCTATGTAGGGCTCCGGGCTAAGTGTACACAATTGTGCTATTGCCATGTATTGTATGTGTATGACTGCGTTATGTGCCATGTACTCACTTTTTACAGTTTCATGTAAATTGCTCGAGTTACCACTTCTAAAACTGTAACAAAAGTGTGTCTGTACATTGAAGATGTTTACAAGAAAAAGATTCCGATATGTTTTTTCCGATTTTTTCCTATCCCCGACTCGAAATCAACCGTTTTTTTTTAGAATTTTTGTCTGTTTGTTTGAAACAGCATCACGCAAAAACTACCAAACCGATTTTGATTAAACTTTTTTTGTTTGATAGCTTATGTTTTGGCTTAAAACCTGGTATATAAGATAATATAAGATAAGATAAATATTCTTTATTTGATTTATTTTAATTAGATAGTGGATGAAGTCAAACTCTAGATATTAAACCTCCTAAGATACTAACCGTCGCTGGTACCTACCTACAGGTGCAGTCGAACTGAGGGTGCGCCCTCAGGGTTCTGTTCAAACTTCATTATGAAAAACAAACTTAACTTTGCAGTGGAAAAGAATGTTTCCCCTGCATCGGTCTACATCACGGTCGTGCGACAGCTGAAAATGCAAGTTTGTAATAAATAAATAAAATATCTCGTGTTTACATGCTGACACTTTTTTAAGATGATAACCAGACCGTCACACTGAATAACTTTCTCTATGGCACCAACATCGAAATCTCGAAAAAAAAAAAACAGCTGTTCCATACAAAACTGCAAACCTACTTGAGCCAAATGTATGGGACAGCTGATTTTATTTTCGAGATTTCGATGTTGGTCCTATAGAGAAAGTTGTTCAGTTTGATTGTCTGATCACCGTTTAAAAAAATATTAATGATAAATTAAAGATTTTCGGATTTATTCCTTTACTTGTGTTTTGAGACCTTATTTTGTCAAACATTAGTTTAACGGGAAGTATCCTATAGGCTTAGAGTATACATATACAGTAGATACTTACCTCTATGCCTATATGTTTTGATTTGCGAGTTGCAAGTCTTAAAATACGAGTATGTCATAACGTGGATGTTCTGAGGTTTCAGAATATCCCTGACTACCCCCTCGGGGAATATAGTCGTGAGCATATGCATGCTTATGCTTATGTCATAAATGGTCGTGATTGCGTTGGCTGAGCTTGAATGTTGACTTGTCCAAGGAACCGTAAACCTTAGTATTTGGTATTAATATCAACTTGATACCTTTACTCGTTCCTGAGAATTACCTTGAGTAGTTTTGACAGACGGACAGACAGACAGACGGACATCAAAGCGTTCCTATAAGGGTTTCGTTTTTTTTGTGGTATTAAATCCTAAAAAGATTTTAGTATAGGAATTAATAGTAACGTAAGAATGATTTTGAAATGTAGAGTCACGATTGGCCGAGATCTGTACAATCGCGTGGTTTTGTGCGTTTTATAACAAAGAAAACATAAAACTGTTGCAGGGGTAGGTACCTATTCAAAGTGTTTGTAACGATCGTGCATTTCCTAAGAATCTTCATTTAGTTTTAAACGTCTTGTGGGGACGACGACGACGCGACGTTAAAAAGTTGTGGTGCAGATATTGTAATGACTTCCTCCGCGAGTGATGGGCTCGTCACGAGCTCGCCGCGCGCCGCACAGCAGAGTGCGCCCTGTGCCCGGGCGCGAGGGCTCACAGTCCCGCGGCACGCACTCCTCGCCGCGGGATCGCTTCGTGCCTTTGAGTCGCGACTCGGTGACGCTCGAGCTCTCACAACGTGTATATAGACACGTAGATGTACGTATAGTAGACAGTAGACGGGCACAGCCACAAGGGAGCCGATGTCACTCACTGCACTAACTAGACAACCGCTCCACTGTTCACTGTGCGCACACAGTACACGCCGCACGAACTGTAACAATCAGCCGCGGCACACGGGCCACCGGCGACGACTACAAGTGGCCAACCACTATGTTATACCCGACTGCCCCAGAAGGAAGGGTTATTGAAACGTGTGAAAACTACCGTTACTAAGTAAAGAGCATTCGTACGACATTCGTAACAACATAAACTACCGACTGCAGAGCGGAGGTCCCTCCCGGTCCCGGTCGGTCCTCCACCCTTCCCTCCCCTCGCTCACCTCAACCATAATACATACATATAGTTGTGTACATTATTGTAGTGAATGAGGGTAATGTTGGTCTAGATGAGCTAATAAATACGCCCCGAGAGTAGCTACTGCAATGTAGCTGATCACTTCAATGTCCAACACAACATAATTTCCGAACACATTATACAATAGGCATAAATTCGTTTCAAATGACACGAAATGAGTAGATAAGGGATGTTAATAGTGGTGACAGAGAACGAATGATATAATTCTCATATGAGATGTCGACTACACCGAATGCTTTACTAGAAAAGCGTCAGCTACACAATCGCAGGATATTATGTGCTCTACCTACAGATGCACTCCATCGTCCTTCCTTACCTCTCCTTCTATGTGATGTAACGACAAAGCGATGCTGTGGATGCATCGACTATAACCGGCCGGCGTCTCACGGCGGCGCTGAGGGCATCAGATATGCTGATGATGATGTCTGAAGGGACTGTCGCCTCTTATGATACCTATAAATCTGTTGCAAGTCGGACATCACACGCACAGCACAGCACGGCACAAGCGGCATGACGGGTAGTGACTATTATTGTAACTATGGATCAGATCAGATTGAATATAATATAACAAACATATTACAGTACGATGATATGTTCACGCAGTGCAACGATATCTATTCGTGTTACAACAACAGTATGTTGTCGTAGGAACCTGTACAATAATAATATAATATAGCGTGATCCGGGCGCGGCCGCGGCGCTGTTCGATGCTACATGCACATGCATGATGGATGAGAGCCGCACTACATTTGTATATCGTTATGGAAATCATTTGGGGAGGCATTCCACTCAAATGATGCACTTACACTACCAGTAGCACAGAATAGTCAGTTAATACCCAGTAGGTTGTGGTGTACCTAAGGAATAGGATTTCAGCTGAATGCCAGAGGTTCATTGAATATATGGCATAGTCCACAGGTCTTCGGTATGTAATGTATCTACAGATTCCACAGGAAACATTGACAATTGAACCATTCTCACTGCTCTTAGCTGATCCTTTCTTTACATAGAGACGAGGTAAATCGAGCGATCTCAAGAACTGTCACATATATCATTATAATCTAGAAAGTGACAAAAAAAACGTGACAGGAAACGTAGCATTTGACAGATCATTATAACAAGGACGCCCAGCCCCCGCCCCCGCCCCCGGCCCAGACCCGGGGCGTCTGGTTACTGATGCAAAAAACTAACAGCACCTCGTTATTTTAGGGGTGAGAGCAACGCGAGGGAGGGGAGGGGGGGGGGGGCAGCAGGGGCGGTAATCGAGTTAACTAATGAACTGCGGAGAGAAGTGTGAGCCTGCCGCGTGGTGCTGCTGTGGCCGCCACTCCTCGCTGCCACTAGCAGCGGACTGCAGCGTGGCCCTTCTGCTGCATACTGAAAAGTGAGCTTAGGAGCCTGAGAGCGCTCGAGATTAGTTTGTTAATACGGGCCTTGGCGTGACGCATTATTTAACTACAACCCTTTGCACTAATCCTTTCTAACTAGTTTAACGAGTAATCCTATTTAGAACGAAGTCACGTCGCGAGCGTTGTACCCAGACTAGATGCTAGCAGAAGGCTGAAGGTCCACTCGATGACAAGGCGTTGCAATATCATTATTCAGCCTTCCAACACATTTCCTAAACGAAGCGCGCGATGTTACTGCCGTGTTCCACCCTCTTATCTCCCGCTCTACCAGTCTAGTAGAATCATATTATTTAAGTACTTCCTAACAATCTTTTAATAAAGTTAAGAGACGTTCGGAGAGCATCTGATAAAATAAGCTACCATTTCTCTAAACTGATGAATTATTACGGACTATTATAATTTCAAGAGTACATTAGATTACTAGATGCATACTCGTATTCTTACCTCATTGTATTACGTTATTCTATGCCTGCACAAGAAATCATCCGCTACAAGAAATGCTACCATCGAATTATTCTTATGATGCTACACTACAGAGATAAACTCAAACTCAAAAACATTGTCGGTATTATGGTCAGAGGGACTTGAAGATCTTGAAGTGAAGCCCTCTCATTAAATGTCAAGTCTCTTTATGAATCTACCAATGGGAACGTTGTTGTCTCTGTAGAGAAACTTTAAATCATAACATAAGTTGAATTTATGTACTAAAAACATAAATACTGTAATGACGTTTGTATCTTTTCTTCAAATAGTTGAGAGAAAAATTAGTAACGTCTGTTTAAACTGTCTGGCGAAATGAATAAGTAATTCTAGTGAAAACGCAAGGCGAGGTCAATCAATGTGAATTGTGTGAGTGAACAGACTGGAGCTGTACCATTACAACGACAACGACAACCTCGAACGTTGATGTCTTTTGTACCGACGCTTTTGTCTACGCAGCGTACATACTTAGTTACCACTACAAATGAAATGAAAATTAGATGAAAGTTGATTTCAACTGTCGCAATGTTCGATTTTGCAATCATTTACTGTGTAAATATAAACAAACGGTGTAATGATGAGGTATGCGTCGTTCTCACAATTGCCAACCCTGCGTCACACAGAAAAGACTCGTGTAACAATTCATGTCATTGTTATATTTTTTTTGCTACAGAAGAAATGTGATGATGATTGGCTCCCAGCCAACTGTGCCGCGCGGACGGGAGGCGGCCGGCGTCATATCATACCCCGACCCGAGTGGGACCAGTGAGCTAAGAAATTATCTAACTTAGCTCCGAGAGGTATTTGAAATTATAGTTAATGTGAGCCTCACCCTCCCCGCGCCCCGCACCGCCCGCGCCCGCGCCCGCCCCGCGGGACGCGCCGGAGCAAAAACATTAAGACAGACTATTAATTGGGTCGAGCGAGACGCGCCGCTGTCACCGTGACTGATCGTCTTTGCGACAAAAACTACATCGAGCGAGAATCGATATCGCGGCGTGACTGGCGGAGCGCGACAAGTTGCATGACGTCGCGCGACACGACGCAACCCGGCCGCAGGATGAATCAGCGACGTGGAACAGAAAATTAGATTCACGCTTGTACGAGCCTTCGTCGGTAGGTATGTCCACCCGCTGCACGCTGCAGGCGACACTACCTACCTACAGGATGTCCTGCCGCGCTTACGTACTGCGTGGTCTAATGGTTAAGAGAGTGGTTAAGTGGGTTTGATTCCTAGCTAGGTGTCCCCACCTAGTGATATGTCTCTTTGTGCGTTTTTAACCAATTGGTTATGACATTGCAGGCTGAATCATCTGATTGTCGGAAAAGAACGATGATTCCGTGCTTCGGATGACACGTTAAGTCGTTCAAGTCGTTGGTCCCGGTTACTATCTCTGGTGATAGTCGTTACATAAAAACCACGTGAGAGGCCGTAAGGCGGTTTGAATAAATCCTGACACAAGGTCTTGCTGCCCACACGAAAAGAAGAAGAGGTCGAACCACCATATAAACAATTAGTTTAAATAATCAATAAGACAGCGGGTGTAGCATTACTTCCATGATGAATACGTACATAAATTTTTTAATAAGGGGATGACCAGACCGTCAAACTGAAAAACTGTGTCTATGGGAAAAAATAATCAGTCGTTCCATAGGTAATCTTACTCTGTAATCCTACTCGAACATTATGCGGTAGCGGATCTTTTTCCACGGTTTCTTTATGGCCTCATAAAAAACTGTGAACAAATGAAGTTTGATTTCGTATAGTTCCGTGTCTCATAATAACATAATGCTTACAACAGACAAGCACCTATATATAGCGAGACAATAGTAATTACTAACATTATACTATGTAGCGGAGACAGTATCAGTTTTATTACAATTTAATGGCGTCATTAACGGTAACAACGCACTTATTAATTTGGTATTGTTTTCATCAGCGCGGCGCAGCGCCACGCCGGCGCGTCGGTCGCATTGAATAGAGCACTAATAGATTACATTCGATTGTTCCTCTACATAATACATACTTACTTATAATAAGTAGTATCTGGAATCGAATGCGCGCACGTCGAGTACCAAGCAGTCGGTAATGAAATATTTGGACAGCAGCGCATAAAGCGCGCGTGATATGCGATGCGATGCGGCCCGCCACGACAATATCTTCATCACGTTCAGTACATGATCGAAATGAGAATGTCTCAGTGAGTCAATATTGACGACAGTATAAAACCTTTCTATTGTGTTGTGATAGACTGTGGTGTAATGCTGGCGAGGCGAGCCACGCGTCTGACTCAGTGCCGAGTTCTGGCACAAGATGACAAGAGCGCAGGAGTGGAGACGATGACGTCACACTCACTCGGCTCTACATTTTAAAAGTGAAGAATATTGTAACTATGTGGTCCAGACCTCAGTTTCCAGCCCCTTTCTGTGCTCGATGTGTATCACGTAGTATAGACAGTTAGGTACATTGTATTACTTATAGAGCGACAATGTAATGTAAGTACAGAGCGGTCAGTGTAACCGTCCAGCACATACGTGGGAGTAACGTTAAATAAAGGCAGGGATGCCTTCCTAACAAGTCGCACGTGAGGTTCAAGTTTCAAGCTAACCTTACGTCAAAGCTACCGTTCGCTGAGCTAAATCGAATTGGCCTTTATATCACTAGTGATAAGAAACATGTTGGCTGTACAATATGTTGGTAAAACAAGTCTTAGAAGGCAGGCATTAGTCGTGGAGGCGCGGTGTTTGCTCGGGGCGGCGGCGTGTGGAGTTTGGAAAACAATAGCCTTCTCTAGACTTTAGACTCCCCGCTCACATTCGTGAATACAATAAGCTCGAAGAAGCTGAAGCGACTTTGATCCTCGCTCCTACACAAACACCCTGCAGTACGGACGGACTAATGACTCAACCTCTCACTCAATTATCACCAACTAACGATCCGCTTTGCAAGAGTTGCAACATTCACAAAATAGTGAATTAATTAGACACGATCAGTAACAATAAAAATGTACATTAAGCTTTGATTGTGTTCGGTCGAGTAGTGGCGCGTATCTAGGTAATCTTAGGGTCACAATCACGGCGCGCACGTCGTCGTCGCTGCCCTTGATCAGAGATTTCGTTCAGTCGCCGGAGGTCGCGCACGACGCGGCGCGGCGCGGCGCTGGGCAGTGCAGTGTCTAGTCTAGCTGGATGTGTTCGAGGCATTCAGTGAACCTCCCTCCCACATCCCCGCGTGCTCGCGGGTCGAGGGGGACGGGAGGGCTATGTAACGCGCCATGAAATTAAAACGTCTTTGAAGTATGGAAATTAAAGTGTGACGTAGCAGAAACGATGCAAAGCGAGACCGTGCCGTGTAGCTCCACGGTGATTATACCCGTACCTACTGCGTGCACCGACACCGGCATGCACCGGGCCAGCGTCAGTGATGTCTAGTGACTGTACGCACAGCGACAATATGGTGATGTACCTCCCAGTAGGCCGGCATTGGACGAGGCAATCGTGAGGCGTGTAGAATGGAAAGTTGACAACATTAGGAGATAGGTGCCATGTTTCACGTGACCCCTCTAATTGAATCTCGAGCCGTCTAATTAATAGAACCAACAGTCGTGGAGGCAAGCGGCCTCCGGGCCACATGGTTAGACAATAACTTCTTATAGTGACTAATAGATTATAGTAGCCTTGTGGTTGATGGTTGGATGGGGTGCTATATTCAGGTGGAGCGCGGGGAATCGCCGAGCACCAAATGAGAACTCGGAGCACTAAAGCTGGGAGCGGAGCGAATCGAGCAGATAGTAATGTTTGTGAACGGTTCAACTGTGCACACATCGCAGCCGCGTGCGTTCACTCCTCGCCTCACCGTACCGTAGATAAGGAGTGGGGACTCCTTATCTACCGTGGGGTCCCTCGGTCCCCCTTGGGGTCCTACAACCGATAGAACCGCGGCGCTGCGAGCGTATCCTGTCACAACCTCCCTACCTGCACGGCTAGCATGCCACCCACGACAAAGCGTTTAAACGAGAAAAACGTCATACGCGCTCTTTCTGGCATATAATAAGGATGGAGGCACATCTCTATTTTTATCGTTTTCTCGGGGGTGGCATGCGAGGCCTACTGGTGCATAAGGGATTGCAAATATTGCAATCCTCTACGATTTTCAATCGGGGCGGAATCAACCGAATTGTTATATCCATAACAATTTGCCTTTTCTTTCCTAAATCAGTTGTAGGTACAAAAGGTAGTCAAATGAGAAAATGAGAAAATTAATACAAAACGTTGATTTTTAGCGGCGACGAGCTTATTTTACCTCCCACGCTGGACTAACTCATTCATCATTTGGGCATTGTTAGTGTTGTTAGAATTCTCAATAAAGTACCTACTTACCTATTGTACTCTTATTATAATCCGTGCCTATTCGTATTTAAAACACCTCTGACAACCCTACCGGTTCCTTCGCCTACACTAGTGTTTCATTTTCTTGAATAATTAATTCGATTATATTCTTAATTTAGAGAAAGAGATTTTCGCATGAGATTAATTTTTGCTGGTCCCGGTTCCAAAAGACTCTCAAATAATGCCGGATCCGTCGTATTACCGGATTTGTTTTGCCGGATTGCAATCCCTACACATGATTGACACTCGCCGCATTCGACAACAACAGAAGTCATTTGGAACTCGGTAGCCCTTTGTGTCTGTGACCAAACCAAATTGATGTCTGTCGCAAAGCGTCGCGTAACGTCAGCAAAACCGTCGGACGTCGTTACCCCGCCCCCCGCTCCCCGCATCCCGCCGGCACGCACGAGCGCTGACACTTCCCTGATGGGTTTTTGTTTAGCTACTACGACCTCCCCTCCTCCCCCGCTGCCGCCCTCGCTCCCATAGCCTCAATTTTTTACGGAACCACAGCCATTTCGGCGGCTGAATAACTTTTTACTAAACTCTGTAAAGAAAAAAGGCAATTTGTTTTATAGAGTGGAGGTCGGGGTGTAGATCGGTTGGAAAGCGAGCATAACGCGATGTCGCCGAGGCGAGGGCGAGGCTCGAGTCGAGGGTCGATTACTTAATAGTCACGGATCTGCTCTAATCGCCGCTACTAAGTGTTTGTTTCGTCACACACGACACGTAACACGATATATCGAATGCGACGACACGCACGACTCGACCACCGTCCTAACTGTCAAGGGCTGACGCTGTATGTATTGCTTCTGTACTAAATTTTCCCCCCAAGAAACTATGTTGATTGTATCCACCAAGCCAACTGGTTGGGTTGATGCCGTTGATGTCACTTTGCAGGCGTGCTGGGCCGTGGTTGCCCTGCACCACACGAGTAAATCTGCTGCACTACAGGCGGGCGCGGGCGGGCGTGGGTTAGTGGCGTAAAGTGAAAACAGAACAGCAATGAAAATGTTTTCCTGCACCTGATATTCACGAGGATATGACTGTAATCACTAGGTATACAGTGCAGGGTCTAACTTAATATGCTGACACTTTTTTAAGGGGATGATCAGACCATCAAACTGAACAACTTTCTCTGTGGAGCCTAACTCAGGAAACGCGAAAAAAAATCAGCTGTCCCATACATTTAAGTCGGGTAGGTATATCCGTTTTGTATGGGACAGCAGATTTTTTTTTGCGTTTCCTTAGGTAGGCTCCTTAGAGAAAGTTGTTCAGTTTGATGGTCTGAGTTCACCGTTTCAGTATTTGCTAGGCTATCACATACATCCTGTATTTAGCGGTAGAGATGTGATCAGATCGCAAACAGTAATAATTAAAACTCACACGCAAGACGTCGCGTCGTCGGGTCTGCTCAGTGTATCGTATCGACGCGACGAGCGACAGGATCACGTGCGATATTACAGGATATTATTGTGTCGTTGTTTAATGAGGCCCCCTCCCCCGCATCCCTCAGCCCGCACCCCGCCGGCACCCGGGGCTGGGAACGGTTCGTTTCGCACAGAACTTGTTTGTTTTATAGTTTTCCATGTGTTCCGAATGGAGGAAGTTACGCAGAGAAGCGCGCCAGGCAGGTCCCGACTAAAGTAAACAAACAGAACACGCTCCGTCAGGTTCCGTGAAGGGTGACATACGGTGCTGGCCTGGCACTGGCACATGTTGTATGGAAACATAAAACCTGTGTAAAGCAATATAAATAATATGCCACACACAAATGCAGAGACGAGATAACGATGAATATAGCAGAGTTAATGAACGAGTGAACGAGTGCAGTCACAGAACATATTATAAGAGTAGGTGCTGACTGCTGGTGCAGTGCATGCACGCACACATACACACGGACGCAGGTACAAATAGGAACAAATTGGATGTAGAGGTGCACTACTAGCTCATACCTGCGACTGCGTGGGAAGGAAGGATTTTTCGAAAATCTACTACTAAAGGGCTGAAAAGGAATGGTCAAGTTTGCCGAAATCTAGGCGGACGAAGTCGCGGGCAGAAGCTAGTAATACTATAATAATAAAGAAATAGAAAACTTTTCTATTACCTACCTATATTCTGGCAGAACAGAATATAAACAAAGCCACGGGTCGATGCACAACAATGCATCATCATCATCATCACAACCTATACGTCCCACTGCGAGGCACAGGCCTACCCTCAGGGAGGGTGTATGGGCGTTAGTAAAACCAATCTCCCAACAATCGATACTTAATATTATTAATGCGAAAGTTTGTTTGTATGTTACGTTTACAAGTTTCACCAGTTTTAAAAAACGGTTTGTAATATCATCCATCAACGGTGTAAAATAGGTGATGATCTGTCAGCTTTTACGTTTTAAACGGATTTTGATGAGATTTGATTTAGAGAGATAGTTAGAACCCTGAGCAAGGACATAGGCACATAAATTCCACGCAGTCGCAGGTATGAACTAGTTGTATACGAACTAAGTACAAGGAACGTATACTAGTGGCCTAGTGCCTTATCATTGCAACGCGAGGCGAAGGAGAAGCGGCTCCACTGCGACTCTAATACAATACAAAGCCGAGAGATAAGAGAGATTTAGAGCTTAATTGTGTGTGCAATTCCGCAGCAAGTCCGCAGTAATATACTGAACGCCAGCAGTCGTCGCGCGGCGCACGGCAGTCAGCTTCCAGCTACTAGCTACTAGTACAAGGTCAGTCCATGGGCGAGGAGAGTGACTCAATGCGGGGGCTCGCTACCTGTGACGTCACCTTGCGCTGTACGAGAGCTAGAGACCTACTAGTGACATTACCTTCATCTTAGATACGAGGGAGTTAGCACTAAGTATATATGATTCAATTATATTTCAAGCCCGAGAGCGTCGATTCTGAAACATAAGACCGATAAATAGTTAAACAATAATATAGGTGGTGCGTTGCGGAGAGGTATGGAAACTTAATTGAGGTCCGGGTTCGAATCCGCACGGACAACATGCCATTGTAACAATAAGATTTGTAACTTGTGTACTTTTTTAGTCGGTAATTAATTATTTACATACATAAGTTAGAAAAGCTCTCAAACGGTGAAGGAAAACATCATTAAGGAAACTTGTCTCGATACAGAAGAAATTCTGATGCTTTTGTGAGGACTACCAATCAGCATTGGGCTCGCGTGATGAACTGACCCAGGCCTAGGTAGGCCTGTGCCCTGCAGTGGGAGTGGGGCGTATAATAGGCTGATGTTGATGATGGGGAGTGTAAATGATTCCAGTGACTGAATCCAGTGCCGTTCAATACACCGATCCTTTTACAGAATTTTTATTTTATTTTCTATAGTTCATAATATGCACGATCCTCATGCAAGTTAAGAAAAGGGAACATTACGCTCTAACTAAATAATAAGCGATCCACTCGCTCGAACCGAACACACGTCGCCCGGGCCTTCCGAGCGCTGAATAAGCGATGTCCTTATGTGTTACCTCGACGCCTTTTATTACAGTTTTTTAGAGTTCCGTAACCAAACAAAGAACCCTTTTACTATCGTCCATTCTGTCTGTATGTGTGCCCCGCCTCAATTTCGCTTATTATTGCACCCATTGAATCGAAACACCCATATACAAACTACGTAAGTCATTACAATGCATTGGAAAACATAGAAATTAACATAGGAATTAAAAAAAAAAAACAGTTATCCCATACAAAACTGCCTTATACCTAAGTATTAAATGTATGGCACGGCAGATATTTTCTCGATTTCGATGTTAGTCCCATAGAGAAAGTTGTTGTGTTTGAAAGTCTGACCATCCCCTCATAATCCCTATATGTTTGTAGGTATAGGTACGGTCCGCATGTTTATCCGTAGCTGACTGTACGTAATTTCAAGTGATAGGTCTTTACTTTACCAACAGGCAGGGCAGGGCAGAGCAGGGCAGGGCAGGGCCAGGCAGAGGGGCGAGGCGCGCCGGGCGGCACACTATGCTATAAATAATGTGTTATCGCGGCGTCGTGTCGCGTCCTTAACCGACTTCCTGTTCAGTTCCGTCTTTTGGCAATCTCATGTACTTAGCTCATACAAAGGTCGGGCTGGAGAGGGGGCGCGGCGGGGGGAGGGAGGGAGTGGACAGTTTTGCTTATCTATATAAATGGCACTGGCGGTTCTCCAGGGGCGTCCATATTAATAGTCCCCTAATGTCCAGTGGGTCTACAGACTGCTTTGGTTACAAACGGCTGAGTGCTACAGTCACACACACAAGCCGCAGTAAATAAATATGAATCAACAGCGATGTTGTTGCGAACGTCTCGGACACGCTATCGATTTATGTCAGTATGTAAATGTGAGGAGAGCTCGTACGTTTGTCATGTAGATGTGGCGACGACTCTCATCTGAGTTGTGTCCCGTGCAGTCGACTCGCATCGCACTATAACTTACTCAAACTAACCTACATTACATCATAAACATTTACAATTTTACATGGTTGCAGAAGAAGTATAAATAGTAAGCAAGGCTCTTCCAACAGGCTTATTATATTCCGGGTGAACAACATTTTTACGGCGATCGAAAGTAAGCATTTACAGCAGGCAGCAGACATCAGTCTAGCTAGATCTGGAATAAATCGTTCTAGAGCTAGATATTCTGGACGCTACACGCTGCATGTATTGATGATCATGTACAGTTGTGTTCACAAAAAGGCAACATCGCATCTTTCAACGTTGGCAACGTCGCGTGCTGCGTGCTGCGTGCCGCGTGCCGCTTGCGGGAACTATAACGATATCTGTGGCTACATGTGAGTACATCTACAAGTATAACTAATGCACATAGCGGACGGACGGACGGGACGGACAGATAGACGAGTGTAAATAATTCATGACGGCGAGCGCTGCGCGGAGCGGATTACGGACCAGCCTCGTCCTCGTCGCGTCGCGTCGGTGCGAGCGCGAGCGCGTAGGGGACGGGGAGCGGAGTGCGCCCGACAATACTAAACTATCGCTTAAAACAAAGTAGGGTTCCGTCATTGAGTAATTATGTATAGAGCAGACATCGCGAACAAAATCTGTGCACCATGATCAGCAGTGTGGGGCGCGTGCTGGGCGACGAGCGCCTGGCACAGGCTAAGTGAGTTAGAGCGCGTGCACCCTAACAAGTGTTACAAAACATTACTTCTCGGTAGCTTCTCTAGTTAACATAGTACCTCAATGGGTTCCGTAGGCATTTATCTGGATGCAGTTTTGCTCCTCCCTTATCAGACTTCCAACTAAAATTATCCGATTTACATTGTTATGAATAATAAGATTAAAATAAGAAAACATGTGTAACGCCTGCCACAGACATAAGGAATTCTGATTCAGAACAGGATTTCGCAAGGATTTGCCCCCTCCAAAATTACGCTCGGAATGGCAAATCCGTACTAAACAGTAGTTCCTCATGTAGGTAACTATGTGGAGGACAATAATATGAAGCGAACAAGCTTTACCATGTCTTAAGGAAATATAATATGCATGCGCCACTCAAGAAGACCATCTGAAGTATTTCAGCCTGCCTACCTAATGTACTGTAATGAGGTCTAATGAGGTAAGTACCTAGACAGAAATAGTTCATTTCGTGAACCAACTTGGTCCACAACATGAATATGTAATAATAAGTAGCTTGTGTTGTGACTTGTGTTGTGCGTCAGGTGTGTTCGTATCGTAATGTTACTACAGTGACACAGGTAGTCGACCTTATTCGTGGCTATAATGACTACTGTATATTTAGTACTGGACGAGGGGCGGGGGGGTGTTCTTCGTGTTTGTATGGGCATATGGGCTTTTTGTTATGTTCCTATCCTACACGCATACGGACGGTTCCGTTGCCACAGCGGGTGTATATTTGAATCAGATTTGAATATTTTCATGATGCGAGTTGAATGTAATGTAACGCGTAGGTACCTACTCGTAGCTAGGTATAGCGGTATAGGAAGACACACAACCCACACGCGTGACGCGTCATCAATACAACACACGCGCACACGCTCCGCTATGAACACGTAGGTATCATCTATACAAGGTGTAACGAAAAACTTATAGGGGTGGTTTAGTTAGAGTATCAAACTAAACAATTTCCATTATGTTATGAATAGAAAATCGAAAAAAGTATAAAAACACCAGCTGTTTATTTTTCGGCTTTGGCTTTTGACGATCAAAAGTTGTTCAATTTGTTGATCTGATCATCCCCTTAAAAACCGTCAGCCTCTACCCTATACATAATAGGGATGGCAATCCTAGGTAGTACGGATACTGATTGTCGGAGACCGGAGTCCCAACACTTCCAACTCGCACTTGGCCCGTTTTATTCCTACAGTGTCGAATGTGTCTGACGAAAGAATTCAAAGTTGGCACAGTTCGCGTTACGTTCACGACAGACCATGAATCTAATCCATGCGGTGCATTCCGATGATAGCGCAGGGTATGTGACAGATATACCTAGTTGACACAACAGAATATGGAGTGAGTTTCTAAAGAGGTCGACCCCGCCCACACCGAGCCGGGCAACGACCAGTCCGAGCCGTCTCGGTTCAGAACGTCCACTTTCCAAAATATAAATAAACAAATAAATAAATAAAAGTTTTTTATTTGTCTCAAAACAACAATACAAAAAATTACACAAGAAACATAGCAGAATATTAATTTAAGTTTAGAGACAAAAAGGTCTACGACTCAGCATAATGGAAGTTGACGAAATCGCCAGCAACCGCTGTTATTCTGTCATAGCCTGCTATCTACTTCCTAAGATACCTTCCTTCTGTATTATTTATGTGTGTGTTACTTGTGCAAATAAATGATTTATCTATCTATCTATCTATCTATCTAAGATCCCCAAGAAACTTCTACTTCCCAAAATGTCCACTTTCCATTATATCTACTTCCCAAGTGCCCATTACGTAAATATCCCAAAATGACAACACTTCCCGAATCGTCTACTTCCCAAAATGTCCACTTCCCATAACGACCACTTCCCGAAACGTCTACTTCTCCAATTCTCAAAACGTATATTTTATTAGCATAAGCATATGCTCACGACTATATTCCCCGAGGGGGTAGTCAGAGATATTCTGAAACCTCAGAACATCCACGTTTCACCAGTAGTACCGAAAATCTGTCCAGTGTGACGGGTGGGTACAGTACAATACACGCCTCGAAATTGAAGCATGCAGGTTTCCTCACGATGTTTTCCTTCACCAAAAAGCCAGTGGTGTAACAAATCGTGCATAAATTCCGAAAAACTCATTGGTACGAGTCGGCTTGGACGGGGATCGAACCATCGCCTCCTGCACGGAAGGCAAGGTTATTCGCCACTGGACTACCACGGCAATTTCATTAGGGTTTGGTATTTAGCCCTCGCTGCATCCTGCGACCACGCGACGTGCTCCTCCTGATGATCTAGCATGGCACCACCTGCTGCGTTGTCGCGACAAATAGAGATTATAGATTTGTTGACCGCTTGTGGTAATTCATATCGATATTGTAGGTAGAGTAGTAAGCCGAATGGGAAATTTAATTGAAATACAACCTAATATCTGGGAATGCCTATTATTAGAACCTATCACCAGTTTTTGAACGATAGGGGCAGCGATCGCTAAACAATGTTCAGAATTTAAATATGCGAAGTAATCCGATCTACATAGATCCATAACATTACGTAGATGGCGAAAGTTGCCGCACGCAAATGCCGAATAAGAATTTCCATATTAAAATGTCAGCGGTTTGATTAAAGTCTAGTGCGGAGAGGAATTGGCTCGCATGCCTCGTGCGGCCGCGTCGTGCGGCGCCGCGTGGTGGAGCGGAGCGGGACCTGCCGTGCCGGGTACTGCGGGGAGAGGAGGGGCGAGGTGGCCAGGAGCGACACGAGGCTATACGAATGTTCGATTTATAAAACTAAAGTGTACCTAATTAAAGCGGACAGCTGTTCAATGATCAGGTCACGCTCTGAACATGTTACCGAGGAGCATTTATAATCAGTGACCTATCGTTATCGATTGTCACACGATCGGTGCTCAATTGCTCGTCCACTTGCAGCATTTAGTCCTACCTGTTGACATGGTGTTCATTTATTTCATCTCACTCGCGGTAAAGTAGAGCTCGAGCGACTGTGACTTATTCGTCAGTTGGCACAGCTAGCCGCGCCACGTGCCTCGCGTCACACTGAAGAGCACTAATGTCGCTCGCTCACACACAGCGCGCTCCTGCCAACACGCGCCGGGGTCGGCACTCGGACTCGGCAGCGCAGCGCCCAGCCTCGAGCGAGCGGCCACACTACCCGCAGAACGATAACCTGCCTGCCTGCGCGCCTCACCTGCATAATTCTACCACTTTCAAACGCTAAATATCGATTTGTATTCTAATGGCGCCCATCGATCTTACCTCTCTCCGAAATTTAATCATTGTAGGAATTGGAAAGCTGAATATTTCATTTCGAAGAATCTTTCGGTGTACCTACCTGTGTGGGTAAGAACGATTCGTGCATGATAAAGTTAGTTGGATAGCGGTGCACGAGCGCGATACTGGATGACATTCATCTCAGCGCGGTACGAGCGAGTCCCGAGCGGCACGTGTTGGTGCCGACTGCCGGCGGGTGAGCGACCCGCACTACTGCCTCTGTTAGTTGTTACATAGAAACAATGCCTCCCGCCTGGACGCGGGATGCTGGACGGTGCACACCGCTGCGCTACGGACCACCACCCGCTGACGCCTATATACCTACCTCTACAGTCTACATCTAGATTAGTGTAGTTGCAGAGAGACGAAGTCATCGAGTGCAGAGACACACCACCGCGTGATGAGCGCGGCGGCCTCGTGCCCGCGCCGCGTGGGCGTTTCATTGAAACGTCGATCAGTGAAAAGGTCAAGCATTTAGCTGTAGTCGATACAGCTGTGTTGGAAACATACAGGTAGAGCAGAAACTTCACTCTTCTTGCAGGTCGACCGCCTCGGGTGATACTGACCGCAACGTCTTTAGTTCTTTACAGTAGGTATGTTTCACTTACGATACGAGCTAGGTTTTCGCCCCTGGTGGACATGGAGCTCGGAGCGACCTATCTGTAGCGGAGCCGACGGACGGTGAGATGTTATCAGGGCCAGCCACCCGCCGGCGGCGCGGCGCGGAGTGGACGCATCGATCACTGCCGGTATTCCGGTTCGATTCCCGCCCGCGCCTACGGAATGCCTTTACGACCAACATAAAGCGAGCCCGAATAGCCGGGATCGGATTATGTCCCGCCCCCGCCCCGCACCGCTCCGCACCGCCTCCCGCGACGCGCACAAATATAATAAAAACAATATGGCCGTATATGATCTACCCGAAATGCGGAGGTTGTAAAAATAAAAATAGTCGTAAACGTGAAATTAAAATGAAAGTATATTGCTCATAAAACGCATCAAAATTGTTGTCGTCGAAAGCAGCCGACTGAGCCGAATATTGATATCAGTCCGCAATCCGCATGGCGCATGGCGGTGCGGCGAGGAGGCGTGAATAACAATAGTCAGACAGCACCGACACAGTACATTCCCTAGGAATACATTTGGTCGCGATCCCAAACGAGAAAGCCTCGGTGTTAGTCGGAGCATTGTTCCGAGCCTGCGAGCCGAGCACGATCACTTCACGGTTAAATAGTTTACAATCCAGGAAGTCCGTTTGAAACTGGAACTTGGTACTTGGAATTAGAGCCGCATTCGTCCATCACTCCCGCTATCTCGTCTGTTCAACGCGTTCCTTAACGTAGCACTGATTAGTTCCCGGTATAAAGAAGTTTTATGTATATTTTAGTTAGTTGGCGTGCAGGCACAGGCAGAGAGCCGGCCGGGCTGGCGAGTGGCGGCGCACGTGGGCGCGGACAGACAGACGGACACGCGGCCGCGGCTCGAACATGTCTGCGAGATAAGGGACCGGTCCGCCCGCGGCCCGGACCGGACCGGACCGGACTTGACCGGCCCGGGGCGACACGTAATGGAACGCTATGCAGTGTTGCGGACAGTTTATCGCAAAGCCAGCTCGTTGCTTTAAACAACCATCTTCTTCGTCCGGGGGCAGAGAGTTAATGAGCACACATGACTTTTTGAATCTCTGACTTTCAAAATCATGATAAAATTATACATAATCTCCATAATAGTATCTATTGACATTGTCTACTGCTGCGCTGATATGTTTCTTTCAAAAATACCACTCTGGTATTGTTCGTATAAATCTAGCTTATTGTAAAGTTTATTCCCGCTGTTCATAGAATTTCGTATCATAAAGGAACAAGGTTTATCAACAGAACAGCAATTTCGCAGAAATAAAAAATTCCGAGTAGAGCAGCGATGTAATAACCCTCAAAGAAAACTTCGTTCAATTATGTCCATTAGTGAATTCTCAGCATCGCGCCGACTCCGCATTTGCATCGCAAAGTAGCCCTTATTGTTATGTGGCTAGAGATAATTTTGCAGTATAACGGATGTTTGTAACTATAAGTGCTAACAACACGCGGCAGTGAAGTGAAATAATGGATGCAAGTTGAAATTTGATCCGCTTTTAAGAGTTAATGTTTTTTGTGGGTGTCCGCAGACTGTCTGCTGCGGCTGCTCCCGACTCGACTCGGCTCCTTGCATCTTCACGACTTGCTATTGCTAACGGTGTGAGGCGCGGGCGGCGGCATGGCCACTTGAATCATGTCTTAGTTCTTATTATTTTGGGAACCTGCTGTTACCATTAACATTAATTATTTTGTTTTGTATTCTATCAACTTCAACGTACATACATACTGAATGGCATTTTTATTCACAATCATCTTTGATAAAGTATATGTCAAGATTGACAGTCGAAAATACGAAAACGTCGAAAAAAATTGGAACCAGGACTGGTTCCTAAACCCTATACATATACACGCACACATACAGAATTTGTATGGCGCCTCACGCACACCAACCTATGAAACTTAGCCCCTTTTGTTTTATACGGTAAAACAGTGAGGCTCATTCTAGACATATACTTTTTCTAAGACAATCATCACGCTCATTTTTGTGCCTTTAAAAAAAACGTTATCAGCAACTAGAAGCCAGAGGAACGTAGGAGCTAGGAGGTACCAGGTTAGTTTATAGAGTAGAGTTCGTATAAATTTTAAATTACAACTCAATCGTCATTATGGTTCTGTCTGATATATTTCTATAACTTGAACTTGAATTTCTTTAATTTATCTGAAGTAAATGTATGTTGAACCAAAGGTCCCTAGCACCAGCATTTCATTTAACAGTATCTAACTGAAATACAAATTGAAATGAAGCGCAAAAAACCATTGATATAATGAAAACGAACGCCAAAGTTATATCTACCTAATATCGAATCGATACCTGCCAATAATGGTTAACCGCTGAAAAAGCGGAGATAGCGGTCATCATAATACGTCCCCCTCCCCCTCCCCCTGCCCCTGCCTATGGTCGTCCTCCTCCCGGGCTGCGGCGGGGCGGGGCGGGGCGGGGGGTGAAGGCTCCACTCCACTCATTTCCTGTCACTCCACAGCACAGCCAGCCTCGCCGCGCGCGCTGACCGCAAGCTCCTCACCCACTAATGAACGTCGTTTCATCGCCGATCATCTACTAAGTATCCGCTGTATACACGTAGGTAATGGATCGCATCGCATAACTCCAGCTCGTGACGTCACGTATTAATGACGTCACGACTCACCGACACATCCTGCGGTCGTATCAGTCAGTACTGATTACGCTCGCTTAAGTATCTACTATTGTAGAGCATAGTATAGACTTTACCCACGACTTCGTCTGCACGGGTTTCCTTCATCGTTGCAATATAAAT
Source organism: Agonopterix heracliana (assembly GCA_963693445.1). NCBI lineage: Eukaryota > Metazoa > Arthropoda > Insecta > Lepidoptera > Depressariidae > Agonopterix > Agonopterix heracliana. Next base: position 17,806,018 of record OY856326.1, on the reverse strand, counting down.
ACCTACATATGCTCACGCCTATTTTCCACTAGTGGGGTAGGCAGAGACAATAGATCGCCACATGCTACGATTTTGTCACACATCTCTCGCCTCCTCAACATCCTCAACATATACAGGGTGTTTCATAAGTAGGAATAAATTTTTAAAACTCTTAAGGGGGTTGTTTAGACCGTCAAACTGAACATCTTTCTCTATGGGACCAACATCGAAATGTCGAAAAACAAAATTTGATATCCCATACCTACATATTTTAGCTCTAGTCGATTTGTAGAGTATGTAACATTTTTTTTTTTCGCGATTTCGATATTGGTCCCATAGTGAAAGTTGTTCAGTTTGATGGTCTACACCACCCCCTTAAAGGTTTATTTGTATTTTTGTAACACCTTGTATATCGAAGTCTAATCATAGTAACCTTTAAAACACAAAAAGGTTTAATCAAAATCGATCTAGCAGTTTTCCCGTGATGCGCTTGTTCGCGCAAAAAAACAAAAAGATTAAAAATACAGACATATTTTTTTCGCGATTTCGATGCTTAGATAGATCAAAGTAAAATTTGATCTAAGTTTCGATGTCGATCCCATAGAGAAAATTTAGTTTAATGGTCTGATCGTCCCCTTAATAAACCATCAGCATATTAAAAGGACCCTCTATGGAACTATACATAACTAAGTGAGTTCACACACGATGACGCATTAACGGAGCGGCAGACGTCAGTCCGTCATTTGTGAAGCAATGAGTTGTAAGAAACCGCACGTAGAACCACACACGGTGACGGATTGACGCATTGTGCTTCTACGGACTGACGTCTGCCGCTCCGTCAACGCGTCATCGTGTAATAAGATTGGCATAGAATGTACCCGTCACTAACCAAAGTTACATTATATTGTAGGCAAGTACTAAGAAGCACGTGTTGGAATAGTGGTTATATACCATGATAACTATATAATACAATTTAAAGTTTTATCAAATTAAATTACGAATTGCAGTGCAATTTGTCTGACAATCCCAATATTATTATTATTTTTGGCAACATTGAATAAAAAGCAAACCGTTGTTGTCAACAATGTTTATTAACTTATACTATCGTAAATCTTGTTGAAATGTGATATTAATTAAATATATATTCGAGACATTATTGTTGGTTTAGCAACACTCGTCGCTGATTGGTCCGCCAATAAGCGAACGAGAGAATTACTTTGTGCAACTAAAATATGTTTGTTTGTGTTAAATATTATATTACTTATATATTACTAAGTCTAAAATTGTATTGTGATTTGTGAGGTGATCGTACCAAATAAGAAATTATTTAGTACTAGTTTAAATATTATAACCGAACTTCCTGTTCCTGTGTGGATTTGCCACCATTATAAAATGTACTTTGTGTAACTAAAAATGCTTATTAGTGTTAATTATTATGTTACTTATATTTTACTAAGTCTAAAATTATATTTTGATTTATCAAGTGATCGTAGTAAATAAGAAATTATTTACAAGTTTTAATATTGTAAACGAACTTCCTGTTCCGGTGTAGGTTTGCCGCCATTCCTAACGATCGTCAGGGGTGGTGGGAAATGTATAAAGGAGGTGGTTTGTCATAGAAATGATTCATTCTGCCAAAGACTACAGTACCATTCATTCTGCCACCAAAAATCACAGAGGTCGTCATGCTGCCCAAAAGTTAAGTAACTTGTGTGTACACTTTATAAGTGTACCGAATTGTTATAATATGTGTGATATTCAACAATGTGCTTTGGTTGTTCTATGGAGTTTCTATGCTTCTTCTCCATAGGCCCTTTAAATAGGGAAAACACTTGCGAAGCAGATTAAATGTCGAGTCAGAGAAATAAAAGACAATTGAGTAAATATTCAGTCAGAGAAATAAAATATAATGGTTGGACTTAAATATTCTCCCGTTTCATTTATATAATTACCATCCTAATACCAACTGTATCATAATCATATGTTTGTAGACCTGTGTCCCTGTACTTGGGACAACAGATGATCATTCTAATCATGATGATGAGACAATACTTGATAGATTTGTATCGAGGTACTACCTACGCTGTCCGAATAGCTTTTGCTTATTAGTATGATGGGTTTGATCAGCATCAATCATGGTAAATTAAGTAATAGATTATATTAATAATATATAATCATAGCTATCATCTTTATATTTCCACCTATATACACCCCATATCTAACATCAGAAGTGTGTGCCGTACTCCTTAGCCCATACTAATGTACTTTATTTTGTTTCATGAAAATTATGGTCATCAATACCGCTGCTGCTGTCTGCAATCAAGAAAACCCTAAGGGGGAAACTCACCCACACCGGGAAACTCGCCCACCTGCCCGGAGGAAACCCCCCACCCACCCAGAGGAAACCCACCCACCCCCCAGGAGGAAGAAGAGAACATTTTCCGTACTATTCTGAACCGTGCTGGAATAGTTAAGTTAAGCAAGGTAACGGCCAAGGCCGAATTATTTTTCATGTTGTTGAAGTTATGAATTGTACCTTCTAAACATTGTATCATGAATTGATAATCATATTTTGATAGTCAGTATAACCGAGCGGCTAATCGTATTTTGACGGACGGAATCGTTCCGGTCGATTGCGAATCATGAAAAATTTTATAAAACAAGTGATTTGCTTTTGACGTTTAAGCTAAAATTTTTTTGTATACTTAATTTGATTACAAAAATCGTTTTTTTTTTTTTTTTACCCATATTTCTTTCTTTTACAACGATTTTGTCATCAAAATCAAATATATTAATAATGATCACAAAAATCAACTTTAATGTCGTGATCGTATAATAATGGAATAATGTCAGTCTGACCGAGCGGCTATTCGAGGTATTTTATTTTTATTTTCTCCAAAGCATAAGCATAATGCTCACGACTGTGTTCCCAGAGGGTATTCAGATATACTTACTCGCTAGTCACTTGTTTCTAGGATTGTAAATAGTAGATAATGATATATTTGTCAGGTTGACCGAGCGGTTAAATTTTTTTTTGTTTCAAATGTGTTTGGTTTGTTATTGTTGATAATTTAAAGTTTATCGTATCTGAAAGACAAGCATACTTATTGTTCCGGTCGATCACTGATCATGGCCATATTTCAAATAAAATAAAAAACAAGCTGTTTACCGTTGGTGTGTTATAAGTTAGATTTTTTAAATTATTATTTCTTTGTTTGAAATGTTGGTAGACTGGCAAAAATATTTTCACAACGAAATTCTGTGCCACTAAGAATAACGATCAGAAAACGCAACAATAAATGGGTGATCGTAGCGTAGGTCGAATCACAAATGCAATTTAGTTAGGGTTTGTATTTGATATTTATTTTTCTACAGTTTTGCTTGTGTTGTTTCTATAAGTCTGCTGGTCTAACAGTTCATTATGATTTGTTGTTTTTTTTTGTTTTAATCTAACAGTACATATACAATAAAAGTGAGAACAATTGTAAAAATTATTGATGAAAAAGAAAACGATGTGAAGTTAAATAACGAGATAGGTAGGACTTGTCCTTTTTTTGGTCTACATAAATGATTTGCCACATATGGTACAAAACTTGTCGAACATAGTATTATTTGCTGACGATACTTCTCTGATTTTTAAAGTTAATAGGAAGGACCAAGAACTTGACGACGTAAATGATACCCTTCAACAAGTTTTGAACTGGTTTAACGCAAATAATCTCGCACTTAATGCAAAAAAAAACGAAATGTATAAAATTTGTTTTGCCGAACGTACCAATTGTAGATAATCAAGTAATTTTAAACAGGAATAGTCTAGATTTTGTTGATAATACAGTGTTTTTGGGAATAACGATTGACTCTAGGCTGCAATGGGGTTCCCACATTGAAACTCTGGCTGGTAGGCTAAGTTCTGCAGCATATGCAGTCAGAAAAATTAAACAACTAACTGATATTAAAACTGCCAGACTCGTATATTTCAGTTACTTTCATAGTATCATGTCCTATGGTATTTTATTGTGGGGTCGTGCTGCAGACATTGAGACAATCTTTATCCTACAGAAACGGGCAATTCGAGCAATATATGGTTTGCGCTGTCGTGATTCGCTTCGCGACCTTTTTAAGGAAATTAATATTTTAACAGTTTATGGACAGTTTATTTATGAAAACATTTTATATGTAAGAAAAAATTTGTCTTTGTTTCCAAAAAATTGTGATGTCCATAATTACAACACTCGAAACAAAAATAAACTGATATCTCCGCACTTTCGGCTTAGTAGGGTCAACACGTCTTTCATGGGTCACTGTATACGTTGTTATAATAAAATCCCCGAGACCATTTTGAATCTTTCCGAAAACATGTTTAAAACTAAGATCAAAAATGTTATCTGTAAGAAAGCGTATTATAAACTGGATGATTATTTAAATGATCAAAATGCTTGGGTCTGAGGTCACTAACTTATAGTTTATTTACATTACTGTAAAGTAACAACTATTTTATTAGATAGACTATGTATTATTGTATACATAACAGTAGCTTAAGAATTTATATTGTAATAGTTTTAAGTCGTGTTATGTTGTAGAGTTTCTGGCCGCATCTTCTCTACAGCGACAACACGTTCCGACGCGGTGGTAGCTTAAAAAAGATTTGACGTTTAATAAGTGTGCTTCAAGCTCCTATATTGAATAAATTATATTGACTTTGACTTTATATTGACTTTGACTTTGACTTTGGTACCTAACTTGAATTTTTTTTTACATAAATTATAATCAATATTGATATCAAGTGATATAATTTGAATGATTGTCTGATTTGCTCCGACCATTGTACCAATTTCTCTATTGACAGAGTCCGAATGGATATGATAATATTATCGAAGATTTTTTGTTGACTGACATTATGACTTGACTTTGACTGAATTTTTGTTGTTGACTTTACATTATGACTTGACTTTGACAGAATTTTTTTTACACTATACAATCGCTAGCGGCTTTCTTGCCTGATGTCATCCCTTCTTCACCTATAGCGAGTGATGGGGTAAACATGTCGAGGCAGTTAGTCATTACACTTACAATCGCTAGCGGCTTTCTTGTCTGATGTCATCCCTTCTTCATCCGTAGCGAGTGATGGGGTAAACATGTCGAGGCAGTTAGTCATTACACTTTACAATCGCTAGCGGCTTTCTTGCCTGATGTCATCCCTTCTTCATCCGTAGCGAGTGATGGGGTAAACATGTCGAGGCAGTTGGTCATTACACTTACAATCGCTAGCGGCTTTCTTGCCTGATGTCATCCCTTCTTCATCCGTAGCGAGTGATGGGGTAAACATGTCGAGGCAGTTGGTCATTACACTTACAATCGCTAGCGGCTTTCTTGTCTGATGTCATCCCTTCTTCATCCGTAGCGAGTGATGGGGTAAACATGTCGAGGCAGTTAGTCATTACACTTACAATCGCTAGCGGCTTTCTTGTCTGATGTCATCCCTTCTTCATTGGTAGCGAGTGATGGGGTAAACATGTCGAGGCAGTTAGTCACAAGACTGTTTGTACAATGTACAATGAAAACACCGAATATGAAATATACACAAATGCCTTTTATGGTACATGACACACCGAATATGAAATATAATGCCTTTTATGGTACATCATAAACAACGCAAACATACACAAACAAAAACACTAACACTCACTTACCCGCACCCCAAACATACTATACACACACTAACTATACATTCACAAACTATACACACGAACTATACACACATTCAATACACAACGACTGAGATTGAAACTGCTGCTTCGAGAACGAAGCATATGTCAGTATGGCCGTGTTGGAATAGTGGTTATATACCATGATAACTATATAATACAATTTAAAGTTTTATCAAATTAAATTACGAATTGCAGTGCAATTTGTCTGACAATCCCAATATTATTATTATTTTTGGCAACATTGAATAAAAAGCAAACCGTTGTTGTCAACAATGTTTATTAACTTATACTATCGTAAATCTTGTTGAAATGTGATATTAATTAAATATATATTCGAGACATTATTGTTGGTTTAGCAACACTCGTCGCTGATTGGTCCGCCAATAAGCGAACGAGAGAATTACTTTGTGCAACTAAAATATGTTTGTTTGTGTTAAATATTATATTACTTATATATTACTAAGTCTAAAATTGTATTGTGATTTGTGAGGTGATCGTACCAAATAAGAAATTATTTAGTACTAGTTTAAATATTATAACCGAACTTCCTGTTCCTGTGTGGATTTGCCACCATTATAAAATGTACTTTGTGTAACTAAAAATGCTTATTAGTGTTAATTATTATGTTACTTATATTTTACTAAGTCTAAAATTATATTTTGATTTATCAAGTGATCGTAGTAAATAAGAAATTATTTACAAGTTTTAATATTGTAAACGAACTTCCTGTTCCGGTGTAGGTTTGCCGCCATTCCTAACGATCGTCAGGGGTGGTGGGAAATGTATAAAGGAGGTGGTTTGTCATAGAAATGATTCATTCTGCCAAAGACTACAGTACCATTCATTCTGCCACCAAAAATCACAGAGGTCGTCATGCTGCCCAAAAGTTAAGTAACTTGTGTGTACACTTTATAAGTGTACCGAATTGTTATAATATGTGTGATATTCAACAATGTGCTTTGGTTGTTCTATGGAGTTTCTATGCTTCTTCTCCATAGGCCCTTTAAATAGGGAAAACACTTGCGAAGCAGATTAAATGTCGAGTCAGAGAAATAAAAGACAATTGAGTAAATATTCAGTCAGAGAAATAAAATATAATGGTTGGACTTAAATATTCTCCCGTTTCATTTATATAATTACCATCCTAATACCAACTGTATCATAATCATATGTTTGTAGACCTGTGTCCCTGTACTTGGGACAACAGATGATCATTCTAATCATGATGATGAGACAATACTTGATAGATTTGTATCGAGGTACTACCTACGCTGTCCGAATAGCTTTTGCTTATTAGTATGATGGGTTTGATCAGCATCAATCATGGTAAATTAAGTAATAGATTATATTAATAATATATAATCATAGCTATCATCTTTATATTTCCACCTATATACACCCCATATCTAACACACGCTTTAGTCATGTCGTGTAAAACCAATAAAAACTCGTACTACAACATAAACCAGCACAATTAAGTCTTAATTCTTAAAGCAGTTTTACATTATTCATCAGCTCCTGTGCAATTTGAAGTGCATCGACCCATTAATTTGATATAGACTTGAAACATGACACGCTCACGCAGCAATGTACTGGTTGCAGCGGTTTATACTTACGTTAAAAATACAGGGTTCATGTTGATCATGTAACTAGCTAGCCTATAGAAGACCTTTTGTAATTGTAACAACATGAGTGCAATAAATATATTGAGTATTCAGTATTGGAATTGCGTTGTATTGTACGTACAAATGTATGACTGCCTGGGTGTAATGTAATATGGTAATGTTTGGTCGGTAGAGTTATAGTAATGTGAGTGTAATGTAAGCGTGGGAACAACAAACTGCGAGTCACTACTGGGCTGGGTTTGGTCTCCACTACTGTTAGCGTCGCGCCAAAGCAGCGCGCAACCACACCATAGTGTTATAAAACTACTAGTGGTGAAGCTCAGCGGTCGCGACATCGACAGCTCGACAGGTCAATCGAGCACGGTGTGCGGGAGCCGGGGGGGAACGCGTCCCGGCACAGAGTAAGAAAGGGTATCTATTACTACATACAGTATGGACACACCCTGCCTCCCACCTTCTTTTTACCTCACCCCATCTATTGCCCTCTGGTTACCTCGGCAGTTACCTGTAGCATAAATTGACACAACAATTGACACGCTAGAATGTATGTTTTCGAAACAAAGAGAATATAATCTCGGGACGAAGGATAACATTTATTTTTTAAATAGACGGGTGTCAAAGCGTTTTATTTTCAAAAAGTCATTGTTGCGCACGCAGCTAAAGTTGTTACAGCCCTAGCTAAGAACAAGAACCTCAATTTCTCTGAGCCCTAGACTCCGTTTCGCATGTGCTGGCGTCATCTTGTCAATTTCTGTTTTTTGTAAGCAGTGTCCGAGGTGTGGTCCCGGTATCAATTTGCTTGCGCGCGGTACCGACTTTGCGAATTTAATGCCGGTGTTCCCATTCGTGCACACTGCACGCGCATAGATCCGCCGCGACCACTGAGTTTCCCCACTTGTAGTTTATACTACACTATGGCCACACAGAGCGCGTCGGCACTCGGCCGGCGAGTCATTTCAATTTGCACTCCAACCATAATGCATCGGTTTACAGCACCCCTATATGTACAGTACAGCTAGGTGTACATAGCTCGGTAGCGACGGTACTGCGGGTGTTTCATTACAGTGTTTTGTCGCTCTTTCCTCTGTTACTGCACAGAAGCTCGCTCGCTCCCACATCGCTCATATTGCGACTCGGCACTAGCTCGGCACAGTATGCGCGACTCGCGACTCGAGGCGGGTAATCATTCGGGAATGGCTCAGTTCTCTCCGCGATGAAGGGTAATAAAATTTCCTTAACTGCCTACTTACTGTCCAAATTGTTAAACTTACGACAACTTTGTATATTCTGTTCTCCTTCGTCGTACGTTAACCTATATTACTAGAACATAATGTGTGTATTCAATTAGTTGCAGATGTTACCAAGACAAAGCTCGACTCCGCAATAAACAAGACAATGCCGGAGGGTCTACCACGAAATTCGATTTTAAAGTGTAATATCATTGGATTTTCGTAACTGTGTTAACGTTTTTATTCCAATGTCAACTCTATTCCAACGAAGTTCGGGCAGAAATGCCACGATAATTATATCGAAAATCGAAAGTCCGAGTGTAAGGCCAGGAGTGCGATTTTTGAAAGTCACACTGTTCAAAATCATGACCGAATGATGCCTGATCTCCATTGTAATTACGATATTCGCTATAGTAGTGATTTGAACGTGTGACTTTCAAAAATCGCACTCCAGTGCTATTTGTTCAGTCCGTATAATCCGCGAGGCGGTTTGAAACGAACGAGCACATATTTATCACGACTAGAGTCCTCCAGCTCGAGCCCGTGCCCGTGCCGTGCCCTGCCTTGCCGTGCCGTGCCGTGTCGTGTCGTGTCGTGTCGTGCCGTGCCGTGTCGTGCGTGAGTGTGGCCTCTCGCTGAGCTTAGTTTACTTACCTATATACGGAAATACAGGTTTCTTTTATATGCTAATGGTTTATCAAGGAGACGATAACATCATCAAACTAAACAATGTCTCTATGGGACTCTAACATCGAAATCGCTATTAAAAACTGTGAGTAATTTGAAACCACAAATATTTATTTGCTGAAACGTGGTATAACCATAGAAATTCCAGGCTAGATTCTGGAACTTTAAATGTGACTAGATAATTTGTGTGGCACTGTCCAAGATATTTATTTATTTATTTATTTATTTAAATTCTCATTCATGGTGTACCCAAAGTACACCTGTCAGATTATAAAGAAGTTCCCTGTATGCAGGGTGTAAGGAAAAGTATCATTAACCTTCAAACCACATACTCTACCCATCAAACTGAACAACTTTTACTATGGACGCAAACCTGTCAGCGCAAAAAAAAGTCAGCTGTTTCATACTAAACTGCAGCGCCTGCTTGACTCAAATGTATGAGACAGATGATTTTTTTGTTGATCTGACAGGTTTAGTCCCATTGTAAAAGTTGTTCAGTTTGATGTGTAGAGTATACTCACTTTTCCTTACACCCTGTATAAAACTTCCTGTATAACGATATAATCAGTGTCAGTTGGACTAGACATCAACGCAACGAGGTTGTCGCCATCGTTGATGTCTTATGTATGAACTATGAAGAAAACAGCAAAACTTACATTACAAAAACAAGCTGTAAGAAGATCGCTTCTGAGTACAAAATAACAAATCATAAATAGGTCCCTCCATCTATCTGCAAACAACAATCTAAATCTGCTATTCAGTGGTAATAAATAGCGCCGCGGGGAGTGGCGACCGGTGACTGGTGACGTCACGGAGTCACAGGGTCCCGATCGCGCTTATTTATAAACGAAGTTCAATCTTTATTCAATTTCAGTTCTAATCACATCGCGATCCAGTTACTATTCAACTGTGCTGAATTCCGTATCGGGCTAAACTTGACTGGTTTACTATGTGATCGACAGCTTGAAACGTCAGCGATCTGTTAAAAAGCTGTCACGAGTTGTCAAATGATTAGCGCGATACCGAATGTGTAAAAAGTTGCGATTCGAATGCGGTTCAATGATGTTTCAGTGGAGACTTAATTATCTTGATCGGGCGCAGGGCGACGAGCACCGCCTGTCGTCCTCCCGATCCATCGACGTATCAATACCTGACATATACCAACCATTTCTCAAACACACAAAATGTTACACATTTATCTCAGCTGATATCGCTCGGGACTATTCGGGATTCCATCGGAAGGAACTATTTATCTCTTGTCCCACGTCCCGCGTCCCGCGTCCCGCCTCGTCCCGCATTATGTCCCGAGTGTGTCCCGCAGTGACGTCACGTAGCGCCGCGCCAGATTGAATCAATTCCGACATAATTTCATACATTCCCTTTGATGTCAGTTTTGGAGAAAATCACAATTTTGTTAGAGACATAAACCTTTGCCGTGCCGTGTTTCAGTTTGTACTCACGTCTACATAATATATGTAGTAGGAACAGTGGGCGGAGGCGAAGTGGACTAGGAGCACTCTTTATGTCGTTAACTGTCGTGTTCCTGTACTCATTAAATACATACCAACTATCGACATTCTCTATCAACATTTTGTAAACAAAACGTAAACAAACGTGTTTTGTTATTTTTGCATCACATGGAATGGAAAACAAGCTCTATATAGAATTCTATTCGAGTATAAAAACTTGAATGTTATAATTACAAGATATCGATCCAAGAGATATCCATCTTCTTCAGTCAGATAACGTTACTTTTGTTACTAAAATGGAAAAGGACAAGACCGTTACTACTTTAAAGTACAAGTAAACCCAACATTTTCATCCCAAAAAGGAAAAAAAATTGCCGTGAGGGGTGTTATTATTATAAATGTTATAATATAATAGAAGGGTAAAGCAGACATTTATTTGCACTCTACAGATGCAATTTTGTACGGAGAGTAGAAGTGGAACGTTTTCTCACAGTCTCTAAATACAAGATGTTATGAAGGGCTCTCTCTCCCTTCGTTTATAAACGTTTGTCTAGTATTCCCACAAGAAAACGTTCCTCATTCATTTAGCTGCCGCGCCACATGTCGCGATATTTTGAGTACATATACGTACCTACGTAACGTAACGTTAGAGTAGGCAAGTCTGGTACACGTTTTATGAACAACTTTTCGGTAGTGTCCTTTTATGATAGAGCTTGTTATTTGTTGGAGGGTGTCGAGTCGTGTCGAGCCAACTTTCTGATGTAGTTAGTGTTTGTCAGTTCATTGAGTTATCAACGTCCACGTCTAGTAAATCAACTGTATTAATGTATACATACAGTACCTAGTAGGTTTATATATTATGTTATCTTATCCTAGCTAGATGTGCCCGTTACTACTTTACAAACTTACGCGCAGATCACTTTAAGCGGGATTTACACGGGTCTATTTTCGCCATGCGGCTAAGTGCGATTAGAAGTTGGTACACTGACTGGTTAGTTTGACATAAGCTTGAAATATAACAAGCTCACACAGAAATGTACTTGAAATCGCACGGCGAAAATCGATCCGTGTAAATCTTACTTAATCAAGTAGGTAATAAATCAATAAACCTAGTCTATGTACAGACCCCGTATTTTCACAATTTCTAAAATAATTGTACACTTTTTGTGAACTGATGAAAAAGCAACTAACGGATACTTACTTGCTTAATGTTTTTCTTAAACTCGCAGTTTTTACGTGATGCCTAAACAAACAGAGAAAATTACAAAAATAATCTCCTTCATCTCTTCAGCCAACCAAAGATATTTTGCGAATATTTTCAGGACACATTATGTATACATAAAATGTATGAAGGTATATAATAATATGAATAAGAAGAATAAGAATAAGAATAATTTATTTGTGGAACATGAGTATTAATTACAGTAGATGTTAGGTTTTACAAAGTCCATTATGTTTGGCTATGGGTCGTCGGTCGGTCGGTACTCGGTCGGTATACGATACGCCGGCATGTCTGTCGCGGTGCGGTGGCGGTGGCGGCCACATGTCGCGCACATGTCGCGTGACGTCACACGCACTCGCACAAACATCCTGCCCGTGGCGTGGTCGGGCGGTCGGTGTATGAATTCGCACGGGCATGGAGCATGGCAGGCAGGATACATTAAAAAAAATGTGCTCACATTTACACAACAACAGCCAGATTCCAAACAATAACGGTGTGTCAGACGTTATGTTGCTAAATTATAAATTATGTGTTCCTGCCACGCCACATAGTTTAAAATTATATATTAGGGGATATAACATTTATTTAGGTTTCGAATACATATAAATCTGCGGCCGTAGCATAACGCGCACGATAAGGCTATATATTTATATTGTGATACATCCTTATCTTTTATCTCATACGTAAGAGAGCTAAGGTGCGATAGCGCTATATAACGCTAGGATGCTACGGCCGCTGGTCCGATTTGAGCAAACATTGACAATTATTCTGATATGTGTTTCAAGTTTTTGTGAGTTCCAAAAAGTGTTAATATCAAATGAGAATTTACCGCATTCAATAAACGACTCCCGAAGTTCCTTCTCACGCTTGCTTGCGAGAGTCATGCATGTTCCCCTGCAGTGGGAGTGGGACATAGCTGATGATGATGAGGAGAAAAAATTTCAGATTTCGAATGTTTACTGATCCCTTCCGTACTCATATATATCATAATATTACCTGCAAATTTTCTTATAAGTGCTTACTCCAGCACTTATAAAATACTTGAACTTCAAGTCTTGAAGTATAAGTTTATAAAGATCTTTTGTACAAAAGACGTTATTAGTTAGTATTACAAGGAGGCAGCGGCTCAAAGCAACCTTGCAGCTTATCATCCTGAAGGCCCCGGGGGCGGGGGGTGTAGGGCGGGGGGGTGAGGCGGAGGTGTTGGGGGGCGCGGAGGGGAGGCAGCAGGTGTGTCGACCGTCACTGCAGCCGTGAGGCTTATTGCTGCCTCTCTGTGCTGTGCTGCAGCATACTGAGTATTGTTATTGTTCGTCTTGTTTTGATTAATGAATCAGACTACAAAGGAGTAAGTAGTACATCTATGTAAGTAGCATGTCTATCTAGCTAACTTTTAAACGACCTGTCTCTGAACCTACAGTAAAGCCATTATGTAGAAAAAACCTCTGGGTTTAGTATCTACGGACGACTCTGGATCTGGCTGGACATGTCTGAAATTCCGAAACCTAACAAGATTTTTTGAATTCTTCGGTCATTATTCAAAAACTAGGAACCAATTTTGAAGCGTTGTTCGAGAGTTAATTGTGTTATACCAGTCCTCAAATTGTGCTATTTTAGTCATTTTCTGACAAACGTGGAATCTTCTTACTTTTTAGGAATTCGAATGGGATTCCAAAAACACAGCAAATATTTATTTCTGACGAAAGCGGAATTTGACCTAGTATCCTAATTCATACATTGTCCATTCCGATACATTAACCCAGGTTTGGACATAATGAGATCCATAGTTCCAATGCGGACGAAGTCTCGAGCAACGTGCAATAGCTACTTTTACTGTCCGTATGAAGATAATACACAAAGCAAGCTCAAAGAGTTATAAAACATTGAGCATTTAGCAGTTTCAGCGCAGATGGTAGGTACCTATCTGAAGTGTATTCTATCACAATTAGAGTAGCATTCAGATTCGTGGAGCACTCGCAGCGAGTTTAAACTGTCCGTGAAATGTGATGATGAATGCTCCGGACGGGAGCTGCAGCGGGTGCGGGTGCGGGTGCGGGTGCGACGCAATTAGCTGCCTGCCTGCCGTGTGTCGTGTCGTGTTGCGTCGTGACGTCACGTCGACACGAGTTCCCAACAACACGAGTTCAATACTTACTGGTCTGAAACGGGGAAGGAAAACATCGTCAGGAAACCTGCATTCGCTGAAGAAGAAATTCCAATGCGTATGTGAATTCTACCAATCCGCATTGAGCACGCATCACGCCCATACACCCTCCATGTCCATGAGGGTAAGCCTTTGCCCTGCAGTGGTAAGTATATCTTTGAGTAGAGAGAGACAATGAGTCGGTTTGGGGTACCCATATTTTTATATTTATTGCGATACTACGTAAAGTCACACTCTTAGTTGCGCTCAGAGACGTGAAGATACTCGTATACTACTCGTATACCAATCATAAATCGATGGCACATCATTCTGAATCCGAGGAACCATTATTAATTGGTAATTAATTCAATTACTTACCTATTGTTAGTTCCCATAGAAGGTCTTGTCTTGTCCCATTGCAAAGACTCTAGAATACTTTAGTAAAACTGACATAAAATAGAAGTAATCATTCTTCGATCAATTATGTTGTTGATAGATGAAGCTATCATTATTATAATGTGACTGTATCATTGGTGGTCTCATAAGAAATGAATACTGCAACGTTGCTCAAGTACTCATAATGTAAACCGAACTAGCTGAACCGCAAATGGATCTGAATGTAATGCATAGCGATGAATATAATTTAGATCTTGCAACATTGCGTTCGTTCGTATTAAACTACATACGAGTATTTGATCAGTTCTGATAGGTTTCCTTTTCCTCAGCTACACAGGATATACAATTTAATACGTAGCCCAAGCGGCAAAATCTTTCCTTAAGTCTGAATTGTAGATATCTCTCATTCAATAACCAAATTCTCGGTTATTGACTTAGGTAATACCATCCGTCCCTCAAGATATCTTGTAGATACACTAGAAGGCAGAGTTAGGCAAAAGTGGGCATATGGAGTACTGAATGAGTTAAGATAGACTTCATACTACTTTACAGATAAACTAAGATAAACTTAGGTACGACTTAAGGAAAGTTGACTTCTCGTAGATAAACTTAAGTAAAAATTTTTGGTTTGAAATTTCATCCTACCTTCATAAAATATTATTATACTTTACGTAGATACAGTAAAGATAAATTATGGTGGTAACATTTTCCAACTTAATATTCTATGATGAATGATAAACAAAATGGCTCTGATAGTTATTATTATTTTATAATGCATTATTTCGTCGACAAGTAAAGTAAAAATTCAAACGCACATTCGTTTATCGTGTGAAATGGACAAATATTCTTAGAAAACAGGCGGGCTTCAAAAATTACAAAGTAATTGTATTTAAAATTCAAAAAATTCAACCACAAAAACTGTTTTTTTTCTTTTTTCTTCGAAATTTAACTAAATATTAAATATCAATGTTGATTTCGTTACGCAAAACTATGTAAAATTGTGTAAAATTAAGAGAGTGCCTAAATAAACAAAGACAGAACTTAATAAAAAACATGTTCAAATTTGCAGATCATTCAAAATGGCGTTAAATCTATATTGCATGTGCTAAGTACGAGTAAAAGCAATACAGTATTGGTAAATCATAGTAAAGGATCAGTTAAATGTGTTTATAATTATTGCTTACTTACTCAAGTAATGTTATACTTAACTTATACCGAAGTGTGACTTCAAATAATACAAGTAAATACCGTGTCGATTTAAGTCATCCTTAACTCGTACTTGATAAATACTGATTCGACGGATATTTTATTTTCTTCTCATCTGTCATTGTTGTTGTGATTTCTGCAAACAAAAGGCCAATGCAAGATTGAACAATTCGTTTTTGTGTTTAAAGAAAAACAAGTGATTCAAAGTAAGTAAGTACTACTTATGTATTACTTATGGACAATGATAATTATAATTTGACATTTATGTACATAAATAATTGTAAACTGAGGTAACCTCAGGTCTACACTCTAAATCTTGAATCTTTTGACGTAACGCGTCGTATTTGTATCTACTTTATGTCTCAGTCACAACATAAACATGTAAAGAGTTGTATTTTTTAGGGTTCCGTACGCAAAGGTTCCGTTCCGGTTACGGCTTTCCTACTTTTGAAGAAATGTGTCTTTTGAACCGTAACAGGAAACAGTTGAAATTTTTAGACAGTTGAACAGTTGACTGGTTGTCTGGAAGAAATCACTTTTAGTGATAAGGCCGCCTTTTTTACCCTTCTTGTTCGTGTATATTGTTGCTGTTTTTTTGTATTTTTGGTGTGCAAATAAATAATATTTATCTTATCTTATCTTATCTTTTATACAGAATATGAATCTACTATTTTGCGTATTATTCTGTTGGTTTTTTTTGTGATTATTTTTGTTTCATATTCCTGATGAGTACGTTGTGGTATATTATGGGAGATAGACCACACTTAAAAAAAAATCTATAATTAGAATCACGCTCTTCTTTTGTTGAAGTTACGTATTCAAGTTCGCTGTTCGTGTCTTCTATGATTTCATCAACCGATGCGGGCCTGGTGGATGTGCTGGCAAACATGATACAGTCTGTCTAAAAAGTCTTGACAAAAATTTGGGCGCTGTCTGTCTGTCTCCACGCAAGAACGTCAAAATCAAGCTACTACAATTATTAGGTCACGACTTTATAGACAGAGACTGTAAAATTTGAACGTTGTTAACAAGGATCTAACAAGGATTCACTGGCTCCGGCTGTACTCGGACTACTCGGATTAACATTCACTGCACAATCTTTGGCATGAATAGAATTTGCGGTCACATATTTTCTTACACGACGTAGAAAATTTCCTGCTATCTTAATTTTCTTAACTTTAATTATGCTCATGTTACTTCTATAAACACAAATTGTAGCACTAACTTGTTACTTTTTATTAAAAACGTCCCTTTAAGGCTGATAGTACTGACACAAGCATAAGCTAAGTAAACAACCACTTAAATTGCAATTTCAAAGGAACGACTTAAAGCAACCGTTTGACCTGGATAACCTTAGGAAGACTAAAGGCAAACTTTAGGTAATTTTGCCTTAAGTAGAACTTAAGTAATACTTCTAAACACTATTAAATTTAACTATATCTCCGTTAATTCTGTTTTCAGTCACTTTATGCTTAAGTTTGCATTTCGCGTGGACATACTTAAGGCAAAGTTAATACTACTTAACTTAACTAATCCTTAAGTCGGTATTTCTGAAAACTAAGACAACTTGAATTTATTAATACAGACTTCAGCAAAGCTTGCCTTGGTTAATGCGAAGTTTAGGTATATTTAAGGCAAAATTGATTTAGTCACGATCTGTTTTGCTGCTTGGGAGGACTGCTTCAGACCATTTTAATCTGAACATTTTTCACAATTGGACCAATATTGAAATCGCGAGAAAAAGAAACAGCTCTCCCATACATTTGGCTCGAGTCGCTATTGACGTTTTGTATGGAACGCATTTAATCATACACCCTGTATGACAATGATACCCGAATAACATTCTCTAGTGTGAGTTTATTGTGACAATTATACTAATATTTTACTTATTGAGTTAGTATCAATCTATATCGTCCATGCGCTCCTCGTGTGCGTCTCCAGCCTCGCTCCGTGACCGACCACTTGGCACCCTCACTCTGCGCCTCGCAGTCGCCGCCTGCACCTGCTTCCGACCGACGCGACGTGCGACGTGTGATGTGCTGCCACGAGGAGAGACGTGCTAACTTACACACACATACACACACACACTGTGCCTGCTGAAGTAGTTATCGCGACGTGACTCCGCATCACAACCACACACGAAGGGACGTGAGACGTGCTAATTCCTTTACCCAATCGTTAATTGAACAAACTTTGCCGAAAGTGTTGGCTCCAGAGAGCAAAAACTAACCAACCTCTGAAGTCCTACAACTGCTTATATCTCTAGTTTGTTAGTGTATGTCTGTTTTGTAGGGTTTCGTTCTGTCTACGAGAAAAACACAAAGGCACAGTATAAGAAAGTTTATCTAGTACCTACTTACTACATAGGTACGTAAGTAAACTAAAATACACTCTTGGCAGGTTCGTTAAGCTGGATTGTCAGTCTTCCTAATTTCACACATCAAATAATCAGAGATCTGCAGATATGTCATAACTTCTCAGAAGCCCCTGAATACGGTGAAGGCCATTGGCATTATATTCCCCGACTCGGGGCGTATCTCCCGTAGTCCCGCGGTGTAAGGAGGAATGAATGCGCGTTCGGAGCACGCAGCTCGCAGCTCGCAGGTAGACAGATCCTTTCACAGTTTAACAAAGACTCTGATCTGATTGTACTCCGCCGCGCCGGTGCCGCGCCGCTGTAATTACACTGACGTTTGCTATTATCCCGGACGTTCGGCAAAAACGAGGATTATAATGAGTGTAGGCAGTCCGAAGGCCGTAGCATTAACCCCCAGCCGCAAAACATTAGTTCTGTGAGGCGAGGCGGTCGGTGTAATGTAGGTAACGTAAATTATGTACATAGAGGAGCGGGCACCTAACTAGCCCAGATGTAATCCCGGAGCGAGTCAGGTCCCAGATGTACGAGTAATCCTTAAGCCTTACGTACCTTCTAACATACTTACACAAGTGTTATTCTGTTAAACTATTTATTTGTTACTATCCTATACGCCAGCAACGTTGCCCGCATACCTATCCCATTAGAGAATCAAATAGCATAGATACCGCCTATATAGGACACTAGGTATATGGAACATTCATGAAATTGTAATTCTAGCCATGTGAGGTGACAGGACGCCAGTAGGTGTGACCTTCTAGTGACCTCAAGGTCGTCATATTATAGCGATGGCAATTATTGATGTACCAAATGTCACATCAATAATAGAGTCGATACTCTCGGACCCACCGCACGGCGACCACCTCACTCGACGTCACGTGAGAGCACGTCACTCCGGCTGTTTGTTCAGGACGGACGGACGGACGGACGGACGGACACTCTGTAGTGTTAGTTTTACCTTTACCACCGCCATTTTAAGCACGCATCATGCTATGCTCTTCAGAAGCTAACGTTTTAAAGATCTACATAAACAACACTAAAATTTAAACACTGTTGAGCGAGTATTAATACTTACATACATTTCTACCTCCATGCTCTACATTCTACAACAAATAAATGAATAGTAATTTTTTGTGGCTTCTGACAAGTTGACAAGCTGCCCGTATGTACGTACGTAGGTATGTATGTATGCATGTGGGTAGCAAGAAGTACTTGAAGCACATGTTTGTTGAATAGAATATCAAATATATTAAACCTACATACATGCTCTGTGTCTGTCTGTACAGAATACAGATGCAAAGAACAGATATAATTAATGTAGGGAACAGGCGGTGAATGACTCGCTTGTATCTTACATTATGTACGGAACCCTCTGAACTGAAGTATTAACATTAATTCACGACGTTATTATTTGACGAGCCTCTTACAAAGGTTTATTTTATAAATGGTGATTCCACGACGTGATCCCGGGACGTAGATAAAGCACTGCCACACACACAAACACACAGACAAAGCTAACGCGTTCCAAGGATATGTCGTGTCGTTCAGAATAAAATAAATGTAAAGTTTCAGTGAAGCTCGGATAAAGTGATTAATGTAGCGCGAGGTTCTTTCAACGATCGATGTAATCTTGGAAATGGTACGATAATGGTCGGTCGCAACAATGAGCAGATTGTGTCAGTGGTGCGGTGCAATATCGCCGTTATTGCCGAGCAGTAAGACGCATAATGTGTTCGTGAGGGGATCTATCTGGTCGGAGCCGACTGCCCTGCCGCGGCAGGCTGGCAGCGGG
Source organism: Agonopterix heracliana (assembly GCA_963693445.1). Classification (NCBI taxonomy): domain Eukaryota; kingdom Metazoa; phylum Arthropoda; class Insecta; order Lepidoptera; family Depressariidae; genus Agonopterix; species Agonopterix heracliana. Next base: position 17,786,188 of record OY856326.1, on the reverse strand, counting down.
CGGCAGCGGCCGCGCCGGTGTGCGTCGGTCATTACTTCCGTCATTACGTCGACGCTCGTTACGCGGCCCTCGTCCGTCGCCAACTGTTTTGTTTCAAACGACTCCTCGTGTCATCGTCGCCACTCCTCCCACTCCCACCGTCCTGCACCCACCGGTGCTCCTCTCTCTCACAGTTCGTTATCTTATAATTGCAACAATACAAAGTCAGTTTCCAAACAAACGTTTAGAGTGATAGTTGTATGTGGAGCAGAGATAAAACGGCGAGCTCCATGAGAAATGACGCCATTAAGAATTAAGTAAGTCATTGTAGAGTTATGAGAGGAAGATAATGGCATCGGTTACACTTATCTCGGGGCCGCTCGTTGGAGACGCGCCGAGCGGAACACTGACTGACATAGCGCGTCTACTCTACTCTCTACTCAAATTAGTTTCATCTTTTAAAAGCACTAACCTACTGATCTAGATAGTGTGCTTATTTAGTGCCTACGTAGATCATAGTCACACAAGAACCAACTCTCTTAAATGAAGACATCTTTGAGACATACACTTTTATACCTATAACAAATATGATTTATGCAATGAAACCGAATACGAAACTCCGTCTCAGATAAAGATGCCGATAGATACTACCAGTTCTAATACTTGGTTGAAAAAGATCATTCCCAATACTTTAACTGCAAGTTGACAACTAACTTGCCTCCACCAATGTTCACTGGACCTGGAGTATGGCCCAATCCCTTTCACCCTTATTCGTGGGAGGAAGCCTATGATGCCCTGCAGCAGTACAATATGCTGATAATGAATTGATGATAGTCATTGGTCTTCATACAACAGGGTGTAAGAAAAAGTACCGTTAACCTTTAAACAACATACTCTGCAAAAAAATAATCTGCTATCTCATTGCACTTTAGAATGGAACAGCTGATTATTTTTTTGCTCTGACAGATTTGCTCCCATAGTAAAAGTTGTTCAGGTTGATGGGTAGAGTATGTGATTGAAAGGTTAATGATACTTTTCCTTACACCCTGTATAATGGTGAGATGACATTAAAATTAGTAGGGGGTCTTCGCTGGCTGGTCCTGCGTGCGTCGTGTCGTGTTCTCAATCTCCAATCAGTACACTCGGCTCGTTTCGAGGCGCGAGGCTCGAGGCTCGAGGCTCGAGGCTCGATGAACATAAACCGAGTACAATTCGCAATCTCCTCGACATCACATCGCAGTTTATTGTTGTTGTAAGAGAGTGTAATCTACATAGATTCATTCCGTAACGCGAGGCCGTCAGACGTTATACCGCCTTTGTGATGCCTAGATTCATTGTCCTTTGTTACATTGTATGAGCTTTACAATCACAGCTAAATAAATGACCAAATATTAACTACACAGAGAGCGAACCTTTTAGTAATAATGCTTTCGTGATATTTTAGAAGTACAAAAGGAGAAAAATGTTTGATGCGGCATAATGCGGATCAAAAGGGCTCAACATTTCGGAGCTCTACCTATGGGCTCTACCTATACAGGGTCCTTACAAATAAGCTGACAGTTTTTTACACAATAACTCTAGAGATAATAAGGATAACGTTACATTGAAAATTATTGGAAAGGTCCCTATTCTGAGTGCAATAAAAAAACATAAAACGCAATTTTAATATTTCGATGCATAAGACCATACAATTTCTGTAGTAGTTTTCTGTAGTTTTCTGTGTTCTGTAGTTTTCGTGGATTTACTTTTTCTTTTATGTCAATGTGATTTATTACTGTACATAAACATAAGACTGACATCACATAGAACATTTTTTGCAACCCGAAAATCGTCACAAAAATAACTGCTGTTCCATAAAAAACAGTCCAATGTTTGCCGAGTACTTAAATTCCACCCTTAATAACGATGTAGGTGTAGAATGTAAGACGTAATGCAATACTCGACGTGAGGCCACGTTCGGTCGGTGCACCCGGCGCACACTTGGCCGGCGACGTCTTGTCGCGTCGCGTCGCTGTCGCCGCGTCGCTTCGCTGAACATCTTTGATCCCGTATCGTGTTTAATCACCTCTCCACTATTAAATGTCCTTCCCTTCTCCCCCTTCCCCGTTCCCCGCGTCTCCTTCGTCTTTCATCTCTGTGGGAACAATCGTCCCCAAAATAGGTACGTATTTTCTAAATCGTTTTATACTTCTTACTTTAAAAGAAACACAATAGAACCGTTCGCAATGCTTAAAATTAGAATCACGTAACAGTACCAATGGAAATGTATTATTAATTAATTTCTCATTCACGCTCGACGACGAACCATTTATCAATATTACCGTACCTACTTTACAATTGGCTTTCAATCTATTGTTAGAAGTTCTATGTCACACACACAGCACGCTTGATGTGAGAACAATAATCAATATGTATTAATATAATGTATACAGGGTCCTTCTTAATATGCCGACACTTGTTTAGGGGATGATAGAGAAAGTTGTGCAGTTTGATGGTCTGATCATCCCCATAAAAAGTGTCAGCATATTAAGAAGGACCCGAGCAGTACGCCGCGTACTGTTGCATGTTGGTATGACTCTACATATAGGGTCCTTCTTAATATGCTGACACTTTTTATGGGGATGCGCCGTGAGATGTCCACCTGTGAACAACACCAACTCGGACGGGTGTCTAACGTAGTCTCTTCAATACCGGTCGGTGAGAGTCACTTCATCCAGCACCTTTGATAATAACAGTCTCCCATCAAATGAGATAAAAAAATTACATCTTATGTTTACAGCAGGGGTCTCCAAACTTTTCAGCGTAAGGGTCACACGGACTTCTCTACTATAGGTCTCAAGGGCCAAGACCTAGTCCATCGGCCCTGGGCTCCTCGTACCAACATAATTTTATTTCACAATGAGAGTCACTTACTTATCTACATTGCTTAGGTATTGCAGATAGTCACATGTTTAACATTGGACATACAATACAAAATATTGTATGATTTACGGGATACAGGGGTTAGCCGGTCCGATGCCGCGGGCCGGATTGGTGGTCCTCGCGGGCCGCACTTTGCCCGCGGGCCGTACTATGGAGAACCCTGGTTTAGAGCACAAACTTAATGCACTGAAACATTATGATAGGTTATTTAAGTGACTCTATCCCGTGTACTGAGTACCTACTGACAATCAGATGGGATTGGACTTTCAACAGACAACAAATCCGCAACATTTGTTAGTTTCAGAACTACAGCGAGGCGCTTCAGCTGCGCTCCTCTCTACGTACCTACAAGCGCATACATCTACATCTCAATACATCATTGTCTGACCGAACTACAGAACAAAGTAATGTTTTAGTACAACTCTTGCCACACCGCGCCGTACATACCTGGCGTCCGACGAGCGACGCCAAATAGTCGAGAGTATTGTTTTAATTGGTCGTCCGAAGCGTTACGAGCGACGTAATGGCGATGAGACGACGACAAAGGCAGTACCATTCATTGTTGAGCGAGTTTAACGCCATCTCGAGCAGATAGTAAACATAACAGTTGTAGATGAACATCGCGCGGGCTATAAAGCTGGGCATGAGCAGGTTGGTTCGGCCGCCGCTGGCTGTGGGACGGACGACGACGGGGCCATCCGCTCTCCGATCAGTTATCATTGTGAAATGCTCACTATTGTTTTATATAAAGTTGAACGAGTTTATACATGGATGTTAACGATGTCGCGATGGGATCTTAACTGCACCCGTGCATTGTAAATAGCTTATATCTGGCGTTGAGCCTACTCGACTCTCAAGTCTCCTGCAAGTCATGCATTACAACTAGTTACATGTTTTTTGAAGCACTAAACAAATTGTCAGAGGTTGTAGATTGTGATCAAACTAGACAACTTTTGAAATTGCTTTTGACAGTTTGATCCCATAGTAAAACTTGTTCTGGACGATCATCCTATCTCAAACAAAATATATAAAGCATCTAAGTAATTTAACAATTACTCCACCTACAACAAGTCAATTATTAAGTTAAGTTAATTATGAATAAATTACAACTACATTTAGTTTGCAGTGCCCTTACAGGGTTCATGTGCGCTCTATTTTTATATTTGTCCACCTTATGTAACCACATGAAGCAATAAACTATTATAATGATACCCTTATAGGAACACGACATAAGAAATATTATCCCTTAGTCAGCTCCTAGGACACCAAGAGGAACAAATAGGGTCCTCCATTCTTATCCTGACCACGGATTATATAAGAGTCTACTCCTGACCCGTTATAATTGTACAACATTTGGTCATTTGGCAAACTATGATGGACAGGTTTTGTTGATAATGTTGCATTATGTCCGTGGGCTTCAAATAAGGTTTTATGTCGTTTTTGGGATTTCACCGAATTTAAGAATAAACATTTCATGTTCACTTATAAATACTGAAGAAACAGGTTTTCAGGATTTTGATCGATTTGGTATAGGTGTACATTATAAAATTATAATACAGAACAGACTATTACGATTATGACATGTTCAGCGAGTATCGACTCGCTGCGCTGCGCTGGCGCATTACATTTTATAGCGACTCTGAATAACATTATCTCAATGTACCTACTCGTATAAACGTCGCGTCGGGGAGCCGGTGAAGTGTTGAAGCTATCGCGTACAATTTATTTAAGTGTTATGTATTAGCTGCAGATGTATAGAACGTGAGGTGAGGCGAGGGTGTACTACAATATAAGACATCGATGCTCTATGTTAAATTTGCACGTATAGGGTAGGTCTTAATATGCTGACTGAGTTAGTTGTTCTAATCATCCCCTTAAAAAGTGTCCGCATATTAAGAAGGACCCTGTATGTGTGTGAGTGTTGTGTAGTGTAATGTGGGTGTGGTTGAAGTTGCAAGGATTATTTAGGGTCCTTCTTAATATGCTGACACTTTTTAAGGGGATGATCAGACCATCAAATTGAACAACTTTCTCTATGGGACCAACATCGAAATCGCGAAAAAAAATCTGCTGTCCCATACATTTGGCTCGAGTCAGTTTGCAGTTTTGTAAGCATATTAAGTTGGATCCTGTATTCAAGGTGTTACAAAACTACAAATAAACATTTAAGGGGGTGGTTTAGACCATCAAACTCAACAACTTTCACTATGGGACCAATATCGAAATCGCGATAAAAAAAATTATGTTCTATACTTTACAAATCGACTCGAGCTAAAATAAGTAGGTATGTATGGGAATCCGTTTTTTTTTTTCGCGATTTCGATGCTGGTCCCATAGAGAAAGTTGTTCAGTTTGATGGTCTAAACAACCCCCTTAAGAGTTTTAAAAATGTATTCTTACTTATGTAACACCCGGTATACGTCGAGGACGGTTTGATGTAGTAGGGCTGTTAAATATAACTAAGTTACAAGAACTACATTATTTTGTGTTGGATTAAGAAGACGAGTATTTCGTAGCACAAGATCAATTCATTTGGTCTCTATCCTCATTTTGAAAGTCTTACTTATATCAAAATAATGCAGTTATTGGATATAATTGGTGATCCCTAGAACACAAAGTCGGACACCTTCTTTGATCAAATTGGATTTTACTGAACCCTTGGTCGCTTGACTTCTCGTCGAATGTTCTGAGCTGTCACCGCTGTTCATCTTGATATCATAATTTAGAATAATAACGACTACTAGGTAATGTCATCGCTAATTCTATGAATGCTATTAGTCTGTGGCTGCAGTGCTAACAGTATAAAGGACTGATGAAGCCATTGTGTCGCACCGTCGCGGCGCGTCGCATGGCTCAGCTCCGCTCCGGTGTCGTGCAGTGTTGTATTATTCCATGAGCCGCTTACTGCACATATGCCTATAGGTATACATAATAGCTACCTAAATATATATCACCTCACCAGGTATAAAGTACCGGTAAAGGTAACAGAATTACGAAGCCGCACGCCGCGCAAGGCGCATCCTTGTTCCATTTCTGCAGATTTGCAACGCACCTGCTCATGCTGGCGGCTTAGCTGTGGGCGTGTGGGTCGTATCGTACGTGACGTCACCTGAACTAAACTGAACCAATAACATTATGTACTTACACTCATTTGCGCCGAGCATCACATTAAACCGTCTGAAAAAGAAAACATAGCGAGGAAACCGCGTGCTTCAATGCCTAGGAAAATTACGTTTTCACTTCTAAGCTTAATTAGCTTTGGGTTAAACTCAGAGGAAGGACATACCTATAGGCATCAAATTCTGCGCCGACGAAGACTCGGCTAACAGCTAGTTAGGGTATTTATAGTATCTCAGAGATTTCGGGGAATGTAGTTGTACCATCTTTGTGATTGTGAACGGGTAGATAGCTAATCATCTCGACAGCAACGGCAGCTTGAAGCATGATGTCTGCCGACAACGACTCTCGCATGCACGCTAGCCCGTGTATAATGTTTATATGTAGGTTACAATGTACGTTAGCAATTATCTATGTAATTGTAAACTACGCATCCAATCACAAAAAGCTATTAACTTTTCATAGAGAACCGCGTGAATAAAATGTAAATGCTCACAATCTTGTCATGATGTTATTTCATGAATATGATTACATTATAACGTCCATATAGGTGTCCACCGGACGCGACGCACAGGGCAGGGTTGAGCATCATCGTACAAATTATAGTAGTTGTACGGCTAGCATACATACCACACGCAGGACAAAGCGACAACATGAGAAAACCGTCATGCGCAAATTAGGCACGATATTTCTGGTTTTCTCAGAAGGGGATTGCTAGGTGCCTAGAGTGGGAACTAATGCGGCGAGTGACGAGCTAATCACAGCACGAGACATTCAGCCGGGTCTCCGCTCCGTCCGTCCGTCTGTCAGTCACTAATACCCCTCGCTTATTCCCATCCTTATTATTTTGTCAATAAAACCACACAGAGTCCTATAATACAACAGTCATGATACTTCCTATACGCGTTGGGCAGCCCATTAGGTGCTGTGTGTATTAGTGATTACGTTCAATATGCAAAATGAATCTAGCAATTGTGATCTGTACACTAACGCCTGCCATACACATACCTATATACCGAATTCCGAATCAGAATTCGGATTTTATACAGGATTTGATGCCTTCTCCGTAATTCCCAACGGAATGCTGGAGGAGGAAATCCATTCGAAACGAAATCGTAATTCAGATTAGGTATTTAGTATGTGATAATTGATATTAGCCGTGAGAGCTCTCCGCATCGCTCGCTTCTGTATTATGCAGAGTCGCACTAGCTATAGGCATGTCAATATAAACATTGTAATGTTTAATGACACCAAGTAATATTGTTACTGTATTTTCCTTTATATAAAATAAAATAAATAAATGTGCCTTCCGTAGAGTCAACTTAGCGAGAGGAAATCGTCGTAATTTAAACAGTTGGTTTATATCTGCCACCGGCACCCGGCACCAGGCGCCGCCCGGCCCGGCGCGGCACGAGTCATCCGTCACTGTCGGCCGCGTCATTACCGGCCGCTACTCCGTCGAGACGCTCGGTCCTCCGTCCTCCGCCAGCTCCCTCCGAAGTCCGAATACACCGCACATCCACCACTGCCTCGTCAGGCACACCACATCCACAAGGACATCAGAGGCGGCCGGGGCTCTGCACAATCCGCTCTCTCATCTACATTCATGTCTACATTCTATACAATTATAAAACAGTTCCGTGATTGACTGACTTACTGACAGGCAACGTCCAGCATAAACCGCTGGAGATTGAAACATGAATTAGAATATTCTACTCTTATATCACGAAGACGAATCCGCGGGCAAAAGCTAGTTAAATATAATCCCGTGACGTCGTAGACACAAACCACTGAAATAGGTACACAAAGTGTCTGAAGTACACTAAAACTTTAAATACTTACTCATCATTTATTGAGTAAGCCGATTGCGATGAAATAAAACTAATAGGTAGTCTAAACTTAGCCCTATGTCAATTCAATTCAATTCAATTCAAAATCATTTATTCAATATAGGAGCCTGAAGCACACTTATTAAACGTCAATTCTTTTTTAAGCTACCACCGCGTCGGAACGTGTTGTCGCTGTAGAGAAGATGCGGCCAGAAACTCTACAGCATAACACGACTTAATGACTATTACAATATAAATTCTTATGCTAAGGTTATGTATACAGTAATACATAGTCTATTTAATTAAATAATTGATACTATACAGTAAACTATATGTTAGTGACACTCAGACCCAAGCATGTTTTTTTAAAACCTAATCCTGATTTGTTTAAATTACTAACTTATAATTTTAATTATACCTAGGCATTGTGGGCTTTGAGCCCCCTACCTAGGAAGTATAAACTAAAGACACTTTATATAAGAAACGGAAATTTTTTATTACAATGTTATATTTTTACTGAACATCACGTTGGAGAGATTCCCGGAATGATGACGCAAGCGTATTTTCTCAACATTCCTACTAAACTAGGCATCCGGCCTTCAACAAGCAGCGCGTCGTCGCGGGCGAGAGCGTGTTCTTGTCAAACTCGTAACATTTCAGATGATCCGTGACATGAGTGAACGAGTGACCAATACCAATACCAAAGTGACCACTAAACTTGCCTGATCGCGGAGGCCACTGAGATGGACCAAACTTCAGACACAACTTTGGCAGAGATGTCCGAGTCTCACCCGGAGCGTTGTCAACGTAACTTCGATCTAATACTGCTATTACTGAGGTTTGTTTTACCTTGGTCCATTCACACCATCTCCTAGTCCTGCAAAGTAATGACAACTATTAAGTTTAGGGCTTACGGTTGGTTTTGGCAATAAACATGGACGGGGATGGTCTGGGGCTGACAGGCACGCCGGTCTCGTGGAATGAAGTCGCCGACACGGAGGCCGGAGGGGGAAGGGACGGGTAGGGGAGGTGAGGGATGTCTTCCCACATCCACGGGGTACATTTTAGTGCAGGACCCAATATGTACGTGCTGAGTTTGTGAATTGGCTTCACCATCGCCGGCACAGGCAGGTACTCGCATACCATGGAGGAATTTAATTTAGTACCTACCCACATAATCAACTAGAAACGAACGAACACTACGGGGGTAACAAAGAGGACATGAGAAAGAAACGTATGGTTTAATTCTAAATGAATAGGGACGGAATAAAAAGTCACGGCATGAAATGAAACAGAACGACGCGAGCCTTTCTACGAAGTCTATAATTAATTATTCATAATGGCAGGTTTCTAATCGCCCGCCTCGCCTAATGAAAGGTTACCGTCTCTGTTATTAGTTATCTAATTAACTTATCTATTAACGAGCGCCTTCTTGTTCTAGCTATGCACAATATACCTATAGCAGTCTGGTTCCCAGCGGGATCACTCGGAGGCTAGACCTCACCTTGGTGACCTAGCCTAATTACACAGAGAATTAAGCCAGAAAGATGCAGCATAGACGACCGCCCGCGGTCGCGTTTATCATTCAGATCATCATCATCATCATAATTCATAATTCATTTATTGCATCATATGGTAAAGAACATAAAGGTAGTGTAGTATATAATTTTTTATCTCATCATGCCTGTTATCGGCCACAGCGACTGTTTACTCACAGGTGCAGCTGACAGCGGCGTTCGTGTGCTCTCAAGTGACTGACGTACACGATTTTTGTAGTAAATGTGCGCACGTCAGCACCCCTCTAACTAGATTATAATCAATGGTCACAGGTGGATCCAATATACACTACTATTGCATATAAATGTCAAATGAATATGATCGAACCTATGGAGCTGGCAAATCTTTGACAATCCTCCCCCGAACTCGACCAACTTTTATGACGCTATCATTTTCGTACAAGTCGTTGAAAGCGATGTTTTGTAGCTTAATTTGTCTGCGCCTTGCCTAGTCTTAGTACTATTGAAGTAGGTTCGGTGCACAATAATAATTGACAGCAGTTACTGAACTTACTGATAGCGAGCGTGTGATAAATGATAATGTATGGAGGGATGCGCCTCGAGTCGGGCGCGCACTATCTCTCGCGCACGAGATGATATGATATCAGACTATCTGTGCGCTATCGGACGCTCATCTCTGCGACTCACCCACACATCTGTCTGTGAACATAACTATACACACTATATAACAGTAGCTATACATTTACTACATAAAAACTGCACTTAATCACTTGGACAGTTTTTGCGCGATCCCTCGAGCTCTGCGCCTTTCTATGCCGTATTGTGTTACAAAATAACATTTTCCGCTTCGTCTTTCAATTTCGACAATATTTTACGCAGAGCGTAATATAAATTATTGCACTAAAATTAGTTTGAAAGCCCCGCTGAGTGTTTTTTGTCCGTTCATATATATTGTTAGAAAAATAAATAAAGCTGATTAAATGAATTGGAATTTGAATTCTTTGTATGCATCATTACAACATGTGTGTGTGAATAGGTAAGGTACGACTATGTAAGTATTAAATAGAGGGAATGTGACAACAAAACGCGATGTTTGCGCATATTTGTATCAAACAAGCCGGGTCGGGGCCGGGCCGGGCCGGGCCGGGCCGGGCGGCGCGCTCGGAGCAGGGAGCGGCGCGTCTATTTGTACAACTAACATCTTTCTTGTCCCTATTACTGTTGTACAAACAAACACACACATACGAATTGAAGCCATTGTCTCCACTACATTGTCTACGAGCCGATTAAGGAACAGTAAAGTCTTACTAAGAATGTAAATAAAGAACGCATCGAGTCACTCGGTAGTCGGTATTAATCTTAGGAGCGAGGAGCGATATAATCGGCATTGTCTCCACGTAGCACGTTGCTCGTATCTCCGGGTATAAAACATCACAAAAACAAACGATCGTGTGAGCGAATGCCGAGAAATGCATATCGAATGTAGAGATGTCCCCATTAGGTATAAATGATAGAATAAATTGACGACATTGTGAGCCGAGTGAGGTGTGGCGTGGAGCGACGTGACGTGATCGAGGCGACGTGCGTGTGCTAGTGCTAGCTACAGTATACAGATAGTCTACCTACGACGATCTCAGGCATAATATTATGTATGTATAGGAAAGAAAGAACCTCTGCACTCTTGCTGCACGGCTAGCATGCCACCCACGATGAAGCGAAGAAACGAGAAAAACGTCATACTCGCATTTCGCATACTATAGAATAGAATAACAAAGAAGTAGGCACATCTCGATTTCTATTGTTTTCTCGGGGGCGGCATGCGAGGCCTTTAGTTCAAGTATCTCGTTTTATAGGTTAGTTCTAAGCAGGATTACATTACCCTACCTACATGGAGAGCCGATTTCGGAATACATTGCCTCGTCTGTTCTCATTATTTTAAGAGAATATTATTCCGAGAGCGAAAATGCGCGCTGCATACAAACGTTCATGGTGATATTTTCAATACTAACCAATTAAAGTCAATTAAATTTTGCAGAAACAATCTAGAAACAAATCTCTATGCTTCTTTAGAGTCAGATTTTCGCTAAAATATACAGTTTCAATGCTAGGATTAATGTAAGATTTGTATGGAAATCTTTGAGGCACTGTAACTTGAAAACTATACATTTTAACGAAAATCTGACTCTATACAAGCATAGAAATTTGTTTCTAGATTGTTTCTGCAAAATTTCATTGACTTTAATTGGTTTGTATTGAAAATATCACCATAGTACGTTTGTATGGAGCGCGCTCCGAATAATATACCCTTAAAGTGTAGCGATCAAAGTAAGCAATATATGCGGAAATCGGCTCCACATGTAGGGTAATGTAATCGCTGTCTAAGGTGATGGCATGTCCGGTTTTGAATATCACCAACTCGGATTGTTCAGACATCGTCAACATGACGTCTTCAGCTCTCCCCGTGCGGCTGTCGGGTCGGTTATAGCCACTCATGAAGGGCTTCATGTAGCCACTGCATCCGATCCCACCGTGCGACGACCGTGAGAATCGGTTTCCGGTTCCGGATTCAGGAGGGTAAACAAGCATGACTAGAGGTGCTTGTAAATGTTTAACTCACAAGTTTATACAGGATGTAACAAAACATCCCAGCTTTACTTAAAGGGGTGCTTCAGACCATCAAACTGAACAGCTTTCACTATTGATCAAAATTCGAAATCGTGAAAAAAAACTGCTGTTTCATACAAAATTGCTGTACCAACGCGACTCAAATATATGGGACAGCTGTTTTTTCGCGATTTCTATGTCGGTCCCATAGAGAAAGTTGTTCAGTTTGATGGTCTGGTCATCCCCTTAAAAAGTGTCAACATTATTAAAAAGAACCCTATACACATAAATACTCTTACTAAACTTGACTTAATCTTGACAATGTTACACTATTAAACTGAGTTTCTGACCGCATCTTCTCAACAACGGAACACCTAGAGAGTAGACTCAAAAAACCGACGTCAGAAAGTTAATATTATTTTGAATAAAAATTATGAGTTTGAGTTTGCATAAATATATCCTGAACCTGACTGCTATGAATCGAATCACGAAATCGGTTATGATTCAAAATTCATGCGAAACGCTTGTGTTCAGTACTTCAGTGTAAATACGAAGCCGTGGCATTGATTTTGATGGAACTTGTGTTCCAAAGTTACAATATTATTACAATACCTGGGCCGGGGCTGGGGCTGGGGCTGGGCCGGACCGAGGCTGTTGTAATATTCTGCGCCTCCGCGGTCGTTCTGAGTTTCACACGCACGCCGAGGCCCGGGGCAGCGCAACTAACCCTCGAATTATTGTTTTTGTGATTGCCATATTAGAAATTAAAATAACACCTTGGGCTAGTGCCTCGTGGCGTCCATTAGCGCTTTGAAGGTAGGTAAGGTGAAGTAGGTAACATAAATATTGCGCTGAGGATATATTTATTTGCGTACATTTAGCGTTATTTACTGTTTGGGAGCACCTCGCGCTCTTGGCGGCCGTAGTGCGTAACGCCGCCGGCAGTGACGTCACGCGACGGTCTACGCTACGCGTCACGTCACTGAACTGAGACGCGAGTTGTGAAGATACTGTGCAGGTAAAAACATACCTTGAAACAATTCAAAAATACCCTTAACTGCAAGCATGAACGTAACATTTTATTAAACCCCTTATGAGAACAAAAATAACTAAGTCCTATAATACAATAAGGAAGAGGTTATTATACCGCTGCAGCGAAAGAACTTGGCTGTTCCAGTTCGTTCGACGCCAACATAACGGAGGATGCAATTTAGAAAACGTTTTAACTATGTTGCGGCTCGTCACGTCACGTCTCGTCACATCGACGTGTCGAAAAGGAGTGTGACCAGTAGATATACTCGTAGATAGCAGGCCCCCAGTGCCGGGTGTGCGACTCGTTCAGTTTGTATGCGCCTTGTGTAAATCACATTAATAGCGCAGCGTCGTCCGGTTACGTACTACGGTTATTATTATGACATCCTCACTCCAAACTGCTATCAAACTCAAACTGTGCGAACGTCCTCCCCCTCCCGCTCCCGCCGCGCCCCCTCCCCCGCCCCCTGCATCCGTCCCCGACCGTTCGTTCGTGTGTGTGCGTGCGTGTGTGTGTAGCTGTCGCTCGCACACTCGCGCCTCGATCAGCTGATAGCTGTCACGTCACGTCTACGGCCGCTAACCGCTAATTAAACCTTCTCGTTATGTGAATGTCACAATTTTAATTAAATATGGTCGCTAGTCAAATTAATGCGGAGGTTCGGACTCCGACCGACTGGATATTATAATAATGGAGCGCTTTACATCATTCAGCCGGTAATTACCTCGCCACATTACACTGTGATTGATTATTACCGGCCCGCTGCTTCGAGGCACGTTTGAATTTGTAAACTATGTAATTTTTTACAGCGAATTTGTTTTTGAATTACGACTTTTTTACAACATAATTTTGTAAACTGAATTGTTACGATTTCATATTTCCTGCATTCGGCCGCGCACCACACCGGCACCGCCTACAAACAAACGAGCCGAGGACGCAATGAGCCATATTCATGTTAAATTGCAATTGTTTATTTGACGTCTCTAATCGCCTGTAATACGGATAAATGGAAATTAACTAAATACACTTTAGACAGTTATTTAGGTACATAATTTTATAGCGCGCGTTTCTCACACAAACTGAGAGAGAGATTGAACATGTACATGCAGATGTAGTAGGGTAGATATACGAGTTTATCTGCAGCTTATGTTTTGATGGATCGTTTGAGTTGAGACGGAGCTGAGCTCACGGCACCGACAGGCTCACATCTCACAGCTGGTGCGCGCGCTCTACGTCTAATATAAGGTATAGGCACAGAGTGGTATAGGTACGTAGGTACATACTTACCTATTCGGCTAAGATCGGATTGGTAGTAAGATCGGATAAATCTAATTTTTAGATAATGTGTCGGTATTTTTATTTTGTATTTATAACTAGCGACCCGCCCCGGCTTCGCACAGGTGCAATGCACGTAATATAAACCTTCCTCTTGAATCACTCTATCTATTAAAAGAAACCGCATCAAAATCCGTTGCGTAGTTTTAAAGATCTAAGGGACATAGGGATTAGGGACAGACAGACAGCGGGAAGCGACTTTGTTTTATACTATGTAGTGATGATGATGATAGTGGTAGTGATAACAGCGTGAGACGCCATTTCAAATAAAAGCCATCCGATATGCGGATGTGCTAGGGATATGGGCACCACGTTTCTAAGGCATACAGGAGAATGGGCAGGAGTATCGCCATGTGGGGATACAGCTACCTTGGTTAAGAGCTTTATGTCGTGAGAACGGAACACCTTGGTTCGAGGTTTGTTCTGCTCCGATTCAACTATTTGTCTTACAGTACTTTCGGAACACGATTGTCAGTTAGGAGAGAACATTTTTTTTTTTACAACCTTCATCAAACCCACCGAAAAACTGATCGATCTTACCCGAGTATACCTTACCTACTATCCTTTTGTCCACACATACTTATACATAAATATGTGAATAGTAACGCAGGGGAATTCAGGGGATATCACAGAGGGGTCATCTTGCTTGTTCCCGTGAGACAGCGGAGGACGTCAGCCAGTAATTGGGTCAACTCGGTCACTCCGCTCCCATACATAAAGACATCGTTCGTTACTTCGACGCGTTTGTTCGCCGATAAGCTTCACTGCTACTCCAAGTATTATTATTTACTTTGGACTCGAAGTATTAATGTTATTTACAACTGGTTATAAAGTGGGATTAGCGTTCGTAACTTCGTATCGCTGCCATACCCGTTATGAACATCCATTCCTTCTGGTTTTGGTTGTCGCTTCGAATTTGGGTCGCTACCAACGTTATTGTGATATTTTTATTGTTATTGTAATTTATTAGTACCTATAGCAGGCGAAAGCATTGTGAGGAAGCCTACCGCGGTAGGTGGCTATTTGTAATTTGAAATTTTCCAGTAACACATAGTCTGCAGTTCAGAAGCGCGGCGTGGGTAACTTGTTATTTGTGTTATAGTACAGGGTGTAAGGAATAGTATGACTAACCTTTACACCACATTTTCTACCCATCAAACTAAACAATTTTTACTATGGGAGCAAACCAGTAATGCGCCAATAAAAAATATGCTGTTCCATACTACCTACACTCTCGATTCAAATATATGAGACAGCTGTTTTTTTTGTTCTAACATGTTTGCTCCCATAGTACAAGTTGTTCAGTTTTATGGGTGGAGTACCTATGTGGTTTAAAGGTTACCTAATGATACTTTTCCTTACACCCTGCAAAAATGAAAACCAGTAGTGAGATGTGACATTTATTTATAGGCTACTTAGTACTTACTTTCGCCTCGTACTTTAGCGTCGTTTCTGCAGTAGACGCCTCATCCCGGTCGCCAAGCTTGTGCACCACTACTGCAAGTAGGTACTGCATATAAGGAAAGAAATAGAATGTCAGATCATAAATATAATGTCTCATATTTCAAGCAAATACTTAAACATTATTATATTCCAAATATTAAAATAATTATTATCTATTTAGAGCTCTCTAATCCTATAAAATCCTCCCCTGCACCCCACCGGCACCGGCACCGGTAGCGCGGGGATTTCATTTTCTTACAGCAGCAGGCAGTAGTCTTTAAAAACGGCGTCTATATTGTGGTGTCTAGATATTATTATAATGTATGTAATCGTATGTCGGTGGTCTCAATGGATCTATTATTGTTGTATGAACGCGATGTACCCTAGTTGGTAGTGTTGGACGGTCGGTACCCCTCAGTGTGACCTCGCGTCTGGTATGTGATCGTGTGAACAGTTTCATTTTTAACCGACTTCAACAAAAGCAGGAGGTTCTCAATTCGACCCGTATGTTTTTTTTTTTTTTGTATGTTTGTTACGCGATTGCACCGCCAATTGTGAATTGATTTTGATGATTCTTATTTTGTTTGGTAGGTCATAATTCCGAGGTGGTCCCACGAAATTGATTCGCTTGTTGAAAAAATCTACAAAATAACAAATATGTACACAGATCACGGACTTGAAAAAAATACGGACGTAATGTTACACTAGAAAGATGTGAAGTATAAACGCGTATGAGATAGCGATAGTCATAAAATCCTATACAATTTGTATGAAGCTAGATGTCTGCCTCAGGAGTCAGACAGCCGTCGTCAAACAAAAAAGTGGTTACGTCGATAAGGACAGCAATAAGTAGCGATCTCCTTTTTTAACTAGAGCGAATTTGCTATGTGCATCTCTTACTGAGTGAGTATGACACGACACGTGCGTCTTTCTAGTACTTACCTTCTTTTTCTACGACGCAAACACAATATAATACATGGGTGCTTCACTTATATAATAAAAGGATATTACGTCCGTCTTTTTTTCAGGTCCGTGACACAGATGACATTTTTGTTTGTCGATTCTCTTCAGGAGTGCGATTTTTAAACATCACACGTTCAAGTCGGCGGTAGAAAATGTCAAAATTACTATGGAGATTATGCATATTTCGTCTTTCGACTGCTAATTCGAACGTGTGATGTTCAAAAATCGCACTCCAGCAATGTTTTGATGGGGAATGTCAAACTATGTTTTTTTTTACTGTCATAACCAAGAATCTTTATATGCCTATATATTTAAAACTTTTTGGTCATACTGTTGTGTTTAAACGTATAATAACTTTATGGTTTAAACTTCATGGATATACCGAAACACATAGGTTTAATTGTTCATGGCGGTCGGAAATGTTCGTCGTTTTAAGGGTTCCGTAGTCAAACAAGGAATCCTTATACTTTCGTCCATTCTGTCTGTCTGTCTGTATGCCCCGCCTCAATAACTCGCTCATTTTTGCATCTATTGAATCTAAATATGGCATAAAGACAGATAACAGTAACCCAAAAACAGAAATGTTGTACGAAACATGGGTTGGATTTTTTTAAATCGAGTGAGGTGTAGAGCGTACACCGTATCCTTTGCATTGAAGTACTTATAACTGCTTAGTCGAACTAATGTATTTCACCTAGATTTCAACACGAAAAAGTTTAAAATAAATAATTTTTTGTTAAAATTTTCGTAGCATTCGTTGTAAGCGGCGTCTATTTGGTTCAATAGTCTATAATTATAATGTATGTATGTATGTCGGTCGTCTCAATAGATAGATCTATTGAATATCTATTATTGTCGTATGCACGTGATGGACGCTAGTTGGTAGTGTCGGACGGTACGGTACCCCTCGGTGCCGTAGCGACGTGACCTCGCCGTGTTTAGTATCTGATTGTGTGACGGTAGATGTCCTCGCGTCTCGGTACCAATCAACATGATCTGCATCGACACGGTCACCCGTCAGTCTGTCTGTATGTCACCCTTGCCTTGTCACAGCGGCTCGAGCACAGCCGCGGCCGGCTGGTGCCCTTTCACCCGGACACTATTTACGAGTCTTCCTGTTTGACATTAGTCTTTCTGTTGCTATGCTAATTCTTAAAAGTGAAACATTTGATCAGGAAATCATAATATCAAAGGCATTAATGTTTCTCATGCTGAGTTTTTGTCGGCCAAAACTAGTTCTCTATAGGTAACCACTTTAAACGTCATTCCAAAACACCCTAAATGAGTTTTGTATGAAAAAGCTGATTTTTTATTTTTTTTTCGACTTTATCTCCATAGTGAAAGTTGTTCAGTTTAATGGTCTAATCTAGGGGTGGTTTCAACCACCCCCTTGAGTACCTATTACTAGGGTGTTTTGTTGCACTCTGTATACGCTAAAGGTGAGCCTACCTACTGCAACTGCATGATTGGAAGTTGTGAGGTAGCAAACTTTCTGAACACCCCGAATGGGGATTATGGTCGTGAGTTTAAGTAATTTCAGCTGCAGCTTTAAGTATATACAGTCATATAATAAGGATATTTAAATGGAATTTTATTGAATGCATTACATTCTAATATCTAGCTAGACTAGAGAGTGTTTAGTCTCGTCTCAACAGCGAGCGAGCATGTAGCGATGCGAATTGCGATGCGCCTCGCTGGCTGAGTCACGTCCCGCCCGACCTTCTCATCTCATCTCAACGCCGCCGCCCGTGCCGTGCCGTGCCCCGCAGCGCTTTGCCAAATACCTACTCAAATTACTAGGCACTTCCTAATCCAGACTACAGTACTGTTAGATTCCTAATTAGTATAAAACCACAGATTATTTAATAGTTACCTACTACCGTAACAGATAGTTCCCTCGACCCGATTTTTCGAAATTCAAACTTTGCGTTTCAGACATAGATACTCTTTCTTATACTGTGCGGAACTTCAGCTTCAAGAACGAAAACTAAAATGTGCCTTATGCCAATGAGCGACCATTCACCCCTCGGTGGGGATCGGCCGTCAAGCGCACCCGAGCTGTGGAGAGAGACAGACCTCGCCTGGCATAACGTATCACACTTGAATAAAAAAATTACGATGTTTTATGTGCTAAGGACGCTTTGATGGTAACTTCAAAATATAATTGTTCTCTGCAGATGATATATCAAAAAAAATATTGTAGTTTAACTAAAAGTTACATAAATAAAACTTCATTGTGTCAACGCATGTCTGCGTGACAGACTGACAGACGGACGGCGAGGGGTTCCAGTGAAATTATAAATAAAGTATTGTAGTTTGTGAAGTAATTCGGAGAGCGTTCTCAGCTCAATAAGTAGCTATTTGGATGGGTCGTTGGAGCGGAACGAGCGCTAATAACACATAGCTTATGCACCGCGACACGACACGGCACGGCACGGCAGGGCGCGAGACGTGGGTAGAGTTTAACGTGGGGGAGACTCGGGACTAAGGTTGCCGGACTTCCAGCTTTTTACGTTCGTATCCAGCCAAATATGAACAAGACCGGCCAGTACGGCTTTTCGTAAGCTTTTTGTCAATTTCATTACAGGAACCGAAGAAAGGTGAAATTTATAAACCGCACGGCTCCACCGGTTTTGATTTAGTATACCTATACCGAAGTATAACATATTAGGGGTTGTTTAAGCGCCGGCAACCGAAAATTCAGTTTAGCTATTTAGTTAGTTACTAAAGCTCGAAAAGTTCGACAAAGTCCAAACTTGTTTCTCAAAGGTCCAGATTTTGTAATGATTATCTCCCGGCAACCCTACGTAATTCAATATGTGATATCGGGGACGAGTCGAGTCGCGTCGACCCACGAGCATCACCCGCCGCCGCCGCTCCCTGCACGATGTAATTTTAGTGCATCCGTTTCCTACACAACAGTGCAGTTCAGTACGCCACTTAACTACATAATTGCTAGGTATTAAATGACGGAAATTAATAAAAAACAGTTCATTGGCTCGCTGATTTGAGACTCGGTCACCGACAGGACGGTGTACCTTTCACTCCGGTGTAACTTGAGGCTCAACAATTCAGGCAAACTTTCAGGCTCCTCCTTTTATTTCTTTTTGCTGGTAAAAGATATTTTTATGTTTTCTTCATCAAAGTCCTTTGACTTTGTTCTGTTTTTACCTACTTGAACTACGTAAAGGAAAATATAGAATGAATGAATAAAACATAATACGGATCCCTAAAATGAGTCGACCAGTGATCAGCGACGAGCGTCACATTATAGGTTTACAATTCGAAACGATTTTATGATTCGATTCGATTGATATGTACATATATAAATACATATACGTAGGGTACGTAACGTAATACAGTACGTACGTAGGGTAGTACTAGGTAAGTACCTAATACTCTATATGACACATAAACAATGTAGTAGGTATGCATATTGTTGTTTACTTAGATCAAAGTAAAATTTGATCTAAGGTTGTTTATCACTTACCTTGTTCTGTCACTTAGAAACTAGAAGATAGGTTTTACCAAAGATTTTAATCGGTCTTCCTTCGCTGCGATCCCGACAAAAAAAAATCTTTGGGTTTTACATTACATTATTATGTCATATTCTTGCACTTTTCACATCCAATATGGAACAATCAGTCAGTATAGATTACTTGAACCAAGAGATACTGGTTTCAGAAATAATACCCGGTATAGGATTTCGGAACGTCTTTGAATCCAAAAGCATTTTTTTATCTGTTTAAATTCGATCTTCATTTGAGGCGACTGACGCGGAAACTACTGAACCAACAAATACGACGGTGTTCATCGATATAGTAGGTTGAATTTTGATGAGCTGATGTTCGAAACGATGGAGATACAATCATTAACAGCGACAAAGATACGTACTTTATTATATTATTATGATATCGCAATATAAAGTTTCTTGAACGCTACGGGGCGAGGTGCCTCGACGTATGTCTGATAGATGAGTGTGTGTTTGTTAGTACTCTACAATCTACATGATGGAGCGACGTCGCGGCTCGTGCATAGTCTCCTTCCACTTTATCATTGGTATATTTATTGCAGACGACACGTTTTCCTTCGAGCACGTGACCGCCTCACGTCGCCGTCGTTTTGTTACGTTGATGGTCACCGCAACAAATCACAATGACGGCGGCTTGCGGGGCTTCACGGCCAGTCGCCGTCGCCAGTCGACTGGAAATTACTTCGAGAAAACCACACAATTATCCTCTTATTTCAGTGCCATCTACAGCCGACGCGAAGGATGCCGCCGCCTCGCTGATATAGATAACAATATTCCCGACGGAGGCCGAAGGAGATCATAAATAGAACATAACTGAGAGCCTCCCCCTCTCCCCCCGCGCCTCTCGCTCGCACCTTCACATAGAACGCGATAAGCTCTCCGCATTTAGGTTAATTGTGATTTTAACTCATTATCAGATCATAGTGATTTGTATCATTCCGCTAACTAACTAGAAACCGCGAACCAATTATAATTTTCCACGCATTACATTAGAAACTGTTCCATAAGTAAGTAGGTACATACATTACAATGTAACTACTTCACTAACACTGCCCGTGACTTCGTACGTGAAGATCATTGAAATACATAGGATATTATATTCTATCACTTATTCTTCATTTAATGAATTTTAGTTAATTATTATATCAGACACATCAACTTTACAGTATTATTAAAGGCATTGTATACAGGAGGGTGTAAGAGACAGCCAGACAAATATTGAAACAGTGAGTTCAAACCATCACATCAAACTGAACAACTTAAGAAAAACTGTGTTCACTATGGAAGTGAAAGTTGTTTAGTTCTATGGTCTAAAGGTTAGAGTTTCCAAACCACGTCCCTTTAAATATTACTAGGGTGTTTTGTTACGCTCTGTATACAGGGTGTTTCATAAGTAACAATAAATATTTGAAACTCTTAAGGGGGTTGTTTAGACCGTCAAACTGAACAACTTTCTCTATGGGACCAACATCGAAATCGCAAAAAAAAAAAATTGATATCCCATACATATTTTAGCTCTAGTCGATTTGTGGAACATACATTTTTTTTTCGCGCTTTCGATATTGGTTCCATAGTGAAAGTTGTTCAGTTTGATGGTCTACACCACCCCCTTAAAGGTTTATTTGTATTTTTGTAACACCTTGTATAAGAGATACAAGATTTCACTGGCTGTATTCATGCTGTATACTGTATAGTGTAGCGAGTGCATATTAGGTACTATGGGAAGCGAAGCTCAGGCTTCGTGCTGTAGATTCTGGTGGCCAGCCTATTCTTATGATCGGTATGAATGGTCTTTAGATGTTGTTCTATGAATGCCGCATCATCAATGGACTTGGCCTTCGTTTGAATAAATCCCAAACTCTCTGCCCCTTGCTTTGTTTCAAAGAAGAGAGCCAGATAATTAACATAGGACGGGAATTCGTCGCTTAATTTTTTTATCAACTGCTCATACGAGTATATCTCATAGGAGCCGTGAATCATTTTAAAGAATTCCTGGGCAGCCCTGGACAAATAGCTGCCTAAAATTTGCTTTGATAGTGAAAAACGAATGTAGAAAACGAAATAAAAGTTATAGTATCAAGATTAGCAGCGTTTTGATGATCCCTGAGCTACTCTTCCCACAGTACGTATAGTATCTAATCTGAAGACCGATGCAATGGGTGACGGTATAACATGTCGAACGTTTGAACGGCGTCGTTTACTTGGGGATGGTTATTGGTCGGCGCTCGATCTCTTTGGCGAGTGCTCGATTCTATTCAGCTCAGCGACTGAGCCGAACTGAGCTGAGTGGGGTGCGGGGTGGGGGTCGTACTTATACAGGTCCTTCTTATTATGATGACACTTTTTAAGGGGATGATCAGACCGGCAAACTGAACAACTTTCTTTATGGCACCAAATCGCCAAAAAATTTTCAACTGTTCCATACAAAAATGCAAACTTACTGGAGTCAAATGTCCCATACATACAACATACAACAGTTGAATTTTTTTTTGCGATTTCGATGTTGGTGCCAGGGTTGGCATGATTAAAACAAGTTATTTTAAAACACGTGTTTAAAACAGTGTTTAAAACAGTTTGAATTAAAACCGTGTTTATTTATAAGAAAATTTATTAAGAAAAGAATATGAAAATTCATTAAGAAAAAAACAAGGTTTAAAACTTTGATAAAATATATGTCTAGATTGACAGTCGAAGATACGAAAGCGTCGAAAAAAATTGGAACCAGGACTGGTTCCTAAACCCTATACATATACACGCACACATACAGAATTTGTATGGCGCCTCACGCACACCAACCTATGAAACTTAGCCCCTTTTGTTTTATACGGTAAAACAGTGAGGCTCATTCTAGACATATACTTTTTCTAAGGTTTAAAACTACTTTTCATTGCGAATGAATGGAAATAAATTAATATTTAGGACTCTAAATAGCTTGACATAAAACCAGTTGAGTCTATCTCTATGCTATTATATTTTTGAACTTTTGAAATAGGAATTATAAGGAAAATTTTATTTAGCAATGTAATTAAATAAAACATATAATTTTATTTTACTACCCTTATTTTAAACATAAAATAATATGAATATTGGGGCTTCCATTTCCATTAAAAATGAAGATTGGTTAGAATTGTTAGAATGTAAAGCGTTCAGTATTGATACGTATCTCTAATACGTAACATAAAATAAATTTTTATCCACTGACAGATTTTTGTACATATTGAATTTATTAAGGCGAATTTAAAAATACCTAGTCAAGAAATCAAATATTATAGGTCTAATTTATTTGAAATTAAATGGCCTAAACACAAAAGAAAAAAAAACATAAAAAACAAAAAAAACACTTGTTTAAAACATTTTGAACTGTTTGTTTTATAAAATTTAAAAAAAAACTGTTTTTTTTCCAACCCTGGTTGGTGCTATAGAGAAAGTTCTTCAGTTTGATGGTCTGATCATCGTCTTAAAAAGTGTCAGAATGTTAAGAAGGACCCTGTATATCTATGTGGTCTAGCTAAAATGCTAGGCCACACTCAAATATACGAAAAGACTTGTTATGATGTGCAATAAATAAATTGAAATTGAATAGGTAGGTCATGTACTATGGTAGGTAGGTCCTGCTGACCACCCTGTAAGGTCGGAAATGTATGTGCAGTGGATGTACTCCTACGTACGAGTATGTATGTAGAAACAAAACTAACATTGAAGAAGACATTCTGATTCATATGTTAGCCGTAGCCGCACCGCATTGTGCACGCGTGGTGTGATGGAGGTGGACTAACGACCATACAATCTACTCGTTTAGGGTTGGCCTGTAGCTGAGGTGACTTCAAAAAGTGTCAAGTTAACAATAAGATAGAAGTGATGGTCTCGTTGATGTCTTTTATATAGTAATGATGCGCTACAGACTCTACTTTACGGTAGTCGTTGTACCCAAATGGTGCCAAAGGTTTCACAAGTTTAACGTTTGAGACAGGGAAAGGAAAGAGAAAGGGTTTAAGGAATAAGTATCATTAACCTTTAAACCACAAACTCTCCCTAAAAAAACTGAACATATAAGAGCAAACTGCAAACCGATCAGCACAAAAAAATCTGCTGTTCCATACTAAACTGCAATTTTTACGCGACTCGAATGTAACAGCAGATTTTCTTGCGCTAACAGCTAGGTTTGCTCCCATAGTACCTAAAACCTGTTTTGTTCGATGGGTAGAGTATGTGTTTTAATGGTTCATGATACTTTTCCTTACACCCTGTATATTATTTATTCTATGCTATACTAAGCCTTATTCCGACAGTCTGTCCGTCCTAACTTCTGAATAACCAGTTTAAATTTTAACAGAATATGTGTTATTTATTATGTTGGATTTACTAACATAAAATGGGGGTTCCCAATCCACAAGAAACTAGTTTTTTCCAACGTTTTAAATTTTTTCTCTATTGTTAAAAGCTTCAAACTTTGTGCGTTTATAAATATGGTTTGTAATGCATACTCTAACTATAGAAAAAAAGTAACATTGAAACCGGTCAAGGGCTCGCGCAAAAAAACCCTGAAGAAAACTAACTATTTTGGTGCCTAAATATACGGAGTTCGACTCTCACCTTTTTGTATAATACTCGTAGTCACGTGTACTCCTTCGCCCATGGCCATACAATGCTAATTCTGTTAATAAATTCGATTCTGCGATCAACCGAAGAATATTCCGTTATACAAAGTTCTCTACATATTCATACATACACTTACATATACCCTCCTCAGTTCCGTTGTGTGCCGTGTGAATGCTCGGGGGGTAACAACAGCTGATCCGAACAACTTTAACTTTTGCCTTATTATTAGCTCTTATTCCTTCCGTTATAAAGTTGATTTCTATGTAATTTAGTCGTGTTTGTTGTGGCGCATCTGATTACGCTTATCTTTTCCGTCAGATCTGGGTAACAATAAAGCTTTGTATTATGATTAATCCCTTTATAAGTAATGGTAATGGATTGTTTACGTTATCAGTGTGTCGCTGTCTGTCGGTGCAACGTTCCCTGGTTCACCACAGACACAGGCGAGACGTGCGTTCGTTGCAGACGCTTTATCTGTCACAGCACTGTGTTGCGGACACACAAACACATAAACACACATACGCAGTTACACAAATACATAAGCTCACGCCATAACTGTCCCAAAAGCTGCAGACTGCATCTGAAATCATTTTCTGTGCACATTGCTGACAGAACTATTCGCTGAACATTTTTAGCTCGGGAGCTTTATCGTTGATCGAAGCTCGGGAGTTATTGTTGTTACGGTGAGAGTATTATACAAAACTTGATCATAATATTGGGTCCATCTCAATAGCAGCAACATGTTACAGTTACAGCCATGTTGTGCTATTTCAAATCATATTAAAACAATGAAAACCTTACTTTTAAACCTCTTGAATCTCAGAAGAATGAAAAAGAGATAAATACAGTTAATATTTTTATTCGGAGTTCGTAATAGTATGTATTCCCTTTCGGTATGGTCAGAAATAACAGAGTTTTTAACCGAAAGGGAAGAACATACTTAAAAACGGAATGCAGTTGCAGCGTGGTGCACTTGAGCCCTTGAATTCATAACATAATATAAGTAAGTAAAGAATTTCTGGAAGAGTCTGAGACAGGTTAGGTTAGTGAGACGGTTAGAGTGAAGTAATTCCACGTAACGAGCTCGCTCGTCGCGTCGCGTCGCCCGCAGGCCGCTGCGGGAGCGGGACATGCCGGCCGATGACGAACATGCAATGTTTACGATCACGGTGACTCCACTACATACCGGCGGTAAAGCGGGGGCGCGGGCGGCGAGGCGCATGTCGGGGATGGCTCGGCTCGTGAATGTAGACAATTCGGTTGCGGGTCGCATCGTTGTGGTCGCGCGACCGCAGGCCTTCGTGACCCGACTCTACCCCCTCTGTCTTATCCTCTCCACCCCGCAAGCCTACACAAATTGCATCAAAGACGTGCGATGCTTTTAGAGCAGCTTTTCGTAGTCTCAAAACGTTACTACATTTATAAGTAGTCTCATATTTTCTTTAATCTACTTAAGCCTCATGGCGGTGCGGATTATGTAGATTTACTGTATTACTCACACAGAATATTAATACCGGTGAAGATATAGTTACTTACATCAGCATTCTCGTCGGGTCGGTGTATCGATTCCTCCCAGGATCTCGAGCAGTCACGCGCTCGAGAGCAGAGAGCAGGGTAAGTCGATACATGTGGTAATATTACGTGTAGTGTGACGAATGGTAACCGTAGCGGTGGGCTCTGTATGTAACAGTATCCGAGCCAGTGGGCTGTGGCCTGCAGTCCTCCAGCAGTGTGCGGCTCGGTGACACCCACACCGTGCGGTCTGCGTGAGGCGATGTGACGCACCTCACCGAATCTGTATTAGATAACCGTAATACCGATGGCAATAGGTACTCCCAAAGTCTACCCTTCGCATACCTCCCGGCCATAACGACCCTCGCTAGGGCTGACTACTCAGAGAACATAATGACAGGTTCGGAATTATAAACGAGCACTACCGGGAAGGACCCGCCGCGTACGATGTAGCACAACGAGCCGACATGTGCAGTCATTCACTTCAATGGTAATGTACGAACGGCGTCGCTCACACGGAAAGGATGTATAATGATATGGAAAGTGCACGCGGGCCCCTATTTTTCCTGAATACGATTCCCAACCCGCACGTAATAACTGCGGCTTTCATAAAAACGACAATTACAAGAATAGAGGCCTCTGTAGTAGCGAGCACAATGCGCCGCACGACTCCTTCTAAGAACCTTTTACTTAGCGGCGAGCTGATGCGACCGGTCGGAGCAGATCTGCGATTGCAGTCGATCGACCCCCCGGGGCCTGTGGAGCCCCAGGGTGCGGGGGGACGGGCGGATCCACGAGCCGTGGTCGAGCTCTCGGCCATCAGGCGCGGTCGGCGGTCGAGCTCCAAGCACAAGAGACGTTTTCCCATTCTTTTGATACGTCATTTACTCGACGCTCAATTAAGCTTTCAGAAATATTGTGAGGGGGCTACGTAATAATCGCACGACAGCGCGGCGCGGTGCGGGGCTCGAACGTGCAATAAATATTATCGCTATTGTTAGACTCGAACCCCAATTACATTTCGGTGATGCACGATCGCAACAGGGTGAACCGATCGTGACTGAAATCAAACGCCACGGCCTATCTCAGGCGTTTTGGAGCGAGCAACGGACCGTAGATGCAGATAAGCAGCGTTCGTGCGGAGTCACGTCGGTGCTTAGACGGGATATAACACAAATTAGAGGCGGTGGTGCATGGAGCGATGCACGACGCGCGGCGCGGCGGCGGCGCGGAGGCACCGTGTAATCAGTAATTATCGCTTAGACACGTGGAGCAGACGACTGCGGATACGATATCATGGCATCTAGCCGCGAGCTCACCGGACCGCACCGCACTCCACCGCACCGCACGGGAAGGCGATCATCTTGTCGTTTCCATCGCCCCGAGCTTCGTTTTGTCTCACCGATATCTTTAAATCGGAATCAGCCAAATCAGCCATCTTGGACTGAACCGGTTATATCAAGTAAAAAGTATTGAATTGATATCAAATTCTTTCTTCCAGAGAGAAACATGATCTAAACTCACGAGCTACATGCTAAAGCCATTAGACTAGAAAAGGGGTTTACGGCGGAGAATGAAATGCGATATTACTGTAGATTGTAAAAAGGTAAAGTTACCGAGTAGTCGAGGCGGCACAAAAAATGTTAATCATTATAAGGGACGGTGCGGTTGGATGCGGTGTGTGTTGCATTAGTTAGTTAGAGAGTACAGCCCGCGGCGCGGCGTGCTCGCCTGCCTCGCTCGCCTCGCAGCGGAGGGAAATTACGCAGCTGTGCAAATTGAATCCTCGACTATTAGTTTCCGTTGTGGTGTTCTTTTAATTTAAAATAACAATAACTAAAATAACATCCATTGTTTTCCTTTTAGTTCACTACACCTAACCTAAGTAAGATATTATGTTTTTCAGAACTAGAAAATTTTTGTATGTTCGTCTGACACTTCGTATTGATCTAGGGATTTCATCACCTCTTGCAGCATTCAGTTATAAAATAATTTCTTTCAGAATATACCACACTCAGATTTACCTACAGAAGTAATTAATTTATACTAATAATCACAACTTCAGTAGGTAAGTTTGAAAAAATCCCTCTGGTATTTAATAAAGGGCAATCTACCTGGGGCGCCCTGTTATATGACTTGCCGCGACGCGACGCGTACAAAAAAATACAAACCTACAGACAGGAGAGGATGCGACAACGGACAAGGAGCAGATTTGCAATCTCTCTGACGAATTAAGTTCGTTAAGTACTTCGAATCTTTGAAACATCTCACGTACCTACTAAAAGAGATTTCTACAAAAATGCATTAAGCATTTCACAGGGAAGTTCAAAAGGGTGGATAAATTAAAAAGCCTCTCTCACAAGTCGGTCGTCGGTCGGTGGCGGTTCGCAAACGCACAGTTATTCCATTATATTATTCTGTAATTGCCTCGGCTAATGATAAAATGAAATAAATGTAATGTTGTGTAGCGGTAATGAAACGAGAGCGCCAATTACGAGCCAGCTCCGTGTAGCGCGGATTCCTTTCACTGCGCTCGCGGACCCGAATAACGTCAAGTTTACACAAAAACCTTTTAAATCGAGGGCTTCGATACATAATACTGCCAAATAAGCTTGTCGTAGAGAAAGCAGGCGCCCGCGCCCCGGGGACGGGGACCTGCCTCACATACTGATAGCGTCGCGTCGCCGGCAGGTATATATACCCTGATGTTTATTCACGTGTACAGTTTCACCGCGCTTGGCTCCTAGCTCCTAAAAAACAAATGTGTATCTTCACTGACGTGGACGTGGACGGGGCTCGCGGCGTCGCCACAATCTGGACTAGCAGCGAACGTTCCCGTCTCGACCGCCGACAGCCCTTTGTGTCTGCACCACGGGCACGGATTAAATCGATTCCGCTCTCCACATTTTATTTGTTTGAAACTGTTCCGGACTCAAAGTACCCTTTATATGAATGTACATGTAATTGCATAAATCGGAGCCTTGTATGTTGTCTCTAACCAGAATGCGTTCCCTTATTCTGAATGTTATCATCTCTGTCCGCTGTTCGAAGCGATATAGAAGTAAGGCGGGAATATGTGGTGTGTTTGACGTGAGCTCTGCGCGTTATGGATGGAGTGTGGTGTAATCAATTAGTGACAGCTCCACGGACAGACGGCGAGCCCCTCGTGGCAGGCAGGCTGGCAGGCGGCGGGCGGGCGAGGCCGCGGGGCGGGACTGTAGCGCGTTATAAACGATGCGAGCTCTCCTCCTCCTGTGACTAATTGGAATAACACTTGAGGCCAGACGCGCTCCGTCGCTACACAGGGTGTTGCTGTGTGCTGCGTGCGTCTAGTGGAGCCCCCTGTGTATCTATAGAAATACACACAAGTGCCTCGCATATCTGCATCTATTTATTATGCATAGCGTTGAAAAAATACATACGGTATTGACTAGCTCGCCGGCTACATGATCTAACTCCATAAAAATAACGAAGCAAAGTTATTGCTCTGCGAAAAATATATTGAACAGAGTTGTGAGTAACATTGTCAATTTAAATTCATAAAGTTTAGTATAGGAGGCTGCGAGGCTCGTAAATAACGCAAAGTATCGAGTGATGCTAGTTTATAGCGCGCCGCGTCGCGTTTTGTATTTAATAAAATCCCGGGAATTAATAAAACATATTTTTTGTGCAATATTGAATGATATTTAGTATTTTTGAATGAAGGATATCGCCCACGCTTCCGGAGTACCACTGAGTCGCGTGTTATAAGTAGATACCTACATTACGTATATCTTTACATACACGCACACATGCAGGCACTTGAAGTGTAGTTCATTATCTCTGTGCCTGATCTACTGATTTAAATTAATCGAAGTCAACTTTTCTTGCCGTAATGTAAGTAGATTGTCCAAACTCGGAGAAAGAGGTTGAACCGCACCGGTTTGTCGCTGGCCGCAGCGCAGGTCCCACACACGGCACAGCAGCCTTCCATTTATACCCACATCCTCCTTCAATTGAAATACCATCATTACATTACATTATACAGGGTCCAACTTAATATGCTGACACTTTTCAAGGGGATGATCAGACCATCAAATTGAACAACTTTCTCTATGGGACCAACATCGAAATAGCGAAAAAAAAATCAGCTGTCCCATACATTTGGCTCGAGCAGGTTTGCAGTTTTGTATGGAGGGGCAGATATTTTTTTTGTGATTACGATGTTGGTGCCATAGAGAAAGTTGTTCAGTTTGATGGTCTGAACATCCCCTTACAAAAGTGTCAGCATATTAAGTTGGACCCTATATATCAAAAAGGATGCAATCAAATTTAAAACGTAACATATACAACAATGTTAATGCCTCCACTACTCAGCCACTCTTCGCTAATGACGGCACTTTGATTCGGAACGTGAGATTGAAATAACGAGTTAATAACACGATGAATGACAAGATAATTTACACATAGACATGACTCGTTTAGTTTACTTTAACACAAAGACGTTGTAGAGAAAGCCGAGTTATAAGTAGATACTTAATTAATCTAGGTAGGTCTATGTGACAGAATGCGAGTGGTTCTTGTGTCCCATAGGTACATGTAAGTCCCGGGGGCAGGCGAGGCGAGGCGAGGCCGAGGGCCGGATGACAGCCGCGCCGCACCGCGCCGTGTCGGTGTCGTGTCGCTAATCCGTGTCGCGTGACGTATCCGCTAACGACTCCACCCGACATCACATATCATATCGCCGCATTACGCCCCTCGCCCGCTGCCCCGCACCCCTCCCGCTGTGATTTAGCCTCGGTTTCGTTACGATTAATACAATCCTGCCGAGCTAATGCTATTACAGGAAATAGGTTCACCAGAGTGCGTGACGAATGTTCCCGAGCTGTAGCGGGGCTCGTATCGCGACGCAACGCGAGTGTGTCGCCGCTCCACGCCCGCTGGTAATGCTAATGTTATGTAGATGCAAACTGCGCTCACGTCGACGACAGAGCAAAAACTATACTAAGTACCCTGCTTTATAGCTTCCGATTTGCGACGTAACGTAGGTAGGTAGGTAGAAAATATATTAGAGATTTTGAGTCATTTGGTGTGGAATGTTGAAACATCTCCATGTCCGTCGGCCGTCGAGACGAGTGGGCGACGCGTCGCGACGTCACGTCACGAGACTATCCGTTACACTCGGGGAGCTATAAATTAGGGCGCAGCAGCGCTTTGTTACAATATCTAGGAAATAAATAAACAGGCGCCGCGGAATCCGAGCCGCAGCCCCCGCCGACCGACCGCCGCGCCGAGTCGCCGAGTCGCCGCACAAAAGGATTCCTGTCGAGCTTCAATCCCTCCACGAGGCCATACATTATAAAGATTCCACTAAAACCCTCCTGTTTATTTCACACTGCGTCTACAGTGCAACAATTTACGTGACCCATTTTGTGTTTTTTCACATTTTTCCGTTGAAAATTTCCCATTTCAGATTTCAGTATTATTATTGCGCCCTATAGAGTGCTCAAGGCTAACAAGAAACAGATTCAATTCAATTTCGTTAAAATAACATCTCTGAGCGAGACGACGGTTCATTGTGTGGAGAGTAATTGGAGAGACTTCAATCAAGGCGGTGCGTTTTTTCGGATAACGTTTTTTGTAGACGGCAAGGTGTCGGCGGGGCCCGGCCGGTGATGCGGTACATCTCGAGCGCTCCCACGGCTATTAGAGGCGGCTAGAGAGCCTCGCACAACACATGGGCGTGTAATTAAACGGGGACGTGACGTCACTGCACGCCCGCTGTAATCCTCAGACAGCCGCGAGCAGCTCATAGATTGGAGATTAAACCGGCGAGTGTATTGGTACTTGTATCTGGAGACGCTCCCTGGTGCCGACGGTTCTATTAGTTTTGATTTATTTCACATTTCTGTTCGAAGTAGAATTTCTATGTCGCGCACTCGATACCACGTTTCCGCTTTTCTCGAGCGAACCCTCGTCCCAGGGAAATGGGTTTTGAATTCAGTTATACATACAACTATTATTTGTAGCAACAATATTTCCTTTCAAGCTTTAGTTACCTACGTAACTTTTGATTTATTCCTCATTCTTCGACAATACAAATCATTTATTGAAACCATGGGTTTAAAGATGTTACAGCTAACTTCCGTGCGTCTTCTTTACAGAATGACAAAAAATGCATTCTCCATGTAATAGGAGTTGCATATACACCTACTAATGAAAAGCGGTGTATCCTAATTAATATTATTTGTTATAGTAGTTTCAAGGTACCTATTCATAATTCATATTGAGCACCAGTTTTAAAAGGACCGTAATTCGATGACATTGTATTGTATCGCTGCATGCAAGACAGAAGGCCGCAGACCGCAAGCCGCGCCGCGTCGTCGTGGTATCACGCGGCGAGTACAGTCGGCGGCGTCGGTAACAACAGTATCGACACGTTGTTCTTTCTATAAATATGTTTTCTCCAGCGAGCACAACACTCCCCTCCCCAGGGAGAGGGGAGGGGGTTCCCGGCTCTATGGCGACGTCCGCCTTTGTTCCTCAAAGAAATCTGAATAAATATAATATTTCACGAAGTGCCACCTCGACCGACGACCGACGGGCTGCGGGCCACTCCCGACCGCTCAGTTGCTAGGCTCCCGCATTTGTCTGGATACAACTTTATTCTACGTTTTCCTCATTTACAAGAACTTCGACTTAACTTCACGAAGACTTCCAGTTTCAA
Organism: Agonopterix heracliana; assembly: GCA_963693445.1. Classification (NCBI taxonomy): domain Eukaryota; kingdom Metazoa; phylum Arthropoda; class Insecta; order Lepidoptera; family Depressariidae; genus Agonopterix; species Agonopterix heracliana. The sequence continues at coordinate 17,753,097 of OY856326.1, read as the reverse complement.
AGCTGTTCGCATGAACGTCTCTCTTGTACTTTAGTTGAAGAGTGAAGCAATAAAACGATTTGAAACTCGAGTATCTGCGAATAGACCTCTGGCCGGCGCGGCGCGACGTCGCTCGGGGATGCATAATGCATGGTTTATCTATGTTGACGAGCGCACGGCGCTGGAGCGCGGAGCTCGGAGCTCGGAGACGAGGCGGGCCGAGAGGCGAGGCTAGTGCGAGTGTACCCACTACACTCCCACGGATCTAGTCTCACGACGGACACGTAAAGGTAGAGCCGACGGTAACTCGATGAGCCCCGGAGTTAATCGAATTGGAAAGATATGTCAATATAGGTTGCCATGCCGGGGCGACACGTGACGGAGTGGAACGACGATGTCGCAACTGAATGCCCTAGCGAATCCTTCTAAGTATACTACGCAAATAAATAGGTACCTACTGCGTAAGGCTCACCATTTTGCAGTGACGATGACTCATGACCGTGACTCATGTGTCTTTCAAACTCAAACACCTTAAAATATCTTCATTGCTTTTGCACAAATTGAGCTACTATTGGATGTGGAGTGGAGTGGAGTGGAGTGGTGGAGGGGGGGGGGGGGGGGGGGTCAGGAAGCGAGTGCGAGTGGCACGCAGCCGACGTGTGACGTATCGACGTTTTATTCACAAATATAATTTATCAGGAGAGCTGACTGAAACAGCGCCTCCAGTAGGACGGCTGTTTCAGTAACGATTTCAAACTCGTGGACATGTGATCTTTTAAGGATCATACTGAGACATGCACTACACTACCTACTTACACTAATGAGATGAAGTCTGGATTTAGGACTAAAAAAAAAGCAAACCCAATCAGATGAAGAAGCATTTTGAATATGCCATCAATTAGCACCTATTCTGATACAGATGCACAAAGAAAACTTTGCGAGGTATTTTCAAGAATTCTCGATACCCGTGAACGATCGAACGTCCAAAATGATTATCAGCTTTCTAAAAAGATCGCAAGCGCAGCTGAACTAAATCCAGAACACATCAAACCTAGATGTATCTCCACCCTAAGTCGGCTGAACGTCGTCGGCTCTCGGGCGAGTCCCCGCTTTCCGCTTCAAAGTATAAATCAATTTACTTTTTTTATTTACCGATACACATTTCTGTGAAAAGTAGTTTTTGTCGTGTGACGGGTCGGGGAGCCGAGTGAAAGGCTCGAGTGTCAAATAAAGACGGGAAGCGAGTTCAATAAAACGTGTTACAACAATACCCTTCTTTAGCGGAGACTTTGTGAAATCAGGAGCATTGCGAGAGGGTCGGATGTTTGTCATGCTTCAATTATAATTGCGCGCTGCAGGGATTATAGTTTCATAATTGAATATAGAGCCGGCGAGTGACGCCGGGTGATATAGTAGGCGCATTGTTAGTCGTCGTGATGAAGGATTAAAATTAAATCCATCAAAAGCTGGTTCTTTCGGAGGTTGTCGCTCGCACTCGGCGCCGGCGCGGGGGCTGTACTGTACACCAAGTACCAAGCAAGCAGTAACTCTACATAGATTAATTTTATTTGGGTACTTCCACACAGCGCGTTCACTCGATGACTCAAGGCATTACAAATTGTGTGTATTTGTCATGAAGCAATAACTTACTGCTCTGTGGTATTTGTAGTCCCTGTCTACAAGCGTAAAGTAAATGCTTCAATCGCATGAACTATAGGTGTCGGTATCGATACTGCCTGCTCAATATCCCAGCCTGCAGTAACTGGGGGCCGCTCTACAAAATGTCGAGCGTCCATGCTTCCTTAGCGAGCGCTCTGAAGATTGACACCCTCTTTGATAAATTCTTTATCCGTTACTTTCCTTTCAGCGTCGTCCTCGAGAACGTTCAATGGTATCTCAAACGTTCTGGGGCGACTCATCCTCTCGGACGGTTGGTTCACAAACTGTTTGACAGTTTTCGATTAAATCTATATAAAGTATACAATGACGCTGAAGTGATTCAGTCGAATCAATTCGTCATCTGAAAGGAAAGCACAAGTTTTTTGCACAACTATAGCCTTTTTGTATTCAACGGTTTTGAAGAAAAACTCAAATTCTGTTCAATTCATTGCTATCATATCACCTTATCCAAGAGGCATGTCTGCAGGTCAATAACTCGTCACTCGATATCGGCCGTCGGTAACAATTCACAATCACAGCCATTAACTCCATGGGCGCCATTACTAAAATAAACATCAGGTCCCCCCGTCCCCAGCCTCACCCGCTCCCGTTGCTCCGTAGGTACATATAGATATAGAGTTACGCTACAATAATATATAGGTACAACTTTTTGCGACACGAAATCCCGGGAGTCAACAAAAAGAGCTAAATTAAACGAAGCGTAGATAACAATAGAGAGCGGATAGCGCAATGTACGCGCGATATACGCGAAAAATATACATTTGACCGCGCGGCAGCTGTGCCACCGGGCCCCGGGGGGCGGGGGCGGGGGCGGGGGGAGGCGGTGCGGGGAGGGAAACAGGACGTAACTAATCGCGTTACGTTATCGCATCCATTAATCCCTCTCGCTCGAGATAACCTGCTCGTTACAACTAACAATGCAATTAAAATGTAAAGCACGCCCGCGCCGCGGTCCCGACCCTCCCCCCTCGCTGCCAGGCACCCCTCACCCCCGCGCCGGTCTCTAATCGGTGCAATAAACTGCAGCCATGTGGTACTATGTCTATGCCTCAACTAGCGCTGCCTATTTACATTACGTCAGTTCTCAATACGAGAGACACTGGAGACAACTCTGACTATATCCCCGTCGATAATGCCACGTCATATTGCACATTAAAGTTCATCGAACTCGAAACCATTAAAAACGGTCGTTTTTACAGCATTCCCATTAATGTTGTTATTAATATATAAGTGTTTGTTCGCGCACCCCACCTACCTACGCACAAAGCGACGCACCCTACAGCGAGCGCGATAAGAGCGGCATTTGTCCGAAATGAAAGCCGGTTTAATTGAATATCTCGCGCTCTCGACACGAACAAATAAACAGCTCTCCAGCGCCGGCGCAAACGGCCGCCGATATTAATTGCAAATAATAATTTACGCGTAACGTGGCTCCTGCCTGATGAATGGGCCTCCGCCTCCGCCCCCTCCCCGCGTCGTGCTCATGCATCATCCCGCGTCACGCGTCGCGGAGCCCTGAGTAATGTCCTAACACTCCGTCATCCTGCCGAGGATGTTTACCTTGCCACTACTTGTACACGGTGACGATGTACACGGTGCCATGCTAGAAATGGTGCAGCATTTCTTCCTTCGCTCTCTTTCTATTTGCGAACGAACGAACGAGATAAACGGCGTGATATAACTGTGTCACGTGCAACATGCTACGGAAGCTGGAGGAGCAAAGTGATGTGCTTTCATTGGAAGAAGGAAAATAGTCCGACAATCTCGGTGTTATATGGGACCAGCAGGCAGCTGTAACTCCTTGGTTGGGTTCAGTCAGAGTGTATTTTCTTTGGTTGGGTTGAGACTACTACATATATTGATTGTGATATAGTGGTACTTTCAAACCTTTTAGTTTGATCGGTTGCAACTCGTTATTTTAGCTCTTGCTGGTCTTGACTAAAGTAAGCTACTTTACTGCATAATCGATTGATATAGTAGATTACACATCGAGCGCAGGAAAGTAAGAAAGGTCTCAGACCTCATGTAATTGATCTGAGGCTTTCTTATTTAAAGCCCGAGGTTAGTATACTATTTTTCTCCACAACGGAGGTGGAAAACGGCAACATCGATCGTTTAGCGCAGCGGGACGAAAATTGACGCTTTCCGTCCGGAGGGGAGAAAATAGCTTAGTCAGCTACGTTTGTCACAGTGTAGTAGCGCATAACGTTACGTTGCGGTAAAATGGTATGCGATTACAATCCCCTGGCCTTATAATCTCTACAACACACGCTGTTGCTGCACCAAAACAAATGGGCGGTACGTTACAGGATCTATCTATCTAGTTTTCATTTACCATAAGAGTAACATTAGACTCGACCTACTTGTGAGATCACGCGTCAGCTCGCAGCACGCGGCACGCGGCACGCGGCACGCGAGCACGACGCGACGGCACCGCGACATGAGACGCGATGTTATCCAACATGTGCGCTAAGTGAGGCCAGCCATTAGCCCTAATGTGGCCGACTCACAATGATCTGCGTGCCGGTGCAATGTGTGCCGCGACCTCCGGGCGCTGCCACGTCGCCCCGGCCGTCTTGCTCGAGGCAACCTCTAGCCTGCTTCACATAAGTCCCATGTACAAAGCCGTTCTCATACTTGAAACGACACTGCATAAGGGTTTAGATAGACGTCTTCAAACGTTGAATCGACAGTATGTTCTGCCTGGGACAATGAGTACCAGGCATCTCTCTCGATGCTCACGACTATCAGTCGCCTCTATATCGGGCATCGAGCACAACCTACATTGTTGTGAGAGCGCTCTGAGGCGGACAGATATGGGTGGGCGGTACTGCGGAGGCTGCGACCGACACGACACGACCGCTCGCATCCTCTCGAGACTATCAAATTGCAACAACACCCATCTCGTGTCTATTATGTTTTACGTATTCGAGAGGCTCAAGTTAGACGTACGGATAAGGTATTCACATTTAGTATTCGTTGGATTGCATTGGAATTGGAATCATTGCTACAGCAATTTATTTAAAAGTGTAGTTTATGTATAATGGCACTGATACTCATAATATTCAAATGTATAATGAAACAAGGTACCTACAGGCTATGTCCCGTAGCGGTGCGATGATGTGTGAAAAATGTAAACAGAACGCTTGATCGGTTCAATGAGTCGGCAATAAATTGGCTATTGTGATACAGTCTGCGTCGTCGATAGTTGCATTCGTTTTAAATCGACGAGCACTGTACCCCGGGGAGCAATTTGGATCGGAGCAATTTTTGTGTTGGCACGGAGCGGGCGCGGCGCGATTACGGACGCTTCCTGGCAACGACCTGCACGTGCGTCCGATACACGCTCCACGAGGGATTACTGCCGGTTTAACGATCACATACAGCGGCAGAGTGGATTCAGATGCTCTCAGCTATACAGAGTATATAAGATATACAGAACAGAGTACAGAGCCCGGCTAGGCTGCCGGCTGCGGGAGCGGCACTAAACTGCAGCGGTCGTGAGTCGACACTCTTGAACACGTACAGCCCCTCACCACGACCTCACTCCTGCGACATCAACAATCTCATTGTTTCACCTTCAATACCCGTTTCTACAGGACTGAATCTCGAGTCTACGTTCCCATACAGCAATGTAACTTAAAGTCATAATGCCTTCAAAGGGGGAGTCGTAGAGACCTGAGTACGGGAATGAGGGAGACTACAATAGAGACTATTCGGAACTATGAGTGGAAGCGATTCTTCATTTACGTTTTAATTAAAGCAGAGAGCAGGCGGCTCGTTACGCCTCGTTCCTGTTTATTGCTCTCCGACAAGTTTTCTAAATTATTAATAATATTAATGGTCGTAAAATATATGTAAAGTTTGTGCATAACTAGCGGGCGGGATGGAAAGGCTAAGTGATATATGTTGTGAGAGTTGAACTGGGTCAATGATATTCGTTATCCTAAACTAAACCGTATACATATAAATTGTACAGTTTCGTATGATTAATTCATACGTAGCTGTACGTTCGAGAATACATAAAAATAACGCTCTTTAATGCATAAACTACATTATAGTGAGAATCATGCATGTTTGGTGCATGCCATGCCATGTCATGACGTGCATGCACGATGCAAGCTAGGGGCACATCGGTAGACTAATTATGATAATGTAGGTCTCATTATTAACATTCAAATCAATTTCAATGACCCGTTTAAAAGTCGATAAAGAATGCAAATCGCCTTACGCTTTCCAATTGTGATTGACGACGACCGCAACGATTGCCAACAGAACCAGCGGCTTGGATACCTGCCGCGAACATTCATATTATACATTAGTTTATTTATTGGTTAATGAATTAAGTGAACAAGTTTCTATTAGGTAACTAATAACGAAACGAAACATACGTCATATAAAAGACATCAACGAGAGCGTGTCTTTCGTTGTTTTTTGTAGGGTTAACAAAGTAATGGGGAGGAAGCCCGCTACGTTGCGAGGATGCGAGCAAACACCCGAACAGTCACATGTGTGTGTGTTGACGTTAATATCGCGAAGAGAGACACATGTGCGGTGACACGGCAGTCATGACAAGTAAGCTTAAATGCCTTATACAGGGTGTGAGGGTAAAAAGTAGCATTACTTTAAAGGGTGATTGTACCCATGATAATGATACTGAACAGACACTGAAAAAAAAATGTCGTCTTTTCATACAAACGTTCGATCAACTCGTGCATTTAGTATGGAAAGCCGAAATTTTTTTTGCTAGTTTCCCCTATGTTCCTATGGAAAAGTTATTCAGTTTCATGGGTACAATAACCCCTTAAAGTAATTGAACTGTTTACTAACACCATGTATACCTAAACTCTGAACTATCGGGTGGTGTTTCAGACTGTGAAACTGAACAACTTTCACGATAGAACCAACATAGAAATCACGAAAATAATATACTGTTCCATAGAAAACGTCAAATGGAATTACTCTTACTAAACTCTCATATGTTGGTACGACGTAATGCGTTAGTTAATTTGAAAACCCTGAATGAAAATATAACATTTTAGATCCTTTTTCAATTTCAAGAATAGTTTATCATTATTTTTTTGTAAACTTACGAAACACCTGCAGTTTGCGGCATTGTACGGGAGATATAGCAGCCGGTGTGTCTCCACCGGGTGTTACCCGCACCCCTCGCTCGTCTTACAACTAATAGCAATTTATTACTTTTCTCATAAAAGGACCGGCATTTATTGTTACGTTACTTACAATACGACGGTTTCGTTTTGTTGAAATGTGGAAAATTACACATAATAGACACGTAGATATAGAACGGTGTACCACGGAAGCCGTGGTGGTCCAGTGGCGAGTAACCTTGCCTGCCGTGCAGGAGGCGATGGTTCGATCCTCGTCCAAGCCGACTCGTACCAATGAGTTTATCAGAATTTATGTACGATGCATGCTTCAATTTCGAGGCGTGTATTGTACTGTACCCACTGTCCATTATAAGTGGCGACGGTCTCACCCCCCGTCACACTGGACAGAGTTTCGGTACTACTGGTGAAACGTGGATGTTCTGAGTTTTCAGAATATCTCTGACTACCCCCTCGGGGAATATAGTCGTGAGCATATGCTAGATATAGAACGGAGATTGGAAAGGGTGGTTGGTATACAGGGAAGGCACGGGACCTGGTGGTTTGGTTATGTTCTAATAATATAGGGTCCTTTTTAATATGCTGACACTTTTTAAGGGGATGATCAGACCATCAAACTGAACAACTTTCTCTATGGCACCAACATCGAAAACGCGTAAAAAAAATCTGCTGTCCCATACATTTGGCTCGAGCAGGTTTGCAGTTTTGTATGGAGGGGCAGATTTTTTTTTGTGATTTCGATGTTGGTGCCATAGAGAAAGTTGTTCAGTTTGATGGTCTGATCATCCCCTTAAAAAAGTGTCAGCATATTAAGAAGGACCCTATAATATCAAATAGGATGCAATCAAATTTAAAACGTAACATATACAACAATGTTAATGCCTCCAAAAATCTGCTGTCCCATACATTTGGCTCGAGTAGGTTTTTAGTTTTGTATGGAACGATGTATATAACGATGTTGGTGCTATAGAGAAAGTGGTTCAGTTTGACGGTCTGATCATCCCTTTAAAAAGTGTCAGCATATTAAGAAGGACCCTGTATTGATGAAGTAGGTAGAGTGATTACTCTACCTACTTCATCATCACCAGCCTGTCATCGTCCAACGAATAACAAAGGCCTCTCGCAAAGCGCACAATAAAGCTCTATCTCGGCCTTCCTCATCCAGTCACCTTACGTGTCCAGTCTCCACACAACGCCTGCCAGTTCATGGACTAAATTATAGAACTCGGACTTCCCGTCGGTTGTCAATATCATTATATTTATGTATTTAGGATGTAAAGTGGTACTACAAGATGAAACTACAAGTACATACTAAGAAAGCGGGAAATTTTTCTTGGTAGGTACTCAGGTATTTTTGATGCCACCGGTACCCCCTTCTGGTGTATTAATATAAAGGTAAATTATTTTGAAAGGGATGTAGTGTTGCCCCGAAAGGGAAAAAAAGCTTAACCGATTTAATAAGAATAGTGTGCTACCATGTTTCCCATCTAAATCTCCTTAGGTAGAGACTTGTACTCGCAAATAAATAACATTGACAGACAGACGGACGGAAAATCTATGATAATAAGAACTAATTATATGTAACGTTGAATGAACGGAAGCGCCCCGTGCCCCGTGACCCGCGCCGCGTCCGCCTCGACCCGCTGCGATGTCGCCACGCTTCAATGAGCTGCTTGATTAACCTTTCACACTCACTACCTATTTACATACATACTTACATAAGCTCAAGACTATTTCCCATTCACGGTGTGGCCGGAAACCTTGCTGCAACTATAAACCATAGTTGAACCATCATTATCTCAGCCGATGGACGTCCACTGCTGGACATGGGCCTCCCCCAAGGATCGCCACTGCTTCAAGATTCTGCACTGCCCTCATTCAACGTGTTCCCGCCTTCACCAGGTCGTCGGTCCACCTTGTGGGGCGCCTACCCTACCCACGCTGCGCTTTGCGGTACGCGGTCGCCTCTCGAGAACTCTTCGGCCCCATCGGCCATAGGTTCTACGAGCAATGTGCGCCGCCCATTGCCACTTTAGTTTAGCAATTCTTTGGGCTATGCTACGTCATAGTTGAATATTAAGACAGATATATCTTTTCTACACTTTTCACATGGCTCAGTTTTGTGAGGGTTACAGAATTGAATGATGACTCAAGGACTAACGAGCTGGCTTCTTAGACCGAAAACATTGCCAAAGAAACACAATAATAAGGCGGATATATACATACATTTAGCTTGCTTTGCTAATATTTGTTTGTACAATACTGTTAAAGTGACCTTTGCGAATAACTCTTTAGTAATCTGTGCCCTTGATAGCTGTAGCAAAGCTTGTGAACACCGGAAAGGGATTTAAGTCGTCTTTAACTGTTATTTATACAGGGTTTAAAATGTGTTACTATCTAACAGTGGTTGTAGCTTTAAAAACATTTGACGTTTAATAAGTGTGCTTCAAGCTCCCATATTAAATAAATTATAATGACTTTGACTTTGATGTACTTCAGACTATCAAACTGAACAACTTTCACTGCAAAAAAGTTAAATTGCTTGGCTACTTCGTTTAAAATATGTGAAACAGCAAACAGCAGATTTTTTTTCGATTTCAAGTTTGGTCCCACGGTAACAATTTTTCAGTTTGAAGGGTCGAATGTTCCAATGTAACCCATTTAATTTTACGTCCTGTGTAGAGTAATACAGTACCATTGTAACGTGTAAATATACTCAACTAATAATATTGCAAAACGCAGAGGGTTGTCCGTCGAGCCGTAGCGCAGCCGTGAGCAGTGATTAGAGCTCTTCCGAGAAGCCGCACTAATGTCGCCGCGCCGGTGCCATGCTATAGGCCGGTGCCGGCGCCGGTGTGTAACAGCTTAGCACGTATTACAGGTTACTGTGACGACTCGTCTCCGACTATACTACGATGGCTACGACTCGATGACGACTACGACGCTACGACGGCTACGACTCTACGACTACTGCGTCATGACTACTCACGACGCGACGACAGGCTATGCTACGACATGACCTCGGCTAAGACTAGACGATACCCAAGAAACAAAATGTGGTGATGTTCTGGCATAGGCATATGCTCACGACTATATTCCCCGAGGGGGTAGTCAGAGATATTCTGAAACCTCAGAATATCCACGTTTCACCAGTAGTACCGAAGCTGTCCAGTGTGATGGGGGGTGAGCCCGTCGCCACTTATAATGGACAGTGGGTACAATACATGCCTCGAAATTGAAGCATGCAGTTTTCCTCACGATGTTTTGCTTCACCGAAAAGCCAGCGGTATTACAAATCGTACATAAATGATGTTGATTTTGATGTTCTGTGTTTTCATAATATCTGTATCTATCCGCTCGGGGAACACAGTCGCGAGCATATGGCATGCATGTACAGCTTACATTCATTGCATTCTAATATACTTAGTACAAAGACGCGCATTATCAGCGGCCGGAGTGTTTCGAACACTTCTGAGCATTGAACACACCTACACGCTAGGGTCGTTCTCACACGTGCTTAGTGTCGTTACTGGCAGATATATTCCGATATATGCCGATATATCGTGGTCTCGGGAACGAGGCAACGCGATAAGCGTCTGTAAGCGGATCCACGTCACTCTAGATGACATAATTCCACTGCGCTGGCGCTGGTCGCACCGCCCCGAGGCATAGTGTAGGCTTCACTACTAGTGGTGAAGCTCAGCGGTCGCGACAGGTTAATCGGGCGCGTCCCGGTACCGACTCGCCTGCCTGCGGTATCGACTTTGATGTTTCAATACCGTTCCCCGCCGCGCGAGTATATAGGGTCCAACTTAATATGCTGACACTTTTTTAAGAGGATGATCAGACCATCAAACTGAACAACTTTCTCTATGGGGCCAACATCGAAATTGCGAAAAAAAATCTGCTGTCCCATACATTTGGCTCGAGTAGGTTTGCAGTTCTGTATGGAGGGGCAGACTATTTTTTTCGCGATTTCGATGTTGGTCCCATAGAGAAAGTTGTTCAGTTTTACGGTCTGATCATCCCCTTAAAAAAGTGTCAGCATATTAAGAAGGACCCTGTATAGACTCACCCCCGCGACTGCTAAGCTTCACCACTAGTAGTTTTTATTACACTACGTCCGAGGCACAGGCCGCCGTCTACATTTCACTGGAACATTCCCTTCTGGCATTCACTTATTTAAAAATACATTCTTCCATTCCCAGCGACAACTCGTTACTGGGGCGGCACTGATACAGTTTAATAAATAACTTAATTGACAACTTTCATTGCGCGATAAATCTGAGAAACCGTGAAAGTTAAATTAAACAGCGTATTTGGAAAAAACCAGCGCAGGTTCGTTTGATCTTTGCGCAACGTCGAAACGTTTGCCTTCTGAATTATGAAACCGACGGCTTTCACAACGCTGTAGCGTGCTTACTGTGTTTCACGTCACTTCACCAACATCTGGATGTAATGGGTGAAGGAGAGTGCTCTCTGGCCACTCGCAAAACCATCGAGTAGGCACAATGTTAGCTGGAACCCGGAATGGGCGGAGACGGGAATAGTCCAGCGAGCGAGAGCGGGGAGAGCAACGGCCGACTATATAGCTACTTTATTGCCCCTTTCGGCGCTTACACTCGACTACAGCGCGACATGAAACTTTGAGTCGCGTTGCTGGTGACGGCTCTCGGAATGAGCTCGGGACTACAATGTTTCCGCATTGAGAGAACATTTCTTTATAATGCTATAAAGGAAAGTCTCAGTGTTTGCTCTACGGGGAGGCAGCGGCAGGTAGGTGCTGTAATCAGCGTGCGGCGGGGGGCAGGGTTAGTTTTACGGCGGTCGAACAATGCCTGTTTACACACGGCTATTTGTTTTGTTGCTGCAGTGTTTTGTGTCGAGCCCCCCCTACCCCGCACCTGCACCCCGCGGTTTGCGCTCCCATATAAACCACCTCGTCGTTCTCAAGGACGACGTTCATTCCCCTTTATACCTTTCTTTCAATACAATAAAAGTATTTGTAAGAGAACCTCATTTTGCAATTTGTAAGGAAACAGCATTGCTCTCTCGTAAAACCTTTCAATTCGGCGAGATAGGTACTTAAAGTTTATCATCGGGAGCACCGTTAATGGGACCGTCGTTAAAACTCGATCGGTAACAGGCTCGGTGAACTCGTTTGCGAATGTGACATTGTTCCGTGTGATACGAGGGACGGGTCGGTATCTGTGCCAGGATGTGAGCCGTCCGTCCGCGTCGCGGGCGCGCCGGTCGCTGGTCGCCGGTCGCCGGGCGGCTAGACGACGGGTGCACGGACGAGCTGAGCCATGTCTGGCGCAGTGTAACAGTATAGCGCAGTGTTCGAGGAAGCGGCCACACGCCCGCGCAGGCCGGTGTTTACAGCGCGCTCGCCCGAGGACCACCCGGCCGCCGCCGCCGCAAAAACACACGACCTGATTAGGGCGTGTTCTCTTCTCAGCCCATCGCCTCGCATCCGTCCCACACACGTACCTAGAACCTTGAGGGGATTCTCGCTCGTGTGCGAGTTCTAATTGTATCTCACTATACAAGGAACTGTGTAATCCTATTTGATTCTTACAGTTAGTTCTGACGGTATAAAGGAGAGTAATCGCGCTAAATAAATCTCCACTGAACCGTGATTGGACTGCGTGCGAACCACAACTTTTGACACACTCGGTATCGCGCTAATCATTTAACAGCCGTTAGAGCCGTTTTAACAGAGACTGTCAGTCACATAGTAAATAAGTCATGTTTAGTGCGGTACGGAATTCGGCCCAGTTGAATAGTTATTGGATTTCAATGTGAATAGAACTGGATTAGGATTGAACTTCGATGTTTTAAATTAACACGATCGTGGCCGGTAGTGTCATGGTCGAATCATTTGTTCATTAGAGACGCCTGATCGTAGGAGGTCAAAGATGTAAAATTAAATTGCCACCGATAAAAGTTATAATGGAGGTGAATACATTGCGCGGAGTGGACCGGGGCGACTCCGCTCCGGTCGGGCCACATTCACCAATTAAGTCAGTTTCACCGACAGCCGGCGCGGGCAGGGAAACTGAATACGAATTACTTTTAATCTTAATTTAGCACTCCACCAAATATTTTGAGTGTCGAATTCGTTGAATAATGTATAATGTTTTCCGATAAGCGATGAGCGGGAGCGTCATAGCGAGTAAACGTGTTCCAGCCTCGCGACTGCAGCGGTCGCGCGCGACGCGACGCGACGTGGGTGGCGCGCGGCTGGACTCGCTCAGCTCGAATGTTAACGTTTTTGTGTACTGACTGACTGACGGTGTTGTGTGTAATTACTTAAACTCACCTCCACTCCCCCCGCCTCGCCCTTCCGCTCCCCGCGTGCAGCAGTTAACTTCTGAATTACGATCCCGGGGCCCCGTCCTAAATACACAGTACCTTTAACTACCTAGTAGGTCGCCTTCGATCTGTCGTCTTTGCAAGTTACTTTGTCCTTCTCGGTTGAGTTTTAGGGTTGTATGTATCTCCACTGCATAGCAACAAAGTAGTTTAGCGTCCCGTCCGTGGAGGACAGACACGAGCGGAGGTGTCGTAAAGCAATATTTCTATCGAAGTAAAGTGTCGCCAAAATGCAGGGATGACGGACAAGATAAGTGCGCAGTTTCCGTCCCTAAAACCGAATCAAGGATCAGTGCACTTCATCGTTTTAGCATAGCCATAGCATAGCATAATGATCACGACTATATCCCTCAAGAGGGTAGTCAGAGATATTCTGAAGCCTCAGAACATCCTTCACCAGTAGGACCGAAACACGCACACTTTATCGTTTATCAAAAAGAATGGCGGTCCGCTTTAAACTGAGCATCATAGGCCACGCCCACTGTGACGTCAAGACCTAATATAATGGCGATAGATCGCTAATTGCATTGTAACACCTCCACTCCCTTCTATCCTCCGTGGTCCACTCTGACCCACGTAGGTAAGATAGCAGATAAGATCGTGCTTGGTCCGACCGAACCACCCCACAATTTTAAAAGGACTCTTTGTTCGTAGCTGGAGGTAAACCTTTTTCAATAAGAGCAGGGCCCTATTCAACAAACGTTACAATTGTAATTTACGATTACAATTATAGGTACATTTCTGGTTACTTATGACGCTAAACTTGCAGTAGGTAACATATGCCTAGCATTCTCAGCAATGTACCCAGAATTGTAATTGTAAATTACAATTGTAACGTTTGTTGAATAGGGTCCTGGGCACTTTGATCCGGTCACAGAGCAGACACACTGCACCATGATAATGACGACACTAAAGCCATAAATATTCTTTGCTAAAGCCTAAAACTTTGCTAAAGTAGGTACCTATCCAATTTTAAAATCTTTTTCGTTCCATTGGGGTCTTTGGCTGACTGGGCCTCAAAGGAACTCGGCCCGGTGGCCGAGTCGATGAATACTATTATTTTTATTATTTTCCTTTGACCGACTGGGCACACTCTCATAAGTAGCAAAAAATCTATTGTGTTATTCAAATTCCAGTACAGTCACGTTAAAAAATGTTTGATTAAAAGAGTGTTGTGCTCAAAACTATTTATTATAAATTTTTGAAATAATATGAATCTTTTTGCCACCACTAATAAACAATATAATAGCTTCTTATTCAGCAAATTTAGCAGCTTTAGCGCTATTGATACCATAACAGTTATATTTTCATGCCATTATATGACGTTTTAGCACTGTAATAGTCATATAAATGCATCAAATAAAAACAAAATAGTCGTATAATAAAAACGACGTTGCTTTTACTCGACTGCGTCTGGCTTGTCGTAAGAAAGTTATAATATAAGATGCTATTACTCGACCAAATACACACGACACGCGTCGTATAGACGTGACTTATTCAGCAGCTTGGCACTATTGTCATATAAGGAAGCTGAGTGAACGCCTCTTGTATGCCTGAAATGCTGAGTAAACGTTTATTATATAAGCAAGCTGTAAGCTGAGTAACTAAAATGCTAAAATGCTGGTTTTATTTGAAATATGCGGTATAATTCATGTTTATATGACTTTTATACGACTTAAAAGCTGAATAAACTCAATTTTATATGACTAATTTGCTCGTTGGATTTTTGTCTGTGATTGGCCCGATTGATATTTTATTACATAATCTTTAGTGATACCAGAACTGTATGACTCATAGTAGGTACCTACTTAATTTGACTATGCAACTGCATCCAAGTACCTAAATATGTAATAATTTCATGTTTTTTTTTGAATGATTGTAAATTTTTTATAGTTCGAAGGTACGGTAGGAATACTTAAAGTTAACTTTCTTACGCGACTGTACATTGTTATATAATTTTCTATAGGCCCAGTCGGCCAATTCAAAAATGTGATTGGTCAACTTGGCCACCGGGCCGAGTTCCTTTGAGGCCCAGTCAGCCAAAGACCCATTGTTGGGCAAAGGTCTCCTTCAAGCTTTTTCAGCTTTCTCTATCAGTTGGCATTCTACTTCGTGTGCATCAAGCTCGTCCATTCCATTAGGATTGAACTATTGGATGTTTTAAATTAGCGTGATCGCGACCTGAGGATGCTCCTTGGTGGAGCGAAACACTTGTAGAGTAGAAATTATTTGCCGGGCAGGTTGTAGTACCTATTATATAACGTACTACAACCTTAGAGCATACTACAACTTTGTCTACAGGTATTTAGAAGCGGAAGTCTCGATACAATCGTGTTATCTACCTATTGGTCGTGGATTTCCGCAAAGTAGCGCCTGATTCGGGCATAAGCCCTGGTGTCAGAGCTTTTTCAGACCGCCTTACGGCCTCTGACCTGGTTTTTGTGTAACGACTACTACCACCAGAGATAGTCACCGGGACCAACAGCTTAACGTGCCATCCCAAGCACGGAATCATATTTCTTTTCAGACAATTCAGCCAGCAATGTCCAAACCAACTGGGGAAAAACGCACAAAGTGACATATCACTAGGTGTCCCCAGTGGAAATCGAACCGACGACCTCCGTATCAAGATCTCAATGCTCTTAACCATTAGACCACGAAGGCAGACTGATTCAAGTAATTAATTTAACTCGCTATTAACTAAAATGTTAGTAGCTCAGTGGAGCTCTGTATTGAACTCAGAATGTGTCGAGCTCGAGTGATACATCATAACCGCCCAGTGATCCATCAGCTCGCTCCCCGCCGCGCCGCGCCGCGCCGCACCGCACCGCACTATACTCTACGATTATTTTATGTCGTCTGTAAAACGCGATGGCTGTACTGCGGGTAGCTCGTAAAATATGTTAGTATTATTTACCAACGTACATATCACCGCAGAATATAGGTGCACTGTAAAGGATGTAAAATTAAAAGCGAACAGGGTGCTTTAGACCATCAAACTTAACAACTTTTACTACGGGACCATCTTTGAAATCGCGATAAAAAACAGCTGTTTCATACATTTTCAATAACGGATTATTTTTTCGCGATTTCGATGTGAAAGTTGTTTAGTTTGATGGGCTGAAGCACCCCCTTAAGTATTACTAGAGTGTTTCGTTACACCCTGTATAAGTTCCACTCCTGTCCGCCCGCAGCACGCAGCGATCAAAACAACACAAGCATAGAATCACTAAAATATGATAATAATGTCAGTAGCGACACACGTGCGTCCCTCGGGCCCTCTCCGACTGCAATACGACGCATCAAGCAGTACCGACACTAAGAGGCCTCGCATGTCACCACCAAGAAAATGATAAAAATCGTGAGTTCCCTCCATCTTTGTTAATTTGGGCAAAAAGAGTGCGGAAAGGTCATTCCTTTTTCTCCGGTTTGTCGCTTTGACGTGTATGGCATGCTAGTCGTGCAGGCAAGTGCCTGACAGAGAAGCCTACACTGCCCGCTTTAGGTAGGTATAGTTGCTACGAAATCGCTAGCATTCTCCTATTTGTATAGTTGTACATACATGCTTTTGATCCTAGTCAAAATTTTTAAGTAGTCCATAATCATTATTGTCTCTACATTATATAGAGCTCGTTTTTCTCTTTTCAGTTAATTCTTTTTTCAACACACAAGCAAACGAGAAGGGGAATTACATTTTTTAATTCCCCTTCTCTTTTTTGATTCGCAGACGCCATAAATAAGTATTGTACCTGTCACTCTCTCTCACCCTACCCTACGACACCTCATTAGTTAAAATCCATTTAGGCTACCGAGCGTGTTAGAGTGTCAAATAAATGGACACCCACAAGAAAAACATTACCCTCCTTCTGAAGTAGTCGGGTAAAAATCATCTCCATGTACTGTCGCTACAGCTTAATTAATGTACTGTGTTGATGGCGTCGTGCCGCGTGCTCAATAACAATTGATATTCGTCGAATTATTCAATAATATGGAGTATCTCATATAAATGTGTATGTATGTATGTATGTATGTGGGCCCTGTCTATCAAAAGGTTCCATAACACGACCTGCAGCGCTAGTATGATGGGCATGATAAGGCTATATCACGCCTTTTATCTTGCTCGTTCTCGCGCAAATAGAGAGAGGGCTAAGGCGCGATGTCACGCTGCCATACTACGGCCGCTGTAGCTGTAGTGTTTTCTTCTTCTTATCGTGTGGGTAAGCCCTGGTGTCAGAGTATATTAGACCGCCTTACGGCCTCTGGCGTGGTTTTTATGTAACGACTACTACCACCAGAGATAGTAGCCGGGACCAACGTCTTTAGGTGGTTGGAGAGTTGTCAATTTCATACAAAACTTTGTCGTAGAACACTCGTAGACGGTATTAATAAAAGTAATCTAAACTATTATAAAACTGTAACTGAAGTGTGTCTGTACATTGAAGATATTTACAATAAAAAGATTACGATATGGTTTTTAGGCATCCCTGACTCGTAATCAACCTTCTTTAGAAATTTTGTCTGTCTGTTTGTCTGTTTGTTTGTGTGTTTGTTTGTGTGTTTGTTTGTTTGTTTGTTTGTTTGTTTGTTTGTTCGTGCATCACGCAAAAACTACTGAACCGATTTTGATGAAACTTTTTTTGTTTGATAGCTTATGATCTGACTTAAAATCTGGTATATAATTTGTGCGGACGAAGTCGCGGGAAAACACTATGTTTTATATATGGAAAAATAGCTTAAAAAGTCTAGATTGCGTGTCTCAAATAATATTTACAATTTATTATATTATTATGAAGATATCAAGCTTTGAAATTAGTCTTACAAAATTTCAAAACCTTATATCTTCGTAATATATATATAATGTCATATTATACATAAATTGTAAATATTATTTGATACAGTCTCGTACGATGAAGTGAGAAAACAAGAAAACTGTAATCCGCTTTCGTTTTGGCTTGTGTAGACGTAGAGGAACAAATACAGGCACACAACGATCGTCCTCGTTATCTCGGAGGCAGCACACCTACCTACTATACAGGGTGTAAGTTAAATGCGTTGCACACTAAGGGGGGGGGTTTGCTGTTAAGGGGGTTGCAGAGACGTTCACAGGCAACTAGATGGCGCTCGGGAGCATCATTCCTGATTTTATCACATTTTATTATATATCTTCGTAATTACGTTATAAATTGCAAATGTTATTTGAGATGCGTAATCTTGATTTTCTTAACTATTTTTCCATATAAAACATATTACTTTTGTTAATACCGTCTACGAATGATATACGTCAAAGTTTTGTATGAAATTGATTAAAATTAAAATGTATATCAAATTCGTATGAACAATAAAATTACTATAACTTGTAGCTAGATCAGTAAAACATAAACACAAGTGCCCGCATAATTGAACATTTTGATTGAAATCATCACAATTACGAGATATAAAATAAAATATTATAAAATCAGGAATAATGCTCCCGAGCGCCATCTAGTGTAGTGCAACTCCCTATGCAACCCCCTTAAGAGGATGCTTACATTTGGCTCATGTCGCCATTAACGTTTTCTGTGGAACAGCTGAATTTAATCATGATTTAATTATTGGTCATAAACACATATAAGTTTACCACTGTAGGCCAAACACAACGACAGGCGACTAAGCGTGGTGCCTCCGCCTTTATGACTTCACTTTCATCAACTGGAGCGCGTGAAGCTTATCTCGCCCGGCCTCGACTCGTGCTAGTCCTGCGGGCGTCGAGCATCAATCTCTAAGGACACAAACAACAGGCGTGCTCATACATAATATGTTGATGGCTGAATGTATTCCGGCTCCGGCCGGCCCCGGCCGGGGCTACATTAACCCCGCGCGCTATTGAATGCTTTCAATACTTCATTACTGCTGCCTCCCCCCCCCCCCCGCGCACCCCTCTCCCTCCCTGCAGGGTTGTCACTCGCGCGTGTATGAATGGAGTTGTCCTTATACGTCTGGGTGTCAGCTATTGAAAGCGTTTCAATAGGAGACCATTGTTGGTTCTAGTTCTCCGACATGTACTAATGACATATAGTTGGTGACGACGACGCGCGCCTCGACGCTGCTCAGTTTATGAGCTCTTGGTAACACATCATCATCAGCCTATGCAGGTCCTATAGTGAAATTTGTGCAGTTTGATGGTCTGAATCACCCCTTCAGTGTGACACGCATTTAATTTTACACCCTGAATCAAAAATTTCCACTGCAGGGCACAAGTCTACCCTGAGAAGGGTGTGTACGGGCGTTAGTCCACCACGCGTGCCCACTACGGATTGGTTGACTTCACATACACATCGGAATTTCCTCTTGGTGTATGCAAGGTGGTTGTATGTTGTGGTTGGTTGGTTGGTTGGTAACACAGAAATGCCCATACATTTGAGTCGAGTAGGAGTGACTGTCATTTTTTTTTCGCTATGTTAATGAGTTGTTCAGTTTGATGGTCTAATCATCCTTTTAACAAACCGACAGCATATTAAGTTGAACCCTGCCCCTTTAACTGAAAGATCAAGCAGAAAGTATTTTACCTGTAGGTATATTATTTAGCACAACCACTATTAGTCGTCAATGTTTCACAATCCTAACAATAAGCCTTCGTTGCTATGAACCTACCTAACCTTCCTACTTGTACTTATAAGGCTGCGCACACAAAGCGGTATTCATAACATTTGTATGGGCACAGTCAACAATATACCTTTTAACATTACTTGGAGTTTCGCTTATTTGCGTAAAGTTACAAATTACGTCCATTTCACTTTGTATCGCGATCCAAGCTACTATCGAACTTATCACTCGGTTATTAGGATTGAGTGAGGAGACTTCATATCTGGAATGAACCGTAGAGGTTACAAGCGATGGTATCAGGGTACACGTGCTGGCAGCGTCGTGCCCCCCTCCCCCGCCGGCCCTAGGGAGAGGGGGGGAGGCAGGGACGTGTCAGGAGCGATCCGTCATCTAGACTAGATAGATAGATGCGAGCACGAAGTGTGAAGTTCGTCCAAGTAGAATGTTGATGCGTCGCTGGAACGTGGCTGAAGACGGAATTTACACAAATTCCCGGCGATATTTAAGAGGATATAAACGTTAGCTTGCTTCACACAAACTAAGTTTAGTTTAAAATATTTCGGATATGAACCAATTAAAGTCAACGAAAGTTTTTAAACGCGTAATCTGTTTATTTGTGATTTGTCTTTATTTCTTTATTAGTAGCATTTATCAGATTTTTGTTATTAAAATGTTTAGTTTTCAAGGAAGATTTCCATAAAAAATAATCCATGCATTGAATGTGTAGTATATTTTAACTGACGAAGTGGTTCGTCATAGAGGCACAGATAATATCTAAGTCGTGTTTTAAAAAAATGTCATTGACTTCAATTGTTTGGTGTTGAAAAAGATTTATTTGATTAGGATATAAAAAAGGTGATGGTTGACAAAAATATGATCTAACTTCGTTTGTATGCCAAGACTATCCTCTTAACTGTTTGGAGTGCTCGCTATAGGTACCTCTTCACATTTCTAGGAACGTTGTTTGAATACCGAACTCTATTTGGTTTACTTGAAATAAAATTTCAGCAAAACCTTATACCAAAACCACAGACTCTACCCATCAAACTGAACAACTTTTACTATAGGAGCAAAACGATCAGAGCAAAAAAAATCTGCTGCCCCATACTATTGCGTCGAGTAGGTCTTGCAGTTTAGTATGGGACAGCTGACTTTTTTTGCGCTGACAGGTTTGCTCCAATAGTAAAAGTTGTTTAATTTGATGGGTAGAGCACGTTGTTTAAGGGTATTTAATTCGGAGCGCGCTCCATACAAACGTACTATGGTGATATTTTCAATACTAACCAATTAAAGTCAATAAAATTTTGCAGAAACAATCTAGAAACAAATTTCTATGCTTGTATGGAGTCAGATTTTGCAGTGCCTCAAAGATTTCCATACAAATCTTAAATTAATCCTATCATTGAAACTGTATATTTTAACGAAAATCTGACTCTATAGAAGCATAGAGATTTGTTTCTAGATTGTTTCTGCAAAATTTTATTGAATTTAATTGGTTAGTATTGAAAATATCACCATAGTACGTTTGTATGCAGCGCGCATTTTCGCTCTCGGAATAATATTCTCTTAAAGGTTAATGATACTTTTCCTAACATCCTGTATAGATCCAGCCCAACACAGAACTCAGTATAGAAAGTACGAATGCGGAAGAAATAGAACAAAGTTATGTGATCTCGTAGAGAGCAGAGATCATCGCGGTATAGAAAACATGAAGTGAACAATGAGCACAAGAACAAAAAGCGGATTAAACAAGGCCTAATCCGGGAGTATCCAACTTTTGGAAAAATTATTTAAACTCTTTATCTGTTTAAAATAATGCAAATTTAATAACATATAATTAAAATTACGCCTTTAAATACAATAAAAATATATTTTTCTGTTTAAATAAAAAATCTGCCACAAAAACGCGCCATTATGGTCACGTGACCACGTATGACGTCACTGTTCTAAAACAGAGCTAAGTTTACTAAGTGCAGAGTTGATTTTGCTCGAATTATATGTAAAATGAATGTGAAAAACTACTATCAAAGCTGTGCCGTGCCTTGTTGCTGGAACACTACTTTCAAAACACCTACAAAACTGTTTATTCATGTCCCGGCTAAAACAGATATATTCGAAACAAGTGGTTGGAACTTGCTCGAGTGAATGTAAGAGATGTATCACCGAAATCAAATGTATTCTTTTGTGAAGATCATTTCGATGTAAGTATCAAGCCAATGCAATATTATTCCCAGATCAATATTTCCACTAAATAAACCTAACCTTTTTGAGGTTAAGTATGAATGTTATTCGAGGAAATTTAACTATATGCTTTACCTATGTCTATGTACTTTACTGAATGAATACTACAATATCTATCTATGTTTCAGCTCCCCACTGACATGGAGAACTACATGAACCTACCATTTGTTGGGTTATGTTAAGAGGATATCAATGAAACCCATGTTTGTCTTCAAAATTTGCATGTCAACCAGTTTGAAAAAGGAGAACCAGAAATACTCCCTGAGATAAATATTTAAAAAGACAACGAAAGGAACTTGTTGAACAAGAACAACTATTACTGGATGAAAAACAGAATGAAACGGAAGAAGTCGGTATGAACCATTGAGGTACCTACTAGAGGTGACATAGGCAGTGGGACATAGGTAGTAAGTAGGTATATGGGTTCCCTACATTACTGTGAAAGTCAACACTGATTGTCGTTTCATCGAACACTGTTCATTGAATGTCTGTTAATTGATGGTACGCTACATCACATGTCTTGAAATTGATTACAGCATGGACAAGGTTACATTATCGATAGTTAGTTTATTGAAAGGTTGTTATTACTGGTAAGCAGCTAATTTGTAGGTTTGATAACTTAATCAAATTAAATTTTTAAACAGATCACCAAAATTAGAATCATTACGATGGTGTCGAAGCAACAACTAATCTACAAAGTAGGTATCCTTTCGATGGCAAGACATTCATTGTGTTGACTGATCGATACACAGGCTGTCAGAAAAAGTATCTTTAATCTTTAAAAACCACATACGCTCAGTTGCAGAAACGCTAATTAGAGTTAATCCTTCATTAAATTTCTTGCTGTCACTTTTTGTCTTGTTGATGTAGAAAAAGTTATCAAGGGATTTAATGGAGGTTTAACTCTAATGAGTGTTTCTGCAACAGAGCGCTGCGCTAGGTACTCTACCCATCAAACTGAACAACTTTTACTATGGCAGCAAACCTGTCAGCGCAAAAAAAAGTCAGCTGTTCCATACTAAACTGCTAGTTATTCTACTCAAAAAGACTCAAATGTATGGAAAGGCAGATATACTTTTTTTGCGTTGTCACATTTGCTCCCATAGTAAAAGTTGTTCGGTTTGATGGGTAGAGTGTGTGGTTTAAAGGTTAATGGTACTTTTCCTTACACCCTGTATAAACCATTTGATATCGACACTTTGGATGTAGCGTACCATGGATGTAGTGTTCCACCGATGAAGTGTACCATCAATGAACAGTGTTCGATGAAATGACAATATGTATGTTGACTTTGTAACATAGTAGTAGTAACATAGGGAACCCAGTACCTATATGGATAGGCTACTGATGATGATCATATTTAAGACAGGCCATTAATTCCAAGAAAAATGTATCTAATAAAAAAGGTACAGCGCAGATTTTTATGTAAATTATTAGACTTAGAGCCAACTGGAGCTAAAATGTTCTCTCTGCATGATCTTTTCATAACATATTATGACAATATGTTTTGTTTGTTTTGTAAGGTCTTTGGTTTTAATCTTCTTCAAAGTACCTACTGCCTGCCTGCAATAAAGAACACAAAATTTACAAATGCAGTGTAATTTGACAACTGGGTTAGTAAATAGTATGAGTAGATAGACGATGGGGAGCTCTAACCTGCAACTTGGGTTTTTTCCAGTAGCACTCTCTGGACGTTGATGAAGGCTCTTCGCTTCTATGAAGCCACCATGAGAAGCTACACAATCGTGGCACCGGATATCCGTGACTTTGCCTTCATCTTTGTTATAAACCAAACTAACATTACAAGGCTTGGCGTGCACTTTGTGTTCAGGACATATACTTGATTTTACTATACAAGAACCAGCGTTCTGAACATAACCATTTGCGTCATCGCCATGGGCTTCTCTTGAAGATCTGATAACAAAAGGATAGTTTTGTATTTAGTATTTACTAAACCATCGTAAATAACATTTTGTAAGTTCAAAATAAATAAGCTAAGTATACTCACGCAGAAGTTTTAACATGCCTGTATTCAGACGAACAAAAATCTGAGTTGGTGGCAAAATAGTCAGCTATCATAAGGGCATCTATTTTGGGCAAATTCGTACTGTCGCCCTTCTGAAAACCTTGCTCCATTTTTATTAAAACAGGTTTATTTTCAATATTTATTTGCACAAAGTAATCTAAAACCACTGACAAATGCTATTGTTTTTTGAACGATGACGTCACGTTTCCTGATTGGCGTTTAAAGTCACGTGACTCACAGATAAAAAATCGTGATTTTTAAAATTGAAAATAAATTAAATTAATAAATATTTTTTTCTAATTTGTATTGTTTTACGCTTTTTATCAATAAATCTATGAAATGAAATAATTAACTTTTATTTTTTATCACACTGTCAACTCCCGGATTTCAATGGAATTGTGGAGATTTCTTTGCTTACGGAGTGCTTGTAATGCAAATACGTGAGAACAGAGGGTACGTTCCTCGAACGTACCTACTGACATATTCAACTATACACTGTGTGTCCTGCAAACGTTGAAGAAAAAATACTGATACGTATTATGACTGTGACGTCTAACTATCCGTATTGGACACGCGTAGACTAACGCCCACGCACCCTCCCTGAGAATGGCCTATGCCCTGCAATGGGACGTAGGTATGATCATTGCTTTACTGTACTGATGGGGAACCAGTGTTGGTAAATGAGACACTTATACAGGGTGAAATTGATATCATTAGCATCCTCTTAAGCTAATATCAAACTGAACAACATTTACGATGGGAGCAAACAAATCGGAGCAAAAAATAATCAGCTGTTCCATACTAAACCGCGATGCCTACTCGACTCAAATGAATGCAACAGCAGATTTTTTTTTTTGCTCCGATTGGTTTGCTCCTATAGTAAAAGTTGTTCAGTTCGATGGGTAGACAGACTCTCAGATTTCACCCTGTATACATATAAGGTCTAACAAAATTAGCTGAAACTATTTTAAGGGGATGATCAGACCATCAAACTAAACAACTTTCTCTATGGGACCAATATCGAAATCGCGAAAAACAAATCAGCTGTTCCATACAAAACCTACTCGACCTAAATGTATGGAACCACTTTTTTTTTTCGCGATTTCGATATTGGTCCCATAGAGAAAGTTGTTCAGTTGGATAGTCTGATCATCCCCTTAAAATAGTTTCACCTAATTAGCTATCATCATTTTATCGAATACATCCAAACAACAGAGTGCCTTTTACATCGTGTAAAGTCACTATTCTATGAAAGGAACTGCTGTGAAGTGCTTCTTGACACAACATAAACCCATGCAATCTTATGTGACATAGAGAGGGTGCAGAGGACGGGGTTGTTATCAATAACAGGAACCGAGCAGTGAGTCGGTTAGCGACAGTCGGCTGCAGCCGAGACGTAAACAGGATATATACCCCCCCCCCCCCCCTCATGCCCCACACGCTCCGCACCGTGCAGGAAACACATCTCTACGAGCGAGGCCATTTCTAGATCATAGCGCGAGATGCAACCGTCATAATATCGCTATGTTAGGCTTCGTACCAACGGGCGGCTTTCAATCGCATGAGCAAACATACACACAGACATAAGCGGAATCGGAAGCTTTACTACAACTACCCACGACAACATAATATGCCCTGTGTCCACAATATAAATATCATTATGTATATGCTTTCTTCATTTCATGGGACATTTCCTTCTGTACTAACAGATAGAAAAGTAAACTTAGATGGGTAAGAATGAAACGCGTTAGAATATCTCTGACTAGCCCCCTTCATCATCATCATCATCATCTCAGCCGATGGACGACCACTGCTGGACATAGGCCTCCCCAAGGATCGCCATAACGACCGGTCCTGCGCTGCCGGGGAATATTAGCGGGAGCATATTCTATGCTAGATGGGTAATTTTCAATGAGGTTGACAGGGTTCGAGCATTGTCATCAAATTTTGTTCGTAAATAGTATTCTGATTAATGTTAGTAGTTCTAAATAGGATCTATTTAATTTAATGTATTTTTCATATGATGAGCTGCAGGGCAAATGCAGTCCGCAGCATAGAGGGGCAGTCAACCCTATCATGTTCAGGATGCTATTGGGGCTGGCCCGGACCCTGTGCGCCAAAGATGCGCACCTCTTGCGCGCGCGACACACGCCTCTGCAAACATGCCTGATGCACTACAGTAGCGGGGCAGCCCCACCAACACCCGAAACGCGTTGATGTATTGGACCCGAAGGGCCTCATAACATAGGCGTATGGCTTTATTGTGCTGCTTCTTCTTCAGTGTTTTGGTGGGTAGCGTGTTCAGGACGCGTCCGATATTCGACTCATGAAGAGCGAGCGGTCGCCCATTAGTACGAGCCCTCAGAAAAGAATATAAACTATAAGCTCGCTCTGCTAGTAAGATCAATAGATTGTACAGTATTATTGTCTTGCGGTAACTGAATGCTAAAGTTGCACCGTCAGCGTCCAAACTTACTAAGACTATGTGATATCAAAACACAGCTTATTGTTTCACTAAACTTACTTGTTTACTAAAGATTGTATAGAAACACAAACAGTAGCAGTTTAGGTATCTTTAGTATTGTCTTTTTATAGGTGACATAATTAACTAAATAACCTAAAGGTAAACTTTGATACAATCCTCCTTATAATCCTTATATTCTGTGCTACTTCGTACTGTCCTATCCTGTCTTATCCTGCTACTAAAATTATAAATGTGAAAGTTTAGAAGTTTAGATAGATACTCAATCACGCTTAAACGGCTGAACGGATTTGGATGAAATTAGATATGATATGTTCTGGGTTCTGTTCTGGGTTAACATAGGATACTTTTTTAAAGTCAACGCAGACGAAGTTGCGGGCAACAGTTATAGTATAGAATATAATACAAAGATACTTACTAAACCGAAAATTACTATGAGGTTATGTAGGTAAGGTTTACCATTAATTACATGTACATGTATATAAGTTTACGTGCATAAAGTAACATACGTATTCTCACGCCAGTTTCCCGCTGGGGTTGGCAGAGACAACAGAATGTCCCCTGCTACGATCCTGTCAAACCTCTCCTTTCTTGCATGCTCTTCGGTTTGGGGTATATCTGACCCTTCCTTCGCCTATTTGGTCATTTCATTTGGTATATAGGGTCTTTCTTAATACGCTAACACTTTTTTAAGGGGATGATTAGACCATCAAACTGAACAACTTTCTTTATGGCACCAATTCAAAATCGCGAAAGAAAAATCTGCTGCTCCTTACAAAACTTCAAACCTACTCTAGCAATATGTATGGGACAGCAAATTTTTTTTGCGCGATTTCGATGTTCTCATAGAGAAAGTTGTTAAGTTGAATGAAAGAGTGTCAGCATATTAAGTTGAACCCTGTATGTACGTAGCTAGACCGTCCCCTTCCAACATTACCCTTAGGCAAAAAATATATAGGCCAGTGTGTACTACAAGAACTATAAGCCGTAGACTACGTCTCATCAAGCCAACAGTTCAGCACGTCCTCGGCACACATACAACATGGAACATTAACTATAGCGCCCCCCCATCTATGCGCCCCGGTCATTGTGAGGCCAGCACAAAGCAGCCGGGCGCCAGATACCGCATTAACGACGACGCGACTCATTGTAACGTGCACGTGCGCTTGCTAGACGACATTTCATGAGGTATTCCGTATTGAGTCTGAAAATAGCACATAAAAAGCATCCATTGTAATCCCAGCTGATCACCTAATTTTATTTCTAGAAAATGTTATACATAGTAGTTTAATTTGATGGTCTATTTAATTAAAGCGTATGCTCACATTCCTCAAGGGGACAGTCAAAGATATTCTGTAAACTAAAAACATCCACGAGTCACTAGACTACCCGGAACCAAAGTATATTAAGCTATGCCGGAAGTCTGGAAGTGAGCCCATCGCCACTTAAAGCACCCTTCAAAATATGCAACGCTTTTAAGTTTACAAACTTTGAATTTCTCGTTATGTGTCTAATCTCGCTGATCAGATACTGTGCTATTTCAAAGTAACATCCCGACATTCAGGCTTGCTCTCCTGGCAGCCCTGGAGGCGAGGCGGCAGCGAGGCAGCTACAGACAGATACCGTCGAGCTTCTGCTCGTTAATATCATTGTTATTCACTACGGTTACTGACTAGGTGCCTTACACAGTCATAGAGCTCTGCTTACTGCTTCACAATACGAATAACATAATGCTACATCTTAGGATTCGATAGTTACTTGAACTAAATACTTACCTAGCTGAATGATTTAATTCATAGCCGATGTCGACTGCAGCGACCACTTTATATTGAAAAGCAGCCAAGTACGCAGTAAGTACCTATGTAAACTTTAGGTAGCGGCTGAAGTGAAAACAACAACATTTTTTTGGGCCTGAAGAAACTGAACCTTTTTGGACTTCTTTTTTTTTTATTTCGTCCTTTCTTAGAAGTTTGGAATCCTGGGTCCTTTCCTTGTCCACTGAAATACCGAAGTCTGTGCCGTGGTCCCAGGAAGGTGGCATAGGCTACGAATAAGAATGTATAGAAGTGTAAATGAAGCTCAAAAAGTGGCACCAAAAAAAGTGTACCCTGTTCTAAATTTGTTCTTTAAAAACTGTACCTGGCCGCCAAAAATCATACCTACAAAATGACATTTATATTGGGTGCCAAAAATTATTACGATTTTGTTTAGAGTTACTCTTCTATAGTTATTCTTATTCGTAGGGCATAGGTAGGTATTGTTTACATACATTGGTTAATATCATGGATTTGCAACAATATGCTTAGATGTTTGTGATTCATTCACGGCTACGGATTTGGATAAAATTTGGCGCGACTATAAAATTAATAAAGGTCAGTAAACGCAGACGCAGTCCACTACATCAAAAGCCAGTCATCAATAAATATAAATACCAATGTATAAAAAAACAGGTCAAGTGCGAGTCTGTTACTCGCGCACCGAGGCCGAGGGTCCCGTACCACACCACCACACAACATAACTAAGAAACAAGTATTGTTTTCTCCGGGATCTTTAGCACGAGACCGACACACAATTGGCCGGTTTTTATTATTTGTTGTTATACTTTAGAATTTGTTATATTATCACACCAAGTTTGACGCTTTTATGTATTACCGTTTTTACAACAAAGCGAGAAGAAAAAACGTTGATAAAAACTAGTTTCTTGTATGAGGAGTCCCATTAATTTTTAACTTTTTGTCATTTTTATTATTTGCTACCAAATCCGCCGTAATATCGCAAATTCTGTGAAAATTTCAACTGTCTAGCTACTACGGTTCAAAAGTTACAGCCCTAAATGGGGAGTACGGACGGACGGACAACGTAGGCTTAGTAATAGGGTCCCGTTTTCACCCTTTGGGTACGGAACCCTAAAAACGATGACTGTGTCCAAAACAAATACGAATATCCATTAATCAAGTGAAACAAATACACAGTTGAATCAATTTCCAATTGTTTGTTCCGGAGAGGAAATAGAACCGGCAATTCTTCGGTTGACGAACAACTGAGTCAACAATAGAGGAGGCATATCTCGCGAGCCGGCGACCGACGCGCGACGCGACCGAGGCATTCGACTGATTATAATTATCTATGGGATGTCCTAGATAACGTCAGAGCGGCTGATAGCTCGGGATCATGGAGGACAGAAAGGAGCGGAGATACCGCAAAGCAATATTTCTATCGAAGTATGTGTTTCCAAAATGCAGGGATGTGCAGGTTGCGCCCCTAAAACCGAATCCAGGAACAGTGCACTTCACAGTTTCACATTTATTTTATTGACAAAGCGTTCACTCAGCAAAAAGAATGGCGGTCCGCTCCGAACTGGAGCCCGACAGTGGAGTTAAAACATTGAAGTTCTATTCTCATCAAATTTCAGTTCTAATCACATTGCAATCCAATTACCTACTATTCAACTGTGCTGAATTCTGAATCGCGCTAAACTCTATGTAACTGTCAGCGTTTAACGTCTAAGCGATCTGTCAAAACGGCTCTAACGGCTGTCAAGAGCAATACCACGATTAGCGCAATAACAAATGTGTCAAAAGTTATAGGTTCGTACTTAGTCCAATAACGGTTCAATCACCGAATATTTACCGCGATTGCAGCCCTGGGCATCATAGGCCACGCCCACTATGACGTCTTGAGACTTGACCTAATATAATGGCGACAGACCTAATTGACTTGCGACACCTCCGCTCCTTTCTTCACTCCGTGCTCGGGATGCTCTGCGGGCGCTTGGCGGGTAGAGTCAGCTCGCAGCGAGGAACGTGGAGTCGACGCGTGGCGTCACGCGCTGAGCCAGGCCGTCGCGTCGGGGTCATGACGTGCATAGCTTCAAGCATTGGAGCTAAATTTGACGATTATACAGGGTGTAATATTAAATGCATTTCATATTAAAGGGGGTGTTTCAGACTATCAAACTGAACATCTTTGACTATGGAGCCAACAACGAAATTGCAAAAAAAAAACATCAGCTTTTTATACATTTGAGTCCAGTAGGCAATGTGGTTTAGTATCTGACCCACCGCTGAAAATATTTCTACTCATTTCAATTACACCTGAGTATTTGAGCTAAAGTTGACTAATTTATGTAATATTCTCCAACACCATCATCTTTGGTCAACATACGGTGCTCCAACTTAGCCCTTGACACGAAGTTAACAATCACACAGTCATAGAAAGGTTTAGCCAAGTATTAGAGGTGTGAAACTAACACCACGTACGTCTCTAACACGGAGCTTACTCTCTAGAACTGCGTGGGTAGCATGCGTGATACAGTGCTATCACGCCTTCGCTCTCTTTCTTGTAAGATGCTACGGCTTGTAACAGCGGAGTTTAGCGGACGTAGAGCGCATAGCGGCTCTGTTGAAGTGGCACTGGGCCGGGCCGGGCCGGGCATGCCTCACGTCATGTCCCTCTCATGCACTCGGAATGAGCCGAAATAACTTCAGAAAGGGTTATAAAAGAGTCCTGGACGTCAGGGCACAAATAGAGTAAGCATTAAGAAACTACTTGGATGTCATCAAAAACTACCTACAGACGAGGAGATTCCTAGAAACAATCTCTTTCTTTCTTTGTTCAGCAGTGGCAGAAATCTTGGCAAATATTTGTTGTTAGTTGTTATTGTTACTAGGTTTTGAACACAATAATCTAATAATCTATGGAATTAAAAGTCCTAAAACAGCACCAGCAGCAAATTAAATGGCGACAGAAATGTTACAGCCGAACGCAAATGGTAATAATTAACCAGTACCATAATAACAATTATTAATAATGCCAGCGCATTAGGCTAGCACCACACATTGTTAGCACTTTGAACAAAGGAATTAGTAACTTGACAATACAGTTTGCACGATTTTACTGTTCATCTGCGAATAAATTACATATAATTCCACTACTGAACAAAAACCGTTCACCAATGCAAGTGAAAAGGAGTAAGCCATTGTGGAAACAAGTTCAAACTGAAGTTAACGAAGTAAATAATGAGACCAATCAACTAATTCTCGACCTAATTCTGTTATGAATAGTACCTAATAAAACGATGATCAAAGATACAAATTACTTTAGCTTTAGGAATGAAGTTGGGAGCCATCCTCGGCTCGCAATAATAAGTTTAACGACTGCAGTTATTGTGGGGGTCTGCAGTAAGTGCGTCGTTAAGTGAAGGTGCCGCGCCGGCGCCGCCGCGCCGTGTCGTCCGTCGCGATGTTGTCATGGCGCCGCGCCGTGTCGTCACGTCGTCGCACTGCCGCGTCGTTACTCGTACGATCTGTCGCACTGTCAGCCTGCAAGGCTATATTGGAGTCATTACGTCTCATAATGACATTAAGTTCCATCACATTTGGCTATGTGGGAAGTGGTGATGGGAACTGTCAGCGCCCGGAATGGCAGAAATGTGTACTTTTGTTGGACAAGCTGTGTAAAATATGCAAATCCACACACCAACTCAACACGAAATCTCCAAAACTGTAAAGACTACCAACTCAAAATTTGGCATGGAAGTTTCTATTGGCTTCTAGGTGTTCACTTAAAAAAAAATAAGCTACTGTTCCATACAAAGCTGCAAAAATACTCGAGCCAAATGTATGGGACAGTTGATTTTTTTTCGCGATTTCGATGTTGGTCCCATACAGAAAGTAGTTCAGTTTGATGGTCTGATCATCCCCTTAAAAAAAGTGTCAACATATTAAAAATGACCCTGTATATCATGTTCATGACATTCATAGAGTTGTACTATTCGAAACTAAACTCGGAGCGCATCATAGTTCCATCATGTGTATATCCGACTGCGTATCATTCATTGCATAGCTTTATTATTTTGTTCACATTGACTTGCATTACAAGGATGGAATGGAACGCAAGTTCTCAGAAATGTGATCACATGCTGTCAGCAGATTCCATGAGAATCGCAAAACTTGTTTATTCGTTTACTGATCCACAATGTGGCATCGTTCGTTCTTAGATGCTTTGAATGAAATCAATGTTCCATATAGGGTCCTTATTTGGGTTTTTTAAGGAAATGATCAGACCATCAAGCTGAACAACTTTTTCAAAGAGACCAAAACCGAAAACGCGAAAAAATGACATGATCGTCGATACAATCCTGCAATACAACTCAACCCAAATATATGGGACATGACAGCTGGTATTTTTTGTAGCGACTATGCAGGTCGAATTGTTCTTGTAGTTAAATATGTTTCTGTTCTACAGGGTTTAAGGAAAAGTATCATTAACCTTTAAACAACAGACTCTTCCCATCAAACTACTACGGGAGCAAAACAATCAGAGCAAAAAATTTTAGTATGGGACAGCTGACTTTTGGTTTGCTCCCATAGTAAAAGTTGTTCAGTTTGTTGGGTAGAGCATGTGGTTTATAGGTAAATGATACTTTTTCTAACACCCTGTATGCATTTTTGTCGAGTCACCAATTGACGTTTTCTATGGCAAGCAGATTTTTTTTTTCGCCATTTCGTCAAGTCAAAATTCAAAATAATATCACATAGATAACTTTCTGACGTCATTTTTGATTCTACCACCGCTTCGGAAGGTGTTCCGTTGTAGAGAAGATGCGGCCAGAAACTCTACAACACACTTCTTTTAAACAAAACAAAATATACAAAGTACAAATATTGAATTACATAGTGTAACATTGTCAAGACCAGACATTTTGGTCATTCAAATAATCATCGAGTTTATAGTAACCTTTTTTACAGAGGACTTGTTTAACATGGGATTTAAACTTTTTGTCTGGCAAGTTTAGAATATCCTCTGGTATCTTATTATAATAGCGTATACAGTGCCCCATGAAAGATGTGTTGACCTTACTGAGTCGAAAATGTGGGAACACTAATTTATTTTTATTTCTTGTATTGTAATTATGAACGTCACGGAAAGAGAGACAAATTTTTGCGAACGTATAAAATATTTTCGTAAATATATTGACTGTAGAAAGTCAAAATACTGATATCTTTAAAAAGATCTCGTAATGAATCTCGACAACGCAGATTATAAATGGCTCGAATTGCCCGTTTTTGAAGGATAAAGACTGTCTCAACGTCTGTAGCACGGCCCCACAGCAAAATACCATAAGACATAATACGTCGTTTTTGTTCCCATAGTCAAAGTTGTTCAGTTTGATGGACTGATGAGTGTAACGCATTTAAGTTAACACACTGTATTTTAAATTGTAACTTGTCCATAATGTGCCTTATCTCTGCAGCCATTAGACGAAACGACAGCCTCATACAGAGCACGTAACGTAACGTGCACGTAGAAGTTCAACGAGCGCCTCGGTGCGGCTGTTAAAAATAGTCGTAAAGGTCAATGGTGCGCGCCCTCGAACACTCGTGTGTAGGTGGGTATGTGAACGTTAGTGCACGAGCTCGCGCCTAGCGCCGCCTGCGTGCTGCTGGCTGGAGACAGCGGGGGGCAGGGGGCACGCGGCGGGGGTGTAGTCATTGTAGGCAGTGCCGTATCCTCCTGTGTAAAATGGACCAGTATTAAGAAGCGGTTTCAGGGGGCCGAAAAACTGTGATTAACCTATACGGAACAGAGCTGGCAATTCAATTACGAGGCGGTTCGATTCCCGGCCTGCACCTGCCACTAAGTTATAAGGAATTTATAGGAGAATATATTGGCATTGCTTACCCGAGAATGAAAAGAAACTACCAGAAGTTGGAAGGTATGTGCAAAAATAAGGTGAGCTTGGAGTGAATACCAGCAATTGTCGCAATGTTACGTACGAACCTTGCTTGCAAATAACCCAGCCAACAATAATGATATAGGGGGGCTACACATTGAGAGGATATTGTTGCCCAACGGAATTACATAAACCCGCAGCCAGAGACAGAACAGTGCCATGGGATCCAAAGGCGCATAAATAATGTAACTTAGCAACAAACTGACAAAATTCCGGGATCGCTTCTCTCGCTTCAGGTTTCTAATCAAAACTCTGCACAAATCTACGAGCCCGCAGGCGCCAGCATGCTGCATTTTTGTGGGGTAGCCATTGACTTACCAACTACTGGATATTTTACACAAGATATTTATTATCTTCATAAAAAATGGCTTGCGCTCTATGGAACTGTTTCCATAAAGCCCATGAGTGCGAGTGAAGTGTTCGATGAGATGATTTTGACCCAAACTGTAAGTTGGAAACGGCTCGAGTATAGTAACATATCTGCTTCTTTTTGGTATAATATCATTGGGGGCGGCCAAACATGTTTGCTCAAGGGCGCAACATTAGTAAATACGGCACTGATTGCAGTAGGAATCCGCCGAGAGACGCGCTAATGGTGATTGCCGGCCATTCGGCCGCGGTGTCTCCCGGCCCGGCGGTCGGCGGGCGGCGGCCGGCTTGCCAAGTGCCGGCTACATCTACATACTGGACTGGACATTAACGTGGAACTGCTAATTGCTTACCTTATGAAACTACCTACAGAGAGATTCCGTTTGCACTGTACGTTTAGGTACTAAAACGTTGAATTCATATCAAATTGTAGGTACATACATATTACGAAGCTGCTTGAAATAACTATCACATAAATAAGCTAAGTATCATCTTCCGATCGAATCTGGCCATCCATTCGTAGTGTAGAATTACTGAAAAGTGATAATTGGTGAGCGATGTTTCCTACACCGCGCAGCAACTATGGATAAGAGATATTCCCCGAGGACCCCCTCAGTCAGATATATTTTGAAAACTCACAACATCCACGTTTCACTAGTAGATACTATGGATAATTGGATATCAACGCCTTATTGGAGTTTTGGAGCAGGGTTACATTTGCTATGAAACAGCAGATTTCTGGTTTTTTTCCGATTTCAATGTTGGTCCTGTAATTAAAGTTGTTCGGTTTTATGGTCTAAACGCAAGCAACCTGCTATAGTTTGTAACGCAAGTTTACACCCTTTATAAATGCGAAATGAAAGTGTATTCTGTTTGTAACCTACATTTTCACAGCTCAGCCGCTAACCAGCTACTGTAGATCTTGCGGTATAAACATTCTAGGCAATATGTCGCGGGTAACAGCTATTCTAATATGAATTTCAGTTCGACCTGGTGCCCTCAGAGGAAGCATTAGCCATGCAGCATATTCAGATATTTCAGACAGAGTTAAAAACGATCGAGGTCACCCAAATTAAACGTGACCCGACGGATCAGCGCGCGTCCAGAAATACTTGACTGTCGGTCCACTCCGCGCCGCGCCGCGCCGGGTCGCGCGGGTCGCCACTGTGTCTACAGTTCACGCCACACAGCCAGTCCCCCACCGTGACTCTTAACTCTACGTCACAACCATGAGAATAGCTTGCAACAACGGACTTTGTCTGAAGTACGGCGCCTGCTAACTACCGACAATCAGCTCTACGACCTCATTTGCATAGTCTATTTCTGTTTTAAAGGAATTCCAATCTAAACAATGAAGCTATTGAACTGTTAATCGAATATCTTAGTACAAGTTGTTTAGACATGTCGTTCTGTATGACGGGGAACAGTCTCGCGGTGGGTCAGAGACGACGGCTTAAGTAGTTATTCGTGTAAATATTCATATATTTAGAGAGCATTAATATAATGAATAGGCGTCCGTCGGTAGAGTCGCTAGTCATGCTCGCCTCGCCTCGCGTCTCGCGCCATACCACGCCACGGCCACGCAGAGAGCAAGAGATGATTGATGTGCTCGTGCAGTTTGTGTATGAGTCGTCTATCTAAATGTATAAGTATAAAACTGTAAAAGTGTTAAGTCTGTTCTGTACCCATCATGGTCTGTGCATTAATTATATTATATACGCTAGTGTTTAGCCGCGACTTCGTCCGCACAAACTATATACAAGATTTTAAGTCAGATCATAAGCTATCAAACAAAAAAGTTTCATCAAAATCGGTTCAGTAGTTTTTGCGTGATGCGCGAACAAACAAACAAACAGACAGAAAGACACAATTTCCAAAAAAAAGGTTGATTTTGAGTCAGGGATACCTAAAAACCATATCTTAATCTTTTTTTTGTGAATATCTTAAATGCACAGACACACTTCAGTTACATTTTTATAATAGTTTAGATATACAAGGTGTTACAAAAATACAAATAAACCTTTAAGGGAGTGGTGTAGACCATCAAACTGAACATCTTTCACTATGGGACCAATATCGAAATCGCGAATAAAAAAAATTATGTTCTATACTCGACAAATCGACTAGAGCTAAAATATATATGGGATATGAAATTTTTTTTTTGCTATTTCGTTGTTGGTCCCATAGAGAAAGTTGTTCAGTTTGACGGTCTAAACAACCCCCTTAAGAGTTTCAAATATTTATTGTTACTTATGAAACACCTTGTATAAAAAAAATATTCTACGGAACAGAACATAAACGGAAAGAATTCATGTTATATTTAACTACTAATGTCTATCTTCGAGCACCATCATAAATAAGTTTAATGCGGAACCAATTTTAATGCGGTTTTCACAGTTCTAATTTCGATTGGACTTTGGATTCGTGATATAGCTTTATCACGCGCATCATGCTACGGCATCTAGATCATCATGATGTCACCTCTGCTCTGCCTACTTAGCATCCGTTCCACCATTCTGTGCCTTAGGAATATGAATAGATAATAATAGTGCACTCTAGAAATGAAACTCCCGCGTTAAATATCAAAATACGCATACAAAATGTCAAGAAACGCGTACCAAAAGTTTCGCTTCTATACGGTACTATATTATTATCTATTCATAATTATGTTAGGCTTAGTTTCCACCGCGCCCTCACCTCGACGCAGCTCATCAAGGCTTGGAAGGGAACAGTTAGCGGAAAGCCTTAGGTATATAAGTATCAGCACGACATACATTTTATCAGGCATCCAGCCGCGTCTGTGACGTCATCAGATACATGTTACCTGGGAAGTGTGTCGGTCAGTTGACTCTGATGGATCGGAGCTGCTTTTGTGCCATTTGTTTTGTTTATTGTTAACTATGAAATGATTGAGTGATGAAGCCTCATATCAAGGAAACAACTAAGAATACGTGTGTAATTGTTAGGAATAACGTTAACTGTACTGATTTCTATTTACATTTTTTTTTTTTTTTTTTTTTTTTTCTATTAAATTTCGAAGGAGAGTATCCTTGACTTGAAGTTGAATGAAATTATAATGTAATAATTTAGTATGTTAAAGAATCACACTGGACAGAGTTTCGGTACTGCTGGTAAACCTGGATGTTCTGAGGTTTCAGAATATCTCTGACTACCCCCTCGGGGAATATAGTTGTGAGCATATGCCATGCTGTGTTATTAAAGAATTGTAAATGATCTGCATGCCCTCTCCCAAATTAAATAGGTATTGCATGCTCATGGACAGATCAACAGAGCTCTATCTAAAATACTGTTCACCATGTATTGTGTCAATTTGTGTAGAAATAGTTCTTTGAAATTTGCCTGTGTAAGGATGTAGGTAGGTTACCGTCATCTTGTTGCAAAGCCGCTGGTAATTTTATGCAGGTTTGTTTATAAAATACTATTGCATTAGATGTGCAATGGACGCTGTTACGAGCGTGGAGCTGTACAAATAAACCTTTAAGGGCCACCCCCTTAAAGGTCAAACAGACCATCAAACTGAACAACTTTCACTATGGGACCAATATCGAAATCGCGAAAAAAATAATTTTGTTCCCTACTCTACAAATCGACTAGAGCTAAAGTATGTATGGGATATCTTTTTTTTTTCGAGATTTCGATGTTGGTCTCATAGAGAAAGTTGTTCAGTTTGACGGTCTAAACAACCCCCTTAAGAGTTTTAAATATTTATTTCTACTTATGAAACACCTTGTATACGAGTATGAACCTGTCTACCTACCTGTTAGTAGCTTATCTATGGCTAAGAAGAGTGAGATCCTGCGGAGCCGCGCATTAATCAGCGCCCCACGTGGTCGAGCCCCTCCGCCCCGCGCCCCGCGCCTCCCCCCCCGGCGCGCAGTGGGGTGGGGCGGGGGCGAGGTGTAAACACTGGTGGCTTGGATCGGATCAAGTTCACGGACACGTAGCGCCATCTGGTTATAATTAGGATAACCGTTTTTTCATCTCATTATTTATTTATAATGTGCTGTTCGGGTCACATCTCGTTTTTATAATTCTGAGAGCAATACTGTTATACCTACTAATAATAATATGTAGAACAATACTTTTTTAAAGGGATGATCAGACCGTCAAACTGAACAATTTTCTCTATGGCATCAACAACGAAATCGCGAAATAGAAATCAGCGGTTCCATACAAAACTGCGAACCTACTTGAGCCAAATGTATGGGACACCAACAAAACTGCAAAAATACTTGAGCCAAATGTATGGGATGGGACACCAGATTTTTTTCGCGATTTCGATGTTGGTCCTAAAAAAAATTGTTCAGTTTGATGGTCTGGAGCTCTGGAGTGCGATTTTTGAATCTCATTCGGTGAGCTCAGCTGTTGAAAAGGTCTTAATTACTATGGAGATACGCATCTTTCTACTGCGGATCTGACTCTCAAAAATCTCTCTCCTGTAGTATGATTTTTGAAAGTCAAATCAGCAGTAGAAAGATGCATATCTCCATAGTAATTTTGACATTTTCAACTGCTGAGCTCACCGAATGAGATTCAAAAATCGCACTCCTGATCATCCCATTAAAAAGTGTCAGCCCTGTATACTAACTTTGCTAATAAAAGACCCACGCAGCGCATCCAGCGTGCGTGCACGCAACGTATTATCTGTAAGATAAGGACGAGCGAAATGCATCAAGATCTATTAAAGTAAATATAGATATGTTGCCTCTGCCGAGCAGTGCGGAAAATAGCTAAATTATACATAGCATATTGTAGTAAGAATACTGTAGTAGGTTACCAATTTTCGTGCTCGCCCGCGCGCTACCAAATAAAGTACAATTTCAAGAAAAATTTATTAAAATTAATGTTTTAATATGGTTCTTTGTTAGTGTTTTTTAAGAGGATGAGCGGACCATCTAACTGCTAACTAAATGATTTTCTCTACGGGACTAACACTAAACTCGCCATGTTAGTCTCATTGACAAATCAATCCCTTTAAAAACCTTCAGCATACTAAGAAAGACCCCTAAAGATAGAATATTTATATATAATTATAAACAATTATTACTTATTTATATATATATATTTATCATATCACTATCGTCTGTCCTCATCATTTCTGTTTCTCCGCAAACATTTTCTAATCTACGCAACAGATTTTGATACGGCGCTGTCTTTTAGAAAATTCAACACCCTGCTTTCGGGCAAGGTCTATGTTGAGATGGGACCTATTTGCTGCTGTAGCATACAATAAATTACATGTTTTTTCTGTTGATGTTTCCTTGTTTTGTTATTTTGTAAATTTGTGAACCGTATTATTTATGTGTGTGTTACTTGTGCAAATAAATGATTTATCTTTCTATCTATCTATCTATCTAAATTTCTTTCGGTTATGTTCATAAATTTCATAATACACTATATTACAGGCTCCACTCGGGCGAAGCTGGGACGTTAATAAAACTTTATGCAGATGGCTAACAGTCGTCATCGTAATTATTATGTACAGGTACAGTAAATGTTATATTTTGGGGTGTGCTAGGTTTGAATCGTGAAACCAAACTTCGCGAGCGTTATTGACACATTGACAGAAGGAAATGTTTATTCCAATTTCACGTAAGTATGAAGTCCCGGATAAACAACTTTTACAAATTGAAGATAAAGACGAAAATGGCTTGCTTCGAAGCACATCAGGATAAAATTTAATGTTCGCACGAGGACTTGAATATTCGCGGATGTGGAGCACGTCTCTCGCCCAAGTTAGCGGAAATGTGCGGAACAGTGCGGAACTCGGCGGAACTACGCAAAGTTCAGCGGGACTTGGTGAAACTCGCACGAGTCTGAGAATTAGGTTCAGTTCATTGCACACCAGTCTCTTCACAAAGCTCTTATGCCGACGCCATAGGGAGCGATGTGGCTTGGCTGACGGGACTTGTTGTTGGGTTTATAAAGTTTCCACACGTGTATGTATGTCTCGAGTCACGTCAGTCGCGAAACAAGGTTTGTGTTTGAGTTGCAGATCACTGACTCTGTTATTGTATCTTTGAATTTGAAGCAAGTGCCTTTTACTTATCTACACTCTACACTATTATAAAACTTTAACACAAGTGTGTTTGTATATTGAAGATATTTACAAATAAAAGGTCGCGATACGATATGTTGTGGCGATCCTTGGTCCTTGGGAGTTAGTGTAGTTTGGTCACAGTGCAAAATCGTCACACTGTATAATGAGTGCAATTTCGTCACAACTGAATATTTAATTTATTTATTAATAATAAATAGTGCAATTTGGTCACAGGCCTATTTGTTTATAATTTTTAAGTGCAAATTCGTCATAAGAGGTATATATACCTACTAGCTACTGTATTACCTAACTAATATAGTTACATTAGTTAATATTACTTGTCAGAGCCGTCAATAAAAATATTTAGTTAGGTAGGTACACGGTGGCGTCAAAACCGGTTATGATGAAAATTAAATTAAATTAAATTAAATTAAATTAAATTAAATTAAATTAAATTAAATTAAATTAAATTAAATTAAATTAAATTAAATTAAATTAAATTAAATTAAATTAAATTAAATTAAATTAAATTAAATTAAATTAAATTAAATTAAATTAAATTAAATTAAATTAAATTAAATTAAATTAAATTAAATTAAATTAAATTAAATTAAATTAAATTAAATTAAATTAAATTAAATTAAATTAAATTAAATTAAATTAAATTAAATTAAATTAAATTAAATTAAATTAAATTAAATTAAATTAAATTAAATTAAATTAAATTAAATTAAATTAAACAATTATTCTGATTATTGTGATTCACCCAAATCTCCGTAACTACTATTTCGCGAATATACATAATATGTAGGTAGGTAGTACTGGTACCTATTACACATTATTTTAAATAAAAAAATATTCAGCTGATAACGTGTCCTTAGTTAGTTGTGACGAAATTTCACGAAAAAAACCAACAATTTATAAAAATATCTACACTAGTGACCATTTTTCACCAAAATATGTTATTTAAATCTTTTAAATTTAACCTGTGACGATTTTTCACTCAACATATGGGAATCAAAATCTGTGACGAATTTTCACTGTGACCGAACTACACTAACTCGACCTTGGGGTGGGGGTAGCCTATGTCCATTGTCCATCGGCTGAAATGATGATGTTTAGGTGTCCCTTACTCCAAATCACAGACCTTAGTCTGTGTGTTTGTTTGTTCGAGCATCACGCAAAACCTAAAGGACCGATTTTGATGAAACTTTTTGTTAAAAAGCTAATGCGTTACATAATTGTGTAAGCGCGCACGCGTAGTGACAATGTCAAAACATGTTAACATCCAACACCTTTTGCCAGAAAACAATGAGATACTTTAATAAAGCTGAATATATTGAAAACAGAAAGACGATTTTCACATAACAGCTGAAATTAACATTCAACTTAATTTGCATTTGCTCACAAGTCACACACACACACACGCACACACCCGCAAGCACGCTCACGCTTATACTTATAACACTCCTCTTTTAGTGTAGAGATTAGATTCGATCAGAATTTATATTAATGCATCAATTATTAGATACTTAAAGTAAAAGACATCAACGTGTGTGACAAATTAACGAACGAGTTCAATCAATGAGATGAGACGAAGTCGTTGATGTCTTTTGTAGGTAGTTTACCCAGTGTACCCAGTGTGTCCACGTTTCTTGTCTACTGTTATAAGCTATATTAATTGCTTCAGACTTTACTTTTATTTTATTTCTATTTTTTGATCTTAACGATTGTTATATTATTCAAAGGTAGGTTCAGTCTTTTTATTCGGCGGGGGAAAGTATGAAGTAACCTCATATGGCGTGCGGTTCAAAAGTGGTTTGCGCCACCTAGCCAGCTAGGCGATCAATGCGACCATAGGTGGCTCATTACGTAGTGTAGGTACCATAATCACCTGTAAACCAACAAAGCGACAAGTCCGTCAAGAGCATTCATTTTAGCACACCCATACCCAGTAACAAATTCGATCATCTCGATTTTCCTAATTTTCTCGGAGCAGGCATGCTAGGCCTGCTGAGAGCTGAACACCCACCTATTCACCAAGGCGACCCACCCACCCACTAGGCGACCTATAATAGGTGTTCAAAGTGGAACAAACGCAGATAAACCATGGCCACGCCACGGGTTCGAAGCTCATAATGTACGGCGTGGTGGC
Organism: Agonopterix heracliana; assembly: GCA_963693445.1. Taxonomy (NCBI): domain Eukaryota; kingdom Metazoa; phylum Arthropoda; class Insecta; order Lepidoptera; family Depressariidae; genus Agonopterix; species Agonopterix heracliana. The sequence continues at coordinate 17,710,280 of OY856326.1, read as the reverse complement.
GGGATCCGGAGGGCGTCAAGGACAGTCAGTAGTGAGTAAACAATTGATTCACATTCTATTCCCAGCGCTGAACACAACGAGGATGTTTTGAATGTTAGGTTATTGATAGCTCTATTTTAATAACAGCTGTTTGTTATTTACATTTTGTACCGGAATATTATTTATATAGGTAATTAATTGATTAATTAGTTCAGTATCCTCATATTTTAGTTGGTTAACTTCATAGTCAATAAACTATTATAAAACTGTACCAGAAGTGTGTCTGTACATCGAAGATAATTACATGAAAAATATGTATTACTATGTATATGGTTTTTAGGTATCCCTGACACCAAAACAACCTTTTTTTAGAATTTCACGCAAAAAGTAGGTACTGAACCGATTTTGATGAAACTTTTTTTGTTTGATAGCTTATAATTATTGCGGACGAAGTCGCGGGTAAACTCTAGTATATTATAATATTTGGTGTAGGTTTTATCACACAAGGCTAGAAATAAAGTTTTCTACTCTATTATATTACGCAAAAGTAATGAAACATAAACAATATACTACCCGCCACCCCTGCAGGTATTGATGTATGTATATACAAAGGCAACTACATAAAACATTCTGAACTTATTAAAGTAAAACTCGTAAGAAGGAGAGTAATAATTCTTTTACGAGTGTTTTACTTTTAGTACGTAGATGTAATAAATATAATATTTAACTATCTGTGTGTATAGCCCGCCCCGGGGCCCGGGGAGGCAGAGCAGGGCGAGGTGCGGGGTGCGGGACGTCCCGCTCGCCTGATATGATAAGCTCGCAGCTTACATCGCAACTCCACAGAATAGGATATCCTACCAGAAAAACAAAACAGAGCAGAGGGCCTAGCATGAGTTTTTACCGTAATTTACTACTGTAGTTACGTCGCCAATTCGTATGACAGAAATTAGTTCTCCACGTAACCACTAGGAACGCTGTACGAATAAAAATTGGTGACGTAACTACAGTAGTAAAGTACGGTGAAAACTCACGGTAGGCATACTGGAGTGCGATTTTTGAAAGTCACACGTTCAAAATCATGATCGGTTGTCGCATATAATATAATCTCCATAGTTATTATGTCATTTTCTACTGGTGATTTGAACGTGACTTTCAAAAAACGCACTCCGAAGCCGAAGTAGGTATACTAGCTAGGGTATACTGGCCTGTTTCACCACTTCTGGGTAAGTTCTTGTTAGCTTATCCGACAGATAGTTTGACATATTTTGTATGAAATTATGTCAAAATATTTGTCGGATAAGCCAACAAAAACTTATTCAGAAGTGGTGAAACAGGCCCTAATCAAGTTAAAATTTTACAATGTTGAAGTATAATAATGTCCTTTAGTAATGTCGCTGTGTATAATTATTATTTTTTCTCACCTCCGGACGGAAAGCGTCAATTGTCGTCCCGCTGCGCTAAACGAAGTTGTCGCTTTCCACCTCCGTCGAGGAGAATATATATAATACGACAATATTACAGAATTTACAGAGCGTCGATGGCGCGTTCCGGAGAGCTATGGAAATTCAATCTTGAGGTTCGGGTTCGAATCCGCAGGGACCACATGCCATGTACTAGTGAGTTTTTCTAACTTACGTAATTCTCGTACCGACTGCTCTCAAACGGTGACGGAAAACATCGTGAGGAAACCTGCATACCCTGAAGAAGAAATTCCGATGCGTGTGTGAAGTCTACCAATCCGCATTGGGCTCGCGTGGTGCACTAACGCCCATACACCCTCCCTGAAAGTAGGCCTGTGCCCTGCAGTGGGTATCTGGGTATATAGGGTCCAACTTAATATGCTGAAACTTTTTTAAGAGGATGATCAGACCGTCAAACTGAACAACTTTCTCTATGGAACCACTATCGAAATCGCAAAAAAAAAATCAGCTCTTCCATACAAAATTGCAAACCTACTCGAGCCAAATGTATGGGACAGCTGATTTTTTTTTCGCGATTTCGATTTTGGTCCCATAGAGAAAGTTGTTCAGTTTGATGGTCTGAACATCCCCTTAAAAAAGTGTCAGCATATTAAAAAGGACCCTGTATAGGCTGTGATGATGACCAGGCGATCGAGCTCTTCTCGCTGAAAACCAGTTCTTCCAGATATGAGATCTATCTAGAAATATTTTTTGTCCCCATATTCTGAAAAATGTTATCGAAATCCTTAGACCCATTTTCTAGAACGTGATTACAGATAAGTATACAAACAAATGTTGCTCGTTTAATAAACACACGTCGTCGTATTAATAATTATCAGACAATCGAAGTAAATTGCCACGTTTCGGTTTCTACTGAACTTATATTCTTGCAGGTTTCAGTTTCATGTGATACCATTGTCTCGATCGAACTCTCCCTTATCTGCCGATTTGTCGACCGTGATAGAATTTATTAATATAATGATCATGTCATGATACCCTCCTCGGCCCTCGCGCGGTATTATGAATGGTTGCAGTGTTGCCAGATGGGGGGGATTCCCCCCAAATTTGGGGGTATTTTCAGACCAAGGGGGGATTTTTGGGGGGACCAATCCTTTGGGGGGGTTCTGCGGGGGGAAAAAAATTGGCTTGGAGGGAATTGGAGGATTTATTTAAAAACTATGAAGACGAAAGTTTTTATAACTTAACGCGATCAAACTTCTCACTACTTAATTGGAACGCACCATAGGAACGCACACACTCACTAGTATTCATTAATCTGAGGCACTAGCACAACAATGTTCATCAGGTTTCGGTTGCAGTCAGTCAAACAGGTTTTTAACGCCAACCACCCGCCAATACCGTATTTGCCAAAGTGAAAAACTTTGATAAAACACAGTGATTCAGAGCACAGATGCCGTGGTGAAGATAATGAATGGCATTGTCAAAAGAAAATTTAACTCAGAGAAAATGTATGGAACTGCTGACGACGTAAGTGGAGATGCTGATCCAGTTATGAAAGCTAATTTTATTTGATTGTATTTGAATAAATAAATACTTTTCTAATTAGTGGGGGTTTTTTTCTCAAAACAGTACCATTTTGGGGGGATTTCGGGGAGATTTGGGGAGAATGCCAGATTATCATCTGGCAACACTGAATGGTTGCAGGCTGAAGACTGCTAGGTCACTCGCACAAGAACACATATTAAATCCATCGTGCCGATAACATCCATGTAAGGTTATCCCACATACGAACTCCCGCTGTACAAGGCATTTTCATCTTTGCTATATCGACATAAGAACATGACTGGAAGTTTTTTTAGGTGGACTGAGCTGTGGTGAGCGGTGAGTCGAACTCGGGCGCTCAGGGCGCGGCGGCTTCAAAGGGCGCTTTGTAAGGGCCGCCGGGGGGTGAGGCGGGGGCTGACGGCGTGGGGGGGAGGATGTCGATACATGCTAGGGTAGGTGTGACTACGAAGGTGCGAAGTGTAAAGGCACCTATGATAATATTGATAATAGTTGAGTAGGTAGGCTTAGAATCTGTAGATAAAGTTTTACCTTCTTGCTATATGTGAAATACATTTTGAGACTAGACGATTTGGGAATCTAGTCTATTTAGTATATTGGACATTTTCGCACACTAGGCAATGCCGCCTCGGTAGAAAATATGAAATTAAAATCTGGGAGGTTATCAATTCGTCTGTCAAGTAGGTACCTATATTCTTTTCTATCGAGTGTCTAGCCAATGTCATGTCATTGAGTTTAATTTGCGATCATAGTGAAGAGATTTTCCCAGGGTACGCCGGACGTATCATGAAATCATTTTTACCTACCTATGTATACATATATTTGTGTTGTACATACAATAATTAACTTTTGTACATTAGTTTAAAACTATCTACCTAGGCAGACATCGACTTCCTCGACCCTGTGTTAGAGTCCGTCGTCAGTTCCAGTCGCTCCATCAGTCAGAGCTAGGGTTGCCAGATGGTCGGGATTCGTCGGGATTGTCCCGACATTTCGTATGATATCCAGAGTCCCGAAAAAATACAAAATGTCCCGACAAACGGGTCACCCCAGAATCCCTCGCTTCGCTCACTCCAGGACACTGGTCTCTATATATTACAGTAAAATGTCGAGCTCGCTTCGCTCGCTCCTGGCTACGATTGAGTCATAAGGACCTATACACAATGCGGTAAAATTTTGAGCTCACTTAGAATTAAGTGAAATCTCGAGCTCGGTTCGCTCGCTCTAGGTTTTGGATCCTATAAGTTTTTATAGTGAAGCGAAATCTTGAGCTTGCTTTGCCCGTTCCGGATTTTTGGTCGTACAAAACTTGAACTCGCTTCGCTCGCTCCATGTTTTAGATTTTACTGCAACGACCTAACCTGGGCCTGGCCTCCCCTGGGAAAAAATCAATGCTACGCTTATACAAATAGCTCTGAGTAAGAGTAATTTATATTTCGTAATATTTACTTGTCCCGACCATAATCCCAAAATCCCGACTTTTTGATATTTTGCCCAGACATTTTAGTGTTCCCATCTGGTAACCCTAAGTCAGACGGACAGACGGACAGGTCAATCCGAGCCGAGCACGTTATCTATCGCCGCCGCCAATTAGTGCACGTCACACCGTTCGAGCCACGATACTGTCGCTTTAGATATTATACAATGTGCTGCTGAGTAACTGTAACACATACAACACTAGAGTACCAGCTTCTTGATTACTTCTTATCCAAATACTAGCTGCAGATGCAGATGATAACAAAACACTTAAGGAGCAGCAACTCGATGCCTCTCATTGATCCCGACTGCCCAAACCGCCACGTAGCCATCGCCGCCCTAATACGCCGCCGAGGTCCGTAAGTTACGGGCCACCCAGGGCCTTTAGACAAAGTATCTTTTCATTCGCGTTAACGACAGTAGAAAACACATAGACGAAAAAATTTTCGCTTACGCTAGTAGACCGAATATCAGTGTAACCGGGTATGAGATAGCGAATTATATGAAGTGACATTTTGGAGTCAGATGGCCGAAGTACAAAAAAGTGGATACGTCGATAAGGACAGCAATAAGAAGCGGTCTCCTTTTTTAACTAGAGCGAATTTGCTATGTGCATCTCTTACTGTCAAGACACGTGCTTCCTTCTAGTGCCTTCTCTTTCTACGAGAAAACATGAATGGACTTGACGCATGGTGACGTGACGAAAGCAAATGTTACGATCGCCAATGTCAAATCCATACATTCTGTCATTTTCTACTAGCGTCAGCGCCAATAGAATGTCACTTTGTCTAGGGCCTCTGGGGCCGTTTGAAACATTTTGACGTTTGCTTTCGTCACCATCGTTTAAATAACACATAAATAAAATAGCGTGGGTACCTACTGTACAGATTAGTAAAACACCAACATATTAATAACCGTGTTTGCAGTGTGTGCGTGAAATTGAATTGATACATAGATACTAATGTATAAGTGTAGTATGATTGTCTTTTACACCTAATGTTAAGGATGAGTCCCTACCGGCGTACGAACAAACCAGTTATGGTTTATAGTGCGTCGATTATTTGTTAATCTACAACATTGTATTGTCATATATCAATATATAAAAAAAAATAAAAAAAAAATCGTTCATTTAAGAGAATTTTATTCATGCGCGCTGAATACAAACGTACTATGGTGATATTTTCAATACTAACTAATTAAAGTCAATGAAATTTTGCAGAAACAATCTAGATACAAATCTCTATGCTTCTATGGAGTCCGATTTTCGTTAAAATATTCAGTTTCAATGCTAGGATTAATTTAAGATTTGTATGGAAATCTTTCAGGCACTGTAACTTGAAAACTATACATTTTAACGAAAATCTGACTCCATACAAGCATAGAGATTTGTTTCTAGATTGTTTCTGCAAAATTTCATTGATTAGTATTGAAAATATCACCATAGTACGTTTGTATGGAGCGCGCTCCGAATCTAATATGTTATTATTCAAATTATTGTAAATTTTATTTAATGTTTAAATGGCATAATTAATTCAGATTGTAAGACTTTGTGTAAATGCCTGCAAAGGTAGGCTTCAGTGAGACTAATCACTGCAAAACATCTGCTAAAGCTTGTACCTGAATCCAAACACAATAAATTTCATTCATTCATTCATCCATACGTCAAGTCCATACATTTTTATGTTTTCTATTGTCGTTAACGCTAATCGAAAGATACTTAGCCTAGGGGCCCATAGGTTACGGATAGTAATCGTAACTGGTTTGCTCACTACATAGACTGCAGTAATAAGCAGTAGATGCTCTCTGAGCGCATGATTCAATATTCCTACCCTGAGCGAGGCTGTGTTTGACAGTTGGAAAATAAAACTTAATAGTAAAATCCTCTCCACGTTGCGGAAAATCATCGCAATATTATTAACATTAAAGGGTAAAGTCGATTGTAGCATCCCCTTTTCTTTCTCTCACTGAAAATCTAGTGGTATCGCGTATGTGCCTACTTCGACTAAGTGCTTTTGTAAATTTCGCTGTAGTCGATATACCCATTTTAAAGAGGGTCCATAACGCAAGTCCGAATTACACATCACGTCAAGAATGAACGTAAAGTCGTTTAATGTTAGTAACAGCGTAGTTATGTTATTTGTTAGTTAAAGTAACAATAAAACGACTAATTCCGCAGACTCTGTCCGTATTGTGCAGTTTTATGGCTTCCTACCGTCGTCCGCCATTACTCGCCGAGTTCGAGGTAATCAACGTCCAGGGATTATTTACACCAGTACCTAGACTAGAACCAAATGTTACACATCTACTATATAGTGTCATTTTGATACCTCTCAATTCTTTATATCATGTCATATAAGGTCCTTCTTTATAATATAAATACGTCAGCATATAATGCTGACACTTTTTTATGGGCATGATCAGAATGTCAAACTGAACAACTTTCAGTATGGCACAAACATCGAAATCGCGAAAAAAAAACTGCTGTTCCATACAAAACTGCAAACCTACTCGAGCCAAATGTAAAGGACAGCTGTTTTTTTTCGCGATTTCTGTGTTGGTCCCTAAGAGAACTTTGTGCAGTTTGATGGTCTGATCATCCTCTTAAAAAACTGTCGGTATATTAAGTTTGGACCCTGTATATACGATGCCTATTTCATTTGGCAGACACATATTATGAGGATAATCTAGCTAATAAACTTTCGTACCTAACACGAACTACATCACAGAAAAGGTTTGGTACATAGCCTACATGCATGCTAGCCTGTGTGGAAGGAGACGTCGTCGTCTCAGAACAACACTTCTATTATGATTTATGAGACAATTATGTTGTGGAATGCAATAGACGTAACTAAAAATGTCTACATACCTACACATTTAAAATGTTTGATAAAACTTGTAAGCTGAGAGTAAAGCTGCGTTGGTCTTCATACAAAAATACATCGCTACATGACCCCCAGCAGCGCCTCACAATAGTCTCGCATCCCCTGTGCTGCGCGCTGTACTAAGTGCCTGCCGAGTACTGATACTGTTCCTATCACGTAGGTGCTTTCAATTTAGCCATTATCTTACTTACGACATCAGCAATAAGAGCAGTGTCAGGAGACTTTAAGGAAACAAGATTGCATCTGCAGCGTGAGAGTTCAGTCGTACAGGGTGTTAACAAACAAACCTGAAAACTGTTTTTCCACAATCATTAAATTCAAACTTTATTTGATGTGTATTTTTTTTAGAAATAGCATTATTTCAACTTTACCTATGAACTGAATAATCGACGTGACTAATTGGTGATACTCGTATTATCATATTCATTCACCTATCAACGTTCACATCTGAAATAAGACCTCGCAAGAAACTCTACAGAGCTCTATCTTGGGGCTTCCTAATCCTTTCTCTTTGCTCTACTTGTCCTGACACGCTATAATTTTTCCTCCTTCGTGAATTTCAAGAAATAACATTTCTTGTTATCAGCATGCGATCTGAACATTAAATTGTTTAGTGTAAATCATTGAACATTGCACCTGTGTACAACAGCGGACTACGTTTTGCTGAAACTGAAATTATGATGATGGCTTCTGTTATAGATTCTAATGTAACGGTTTTAAATTTGACTTCTATGGGATCAAACTGAAAATGCTGATAGTTTTTTAATTCGATAATCAGACCATCAGAATGGGACAGCAGATTATTTTTTGGCGATTTTGTTGGTCGTCCCATAGAGATGTAGTTCAGTTTGATGAAAATCATCTCCTTAAAAAACCGTCAATTGCACACCATGTATGTTTGTGTGGGTGTCACGTGCGTGTCCGACACAATATCGTGTGTATAGTGGACACACGCGACGTATCCCCTCCCCCTCCCCCCTCCACACGTTATTAAATACTTTATTAATATCCGCTGCCCGTTCGTTCTGTACGTGCGGTGCGCTGCCGGGGCCTGATTACTATTATGTTAAGTAAACAGAGATAATAACTAGGTATGAATTATGTGAAAATGTATCTGGTGTCTGTGTGGGTAATTCAATATTCAGTATCAGTATAGCCTGTGTCCATGTTAATATTGAATGTGATTAATTAGCCTCGTTATATCGATTATAGCCGTGTGGTTTTCAGAGGTGACCAGACGTGTCGATGTCGATACTGACTGGCTTATTTTTCAATCACAGTAAGATATCATAGCTCATGCTGACACCGAAGAAGAAGGGTGACTAAAGAATTCGTTTTTTTAGGGTTCCGTACCCAAAGGGTTAAAACGGGACTCTATTAATAAGCCTTCGTTGTCCAATATTATTGATTATAAACATGTTACAGCCATGTTGTGCTATTTTTCAATCTTTAATTTGTTTCCTTCGTTGTCCGTCCGTCCGTCCGGCCTACCTATTTAGGGTTGTAACTTAAGAACCGTAATAACTAGGCAGTTAACATTTTCGCAGAATATGGGTTAGTGTTGCGGATTTGTAAATAAATAAAAAAAATGGCAAAAAGATAAAAATTAAATGGGGTCCTCGTACAAGAAACTAGTTTTTATCGACGTTTTTCATCTCGCTCTATCATAAAAACAGTAATACATACAAGTTACCAACCCGACTCTGACTTGACCGGTTTTTATTTACTGTTTCTGTGTAGGCGAAAGCCTTGCCACTGGCACGACATAGGTAACATTCTAAGCAAAATCGAAAACTATAAAGTAAGGGGTGCTGTAAAACTAAATACAAAACGTATCGACTTCGTACTTAGCTTAGCAATGTTCTTGTCCACAATAATGAAAGTTATGTCTGATTGTACCTAAGGATGCTAGATTGTATAAGTATAATATGATATAGATTGAAAGCTAGACTATACCGTGTAAGCTTGTACGGAATTCCAAGAACTCCGTAAGGCCTGTCACATACATACGGAATTGCGATTCGGAATTCCGAATGCAAACAGGTTTTTTGTATATGTGTGAAATACCGCACATCACACATTATTCACACATATACAAAAAACCTGTTTTCATTCGGAATTCCGTTTGACGATTCCGCTTGTATGTGATGAGCCTAAGTCCGAAGATTCGGACATAACCCTTTTAGCCTTCTGCCATCTATTAACATTATAGTGCAAAGTACCAACACTAATAAGTACCTCTGTTAACTGTACATTGAAGGAGTAAGGGAGGAACTTTAATTAAGATATTTCCATTGAACTTTAAGTTAGGTATTTGAAACATGTTGTGTATAAGAAACTAATGAGTATAATGTAGCTAGACTATAACTTGTCTCGACTCCACTATGTCGAACATGTCACATTTATAAATTATAATCTGTAAGTCTAATTGTAACGGACAGATGCATTGTAAGGGCAAAGCAATTTTGATACTTGCACGTTTTCTACACGTTAATGAAGAAATATTTAATTTGTTTTATGTTTGTGTAAGGTTTTCTTTCTTACTTAGTATAATTAACTTCGTTACCTTTAATAATGATCACGAAATAAACCAATTAATCTAAATTCCAAACTGTTGTAGGAAAAACATCGATCAAGCAGTAGCAACATTCGTAACTGGCCCACCGACGAAATAGCTATTCTAACAAGTGGGCTACCGATTAAGAGTGGACGCATATCTAGGTAACGGTGGGCGAAGGAGCCGAAGGAGGCGAACGAAACGAATTTCCTTTTAATTCTTCTGACGACTCGTCCGATTCGCCGCGGATAAGTGTGCGAGGTGTCATAGAATTTCAAACAACCAATTCTAAAATTCGAATCTTTCGCCTCCTTCGGCTCGTTTGCCTCTTATAAATGTGCGTACAACTTTATGGTGGCACTCCACATGGCCTTTTTGGCAAATATCACGCATGAAAAATACGCGTTTTTACGTGAAAATAGGCATTGTAACTATAAAAACGTGGATCCCAGGAATTGTGACATTATGTGTTTATTTGCCAAATACGCCATGTGAAGTGCCAGCATTAAATTAATAAAAGAGAGTATCGCTACTGGTTACACATTGTATTGAAGTATGATACTGATGATCGAGCCGATATATAGGTACCGATAAGTACCCAAGTGAAGTGCCATCACGTCCCGTCTCCCGTCCGGGGACGCACGGGGTCCGCAGTCTGATCTGCCACCACGTAGCGTAGTGTACTACCTACCTACATACGTAGTACCTACATATCAGTAAATTGAGCAATTTGTCTCCCCGCACGGCGCACGACGCAGAGCAATCGTATTGCATCTATACAACATTATGAGCGTGTTCCTTGCACCATTTATACATTATAGAGGTAAGTAAAGCTATAATGTTACCTTAGTTCTGTCAGAAAACTATGGCTTCGTAGAAACAATTTAGCCCATCACCAGACCATGCAGTCAAAGAAAACATACGCATGCAGTACCTTCACTGCTCTACACTGTTATTTGTTGTTTTTTTTCGTTTTTGACTCAGTATTTTTAATGCACTGCAGTCAATCAAGTAAAATTAAAAAAAGTTGGTTTTTTCAATGTCATCCTCTAGAGTAGGTAGGTAGTTAGGCGAAAAGAAATTAGAGAGAAGCAAAAAAAAAACTAAAATTTCACCATTTAGAAGTCATAAAGTCTCAGCACCGTAGGGTCTGTCCTTGGTTTTAACTCAAATAACCCTCGTACCTATCTTTTGAATGGTCGGTGGGGTGAAGGTATTCTTTTTGATGTTTTTAGGACGCCGACTTTCGTATTCCGACTTGCTTGAGAGTTATTGAGATGCATTCCAATTTTCCTATACCTACAGGGTTCTTCTTAATATGCGGACACTTTTTTAAAGGGATGATCAAACCATCAAACTGAACAACTTTCTCCAGGGGACATACATCAAAATCGAAAAAAATCTCAAGTAGGTTTGCAGTTTTGTATGAAACAGCTATGATTTTTTTTCGTGATTTCGATGTTGGTTCCATAGAGAAAGTTGTCCAGTTTAGTGGTGTGAACATCCCCATAAAAAAGTGTCAGCATATTAAGAAATCCCCATAGATGCACATCAATAGTTTAAGATTACTTTTTATTTAATTTTAAAAGGGCATGTCCATTCAAACAGTAAACACGCGTGTCGGGAATAACGTATTTCGAAACTAGAGTAACAATTTCCAAGCCAATCTCGTATCTATTGATACTGGAATAGGTAACATAATGAATTAGATATACCTACAACATGGTGAGTGAAGTACTATGACATGAGAAGTCAATGCTCACTGATTGCGCTTACGAGCTGGAATTAGCTGCTTTGATGGCTTGTTACGGCTTGTTACGAGGCATCTGTCGTGTCGGTGGAGGTGGAGGTTCGACCCTCGATCGATCATACTAAACGTAGCGGTCCGATAGAGACGGACGAACACTGCGAACACAGAGCGGGTTCACATTTAGATTCGTAGATAGATACGGGCACAACACGTGACATTTTTATGGTTTCACGTTGAAATATTTGTTACACCGTTATGTTTTTTAAATGGAAACAGAGATACAATGTTGTTTTGATTGAAATACGCTTAATATGTGTGCTCTACGTACAATACATAATATAGGATACAATACATAATATAGGATCATTCTTAATATGCTGAAACTTTTCTAAGGGGATGATCAGACACTCAGCTGTCCCATACAAAACTGCAAACCTACTCGAGCCAAATGTATGGGACAGACGTTTTTTTTCTTTCGCGATCTCGATATTGGTGCCATTGAGAAAGTTGTTCAGTTTGACGGTCTGATGATCCCTTAGAAAAAGTGTCAGCAACTCAGCATATTAAGAAGGATCCTTTATGTCAAGCGAAGGGAAGGAGAGCGGAAGTGTTGGGAGAGGCCGTCCGAGGAAAGCATGCCATAAAGCATGCAGTTTTGATGCAACGATTACAATAAAGTTATCTAGGTAGTTCATTCCATTCCTTCCTCATAGGCCGATAGTTTTTTACTGGGCTGTTGGTCAGACCATCATACTGAACAAATTACTTTATATGGGGCCAACATCGAAATCGTGTAAAAAATCTGCTGCTATCCATACATTTGGGTCGACTAGGTATGGAACAGCAGATTTTTTTGCGCGTTTTCGATTTTTATTTTTAATTGTGATGGTCTGTTCATTCCTATACAAAACCGTCAGCATATAAAGAAACCCTATATTTTCAATTTTGGTTCACTTTTCTCGTTTTCTAGCACATTCAACTTAACACCAGGTACAGTCAACCTACGTCAGTGAATTTCTATAACCCAGTTTGTAGGTACATTAGCAAGTAAAATTCGTCCAACATTCGAATGTCATTGCTCCTAACAGTGCAAAGCCAGCTGCGGCTAACTCTGCGACTATTTGGAACCTGTCATGTCCGCTATTTGTTGAGTGTAGTGTACTATGTACGACGTGGTATGGTGGTGGGGTGGGGGAGGCGAGGCGAGGGGGGATGAAAGGTAAAAGTTGTCTACTTGTTATTTCGCCGCCTACTTCCCTTTGCACAAATGCCTCGTTTCCTCTGCCGCCGCCGCAGGGCTGTCACCCGCACTCGTTCATAAACATGACAAGTTGACAACATGACACGACGCGACTATACAAATGTGAATACTTACTTAGTTAGAGGTAGGCTTACATATACTTTCATATTCAGTTCAAGGCAAAAACGTTTTCTAAAGAAAGAGCTTTTTGTAAGGATCCAAAACTGAAATGCCTCCTCGACTTTAATACCCTATTGAATTATGTATGGAACAGCAATTATATTTTTTTGAAATTCCATGACTTCGATGTTTGTTCATACGGGAAAAGTATCAGACTATTCAGTTCTGTATGAAATAGTCGAGACAGCAGCACTAGCACGCCAGACAGCCCTGTTGAGTCCCTCGATCCCGGCAATTCGTACAGTTTCCTCCAAGCTAGCTATAACATTGGTACACAAACACGCGTCCGTGTCCTCGACGCGGGTTATCTTATTCATAAGACAACTTTTGTTTCCTCCTCCCTATACCTGCCTCGTCCCGCGATGCCTCTACTTTTACTCGCACGGCGCACCCCTTTCAATATCTAGACAACGCAAATAATTTGGTACAATTCGCAAGTAATAACAACGTTTGTAAAGCCGATGCAACTACAACAGAGTTCAACTTAATAATATGCTGAGGGGATGTTTGTACGACCATGAAACTCTACCTACAACGTTCTCTATGGGACCAATTATGTCGAAAAAAAGTCTGATGTCCCATATATTCAATTTAGTTAGTAGTAGAATGCAGTTTATGAAACAGATTTTTTTTTCGCGGTTCCTACTTTGTTTCCTTAGATAAAGTTGTTCAGTTTGTTGGTCTGATCGTCCCCTTAAAAAACCGTTAGCAATTATAAAGAAGGACCCTCTATTCTAATTTTAGTAAGCTATTCAATTACATTAAAAACTTGGTGTATACCAGGGCCGGGTGCGAAATTGATATAATTTGCATTCTTTTAAACAAAGAGTCTACCCATCAAACTGAACAACTTTTACTATGGGAGCAAACCAATCGAAGCAAAAAAAGTAGTCTCTTAGTTTAAAAAGATGCTAATGAAATCAATTTCAGCCTGTAGTTTGGCGGATCACGTAAATAATATTGGGTAAGGGTTTCGGCGGCAGGTTCGGAGTTCGTAACTATATAGTAATTATATTAGGTGGCGCCCCGCGGCTCCGGTCGGATCCTTTGTACTAGGGGTGATCACTAGTCACTGCACGGAACATGCATCAGCTAGACTTGTTATTAGAGACAACTTTATTTTTAATCAAATTTAAGATTGAAAAAGTCGGACAGCGAGCGCGATTCAAACTCAAACTCAAAATGTTTTATTCAAAATAATATCACATGTATAGCTTTCCGAGTTTTCTGACGTCATTTTTGACTTTACCATCGCGTCGGAAGGTGTTCCGTTGTAGAGAAGATGCGGCCAGAAACTCTCGACAGAAATTCGAACCCACGACCTGCCTATCCGGGGCATCCTCCACTCCAACAGAGCAAACAAGCTAACATGGCTTACATTCATGGCAGGCATACATTTCTTAAAGTATTTAATTACGGATTTTCAAACAATGAGAGTGAGTGAACTGGCTAATTATTATCTGTACCAAAAAGTTATTACACGGAGTGTAAGGAAAAGTATCATTAAACCTTTAATCCAAATGCTGTTCATTTCACACAAGTTCGTGAACCATCAGATTCAAAATTTTTCCAATTTTTATTTGCATAGCTTTTATAAGATAGCAAAGTTCAGATCTTCTGATGTTGGTATCTTGTGGACTCTTGTATAGTTAGCTATTTCTGAATCTCTACATTCAGTAGGGAAGACTTGAGTACTATCTTTTCACCGAACTATAATAATTCATAATTCATAATTCATAATATATTTATTTGTGAAACATAGGTTAAGTGCATATGAAAACACAGATGTTACAAGGTTATTTATAAGTGCGCTATGTTCTGCCGTTGGGCGTACAAATTTTTACATGCAGTTTTAGTTGTTGTTAATTAACCTATAGAAATAAAATGTCTGAATAAAATAACCTTATCAAATATGTATATTTATAACCTAACTAGACACATTCATAAATTTTCAACTAGTTCAAATTATCCCCTGCAGCTATCAATCAACTATCTATTCATAGGTTAATCGAAGACCACAGCTTGTCGCTCTATACTATAGGTATGTAATCATCTAGTATTAGCTGTCATAGCATAAAGTATTACCAGCCTGTGTACCGTGTCGTGTAGTAGGTACAATAGTACTGTCCCGTAGGTTGCGGTGGATGGAGTCTATGCTTCACTGATCCGATCTGTCTGACACTCCCTCTGATATCGCAAATAGTTATTACATGTCAGACTTTATTAACCTTTCGCAACAAACTTAGGTGTATTGTTCGTTACAAAGTATACCTACTGCTAATATATGTACAAGCTTAAAGAGTACAATACAAGAGCCTCGGTGGTGCGTGGTGGAAAGGTATGGACGGTCAATTATGGGGCACGGGTTCGAATCAGCACGAACAACATGCCACATACAAATGAGTTTTTCTAACTTATGTAAGTACGGCTTTTAAACAGTGTGAAGGAAATCAAGATTAGAAAAACTGCATAAGCTGAAGAAGAAATTCTGATGCGAATATGAGGTCTATCAATCCGCGTTAGTCACGCTTGGTGGACTAACGCCCATTCGCCACGGTCAGGCCTGTGCCCTGTAGTGGGAGGTATACAGGGTTCTTCTTAATATGCTGACACTTTTTTAAGGGGATGATCAGACCGTCAAACTGAGCAACTTTCACTATGGAACGAACATCGAAAACGCGAAAAAAAAATCAGCTGTTCCATACTAAACTGCAATCCTACTTGAGCGAAATGTATGCGACAGCTGACATTTTTTTGGCGATTTCAATGTTGGTCCCATAGAGAAAGTTGCTCAGTTTGATGGTCTGATCATCCTCCTAAAAAACTGACAGCATATTAAGTTGGACCCTATATACGCTGATTGATTGATGTATAAGATGAACAAGTGAGTCGTTACTTAGCGTTCTTCACTCGACTGCACGTCGATCGTTCGTCGATCGTAAGTTATAAATAGACACACTGTTCAACTGTTCTATGTATTTATCATCGACGCGTGTGTAGACTAATTAACTGTCAGCATTACCTTATTTTTGCTTTAAATTAGTTTACTTATTATTGTTAGATTAATTCTAAGAATATTAGACGTAAGTACCGTACCTACTTATTAAATATTACTTAAGTATACCTATAATATCTGTGGTTATACTAAGCAGAACATCAAAGTATTTGCTGCTCTTTTTGCAATTTGTCATTTTGTTTAGCTAAATAAATTCTGGGTCTAAATAATATTAATTATAATAATTATGTTTTGCTTGTTATAAGTAAGGTAGTCTTTCAATCCGGAGTGTCTCCATAGTAGGTACCAGCACAGCTAGCATGCCAGCCACGACAAAGCTTTTAAACGAGAAAAACGTCGTGCGCGCTCTTTCTGGCATACGTAAAATAATAAGGATGGAGGCACATCTCGATTTTTATCGTTTTCTCGGGGGTGGCATGCGAGCCCTAGTATAAATCCTCTCTGTTTCTATCCCTCTCCTCCCTGTCCCTTCGTCTCGTTCAGCACTTCTTTGACGTCGATGACCGACTCATTGACCATTCACAGACTTAATTATTAGTTCAGAGTTAATTAATTTGTTATATTTTAACACCAGTGAAGGAAAATATTGCCGTCTTTATCAGGAAGTCAAAGCACATGTAGATAGAAGAGAGGATTAGCGGTAGCTTCACCGACAATAACGTAGTTCTTACCAACTTAGGCTAGGATCATAGAGAAATTACACGCTCTATATGGTTAGGATCATGTTAGGATAGTAAATCTTCTTCTTATCGTGTGGGCAAGTCCTGGTGTCAGAGTTTTTTCAGACCGCCTTACGGCCTCTGACGTAGTTCTTATGTAACGACTAATACCACCAGAGATAGTAGCCGGGACCAACGGCTTAACGCGTGCCATCCGAAGTACGGGATCATATTTCTTTTCAGACAATCAGGTGATGCCCTAACCAACTGGGGAAAAACGCACAAAGTGACATATCACTAGGTGTAATCGAACCCACGCACGACCTCCGAGTCAAGAGCCCAATGCTCTTAACCATTAGACCACTGAGGCAGTAAATAATTATGCGATGATACATACGGAAGAGAGCTCAGCGCCTCAATCTTGAGGCAGCGGTTCCATTCCTGGCCTGTACCACTAATTCTACGGAATTTATGTACGGTAGTATTTATCATTTACTAGCTCGGTGGTGAAGGAAAACATCATAGGGAAACATACCCGGAAAAACACTATAAGTTCGGAGGTACCTATGTGCAAACATGGGTGAGCTTGGGGCGAACACAAAGGACCAGCGATGGTCTAAGACTAAGTGTTACATAACGACCCTTACTTGCAATAGTCTAACTATAAATCAATAGGATAGTAAATAATAATGGTATTGGTTATTTGGTAAGTATTGAGAGTAATGTAAACTATAGACTCGTCAACATTGACTTCTCACCGTCGTCAAGTTAACCAAGCTATCATGACCTCCACATCATTAATATTCTTCAACGAACATTGAAGCAACTCCATAAAAAATGCAGGTCTTATTTCACAAATAGTATAAAAACAGAATAAATAGTATTGTGATGTCAAACGGAATGTCACGTATTGTATACATATTGTATACAAGACGGTGCGAGCGGGGCGCAGAGTCGCGACCCGTCACAGGTCCATCTTTGCATACAATATACCTACTACATAATCACCGTGCATACAATACACATATACTACCCTATGTACCTACCTAATAGTATGGATAGATACTAGGTTAGGACCTTTTTAATTTATTATGATTTCTGACACCCGTTGCATTAATTCTTACATATTAAACCTAGATGTAGGCTTCGACTAAAGCACAATTTTACTGAAATATGTATAACGGCGTACTCTATATTGTATGCTCTACACGAAATTACCTCGTCGCTTTTTAGCAGAGAGTGAAAATGATAGGAGATAAAAGACATAAATTTCTTAATTGGGATAATTCCGCAGGATATTCCGAATTTTGTGAAAATTTTACCAAAAGTAAAGTAAAGTTGGCCGTTAACTGTGTTTGCATTATAAAAAACGGAACTTTTATGTAAAGCTTAGTCAAAGCCTGTGCGACCACCCCACCCCTCTTCTCAAGGCTCATGTATTGTAGTTGACAGGACAATGAGCTAAATCGTTGAGTTTCTTATTAGTTTTTCGTTTAAACGTACAGACGTCACCCTTATCAAACTTCACGGTAACAATAGATTTTACCCTTTATGAGAATAGTCCATGCAGAGCGCCCGAGCGCACTGAGAGAGAGTTCTGAATTGTCTAAGGTTTCTCCATGCGCGCTTATGTCATCTTAACCGTTGGTCTCCCATAAACTGTGTGAACAACATGAAAAAAAAACTCGGCCTCTACCAAGATGCGTCAGCAATTCTCCAAGGGGATGTGTTTACTACAGCATAAGCATATCCACGCATTCCACGAAATTGTGATGTCCATAATTACAACACACGAAATAAAAATAAACTGATATTTCCACACTTTCGGCTTAGTAGGGTCAACACGTCTTTCATGGGTCACTGTATACGCTGTTATAATAAAATCCCAGAGACCATTTTGAATCTTTCCGAAAACTTGTTTAAAACTCAGATCAAAAAAGTCCTCTGTAAAAAAGCATACTATAAACTGGATGATTATTTAAATGATCAAAATGCTTGGGTCTGAGTTTCACTAACATATAGTTTACTGTATAGTATCATTTTTTTAATTAAATAGACTATGTATTACTGTATACATAACCTTAGCATAAGAATTTATATTGTAATAGTCATTAAGTCGTGTTATGCTGTAGAGTTTCTGGCCGCATCTTCTCTACAGCGACAACACGTTACGACGCGGTGGTAGCTTAAAAAAGAATTGACGTTTAATAAGTGTGCTTCAGGCTCCTATATTGAATAAATGATTATGATTATGATTATGATTATGAGCATAAACATACGACTATATTCCCCGAGGGAGTAGTCAGAGATATGTGATATGTATGTGTGTGTGTCGATTGTGTGTCTTGTCAATTTCCGTTTTTTGTGAGACGTAGCGTTGAACGATCCGACAAGAAGTTATATTTATAAAGTTCAACCCGCCCCACCCCGCCCTGGGGTGTGGTGTGAACAGGTTCATTTCACGTGACTCAACTCAACGGCTCAAAAATGCCATAGATGAATTAACTTACTTGTCTCCATAATGGTACGTACCCCCTATTCGGGAGAGGTGTAATGCAGTGACATTTCCTCGTATACATTCAACACCTCAGCATCATGTATTGATTCAGTAACTGGGTCCACGACACGACACGAGGCGGCACAGATAGTCTGTCGGCTCCCTGCGGACCTCGCCACGACCTCGTTTCGCTTTACCTCTTCATCTATTTATAACTAGATATGCCCGGCATGCGTTGCCATGCCCCTTTTTACCCGACACACACTTGACCATTTTTTTTTCCGTATAAAACTTCCCTGGACTTCCACAAATATTTCAGCCAAATCTTTCCAGCCGTTCTCGAGTGATGGCGTGACCAAGGGCAATAGGGACTCATTAAAGTGGTCGAGATAAGTTGGTAAAATGAAACTAAAACGAAACGAAATGAGGTGAAGCAGATCATAAAACTGAACAACTTTCTGTAAACAAGTGATAACATCAAAATCGCTATAAACTGATCGCAATCTTAAGAACAAAACGACTCCTCTCTATTCAAAAATTTCAAATTTTTAATGATGTTGTCTTAAAAAGCTTTAAAAGCTATAGCCCTTCCAAAAGTGTATTAATAAAAGCTCTATGTAAAGTTGTACAGTGAACCTCCCTCGTTTAACTTCAAGTATTGAAAGGCTATTTGTACAAGGAGGGCTCTACCAGATGGTAGAGCCTCTACAGCTCTACCTGCCGAGTGTTAGTAGAGTCAACAATTAATATCTAGAGCCGTCCGACCCACACATACATCACTATCAAAGTGTAGACGCACCGTAGTGCGGTGGCCAAGTTACAGAAAAGGGAGTGACTGTGTTAGTATACTGAGGCACAGATCATTTAATAGTTACACTTACAGTTACTACACTGAGGTACATGAATCATTTCGAGCTCCTTATATTAGAAACATCATCTACTCTACTTACGTTCAATTTAAAGTATTCATATTCCACCAAAAATATGAATTGGATGGGGCCGACTTCGAAATCACGAAAAGAAAATCTACTGTTTCATACAAAACTGCGAATTTCGATATGGGACAACGGATTAACTTTATTTTTTTGACGTTGTTTTTGTAGTTAATGTTGTTCAGTTTGATGGTCTAACTCAAACTAAATCACCACCAACCTTTAAATGTTACTAGGGCATTTTATTACACCCTGTAAATCTCAACACTTTTAAATGTAAAGACAACAAAGCCTACCTACTCATATTTACTAAGTTAGAAACAGATTTGGACAAAAAAGATCTTGCAAAGAAGAGAAATTTCAAACACAAATCAATACAATTCCCCTCGGCTCTGCAGAATCGATTTATCAAGCTTAAACTTACGTAACAAAAGATGTCTTAAATCCTATCTTCTAAGTCTTCTGACACAACTAACTACAAGAATAACGTTAAGAAATAAAGTACTCAGATGAGATTATCTAAACTCTCATAAGGAGTTTCGAAAGCTTTTGCTGCGGATTATTATTGGTTCTTTTGAAGTTTGATATCAGTTAAAGATTGGTTTACGTTAGCCACATGATAGATCATCAACTTCAACAACGGAGTTTGAAACAGTGGCCGAAATCAATCAAATCATTACAATTATTTGACTACTTTTAATGTTGCTAATATCGAACATAACATCATCATTGTCAGCCTACATACGTCCCACTGCAGGGCACAGGCTTACCCTCAGGGAGGGTGTATTGTCCACCACGCGTGCACAATGCGCTAACATAATAAATAATTCTTTATTTGCACACCAATAACAGACAAATACATTAAATAATAAGAATGAGAAGGGTACAAAAGAAGTCTTATCACCAAAATGAACTTATCTATATCTTATTAGATTTCTTCCAGGCATGCGTTGGATGGAAGAATTGTGCAATGGCGATACACAAGTAGGTACAGTAAATTTTTAATTAAATAATATAAAAAGTTACAACACGTATCTACTATACATCGAATGCCGACTGTACAAACAAACTTTCCATCGCTTTAGCTCATTCACCACCACATTTATTGTAAGTTCTTGTTGAATCACTGTAGTTACCCACGCAGTATTTATCGAGCACTTAGGGCGATTCCAATAGAACCGAATATTATTATAGAAAGCTATTGTATAGTACGGTATATGGAATGTGTACAATAGATGGATGGTGAATAGCGCCGGTAACGTGACGTGACGTGGGCTAGGGAACAACGCCCTTACCGTTCTACCTACTGCGTGGCGTGACGCATGACGCATAGCACTGCGATGCGTGCGTAGAGTATATAAAATACTAAATACACAACAATATAATCCAAACAGGTAAACATACATTTTGTTAAATAGCAAAATATAACTTTTACGACGAGTCAGCCCAAGCACGTACGTACTTATGAACCGGGCCTGCGCTGGGATAACATAATTATGCTGTCGGTTGAATTCAAGGGACAGAAGAGCAGATCAATGGTTGATGTTGACGACCCGGTTGCGTTGGTGTAATGGTTGCCACGCCGGACTGCCAAACCAGTAGGGTGCTGGGTTCGAATCCCGGTTATGTCTAATAAAAAAAAATCCATACATTTTGTTTTGGGAGACTTGTATGTATACAAGGATCTTTCTTTCCATCAGACCTATTCGGGATCCAAGACCATCAAACTGAACAACTTTTTTATGAGACTAACATCGAAATCGGGAAAAAAATCTGGTGCTTGGGTAAAGTAGGAAGTAAATACAATATCAGTATTCTGTAACTACCTGTACATAATGCTCTTTAAATATATTACGTAAAAATAACCCCTATAACAATATGTAAATCTTTTCATTTTACATAACCAGTTTTAACTATGTAGCGGAGCTACGAGAGCTGACTAAGCAACAATGCCGAACACATCGATCGAGTCGATGTAAACAGAGATCTATCTAGGTCAGCGCATGCGACCTAGCACGTCACACAGAAGACGGCCAATCACAATATGGATCTGTCCAACGCATCACAGCTCATTACGAATAACAACCAATCATATGGCGAGTCCTGAATCGCACTATCGAAGTTATCAAGAGACTTTGCATATATACAACATCCAACTAAGAACTGTTGGACCGCGGTCCCGGGCATTCCAACTAGCCCGTGGAAGATCTTCCCTTTTCCTCCAAACTGGTGACCACCGACAATTGAGCAATCAACTTTCTGGTACGTAGCAGTTACTGAAGATGGCAGCAACACGGAGCAGCAACGAGGTCCTGAACTAGCCTACAAAGCATAAAGGTCCCGCATCTCCGCAGCAGAGGTTATCGGCTAGCGCAACGGTACAGCAACCATTGGGGTCACACCGTCACACGCCGTATACATGCCTTCATGAAGAATTGCCATGCCTGGACTGAATGCGTACCAAGCAAGCTGAAGACAAGTTTCGACGCTCCGTCTGGAGGGGGAGTACTGTAGCGGAGCTACGAGAGCTGACTAAGCAACAATGCCGAACACATCGATCGAGTCGATGTAAACAGAGATCTATCTAGGTCAGCGCATGCGACCTAGCACGTCACACAGAAGACGGCCAATCACAATATGGATCTGTCCAACGCATCACAGCTCATTACGAATAACAACCAATCATATGGCGAGTCCTGAATCGCACTATCGAAGTTATCAAGAGACTTTGCATATATACAACATCCAACTAAGAACTGTTGGACCGCGGTCCCGGGCATTCCAACTAGCCCGTGGAAGATCTTCCCTTTTCCTCCAAAACTATTTTTAGGATTAAGTGCCTATACTCTATCAAACGATTAATTTTCATGTGGTTTTGTAAGAATTATTTGTAATGTTCAGTTGTCCACGCGGAC
The DNA here is from genome assembly GCA_963693445.1 of Agonopterix heracliana. NCBI lineage: Eukaryota > Metazoa > Arthropoda > Insecta > Lepidoptera > Depressariidae > Agonopterix > Agonopterix heracliana. Next base: position 17,687,210 of record OY856326.1, on the reverse strand, counting down.
GAAGTCGCGGGAAACGGCTAGTCTTAGATAAAATCGTCGAAAGACCCTATAGAATATTTATGTACGATTTATATAATAATTTTCTGTCGCGCATACAACTGATGACGATTAAAATAGATAAGGACATAATATAATTCATTTAATTATCTATCTCTATCAGTTACGTTGTCATTTCATTAAAATTGATCACTGAAAGGTCGCAATCAATAAACTTAGCATCTACGCAGGATGAGATCACATCACTTAACACTCTCTGATAGATTGTATTTAATTTACCTCATGCCTGTCCTTAATCGCACGTTTATTGGACAAACATTTCGACATCTCGCCTCTAGGTCTAGTGTTAACGTAACCTCAATCCGTAAGGTTAATAGACATAACGTCATAATCAACAGATGACGCGACGCGTCACACGACTAGTCGCACGACATGTATCATTAAAAACGAAAGCGGATTTTCCTGTTTAAAGAGACCCGACTGATGGCTGACGAACCGGGAATACAATAACCACCCTCTTCCCTGTTCCTGAAACCTTCTAAATCTTCTGCAGTAAGTGCAAACGCATATCTTGGTCGATCTACTGGCCAACGTTCTGTGGGTCGCCCTAGGTATCGCCGGAACGACGTGCTACTAACGGGAGATTGTGCAGGATCGGGGAAAGAAGTAGTAGCGCTCTCTCGTCGACCCACTTTGAGTTGCTGAGCCAGCGGAGTCAAGCGGGGTCCTCCAACCCGCCCGGAGCCCGGATGTGATTAAGCCGCACTTCTAACTATGCCACGTATTTTGGAGCCTACTTTTAAAGTGACACACACACCGCATCGCATACCGAGTACCTACTCGAGTAGAATACCCGCCGCGTCCGTGTTTGCCAAGTTAATTGATAAACTTGGTTTAATCGAACTCGCTCAGGAATGTGTTGAAAGTTGAAGCCGCGGTGCCGCTAATCACTTACTGCCTTATCAGGGTAATGTAATCATATACCTACTCGTAGGTACCTACACGAACATGATGTACGTGTTAAAGCCAGTTAAACAGCAATTTACAATCTATGGCAGTGATGGATGATTTATGAAACAAAATAAAAAGTAATTTCTTGTATGTGTGAACCACTGTGGCTTGGCAAAGCTACTTGGCCGCATTTGACTCTAGCTAGGTCCATAATTAATAATAATGACCAAAAATAATAATACTCGGGTACTATAAGTTAGCTTATTGTGACATATAAGTAGCAGGTAGGTATTAAGTACGGAGTAGATACTCGTAATTTTCTGAGTTACTTACCTACTTCAGCAATGTTAATAACGCGTCATGTCATGTTACTGAAGTATAAATGGGTACCTACTTCATATTACAATTGGTATATATAACAAACCGTAGCGCGTAGTTCTGTGAAACCTCATTCAACAAACCAAACAGCAATTACGAAATACATCACAAATTCTAACAGCCCTCCAACTTGAGCGAAGAGTGTGCGTCCGACCGAATTGTTTTGTTAAAGAATGGAGCAATAACTCGGCAGGATTCGAGGAAACGCTCCGGAGTCAAATATCGCTGCGAGCAAATACCATTAGCGAACGAAGCTCCGGTGTCCTCCCGTCCATCCGTCTGTCTGTCCGTACTCCGCCCGCTGCGAGTGCAAACACAAGCATACCTAGCTATACTTGTACAGAACACAAAGGGGTTGCTGTTATCTCCAACTGGCAGCTTATCCTTGTTAGGGCGTGGTATGTCACAAAAAATACAATAAAGCCTTCTCCGTAAGCGCTGCGAGCCACGCCATCGTCACGACGAAGGACGTCGATGCCTGCCCCGGCCGCGGCCCCGGCCCCGTGTCTACTCAGCTGATTCACAATCCGATTAAAAACTAACGATTCTCTGAAGTCGTAGCTAAGCCCGGCTTTGCCTTTCGGTAACCATTATTATTATTTCATTTAGTGTTCGGACGAGACGGGGAAACTTCAATCCGGATATTTATAGATAAGTACACTTAACCACGAGTAATATTGAGGTCGGGAAACAAATAACCAGTGTACGTACTTTAAGTCGAACGAGAGGTGGACGGACAATAATGGCGGTGGACGGTTCAAAGTACGGCGGAGAGCAATTGAACGGAACGTCTATCTATTGAGTGCCGCCAGCTACTCGTACATCCTTTATTGGAGTCTCGAAACTGCCGGCGAGTACCTCGACGTAGCCCACACCACATATACCCACGTACATAGTACATACCCACGTACCTACATACATACAGCTCGACGGGAACGGATAGCGGACTGCTGGGAATAATACAAAAATACAAACATTTCCAATGCACGTACGACTGACACGCGCATCGAGGATTCCATTCCATACTACCACACAATATACAAGGTGTAAACTGAAATGCGTTACATACTTTACAAGGTGCTTCAGACCAGCAAACTGTACAACTCCTACCTATGGGACAAACTTTGAAAACGCGATAGGTAGAAATAGAAATCAGCAGTTTCGAACATTTTTGTCGAGTAGCTATTGACATTTTCAACAGGATGATTGGATTGTTGGATGGATTGAGGATTTGGAACAGCAGTTGTGAAAGTTGTTTAGTTTGATGGTCTGAATGAACCACCGTCTTCGATAATGTAACTAATTGAATTTTATTACACCCTGTATTCCTGTATACAAGAACAGACTGGAACTGGCTCATATAGGGTCCTTCTTAATATGCTGACACTTTTTTAAGGGGATGATCAGACCATCAAACTGAACAACTTTCTCTATGGGACCAACATCTAAATCGCGAAAAAAAAATCTGCTTCTCCATACAAAACTGCAAACCTACTCGAGCCAAATGTATGTGACAGCTGATTTTTTTTTTCGCGATTTCAATGTTGGTCCCATAGAGAAAGTTGTTCAGTTTGATGGTCTGATCATCCTCTTAAAAAACTGTCAGCATATTAAGTTGGACCCTGTATAAAAGGAAAACAAACACGTATTTGGTCCTAAATCCGCTAAATTATGAAAACCTATAATTAGATGCATGCATACTTAATTAAAAGCTAAATAAACTATTAGTTTCACCACAAAACCACAGGTAGCGATAATGATGCAACCAACCATCGCTTATTTACAGCATTTATTATTCATCGAATAAATCGTATCAAGCGAACAAGCGCCCACGGAATTCAACAAAAAGTACATAATAGTGAGTACATAGCTAGCAGCTGTGTTGCCGACCGTACTACACACATTAATGCCTAATTAAGAGAGTTATCGGGTCTGGTCGTGTTGTGGTTTTTGTACGAGTAACGAGCGGCGTGTTTTTTCCCGGGGCGTGTGTTTTCGTTTCCACGTGAAGTAAACACGATACGGGCTTCGTATTTCGTGGAATGCGTCCGCAGCGCTCGCTGGCTGGCTGGCGTGGGCTCTGGGCTGCAGATAAACAACTGGCCGTGTTTTGGGCCATTGTTCTGTATCACGCGACGGAACCCTGCGGCTCTGCGGCACGCAACACAACACGAAACACACGCTCCGAGCACTCCCAAATATGTAGGTATATTATCTCTAGACATCATCATGCAAAGATATTCAACGGTGCTATTATATCTCAATCCGATAGGATTGCCTTAACAGCTAACCTCGACATAAAGACGCTTTCGAAAATCAGATATTTGCGATAGTATTTTCCATAAGTCAACATCATCATCATCATTTTATCTACTTAATACTGTTTGTTGTTATATTGAGAAGTAGATTAGAAAATGAATCTAAGCAATTCTATGCCTTCTATCGAATAGGTGAACGATTCGATTCTGTATTCACGCAAATAACAGATTTCTATTTCTATCGTCTAAGTTAGACGGATTTGGATGAGATTAACATTTAGTACATAGTTCGTCGTGACTCTCGTCTTATCGTATATCGGCACAAACAATATGCTACATATTGTATGGAATCTGTCACGCGTCCACGACTAGATTAGTACAAGAGAACACGACATACTCGTTGATATGTATACGCCAGTCATATAAAACATTGTATCAAATAAATCGGTTTAGTGGTTTTTGCGTGATGCGCGAACAATCAAACAAACATTTACGGTTTAATAACAGTACTAGATTTTCCTACGACTTCGTCCGCACCGGCACTCGTCATGATAGTGAGATCTAATATATATCAGTTTATACGTCTAATCATAAGCTTTCATATACAAAAAGTTACATTAATATCGGTTCAGTAGTTTTCGCGTGGTGCGCGAACTAACAACCAAACAAACATTTACAGTTTTGTTATTGTATAGATACATTATTAATCATACTCAAGTTCGTTTTGCATAAAATAAATCATTCTCCACTGAGTTATGTCTTTTTTATCCTTTACAAAATTCTTGCAATGAGTCAAGCTCCATTTTTTGAAAAACCGATTTCCCTTATATTTCGTTTTTTTCCTGATAACAAAGGAATCAATCACAGTACAGAGTTCAACTTGTGTTTATATTAAAGTTACATAACTGCTTTATAAATTCATTTCTTATAATTTTCCTCGTAGAATGAGTATTTTAGCCGATATCCTGTTCGGAAGACGGCTAAAACTACAATTTTGAACTTTTTGAGAAAAATGGCCAATGTTTGAAGTGTTGTGTCTCAAGACCTACTTAATTTACAGAGCTGCAATTAAATTTATATTATAGATAATTTTGTCTTCTTTAAAAACGTAGTGCACAATTTTTATGCAAGATGCACCGTTTAGAAGTTATATGTCAAAACCTGAAAAATGTCCGAAAAATGCGTGGTTTTTCGAGCACCCCTCGGTTATCACAGGTCTTTCGAAACTGCAAAATTGGTTTTATACTGCTGGTATCTATCCTAACAACATCCCAAAAATGCAGCTCCGTGCAATCAATTGCGACCTAAGGCGATTTCTATGTCTACCGTGACTGGCGTAGTAGCACAATGTGAGATAGCAGGTGACAAACTATAACTTATATTAGTAGACAATGTTTTGAGAGCGATCGTGTTCATGTCACAGACAGAGATAAAGGTTTGGAAAGTCTACAGTGAATTTTAAATTACGAAAATAAACATAAAGATCGTCTAACTCTCTCTAGGTATCTTTGTGAAAACATTATCTTATTCGTTAGACCTATCTATGTGAAGTACGACTTTCAAACGATAACAATGTTTAACCAATGTAGTTTAACATAATTCTGGCTTTGAACGATGCGTGACGGACCCACCATACCCCTGTGTCATTGATCTTATAAATACAACGTGTAAAGCAACTATAAAGCAGCTAGTTTGCAAGTTTTTTCAGGGCATGACTTCAAATTACATAATTCAATTTTCGACTGTGTAATACGACCCGAATGATTTGTAATAAAAGTTAAATATGTACCTATAACCCATCTATCCTAGGTCTAACAGTTACAAAGTAAGTATCATCATCATCATCTCAGCCGATTGACGTCCACTGCTGGACATAGGCCTCCCCCAAGGACTGCTACAACGGCCGGTCCATGTTGGGGGGTTTTGCCATAATCACCACGCTTGGCAGGCGGGTTGTCGATCGCAGTTGGTTGGATATGTATACTCAGAGGATGCTGCTGCACATCCTCTGGTAGATCCCTTAGTCGCCTTTTACGACACCCACGGGAGGAAATGGGATGATGCTATTCTTAGCCGGCACCACACGGGACGGTAAGTATATCATGTATTTATTCAGAGTTTTCGCTGCAAGTTTTCTATAACCATATGCTAGCTATGCCTTTGTGAAAACTCCATCTAATCGAACTCAGTTCAAACAAACAAACAGATCGTAAACAGAGAAACATTCTAAAAAGAGTTTCAATAATGCATTCTGTTACGCCTAATTATGTCTCTCAGTTCAGTTTGACGGTCTGATCAATTGATCATACCCTTAAAAATTTTCAGCATATTTAGAACGACCCTATACAGGGTGTTAGGAAAAGTATCATTAACCTTTAAACCACATACTCTACCCATCAGATCAGAGCAAAAAAAAGTCAGCTGTGCAATACCTACTCGACGCAATCGTATGGGATAGCAGATTTTTTTCCCCATACTAAAAGTTGTTCAGTTTGATGGGTAGGGTCTTTGGTTTAAAGGTTAATGATACTTTTCCTCACACCCTGTATATAATATTTGCAATTATCCACACCAAGTTTACTATTTGAATGTCCTAGTGATACCATCAGGTCTGTTGTAACTCTGAAGAAATGGGTGTATAAAACTTGTAACAGAATCTATAATGAATTCTGACCTATGGCTTTAATTCTGTTTTACATAGATTAGGTTTCTATTTATATACCCTGCTGAGGGATTGATGTTGTTATTGACTTGAATTTTAGAATTTTAACAGAAACAGTATGTCAACAACAGGTGACAAAAGATTAGAATGAGCGCTGATATATCATTGTATTGTTCGCCGGGTCGTTACGGTTTGGTGTCGTATTGCCACCGGCACCGGTCGGTCAGTAAACACGTGTGGTTCCCACGAGCGCAGCACCACCTGCCTGCAGCGAGCACCGGCCGGCACCAGCAGACACCATACCGGCACTGCCTTGCCGCGTATCTCCTGGTTACATTACAATGGATGCGCACAGTCTACGCCTCATTGGAGGTGCGATTCATTGAGTATTATGTTCAAACTGCTTTGTTACTGATTTCGCTCCGCTGACTGGTTTTGTAGGAAAAAAAACTGCAAGGTGCCACAAATAAGTATCCTAGAATGGTTTCTGTGATTCATATTGTGTTAGGTATTGTATTTTATGTATAGGATCTCGTAGAATCCCACACCACTGCAGGGTAATAACGGAGCTGAACAACTTTTTCTAAGAGGTCGACGTCACAATCACAAAAAAAAATCTATTTGGGTCGAATAGGATTGCAGTTTTGTATGGAACAGTTAATTTTTTTCGCGATTTCGTCCAATCCCATGGAAAAAGTTATTTAGTTTGATGGGTTGATAGTAGCATAGCATATGCTCACGACTATATTCCCCGAGGGAGTAGTCAGAGATATTCTGAAACCTCAGAACATCTACGTTTCACTAGTAGTACAGAGACTCTATCCAGCGTAACGGGTAGTGAGTCCGTTGCCACATAAGATGGACAATGGGTACGTTTTTTGGTGGTTTGATCATTGAACCCTGTATGTATTGTGATCTATGGAACACAATCTCCCGCACAGGATGGACGCAAGCGTGCTTGCGGCTCGACGCGCCACATCCGCGAGGATGCGGGCCCTCCCCCCTACCCCTCCCCCTCCGGTCCTCACAACACTTGTCATCAGAGAATATAAGACCCTCACGAGGCACAAGGTGCGAGCACAAGATATTGTTACAGAATTGAGGTAATCTAACGGGGGGGCAGCAACAATTGTGCGGAGCTCCGCGTCCGGGAGTGTGGGCCTCATTGTGAACTTCATATCTTACATCCTTTTAGATATATCCTAATTCCATAACATCCGTGAAAACTATGAATGGAAAGAGAACTGATGTGTTAGTTGGGTCTAACACGTTGGGTCTTACTGATGGGTCTTTAGGAATTCACCATAGATTTCTTAGCCTGGACACTTATCCCTTAGAAAAACTGTTTACAAATAGCCTGATTTCCATAGAAAAGTTTTGATTAAGTTTTCATTTGAAAATTTGTTTACCACAACAAGGCCACAACCGTAATTAACAACAATTAAAAAAACTAATCAAAGTCTCCATGGATAAAACGGATTATGAAAGTATTTTGTTTATTAGTGCAAGTTGATTCTAAAAACCAAAGAAGAAAATTTTTAATGATTGGTGATGTTAATTCGATTGATTCGTGATTGGTATACTATAAAAATAAATATATATATTTTTTTTAATTGTAACTTATCTATTAAAAATTCGGAAAAATCTACTGCATTTTATAAGAAAATTAAAAAAAACGAATTTTTCCAAAATCCGGTCGCAATTCTGTCAGGAGTCCAAAAATCCTGATGTATCAGGACAAATCCTTCGATATGGTAACCCTATCTTAGCGAAGGTACAGCTCCGTTTGAATTCAACAACACTTCCATTAACTATTCGACGTCGCGAGTTAATTAGGCTGCACATGTAAATGCACTCGCTAACCCTGTTAGAACTAACCGCAGCCCATACACATACGAACACGACCGTCACGAGCGTCCGTTTGTTCGTCATCCTACATTTGACCCGCAAACACACTATCCATAGAATCGTTTTGACACCTCCACTATAATGTCGCTCTACTTACACTCGATAATTATTAACCTTCGCTTGCTAAACGAAACTAAAAAAAAAATCGGTCAAGTGCGAGTCGGGCCACTCGCATCGAGGGTTCCGTACCACACCACCACAGAACACAACATATTATAAGGAAAAAAACTTGTTTTCTTCGACCTTAAGCGTGAGATCGACTCGGACTTGGCCGGTTTTTATTATTTGTTGTTACACTGTAAAGTTTGCTCTATAATCGCACCAAGTATGATGCTTGTATGTATTACCGTTTTTACTATAGAGCGAGAAGAAAAAACGTCGATAAAAACTAGTTTCTTGTGGAGAACCTCTATTATTTATTACTTTTTGACTTTTTAATTATTTGTCAACAAGTCCGCCGTAATAACGCATATTCTGTGAAAATTTCAACAATCTAGCTATTACGGTTCAAAAGTTACAGCCCTAAATAGGTAGGACGGACGGGCGGATGGACGGACAACGTAGGGTCAGTAATAGGGTCCCGTTTTCACCCTTTGGGTACGGAACCCTAAAAATTAGTTGCGTAGCGTAGGTCTGTCTGTATAGCAACAGACTCTACGGCCCGGTCTGAAGGCTGGAGCTAGTCCACCTGGATGCGAGGCAGCAACACTGCAGGATCACATATCCATTTACCAGAACGATTCAACACCAGAGATAGGAACATAGCAAGATTTATACTCAATACTCAAGTAGTTCGATAATACAAACGGTTAAATTTTGCATCAACAAAACCTTTTAAATTCTGGTCTCGTCTCATCACGTCCCAACGGGGTTTATCCAATAAAGGTGCTGCGGGGCAGTAGGCGGAAATTGATTGCACATCGCATCGCAGTGGACAACCACCATTACTGAGGCGTTCATGAATGCATCGGCATCGTTATGCACGATACGAACTTAAGGAAGCTATGCACGATTATAATTCAGTCCCCTTTGTAATACTTTGCATTCCTAAAAAATGTTTAGAATATTTAATTCAAAACGTCTATCCCCAGGCGACCCTCTGGAGATGAAGGGGCGAGGGGGAGTCAAGCAAGATTTTATTGAAATATTTTAAAGAATACTGGAATAATATGAAAAACTTTTGCTAAGAAATCTATGGTGAATTCCCAGTGCAACATTTCAATTTTCTTTCCATTCCAAACGTAGCTCTGTCATCCACATTCATTTTTATTGAAAATACAAAAACGAAATCTTTGCTTTATATTTTGTAGCAGTTAGCAATGTGTCTTACTACCCCAAAAGGAAATATAAGTTTATTTAAGTAAACAGTTTATGAGGGGAGTTCACTCAGAGAGCCTCCCCGAGTGACTTTAGGTACTGGAGAACAATCGCGCTGATTTGAAACGAAGTTCAATCCTTATTTAATTTCAGTTCTAATCACATTGCAACCCAATTACTTTGTGATTAAGCGATCTGTCAAAACGTCTCTAACTGGCTGTCAAATGATTAGCACATAATACGCGAATATAATATACTTAGCGATATATCCAAGAATTTTAGTGCGATATCCAAGAATTGTATAATGTAGGTAGGTATTTAGTCTTCTTGGTGATACCACAGTGATACCACAGGTGATTCCGAATACCGATGTGTAAAAAGTTGTGGTTCGCATCGCACGCGGTCCAATGACGGTTCAGTGGAGATTGGTCTCCTGAACTCCCGATACGTCAGGCGTACCCTGGGCAATCAGCAGCCATCTTCACCACGATGCATGCCAGGCTCTATAACAGCCATCGACTCGGCAGAAGAACAACAGTTTATGTTTTTTTGAGACTGACAATAAACACCGAGAGTCAATGAAAGGAGTGTAATGTTCGTTCGTAGTCAACCAGCGAACAGGCTACTCACAATCGCCTCTCACAAGTTAGAACAGCTCGTATAAGGAAACTTGCTAATTAGTACAGTCAGCAACTCCCTATTGTTACACTATACATGGTGCCGGCTAAAAGCACGACTTATCCGAATCTGTATCCGTTAATGATACGATAAAATGTTGCGTAAACCTCCGCTTTACGACCAAAACACTTAAATTACTCACTCAAACACTCGTATATTAAATTAACTTTTCGTCACAGTTTAAAATATGCAGAATAATAGGTCTTTTGTAAGTGGGAGCACATTGTACTTCACCACATTTTTAAAACCGCTCTTCTTTATCGTAATTCATGCTTATTTTCTGTTAGACCCTCTCTAGACCTTTTATAAATATTTGTTGATAAATAGTATTATCTAACCACTATAACTATATCGATTGATCATCTATTATCGTAATCCTAGTAGATAGGTAGGTATAGAGGTACCAGAACGAAAGGCTCCGTGATTCAACTTCACATAAATCGGCATCCTCGGTCGGTACTCTCACAGATATTGATCATCTCATAGGACCACACTGTGGCCGCCTCCACTTTGAGATCAAGTCGTAAACAAGGCTTCACAAACTTTATGAAGACTGAACATTGCGGGGTGGGAGGGGGTGAGGAGCGGGGCGGGGAAGGGGAACAGAACTCGTAGGAAATAATCGGATTTGGTGCACGATTGCGCTGCGGCTCGAGACAGGCTGCAACCGCAACTTTGTCGAGCTCTTGAACCCTTAACAGTAGGACAATAAACAAAGAAGTTGATTCATCTCGCGCCGCTACAAGCCAGCTGCGAGCCGGTCGATCGAGACGTCGATAACCGACGCGATGGGAGGGGAAACCAGACACTTGATAAATTGCGTTCTCTCTCCATCCATCCGTGGCAACTATTGTATCTCTGAGATAGCTATTTTTAAACTTGGTAGAAAAAGTTGCAAATAAATCAGAGTAAAGGTTTATCCAGACTAACATCTAAGCAGTGTAGGTGGTCCGGTGCATACAATGCAGCTAAGGGCGAAGTGTTGCTGTACAAAGGTGCAATTATCCGGAGAGTGCACGTGAGGCGGCGACGGCAGGCAGCAGGCGGCAGGCGGCAGACGCGGGCGACGCATTACCATACCCAGTAGTGTAGGGACCTCACGTTTTGAAACGTTGGTACATAACATAACATAACATAGGTACACACGATACCTACGGAATGGTGTACTTATAGCCTCCGTTCATAACATTAGATACGGGACTACGGGACATGGTTAGTTGACGACCCGGTTGGTGTAATGGTTACCACGCCGGACTGCCAAACCAGGGTCCTGGGTTCGAATCCCGGTTCGGTCATGGATGTTATAATATGTTCATGCCGTTGTTGTATGGTTTCCATAATAAAAGCCTTTAGTGCTTAGTTTGGGATCATTACAATGTATGTGCCTGTGAGCGTTATTTATTTATTTTTTATTTGTTCAGAAAATCGTTCCATGTAGTAAATTTATTTCTGTTCTTTGTTAAACAGAAATTGAATAATTAGGTTCGACTTTTACCAGAGATGGCGAGACATGAACCTCGAAACTCTGGGTATATTTTTAATCGGCTCTACATCATCGTCAGCCTCTAACATTCCCACTTTAATACTGAATAACAGACCTAACCTCGTGGTGAGGGTGTTTCAGGAGTAGTAAGGACTAACTCAAACTATGTATACAGGGTCCTTCTTAATATGCTGACAGTTAAGGTATGACCAGACCATCATAATGAACAACGTCTCTATGGGATCAACATCGAAATCGCGAAAAAATATCTGTGTCCCATACATTTGGCTTTAGTAAGTTTGCAGTTTTGTATCATCATCATCATCAGCCTATCATCGTCCACTGCTGGACATAGGCCTCTCCCAAGGCGCGCCACAAAACTCTGTCCTCGGCCTTCCTCATCCAGTCGCTCCCCGCTACTTTTTTTAGGTCGTCTGTCCAGCGGGCAGCAAGGCGTCCCACACTACGCCTACCAGTTCGCGGTCTCCACTCTAGAACTCCACTTCTAGAGTTTTGTATGGAACGGCAGATTTTATTCGCGATTTTGATGTTGGTGCCATAGAGAAAGTTGTGCAGTTTGACCGTCTGATCATCCCATTAAAAAAGTGTTAGCATATTAAGAAGGAGTCTATACAATAGGTAAATGAAATACGTCAATTAGGATAAAGAGATAAACTAGAAACACGATGACACATGCATCGTTTCAATCTGCGAGTGCCTGGACTACCTGGTGCGACCGCAAACAGATTAGGCCACCTGTAGTCTAGACTCTGGCTGGACACTAGCTAGAACTAGGATTAATGGCAGGCGCGAGTGGGGTCGTCTGAGCTCAATTAATAACTTTTTGTAACTAAGTACCTAGATGGGATTAAGGTCAGTGCACATCGAGCGGAAGAATGCTCGAGAAGTTTTCACTGATAATGAACTCAATGACAATACAAATACAAATACAAATACAAATATATTTATTCAATAAATTCAAATAGATTTGAAAATAGCGTGTAAGAGATAACGCACTGCACAGGGATATAACTCTTGCACACACTATTTTCAACTCTATTTCAATTTTCATTAAATGCAAACTGCTCGAGTTTTTTTCTACACCACCTATAGTATACGTTAAGGCAAAGACACTATTGGCTCATTATCATCATCATAGCCTATATACGTCCCACTGCAGGTCACAGGCCTACCCTCAGGGCAGGGAATGTATGGGCGTTAGTCCACCATGCGTGCCCAACCCAATGCGGTTTGGTAGACTTCACATATTTACAGTTGAAATGTTATAGTTAAATGATAATAAAAAATCGGGCACCCTTAGACCCGTCGCAACGCAACCCGATTGACAGCCGATTGCAAAAATGTTGTTCCTCTGTATTTAAACCAACAAACCTGCCTGGTGGCTGTTTTCATATCGAACCATTCACATTGATTTTTACGCCCTGAAATCCTTCTTTTCTACGAGGCGTTCGTTTCCCAACAATTTTCCCGTTTTTCCCAACAATTAATCCGGAGCAGTTGGTATTTGTCACTTCTCATAATATGACCGAACTAGGTGTTATTTCCGAGTTTTTTATAGTTTTATAAGATTTCTACCCTCTTTGTTCATCCTCCGCAGGACCACCTCATTGCTAATTCTCTTTGTCCATGATATCTTCAACATTCTCCGGTATACCCACATTTCAAGAGTATCAAGTCGTTTGTACATGGATCCTTAGATATCATTGCCTAAACATAAATATAGGTGTGGAAAACTTTTAAGGTATATATACCGTCGATTTACATTTGAACGCGATCTTATATTCCTATAGTACCTATAGATACCGCGGTCTTGGAATATAAGATTGCGTATTCATTACACGTGTTACCTACCTACTTACATCAGTAAACGTTTCATGTAGCAAACAGTTCAGAACTCGGGCGGTCTGTAATAAATCTCGGTTATTCTGAAAGGCTGTCGCGTCCGTGCCGGCTCCTTGTACATCTTTTCTATTATTAAGGGGAAGGGACCTTTCCGACGGGTTCTGTCGCCAGGCGGCGCGGCGCGGCGCTCTCGAACGAGCCTTTATCGTCCTCGCTTTTTATCGCTACACGGCCCATTTCACCCCAGCGCCATACAAACGACCCTATTGTTCTTCCAACGTAAGAAGCCCACAGAATCAAGGGATTTCCATCTTTGTTTTCATAGCATTAAGATTATTGATAAGGGTCACACGTGGAGCGTACATTAGAGCTACGGCTCGATGCTGCCTACAGGCCTCCACAGATACGCATTCACTCCGATACTCTTTTGTATGGAGTTATAAATAACTTGAAAGCGATGGAATTATTCAATGAGTTGTGTAGGACGCTACTTGTGCGTTGTACTGTACTTGTGCACCGTTCCACTGTTAGGAACTAGGTATACATAAATCTAAGAGAGTATATATGTGTTATTCCGGAAATTATTCGTCCAGCAGCCAGGTGGGCTGATATATTGCGAAGGCGGCTTGAAAGACTTGGATGCGAGCGACTGGCATAGGAGACAAAAGAGTGGCATAATGGGCAGGAGGCTTATAATCTGCAGTGGGTGGATAAAAGCTGATGATGATTTGAAAATTATCTGACAGCAAGTTGACCACTTACTTTCATGAGAGGAGGTCTTTGCCCTGCAATGCGATTCTACAGGCCTAACATGCTTACTTTTATAATGTGAGCCAGTTAGGAAAGTCCTTTGGGTGGGCAAAACATATTTCTCAGCGGGGATTATCTTCGGAGAAATGTATTTGCATACCTATCGCACGAATCTGTTATACACACCTAGCATATACCTAGTTATATTATGGTACACTTCTCTCGGGACTATGCCTGAAACGCGGCACTTTACTAAGCTATTTATAGCAATTATAATATGAGGCAAGGCACGGACAACATGCCATGTACACCAATGAGTTTTTATATCTTATGTACTTACGTAATACAGACTGCTCTCTAAAACGGTGAAGGGAAACATCATGAGGAAACCTGCATCCGCTGAAGAAGAAATTCTGATGAGTACCTATGTGAAGTCTAACAATCTGCATTATGCACGCCTGGTGGACTGTCTCCCTGTGCCCTGCAGTGGGACGTGTGTAGGCTGATGATGATGATGATGATGACGATGCGAGGCTAAGCCCTGTGTAGCCCTGCAGTAGCTGTGTATTTACATTATTATCCTGCAACGTGTCGTTTAACTCTACCGATCCGATATTTCAACGCGTTCAAAGGGTTGAAATATTTTATTGATATTTGGGCTATATTGATATTTGTGCTTTGTAGGGGGAGGGGTGTTGGCGGGGGGAGGAGCAGCCTCTTGAGACATGAACGCTGTAGTCAGCTGTACGCGACACGGCGGAACTGCGACAACCGGAGTGGGTAACTGTGATACTCTCGTCTCGACCTACTGACTATGCATTGCATACCTTTACATAGTGTTTGCAGAAGAAAGTAAACCATTTGTAAAGAATCAATTAGAGATCAACAATATAATGGTACCTATGTCAAATAAATTTTTATAGAAAATTATCAGTGGAAAGGCAAGTAAGTGAAAAACGATTTGACTAGAAATCGCTCAGTTATTTTGGTAGTAAACTGGTGACTAGTCGTGAGCATATGCTAATGCTATGCTTATGCAAGGTAGGTACAATTAAGTCAAGCTACTCTACATGACGTAAATGAAGCATTGAACTCATGAACGTTATCATTTTTAGGGTGGACTGTCACTGCTACAACTCACCTCAACCACACTGCCTCCGTGGTCTAATGGTTAGAGCATTGGGCTCTTGACACGGAGGTCGTGGGTTCGATTCCTACGGGGGGCACCTAGTGAAATGTCACTTTGTCCGTTTTTCCCCAGTTGGTTAGTACATTGCAGGCTGAGTCACCTGATTGTCTGAAAAGAAAGATGATTCCGTGCTTCGGATGGCACGTTAAGCTGTCCCGTCTACTATCACTGGTGGTAGTAGTCGTTACATAAAAACCACTTCAGAGGCCGTAAGGCGGTTTGAATAAACTCTGACACCAGGGCTTTGCAGCCCACTCGATAAGAAGAAGACCTCAACCACAGATGAATAAAATGTTATCTGATAAAAATGTGTCTAAAACATGTAAGGTTACACGCTAGGCCGGCAAGACATCGGACCGGACGGGGCGACCGGAGGCCGGGCGGTGTGCGGAGTAGGCAATCTTTAGCTGCGGATCGAATGCCCCGAGCTCCGTATGTTTGTATGTATGTACATAGAGGACTTATCGCTATCTGGCCTCGTGTCGTGCGCCGCCATCTACCGACAACATCTGCACCACACAGCTTTATTATTATACCAGTAGTATAAATCTGCTTCAAATGAAAAAATGAAATGAAAAAAACTTTATTGACACATTTTACATTCACCTTTATTTCATTACGACGTGAGCATAATAATTATGCATTATATGCCCAGGAGTATAATATTCCCCGAGCCGAGGGGGTAGTCAGAGATATTCTGAAACCTCAGAACATCCACGTTTCACTAGTAGTACCGAAACTCTGTCCAGTGTGACGGGGAGCGAGCTCGTCGCCACTTGTAATTTGTAATGGACAGTGGGTCAATACATGCCTCGAAATTGAAGCATGCAGTTTTCCTAACTATGTTTGCCTTCACTGAAAAGCCAGTGGTGTTACAAATCGTACAAAAATTTAAAAAAACTTATTGGTACGACTCGGTCTGGACGTGGACCGAACCATCACATCCGCACACCAGGCATGGTTACTCGCCATACTGGACCACCACGGCTAATAATGCAATGAACATGAGTGATAAAATATTTGCAGCAAGGCAAAAATACCGCATGCCTACGCAAAACGGGACTAACAGCATAGATTTTTTCTGTGATTTACGTTTAAGCCTGTCTCGTCTTCGCCACTATTATTATTCTAATGCCTTTTCTAGTCATTCTCTCTCAAAAAATGGGAAAATCCTAGTGTAATGAAACTAGCAAAAATGTTGAAATGTAGCTTTGACATTTATTGCAGGCGCTTATGAAATAGATCATTAATGTACGCATAAAGGAGGCGATCGGATCGAATTTTAGAATTGCATAAGCATAAGCATATGCTCACAACTATATTCCCCGAGGGGGTAGTCAGAGATATTCTAAAAACCTCAGAACATCCACGTTTCACCAGTAGTACCGAAACTCTGTCCAGTGTAACAGGGGGTGAGCCCGTCGCCACTTATAATGGACAGTGGGTACAATACATGCATCGAAATTGAAGCATGCAGGTTTCCTAACGATGTTTTCCTTCACTGAAAAACCAGTGGTGTTACAAATCGTACATAAATTCCGAAAAACTCATTGGTACGAGTCGGCTTGGACGGGGATCGAACCATCACCTTCTTGCACGGCAGGTTACTCGCCACTGTACCACCACGGCTCACTACGCTATTTTAGAATTGGTTGTATGCAATTGTATGACACCTCGCACACTTATTCGCGGCGAATCGGACGAATCGTCAGAAGAATTAAAAGGAAATTCGTTTCGTTCGCCTCCTTCGCCTCCTTCGCCGCGGATGGATATGCGGTCACCCTTATGGATCTTCTGTTAGATAACATACTGTGCGGAGACACCTGAGTTATCTCATCTCTGGCAGAGAACAATACAGCGCATAAATACGGTTTATCCCGCAATCGGCAGCTGTGCAGTACCATGTGGTGCCACGTTGCGCCGCTACGTGCAACATGGCCAACATGTCCAGTAGAGCATGGAGTGGGACCGCAGTTTAAGGGTATATTATTCGGAGCGCGCTCCATACAAACGTACTATGGTGATATTTTCAATACTAACCAATTAAAGTTTTGCAGAAACAATCTAGAAACTAATTTCTATGCTTGTATGGAGTCAGACTTTCGTTAAAATGTATAGTTTTCAAGTTACAGTGCCTCAAAGATTTCCATACAAATCTTAAATTAATCTTAGCATTGAAACTGTATATTTTTACGAAAATCTGACTCTATAGAAGCATAGAGATTTGTTTCTAGATTGTTTCTGCAAAATTTCATTGACTTTAATTGGTTAGTATTGAAAATATCACCATAGTACGTTTGTATGCAGCGCGCATTTTCGCTCTCGGAATAATATTCTCTTAATGCTCTGTGGTACCTACTCTATATTATAGTTAATGTAAATGTATATTTATTAGATAATTCATAAAACAACTTGGTAATAAACAGTCACAATAAAACCCTATATTATTGTAATAAGAATAACGTATTTCAACGGCGTGAGTTTGAACTAAAAAGGTTCACTGACTACAACTCCTGAACGTAGGTAGTTAATTGTTCCTACCCTAAAAATAAGCATACGAGTCGTTACCCGTGGCGTGGACCCGTTGGGTTGACCCATCACCGGGACCCCATTAGTAAACTAATGTCTCTCTAGCCTTTTATAACGACTATTTTTTCATTTTCTGCTGATGTTAAACCTGTGCCCTACAGTGGGACGTATACAGGGTGTAATAAAAGAACCGAGATACTTAAGGGGCGTTGCTTCAGACTATCAAACTGAACAACATTCACTGTGGGGTCAACTTCGAAACCGGGAATTCAATCCGCTGTTTCATCATACAAAATTGCAGTGCTAGTGAAAGTTGTTCAGTTTGACGGTCTAATCTAAACTCTAACCCACCATTAAATATTACTAAGTAGCTTGTTTTGTTACACCCTGTATAGGCTGATGATGATGATGATGAGCGCAGAATTGGGTAGACCTAAAATAACTTATCAAGCTATCAACAAACCATTATATCAATTTCTTTCTCTGTTTCTCACACACAGCTGACATGACAGCCCGTGTGACACACACACTCACACGCCCATACTTAATCTCACTATCACACACAGAAAACACGCAAACAAACAGTAAGTGTCATTTTGCGAGTATAACATTTTGCGTCAAAATCACATCTTGTGAATGTGAGATTATATAATTATGCTGGTTTGGGCGATTCTGATGAACTGATGAGGTTCACAGGGATCCCCTGGGGCCTGGGGCCGGGGATCGGGCTAGGGTGTCCTGGTGACCGAACCTCGTCTGTCCCAGCCTTATAATTAGGTACAACACGTACGGGTCGCCTGCCCCCAGGCTGGCGCCCCGTCGCTCGCTGCACACCAATTACAATTTATGAATTGCAATAATTTTACAGCACTCTACCAGATGTTCTGTGTCTGTATACCGAGTGAATATAGCATACAAGTAACTTTCTATGTTACTTTTTTCTATTTGTAGAGTCGTGTGATGTAAACCACCACGAAGCTGGCTGGTTAGTTGCTTTATGGAATCAAGGACTCTTTACAATTGGTTGTTTTCAAAAACTTTTTCCCTCTGTCCAGTAGGATTCACAATCTCGATCCACCAGTGGATTGAATAGCACGCACTTTTTACATGCGTCATTCTTAAGGGTTCTTTAACCGTACCAGCGACCACACAACCGTACAGTCGTCGCTCTCTCATCACAATCAATCTCAATCAAAAAACCTAAATAAAAAAAGTGCTACCTACTCTAACTTACCACAAAAGTCTTTGTATCTTTAAGCTATTTTTATACAATCAATCATTCAGTTAATTCAATTGACTGAATGAACCGTGGCGTGGTGGTCCAGTGGCGAGTAACCTTGCCTGCCGCGCAGGAGGCGATGGTTCGATCCCCGTCCAGGCCTCGTACCAATGAGTTTTTCGGAATTTATGTACGATTTGTAACACCACTGGCTTTTGGTGAAGGAAAACATCGTGAGGAAACCTGCGTGCTTCAATTTCGAGGCAAGCATTGTTCCCACTGACTGTCCATTATAAGTGGCGACGGGCTCACCCCCCGTCACACTGGACAGAGTTTCGGTAGGTACTACTGGTGAAACGTGGATGTTCTGAGCTGGTTTCAGAATATCTCTGACTACCCCCTCGGGGAATATAGTCGTGAGCATATGCTATGCTATTATGCTATGCAAATGGTAAATACAAAACAATACAACACTTGTCTTAATACAAATTTAAAAAATGAAAAGTAAACGGCCTCTTTTACATTCATTAGAACTAAGATTAGAACCTATATAAAAGTCGGTACCTATTCTATAATAAAAATAGCTTTTAGGGTTTTGTAGTTTCCAACGTTGTAGTGAAGTACCTAGGTAGGTACTTACCACTTTTTTTGAGTTTTCATTATTATGAGAGATCTTTAATATTGTGATGAGGCCACCACTGAACGGTAAAAGGACTCTTAAGTGCATAAAGCAATTGCATTGCACCATATAGTCAGTGGCGTAGCTAGGTCACCAAAGGCCCTGGGGCAAAAAAGCAATTGGGGCCCTATCTGAGTTCGTTGTTTTATATCAAGTGAAAAACATTGGCGTACCTATCTAGGTCTATTTTCCTGGCTCCCAAGTGGCGTAGCGTAGGTTTCTGCCGCTCGGGGCTGACTGAATTTGTCGCCCCCGTCCCTTATACATAGAATACCTACCTATGACAAAATTACGGAGCGAGCGAAGCGAGCGAGAATTTTTTTGAGCTCATCTACTCGGTTGTGATCAGGAATCTCTTGGATTATCCATGAAGTGCGACAGTTATAACAAACTTAGGGCGAGCAAAGAGCGCACAATCTCTCAGTAAAACAAATGGATTGTAGCTTTCTGTACATACTGCGTGGACCCATGTATAAACTATGTAGCGAGCGAAGCGAGCTCGAAGTGTTTAGCACAACGACTCCGCGACTTTGCTGCGATTAAAACCAACTCTTAGATGATAATGTATGAAGTAATTAAATTGAAACTTAGAGCGAGCGAAGCACTCCCTGTTCTCCATAATAAGAATCAGATGTACCTAGCCAGAACTCTTCCGGAAGAATGATTAGTTAACCAAGCGGAATTTAATATGTTGATTTGGATGTTGACTCGGCTGTAGATTATTTATTGAAAAGCAATTTGGAAATAAGTTATTTAAGTGTTCACCCTAAGATTTTTGTATTGGTAACCAAACATCCTGGCGGGAGCACAGCCCATTATTATACAAGGTTCCTATTTATATGCTGACAGTTTTTTTAAACATTTTAAACCATCAAACTAAATAGCTTTCTCTATGGCTAAACAATCTGCTAAACATTTGGCTCGAGTAGTTTTGCAGTTTTGTATGGAGCAGCAGATTTTTTTTTGCCGTTACATGTTGGTTCCATAAACAAAGTTGTACAGTTTGCTGATCATCCCATTATTAAGTAGGACCCTCACAGAGTGTAAGGAAAACAATCATTAACCTTTAAACCACATACCTACCTACTCTAACTATCAAACTAAACAACTTTTACTATGGGAGAACTTACTCAAATGTAGACAGCAGATTTTTTTTTAATCTGACAGGTTTGCTGCCATAGTAAAAGTTGTTCAGTTCGATGGGTAGAGTGTGGTTTAAAGGTAACGATACTCTTCTTTATACCCTGTCCCTGTACAGGGTGTCACAGAAGTTATAGTCCAAAATGGACGATGGAAATGATTTGCAATAATTTTCATTCCATACACAGGTCCGGAGTCCAGAAATGAACGGTTCAAAAGTTACATTGAGTTAATTCTCAACTTTTTGTGAAAAACTCGACTTGTGACTCCAAAAAAATAAAACATATAATTAGCTAAACACAACACCATCAATGCCATAACTATAACAGAAACAGACCGAAAGTAGGTACGTCAATTATGAAGGTCGTGAGGTCTGAACTGAATGAATCTCGGCTAAAAACTCTGGGCCTCTACCTGTACATTCGAACTTCGCAATTGCGTGAACGTTTTCGTTCCAATGTCAACTCTATAACAATGAAGTTTAGACCGAAACGGTCGCGATGTATCGAAAATCTAAAGTCCGGGTACAGGGCCTGGATGCGGGGGTGCGCGGTGCGAACAAAAAAAAGGGCTTAATTGTCTACAGATGGTCAACAGACTCGGCCACAGTCATTGATTGTGTTTTGTGAAAGTTCGGTCATTGTTTAATAATTTAGGTAAGTAAGTAGGTTGTTTAGGTTCTGAAGGTGAGAGAAATTTTTGCGTGGTTGGTTCGAGGTTTGCGGGCCAGGGGCCCCCTGAGTCTGGGGGCCCCGGTGCGCTGCCCCGCCTAGCCCGTACGTAGCTACGCCACTGCATATAGTAGGTAGGTACCTAATCACTTTGCAATGTAAAGTAGCCTCCGATCGATCAATAGGTCAAAACTATTGTTACTTAATTCAGTTTCAAATCGCCTGTTTTAAACGGGGACGACATTGTCTGGTTCAGTGGGGGGCACGTTCATAGCGGGGGGCAGTCACACGGCAGTAAATAGGTCGCGTGCACATAGTTGGCGAGAGGCGCGGCGCGGCGGCGGTGAGACGCTTTGAAGTTCCATTCCCACTTCCCAGTGGCGATGGCGGCCTTTCATCTCGTAATGGCCCTCGTCGCCCCTCCCCCGCACCCCCCGCACCCCCTCGCACCCCGGCCGGCTTCAAGTACTGCGAAGTCTGGATACATAATGTGCTATCAAATGCACTCGATGCGAGTAGGGACGGCAGGCGAACTCCAAGATTCCCCATTCCTTTGCGGAATTCTTATGATGCAGTTGTTGTTGGAAGGGTTTCATAGGGGATTTTCTTCACCCTTATCAGCAAATCATCCTTCGATTTGAAAAAATGGCCTGCGTCGGCAACAAAGCCTCACGGAGCTGAAATGGAGCAAATTCTGTCAGGTGGACCAACCACGTCTAGCCGGCCAATATACAGACACAGGCAGGAAATTTCACAAATCCCATGTCAAGCAGTGGAGACATCAGTAGGTAGTAAGTACTTGAAAATCTTACTGGACCCACAAGTTGTACAAAGCAATGGGACCAACAGTCCGTAAGGTATTCTACTAGATTTAGTAGAATCATTCGAGGACAGAGCACTCCTTGAGTATTCACGGGGCATTAGGTACCCACAATTTTTATTTTTAACAGTGACTGAGACGTGCCTATTTAACCATAGTACCTATAAGGTACGGAACTTTGGATGATCAATTATTGTGGTACGAAAACGTTTTTACTTTTCGAATTTATGAGCCATCTGTAATCTTCGTGTCGATGCATGGCAAAAACAGTTGGATTTCAAACTGTTATTTAAGTATAACTTTTGATCTATACAACGCAGTAGTTTCCTAGGTACCATTCCAAAACATTCAGCACTGAGGACATAGGTATCTGCATCTATTTACCAACATAATAAGTTCAACAAATATGGTATCACGCCGAGGGAGGGGTAGGACAATCGTCACATTTACCACGTGAGAGAATCGGTTAATGTACCTACCATACCCTACCCTAGGTCACATCACTATAGGATTGTATAGGGCAGCGGTTACCAAACTTTTAAGGCCACGGAACCCACACTAAAATGAGACCAAACATGACCTTATAGCTAACCAGAGCAAAACTCACATTAAAATGTTGATGGCTCCCCTTCTTAGATCTATCTTTGAGTCGTAAGGACCAACTCAGCAAAAGGAAATGTCTTAGGCCGAGATTCAGAGACGATTTGTAATTCTTAGTTCGAACTCCCGTATGTCAAAACCCATACATTTCGACTCTACTTAGCTCGAGCTAAGACTAAAAAAATCGTCTCTGAATCTCGGCCTCAATCATCACTTGCCGTATAATCGACCCAGCACCGGCAACTATAGCTCTTTCGCCGCCTCTAGACAACACCTGCATAGCTAGCATGCCGCAGTGATACAGCGCTATCACACCATCGCTCTCTTTCTATTTGCGTGCGAACGAACGAGATAAAAGACGTGATACAGCCGTATCACGTGTTGCATACTACGAGGGCTGCATAGCTAGCATGCCGCAGTGATACAGCGCTATCACACCTTCGCTCTCTTTCTATTTGCGTGCGAACAAACGAGATAAAAGACGTGATACAGCCGTATCACGTGTTGCATGCTACCAGTGCTGCATAGCTAGCATGCCGCAGTGATACAGCGCTATCACACCTTAGCTCTCTTTCTATTTGCGTGCGAACGAACGAGATAAAAGACGTGATACAGCCGTATCACTTGTAGCATACTACGAGTGCTGTATGTTATGCCAGCTTCCTGCGTGGGTAGCATGCCACCGTGAGACAGCGCTATCACACCTTCGCTCTCTTTCTATTTGCGCGCGAACGAACGAGACAAAATACGTGATACGGCCGTATCACGTGTAGCATGTTACGAGTGCTGCATAGGTAGCATGCCAGCGTGATATAACGCTATCACACCTTCGCTATCTTTCTATTTTCATGTGAACGAGCGAGGTAAAAGACGTGATACATCCGTATCACGTGTAGCATGCTACGGCTTCTGGTATTGTTGGTTATAAATCATAGGTAAAGTATTTTTTCCTTCTCTTTCTACGTTATAAATCCTCGGCCGGAATGAAACACTGTCACTAAGCGTAAGCGAAAAATACTTCGCCTACAACGATATCAATGTTCGCCTATATGCTAAGCTTGCTCTTGCTAAGTGTCCAGAGCCGTTAAAGATATTAAAAATAAAAAAAACATCAGCAATCTGTGGAGCGAGCGCAGCCGCAGGGCTGCCAGATCCGGAATTTTTTCCGCGATTTTGGGGAACAATTTGAGGAAATGAGTGGGGAAATTGATGGGGAAAAATTATCAGAGAGAGAAAGGAAGTTCTAGGAAGGGAATGGGGATCATTCACGTTTTGAACCAAGTAACTATGCAGTTTTATAGAAACATCAAAAACAATATATTTTGTAAAAAAATATCGAAATGAGATAAAAAATTACGAAGTTACAACGATTTTAGTGCTCATATTGTATTAAAAACGGGCGCGAGTTGGCGCCCATACGCTTGATACGTCACACGATCCGATGACCCCGCGCGCTTGTATGGTTGCCGCAGTCTTTCTTTATTGATGTGTGTGCGACTGCGCGTATTGTTTTAATTTAACGATATGTTGGTAGGTGATAATGTTGTCATACAAATATTGTATTGTCAGCCACCATAAAAGAGTCTATCTTTAGTAATTTAACTGATTGCGCTTTAACATAAACGATTTCCATTCTTTACGATATTAGGTACTGTTCTCCAAAATGAATAATGAACCTCATTGTAAACGTTAAAATATGAAAAACTTATCGCAACGAAACAAAGTGAATGTACGCGAGAGCCGCTAGCCGCCCCGGCTAACTGGCCGCCCAGTCAGATCAGTGTTGCCAACTGGTATATTAGGGCTGTAGCTAGGTAGTTCCCGAAAAGTTGCTAGATTGCCCAATTTTCTTTCTTATAAAAGTTGCTAGAAGTAGCTAAACCTCAAAATCGATTAAAATAACGCAAAACATTGAAATTTCTTCTAATTTCTCAAAATAATATGGTTTATTATCATTTTATAACCATGTTTGTGCTCATTCTATTCAATTAAAGATTGAAAAATGTATGTATCGGACGTAAAAACGGATGTAAAGACAAAATGACAGTATTTCCAACTGCTTCCAGAACAAAAATATAAGTAAGAACAAGAGTGAAATATAGTAAAAAGGAAAAGAAAAGAAAATACTTTGCTATTTTCATGGTTTGCCCTTTTTTATCGCTCCATTTTCATTAATTTTTATGGCTCTGGCTTCGAAAAACTCTCAATCCCAAAAGTTGCTAGAAAAAGTAGCCAAAAAGTTTAGCTACAAGTTTTACAAATTTGTAGCTGCCAGACATCGAAAAATTGCCAGATCTAGCTATAAAGTTGCTAAGTTGGCATCACTGAGTCAGATCGCGTGACGTCACAATAGCGCCGTGCGCATTTTAAATCAGCTTTAAATCTAAACTTCTCTAACTTTGTTATTTATTTATGGATTTGAATCATTCAAAAAGCAATATGCTTAAATTTTTAAACTCCAACTTGGAAGTTCAATATTTCGATGTCTGAATGATCCTCATTTAGATTTTGACATTGGAAATATATTTTTGTTCGCTCCCGTGTAGGCTCGTACCTATATCTCAGAGAGTTGTGAAGACATTATGAATATTATGATATGATATTCAAAAAAAGGTTCAAAAGGCGTATTTACGAGAACTGTTTGGTGCAAAAACAATTATTCGAGAAAGTCAAACATAAAAAAAGTTAGGGCGAAATAGTAAAATAAAATAAAAAATTCTGATTTTTTTTGGAAACGAAGGATATCAAAAATTTGAGTATATATCTACTCTGAACAATCTAGTCAGCTACAATTTCAGCCTAAAACAAAGACGATCGGGTTGAAGGTTTGCCCTGTAGCCAAACCTTCAAAAAAGTAAAAAAATCAGAACGACATTCAACGTTGTAGTTTTATTTTGTAAAACTTTTCCTTTCCCCGACCGACTTTCTCGTCGCTCAGCAACAGTATTTTTTCGAATTCCGTAGATTCATTTCCAATGTGCTCGATAGTCATGTGAGGCACGAAATCTGTGTTTTTTTTTTGAAAGCATTTGTGTTTCATTTCTACCAAAAGTCATTTGATAGATTTTTTTTCTTCATTTCGTATCGTTTTGGGGGGAAAAAAATCTCGGTCTGAGGAAGGGAGGGAATTTCCGAAATCGCATCTGGCAACCCTGCCCAGGCGGTCGGTAGGTTGTTTTGTTTGTAAATTGAAATAAAAATATATTTTCTTCAGTAAATCGTGTTAGAGCAAGTAAATAACCATCATGGCTTACCACTATATTGTTACTGCACAGAAGCCAACTGCAGTGACAGCATGTATTACTGGTAAGAGCGCGTTTTTGCGATTATTTTATATTGAGGTTAACTCTAATAGCATAGGACATCGGCTATTTTCAGCATTCTCTGTTTATAGTGTATCGTATAGCTATCTATTGTCATCCCCTGGCCCTTTAGGGTGGCTTTTTTATAGTATGAACGACATTATTGATGCCGCAGACCGACCGGCGCACCACTATGTTGGTCAAACGATCACGCCTTATGAAACGTTTGTGAGATTTCACACCATTTCTCAATCATTTTATAGTTCTACAAGAACTGAAAATGCATACACATAAATATTTAGTCTTGTATGGGATATCAAAGTGTCAACATGGGGTCAGGTTTAGTATCCTGTGCGGCAGGAATTCGAGGGTGGAAAGGGTACGGTTGTTCCCCCATCCCATCCCCCAAAGGGCGAGTGAGGAAATCCCCCGTTTTTGAGAACGGGACGGGGAAAACCCAGTGGCATAGCGTGGGTTTCTGCCGCCCGGGGCGTAGACTGATTTTGCCGCTCACTTATCTTTATAAGAAGACCCACACAACTACAAGAGCGAGCGAAGCAACTCCAAATTTTTTTGCACATCTATTTGGGTTGTGATAAGACATCTTTTGGCTTATTCATGCAAAAATAGAAAAGCGAAGCGAGCTCAACTTTTCTCCTCGATACAAATCGGTTAGAGACTTATGTATAAGGCATGTGCCAAGTAACCTAACTAAAAGCTATGGATTGAGTGAAGCAAGCTCTCAATTTTTAGCACCACATCGTAGCTATGGTTAGAAACCTTTAGGATTATGTTAAAGCACAGTAAATAAATCAGTCACATAGAGCAAGCAAACCGAGCTCAACTTTTCAATGCTCTACGAATTGTTTATGATAGAGCTCAATATAGTTTTCCCGAATTTGCCGCCCCTAGTAAAGTGCCGCCCGGGTCATTTGACCCTACTGCCCCACCCTCACTACGCTTCTGGGAGAGCCAGGTGACGCCGAGGCAGAGTGCATAATATAGGCTAGGAGGCTATATTCGGGGCAGCCTTCGTTATAAAATGTTTTTTCTCAAAATAAACCCAACATGTTTTGTTAGACTAATTGTCTACAAAGCAAAAACCCACTGTTTTATACCCTGCCTCTAGGGGTAATGGATGAGGGACTACCTCATCCTCATTTCGGGTCACAACATACTAAAAATCCCACTTTTTCTTGTATTAAAGCTACTGACTTCTTTCATTTTTTTCTGAAAAATTGGAAGATTCCTTCTTTGGGGGAGGGGTAGGGGGACCTCCCCCCCTAAATTACCACAGGATACTTGTCTTGTTGTAGGGGCTGGCAAGCCAGCAGCACTTCGACCCAATGGGATCTTTTGTGTTAGCCCCAATACTGTTTGTTTTCTTCACTCTTCAAATACATGTTCAATGAAGGAGGCAATACCATTGAGGAGAAGAAACCTAAGATCTCTCGGTTTTGAGTATCCATCTCTGAGGAGGTACATGAGTTTTGCCGCCAGGACATCACAGTCACAGAGTATATGTTCCATGGTCTCCTCATCCTCTCCGCACACTCGGCACTGAGATCTAGGGTGAGTTTCATTTTGTGCATCATCATCATACTAAACTTGTGGACAACATGTGTTTGCAGGGAACTTCACGTCGCCGACGGACCTGAACCTGCTGGTGGCGAAGGTGTCGCGGCTGGAGATGTACCTGGTGACGCCGGAGGGGCTGCGGCCCATGAAGGAGGTGGGCCTGTACGGCCGTGTGGCCAAGATGAAACTATTTCGACCTCCGGTGAGTACCCTACCCTAGTATTACAACAGCATAAGCATCTTGGATAAGTTATATGCTTGGCAAAGCGAGCAATATCAGAAGGCTGCATTTTAAGTATTCCACCGCATTTTTCAGAAGTACTGCCTAAATTTAAAAATATGTGTTGTAAGATGTGGCGGGAGTACTTTGATGAGGTATCCAAAGAGAAAAGGATCTGGTATAGGACCATACAAAGTCAGCCTCCTCACATACCCTGCTGGTTTACCCATATTAAGGCCAGTAGGAAAATTATAGTTATGGCACATAGGCTTCGTAGTGGACACATTCCACTAAATAAATTCAGCTTCCTTATGAAAAAGACTAGTTCACCTGATTGTGATGAATGTGGAGTGGTTGAGGACGTTCATCACCTGTTAGTGGAGTGTGTCCGGTATGAGCAAGCTCGAATGACACTGATGAGGGAGCTTGGAGTGAATAGACTTGATGTGGGCATATTTCACAAGATCCTAGCATCTCCAAGTTCTGATGCTGCAATAAAAGTGTTCGCCTTTGCAAACTAATCAGTGTCAGATTAAGTAGGTAATTAGAATAACTAAGTTAGTGTAGGTAAAATATAAGTATATAGTTATAAGGTACGATGGGACTGTTATATACAAAATAATATTGTATAAAAGTCCCTTAAAAAAAAATAGATTAAAAAAAAAAAAAAAGTTTATGCAGTGATTGGAATAGGCGGTGCACTTTAGGGTAAAGGCGCAAATATTTGTGTGATTTATATGAATATTTGTATTAAATTCATGGGTGTTTGTATCTATACAGGACATGCACCCCGTTTAAAATACAATGCATACAATTTTACACCATGTATAGATACAAATACTACTTGTATATGATACTTCATGTTTCTACTAACATTATATTATTACACAATTCTCAATCTTTTCAGTATGAGAATAAGGACCTAGTATTCATCCTGACAGCGCGATATAATGCCATGATATTGGAGTGGAGGACGGGAGACAACGGAGAGCTGGAGGTGGTGACCCGAGCCCACGGGAACGTCGCCGACCGCATCGGGAAGCCTTCGGAGAACGGCATCCTAGCCGTCATAGACCCACAGGCCAGGGTCATCGGGCTAAGGCTCTACGATGGACTCTTCAAGATTATACCGCTTGATAAGGACTCTACGGAACTGAGGGCAGCTAGCTTAAGGTAACGTGTGCCTGAATACTTGTTGCATACATTGACTTATCAAATAAAGACCTTTAACATCGGTTAAACAAATGGCACCACTTTTATTATAGTAGATTACACACCGAGGGCAGAAAAGTAAGAAAGGTCTCAGATCATGAACATGTGATCTGAGGCTTTCTTATTTACTGCCCGAGGTTAGTATACTATTTTTCTCCTCGACGGAGGTAGAAAGCGGCAACTTCGTTTAGCGCGGCGGGACGAAAATTTACGCTTTCCGTCCGGAGGGGAGAAAAGCAAATTTAAACAGAATTCAGCGTTAACGTAAGTAAATAACGTATTCCTGTAGCTGGAGGTCAGCATAAGCATATGCTCACGACTATATTCCCCGAGGGGGTAGTCAGAGATATCCTGAAACCTCAGAACATCCACGTTTCACGTAGCTGGAGGTGTGGTGACAAAATGTTTAAAGATGGCATCTGTTTACTATTGACATCTCGCTTACTCTAATGGACGATTGTCATAAGTGTGAATGGATGTCAAGTAGCATTTTTATGACTATGAACAACTTTAATTGGTTAATATTGAAACTAGGACGGAACTTCGTTTGTATGCAGCGCGCTTAGCGCTTTCGGAATAAACTTCTCTTAATCATACAATACATAAATATTATAGGTTAGAAGAGCTGAACGTGTACGACGTGGAGTTCCTGCACGGCTGCGCCGTCCCCACCTTAATATTAATTCACCAGGATCTCAACGGCAGACACATTAAGGTACCTAGTTAACTTATACTTATACTTACGGCCATGTGTCGACCTTCCTCATCGATTTCCTTTTCAATGGGTTGCTGCAGCCCATGAAACTGAACAAATTTCACTATGGAGACATCTACGAAATCGCGAAAAAAAATCTGCTATCCCATACAAAACTGCTGTACCGACTTGACTAAAATGTATGGGACAGCTGATTTTTTCTCGCGATGTCGAAGTTGGCTCCATAGTGAAAGTTGTTCAGTTTGATGGTCTGAAGCACCCCCAAGTATTACTAGGGTGTTTTGTTACACCCTGTATATAAAGTGCATATATCGTTTCAGACACATGAGATAAGTCTAAAAGACAAGGAATTCATAAAGATCCCTTGGAAGCAAGATAACGTGGAGACTGAGGCTTCCATTCTGATCCCAGTGCCGAGCCCACTTGGTGAGTGTTACGCTGATTCAGTATTCTGTATTTTATTAACGAATAACGAAAGAGAACGGAGGGCGTTGTCAGTGAGAGCGAACATGTTGGCTCGCAGGTTTGCACGGTGCTCGAAGATAGTCAAAATCACGTTATTCCGAGCCTATTGTACATCTTTCTATACGTGCAGCCTGTCGGCTAACTATACTCAAAAAGCGTACAGCGCCCTTCGGGTTCAGTATAATAACGCGTTTAGGATGCTGTTGGGGCTGCCGCGCTTCTGAGGCGCATCAGGTATGTTCGCAGAGAATCGTGTGGACTGTTTTTATACCACGATGCGCAAACGTTGCGGGTTCCTGGTGCGCAGAGTGCGCGGCAGCGGCAATAGCATCCTGAACATGATCGCGAGTAGGCTTGACTACTCGTACATTAACCGGTGCCGCATGATGCATAGTGCTACATCATGAGCCATGCAGCACTGGTGAGGTTGAATCTTTTGTTGTGCTAAGTTACTAACCTTAAGTTAAGTTGTGTTACTAACAAAACGAGTCCTGGTCACTTGAATAAATTATTATATTATTATTATTGTATCTCTTACGGTATTTCACGGGCCGTAGCCCGGACCTTTGGAAGGCTTGCATGGGGACACAGGTCCAACACGTAGAGGCCCCTTTGAGACACTTTTATCTGAATGCAATGGGATGCACCAACCGTGGTCTATCTCTGAATGCATTATGCAAATGCACCAGAAGACATACCACGTTCGGTGCAGAGACTATTGTAGAAAGGACAAAAACTACTCGGGTTATGGGGGTGAACTGGGTGGACTGGGAAATCTGGGTTATTGCGGAGAGACTCGGGACGCCTGCCGTAACAAATGTCTCTAAGTTTGTCAAAAATGGCAGACGGTGACTTGCCAACTCATTTGATGGGCGCCCCAAAACGACCGCTCGCAAGGAGCGACAAGGCAGCAACATCTAGTGAGCGGCTAAGGTTGTGGAGAGGTGAGTCTGCGGGCGCCGGTTCCCGGTGCTAAGCGCACCAGTCAGCAGGTCCCGGCGTTATGACATTTTACACTTCCAACCTGGAGCATAGGTTCCGCTCTTGCGACTCCACTCCTGGCCGGCCGATTAAGGCAAGACAGGAGGTGAGGGCCAAATCAATCCGGGCCCTCTGGAGAATCGGGTCCGTGGTGTCGCCAATCACCAACAGCTCGCCACAAGCTGCCCTGCGGGCTTATTATTATTATTATTAAACCTATCACAAAAAAACTTTTACCTCACCCGAAAGTTGTTCAGTTTGATTGTCTAAACCACCCCTTTAAATATTACCATGGTGTTTTGTTACACCTTCTACAGGGTCCAACTTAATATGTTGACACTTTTTAAGGGAATGATCAGACCATCAAACTGAACAAATTTTGTATGGGACCAACATCCAAATCGCGAAAAAAAATATCTGCTGTTCCATACATTCGACTCGAGTAGGTTTGCATCTTTGTATGGGACAGCAGATATTTTTTTTCGCGATTTTGATGTTGGTCCCATAGCACATGGCATTAGATAATTTCTTCTGCGGATTATGCAGGTTTCCTTCACCGTCTGTATTACGTATACATACGTTAGAAAAAGTTATTGGTATAAGCTTCGATCAAAAGGTATAAGTGGACCAGGATCTGATGGCAAATAGGGAAATCAATTTTTAGAGTAAGGAACACTGGGGTAATTAGATTAGGGCCCTTTACACTCTGCGACCTTTTGCAGCGCAGAAGTGCTGCAAAAAGCATAGATTGAGTCGTGATGCAGCATCGATGCCGACGCGATGAAGCATAGATGCAAACGCGATACAGCCACGATGCAAAACTTTCGTAATATTTGATCAGTTATTCGTCGACAGGTTTGACCACAATGCACACGCGCGTGTGAATCGATACAAACATGTGTGTGCATCGCTACAATCATGCGTTTGAATCGATACAAACGCCTGTGTAGCTATAACGACACGCGATAGATAGACGAATGTGCGTTTTTATAGCTGCAAAAAGTCGCTGTCTGTACGTGTCCTATTTTTTTGACTAAACAGATGACAGTTTGACGCTACTATGTGAAAATCTCTATTTCTCAACTTTTTTTCATGCCAAAATATTCTGGTCAACCTGGTCAACCTATACATGGCATGTTCTATTGGGGCATGCTATAAGTATGACCACAAATGATGTTGTATTATTGATTGGTATCGGCAGGTGGTGCCATAGTGATAGGCCAGGAGTCCATCGTGTACCACGACGGCTCGAGTTACGTGGCCGTAGCTCCACCACAGATAAAGGTACGTATTTGTATTGTTAACAACTCATTTATTGTTCTATTTATATCGAATCTACCTAGCTAGGTTGGTAGGCAAATGTTTATGTAAAGTACTCAAAGTTCATTTTTTGAATTTTGAATATCGGTCCAGTAATTACAAAGTTATTGAGTTTTGAACTCGGCTACTACATCCTCGAAAACAGAAAGCCCCGCAGACACGCGTGATGCCTCGGCACCCCTAGGTTCTGCGGTTGTAAAGTAGGCACTACTTCTTGGCGAGAACTACTCGGTGAGAATTCTTGGCGAGAACTTCTATGGAAAATTACTATGGGTCACGAAGCTGCGAGAATGTAGTGCCTGCTTAAGGTGGTTGGAAAGCTTTGAAATTATTCATACAAAATTTCAAAGCCTTATATCTTCTTAATTATAATTATTATAAATTGTAAATATTATTTGATACGCGCAATCTAGATTTTCTAAGCTATTTTTCCATATATAAAACATTACTTTTATTAACACCGTCTACGAGTGTTCTACGACAAAGTTTTATATGAAATTTACAGCTCTCCAACCACCTTAAGGTACTCTAGGGTTAAATGTTGAAAATCGTACTTTCTTTCGATTTCCAACTTCCCAAAAATATGTGTATTACCACATTTCTGTTCTTGGGTCAGTCCCCGGCAAACAACTCGAAAAATGGGCGGGGTAGAGAGTAGGTATGTGTAGTTGCGCTTTCACCTACAAATTTGATTCCGCGCATTGGATGTCTCTCTCGTGACGTTTAACGGCCACAATACTGTGATCTTTCCTCATGCCAATCTCATCAGATTCATAGAGGATCTATACTATAGGCTGTCAAGTTCGTGCGCGGCACTCATGGTTCTTCCGATTCGTCAGTTGCACAGAGGACATTATCCATAGGGAGGTACCTAATTAAAATATGAATCCTAACCAAAAGCCCTTACGATTACTCTATGAAAACTTACGAAATTAGTTGTATGAACAAAGTAGAGTCAAAGTGATACTTCGTTCGGAAGTCGGCGGGATAAAATCGGACGTGTATCGAGTGTGAAGGTACATTGCGCGAATGCGCGGAACTTGCGTGCGTCGCGTGCTACCTCGCCCATGCGCAGAGTCTGTGCCCCTAGGGCGCGCCGCGCACGAACTTGATGTCTATAGCAGACATTATGTTAACGTGGTTGATGTAACAACGCCCTCAGCTGACGCCGATCAGCAGCTACTGCCGCGTGGACACGCGCGGGCTGCGCTACCTGCTCGGCGACGTGGCGGGCCGGCTGTTCATGTTGCTGCTCGAGCTGCAGCCGCGCCCCGACGGCTCCCACGCCGTCAAGGACCTCAAGGTGGAGCTGCTTGGTACGTAGCCGTTACACTACACACTATACACTAGCTGCACTATACACTGTTACTGTACCTACTATGTACTATCATGTTGCAGGCGACATCCCGATCCCCGAGTGCATGACGTACCTGGACAACGGCGTGGTGTTCGTGGGCTCGCGGCTCGGCGACTCTGCGCTCGTGAGGCTCAGCTCCGCGCGCGACGACCAGGGCCAGTACGTGCAGCCCATGGAGACCTTCACCAGCCTCGCGCCCATCGTCGACATGTGCGTCGTGGACCTGGAGCGCCAGGACCAGAACCAGCTGATCACCTGCTCCGGTACGTTGTACTACTGTACTAGCTAGCAGGGCCAGTACGTGCAGCCCATGGAGACCTTCACCAGCCTCGCGCCCATCGTCGACATGTGCGTCGTGGACCTGGAGCGCCAGGACCAGAACCAGCTGATCACCTGCTCCGGTACGTTGTACTACTGTACTAGCTAGCAGGGCCAGTACGTGCAGCCCATGGAGACCTTCACCAGCCTCGCGCCCATCGTCGACATGTGCGTCGTGGACCTGGAGCGCCAGGACCAGAACCAGCTGATCACCTGCTCCGGTACGTTGTACTACTGTACTAGCTAGCAGGGCCAGTACGTGCAGCCCATGGAGACCTTCACCAGCCTCGCGCCCATCGTCGACATGTGCGTCGTGGACCTGGAGCGCCAGGACCAGAACCAGCTGATCACCTGCTCCGGTACGTTGTACTACTGTACTAGCTAGCAGGGCCAGTACGTGCAGCCCATGGAGACCTTCACCAGCCTCGCGCCCATCGTCGACATGTGCGTCGTGGACCTGGAGCGCCAGGACCAGAACCAGCTGATCACCTGCTCCGGTACGTTGTACTACTGTACTAGCTAGCAGGGCCAGTACGTGCAGCCCATGGAGACCTTCACCAGCCTCGCGCCCATCGTCGACATGTGCGTCGTGGACCTGGAGCGCCAGGACCAGAACCAGCTGATCACCTGCTCCGGTACGTTGTACTACTGTACTAGCTAGCAGGGCCAGTACGTGCA
Source organism: Agonopterix heracliana (assembly GCA_963693445.1). Classification (NCBI taxonomy): domain Eukaryota; kingdom Metazoa; phylum Arthropoda; class Insecta; order Lepidoptera; family Depressariidae; genus Agonopterix; species Agonopterix heracliana. The sequence goes on along the minus strand of OY856326.1, from coordinate 17,651,972 downwards.
GCCCATGGTACAGTAAGGGCAGTCCTGAGGCTTTCTTATTTACTGCCCAAGATGTATCCAGGATATGCCCAAGGCAACTTCGTCTAGCGCAGCGGGACTAAAGTCGACGCTTTCCGCCAGTCAAACTCCACAATTTCATTTGATATGTTTCATAATTCATTTATTCATTGTAGATTGCACATGTTACATAAGATGGTATAATTAGTTTGTGGTACAGCAATCTGCCTCTTCGAGGCATTCAATGTCATATAATTGTTATTAAATAATAATAATAATAAGCCCGCAGGGCAGCTTGTGGCGAGCTGTTGGTGGTTGGCGACACCACGGACCCGATTCTCCAGAGGGCCCGGATTGATTTGGCCCTCACCTCCTGTCTTGCCTTAACCGGCCGGCCAGGAGTGGAGTCGCAAGAGCGGAACCTATGCTCCAGGTTGGAAGTGTAAAATGTCATAACGCCGGGACCTGCTGACTGGTGCGCTTAGCACCGGGAACCGGCGCCCGCAGACTCACCTCTCTACAACCTTAGCCGCTCACTAGATGTTGCCGCCTTGTCGCTCCTTGCGAGCGGCTATTTTGGGGGCCCATCAAATGAGTTGGCAAGTCACCGTCTGCCATTTTGAACAAACTTGAGACATTTGTTACGGCAGGCGTCCCGAGTCTCTCCGCAATAACCCAGATTTCCCGGCCCACCCAGTTCACCCCCATAGTCCAAGTAACATTATATCCTCTCTCACAATAGTCTTTGTGCCAAGCGTGGTCCGTCTATGAGTGTATTTGCATAATGCATTCAGGGATAGATTCACGATTGGTGCATCCCATTGCATTAAGATAAAAGTGTCTCGAAGGGGCCTCTACGTGTTGGACCTGTGTCCCCACGCAAGCCTTCCAAAGGTCCGGGCTACGGCCCGTGAAATTTCAGCTGAGATACATAATAATAATATAATAATAGTTATAATTGTTGTTAATTGTTGTTATTGTTGTTGTTTGTATCATAAGATTAACTAACGCATATGCTAAAGGTTCCGCTCATTACAATAAATATCGTTTGTGTGCAGGCGCGTTCAAGATGGGTTCGCTGCGTATAATACGGAACGGCATCGGCATCCAGGAGCAGGCGTCCATAGACCTGCCCGGCATCAAGGGCATGTGGGCGCTCACGCTCAGCCCCGCGACCGACCAGTACCACGACACGCTCGTGCTCGCCTTCGTAGGACAGACCAGGTTAGTACATACATACATCCAGGAGCAGGCGTCCATAGACCTGCCCGGCATCAAGGGCATGTCATATCTTTATGCTGGAAATAGAAACGGCAACATCAAAATGTCTAATTCTGACATTGAAAATATATGTTTTTTTCTTAACGACCCGTATTTAAAGTTTACTACGGAGTTTACAGGTCGGTGAAACCTGACGTGGTGTTACTCGTTTTAATGAAAAACTACTTATTATTTTTTACAAAAACTGTAACTTTTTATAATCTTTTCATTTTTAAATTTCTAATACTTAAAGAAAATATTGTTATTCAGACAATCATCTCGAAATGGTTTTCGTTTCAACCCTCGAAACAAAAATTTGACTTACCGAATTGTATTCAATCTAATAATAGTTGTTTTTCACTCTAAAGTTTTCGTCACCATTTTGACACATTTCGAGGGTAGATTTTTGTAAAATGTACGGGTATGTGATACGCCCCTGACTCATACAGTGAGTTTGGGGCACCGTTTTAAACTGTTACATGCTACAAATAGGAGTGTTTCCCGTCAGGGTGCTGACGCTGACGGGCGAGGAGGTGGAGGAGACGGAGATCAAGGGCTTCGTGTCCGACCGACAGACATTCTACACCGGCAACGTGTGCCACAATCAACTCATACAGGTACCTCACCTTGGTTGTAAATAGGTTTTTTATGTCGATGACATATTTATGTACGAAAATATTTTTTCTTCGTTTACAAGGACGGTGAGGATTAAGGCGTAATAGAAATACCTCGGAGGCTTCTTTTATTTTTCATTTACGACTAGATTAAAGGCTTCCGCACATTGCAGCGATATTATCGACAGCGATATCGCGACACCTTATACACTGCAGCGATTCCGCGATTCGCGTCACGCATGCGCCCTTCACTGAATGTAGTAGAAAGAGATTGCGTCAGGTTGCGATAATATCGCGGCAGTGTGTGGGATCGAGCGCGTCCCCATACAAAATGTACTGAGAACAATTATCGCAAAATCGCAGCGATAATATCGCTGCAATGAGCGGAGGCCTTTATACCATTTACCGAAACTAAAGTCATACCTTAGTATAGTATTTGGATAGTTTATCTAGTGAAATCATAAGGTTGGATGAAGTGGCGGCAGGTTACGGGAACGATCTGCGACTCTCGAATCCCCCTCAAATTAAAGGGGATAATATACAAGACGATAATAAGACCTGTCGTTATGTACGGATCAGAGTGTTGGGCCACAAAAGGAACGGATGAGAAACGACTGCATGTAGCTGAGATGCGAATGTTGAGATGGATGTGTGGTGTAACTAGGATGGACAGGATTAGGAATGAGTATATTAGAGGAAGTTTGAAAGTAGCACCTATAACGGAAAAATTTCAGGGCTATAGATTATCGTGGTATGGGCATGTGATGCGAAGAGACGAATTTCATGTTACGAGAAGAGTGTTAAGTATGAATGTGGATGGCTGTGGTAGGAGAGGAAGGCCAAAGAAAAGATGGATGGATTGTGTGAAGGATGATATATTGTGTAAGAAAGGAGTGAGTGCTGAAACGACGGCCAAGCGAGTTGAATGGAAGAGGATGACATATTGCGCCGACCCCAAATAATTGGAAATGGGCAAGAGAATGATGATCTAGTGAAACTGAATCCACGATTGGAATTACTTCACTCGATAGAAAATCGTCACAAAGATGACGTATTTTTATGCATTTTTAAACGTTTTTCTCGTTTTAGAAGAACTTAAAATAGTTTCAGATTTTTTGCATTTATACTCACATTATTCACCATCGTCCATTAGTTTAACTAGTGAAATCATAAAAAAAATCAAGAAAAAGTACGTCGGTTAGTTCTTTTTAATTGAAAATACGGCTCACGTACACACTTTTCGGAGCGCCGGGCAATCACGTTTCGCATAGAAAATGTTCGTCGGGACCTATGGCCCCTTAATTCGAAAAGAGAATGCTACGAAATAGAGACGGCAGCGGTGTAGCGTCTGTCGGGTGTAGGCGGTACATAGTGACGGCGATAGTTCCCCCCCGCAGGTGACGGACGAGGGGGTGCGGCTCATAGCGCGCGACGCGGCGGGGGCGGGGGCGGGCACGTGGGGCATGGTGGCGCGCTGGTGCTGCGGCGCGAGACCTCTCAGCCTCGTGTCGGTGGGCGAGTGCGGCACGAGGCTCGTGTGCGCCGCCGGCCCGCGCCTCTACCTGCTGGCGCTGCACGACGCCGCCATAGAGCTGCTCACGTGAGTGTACATCTGTGACTGTGTCTGTGCCTGTGTGTACGCGTACGTGTACACGTGCTGACGTCACTGCTCGCTCCGCAGCGAGGTGTGCATGGAGGAGGAGGTGGCGTGCCTGGACCTGGGCCCCGGCGGCGCGGAGGCGCTGCTGGGAGTGGGGCTCTGGACTGACATCTCCGTGCGGGTGTTCCGCCTGCCCGACCTCACGCCGCTCCACACAGAGAAACTGTCCGGCGGTGAGTTGCTGTCTGCAGATTATGTACATTATACCTTGTTATGTCATTCCTCATTTAGGTGGTTGAATATTTTGATCGCGTGATTAAAATACATTTCAGTTTTTGAAATGACTTTACTTACAAAATCATACAGGAACATCTGATCGAAAAGTAAATACACGATACCATAAAATTGTCAGTATCATTCGAAAATTTTAACGGAATTTTTTTTCCTCCAATAATTACACACCGAGGGCAGGAAAGTACGAAAGGTCTCAGATCTCATGTAATTGTTGACCGACGCGAAGCTGAGGTCAACAAACATGGTGATCTGAGACTTTCTTATTTACTGCCCGAGGTTAGTATACTATTATTCTCCTCAATGGAGGTTAAAAGCAGCAACTTCGTTTAGCGCTGCGGGACGAAAATTTACGCTTTCCGTCCGGAGGGGAGGAAGAAATGTTATAAAACAAATCTGATTCGCTCTGAATTTGGCGGTACTGCTTGTCAGTAGCTAATTGTCAGAGAAGAGTATGCGACTGCACAGCAATAACGCCAACTTCAGGGCGGCGACGGTTGAATAAGTCAAGAGATAGTGTTTCCGTGCGCCCCCAGAGATAATCCCGCGCTCGCTGCTGATCTGCGTGCTGGAGGGGGTCTGCTACCTGCTGTGCGCCCTCGGCGACGGCTCCATGTTCTACTTCACCGTGGACCAGAGCACCGGCGCGCTCAGCAACAGGAAGAGGGTCACGCTCGGCACGCAGCCCACCGTGCTCAGGAGCTTCAGGTGACGCTTGTATACTGAGCTCTGAGCTCTGAGGGACCTGCCGCTACCGGCCTAGCGACATGTTCTACTTCACCGTGGACCAGAGCACCGGCGCGCTCAGCAACAGGAAGAGGGTCACGCTCGGCACGCAGCCCACCGTGCTCAGGAGCTTCAGGTGACGCTTGTATACTGAGCTCTGAGCTCTGAGGGACCTGCCGCTACCGGCCTAGCGACATGTTCTACTTCACCGTGGACCAGAGCACCGGCGCGCTCAGCAACAGGAAGAGGGTCACGCTCGGCACGCAGCCCACCGTGCTCAGGAGCTTCAGGTGACGCTTGTATACTGAGCTCTGAGCTCTGAGGGACCTGCCGCTACCGGCCTAGCGACATGTTCTACTTCACCGTGGACCAGAGCACCGGCGCGCTCAGCAACAGGAAGAGGGTCACGCTCGGCACGCAGCCCACCGTGCTCAGGAGCTTCAGGTGACGCTTGTATACTGAGCTCTGAGCTCTGAGGGACCTGCCGCTACCGGCCTAGCGACATGTTCTACTTCACCGTGGACCAGAGCACCGGCGCGCTCAGCAACAGGAAGAGGGTCACGCTCGGCACGCAGCCCACCGTGCTCAGGAGCTTCAGGTGACGCTTGTATACTGAGCTCTGAGCTCTGAGGGACCTGCCGCTACCGGCCTAGCGACATGTTCTACTTCACCGTGGACCAGAGCACCGGCGCGCTCAGCAACAGGAAGAGGGTCACGCTCGGCACGCAGCCCACCGTGCTCAGGAGCTTCAGGTGACGCTTGTATACTGAGCTCTGAGCTCTGAGGGACCTGCCGCTACCGGCCTAGCGACATGTTCTACTTCACCGTGGACCAGAGCACCGGCGCGCTCAGCAACAGGAAGAGGGTCACGCTCGGCACGCAGCCCACCGTGCTCAGGAGCTTCAGGTGACGCTTGTATACTGAGCTCTGAGCTCTGAGGGACCTGCCGCTACCGGCCTAGCGACATGTTCTACTTCACCGTGGACCAGAGCACCGGCGCGCTCAGCAACAGGAAGAGGGTCACGCTCGGCACGCAGCCCACCGTGCTCAGGAGCTTCAGGTGACGCTTGTATACTGAGCTCTGAGCTCTGAGGGACCTGCCGCTACCGGCCTAGCGACATGTTCTACTTCACCGTGGACCAGAGCACCGGCGCGCTCAGCAACAGGAAGAGGGTCACGCTCGGCACGCAGCCCACCGTGCTCAGGAGCTTCAGGTGACGCTTGTATACTGAGCTCTGAGCTCTGAGGGACCTGCCGCTACCGGCCTAGCGACATGTTCTACTTCACCGTGGACCAGAGCACCGGCGCGCTCAGCAACAGGAAGAGGGTCACGCTCGGCACGCAGCCCACCGTGCTCAGGAGCTTCAGGTGACGCTTGTATACTGAGCTCTGAGCTCTGAGGGACCTGCCGCTACCGGCCTAGCGACATGTTCTACTTCACCGTGGACCAGAGCACCGGCGCGCTCAGCAACAGGAAGAGAGTCACGCTCGGCACGCAGCCCACCGTGCTCAGGAGCTTCAGGTGACGCTTGTATACTGAGCTCTGAGCTCTGAGGGACCTGCCGCTACCGGCCTAGCGACATGTTCTACTTCACCGTGGACCAGAGCACCGGCGCGCTCAGCAACAGGAAGAGGGTCACGCTCGGCACGCAGCCCACCGTGCTCAGGAGCTTCAGGTGACGCTTGTATACTGAGCTCTGAGCTCTGAGGGACCTGCCGCTACCGGCCTAGCGACATGTTCTACTTCACCGTGGACCAGAGCACCGGCGCGCTCAGCAACAGGAAGAGGGTCACGCTCGGCACGCAGCCCACCGTGCTCAGGAGCTTCAGGTGACGCTTGTATACTGAGCTCTGAGCTCTGAGGGACCTGCCGCTACCGGCCTAGCGACATGTTCTACTTCACCGTGGACCAGAGCACCGGCGCGCTCAGCAACAGGAAGAGGGTCACGCTCGGCACGCAGCCCACCGTGCTCAGGAGCTTCAGGTGACGCTTGTATACTGAGCTCTGAGCTCTGAGGGACCTGCCGCTACCGGCCTAGCGACATGTTCTACTTTCACTTTCGTATGCTCCAAGATGTGCTTGGCTGTCGTAAATTGCTGCTGACATTCCACAAAATTCCATTTCCTTTAAATGTCCTCTGTCACTTAGCGGTAATGTGAAATTTGCGCCCACTTTTGCGGTCCCGTTTGCAGCGCGCTGATGCGAATTCTTTGTGTTAAGAATGTCAATGAGTGCAACAAACAAGTGACTCGATGTATTCGCCCTCAGGTCGCTCTCGACGACGAACATCTTCGCGTGCAGCGACCGGCCGACGGTGATCTTCTCCTCCAACCACAAGCTGGTGTTCTCCAACGTCAACCTGAAGGAGGTCACACACATGTGCTCGCTCAACGCGCAGGCCTACCCCGACAGGTCTGTTTGCTTCACATTTTATATCTTGAGTCATTGAATGATAAATGTGACGCGAACAAAACCTATGCACCACGCTTAGGCACCACGATCAGCGGGGCGGGTAAACAATCTAGTCTCGGCGTATGTACATATGTATGTACGAGGAATGAGTGAGGAAAGTGAGGTCTGCGAGTTCTATGATTTTTGTAGACCACCCTGTGAATAAAAATATTTCTTTTCAAAATTCGTCTATTCTAAAGTTGGATTTAGATGGATTGATTTTCGCCGTGCGGCTAAGTGCCATTTGAAATACTTACATCGTTTGGTTTGATATAAAACGCCCTACCGTGGTTGCTGCCACTTTCATCCTACATAAGATTTTACAAAAGAGTCCCATAGCCAATCATTTTTGCCATATATCGATAATATTTTGCGGCACCGATCTCTATTCGTTTTGTGAAAATTTATTTTATTTATTTTATTGGAAAACCAACAGCAATACAATACAGTAGTCACAAGAGTATAAAGCAGAAAGCCAATAACAGGTTTTCACTGATAGAAACAGGAATAGTCGAGAAAAAACAAATAGTTAACAATGTATAAAAAAACGCACATAAGTCAGCACACATGTCAGCCTACAGGTAGATATACCTATAAAACTTAAGTTAAACACAAAGCATTGCAAAAAACAATAAAAGAAAAGAAAATAAAAGACCTTAGTCTAACAATAACCCCTACACTTCATCAGTAAAGAAATCACGACTTAACAACCTCCTTGTCGACTCGACGCTAGAGTTAAAGAGATCAATATTATAAGTATTGCATAGTTTGTTAAAATGCAAGCTTCGGCCATTATGCTTTATTACTTTTGAGTGAAGCGAAAATATTGTCACCGTATGTCTCGGTCGCGCTTGCGCTCGGGCGAGGCGCGTCACACGGATCGAGCTGCCTCGCGCGGCAAATGAAATGCCTCGCGAGACTTATCGATCTGTGTGGTCTAACGTCGTTTATTATGACCATTATTGGCATTCGATGTTAGTGTGTATTCTTGTATTGACGTCTCGGTGTGTTTGTGTGTGTTGTAGCCTCGCGCTGGCGACGGACAGCACGGTGACCATCGGCACCATCGACGAGATACAGAAGTTACACATACGCACCGTGCCGCTAGGAGAGACGCCGCGCCGCATCGCCTACCAGGAGGCCTCCGAGGTACCTATCTGTACCTGTACCGTACCTGTACCCGCTAGCTCATAGAGATACAGAAGCTGCTCATCGCACTGTGCCACTTAGCGAGATTGAGGTGCTTTAGGGTTGAGCGTCATTTGGCAGCACGAATCGAATTTTTTTATGCTCTTTCCTTTTCTGTTGCTCAGGAACGTCATCGGCTAGAGCGAGAAAGGTCGCAACACTGCCGGTGCTGCCGCGTGCGGTCGCATTCCCGCTATCTTTCTCGCCTTAGCAAATGACGTTACGTTCCTGAGCGACAGGAAAGGATGGAGCGACGGAAAAATGCGATGCGGTGCTGGCAGATGAGGTTCAACCCTCAGTCGGACACCGGCCACCGCTCGAGTGGTATGTGAATGTGTAACGAGTAACGAATTAACGATGTCCCCCTCCCTTAGACGTTCGGCGTGATCACGATGCGCGTGGACCGCGTGGAGACGAGCGCCGGCGCTCCGCTCCCCGCGCGCCCCTCCGCCTCCACCGCCGCCGCCACCACCAGCGGCGCCGCCCCGCCCCCCGGCCAGCGCGGCCAGGTGTGCGCCGCCGACCTGGACGTGCACAACCTGCTGCTGATAGACCAGCACACCTTCGAGGGTACTGTACTACACTACACTACACTGTACTAGTGCGCCGCCCCCCGGCCAGCGCGGCCAGGTGTGCGCCGCCGACCTGGACGTGCACAACCTGCTGCTGATAGACCAGCACACCTTCGAGGGTACTGTACTACACTACACTACACTGTACTAGTGCGCCGCCCCCCGGCCAGCGCGGCCAGGTGTGCGCCGCCGACCTGGACGTGCACAACCTGCTGCTGATAGACCAGCACACCTTCGAGGGTACTGTACTACACTACACTACACTGTACTAGTGCGCCGCCCCCCGGCCAGCGCGGCCAGGTGTGCGCCGCCGACCTGGACGTGCACAACCTGCTGCTGATAGACCAGCACACCTTCGAGGGTACTGTACTACACTACACTACACTGTACTAGTGCGCCGCCCCCCGGCCAGCGCGGCCAGGTGTGCGCCGCCGACCTGGACGTGCACAACCTGCTGCTGATAGACCAGCACACCTTCGAGGGTACTGTACTACACTACACTACACTGTACTAGTGCGCCGCCCCCCGGCCAGCGCGGCCAGGTGTGCGCCGCCGACCTGGACGTGCACAACCTGCTGCTGATAGACCAGCACACCTTCGAGGGTACTGTACTACACTACACTACACTGTACTAGTGCGCCGCCCCCCGGCCAGCGCGGCCAGGTGTGCGCCGCCGACCTGGACGTGCACAACCTGCTGCTGATAGACCAGCACACCTTCGAGGGTACTGTACTACACTACACTACACTGTACTAGTGCGCCGCCCCCCGGCCAGCGCGGCCAGGTGTGCGCCGCCGACCTGGACGTGCACAACCTGCTGCTGATAGACCAGCACACCTTCGAGGGTACTGTACTACACTACACTACACTGTACTAGTGCGCCGCCCCCCGGCCAGCGCGGCCAGGTGTGCGCCGCCGACCTGGACGTGCACAACCTGCTGCTGATAGACCAGCACACCTTCGAGGGTACTGTACTACACTACACTACACTGTACTAGTGCGCCGCCCCCCGGCCAGCGCGGCCAGGTGTGCGCCGCCGACCTGGACGTGCACAACCTGCTGCTGATAGACCAGCACACCTTCGAGGGTACTGTACTACACTACACTACACTGTACTAGTGCGCCGCCCCCCGGCCAGCGCGGCCAGGTGTGCGCCGCCGACCTGGACGTGCACAACCTGCTGCTGATAGACCAGCACACCTTCGAGGGTACTGTACTACACTACACTACACTGTACTAGTGCGCCGCCCCCCGGCCAGCGCGGCCAGGTGTGCGCCGCCGACCTGGACGTGCACAACCTGCTGCTGATAGACCAGCACACCTTCGAGGGTACTGTACTACACTACACTACACTGTACTAGTGCGCCGCCCCCCGGCCAGCGCGGCCAGGTGTGCGCCGCCGACCTCGACGTGCACAACCTGCTGCTGATAGACCAGCACACCTTTGAAGGTACCTATAGACTATCAACTTGTACGCGGCGCGCCCTACGGGGGGGCCAGGTAGCACGCGACGCGTGCAATTTCCGCGAATGTGCGTATGTACCTTCACACTCGTTGTACATCCTATTTTTCCAGCTGAACTCCGAAATTTTCCATTAGGCGCTAAATTCTCAGATACGGCGCTAAACATAGAAAAAAAGCGCCGATAGCAATAAGGTGGCAGCACACACGCGACAAGTGCGTGTCCTCTCTCTACCTCGCCGCCCGCTCCCCGACGTCACCTTTACACGTTCCTTCTGCTAGTGGGCCAGCACTGTCCACACAAGTATGCTAAACTGCTGACGAGGTGACTGAGTGATGTTTTTGATGCTAGTGGACCAGCACTGTCCACACCAGTATGCTAAACTGCTGACGAGGTGACTGAGTGATGTTTTTGATGCTAGTGGACCAGCACTGTCCACACCAGTATGCTAAACTGCTGACGAGGTGACTGAGTGATGTTTCTGATGCTAGTGGACCAGCACTATCCACACCAGTAGGCTACAAAGAAGGTGACTAAGTATGATCGTGTCGTGTTGCAGTTCTGCACGCGCACCAGCTGCAGCCGAACGAGATCGGCATGTCGCTAGTGTCGGCGCGACTCGGAGACGACCCCCACCACTACTACGCGCTCGGCACCGCCCTACTAAGTCCCGAGGAGGCCGAGCCCAAGCAGGTATACACAACCATAGCGTCATTATAGTATAGTGGAACAGCTGAGCTATCGCGGCGGGTCTACAGGGTCCAACTTAATATGCTGACACTATTTTAAGGAGATGATCAGACCATCAAACTGAACAACTTTCTCTATGGGAGCAACATGGAAATCGCGAAAAAAACATCAGCTGTCCCATACAAATTGGCACGAGTAGGTTTGCCGTTTTGTGTTGAGGGGCAAATTTTTTTTTCGCGATTAGGTGCCATAGAGAAAGTTGTTTAGTTTGATGGTCTGATCATACCCTTAAAAAAGTGACAGCATATTAAGAAGAACCGTATGTACAGGGTGAAATTGATATCATTAGCATCCTTTGAAACTATGAGTCTACCCATGAAATTGAACAACTTTTAACCAATCGGAGCAAAAATAAAATCAGCTGTCCCATACATTTGACTCACGTAGGCAGTGGCGGCGGGGGCAGTTTTTTTGCTCCGATTGGTTTGCTCCCATAGTAAACGTTGTTCTGTTTGATGGGTCTTTTTCTTATCGTGTCGACTTCATACTTTGAACAAAGTCTCTAAAGAGTATCTTGCCCGAAGTTACAGTTAAAGTATAACCGATACTGCACCGTCGCTACCATTTGATGGGTAGACCTCTTAGTTTCAAAGGATGGTAATGATATTAATTTCACCCTGTATGTAAAACGTGCGGTGTGCGGGCATGGCATGGGCTGAGGGTCTACCATGAGTTTTCACTGTATTTTACTACTGTAGTTACGTCGCCAATTCGTATGACAGAAATTAATTCTCAACGTAACCACTAGGAGCGCTGTACGAAATTCAATAGAAAATGGGTGACGTAACTACAGTAGTAAAGTACGGTACAAACTCATGGTAGGCCTACTGGACTGGGTACCGGTAGAGGCTGTACCGCCTTGCGCAAGTAAGAGCAGTTTTGCACGGTGCGGCGCGGCAGTGCCACAACATCGCAGCGGCGCGGGGGGCGGGGGGCGTGGGCGCGCCGCGTGTAGCGGCTCCGAGCCGGCGCCCCCCGCCCCCCGCCCCCCGCGCCGCGCGCACGTGCTACCTGTCGCGACCGCCCGCGTCGAGCGTGACCACTAGTTTAATTGTTATAGTACATTACACACCGAGGACACAAAAGTAAGAAAGGTTCAGATCTCATGTCATGTGAGGCTTTCTTACTTACTGTCCGAGGTTAGTATACCATTTTTCTCCTCGACGGTGGTGGAAAGCGACAACTTCGTTTAGCGCAGCGGGACGACAATTGACGCTTTCCGCCCGGAGGGGAGAAAACTATTGTTTGATCACTTTTAAAAAAATTTTATACTTATATTATATTGATCTTTGAATAAAGAATATACAAATATACATTTTTGAATATCTTTAAAAAAACTGTTTATTGTTAAAAATTTACAATTAGAGCCAGAGGCATAATAAAAGAAAAGTGACTATATAACTTCATATTTGCATACAAATCATAAAGACGTGTCATACAAAAACGAGTTTTTTATAAAAAAGATAGACGGTGATAAAAAAACGTTGTTCAAGCGCTTGTAACTTGTAATTATGTAAAATTAAATAATTATTATAATAATATTTGTACGGTCTCACTACCGTGCATTTTCTGCTCACGCGGCAACTTACTTTCCGCCGCGTGCGCGTTTACTTTAGTTATAATATTTTTCACTATAATTAGCGAGTTCGCATCGAGCCGTACTACGGTCGACAACTAAGAGATAGAAGCGCCAATCATTTAACTGTAACTACGTAATAAACTACTTAACTTTTCAACATCTTTCTCTGCGTGCTCATCAACAACAACTCTACAACCTAACTACAACTATAAACAGCTAATACAAGTGTAGGGATCAACTGAACCCTACATTTTATGGTCCTTCGAGGAAAACCAGCAGGTACGAAGTGTTCTTGTGTCTCTCGATACGGTAGCGAATCGGTTGACTGGCCTCCCACCAGCGGGTCTCACCAGTTTAATTGAGAAGTCGTACTTATCGTAAAGAGGGTGCAGGAGCATCTAGTGCCGTGAAGCGACCACTTCAGAAACCGGAAGTAACCATCATCCAGTGAAGAATCCTCCGGATAATTTGGAGTGAGACTGCGGAACTTCGTGGTCTACGCGTCGTAACTTGAACCATCGCCACGCTTACAACGAGCTAAAGGTACAACAACTACTTAACTAACTAAACTACATACAGAACTAACTAACTAAAACTACAATGGAGAACTTAACAAGACAATCCAACTGTTTTGAACGCATCAAAGCTATCTGTAACAACTACCGAAAGGACAGTATGTCAAGAAAATCTGAAACATACCTAGAAAATCGTCTAACTACTCTTCAAGATCTATGGCAAGATTTTGAAAAAAGGCACGAGCTTATTCAACAAGAAATCGAAGACAAAAATATTACCTACTATGTGGAAGACGTATATGGAAGAACAAAATCTATGTACGAGTCGACTAAGGCTGATATTTTGAAACTAAAGATGCTACTTGCAAAAAACAAAGATAATCCCGTCCAGTTTGACTTAACTGGAATGCTAGAAGAAGACACTGACGACAACTTGAAACAATTATTAAGCAAACAAGAGTGCAACTTCAAAGCTATCGACAGAGCTATGTCGAAAATTAACTTAAAATCCTTAACTGAAAAATGGGAGCTTGAAGACCATCTATCTATCTTAAAGTCGAAGTGGGACTCTATCGATAAACTACATTGGGAATTAGAAGCTTTACTAAAGGGCTCTAATGAAGACTATTATGGAATGTTCGTCGACATTGAGAGCAAATACGACGAATTAAGAAAACAACTCAACGTCAAGATTTGGGCCACAGCTCACTATCAACGGTCAGCGCCGAGGATTGAAGTCCCAGAGTTCTCTGGTAGCTATCATCAATGGATCTCCTTCAAAGATCTGTTTTTGGAAACTATACACCATAACCCAACTATTAATAACGCTCAAAAAATGCAACACCTGAAAACAAGGCTGCGGGGAGAGGCTGAACGACTGGTACAGCATCTGACGATCAGCGCTGAAAATTACAATTCCTGTTGGGAGATTCTGAGCCAACGGTATGACAATCGTCGTCTTCAATTTACATCCTTCATGAACACCATGCTACAACTTCCCGTCATTCAAAACCCCGACGCCTACAATATAAAGAGGCTGCATGACGTCATAACTGAATGTTTGAATGGACTTTCGAACATTGGCCTAGAAATAACAGCATGGGACCCAATTATTGTCCATTTGATGGCACAAAAACTAGACTCCAGTACCTACAACGACTACATGAAAGATCTGCAAGATCCCAGAGAACTACCAGTTTTAAGCGAATTTTTACTCTTCTTGGAAAGCAAATTTATGGCTTATGAAACCATGAAAACACCAAAAAAGGAGTTTTTTACTAACCAACAAAAACCTCCAACATCCGCCTCCAAAACTTTTAACAAGCACCCTATCAAGAAAAACAACTACGAATTTAAGAAGCCCTTTCCGAAAACTTATTACACTACCTATAACTGTCCATATTGCAAAGGAAATCACGTGCTGATGCAATGTCCAAAGTTCATGGACATGGACGCAATACAAAGAAATAATACGATTTCGAAATTACAAAATGTGTGCAAAAACTGTCTATTCAGTCACGGAAAGACAGAATGCACGTCGGAAAAAACTTGCAAGGAGTGTAACTTGAAACACCATACACTATTGCACCTCTCTATATCAAAGTTAATTCCGCCGCCGACAAATAATGGCAAGAATAACTCAGGTCAACAACCTCCAAAACAATCTACCTCGAATCATTTAAACTCGAACGAGATAGAAGTTCTTTTACCTACGGTTCAACTGAACATCAAAACTAACCACGGAACTTATCTCCCACTTCGAGCTCTCTTGGATCAAGGCTCGCAAGTAAACTTAATTACGGAGAAAGCTGCTCAACTACTAAGGCTGCCAAGGACAAAACTGAATACTACTATATCAGGAGTCGGAGCAGTATCTGGAGACTCCAAGGGTCTTCTTGAACTAAGTTGCAAGTCAATACACTCTGACTTCACTTTTAACGTTGAAGCGTTAATAATGAAGAAGTTAATAAATAACTTACCCAACTCAACTTTTACCAAGGCCAACTGGCCACACTTAGAAAACTTGAAATTGGCCGATCCAGAATTCAACATTTCTCGGCCAATTGACTTACTTCTCGGGGCTGACGTGTACTCCGAAATAATCATGGAAGGAGTTCTGAAACAAAACACGACCTCTCCCATCGCCCAGCAAACTCATCTTGGGTGGATTTTATGCGGAAAACTGAAAACTTTCAACTGCCACGTGACTCTAATTAACATGAACGAGTTAACAAAATTCTGGGAAAACGAGGACATTTCTCAAAACACCGCTGACATCCCTGAAAAAGAATACTGCGAGGAATACTATAAGAAAACTGTACAACGAAATCTTGATGGAAAATATATTGTGAAAATGCCGCTCTATTCAGACTACAAAGAAAAACTAGGGCAATCTAAAGCTATCGCAATTTCTCAATTTCATCAATTAGAAAACAGACTGAAAAGAAAAAACAAACTTGCCGCGATGTATAAGGATTTTATACACAACTATATTAGCCTTGGACATATGAAACCTTCAGAGTTAAACGTGCAGAACTCTATCACGCAATGCTATCTGCCTCACCACGGGGTTCTTCGAGAAAATTCGACTACTACCAAACTTAGAGTCGTATTTAACGCTTCACAAAAAACCGCGACCGGCAACAACCCCGCCGATTGCGCCTCAAGAGGTCTATATCCAAACAAACTAGCAAACTTTAATCTCTGGTGGGAAGGGCCGCCATTACTAAAAACTTTAAAAAAGGAAGAACCACACGCAACAGCTACCTGCCTATTTACAACAAACCTTGGGATAAACAACGAAAGAAAAGACGAGACAGCCCTATCTTCAAAATGTGAACAGAAAAAACATTTTATAAATGAATTGTTAAACAAATGCAGTTCCTTGACATACGTAACAAGAGTCGTTGCGTGGATATTGCGCTTCAAGGCAAGCGCCCGGAACAGAATGAAATCCGATACTGCCTACTTAGCTACGAGCGAACTGATAGCGGCAAATGAAACGATTATTAAATGGACTCAACGTAATGAGTTTGAAAACGAATACAAACAACTATTAAAAGGTGGAATAATTTCAAATAAAAGCAGCATTTATAAACTAAATCCATACTTGGACAAAGGTGGAATCATACGAGTCGGTGGTCGACTTAATAACTCCAGCTTGCCGAATGAAATGAAGAATCCCATTGTTATTAACCGAACGGGACGTCTGACTGAACTTTTAATTCATCAAGCTCATTTACAAACTTTACATGGAGGAGCCCGTCTAACACTGTCTTACATCAGGCAGAGATATTGGATTGTCGGCGGCAATAGAATCGTCAAATCTCAACTACGTAACTGCGTACCGTGCCGCCGCTACAAGCCTATAGAAAGCTATCAACTTATGGGCGACCTGCCACAACAAAGAACGACACCTTCGAAGCCCTTCACCCACGCAGCTGTTGACTTTACTGGTCACGTGGAAGTTAAAGCCAATAAGGGCCGGGGTGTGAAGACAACAAAGGGCTATATAGCTATCTTTGTGTGCATGGCGACGAAAGCAGTGCATATAGAGCTAGTGTCGGACTTGAGCACTGAAACCTTCCTCGCAGCCTTCCACAGAATGTGCGCAAGACGAGGAACGCCTAAACATGTTTACTCTGATTGTGGCACTAACTTTATCGGAGCTTCGAAACGACTGCAATCAGAATTTGAGGGATTTAAACTACTGCTACCTCCGGAATTCTTCGACGAAATAAATAAATTGGAAGTCGAGTGGCATTTTAATGCACCTGCCTGGCCGAGCGCAGGCGGCTTATGGGAAGCCGCCGTAAAGTCAATGAAACATCACCTTCGACGCGTGCTAGGAGCCCAAAAACTGACCTTCGAAGAGTTCTCATCATTATTATCCAAAATCGAAGCCTGTATGAACTCCAGGCCACTGTGCCCACTGACGGAAGATCCAGAAGAGTTCTACAATTATCTAACTCCGGGTCACTTCCTAACCGGGGGTCCTACTCTGTCGCTACCCTTATCTGACTACAGCGACGTGAAAACTATCGACATACGCCAACGATGGCAATTAACAGAGCATATGCTGCAGCAATTTTGGAAAAACTGGGCTAACGATTATCTTTGTCAACTACAAACCAGAAGTAAATGGAACAAACCAACCAAGAACATTCAGGAAGGCGACATAGTCTTAATAAAGGATAACAACTTGCCACCTGGAAAGTGGGCAATGGGACGAGTTATACAACTTCATCCCGGGCAGGACGGCTTGGTAAGGGTGACCACACTGAAAACTCAAGCTGGAATAGTCAAGCGTCCAATAGTGAAACTTTCACCCCTTCCTGTAGAAACGAAAAACGAAGCTGAAAGCAATGAGAAATCTAACGATACTATACCTACCAAAAAACCAACATTGAAAAGAATCAAATCAAAACGAATGTGCTTTTCGACATTGTTATCAATTATTTTTACATTCTTCACTTTGGTATCAGGTTCACAGTCGCATAGCAGCGACAAAGCAGCAACGATGACTCAAATTACAAGTTTTGAACCTGATCGCTTAGTATATTACGACACAATTGGAAAATTACAAGTAATTCACGACGAATGGACTTTATTAATGTACTACAATTTAACTAACTACTGGGAAGGTAATCGAAACATTCAAACTTATCTAAAAGGACTTCAAGACGTATGCCAGAAAATGGATCCACGTTACTGCTGGACCACTCTGGAACAACTACTGCACGAAATGGAACTAATTAACTATTATAACGACATTCTGCTCGCCCCCCACAAGCATCTCTCTCAACGCAAAAAGCGAGGGCTGATCGACGGGGGGGGCTACATAGCCAATAGTTTATTTGGAATCTTGGATCAACGTTTCGCAAGAAAATATCACAACGACATCAAAAAGATCCAAAATAATGAAAACTTCTTATTAGAATTGATAAAAAACCAAACTTCTATTGTCGAGTTGGAAAACGACGTACTAAAGAAAAATGAAGAAAATATCAAGCGGCAATTCACTTTGATTCAAGACCTCATGAAACGAACTGATATGAAAATGGCTAAGATTGAGTCAGAAATAGAAATCGTCATGGCATCTAGCTACTTTAACTCTGCGTCTCTAACAGCATACCTCCTGCTCAACAACTTAAAAGCAGTCCAAGAAACGCTTTTGAAAACGTTAACAGACGTCTATAAAGGACACATTGACGTCCATTTAATTACACCAGTTAACTTAATCAAACAACTCAATGACATCGCGGGAAGACTACCTAGAACTCTTTTTCTGCCTGCGGTCAATGTCAAAGAAGACATCAAGGAAATCTATAAGCTACTTTACGTCAAAGCGCGGGTTACATCAGAGTATCTTTTATTTGAGATACACATTCCATTAACGTCAGATGAAGACTTCATGATGTATCGCCCAATCCCAATACCTATCAAAATTGAAAACGAAACCGTCTCCATTCAATTATCCTCCAAATATATAGCGGTTAACTTCAAGAAGAATATCTACGTCACTTTATCAGAAGAAACAATAAAACTATGTTCACAAAGAAGAACTGATAGCTTTCTGTGCAATACCAATTTACCAGTCTTCAATTTACACGCAGAAAAAGCACCGTGTGAAGCGAAGTTATTAGGTCATCAAACGACCTCGC
This sequence comes from Agonopterix heracliana, assembly GCA_963693445.1. Lineage (NCBI taxonomy): Eukaryota > Metazoa > Arthropoda > Insecta > Lepidoptera > Depressariidae > Agonopterix > Agonopterix heracliana. The sequence continues at coordinate 17,633,303 of OY856326.1, read as the reverse complement.
CATGCGACTTAAAACGCACACCTTGCAAGGACGCCTGGATAGAATTGCATACGCCGAATACCTGGCTCGCTATCTGTTGTGACACCTGTTCACTACGGTCGGTGTGTGAAAATGACGTATCTACGCACACTATGACATCATCGGGAATAGTGAAGTTAGCACAAGGATGTGCCCTACAATCAAAATATCTAACTATACATTCCCACAACCAATACAACAGTAATATGAATATAAACTATGAGTTGAGCGTTCCAACATTGAATACCTCAATCAATAAAATTATAAACACTATGTTTAACAGCACAGTTGCTGAATTTAAATCGTCGAGTTTGGAAATCAACGAAGTCGAGAAGCGACTACATCAGCAGAGGGAACGAGAGAACCATCTTCCTTCAACAATTTCGATTCACGATGTGCATCAATACTCTATCTGCTACATACTTATTACTTTGGTCATTGTAGCACTCATAATATGGCTAGTCAAGAAGTATCGCTTATCTCGTTGTTTATCAGAACGGTCAGATAATGCCAAAGCCAACCAGCGATATAATGACATGGAGTTGCAAGCCATTACGAGCTACTCTTCAGCGACACACTCTCGTCGTCGTGAGGAAGCTGCCGCCGCCGCCGAGCCGGCGCCTCCGCGCCCGCGCCCGCCTGCCGAGCACGCCCTTCGGGACTACGTCGCCGCACGCGCAGCAGCGGATAACATAGCATTTAAGTTTGATTAATTTTAAATATGTAATTTTGTATTTTTACTTGCTTTGTAATGGCGTTTCTTACTCCTATTTCTTTGTTTCCCTTTAAGGGTTGGCAATATGTACGGTCTCACTACCGTGCATTTTCTGCTCACGCGGCAACTTACTTTCCGCCGCGTGCGCGTTTACTTTAGTTATAATATTTTTCACTATAATTAGCGAGTTCGCATCGAGCCGTACTACGGTCGACAACTAAGAGATAGAAGCGCCAATCATTTAACTGTAACTACGTAATAAACTACTTAACTTTTCAACATCTTTCTCTGCGTGCTCATCAACAACAACTCTACAACCTAACTACAACTATAAACAGCTAATACAAGTGTAGGGATCAACTGAACCCTACAATATTAATTATTGTATTATTGTAATTTTTAATCTTTAAGTTGATTCGAAATAGCACAACATGGCTGTAACATGTTTATAATCAAAAATATTGTAATTATGTATTCTATATCGTTGTCTAGTCATCATAATACAAGTCCAGGCTAAATTCTGGTACTTCAAACTATTATTTATGTGACGATGTCCAAGAAAGTTATTTATTGAAACAGAATCGGATTCCCTTTGTATCTCTTTGTATTGTGTGATGAGATGACCGGGTGTGATCGGACGCTAACAAACAATGTGTCACATTACAGGGCCGCATCCTTCTGTTCCACTGGGCGGAGGGCAAGCTCACGCAAGTCGCCGAGAAGGAGATCAAGGGCGGCTGCTACTCGCTCGTCGAGTTCAACGGCAAGCTACTCGCCTCCATCAACAGCACGGTATGTATTAACGGACTTGTACTTGTTTTGGACTAACGCTCGAATACTGTTCATGTTGTAACATTTGGTCTTAAGCTAGGTTAGTAAGTTAACTTAGTATTGTATTCGGTAGGTACAGGTTTTCTGTTCTTGCTGTTCTCTTATTTTGTATAATCAAAATCATGAAATTATGTCTAGGAATATTTATGGATTGGAAAACTGTAACTAATTATTGAAACTAAGATTGTAGCTAGAAATAATTAAAATTGTATAAAACTGTAACTAGAAAATATTTGAAGATTGTAATGTAATGACAGACTAATCGCATGCTGTTGCACACCTATTATTAGTGCATAGTCAAGGGCTAAAACTGTTTAAGTGTTTGTTTTAACTGTTTTGTCTATGTACCGTTGGTGTGTCTAATAAAATAAAATAAAATAAAAAATAAAAATACTGGAACGCTCATTAGAGTTAATCCTCCTTTAAATCTCTTGCTAGCTTTTTACTAAGTCAACAAGACAAAAAGTGACAGCAAGAGATTTAATGGAGGATTCACTTTAATGAGCATTCCAGTATTCGAGCGTAAGTCTTATCAATAATTTAAAGTGAATACTGAAACTCAAAACCCAGGTGCTAGCAAGCAGCCAGATCCCAAGATAAGGCCAAGAAACCAGTAGCATGACGGATGTGATGCTCAGGAAACAAACTAGCAGCTTCCGAGCGTTCCAGCGCACGACATCTCATATTTACCTGGATTCTGTAAACGAAAAATGTGAATTGCAAGATATATTACGCACCCTTCAGAACAGCTGGTCCGTCATCGACTCCTTACATTGGGAGCTGGACAGTGAACTGAGCGGGAATAATTTAGAATATGTCCTTAATTGTCGCTCGGGAACGTAATTTGCTAGAGCGAGAAAAGTCGGTGCCAGTGCTGTCGCATTCCCGCTATCTTGCTATCGCTCTAGCAAATGACGTTCCTGAGCGACAGAAAAGGATGAAAAAATGCTATTCCGGGCTGCCAGATGAGGCTCAACCCTAAAGTGGGATTTAGGGTGTCTGTCCATTGACACGGAGATAGGCGGCGAGCTCAGGCGAGAATCTCAGCTCCGAGACTTCATTCAATCTTATTGGTTAATAAATTACATGGGTCGATTTTTGCCGTGCGGCTAGTGCTATTTGAAGTACATCGACTGGTTAGTTTGATATAAACATGAAACATAACACGCTCACGCAGCAATACACTTCAAAACGCACGTTCGCCGTCCCGTGTCAATCCCGCTTAAGCTTCTCTGTGTGACTGTGACGTAACGTAACGTCGGTTCGGTTGTAGGTCAGATTGTTCGAGTGGACCTCTGAGAAGGAACTCCGGCTCGAGTGCAGCCACTTCAACAACATCGTGGCGCTCTACATCAAGGTGAAGGGCGACTTCATACTGGTCGGCGACCTGATGCGCTCCATGTCCTTGCTGCAGTACAAACAGGTATGTGGACACGTCATACTTTAGTTTAACTATAACATTCTAATCTGATGATTACATCGTCCATTTTTAAACCCCATTAATTTAACACTTTATTGTACACATAACATAACAGAAAAAACAATTAAAGTAGACATGTACAAAGGGCGAGCTTATCTCTAAAGAGATTTCTTCCAGCAAACCCGCAACAGAGACAGTTCTTAAGTGTGAGGCAGACAAAATGTGTACAGCAAAAATAATAAAAACCAGATAACTGCTTAAATTGACGTTAATATATACCAAATATATTATATACATATACCAATATATATATATAAATATATAAATATATATATACTTATATATAAATATAATTCTAAATAAACAAATAGATACAATAAACGTACATGAACTATGGCTTAATTTAGAGAGTGATAGTGTTCATTCACTTGCTTTTTGAAGGACGCAAATGTTTGACAATCACGAATATTGGCGGGGAGTGAGTTCCACAACCGGGCAGCATGGATAGTGAAAGAGTAGGAGTAGAAGTCGGTGGAGTGGGATGGGATTCTAAGTTGGGTACGGATATGAGATCGACAAGGTTTGTCAGGAGGGCGGGAGAAGGAGAAACGATCACGGAGATAACTAGGGGCGGAAGGATTGTGAAGGATTTTGTGGAGGAGACAGAGGATATGGACGTTTCGACGCTTGCGAATAGGGAGCCACTTTAACTTCTCCCTGTACTCGGACACGTGGTCATATTTCCGTAAGCCAAAAACGAAACGTATGGCTAGGTTTTGGAGTCTTTCTAGTTTGTTGTTCAACTCCTCAGTGGCATCGAGATAACAAACATCCGCATAGTCAATAATAGGAAGGATTAGGGATTGGGCTAGGGTGATTTTTGTTTTGAAAGGTAGGAAATTTTGGAGACATTTAAGGGAGTGAAAGGAAAAGTGGACTTTTTTACTAAGTTGGTTAATATGTTCTACCCAGGATAAGTTGGAGTCAAATGTGACACCGAGATTTTTGGCGGACTTACTGTAGGGTATAATGGTATTGTTGTAAACAACAGAAGGGATTACAGACTGATTTAGACGGCTACACATGTTCCTGCTACCGATGACCATGCACTGCGACTTGGAGGGATTGACCATCAGACCATGAGACTGAGCCCATGAACAGATACGCTCCAAGTCATCATTTATCGCACCAATAGCCTCGTCTATATCATTGTCCTTAAAATGTCTATAAATTTGTAAATCATCGGCGTACAGATGTAAGCTAGAAGAAATAACAGTGGTAATAGTGTTAATAAAAACTGAGAAGAGGAGAGGGGAAAGAACGCCGCCTTGAGGAACGCCCGCAGTGAGATCACACCATTCAGAGAAGATCCCATCAGAGCGGACACACTGCGAGCGACCTCGAAGGTAAGAGTTAAACCAGGAGATAACTGATGGAGAAATATTGAGGGACTGGAGAATACCAAGGAGAACATCGAAGTCAACAGAGTTGAAAGCACTGCTGAAATCAAGAAGAGTAAGAACAGTGAGCATCTTGTTCTCCATTGCAAGACGAATATCGTCAGAAACTTTTAAAAGAGCTGAAGCAGTACTGTGTCCTGGGCGGAAACCGGATTGCAGTGGACTTAGTAATTTATTAGAATGAAGAAAGAAAGAGAGCTGTTTATGTACAATCAGCTCTAGGACTTTAGATAAAAACGGGAGCACAGAAATAGGCCGGAATTGGGAGAAGGAAGTAGGATTAGTCGATTTAGGCAAAGGAATGACTAGAGCAAGTTTCCAAGTCGAAGGGAAAGAACAGGAGGACAGGGAGAAATTAAAGATGTGTGTAAGTGTAGGAAGGACTTCAGGAAGGATTAAGGAGATCATACGGGAGGATACAGAGTCACAACCCTCTGCGGTGGAGGAGATGGAGGCAATATGCTTTCTAACGTCAAGCTCAGTTACCGGGGTGAAAATTAAAGGGGGACAGTCTGGCATTGGTAATTTGGAAAGTTCTAGAAGAGTATTAGGTTTGATAAGAGGATCGATAGAAACAGGGGGAAGAGAGAAATGTTTATTGAGAGCTGAAAGGTCAATAGTGACAGGAGAGGGGTCAGAAGATTTACCAATGCCTAACGTCTTAAGGAACTTCCATACTTGGGCAGGATCCGAGACACTCACAGAGTTGTGAATATGACGCCTCTTCGCATCTCTGCACATGCGGTTAGAGCGATTACGAAGGTGTTTGAAACGATCGAGATTTGCATCGGAAGGACACCTTAAATACTTTTTTTTCGCTCTATTCCGCAGAGCCATGGCATTTTTTATTTCCTGTGTAAGCCACGGAGCAGGAACATGCTTTACCCTGACGTTTTTAAGTGGAGCATGTTGGTCAAAGAGGCGAAGGATAATTGAGGTTAAAAGTTCGATTTTAGTGTCTAAGTTATCAGCTAAAAACACAGATCCCCATTCAGCACAAGCGGCATCAGAGCGCAAAGCCACTTCATTTATATTTTTAAAGTTACGAAGGAGACGAAAAGTTGCTCTGCGCTTGGGGGGGCGAATTTTATACGACAGGTAAACTAAGTCATGGTAGGAAAAGCATGCAGGCAATTGACCGTGGGTCGACACATTACGAGGAGAAGATACTATCATGAGGTCTAGAAGAGAAGGGGTTTTATTTGGAAAGTGATGAGTAGTGGAGAGAGGTAGTACGTGAAGGTTTACAGAGGACAATAGAGAAAGTAGCTTATGCGTACGAGAATCATTCTTAACTAGACATGTGTTAAAGTCACCAAGCAGAAGGACATGTTCAAAGAGAGGACAGAATTGATGAAGAAGATTTTCTAAGGAAGAAAAATAATTGATGTGCAAGGAAGGACTGTAAAAGGTAGCAAGGAGAACTTTAGTATGGTGTAAAGTAATTTCTAAGAAAAGATGTTCAGCAGACGCTGAATAGAGGGAAGGGGAGACACTGATAATTGAGTGGGGAATATCACCACGTAGATAAATTGCTACACCACCGCATCCCACGCCGGTACGATCGTTTCTAATTAGCTTGAAACCAGGAAGTGAATATTGGGTAGATAGGAGAGAAGGCTTTAAGAAAGACTCCGAAACAAGAATAGCATGGACAGTAGAGCTGTCAAACGTTGCCAGTAAGTCAGAGTAGTGACCAGGAATGCTTTGGGCATTAATGTGAACAATATTAAAATTGTTAGGGGTTAAGGAGAAAACAGAGGAAAGTTGGTCGTGAAGGGAATCGGTTATGGAAACATCACTATCCGCACTAATATATTCGTCAGATGAAGAAAAGCAAGATAAAAAACTGTTGTTCAAATCATGAACATGATTATCGCTCATAAAATAATAATACTAGCAAATAATTATAAATATAATAAGATAAATAATAATAAAATAAATAAATAATAGATAAATTACCTAACTAATTGGTATTACGATATGTAAGTACTTTGAGTCAAACTCAGACAAGCACTGCACTCGCTGGTGTGGTGGAAGAAAATCGTTCAACTAACACACATTAATAGGCACAAGACAGATCAACAGAAAGGACAAAATAAAGCTACACAAAACAAATTTTAACAACAGAAAGTTGTTTAAGTATAGGAATTAGCATCTAATACACAACCTTAATTAAAATGATAAAAACATAAATAAACGCAATTAACAAAGTAGGTACTAATTATTAGTACTGAAAACGAGAACGTTATACCTATTAAAAATAATTGGTTGCACTTCAATAAAATCATACAGTATTTTTAAACGAAAACTTATGTAGGTAAGAAAGAAACGGAATTTTTGAACGAAAATCAGTCAGATTGGCACTGACAGTGACAGCTGTGACAGATAAAAACAGACAAAAGTGACAATGCAACAGTGTCTCCAACAACGCCGTAATTACGGTAAACCTACCGTAATTTGAACATATCTACCACCTACCGTAGACATGTTCAATTCTACCGTAATTTCGTCTTTATGTGTGGCGTCTTAAAAATGATGTCCCAACCATAAATACAGTTTATTTTTAATTGAAACAATGTTTAAAAATAACAACACTGTATTATTCCCAGACCTACTACCTATAGGAGTAGAACTTAGCCATGCCTCTGCGTTTTATCAACTTTAATTTCTGCTCGCCTTTTTTCACTATAGTTTGTTCCTTTTTTACAATGATATTTATAAAAATGGTATCTGACAGTAACAATGCAAGTGACGACAGCAACGCTGGACTTTCCAGTAGTAAGCGCGCTAAATTTAAGTCGCACAAACAAAAATTTCGACCAGAGTGGCTGAAAAATAAAGATTTTTCCTCGTGGGTATTCGCTAATACCCAAAAAACCCATATATAGCAAAGTGTTCTTTCTGTGATACCGCGTTGATATACTTAAGTGTCTGAAACGAATTAATGTTTCCTTGTACAAAAAGGCTGAAACGCCTGGAACTTAATGTTTAATTGTGAAATAAAGATACCGTAAATTTACCGTATTTTTAACTTTTGATCTACCGTAATTTTCCGCCATATACCGTATTTTTAAACTGGCAACACCGTAATTTTGACGAATAGAGTTGGAGACAGTGCAATGCAAAAACGTGCTTAAAGAAATTGAAAAAGAACTAAAAAAACTGGTTGTACAACAGCAACGAGGTCAAAAATACCTACCTACAATATACGGAGCAAAAAATTTGAGTGTAATGCTGCTAAATTTAAAAGTTATAGCTTTGCGAGAAACAAAAAACTAACAAGGAAAATTTTCAAGAGATCACGATTGTTTACTCCTCGTGGACCTTACTGTCTTCGGAATTGGTTTCGCAGCCGGAGTGGGGATCTTGGGTGCACCCTGCGACTTCTTTTCTGGACCCGAGGCGCCCTGGGAGTCGGCCGGTTGACCCGGAAACTGCGCGATGAGCACCTCTAATTCCGACATCTGCTCCACTCTGCGACGACTCTTATCCGGCAGCAGGACGTTAACCCTGCCCTCAGCCGACCAGCAGCGGTTCATGCCGAAGTGTTTACGAGCCGCCATGAACATCTGATGTCTGGGTCGCGTCAGGAACTCCGACAGCGTGCAGCCTGACCCCTTCAGCAAAGACTTGCTGTCCCAGACTACCTGTCGCTGCTGCACCATGTTGAATCGAAGCAGGATGGGACGAGGCTTTGATGTGTTAAAGCCGAGACGGTGACAGGCCTCGAGATCATCTGGGGACACCTCGGTCAGCGTCATTTGGTCGGATAATATCTTAGCAACGACCGCGTGAGGCTTTTCATCCTTGCTCTCAGGGATCCCGTGCAACAGCAGAACCTTCCGTCTGTGATAAGTCTCCTGACGGTCCAAACCGAGAGTCAGGAGCTCAATCTGCTTCTTGAGGGTGGAAAGCGTGTCCCACACGAATGTCTTGAAGTCAGTGAACTCACGTGACAGCGCGACGACATCCGGTGAAGACAGAGACCCAGTTGCTTGACGTAGACGCTCTTCATAAGCACCCATCCGCAGCTCAAAAGACTTTGATAACTCGGCAAGGCTGGCCGACATGTCCATGGTGATATTTTGTGAGGTGTGTGATATAAGTGAACAAGGATCACTGGCAGGCGAGTACAAGTGCTTATTGAATCTAATAAACTAATACATAAGTACCAATTATGAAGATTTATATTTTATTTCAATAAATATGTAAGAGCCAAATTTTATGTGTGTACTCAATTTAATAGCCTACCGCCAAAAAAACCCATTAACTTTCTTTCAGACTTACTAGACAATTGTCCATGAATAGGTTGAACAACCAAGTAGATGATTCAAACGAGAACATTTCTCATGATTTAAATAATAATATTACAATCAGGGACCCTGTCGATAGGACTAGTTCATCAATTCAAGGTCGCTCAGCGAGCTATGGAGAGACTATGTACGCTCGCAAGATAAAAACAAATAGATTGACGTAAGAATCATCAAAATCGGCCCACGCGTTTGGTCTCTAGTGTGCCACAAAGGAACCAACTTACCTACATAAATACATAGTCTGATAAACACATGACAAGTCGGGTAAAAGGAAGCGGGAAGTGAGTGGATGAGGAAGGCCCAGGACAGAGTTTTGTGGCGCGCCTTGGGAGAGGCCTATGTTCAACAGTGGGCTGATGGTGGCTGATGATCACCATTAGCTTCTTTAATTGGGTCGTAGCGGACAGCAGGGCGTCCCACACTACGCCTTCCAGTTCGCGGTCTCCACTCTAGAACTCTGACACCCCACCGGATGTCAGTTCTTCGGCAGATATGACCAGCCCATTGCCACTTCAGCTTGCTAATTTACTGAGCTATGTGAACCACTTTAGTTCACTTCATTTCTGATGTGATCTCTCAAAGAAACACGATGAACAAGTCCTATCTAAAATGGAAATAAACCAAGTGGGGTCCAAGATTCGAATATTTTTGTTTAAATCATGGAAAATAGTCTCGTTTGAAAGTATTGTTCCGCAATTATAGACTGTCTCGTTTAATTATAAGGTATAAAATTAATACAAATTTATCAGTTGGCCTTTTTTTTTCACTTCTGTATGGGAGGTCCAAAAAATTATATCGTTTTTCGACCCATGTTACTAAGGGAAAGTTGTTCTGATTCACGGTCTGAATACACCCTTAAAGTTTCGTTACTAATTAAAATCTAGTGTTGTATATTGTTACTTTTAACCCTGCGGTTATGTGAGCCCATCAGTTGGTCTTGTACTGTGGCAGAGGAATGCTAACGCGAGGCTAGCCCCTAAGTTAAATGGTGTAAGTTCGGGCCCTATGGCGACTGTAGTGCAACTGTATTGGTATGGTCCCCAGATGGAGGGCAGCTTCGAGGAGATAGCGCGGGACTACAGCCCCAACTGGATGACGGCGGTCGAGATACTGGACGACGACACCTTCCTCGGCGCTGAGAACAGCTTCAACCTGTTCGTGTGCCAGAAGGACAGGTGACTGCCCGTCCCTCTCTCTCTCATTATTATAGCTTCGAGGAGATAGCGCGGGACTACAGCCCCAACTGGATGACGGCGGTCGAGATACATAATAATTCATAATTGTTTATTGCTCACACAGAGTACATGATAGGTGGTAACAATAGGTAAATAAGTTACATCTGTGAACCTTGTAAGCTTAAGGCATTGCAATTTGAGAGTGTAACATTAGAGATGTTTGAGAGGTACATTCCAATTTTATAAATATATGCAAGTAATTATGTATAGCATGCAGTACAAATTTACAATCTACCAATGCATTACGCACAAATTAAAATTAAGTATTTGAGAATTAATAATGAGTTTACAAGTCAATAAAAATTAATTAATTATAATTACGCAATTTTACAATGTCAATTCATAATTAGTAAGTTAGTGTAAGTCCATGTCAAATCAGTTTAAAATTATAAGTAGTCATTAGATACCATAAACTTAATATTAGTCATTAGCATTAAATTTTGTCTGTTAGGAATTCGTAGTTCGTCGATACTGGACGTGTGTGCACTGTGCCGTGATGGGGTAACAACTATGTAAGCAAAATGAAAAAGAATTTCAGCATTTTCAATGTTTTCAGGTGGTTTATATGATACACGTATTTAGTTTTGTGTAGGTTAGTCACGGACACTTTTTTTGAAAATGTTACTAGATTCGGCGTCCATTATTTTGTATGTCAATGGCTAATGATATCAATTTCACTTTGTAGCATGTCATCGGCTGCTGGTCTGAAGCGTGGTTTAACGTGTGTGTGTGTTTGTGTGCCGGTAGCGCGGCGACGACGGACGAGGAGCGGCAGCAGATGTCGTACGCGGGACAGTTCCACGCCGGCGACATGGTGAATGTTGCGCGACGCGGCGCATTAGTGCAGCAACACGCCGACACCGCCGCGCCTACTGCCTGCCCCGTGCTGCTCGCCACCGTCAGCGGCGCCGTCTGTACGTACACTACCACTAGCTACATACTAACTGATTCATCCCTTCCTTCCTCATCATCTCCGCCGATGGACGTTCACTGCAGGACGGACGCATCTCCCACAGATCGCCTCAACTCTAGGTAGATACATTTTTGCAGCGCAGCGCAGGACAGCGAGTTAAGCGAATAAGCTCAAAACCTCATACACCCCAAATGATTTATAACAAAATAACTATTTAGATTTAAACAATAATTTCATTATTTTGATTGTTAAAATTTAAAGTTATTCGCATTTTAAGTTATGAGCTTCGATCAACAATATCCAACTAGATAACGCGTCAGCGCTCAAAACATGTCCCGGCAAATAACGCTTCACTATTGGAGTGAGGTCTTATTTTGAATTAGTTGCGTTCGAACAAAGCCAACGTAAGCAAGTCTCGCAATGCCGCAGTGTTCCTTTTTTAAATTACTAGGAATTATGGTTGCTTTGAGGTCGAAATTATAATGTATTCGGACTGTTTTCTCGGTTCGTTAACAAAAAATGTTGTATATTCACGAGGACAGAATTTCTCTTTGATTTTGTATGCGACCCGTTATCTAACAACAATATACAACATTGTTGATCGAAGGTTATGAGGCAAAAATGATTTGTTATCATTTCAGCAATTAATGAAAGCGCTTACGTGCTCATTTAAGAATCTTGTTTTGGTACTACGGTTTTATAGGCTGTGATGATGATGATGGCTGTCCCCCTCAGGCCTGGTGGTGCAGCTGACGCCGCGACTGTTCGAGCTGCTCTCGCAGCTGCAGACGCGGCTCGGCGCGCGGCTCAAGGCTGTAGGGAGGGTGTCGCACGCGTTCTGGCGCTCCTTCAGCACCGACGTCAAGACCGAGCCCGCCGAGGGGTTCGTGGACGGAGACCTCGTGGAGACCTTCCTCGACCTCGACCGCGACCTGCAGCAGGAGGTCGTCAAGGGGCTACAGGTCAGTCAGTAACACCATACGACACACACATACGAACCACACTCCTTTCTTTCGTATGAAGATAGCAGACTGTTTACCGATTTTAGCGTATATACTGTATCCGTATAGCTAGCGAGTACACATGGCGGGAATCAGATTTACTTTAGTGCCAATAAATAGAGCCTAATTAGTACCTAGGTCAAATAAATAAAAAATAAATAACGCTCACAGGCACATACATTGTAATGATCCCAAGTAAACCTCAGACTTTTTGTTATGGGAACCATACAACAACGGCACACATATATAACATCCATGACCGAACCGGGATTCGAACCCAGGACCCAGGTTTGGCAGTCCGGCGTGGTAACCATGACACCAACCGGCTCGTCTCAATCAATAGTGCCTCTCTAGTTAATTAAACATATATTTTTTTACCTGGTACGCTAGCTTGACGTAAAGGTAGTGAACACATTGTCTGTAGCAATAAACGTAGAAAGAGAACGAACTAGAAGAAAGCACGTGTCTTGTCATATCACTCAGTAAGAGATGCACATAAGAAATTCGCTCTAGTTAAAAAAGGAAATCGCTACTTATTGCTGTCCTTATCGACGTAGCCACTTTTTTGTTCTACGACGGCTGTCTGACTCCGGAGTCAGACATCTATTTTCATACAAATTGTATAGGTTTTTATGACTATCGTTGTCTCATACGCGGTTACACTGGTGTTACATCTATCAGCGTAAGCGAAAAATACTTCGCCTATGAGCAATAAACGACTTTACAGCAACTACTTTTTTACACTCGAAAAATAGTGCTCTTGGGCATCGGAAATCTCATAACGATACATTCTGATTTCTGGAAAGTTTTTTCGATTTAACGTGGCTCTAGAATTTTAGATAGAAAGATAGATACTATATTCTTAATTTCTTATCACGAAACGTTTTATTTAACAGATCGACGACGGAGACGGCATGATGCGAGACGCGACAATAGATGATTTAATTAAAATAGTCGAGGATCTTACCAGGATACACTAGTATTATTGTTGTTATACATAAGTTGTCATCTTCTTTCTGTTTTTGTGTTGAGGCACATTGGCCGACGGCGAACAACGGCGGGCCCATACAAAAAACCACGATTTGTATGGGAACGAGTTCGCCGCGTCGACGGCGGAGGATGCGGACGGTGTCCCATACTAAACGTGCTTTTTGTATGGACCTGCCGTCACTCGCCTTCGGTCAATGTGTCTCAACCCTTATAGGAATTATTAATAAATATTTTATGTACGTCCACATGTGTTCTATTATTAACTTTAACTTCCAACACAGGGATCTCGCGATGCACGCTATTTTCAACTCTATTTCAATAGTAATTCAGTTCATTCTCGATTGATAAATGAAAACTGAGGTGTGCGCTGACCCTTAGAAATATCGCAGCGATAAAAACGGCGATATCGTTTTGTCGAATTTAATGGAAGTCTCACCTTCCGACTCTTTCAACGGGGGGTCGCTGTCCCAATGTTGGGCAAAGGCCTCTGTTCTCTCCATGCGTCCCGGTTTTGTGCTTCATTAGGCCAGTTCTTGAACTGCACGAACATTCTACAAGCATTCCGGGTGTAAAATAAAATACGTTACATATAACTAAAGGGTGCTTCAGATCAAACTGAACATGAACAGCTTTCACTATGGAACCAAAATCGAAAAAGAATAAAATTAACAGGTGTTCCATACATTTGGGCAGAGTAGCTGTTGACGAAAGAGAACGTACTCTTAGGGTTGAACTACACATGGCCGCACGCGATCGCACTTTTCCGTCGCTCCATCCTTTTCTGTCACTCAGGAACGTCATTTGCTAGAGCATATAAGATAGACGGAACGCGATCGCGTGCGATCGCACACCCAGGCGATCGCGTTCCGTCTATCTTATTATGCTCTAGCACGGCTCTAGCAAATGACGTTCCTGAGTGACAGAAAAGGATGGAGCGACGGAAAAATGCGATCGCGTGCGGCCATGTGTAGTTCAACCCTTAATCTGACAAAAGGGTCATCAGTCTGAATGAAAGACAGAAATATTTCTACAATTTAATCATAGAAAGGCAATGTTAAAATCACAGATTTGCATTTTGTATTAAATTAATATTATTATTTAGATGTATAACACATGGAACGAATTCAAGATAATAATGTATACACATTTCTTAATATTTATCCCTTCCCATCCCCATCCATTCCCACCTGCAAAATAACAACAACTAATTATTGGGTAAGTTTCTTTTTGGACAGATCACACTTTTCTAATGCTACTGGTTAACCCTTAACGAAGGGAGAGCTAGTATTAGACAAATCGGAATGCGATATGCATCCGTCTCAGGTGCCCCCTTTCCGGCACAAACTTTACCGACTTAATTAAAAAAAAAACATACGGGTCGAATTGAGAACCTCCTCCTTTTGTTGAAGTCGGTTAAAAAGGGACGCAGCCCCTACAAACTTGCGAACTGTTTTGTCTAGATAAGCATATGCTCACGACTATATTCCCCGAGGGGGTAGTCAGAGATATTCTGAAACCTCACACGTTTCACCAGTAGTACTGAAACTCTGTCCAGTGTGACGGGGGGTGAGCCCGTCGCCTGTTTTGTCTAGATACCTACATTTATTTATATTTAGGTGTTAGGCGACGCACTAGAACCTTATTTCTACGCTATAAAGTTTTTTATTGTGATTTCAATTCGATTATAGAATTAATGTTGCGTCTAACGTACTATTTGATAATAAAATCGACAGAACAACAACTATCGAATTTATAATTATGTGCTGATAGTAATTAAATGGTTTGTAAATAATACTTTCAAACATTCCCGTCAAAATCGTTTTCTCCCCTCCCCTCCGGACGGAAAGCGTCAATTTTCGTCCCGCTGGTCTAAACGAAGTTGCCGCTTTCCACCTGCGTCGAGGAGTAAAATAGTATACTAACCTCGGCCAGTAAATAAGAAAGCCTCAGATCTCATGTTTGTTGTTACATGAGATCTGTGACCTTTCTTACTTTGCTGCCCTGGTGTGTAATCTACTATTTATTACTGACTGTAATGTTATCTACTAAAATAAATGAATGCCACAGTGAAATAAATATCATACAATTAGTTAATTATAGAAGCCGGAAAAAAATCAAATAATATTTACATTCTCTTTTATTCGTCGGTAATCTTGCATTCCGAACAATACAGCTCGAATGACCTGTGACGTTAAATAAACATTTTAACACTTATTTATACCCCCATAGCTTACGTCTTACCTTAAATGTAATTTGGTAATAAGAGAGGTAGGTATACAAGTTTGTGATTTTCATAAAATTAAGCTATTATGAAGAAATAGATAATAATAATTAACAATTTCAAATAGCCCACTTATTATCATTGAACTATTATACTACTAGAACTGACAAACATACGTCGTGCGCCACATGAGAGTTCGAAGAGCGCAGGCAGCTGAAAGAGATATCGATTTACTAAGAATGTGGCGATGTCGCCACAAAGAATGGGACAGCGTTGTGACGTGCAGTGTTATTTGTAGTACGAGTACGTAGTAGATAATAGTTCAATGATTAACATTATTCATATTATTTGCTAAAACAACACAATGTTGCTGATCAGAGGGCCTACCGTGAGTTTTCCCTGTACTTTTCTACTGTAGTGACGTCGCCAAAACAGAAATTAGTTCACGACGGAACCACTAGGAGCGCTGTACGAAATTCAATACAAAATTGGTGACGTAACTACAGTAGTGAAGTACGGTGAAAACTCATGGTAGACCTACAGGGCCCCTAGACAAAGTACTTTCGATTAGCGTTAACGACAGTAGAAAGAGGTCAATGAGTAGAAAACATTAATGTATGGACTTGACGTATGTTGGAGAAAGCAAACGTCAAAATGTTTCGATCGCCAATTTCAAATCCATACATTCTGTAATTTCTACTAGCGTCTACGCCAATAGAAATGGTATGTTTATAGGCCCAGATAGAACTCCCGTACCTATGTCAAAATCCGTACATTTTCGACCCTAATGAGCAATTTTCTTTTATAAATGTTGAACCTAAAAAACTGAACAGATGGCATGTTCATCGCTCCCATGGGCGTAGCAATGATTTTTTCTCAGGGGGAGCCAGGCCCAGGCACAGTAGCGCCTTTTACCATCCAAGTTCCAGTGACGTCATCCTAAGTTAAGACAGTAGGTACAATTGAGCGCGAGGTCAAGGAGGCCTACTTGCGGAACTTGTCGGCCTTGTTGTGAATGAACCACATGAGGCCGAACAGGCAGCTCGGCGGGCTGGCGAGCGGCCCGGCCGAGCCCAGCATCGCCTCCACCTGCGGGATGCTCATCTCCACCACGTCTATTATCTCGTCGTCCACTCCGCCGCCTGAAATATATCACACATATTAAATGAAAGGAATTCTCTCTAGACAGTGGTTAAAACAAATTTACTTTTCTCCCCTCCGGGCGGAAAGCGTCAACTTTCGTCCCGCTGCGCTAAACGATGTTACCGCTTTCCGCCTCCGTCGAGGAGAAAAATAGTAGACACCTTGGGCAGTAAATAAGAAATCACATGTAATTGTTGGCCGAGGCGAAGTCGACCTTTCCTACTTTCCTGCCCTCGGTTTGTAATAGACTATTTCCTCTTCTTATCGTGTGGGCAACGAGATAGTAGCCGGGACCAACGGTTTAACGTGCCACCCGAAGCACTGAATCATCTATCTTTTCAGCAGTATCATGAGAACAAACACCCTATAAAGTAATGCAACTATCTACCTGTACAAAATCTGACAAAATGAAAGCAGATGGACCTATCCCAGGGGTTTAGGTCAAACATGTACTCACCTTTTTCAACCTTCATTTCGTCGGTGACCTCACAATAGTACAATGTCTGCAGGGCACCTTGCACTCCCACGCCTGACCTGTAAGTAATCAACAGATGAAATGAATTGAATTGATGAATGACAATTTAAATCTTATTAATATAGGGTCCTTCTTAATAACGGTTTTTTAAGGAGATCATCAGACCATCAAACTGAACAACTATCTCTATAGGACCAACATAAAACCGCGAAAAAAAATTTGCTGAATCGGTTCTGACACATAATAATATCTCTCGCCTCTTCAACATCCACAAGTCTTTTCATACAAGCTCGTCGGTTCCAGGTACATTTTATTTGGCCCTTCTTCAGTTCACATTCGATTTGGTCAGCGTACCTGTGTTTAGGGCGACCCCTTTCAACCATTCCATTCATATCTTTCAATCTACTTTCGCTCATTCTTTCCACGTGGCCAAACCACCTCAACATGCCTTTTCCAATCCTTGTCACTACATCTTCTTTCAGACCACATCATTCTCTTATCATACCACACTATTTCAATTAGTCGCAGTACCTGTAGGACATAACTCTGTGCAGATCCTTGAGGTCCACCTTGTAGCCGCACTCCTCCAGCACCTCCTCGCGCGCGATGTCGTCCACGTGCAGAGTCTTGTCGACGATGCCGGCGCACAGCTCCAGCGCGACGCCGAGCGACGCCGGGTACTTCTGCGTGTCTATAGAGTCGCCGCCACGGTCCTGCGGCTCTATGCAGTTGTAGTATATCGCTGAAAATATCATTAAGAGCCTGTTTCACCACTTCTGGATAAGTCATTGTTAGATTAGTTGACAGATCGTTTGACATATTTTGTATGAAAGATATGTCAAATCGTAGAAAGAGAAGGCACTAGAAGGAAGCACGTGTCTTGTCATATCGCTCAGTAAGAGATGCACATAGCAAATTCGCTCTTGTTAAAAAAGGAGACCGCTACTTATTGCTGTCCTTATCGACGTATCCACTTTTTTGTACTTCGGCCATCTGACTCCAAAATCTCACTTCATATAAATTGTATGGGACAACCACCTGACTCCGAGATGTCACTTCATATAATTCGCTATCTCATACCCTGTTACACTGATATTCGGTCTACTAGCGTAAGCGAGAAATTTTTCGTCTATGTGTCAAATAGACTAACAATGACTTAGAAGTGGTGAAACATGGCATGAACTGTAATTTGGTACAAACTATGGTTTTTTAAGGGCATGGTCAGACCATCATACTGAACAACTTTTTCCATGGGACCAACATTGAAATCACGAAAAAACTGCTATCCCATACATTTTGGGTTGAGAATGATTGCGGTTTAGTACGGAACAGCAGATTATTTTTCGTTATTCAATTTTGGTCCCACACAAGAAAATTGTTCAGTGTGATGGTCCGATCATACCCTTAAAAACCGGCCAAGAGCATGTCGGACTCGTTCCGTAGCTATTGCATAAGTAGAATAAGAAAAAGTAATAGTTATGTCGATTCTCCTACCTAAAAGAAAATTTGGAGCCTAACGGTAGTGCGATTTAATTTCCTACTATATCTAGTTTGCATTCGAAAATATATTTCAGTTACAGGTTGGCCAAGAGAGGAACGGAGGTCAGTAGGCAGACCACGATCAGACCATGAAGTATGGTGCAATAAAAGGGAGGCCCATGCCCAGCAGTGGGTTGATGTGGGCTGATTTGATTGATACACTCACACCACTAAGTTTTTATTACTAACATAACTTTAACACTTTCACTGCTGACGGCATATGGCGTAGGTCGGCGACAAATGGGCCGCAGTGCGAAAGAACCCACGTAACGAGTCAGTTATATATATTACATTTTGGCTGTGGTTATGACTTACCGCGCGAGTCACCGACTACCTTACGCCTGCACGGGTGACCCACAAGACGAGCCAGTTCATAGTTTCACGGTTATGACTGTGCGCTCGACGTAAGAGGGGGGTCAAGCTTCGCCTGTGCTCATGACCTACAGTGTGAGTCACTCAACCTTACGCCTGTGCGGGCTGACCCACGAGGTGAAACGCTTTGGTCATTTTACGTTACGACTGTGCGCACGAACTACGAGGGGCGTCAGTTTTAGAACTGCGCGAGGATCATGATTTTGAGCTTAGCAGCGAAAGTGTTAAGGGTGCATTCAGACGATGAAACTTAACAACTTTCCCTAAGGAACATGGGTCAAAAAAAGAGAAAAATGTATGGATTTTCTATCTATGGAAGGCCATAGATAGAAACTCTTATGAAGTAAAACTAACCGGGCCGGAACTGTTTGACGAACACCATGACCCTCCTGGTCACGTTGAATATGATGATGGCGACGCTGTCGTGCACCTCCAGCAGGTCCCAGTTCTTGCACTTGCCGTTCTGCGTGTAGTGCAGCCGGAACGGCCGGACGTACGGCGAGTCCGGCAGCGGCGTGAAGTACACGTCCTTCAGATCCTCCATGCTTCGCTTCACTGACAACTCCGATGTGCTCTGCCGATTGATTGATAACAAAAATTTTTCACTGTAAGTTACACATGTGAGCAAAAAGTAAGGCAAGTAGGTAATGATTTTCATTTAGATATGCGAATGAAATAAAATAAAGAAAACTTACAAAATTATAAGAAATTTTTTATCGAAATTTTGGCGAAATTTGACAATTTTGACATTAACATCTGTTCTCGGCGTAGAAAGAGAAGGCACTAGAAGGAAGCACATGTCTTGTCATATCACTCAGTAAGAGATGCACATAGCAAATTCGCTTTAGTTAAAAAAGGAGACCGCTACTTATTGCTGTCCTTATCGACGTATCCACTTTTTTGTACTTCGGCCATCTGACTCCAAAATGTCACTTCATATAAATTGTATGGGACAATCACCTGACTCCGAGATGTCACTTCATATAATTCGCTATCTCATACCCGGTTACACTGATATTCGGTCTACTAATGCTACTAGGGGTGCGTTCAGAACCTACGCCCAGAGTGCGCCCAGAGTGCACTCCGAGTGCAACTTTTCGCCCTAACGCCGTTCAGAGGCTCGGTGAAAAGCGTATTACCCATAAGAGCGAGCGAGAAGAACAACCGCACCCAAAGGTTCTGAACGCAGCCTAGCGTAAGCGAAAAATTTTTTGTCTATGGTTCTCGGGCTTATGTTATGAGTCTGAGGCCGAGATTCAGATACGATTTTTTCAGTCTTAGCTCGAGCTAAGTAGGGTAGAAATGTATGGATTTTGACATACGGGAGTTCGAACTATGACTTACAAATCGTCTCTGAATCTCGGCCTAAATGACAGCTTTAGTTCCAATGGGCCCGTTTTAGCGCTGCAGTCACATTTTCCCAAGAACATTGTAAAGCCCGACCAGAGGTAATAAAACACCTCGCCATGTTGCGGAAAATCATTGGTACTAATTTTCGTACTTAGAGTACTGTCACTAAAGGTGACAGTCGATTGCAGCGCCCCCAAACCAGGTTTTTTTATATTCCTGCATAGATACAGCGCTATCACACCTCCCTTTCTATTTGCGTGCGGACGAACGAGATAAAAGACGTGATACAGCCGTATCACGTGTTGCATACTACCAGTGCTGGTCAGGCTTTATATACATTTTCCTTCATGAAACGTGAAACGCCATCATAGGACACAAATGACGCCATTGACGCCATCGGGAGTCACGCTGCAAGTCTGACGGAGGACGGTCGCGTTTGTATTGGCTTCTCTTAGGCTTGCACGTGGCTCCACCATTTTGTATAGCTCTAATGTGTTTTCGTCAAAACTATACTGGAGACAACTTAAACTACTTGATACTGGTATTGCTACAAGCAGAATGCCATTAACATAAATAAAATAAAAAATGACGCCATCCAAATTCGGTATGTCCATAAAGTTTTTTTGTTTTGAGTGCTGCATCGAAAACTATTTCGAGATAATTATCTCATAAATAAAATAAATAATAAATAAATAAACCGGTAAACTCCTTGGTATAAAGTCAACTTAAAATAACTGGCCATTAAGAAAAAAATAATATTCACAATGTCATAATTTGACAATTAATGATGCATTTTCTGTTTCCAGCATGGAGTTAGAAAGAGAAGGCAGGTATTTTTTTTTTTTAAATGAAGCAAAGGTTTTTCTCCATGGATTTCGAATTATTTTCTTGCGAACACTTTTACCGTTTACAGTTAAAAATTAAATTAACATTATTAAACTCGTTGAATCGCAAGAAAAATTTAATTAGTTTCTTTAAATTATGAAAGAAATTAAAACTTGACAAACCGAATTGAACTCATTACTACTGTAAGCAGCGTCATGCTGTGTTGTTGCGTCAATAGCTTGTGTTTTTTCTGGTATTATCGCATAAGTTGAGAATCCTTGAGAAGAACTAATTCGTCTCCATTGTATGACATAATAATATCGTCTATTACTTTGTTCCTTGGTCAAATACCCCTATTTTTTGCATTCTGAATCATCAAATCACTGTCTGTATGTATACACACACATACCTATAACTACATGTTCTATACAAATTAGCGCCAGAGCAGCAGCGCCAAAACGGGCCTGTTGGAACTAAGTGAAAATTTCACTACTGTCGCATCTGTAACAGTGTAGCTCAGTATTAATCTGTGGTTCTGTCATCTCTGTACTTATCATAAACAATACCTAACCACGGATTAAGAATTAGTTATGCCATCTTCCTTGCTGGTATCGAAATAAATCGACCGATTAGTCAATTATAAACTTGAAACATAACACTCTCACGCAGCAATGTACTTCAAATCGTATCGGACTTCTACAAAATGTTTTATACTGCGTTCACATGCACGCCTTGCAGGCCGGCAAGCTTAGGCGATTCGCTGTACATCGACTCGTCTGTAAAGTGATTGTTACTATTTGACTGTATAGAAGCCTCAATGTACAACGAATTGCCTAAGCTTGCCGGGCTGCACGGCGTGCATGTGAACTAGACATTACAAGTTTGACCACAGACAAGAATTTAGGTTTGACAATTTTATTTTGATTTTTGTTTGACATTTCATTTGACAAGGTCACAAGGCTAAACGATACGAACTACGAAACCATTAATTTTTTGGTACCTATTTTTGATTTTATTTGTAAAACTTGTACCTATTGTTCGTGTTCGACAGATATCAATAACTCTGATCAGTCTTCTGGGTTTGAAACCGTAAAGAGTGCTGTAAATTTATAACTTATGTAGCATGGCGAAGCAAGACAAATCCGTCAAGACGGGGTTTGTCATCAAACTATCATGTGAAACTGCTCAGAAACTAGCTGAAGAAGATCTACAAGCTAAGAGTAAAACAGAGGAGGAGCCCTCGAGTACTCCTCAGGAGGAACAGAAGAAAAATGAGCAAGAATCCAACCAAAACAGTCAACAGAAATCTGAGGTTAGTTTACAAGAGACGGAAGATCCGATTCACGAATCTGAGTCAGTTAAAAGTATCGAACCCAAAGAGGACGACACAAGTGGAGACTCCAGCTCATCGTGGGGAGATTACGCCGCGTACGTGACGTACGAAGGCGACGAAGCTATTTACACTGACCCCTCGACCCAGCAGAAATACACCTGGAACAAGTCCACCAACGCCTGGGACACTAAGTCCGGACAAACTGAAGTTCCGGGGAGGGTATACAGCTATGAGAATGATAAACATACTTACACAGACACCGATGGGTCAAAATGCTTCTGGGATGCTGAAAAGAAAGCTTGGCTACCTAAAGTGGATGATGACTTCTTGGCACTCTATCAAATGTCTTACGGCTTTGTCGATAACACAACTAAACCTAAAGAGGATAGTAAAGAAGATAAAAAGAAAGAAAATGAATCAAAATCTGAAACGACGGCTGGAGTTAAAAGAAAAAGTGAGCCACAGTGGTTCCAACCCGCTGAAGAGACCAATACTAAAGTATATGTTTCTAACTTACCTCAAGATTTAACTGAAGAAGAATTTGTTGATCTAATGCAGAAGTTTGGTCTCGTCGAGAGAGACCTCGCCTCACAGAAAATGAAAATCAAACTGTACATGGACAAGGAACAGAATTGCTTCAAGGGAGATGCTTTATGTACTTACATTAAAATAGAATCGGTCGATTTAGCGCTGAAACTATTAGACGGCAGTGACTACAAAGGTAACAAAATCAAAGTGGAAAGAGCCCACTTCCAATTGAAAGGTGAATACAATCCTGCTCTAAAACCTAAGAAGAAAAAGAAAAAAGAGCTAGAAAAGCTTAAGAAAATGCAGCAGAAGTTGTTTGACTGGAGGCCGGAGAAGTTTATCGGAGAACGATCCAAACACGAAAGGATTGTCATCGTTAAAAACTTATTCCATCCGTCAGACTTTGATAAAGATGTTCAGCTGATCTTGGATTATCAGCAGGACCTGAGAGAAGAGTGTTCTAAGAGCGGTGAAGTCAGGAAGGTGGTAATATATGACAGGCATCCAGAGGGAGTTGCTCAGATTACAATGAAAGACCCGGAGCAAGCCGACGCGGTCGTCCAGCTCATCAACGGCAGATGGTTTGGCAAAAAACAGATCACCGCCGAAATCTTTGACGGAAGAACGAAGTACAGGATCGCTGAAACAGATGCTGATATAAACAAGAGAATAGACAAGTGGGGCAAGTTTTTAGAGGGGAAAGAGGATGAAGCTAAAGAAACAGCTACAGAGGATAGCAAGAAGGAACCAATTGATGCATCAACAGGTGGTGCCAAGAAGGAACCAAGCGAGTCATCAACAGATGATGCCAAGAAGGAACCAAGTGATATATCAACAGACGATGCCAAGAAGGAACAAAGTGCTGTATCAACAGACGATACCAAGAAGGAGCCAAGTGCTGTATCAACAGACGATGCCAAGAAGGAGCCAAGTGATGTATCAATAGACAATGCCAAGAAGGAACCAAACAATGAATCAAACGTTGATGACAGTCCTAAACCTGAAGTTACCAGATAAGCAATGGAGTGTGAAAACACAGACTAAATCTAATCTTTTATCTAAGGTGGAATTTGTATTTTTAAAATGATCTACGGTATAAATCCTTAGATTATTATTTATAAGTTTAATAAAATTATGGCTCTAATTTTTGTTTTTGTGTTAATTTATTATTTTAATATGATATCCAATAGAACTGTCAACAACTGCTTACTTCAAAAGATAGTTGGTGGCTGTAGAAAAGCTTCTGACCACCCCATTTGAGATTAAGGTCGTGCATTTTTGTATGTAGAACTCTAAACATTATGCTGTTCTGTAGAGGTAAGTATTGAGTTCAGAACAGCTTCAATCAGAGTTAAAAAGAATAGAAGAAAATTATCCTCAATCTATCAATACAACATTCCAAAATCGATCGATTATAAACGCCGTTGCCTTTAGGGTTGAAAAAAAACATAAACCATAAACAACGAGCGAGCCGTCATGTCTGATCAGCAGGGCTAGCATGATACCCCGCGACTTCGAGTCTCTCTATACCATATCTCTATTTTGGCGCGGCTTCGCCTCTGTCTCTACAGTAGCTAACATGATGCGCGCGACTTACGATGACGCGAGCGCCCAACTGTCATTCGTAGACTCTAGTCTACAAATGCGAGCATGATCACCGTTCGGTAGAGTTTGTGGCTCTACGTTTGACGTTTGTCTTTAGAGATATATGTCTTGCACCGATGGGGTCCGCGACTGTGGTTTTATGTGGACTTTTCAGTAATAATTCATGAAATTTGGCAGTGAAAATAATATTTTTATGGTATTCATTCACTGTAGCGGCTCAAATGACTTGAAAAACACATTAAATATAAAAGATTGCATTAATTAAAACAATGATAAAATCCGCAAGTAAACCTAAGTTTTGAAATGAAAACACACAAACAAAAAACATCTCTCCCTCAAAGCGTATTACTCCATTCCGTCGTGAAAAAAAGAGCCCAAGCATGTTCTACTAGCCATGTGCCTTCGCAGAGTTCCCCACGATTTTGTTCTGCTCCAACATCAGGCCCTCAGCAGTTCATGTACAGAACGCATGTATGAAGCTACTCACCGTCTCACCGAACACTATCAAAAGAGCCCAAGCACGGTCAACTAGCTATGTGCCTTCGCAGAGTTCCCCACGATACCTATTGTTCTGCTCCATCATCGGGCCCGCAGCAGGTCATGTACAGAAGCTATTCACCGTCTCACTATCAAAAGAGCCCAAGCACGGTTAACTAGCTATGTGCCTTCGAAGAGTTCCCCACGGTGTTGTTCTGCTCCATCATCAGCCCCTTAGCAGTTCATGTACAGAAGCTATTCACCGTCTCACCGAACACAATCAAAAGAGCCCAAGCACGGTTAACTAGCTATGTGCCTTCGCAGATTTCCCCACGATGTTGTCCTGCTCCATCAGAAGGCCCTTCAGCAATTCATGTACAGAAGCTATTCACCGTCTCACCGAACACTATCAAAAGAGCCCAAGCATGGTTAACTAGCTATTTGCCTCCAGAGAATTCCTCACAATGTTGTTCTACTCCATCATCAGTAGACAAGTGACAGTGAAGGAGTTGGTTCTTCACGGTAGTACAATAATAAAGCGATTACTATTGTCAAAGAAAAACTCATATTTTATTAAAACAACAGATTTTATTAAAATTTTTAATATCCCGGACCCAAAAAAAATAAAAAATAAACTTCAAATTAGATTTCTTATATCTTATCTATTATTAATAATATTGTATGTCAGACATCTGACTAAATGTGCTGATCTATTTGTAAGTTACCACCTATTTACCCAGTATGTACCACATTTATCGCAATAAATTTCATTTCATGTCATTTCATATCTTTATTGCTAAGTTAGGTACAGATAGGTACATAATATACTTTGAAAAATCTATGCAGTTTCATTGTCATGTACGACAGCTAGAAATTTTACAATAATAGTAGATTACACACCGAGGACAGGAAAGTAAGAAAGGTCTCAGATCTCATGTAATTGTTGACCGAGGCAAAGCCGAGGTCAACAAACATGTGATCTGAGGCTTTCTTATTTACTGTCCGAGGTTAGTAGGTATACTATTTTTCTTCTTAACGGAGGTAAAAGCGACAACTTCGTTTAGCGCAGCGGGACGATAATTGACGCTTTACGTCCGGAGGGATGAAAAGAACATTAAATACATTCAATAAATCTAATAAGTATAATTTAGTTGATATCCTTAAGTCAATAAAGTAAAGTAATTACTTACAACTACAGGGTGAAATTGATATTAGCATACTATTAAACTAAGAGTCTACCCATCACACTGAACAACTTTTACTATGGGAGCAAACCGATTGGAGCAAAAAAAATCTGCTACTATCTCCTCCCATACTAAACTGCAAACTGCTAAAATGCCTACTCGACTCAAATGCAACAGCAGATTTTTATTTTGCTGTGATCGGTTTGTTCGTCAATGGTTTGTTCCCATAGTAAAAGTGGTTCAGTTTAAGCTAATGATATCAATTTCAATAATAAACTCCAAAAATTAACTTGCATTACACACAAAGAAAAAAATAGTTATGACCACTTATAAATGATGAACAACTAGTTACAACATTACAATAATTAATAACTAAATGCACTGATGAACAATGATGATCAACAACATTGCAAAAAATGAAAGATTATAAACAAATAAATACAAGATTACAACTTATAAGGCTAAAAATAATAAGGTAGTTTTAGGTACGGTTTAGAGTCAGCACTACTGACTCCCATGGGAGATAATTTGGTACAAATTATATCAATGGCTACAACATCAAAATTGTGTCCTAGTGACCCTGCCCAGCTTTGCCCCGTTGGGAGTCAATAATATAAGTAAATATACCTACTATGAGAGCTCAGTGGCCCGTTGCGGACAGGTACGGACTCTCAATCACGAGTTCCGGATTCGAATCCGCACGGACAACATGCCACGTACCAATGAGTTTTTCGAACTTATGTTCGTATTACTGACTGCTCTCAAACGGTGAAGGAAAACATCGTGAGGAAACCTGCATATGCAGAAGAAGAAATTCTGATGAGTATGTGAAGTCTACCAATCCGCATTGGACACGCGTGGTGGACTAACGCCCCAACACCCTCCTAGAGGGTAGGCCTGTGCCTGCAGTGGGACGTATATAGGCTGATGATGATGATGATACCTACTATACACATAAACATTTCAGAAGAAATTCTCTGATCGACTGCTGTAGCTGTTCTGTCATATTGCATCCTCAGCGCATGATAATGTGTGAGAGTGATTGCTGTGGCATTATTAAAGCGTCCGTTGATACAACGCTGCCGTTGTTCTGGAAGGTCTCCTTGTCACCATGCCCTTAACGACATCATCCAAAGGGCTCTAATTTCTGCCAAGATATCATGCGTGCCTTCAGGCCTCAGCCGCACCAACGGTAACAGGCTTGACGGCCTAACTTTGATGCCCTGGCAGAGGGGCAAGTGCCTCCCGTGGGATCCTACATGTATCAGCACCATCGCCGCCAGCTACCTTAGCCGCACCTCACGGACCCCTGGAGCAGCTGCAGAGAGTCTGGTACTCAAGACTTGAAGCGCCAATATCTGTTTGTTCCGGTCACAGAAGTGTGGGGAGCCTGAAATCGGGCATAAGACTTAGGGAGAGACCATGGCCATAGCAATACAACGCGGCAGCGGTGCTAGCGTTATGGGCACTTTTGCACCTGGATCAATACGGGGCGGGCTATTCGATTAAGTTTAGCTGTGAGTTTCTTTTATTTTGTTTCTCTTCATTTGTTTTGTTTATTATGTTGTATATAAAGGATCTAACACATTATACCTTCATTTAGTCTCTCCTAAACTTTGTTCAAAAGACTAAGGGCCTGTTTCACCACTTCTGGGTAAGTTCTTGTTAGCTTATCCGACAGATAGTTTGACATTTATCGTTGTTGGAACATGGATACACGAAAAGCTTTTTATAACTGCATCAGTATCTTCTCGTGCCTTCAGTTAAAGACAAGTAATCCCGTATATCCGCCAATGGTGAAGTCTTCAAATTGTCAGAAAGTTTATTTGCTCTCACTGTGCTTAGATTTCTGAAAATTTAATGTAAAATTACGTTATAACGTGAAATACAAGTAGGTAGAAAGTCGGAAGAAAAATGTATATTTGACATCCAATAATACTTACATAACATTGTTTTCTTTAGCAAACATGCTGACGTGACGATTATTTACTGAAAAACAGCTTTATTTCTCTATTTTAGTTGTGTAAAACTGTTTATTCTTTATTTTTCCAAAATAAAATGTTAGTTTTCAAATGTCAAACATATGTCAAGTGAAAAAAACCAATAGCTTTAATTTAAGAATAAAACATAACGAGTAAGCGAGACGTCGCTATACCAACAGTATCTCCTTACTCTTTACTCGAAACATAAGCACTCAAAGCACGCAACGAAATAGGCAAAAGAACGAATGATATTGGGGCAGCTCTAATTACCGATTCGGTGATACCATATTTAAAAAAGATAGTTTTAACCGTATGGTATCCCAGCGAACCCGCGCCGCGACTCTGCTTTCTCTCGGTAGAGTGGCTGCCGAGCTGTCAAATCATGCTCACCATCGCGGGATAAATGACAGGTGCGAGTATGATTTTCAAACCCGCAGGCGCGCGTCAAGCGACTAATCATGCTAGCACTGCTGACATGACACCTGACTTTTTATGTTGCTTGCATACACAAGAGCATCAATTCAACGTTTTATAATTAAAAACATACAATTCCACGTGTGTTACTAAAAGGAAATCTAATAACGTTAACAACGGAGCATTAAGAGAACTATGGAAGCGTCGAGCGTGCGGACAGAACCCTATCCGCAGTCGGGTTGACCCGTCAACACATCGGGGCTTCGCCGCCTCCATGAATAATAACAGGATAATATGATAACATGGCCGTGCAGTCTGACTCGGGCGGGAAGGACGACGTGAAGACGCAGTTCGTGACGCGGGAGGGCAGCTACCGGCTGATGACGCTGTCGGAGTACTCGCGCCCGAACCGGGTGGGGTACACGTCGGGCGCGGGCTCGTCGCACGTGCGCGTGTCGCTCGTGAGCCTGCCGCCCCCCGCGCCGCCCCCCGGCGCCCCCCCCGGCGCCGGCGAGCCCCCGCCGCCCGCCGACGACAGGATATGCTTCAACCACGGCAAGGAGCTCTATGTTTACGTGTACAGGGGAGTCAAGAAGGTAAGCCTCTCTGTCTTCAACGCTATGCAGGCACTACATTCACGCCGAGAACGGATGAGAGTATGGATGCCTTTCATTGTTTTTGCGACATCCTGTGCCAAAGATCTTGCCGAGAATTCTTGCAAGCGTCTCATTAATCGTAGCTATGTTCCAGTATCACAATTAATAAGTTATCAAAAGGCACGTTAAGGTTTTGCCGCGAGCACTTTTCTTTGGCGTGGTGTTTGAGCGGTTCACGTTTCAGCCTGCCACGAGGCTCCACAATCCTTCTCAGCCGTAATTTTGCTGAAAAACAATCCTTCAGATTGGATAGATACTCCACATACCACTTGACACTGGCAATAATGCAGTGCTAATTAAAAAAAATGTATCTAAACTCTGAAAGATAAATTGAAAACTTATAACAAAAATATGGATTAATTAAAAATGAAAACCACAACACAGTATAGTTACCTATAAGAACAACGTAAATTGATTATTTTTAATTTGCAATACTTACTAAATCTATAAGCAATCTTATTAGAAAAAAAACTAAATATTACAAAATATCTGGATCAACAACGTAGGCTTCGTCAAAACAGAAAAAACAATTATCATATCCGCAACATACTTGGTCAAAGGCATTATTCAATAAAGCAAAATTCGTCAAGCAAGCATCTTATTAGAAGTTAACATGCCATTACTCAATGTGCACCTCACTATTCATTAATGTGGGTTTTGATAAGTCATGTTTGATATTATCTTATCAATCAACTTGTGTCCTCTGTGAGGTGACCAAAGTCACTGCTGATAATGTCATGGTTATTATCATGATTTCATTATTATCATGGATGCCCAACTCATGGTGATACATGGCTATTTGTTCTTTAGTATTTGTATTATCTTATGTAACGGGTTGATGAGGGAGCAAGTATTTATTTGAAAAGAAAGAAAGCTGCTGCTAAAGATTTAAAGATTAAAACTAGATGACTTTAATGTTAGGTAAAAGGTTTTGATGGTAGATTCCAAATCAAGACAATAAGGTCTTGATCTTAATTAATAAATGATAACCCTAAGGGTTGAATCTCATCTGTCAGCTCAGCACAGAACCAAATTTTTTTCATGCTTTATCCTCTGTCTTTATCCTCTGTCACCTCTGTCAGGAACATAATTTGCAAGAGCGAGAAAAAAGTGTTATAGTTCGCAGCAGCATCGGCATTACTGTGACTTTTCTCGCTTTAGCAAATGAAGTAGAAATTTTGATTGACAGCATCAATAAGAATATCTACTTTTCTTAGCTATATATTTTAAATATCTTATTTATTACACCGCCATAGCAAGTTTTTTAATTAAGAGTTCTTCCATCCCATGGTTGTATGGAAGAAATCACTTTTAGTGATAAGACCGCCATTTGTACCCTTACGTTCTTTTTTATTCTGTTTTTTGCTTTATGTTTTTCGTGTGCAAATAAAGAATATTTATGTTATGTGTTGTTATGTTTTCTCAAAATGACATTTCTGCAAGAGTCTGAATTTTGCAATCTCTTTCATCTTTATGGTACACTAGGGATTCTATCTATTTAACGCAGATAAAAGGAAAGTTCTCCTAAATGTAGACTCAACATTGTTTCCCTCTCCTCGCAGGCGGCGGACCTCACAAAGCCCGTGGACAAGAAGATGTACAAGGGCACCAACCCGACCTGCCACGACTTCAACACCGTCACCATGACGCCGGAGAGCGTCTCACTAGTTATAGGCTTTTCTACGGGACAGATACAACTAATAGACCCTATTAACAAGGAATTGAGTAAATTGTACAATGAAGAGGTGAGTGAGTCTATTTACTATTTTTGTATAAAAGTAGCCAAGTTGAAAGTGCATCCTACTTTCAACTAAACTACTTAATATTATAAATGTGAAAGTTTGGATTTTTGTGTCTTCATCAAACATAAACGGCTGAATGGATTTGGTTGAAAATTGACACACAGATAGAATATCTTCTTGATCAGCACATAGTATACTTTTTTGAAGTCCATACAGACAAATTCTGGCAGCATATCATATATTGGGGAAGTTACGAAGAATTAACGCAGGGTAATGTAATGGGCATTGTGTAGGTTGTCTATGGTTTTATCACATTGTGGTTATGGTAATAACTAGGTAATAATTATACTTTGACCTTAGCCGGTCTAGTGCGACCACTGAGTTTCACTACACTGTGCTTAAGAGTTGAGACACATTTGCCGACAGCGGGCCCATAAAAAAAATTACATTTTGAAGCCTTCGACGCGGCGACGTATGACTACTCTCTCGGGGAATATAGTCGTGAGCATATGCTTATGCATGCTATGCTGTAAGAGAAAAATAAAGGAGAAAAAAAAGGGGGAAAAATAAAGGAGTTTCAGGTTGTAGTGGCACAAATTTAGTAAATCTAATGTTGATATTTATATTTTAGGGGTTGAATGTCCAAATAATAGCTTCACCCTGATACTACATACACCATGTTTGCCTTTTAATGGCTTCTTTACTAATAGGCTTTACGATGTTGTACTTAACAGCTACTTGCCAGCAATTATCTTAATTGTGCTCTCTGCCAACTTGCCAAGATGACCTTGTCTTAAATGGATTCCGGATTACAGCAATCATAATAGATTTAAATCCTTTTATCTAAGCTATTCCTAAGACTCTCCTGATGCTTTACGAAAATATATATTTCTCGTGTCAATTTTCGTCCCGCTGCGCTAAACGAAGTTGCCGCTTTCCACCTCAGTCGGGGAGAAAAATAGTATACTAACCTCGGGCAGTAAATAAGAAAGCCTCAGATAACATGTTTGTTTTAACAATTACATGAGATCTGAGACCTTTCTTACTTTCCTACCCTCGGTGTGTAATCTACTAATTATACTATACACCTTATAAATAAAAATCCCTCGCTGCGTTTATCTGTCCGTTTGTCGATATACCATGGTCATTGACTTTTCAACTACTGGACGTAGGGTCCGCGCTCCAAAGTGTGTGTGTGTGACTGTAAAGTTTGAAAAAATTATAACCCAAAATTATAAAAGAATGTCAACAGTTTCAATGTTTATAATAATTAAAATTTACACAAGAAAATACAGACTGGGAACTTATTATTATAGATTTATGCTATTTAGGTGGAATTATTATCCTATGTTTCTGTTACTAACTCGTACATACGTTTATGTAGGTTAGTCTGGGACATTATTTTCGAGACTTGTATTATTCCGAAGTTCAATATTTGATAAGTCATCGTCATAGTAGACATAGTCTCACGTGACGTCTCTGTTGGCCGGTTGCAGAGACTGATAGACAAGACGCGCGTGACGTGCATCAAGTGGGTGCCGGGCTCCAGCAACCTGTTCGTGGCGGCGCACGCGTCGGGGCAGCTCTACGTCTACAACGAGGAGCTGGCCTGCGCGCCCGCTGCCCCCCACTACCAGCTGTTCAAGCCGGGCGACGGCTACTCCGTGCACACCGCGCGAGCCAAGTCCACCAGGAACCCGCTCTACAGGTCAGCTACCACCCTGTTGTCACTACCAGCTGTTCAAGCCGGGCGACGGCTACTCCGTGCACACCGCGCGAGCCAAGTCCACCAGGAACCCGCTCTACAGGTCAGCTACCACCCTGTTGTCACTACCAGCTGTTCAAGCCGGGCGACGGCTACTCCGTGCACACCGCGCGAGCCAAGTCCACCAGGAACCCGCTCTACAGGTCAGCTACCACCCTGTTGTCACTACCAGCTGTTCAAGCCGGGCGACGGCTACTCCGTGCACACCGCGCGAGCCAAGTCCACCAGGAACCCGCTCTACAGGTCAGCTACCACCCTGTTGTCACTACCAGCTGTTCAAGCCGGGCGACGGCTACTCCGTGCACACCGCGCGAGCCAAGTCCACCAGGAACCCGCTCTACAGGTCTGTTATTGTTTCATATCAAAGCGACCGAGGCGCAGAAGTTTGCAGAATGACGAAAACGTCATAAACTAAACGCCACGTGTATTATAAAATCATATTATTTCTATTTGGAATCTACATGATCACAGCGAGGTACCACCAGGATAGAATTGAATAGGCTTTTTCCAGAATCATACGACAAATATTGCACTGTCATTTCCTATAAGTTTCATGAGAGAATTTAAAGAACAATGGACAGAAGTGTTCCTAGAGCCTCCATTCTAGGAATACTTTTGTCCATTGTTCTTTAAATTAGAAAAAGTTTCGCGTAGTTTCTGGGTAAACTTCTCACCGATGGTCCCCATGGAATTACTGGAACGAGCTATACGATTCTAGACTATCGTTTTGAATATAAATAAAGCAAAGGAGAGATCACATCATTTTGCTCTTTTTGTATTTGTCGTATGCATTGTCCGTCACGTATAATTTCGAATCAATAATAGCACATCGTCTATTTTCGTCGCAGGTGGGTGATAGGTGCGGAGGGGAGCTGCATAAACGAGTTCGCGTTCTCACCGTGCGGCACGAACCTGGCGGTGGTCTCGCAGGACGGGTTCCTGCGCGTGTTCCACTACGACACGATGGAGCCGATCGGTCGCGCGCGCTCCTACTTCGGCGGCTTCCTCTGCGTGTGCTGGGCGCCCGACGGCGAGTACGTGGTCGTCGGCGGCGAGGACGACCTCGTCACCGTGTGGTCCCTCGCGGAGCGGCGCGTGGTCGCGCGCGGGCAGGGCCACCGCTCGTGGGTCTCCGTCGTCGCCTTCGACCCCTACGTGGTCAGCTTCGGCTCGCCCGACGGAGCCGAGGCCGGCGGCGAGCGGCGCGGCCGCGCGGCGCAGTGCTACCGGCTCGGCAGCGTGTCGCAGGACACGCAGCTCTGCCTCTGGGACCTCACCGAGGACGTGCTGCGCCCGACCGCGCGCGCGCGCGCCTCCGCGCACCTGTCGCCGGGTGCCGGTGCCGCTGCCGGTGCCGCCGCGGAGCCCAACGGGGCTCCGGGCGCTCGCGCCAAGCGCTCCGCCGCCTCCGACCCGGCGCCGGCCGCGCCCAAACACACCAAGACCAAGGTGAACAGCGTGTCCGCGATCACGATCGGCGTCGGCAAGGCGAAGGAGGAGGGCGGCTCGCTCGCCGTCAACTCCCTCACGCAGCGGCTCGCCGGCTTCTCGTTCGGGGAGCGGCGCTCCGAGCACCGGCGCAACTTCAGCCTGACGCGCGCCGCCGAGCCCAAGGGCTGCGGGTCGGGCTCGGTGGCGCTGCGGGGGCGCGGGGGGGGCGGGGGCGGGGGCCGGGGGGGAGGACGCGGTGCGGCTGGTGGGGACGCCTGCCTGCCCGCGCTTCGACGAGTGCCCGGTGCTGGAGCCGCTCGTGTGCAAGAAGATAGCGCACGAGCGGCTCACGGCGCTGCTGTTCCGCGCCGAGTACTTCGTGACGGCCTGCGCCGACGGCTGCGTCAACACGTGGGCGCGCCCCGCCCCCGCGCCCCCCTCCGCCCCCGCGTCCGCGCCCCCCTCCGCCTCCGCGCGCCGACACGACGACTAGCGGTGCGAGGAGGTCCGGCACCGGACTGACGTCCCGCACGACAGTTCAACGAGTGAGTTGTAAAAAAATATACATCAAGGTCCTAATTCCTCTCGTGCGAGCGGGATCTGAACGTAAACGAGGGCAGCTGTATAGTGACGAAGGAGTGCATATATGAGTGAGCCAGTGAGAGCGGTGCGCGAGGGGCCGCCGAATATTCCATTTGTTGTCGGATGATGTCCGCGAGTGCCGTTGTGTTGTTTGGTATGCGACCGAAGCTCTGTTTAGTATTTTACAAAACAAGATATTCAACGAAACTCATCTTTAATTTGATAAACAGATATATAATTCATCATAAATCATATGCATAGCTAATATCTACTTTTTAGCTATGACCCCATTTTGAGCTTTATCTTGTAATGAAAACGCCAACTTTTTCAGACAATGCTATCTAGCAAATGTTCAATGCAAAAATGCAAAATCTCACCAACTTTTCGCGAATTATAAAACATATGTATGTTACGATTCTACCTTGACTGAAGTTTTTAGTTCTGAGTTGCAGAAATTAGTAAGTTGTCTTACTATGGCGAAATGCTTTAAAATTATTTTTAAAACCCTAAATATAAATAATTAAATTAAGACGTCAATTCGTCCAGCAGAGCTCCGGTATAGGAACGCATTTGTAAGAATAAATCGATTGATATACGAGAGTTAGATAGCAATAGCAATGAGATTCTGTATAGACGAATGTATATTATAGCGTTAAGGAACGTATCTCCGCTCACCTTGTAAATATAGTCGTAGGGCTGCGGCGGCGATCTGATCGCCTCTGACGACGCGATGGTTCACTGTGTATAATACTAAGTCTGTGGTGTATAACTCTCTATATTGGGTCCTTCTTGATATGCTGACACTTTTTTAAGGCTGAGTTTCCACCAGAGATGTGCGAGGTAGCGAGGCAGTGAGCGAGGAAAAAATCAGCCAATGAGAGTGCTTCAATTTCCCAATGACATGATCGAGCGAGCGCGCTATTGGCGGATTGTTTCCTCGCTCACCGCCTCGCTACCTCGCACATATCTGGTGGAAAAGCAGTCTAAGGGGATGATCAGACCGTCAAACTAAACAACTTTCTCTATGGTACCAACATCTAAATCAGATTTTTGTTTGTTTGTTTGTATCGAATAGGCTTCGAAACTACAGGACCGATCTCAATAATTCTTTCACCTATACGTGATGAACATAGGCTAAAAAACGGTCAAGAGTGTGTCGGGAAGATTCCAAGGCTGTACGAAGTTCGCCGAGGTCATCTAGTAATTTTATTAACTCAAAATATACGATCCATGTTGCGGCAGACCGAAAGAAAGAAAAAAATTAAATATGGTAATGATTCGAGACTATGTTATTGGCCAGTGCGGTATCGGTATTTAGACATGTTGATACTATTGTATATAGAGTGGTGTACATTGTGAACCAGAATGCGTTTAACGTCATCATGGGAACATTTTTATTAATCTGGCTTGGAAGTTGGGACAAGATTGGTTTAACATTGGTTACGATTTAAATTGCAGGGCCTTTATTGATTAGGCCGATGTTCGTAGATAACTCGTTCAACTTTTTAAATTAAAAATTGTTTGCTTCTACGGTACGGTATTAGGTATGGTATATTAAACTAATTTGTAACAAAAACATTATTTGTTGATAGTGTTTCATTTTGATATCCCTAGTCGGTTTTCACACGGTCTATGTGAATGGGCCATCTGGGTTAATTGTGCCGGCACGTGTAAAAGCTTCCACACATGCCCATACCACAGAATATATATCTACCAAACTGCCGCTCATTCTCGTACGTGAACGTTCACGTATTGCCGCACGCTGCCGCTGCGCATGTAGGGGTGTACCAGCCCCCGCGAGCTTATATGAAGCATTTTTTTTCTGGTAGGTGCCGGGTAAGTTTGAAATGCACTTCGTTTTATATCAGCATCAATAGATGCTAAACGAACAGTTCTTGAGTGGCGACCGCTTACCGGCAAGCCCAGCGTGGGTAGGCCCCCCAAGGTGGACCCACGACCCGGTGAAGGCGGCGGGAACCCGTTGTATGAGGGCAGCGCAGGACCGGGAGATGCTAAACTTTATTAAATTGTAACCGATGTGTAATCCTGAAATTACAATAAAAATGTTCCTATGAAGGCGATGTTTGATAATCAGTGAACTATTTATTTGTTTATGTATCGTTGAGTCGAACGACGCGTCTGTAAGACTTACATAATTATATCGAAACTTTGAACATGTGAGACTTAGATAAGTTGTTGCTATTAGTTACTGTTTAGTAGGTAGCCTAGTGAAATTATTTTATAATAGTTGAATTGCGCGTTTTTAATCTTGGTTCTATAGGGTCCTTCTTAAGGGGGTTGCAGAGGGAGTTGCATTACACTAGATGGCGCTCGGGAGCATTATTCCTGATTTTATCACATTTTATTTTATATCTCGTAATTGTGATGATTTCAATCAAAATTTTCAATTATGCGGGCACTTGTGTTTATGTTTTACTGATCTAGCTACAAGTTATAGTAATTTTATTGTTCATACGAATTTGATATACATTTTAATTTTAATCAATTTCATACAGAACTTTGACGTATAACATTCGTAGACGGTATTAACAAAAGTAATATTTTATATATGGAAAAATAGTTAAGAAAATCAAGATTACGCATCTCAAATAACATTTGCAATTTATAACATAATTACGAAGATATAAAATAAAATGTGATAAAATCAGGAATGATGCTCCCGAGCGCCATCTAGTTGCCTATGAACGTCTCTGCAACCCCCTTAATATGCTGACACTCTTTTAAGTTGATGACCAGACCATCAAACTGAACTACTTTCTTTGTGGCAAATATACCAACACAACAACGAAATAGCGAAATATAAAATCTGCTGTTCCATACAAAACCCAAATGTATGGGACAGCAGATTTTTTATTTCGATGTTGATCCCTTAGACAAAGTTGTTCAGTTTGGTCTCATCATGATCTTAAAACACTGTCAACATATTAAGTTGGACCCTGTATATATTTTCTGTGTAGATAATGATCAATTGAGGATTCCAATAAAAAATATGTTTGGGTTATAAATGCGAGGCAATTGTGATTTACATTAGATATAAAACTTGAGGGGGACAAGTGGGCAACTTAGTCAAAGTCACTAGAACAGAGAGCAGTCAAACTGAGGGGTGTGGGAGCGAGCGTACTAGTATTCTATGTACTAGTATTTCTGACGTCCCGGTTGGTGTAATGGTTACCACGCCGGACTGCCAAACCAGGGTCCTGGGTTCGAATCCCGGTTCGGTCATGGATGTTATATGTTCGTGCCGTTGTTGTATGGTTTCCATAATAAAAGCCTTTAGTGCTAGTTTGGGATCATTGCAATGTATGTGCCTGTGAGCGTTATTATTATTATTTTTTTTAATTTATTCTTTGTATTGTTCCATTTTATGAGCCAAATCAGATAGAATACGGCCCAGGAAACTATTTCCAATTATAATACTATACTCCACTACCGCCCCGCCCACCGGCCTCAAACTTTCGCCTTATAGTACTGTGGCCTAATTGATCAATGATGAATCATCATAAACATTAGGTATACTCTCTCGACTGTCGATATAGGTCGAAAACCGCAAATTTTTTTGGACCTGCTTATACAACGTGTTAATGAATTAATGCAAAACTAGAAAGTATGTTGTTAAGAATCGAGAGTAGAATCGAATTATCATGGTTTCAACATAGGTAATTTTTTTCTAAATATTATTTAATTTAATTCGGTATGTCAAGTTTTTTTTTGTCTTCATTTTTATATTTTTTACGGACAGAAGACATAATTTTAAGATACCTATTTCATTCTTATTGCGATTCATCGAGTTTATCAATATAAATTTAATATTTAAATTATTTTGATCTGTAATCTCTAAGTGCAAAAATGGTGGAGAGAAAATAATTCGAACTCCATGGAGAAAAACTACCTACAGCTGTATTTAAAAAAAATAAAACCTGCCTCCTCTTTCTAACTCTATGCTGGAAAAAGATACGGCAACATCAAATGTCAAATTCTGACATTGTGAAAGTATTTTTTTTTCTTAATGGCCGGTTATTATAAGTTGATTTTATGTTTACCAAGGAGTTCACAGGTATGCCAGTGACGTCACTGCACGGACCGAAAAACGACGTTATTTTATTAAAAATATCTGTAATCCTTTCATTTTAAAATCTCTGACATAGAAAATATGATTATTGAGACAATTATCTCGAAATGGTTTTCGATTCAGCCCTCCAAAAAAAAACTTGACATACCGAATTGTAAAATTGAAAATTTACTGAACTCGATCTCGACCCACCGCACGGGCGTCGGGCACACTTGCCCTACTTACTACCAAAACAAGATTCTTAAAATGTATCCATGAGCACGTTAGCGCTTTCATTCATTGCTGAAATGAAATAATTTTTGCCACAATATTTGAATGCGAATTACTTTAAATGATAATTATCAAAATAATGAAATTATTGTTTCAACCTAATTATTTTGTGAAGTATAAATCAGTTGGGGTGTATGAGGTTTTGTGCTTATTCATTAATTAACACGTTGTATACAAAAGATCGGATCTGCCGATCGGTTTTATACTTTGAACACAAATGTCTACGCCGGCCATATATTCGATAATATTTCATTCCCACTTGTCCCTTTTCCTTGCGTTTTGCATTCACTGGTAGACCACGCCGCCTGACGCCTAAATTAATGTTATATTTAACCATTTATAGTCACTATTATTTATGTGTACGTTTAACGTTTTTATTTAAACTTAGCGGTTGAAGCTCTCGCTCTGACCGTTGGCAAGTTACATGTGTTAGAATGAATAAGAGAAGTCTTCGTACAGTGGTAATCGAAAAGTATATTTCTTTGTGGCCTTATTTTATTTAATGTAAAGATCAAAATATCACCGCTCCTGTGACACAGTCATGTAAAGTTTATACCATTGTTAGTTGCATAAAGTGTAAATAACATGAAACATTATAAAATACATTGCCCAATCCCGTTTCGCAAACAAAACTGGTAACTTTTAATTTCAATTTTATAAGAAATCCCACTGCAGAAAAGGATAATTTCCATTTCATTGGGAAGTATGATATTCCTCCTGTTTTGCGTATAATTTTAGCTTTTAGCATACTCTATGTATTTCTTCTTTGATTATACCTACTCATTCGTTAGGCAATGTTTTTTTGTAGTATTTCCAATAAGTTTTAAAATAATGGCACTTAAGACAAACAATCATTATTCAATTATTAATTAACAAACATAATGTACAATGGTTTTTGTGTGAATTTAATCATGTATTAAAAAAATGGCTGCTTGAAAACTGTGATAAAATCATTTTCATTCCGTAGTCCATTCAACGTAGTTATGTAAGATGCGTCTGAAGAAAGAACTGGAATTGTATTGTTTAAAAATTGTGTGTTTATCTTTTTAGTAGCTAATGGTGGTATAAACATTAAAATGTTTCAGGCCAATTTGAAAAGTAGGTACTATCAGCGAACTAACTACTCTAGTTAAGTCTCGTGAACGTACGACTAACTATATAACTGATAGACCTACTTATATTTGCCGATCAGTTTCTTCAAATCGGTACAAATATTAAACTTCTGATATCTGATTTGTGATATCAAAACTGTTATCGGTGGATTAAAACCTTATCTATAGTTTTTTCCAAGTAACATGCCTCACGAATTAAGCTATTTTTTTAAAACTTATGTCGAAGGCATTGTGGCTATGTGAGAGGACTTGGAACGGACTGCATATAAGCATGTAAAAGTGATTCTTTTTGCCTGGTAATAAAGTTTATAATTCCTTGATCCACTTTGTTTTTGAACTTAATGTAGGTTGTGCTCGTAAATTGTAAGGCTAGCCTTCGGAACAAACATTCAATTTGTTCCTCAAGTTCTGTGAAATTATAAAAACTATAAATTCTTAACGGTTTGCCTCTAGTTAATGTGTACTATACTGTGACATTTTTACAATTGATTTTGATCTTTGTACTTGATAGATAAGGCTGTTTTTACAATAGTATACTGTAGTTAGAGGTGTACTGTTTAAAGAAATGCATAATGTTTTAGCTATACTCCGTTCAGGAATTAGAGCGACAAAATTTAAACAAAGAAACGTCACTGTCAAAGTGACATTACGTGGTCAGAAACCTTTGGTACATTTTTTAAGAATACAATTATGTTGGCACGGCATTTAATAAATTGCGTAGGCATTAAAAATGTCTCGTCTATCTATAAATAATAAAAACAATCGTGACAATTTGAATGAAATTTCTAAATTATGTTATGTAGCCCGCTACTCTGTCTGTGTGGGATTTTTGTGCTATGCGTAGCATCCGCGCATAGCGTACGGACTCAGACGAAGGTGTTAAACAATCAAGAGATGCATTTACAAAATAAAAAATCGTTTTCTTTAAGAACTTTTTTAAAACGAACCAAAGGTCTCAAATATCTGATTGTTGCCAGACCACGAAATAAAATATTTACAGTCACGCTTCCTTTTAATCTAAAATAATTTATAGCTTGCGTATTTTTGAATTATATTCCATACAAAATTAACATATCAATTGTCGTAATCCTTGGCGAGTAGAGTAGACAATTTACTGTTCTTCATTCCGGAGATAAGTTTTCTTCCATCTCGAGATGGTATTTTCTACACTGGTATCACCGTTGTTTACATTTTGTCGCTCTAATTCCTGAATGGAGTATAGGAGCTGTAGGTATAGCTTGTGACTTTGTTCAGATCGAGCCCTGCATTACCTACTGCCGTCCGAAACATATCCAACGCTCTTGTATTGGCCGGTGATTTCGAGAAAATTGTGGAAATTTATGTTTCTCGCCGCGCTGCTGACATTATACAGGGTGTAAGGAAAAGTATCATAATCGTAACACGGACCTGAAAAAAAGACGGACGTAATCTCGTCTAATCACGAGTGAAGCACCCATTTCTTTTGTGTGCGTGCTGTCACGCGGTACATAATGGTGACGGGTGTCGGACCTGCGCCTAGAGCTAGTGCATCTGTGTGAGTGTAGGTCCCTTGTAGAAAAAACGAAAATGTAGGACCTTGCATGCTTCACATCTTTTTAGTGTCACATTACGTCCGTCTTTTTTTAAGGTCCGTGAATCGTAAAGACTAAATTGTATTGGGCGACGCCAATTCGTCACATGTTTTGTGTGATGTTTGCTAAAGACTTTAGATTGCTAAGAAAGTGGCGGATGGATACCATCTTACCAAAATTTTACAAAAATGTCGATTGCAGTTAAGTCTAGGACGGTAGATGGGAGGTCCATATCAAATTGGTCTTTGATCTCATATGATAACACTACGTGACAATTTGTCGATTGTGATCCAAAGACAGGCTGATGATGATGAATTGGATATGCAAATAGCAGTAACAACGTATTGTTGTCTCGCCATTTGCCTTGTTTAACGACTTGCTTTTCTCTTTGCTTTCAAGGGCGTATCTAGTATTGGGAATAGGAACAGTAGTTGGAGGGTTATAAAAGATGGCCTAAAAAACCTCACGTAATGGACGACCCGGGTAAAGGCCAGGTAAAGGCAAAAACCCTGGGTCTGCTCTACAGGATGTAACAAAACACCCAAGTAATACTTAAAGGGGTGCTTCAGACCATCAAACTGAACAACTTTCACTATGGAGACAACATGACAGTAAAAAAGAAATCAGCTATCCCATACCTAGTTTTGTATGGATCCGCAGATATTTTTTTGCGATTTCGAAATTGACTCCATAGTGAAAGTTGTTCAGTTTGATGGTCTGAAGCACCGCTTTTAGTATTACTAGGGTGTTTTGTTACACCCTGTATAAGTAAAGCCTTAACAGAAAAAAAAAATCTCGCCATATTGCGGAAAATCATTGGAACTAATTTTTGTACTTACTTGAAAAAGGCTATAGTAGATTGTAGCGCCCCCAAAGCAGGTTTTTTATTTTTCTGGTCGGGCTTTACAAAATTGCTTTATCGGAAATGATGTGGTACTGGAC
Source organism: Agonopterix heracliana (assembly GCA_963693445.1). Taxonomy (NCBI): domain Eukaryota; kingdom Metazoa; phylum Arthropoda; class Insecta; order Lepidoptera; family Depressariidae; genus Agonopterix; species Agonopterix heracliana. Next base: position 17,590,795 of record OY856326.1, on the reverse strand, counting down.
ATTGTTCAGTGAAGTGTATGAAGCCTAAGTACCTACCTATAACTACACCCGATGTTATTATTATTTATTGACACCTACAAGCCTGTCAAGTTGATATTTAATAGAGGATTCTCTTTATATTACTTTTGTTTTATTTCAAACCAACGGGGCGTATTACATTATCAGTAATATCACGATCCTGTGATAATACTGATAGTGTAATATGCCGTATCGCAGTATCGTGATAATTTAATATCACAGAATGTCCAGCATAGCTAGCATGCCACAGTGATACAGCGCTATCACACCTTCGCTCTCTTTCTATTTGCGTGCGTTCGAACGAGATAAAAGACGTGATACAGCCGTATCACGTGCTGCTTGCTACCAGTGCAGAAATCCTGTGATCCTCGCGATCCCATCAATAATATTGAAATGTAAGCGCTTCGTGATACGATACATCAGTATTCAACCGACAGCCATGGAAGAACGACGTACTAGTAGTGGCGATGAAAAACGTTCCGCCGCTGACAATAGCGAACGAAAAATGATATTCTTGTATTGTAAAAGCATATCGGTGGCGCGTAGCTAATGGAAACGTAATCTGAAGGTCCAGGTTCGAAACCGCACGGGTTTAAAAAAATTCTGCCGTCCCATACACTCGGGTCGAGTTAGGTTGGCAGTTTTGAATGGGAGAGCTGATTTTTCTTTGCGATTTCGATTTATTTATTTGCGTATGGCTTTTATTTCCTCCAATCAAAAAGAGCAAATCTCAACACAAAATCAAATTAGAAATCTATAACTAAATTTTCGAAGCGCTCGTTGGCGTAGTGGAGCTTCGATATTGGAAATGATCACCGAAGTTAAGCAATGTCAGGTCCGGTCAGTCTTTGGATGGGTGACCGTTTAGTGGTATTTCATCTCGAACATTTCCGTGCTTCGGAAGGCACGTTAAGCTGTTGATCTCGGATAGTTCCGCCAGATGGTGTTTGTAACTATTCGTTAAGCCAGGTCAGAGGCCTATTAAGGCGGCATGAAAATTCTCTGACAGCAAGTTGACCACTAACTTGCCTCCACCAACACGCACTGGGACCGCGTGGTGGAGTATGGCCCACTCCCTCTCACCATTATTCGTGAGAGGAGGCCTTTGCCCTGCAGTGGGATTCTAAAGGCTATAACTTACTTTTTTTTTAATCTAAATTTTGGAGCCAAATCTAGCCGATTTTTTTTTCGCGATTTCGTTATTCGTCGCATAGAGAAAGTTGTTCAGTTTGATGGGTTGATACTCCCCTTAAAATAGTTTCAGCTAATTTTGTTAGACCTTATGTATATACAGGATGTTACAAAAGTAAAAATAAAAATTTAAAACTTTTAAGAGGGTTGTTTAGACCATAAAACTGAACAACTTTCACTACGGGACCAACATCGAAATCGCGAAAAAAAAATCGGCTATCCCATACATTTTAGCTTGAGTCGATTCGTTGTTTAATATGGAACAGCAGATATTGTTTTCGCGATTTCGATGTTGGTCCCATAGGTAGTGAAAGTTGTTCAGTTTGATGGTCTAACTCTTCGATCAAAATAAAATGAATGGATAGGCCTTAAGCGAACATTTCAAACCAGAAAAATGAGGCAAAACAAATGAAATTTTTACTTGTCACTTGTATGAAAGTGCCCTAGATTTGACAGATAATGGCGCTAGTTTGTATGTACCAAGTGCACCAGTAGTTTGCTTCAACTTACCGCGCTTTAGGCCTATCCATTCATTTTATTTTGATCGAAGGTCTAACTAACCACCCCCTTAAATGTTTATTTGTATTTTTGTAACACCTTGTATAGTCTGTGATGATGACGTGGTCTCAGATCTGTCAAACTAAATAAAACAGCAGCGAACTATCTAACATATATTTCGTACAATGAGCTAGAACTAGAAGCCGGGGTCCCAGCCGGTGGTGTCCTGCGCGTCCAGCATCCTGTAGCACACGATGGTGTCGCCGGGCTGGACCTCGACGTCGGGGTCGTCGAGCCGCAGCCCGCACTCCATGTCCCGCTTTATTGTGTTCACTTCCTCTTTCAGGTGCTTCATTGATGCCAGCTTACCTGGAGACGTTTTACTCACTTTTAATGCAGGCTTCTGTGTATACCATAGTCTGAGTAAAAATATACTGGTTCCTTCTTAATATGCTGACACTTTTTTAAGGGGATGATCAGACCGTCAAACTGAACAACTTTCTCTATGGCACCAACATTAAAATCGCGAAAAAAAATCTGCTGTTCCATACAAAACTGCAAACCTAAACGAGCCAAATGTATGGGACAGCTGATTTTTTTGACGCGATTTCGATGTTTTTCCCATAGAGAAAGTGCATGCAACAAAAATGGACTATACAGGGGTTCTAGATACAGGGTGTAAGGAAAAGTATCATTAAACTTTAAACCACATACTATACCCATCAAACTGAACAACTTTTAATATAGGAGCAAACCGATCAGAACAACAAAAAAATTGCTGTCTAACTGCAATACCTACTCACCTACTAATAACTGAACGAACAATAAAAAGTAATGAAAAGTAGATGATGTTTATACAATGCACGGTAAGTCAACCCTACACATATGTCGAGGACAATTTGCACCAAGTGCGCATGTGCGAACGTCATCATGTCAAATCAAAAACGTTCGAAGTGCCGGACCTGTGCCCATAGTAAAATTTGTTCAGTTTGATGGGTAGAGTATGTGGTTTAAGGGTCAAATATGCCGCTCACTATGTATTATACAGGGTGTAAGGAAACGTATCTTTAACATTTAGGGTTGAACACACAGCACAGCATCGCATTTTTCCGTCTTTCCATCCTTTTCTGTCACTCAGGAACGTCATTTGCTGGAGCATATAAGATAGACGGAACGCGATCGCACGCGGCGTGCTGTGCCGAGTGACAGAAAAGGATGGAGCGACGGAAAAATGCGATGCTGTGCTGTGTGTTCAACCCTAAAAGTTAAAGATACGTTTCCTTACACCCTGTATAATACACAGTGAGCGGTAGTAGTCAGTACCTTCATAGAGGACCTGGTGGTTCCTCACGAGCCTGTAGAGCGCGTTCCTGTTGAGCGTGCCCCGCATGACCCTGCAGCCCGCTACGGGCACTTTACGCTTCCCCTCCGACACCAGGAACTGTTGCAGGACGTTAGCCTCACCTGGACACAGATAACATATAGTTGATTACACACCGAGGACAGGAAAGTAAGAAAGGTGTCAGGAAGCCGAGGTTCTTCTTTCTTATTTAGGCTTTCTTATTTACTGCCCGAGGTTAGTATTTTTCTCCTCGACGGAAATGGAAAGCGACAACATCGTTAGGCGCAGCGGGACGAAAATTCACGCTTTCCGTCCGGAGGGGAGAAAACAACATTTTCTCCCCTCCTGACGGAAAGCGGCAATTTTTGTCTCCCTGCGCTAAATGAAGATTTCCACCTCCGTCGAGGAGAAAAATAGTATACTAACCTCGGGCAGTAAATAAGAAAGCCTCAGATCACATATTTGTTGACCATGTGGACGCACCCTGAGGAAATAACAACTATGCGTAATAAAAGTACCCTAAAATACCAAATAGGAACATTAGGGTTGTAGAGTTCAACCCTGTTTATACATACATACATACATATACTCACGCCTGTGTCCCATTGGGGTAGGCAGAGACAATTGATCGCCATCGGCTACGATCCTGACACACCTCTTTTGCCTCTTCCACAGTCATAAGTCGTTTCATACACGCTCGTCGGTTTCGGGTACATTTGATCTGGCCCTTCTTAAGTATGCTGCCAATTTGGTCTGCATACGTACGTCTAGGGCGACCCCTTTCGACTTTTCCATTGACACTTGCTTTATATATTTCATACGTCATTCTACTATCACTCATCCTTTCCACATGACCAAACCATCTCAGCATTCCCTTTTCAATCCTTGACACTATATCCTCTTTCAGTCCACATTTTTCTCTAATTACACTGTTTCGTATTCCATCATTCAAAGTCAAACCACACATACTGCGCAATGAACGCATTTCGACAGCATTTATACATTTATACCCTGTTTATACCTTTCTACTATCAGTACAGAGGAAACTCTTAGCCGCGCAAAGGCGTTGAGAATGAAGAGGCCTACACTCGGCAGTGGGGTTTACCGGACTGACGGCTGACGATGATAATTATGAACTAAAGTAATATCTCAGCGAGCAGCTCCTGGCGCTGAGCTGCAGCTTGTCATTCGTCGACCAGCTTGTATATGATGTTGTGCTGTACGCTATACAACAGCATCAAGTAATATCTCACCGAGCTGTTCCTCCTCCTGGCGCTTGGGTATCCTGGCGCTGAGCTGCAGCTTGTCATTCGTCGACCAGCTTGTATATGATGTTGTGCTGTATAACAGCATCAAGTAATATCTAACCGAGCGACTCCTCCTCCTGACGCTTGGGTATCCTGGCGCTGAGCTGCAGCTTCACGTCGTCGACCAGCTTGTATATGATGTTGTGGTGGTGCACCGGGATGTTCTTCTGCTTGGCCTCGGCGGCAAGCGGCGGCGGACAGTCCACGTTGAACGCGTAGATCACTGCGTTGAACGCTTCCGCTATCTGCAATGTTTATTACGATTGAGAGCGGAATCTAACAGTTGCCTACCCAGTAGGGTTAGAATGCCACGCACGACAATGCGATACAACGAAAAAAACCGTTTTGCTCTCTCGCTTTCGCATACGCAATGCAAGACAGAGGTACGTCTCGATTTTTATGGTTTTCTCGGGGATGGCATGCTAGGCTAGGCCCACAGGTTTCAAACTAATGAGCGACGGAGGTGAAAAAATTACACATTTAGGGTCAGTTCAGTGACGAAGATCGCAATCCAATCAAAAAACCACAATGCCAATAGATGGTCTACTGCCTTAGATTGCTCGCAGAACCGATGGCCGATGGGGCCTGCTAGTTGTAGAGTCGCGACCGCGTACCGGCAAGCGCAGTGTGGGCAGGCAGTGAGCCCCCACAAGGTGGACCCACGAGCTGGTGAAGGCGGCGGGAACACGTTGGATGAGGGCAGCGCAGGTCCGCGAGTTGTGGCGATCTGCGGGGGAGGCCTATGTCCAGCAGTGGACGTCCATCGGCTGAGATGATGACGATGTAAGCTTGTACACTGTAGGAGCGTCTCAATAAATACAATATCATTAAAGTAATCATAAACTGACCTCTAAGTCGTTGGGAGTGACGGGTCCTACTCCGAAGTGAACGAGGTCGAGCCTCACTCGGTCGTGTTCATCGTACGTCTCCAGGATGTCCAGGATCGCTTCCACGTCACCTACAAATAAACTGACCTCTAAGTCGTTGGGAGTGACGGGTCCTACTCCGAAGTGAACGAGGTCGAGCCTCACTCGGTCGTGTTCATCGTACGTCTCCAGGATGTCCAGGATCGCTTCCACGTCACCTACAAATAAACTGACCTCTAAGTCGTTGGGAGTGACGGGTCCTACTCCGAAGTGAACGAGGTCGAGCCTCACTCGGTCGTGTTCATCGTACGTCTCCAGGATGTCCAGGATCGCTTCCACGTCACCTACAAATAAACTGACCTCTAAGTCGTTGGGAGTGACGGGTCCTACTCCGAAGTGAACGAGGTCGAGCCTCACTCGGTCGTGTTCATCGTACGTCTCCAGGATGTCCAGGATCGCTTCCACGGAACCGTCCACGTCACCTGCGAATAAGTTTATGCTAATTATATGCTGCTAATTATAAAATAACATTTTGCTTCGAAAAATATATTTAAAATATCTTTGAAATAAAGTAAAATATGATAAGGGTTAATCAAAGTGTAGGTCACAGACCTGATGGAGTTTTCAGGACTATGTTAAGATCTAAATAAAACACGATATGTTGTGAAATATTGAGAGAAATGTAAATCGCGATCATGTTTCGTAAGTCGTTAGATCAAGAATAAACACTGACACAGTCAACACTCATAATATGTATTGCATTCAATTGCATTGCTCCACCTTGCTGACAATCTTAACTATTATAAAACCGTAAAATCAGAACAATAAAGTAGCGGTTCACTTCATATAAAATCAAATAACACTCGATAGCGCGATTTAAATGACGTGCAGCGCCATCTATTGACAAAATTGTTAGTTTGTTTGTTTGTTCGCGCATCACGCAAAAACTACTGAACCGATATTGATGAAACTTTTTTTGTTTGATAGCTTATGATCTGACTTAAAATCTGGTATATAATTTGTGCGGACGAAGTCGCGGGAAAACACTAGTAAATACATAATTATGTCAATTCAGGTAAAAATTTGCTACCATTTTGCATAAGACTGCAAATATTAATTTGATCCATGCATAAATATACTATATGCACGTAATCGTGCCGTCAGGTTTGAGGCCTGATGCATTTTATGACTTGCTTCGGTTGCTTCCTACAGATTTGTGAGCTGCTTCGCTCGCTTCGGTCGGTTCCTACCTTTAACGAGGACCCTGAGTGTGGGGTGGGTGTCCTCCTGGATCATCTTCTGCCTGGGCCCGTCGGGTCTGAGCCTGATGCGTCCCATGGCGCGCTTCCTGGCGAGCTGGGCCGTGTACTGGCTCCTGTGGGCCGCTTCCTTCGCTTCGATCGCTTCGGAGTCGGAGGCTTGCTTGTCCTTCATGCGCTGGTTGTGACGCCATTTCATTACTTCGTTTGCTCTTTTCTGTGGGTGGATTTGGTTACAATATTGTTAACTACTATAAAACTGTAACAGAAGTGTGTGTGTGTGTGTACATTGAAGATATTTACTAGAAAAGATTACGATATGGTTTTAAGGTATCCCTGACTCAAAATCAACCTTTTTTTAGAATTTTTGTCAGTCTGTTTGTTTGTTTGAAACAGCATTACAAAAAAACTACTGAACGGATTTTTATGAAACTTTTTTGTTTGATAGCTTATGATTTGACTTAAAATCTGGTATAAGTACCTACATATAATTTGTGCGGACGAAGTCGCGGTTAAACTCTTGTTTTTAATGTTTGTAAGGTGTTTCACCATTATTTTGTGATTTTCTAATGGCTGAATAAAGTTGTGCTATCGTATAAACCAGGCATGTCAAAGCACAGAGTGAGTATCAGAACGTGGTGGTGGTCACCTCGGAGTCGACCTCGAGCACCAGGTCGCCGGCGGCCGGCAGCGAGCGCCACCCCGCCACCGACACGGCGCTGGACGGAGGAGCCGACGTCACCGGGACTCCCTCTGACGTCAGAGGCACAGAGTGAGTATCAGAACGTGGTGGTGGTCACCTCGGAGTCGACCTCGAGCACCAGGTCGCCGGCGGCCGGCAGCGAGCGCCACCCCGCCACCGACACGGCGCTGGACGGAGGAGCCGACGTCACCGGGACTCCCTCCGCCGACATCAGCACACGCGTCTGTGTACAACAACATATACATTTTTAATTAAAGGGTAAATAAAATAGTATTAGTAGTAGTAGTAAAGGGGAAAAATTATAAAAAGGCAGGACGAAATCGATGGCTTCTTGAAGAACTGGTCTAACGAAGCGCAAAACCGGGACGCACGGAGAGAACGGAGGCTTTGCCGATTTTATTGTAGAAAGTTTAACAAAACACCAAACTGAACAATTTTCACTATGAGGATAAAGACGAAAAAAATCAGCTGTCGAAATCATTGCATTGCAGTTTTGAATGAAACAGCTGATTTTTTTTATTTTTATCCATATTGGCTCCATAGTGAAAGTTGTTCAGTTTGATAGTCTAAACCACAGAGAAGATAAATGGTCTAAACCACCCCTATAAATATTACTAAAATGTTTTGTTAAAGCCTGTATAAAAACCTGAGGTTTCAGAATATCTGGACTGGGTCCCTTCGGGAAATATAGTCGTGAGGTGAGCATATGCTTATGTATGCTGTATACAAAACACAATACATACATAAATTCATAACCCATTTAGAAGCATTGCTATAAAAATTTTTGATTTGTCCCCCTTAGCCCCACTTGCGCCAACCACGGGTTAGCAATTAACTCCGGATAAAATAGCACTTTCAGTTGTTTTTCTATACAAAAACTCATGGGTTACCAACTTAACCTAGAGTTTATTGCTAACCCAGGTTGACGCAAGTAGGGCTTAGGCTACTAATGGACTGTCCAGCGGCCCTGCCCATCAACATGGAATGTATTTAGGCAATAAAGTAAAGGTTAATAACGCCAACTGAAGGGAAGACCACAGTAGTGCAGGTGATATAACAAACAATAACAGAGACGTACCTTGGCCCAGCCCTTGCCCGCGACCAGCACGCAGCCGCGCCGCAGCGTGCCGCGCCGCACCAGCACCGTGGCCTGCTTGCTGCGGGGGGACGACGTCTAGTGTTTAATATTACCGCATTACATATCATATCTCATCATCATCTCACCCGATGGACGTCCACTGCTGGACATAGGCCTCCCCCGCAGATCACCACAACTCGCGGACCTGCGCTGCCCTCAACGTGTTCCCGCCGCCTTCACCAGGTCGTGGGTCCACCACCTTGTGTAGGGCTCACTGTCTACCCACGCTGCGCTTTCCGGTACGCGGTCGCCACTCGACACCTAGCAAGACCCATCGGCCATTGGTTTTGCGAGCGAGGTGACCTGCTCATTGCCACTTTAGTTTAGCAATTCTTTGGGCTATGTCGGCTACTCTGGTTCTCCTGCGGATCTCTTCATTTGTGATTCGATCTCGCAGGGAAACTCCATGCATCGCCCTATCCATTGCCCTTTCGATTGATGGTTGGACGGTTAGGGTTCCATTGCCATTGTACATCTGTCGTAGCTAAATTGTAAAATTAGCTGCATTACATAACGGTTAGCCGTTTTAAAAACAGATGCATTTTGTATTAGGGCGGATCATTGTTTAGTAACGGAACGAATTCTACAATTTGGCTGTAACATATCTACCGATAAATAAAATTACATTTAAAAATGTATTCAAAATCATCATCATCAGCTTACATACGTCCCACTGCAGGGCACAGGCCTACCCTCAATGAATGCAGGTTTCCTCACGACGTTTTCCTTCACCGTTTGACGTTACCGGTACCTAAAGGAAAACATCGTGGGAAATCTACATACACTGAAGAAGACATTCTGATATGTATGTATAGTGTAATCGACCAATCCCCGGATACGAGTGGTGGATTAATGCCCATACACCCTCTTTGAAGGTAGGCTTGTGCCCTGCAGTGGGATGTATACAAACACCCTAGTATCTAATATTTAAAGTCGCGAAAAACAACCGCTGTCCTATACATTTAAGCCAAATCAGTACCTAATGCAGTTTTGTATGAAACAGCAAATTTTTTTTTGATTTCGTTGATGACTCCATAGTTAAAGTTGTTTAGTTTGATGATCTGAAGCACCCCTTTAAGTATTAGCTACTAGGGTGTCTTGTTACACTCTACAGGGCCTAACTTAATATGCTGACACTTTTTTTAAGGGGATGATCAGACCATCAAACTGAACAACTTTCTCTATGGGACCAACATCGAAATCGCGAAAAAAAATCTGCTGTCCCATACATTTGGCTCGAGTAGATTTGTAGTTTCGTATGGAGGGGCAGATTTTTATTTCGCGATTTCGAAGTTGGTCCCATAGAGAAAGTTGTTAAATTTGATGGTCAGATCATCCCCTTAAAAAAGTGTTAGCATATTAAGAAGGACCCTATATAGACTGACGATTATCTTTAATGTACAGACACTATTATGTAACAGTTTCATAGTAGTAACAAGTAACAGGTTACCCAGTAGCGGCATCAAGCTGTGCCTCCAGCACGACGCCCTCCACGTAGCCGTGTGGGTCTGCGCGCAGGTCCAGCAGCTGCGCCTGCAGGGTCAGCGCCTCCACCAGCGTGTCCAGGTTGTGTCGCCTCAGCGCGGAGACGGGGATGGCCTGCACGTCGCCCCCCAGCGCCTCGCACACTATGCCGTGCTGCGCGAGCGAACGCAGGGTACCGTCCTGAGAGAGGGGTGGCGACTAACTATTAGGGTTGAACCTCATTTAATAGCACCGCATCGAATTTTTCCGTCGCTCCATCCTATTATGTCTTTCAGGAACGTCATTTGCTAGAGCATATAAGATTGACGAAACGCGATCGCACGCGGCCATGCTGTTCCCGAGTGACAGAAAAGGATGGAGCGACGGAAAAATAGGAAGTCTGTGGAAAAATGCGATGCGGTGCTATTAGATGTAGTTCAACTCTTACTGTGGCCTATTAGGAAATTCCTAATATTAGATTATAACATGTTGTAGTGTAGCTATGTTGTGCTGTTTTAAATAAAACTTCAAAGTTTAAAAAATACCCATCCAGCATCCTAACCATTCGATTCGCGATCAGACAAAAAGGTAAAACAATTTTCTAGTCAATGTTCACTTTGACGAAACGTTGGGTATATGTATAGTATAGGTACTTTAAATACGCACCAAACTACTAGGACCACCAAAGTCCAAACTACTTTAAATACGCACGAAACGAGGATGTTCAGAGGTTTCAGAATGTCTCTGACTACCGGCCGTCGGGGAATATCGTCGTGGCATATGCTTATGCTTAAATAAGCACCTATACTCTGAAATGGAATCCGAGATTTTTGATCTCGGATTCCATTTCAGAGTATAGATGACAGACCAAGCGCACGTCGGCGGGTGCCAACTTTGTGTGCATCAAGTAAATTCGCTTTGGGCCTATCCAATTCCAAACTGCTATCCAAAGCCTAACCCACCTTGAGTGAAAGTACAACCCCGGATTGGCAGGTTGCGGGTACGAATCCTATCCAATACAAAAATTTTGCAATCTTTAATTTGACCGGTGGCCAAACTTTGGTGAAATATGTAAAAGTGTGGAGAAAAGCTAAACAAAAAAATAAAGAGCAAAATATTAAAAGCATTTTTCGTTGAATCAGACTCAATACTCTAACGAAATAAGAAGGTAAACAAAAGAAGATAATGTAAGCAATAACACAAAAGAAATAGATTGAGGCATACCTACAATGTTCACACCTGGCTTGTCCATCTTGTTGACCGCCACCAGGATCGGTACTGCAATAATACGACAGTCGTCACTTACTACATCGTCAACATTCAACATTTTAAAGTTCGTCTCTCTTCAACTCTGGAACCATAAACGTATATGTCACGTTTTCATTGTAACCTTAAGATTTTTGAAATAACATCGATAATAAATAGCCAAAACTACTAGAGCATCGAAATAAATCGAGGCACAAGTTGTGTTAATTGATTTTCCATGTTATTTCAACACAAGCAAAGTCGATAATGGTTTAGCAGTAAAAAATGCTCTGTGATGCGGTTCGCCAGGTGTACGCCGGCTCTATAAAGAATGCAGAATTTAACAATCACAGCGGATCGAAGTGTTATCACAGTGTACTCACCGCCGGCCTCCCTGGCCATCCTCACGGACTGCACGGTCTGCTCCATGACTCCGTCGTCGGCCGCCACCACGAGCACCACTATGTATCAACTGACAGGTGGCACAGTGTACTCACCGCCGGCCTCCCTGGCCATCCTCACGGACTGCACGGTCTGCTCCATGACTCCGTCGTCGGCCGCCACCACGAGCACCACTATGTATCAACTGACAGGTGGCACAGTGTACTCACCGCCGGCCTCCCTGGCCATCCTCACGGACTGCACGGTCTGCTCCATGACTCCGTCGTCGGCCGCCACCACGAGCACCACTATGTATCAACTGACAGGTGGCACAGTGTACTCACCGCCGGCCTCCCTGGCCATCCTCACGGACTGCACGGTCTGCTCCATGACTCCGTCGTCGGCCGCCACCACGAGCACCACTATGTATCAACTGACAGGTGGCACAGTGTACTCACCGCCGGCCTCCCTGGCCATCCTCACGGACTGCACGGTCTGCTCCATGACTCCGTCGTCGGCCGCCACCACGAGCACCACTATGTATCAACTGACAGGTGGCACAGTGTACTCACCGCCGGCCTCCCTGGCCATCCTCACGGACTGCACGGTCTGCTCCATGACTCCGTCGTCGGCCGCCACCACGAGCACCACTATGTATCAACTGACAGGTGGCACAGTGTACTCACCGCCGGCCTCCCTGGCCATCCTCACGGACTGCACGGTCTGCTCCATGACTCCGTCGTCGGCCGCCACCACGAGCACCACTATGTATCAACTGACAGGTGGCACAGTGTACTCACCGCCGGCCTCCCTGGCCATCCTCACGGACTGCACGGTCTGCTCCATGACTCCGTCGTCGGCCGCCACCACGAGCACCACTATGTATCAACTGACAGGTGGCACAGTGTACTCACCGCCGGCCTCCCTGGCCATCCTCACGGACTGCACGGTCTGCTCCATGACTCCGTCGTCGGCCGCCACCACGAGCACCACTATGTCGGTAGCGGTGGCTCCTCGCGCTCGCATCGCGCTGAAGGCCGCGTGTCCCGGCGTGTCCAGGAACGTCACCCGGTCGCCGGACGACAGTTGCACTACGGATATTACATACAATGAATGCAGCAGGATTCAACTTAATATGTTGACAGTTTTTTAAGAGGATAATCAGACCATCAAACTGAACAACTTTCTCTATGGGACCAACATCGAAATTACGAAAAAAAACAGCTGTCCCATACATTCTCGAGTAGGTTAGCGAAAATCTGCTATTCCGTACAACACTTGTATGGAACAGCAGATTTTTTTTCGTGATTTCGATGTTGGTGACATTGAGAAAGTTGTTCAGTTTGACGGTCTGATCATCCCCTTAAAAAAGGGTCAGCATATTAAGAAAAAGGGGACCCTATTACAAGGTGTTTCATAAGTAACAATAAATTTTTGAAACTCTTAAGGGGGTTGTTAAGACCGTCAAACTGAACAACTTTCTCTATGGGACCAACATCGAATTCGCGAAAAAAATAATTTCATATCCCATACATATTTTAGCTCTAGTCGATTTGTAGAGTATAGAACATAAATTTTTTTTTTCGCGATTTCGATATTGGTCCCATAGTGAAAGTTGTTAAGTTTGATGGTCTACAACACCCCCTTAAAGGTTTATTTGTAGTTTTGTAACACCTTGTATAGTAAATTGTGACTTAACACGCCTTACTATTGCGAGTCTCAAGACGAAAGTCTTTGACCAGTGTGTGTTGCCAGTGATGACATATGGAACAGAGACGTGGTCGCTCACTCATGGCCTCATAAAAAGGTTGAAAGTCACACATAGGGCAATGGAGAGAGCTACGCTCAAGTTTCCCTGTGAGATCGAATCAGAAATGAAGAGATCCGCAGAAAAACCAAAGTAGCTGATATAGCCCAAAGACCTGCTAAACTAAAGTGGCAATGGGCGGGGCACATTGCAATTAGACAAGCACGTATTCAGACTTGTGGTTTGGGGGGGGCGACATTAAATTTTCGGGTGGGGGGGGGGGGCAGGGATAGTAATAAAAAAACAATGAATAAGTAAGTGCTGTAATCACTTTTCCATACAAATATTTGGATTTCGGGGGGGAGGATAAATCCCACCTATCCCCCCCCCCCCCCTGGATACATGCCTGCAATTAACAATGCAGCTTCTATCGGTTCTCCCAGCGTACCTTCAAAAGCGCCGATATGCTGCGTGATGCCGCCGAACTCCTGGTCGACGACGGAGGTGTCCCGCAGCGCGTCTAGCAGCGTGGTCTTGCCGTGGTCCACGTGCCCCATCACGCAGACCACGGGGGGGCGCGGCCGCAGCCGGTCGGGGGGCGCGGGGGGCGCTGGCACTGCATCTTTGTTCTGTTTGTGAAAATATACAACAGTACCCATAAAAAACATTCTTTAATTATTGTAAGATACTGCAGCACAATAAAAAAAGGTCTCCACTAAGTAGACTTCAAAAAACTGACCACGACTTGATAATTTCGTGTTTTTTCCACTACTTTATTGTGCCTTGACACAATAACAAAGGCCATAATTTAAAAAAAGGTTAGGAAAAGGGCTTATTGATTAAAGGGGATAGAAGATTTTTGTATGGAGGGTGGCCCTAACATCGGCCGCCATTCTGTTTTTTATCAAAATCGCGGTGCACAACGAAAGTTATATATTTAGATAGAAGACACTTATACAAACAAAAATGTTCTATAACATGATATCCTAAAGCGTCACGCTTCGGAGTTATTCGCCGAAACAAAAGTATGTGTATTTTTATCTTTGAATATCTCAGAAACGTGACGCTTTATGATGTTATGTTTTATCACATTTTATGTTTGTATAAGTTTGCCCTATTCAAATATAAGACATTTATTGTGCACCGAAATTATGATAAAAAAAACTTAATGGCGGCTGATGTTAGGGCCAAAACCTTCAAACCCATCATACCTCCTCCACTTCAACCTCCTCGTCAGGTCTGGGCACGATCTTGAACCTAAACCCGCATATCTTGACCACGTCGCGCACTATCTGTGGATTGTGTATCACTGTGTCCTCTCTATAGTGTGTGTCTGATGTCTTGTCTGCAAACTGTAGCGCTTTGTATATGTGATCTGAAACAATATCATCATCAGCTCATGTTTTAGTCCACTGCTGGACATACTTCTGCTTTCTAGATAGTCTAGATGCAAAAATTTCACACAAATCTTGTCAGCAACAACCCTGAATTTTAAATTTAGCGTTTACCCTTTTTTTTTATTTATAACATGCTATCGGTCTGAGGACGATGAGGTTATTTTGCATGTATCAATGCTTGCAGGCATGCCTCCCCATTGTCTACAGGTCATAAGTTAACCCAAATGTGTCGTCGTTTTAGCCGTCTTATGCTGAGAGGCGTTTATCTCAATCTAAAAACCCTTATGGTATAAACAGGTTTTTACATTTTTGAGCAACTTTTTGAGGCTATACATTTCAAACACGAAGTGAATATTGTCTAATTAGAAAGCTTAGCAAATATTTTCTATTTAATAAATCCAACGATATCAATGTAAGTCTATGTCTATGAATAAATCATTTCCTAAATACCAATAATGTCAATTTTATTGCTCATAAATCACTTATATTGTTAAATTGAATCAAAATAAGTGCATTGGTTACTATTATTAAGTAATGATTCTTCTGGGAGATACTGTTTAGATTTCTAAGTTACGTAGTGAGATTTTTTGTGTTTAAACAAATGTTAGTCGACGACCCTGGTTGGTGTGATGGTTACCACGCCGAACTGTTTCGGACTGGTTCGGTCATGGATGTTATATGTGTGTGCCGTTGTTGTATGGTTCCCATAAAAAAAAGCCTGAGGCTTACTTGGGATCATTACAATGCATATGTGCCTGTGAGCATTATTTATTTATTTATTTTATTTATTTAATAGCACCCTCAACTAACCCAATAGTGCAATTAGCGGATTTTCTCAAATCCTGTAGTAGGATAGGTGTAGATAAGGCCGGTCTTCATTATACATACCTACATCTCTATTGAGCACTTCAGCTATATCTCTCACGGTCATGTTCCTCCACACACCGACCACTTCGGAGCTGGATTTGGGAGAGTACCTGATCACCCGTCTTCCATGATTTTCTACTGCCTGCAATTTTGAGGAAAATATCAGAACTACAGATTTCAAAATTACATAAGCTTAATTTATGAACATGGAGAGTATCTAAAAAGATTATCGGAAAAAGTTTAATAACTGTATGAAACATTGTCACAACAACATAACACTCATTTTAAATTACATATTTTGATTCTACATATCTCATCTCATCTCACTTCTCACTAATATTAAAAATATTAAAGTTTGTGACTATGTTTGTGGCTCAGACACGCATTAATGGCTAAACAGATTTATGAAATTTGTCACACAGATATAATATAAAAAATAAAATAAATAAATAACGCTCACAGGCACATACATTGTAATGATACGAAACTAGCACTAAAGGCTTTTATTATGGAAACCATACAACAACGGCACAAACATATAACATCCATGACCTAACTGGGATTCGAACCCAGGACCCTGGTTTGGCAGTCCGGCATGGTATGTTTTTGTTGGATAAACACTTCGATCAAAATAAAATGAATGGATAGGCCTAAAGCGCGGTAAGTTGAAGCAAACTACTGGTGCACTTGGTACATACAAACTAGCGCCATTATCTGTCAAATCTAGGGCACTTTCATACAAGTGACAAGTAAAAATTTCATTTGTTTTGCTTCACTTTTCTGGTTTGAAATGTTCGCGTAAGGCCTATCCATTCATTTTATTTTGATCGAAGGATAAACACATAGGGTACCTTTTTAAAGTCAACACAGGGTATGGTAGGGGTGATAGGAAGGGAAGAAGGATAATGTCAAGCACATTTGCTATTTGTACTGGAGATCGACGATACGATACGATGAAGACGACATTTTAAGTATAGAATAGTAAAGTATTTTCAGATCAAACACAAACCTTTTCTTCTACAGATTTCCTTTTCTTGTACCAAACCAATGATGTGGACAGTGGTCTTAGAGTTCTACACTCAACAATAGATTTCCTATTTATTTCCGCTAGTTGTAGAAGACATTCCTTCTTGATTTGTCTTATTGGTAACCTTTTGAGAAAACGTTTTTGTTTAGTTTGTTTATTGTAACTCGTCCTGACATAACAAGTAATTAGTGATACTTACCATCGAAATATAAGACTTTTGTACATTTTAGAGGTATTTAAACTGCAATGAAAATTATTCTAATAGAACATTTGTTATTTAAACGACTGGTGTCTTCGTATGAGGTAGGTAATTGTGTAATTTCTATTGAGGTTATAATTACATCTGCTAAGACATTGTACGTAATATGTCGATTTAACGTGGTGACTTCGATTTTCTGGTTTTGGGAATATTGAGGTGCTATTTTATTTAAACAAATTTCCTTTTTTCGGTAAAAGATAACATAACCTCAATCTTTGCACCTGACTGACAGTTGCACAAACTATATCACAAACTATATAGAGATACTAAGGCCGAGATTCAGAGACGATTTTTTTTGGCTTAGTTCGAGCTAAGTAGGGTAGAAATGTATGGATTTTGACATACGGGAGTTCGAACTATGACTTACAAAACGTCTCTGAATCTCGGCCTATGACTTACAAATTGCTTGGCGTTTTGTTTTTGTAACTATAGAACATTTTTAAGACAACATGCATCTCCTAAATGTGCAGTCTATCATAATTTCCGCAGTATTTTACGACACTTTATCTTCAGTTTGCATCGCAACGTTCTCAAATATTAGCTGAAATTGTATTTATATTACCTATTACCCATGGATCTAGAGGATTCCAAACTTCTTGCTATTACCCAACCAACATCAGATTATTGCGTTTAGTTTCATTTTGGTGCACTGAAAAGTAAAAACCATAGACAGTCATCACTTATTTTTAACGGAAATCAACGGGGGCCTTAGGAGGGCCTTAGGAATGAAAGGGATACATATTTCTTTTCTAGATAGCTCTGTTTCTGTCGTGGTTATCAGTTGAATGCGGTTGATTAAGTACCCCATTCACAGTAGTCCGTCTTGCAGTCCTACAGCGATATTGGACAGTGAATGGTGTTGTAGTCCTACAAGGCGTCCGATGACCTTGTGTAGGATGCCGCTCGACTCCTACCAGTCCTGCAAGCCCCGCCCACCGCTTGTCTATGGCATGTTGTGCTACAAGCAGGAGCGTGAAATGGAACGCGGGACTGCAGACCACCATTTTTTTATTTTATTTGTTTACAACTAGGTTTACAATGATCGACACAGACTATTATCACAGGCGCAACTGCAATTCCTCTGACGAATTAGCTATTTTCTTTTTTTTATATCATGATTGCTAGAACACCGACACTAGTGAGAAACGAAACGTAACGGAACTGATGGTAGGACGTTGGTAGGACGGCTTGCAGGACAGTGTATGGGCTTGTAGTCCTACACGTCGGACTACATGGCTGGATAGTGAATGGAGCTGTCGGACGACTGTGAATGGGCACATCCAGCCATGTAGGACTACATGTAGGACTACTGTGAATGGGCTCCTTAAGCCATGTATTTTTAAGTCTGTGGTTTGAATAAATGTTTGGTGCGGTGGGCTTTTATCCCGATTTTCTGGCCCGCTTTTTCTTGCATAGTATTAATATAAATATTGTTAAAATCTTGAATAAAACAAACTAATTCTAAGGAAATTTTGAATGAAAATCTTTCGAAAAAAAGGCAACCATAGAGTCCATAGAGTGTCATAGACAATTACTATACTATTTATGTCCGCCATTCATTCTTTTGAGTTGCTTTTTCGTTTTACGATTTCGTAGGTATTGAATTGCACGATTTGTCATCGGAATCAACGCAACACCATCGCGTAAAACTAATTACGTAGTAATAGCCTAAACAGAAATCCACGCGTCGGAGCCCCTGCCGCGAACTGTGAAAATCCCGTCTGACGTGATCCATCCGCGAGATCGTATCGTGCCAGTGATGGTTTCGCTTCCCGTGTACGTTATCGGAAACATTCGCTCGAGTGCCTGATGGTGGAACTATGTACGATTAACAGGTTGAATATTAGGGAGGACTCAGTATGGGGGCGTTTTTGAACAAGCCTGAGACGAAGAAGTATAATGAGACGGGAGAAGGGAACGGTCTGCGGTATGGCGTGGCATCGATGCAGGGCTGGCGCGTGGAGATGGAGGACGCGCACCACGCGCAGCTCACGCTCAACGGGACGCTGTCGGACTGGTCGTACTTC
The DNA here is from genome assembly GCA_963693445.1 of Agonopterix heracliana. Taxonomy (NCBI): domain Eukaryota; kingdom Metazoa; phylum Arthropoda; class Insecta; order Lepidoptera; family Depressariidae; genus Agonopterix; species Agonopterix heracliana. The sequence goes on along the minus strand of OY856326.1, from coordinate 17,572,059 downwards.
GCGGTGTTCGACGGGCACGCGGGCGCGCGCGTCTCCGCGCACTGCGCCGACAACCTGCTCGAGTGCATCCTGCAGACTGACGAGTTCCGACGCGAGGAAGTAGCCGAGGCGATCCGCGCCGGCTTCCTCGACCTGGACAAGAAGATGCGCGAGCTCCCGGAGCTGTGCAACGGCGAGGAAAAGTCCGGCTCGACTGCGGTCTGCGCGTTCGTGTCGCCTAAAAAGATATACATAGCCAACTGTGGGGATTCGCGAGCGGTCCTCGCCAGGAACGGCACGCCGATCTTCGCGACGCGAGATCATAAACCGGAGCTACCGTCGGAGAAGACGCGCATAGTGCAGGCGGGTGGATCGGTTATGATCCAGCGCGTGAACGGGAGCTTAGCCGTGTCACGGGCGCTCGGGGACTACGAGTACAAGAAGGTGCTGGACCGCGGGCCGTGCGAGCAGCTGGTGTCCCCGGAGCCTGAAGTGTCCACGCACGAGCGCTCTGAGGCGGAGGACGAGTTCCTGGTGCTGGCGTGCGACGGGGTGTGGGACGTGATGACCAACGAGGCTCTGTGTGCGTACGTGCACTCTCTGCTGCTGCTCACCGATGACCTCGTCGCTATCACCAACCAGGTCATCGACACCTGCTTATATAAGGTATACTATCCATTGTTCCCACTTTATTTACTAACACTAGACATGTCTGGTCAAATGACAGCTAATTCTTTTATCGTTATGAAATACCATCCTCGTTTATCACAGGAATTAAATAATTGGGTATTTGACTTCATAATAATAAATAATAATAAAGCCATTTATTTCCCATCACCTAATACATAATTGTTTCTGTTTGTGCTTAAATAAAACTAAATCTAATCTCCTTGGATAGGAATTATTTGGGTATCGGCCTCCTCCAGATTGCTCCAGTCTTCTCTGTCTTTAGCCCTTTTTAACCACTCTTTTCCTAAATGCAATATATTTTATTTTTATCTTTTCAATAAAAAAAGGTTAGAAAATCTAAACCCCCATTATCAATGAGTTTTTAGTTCGAGTCATATTTTTAATAACAAGATAAACATAAAAAGTAATAAAATGTTGAAGACACAAATTTCATACAAAGCGCACATTCTGACGTCCGATAAAGAGTAGTTGATTTGACTAGTTGTCAAATAGCCTATTGTGATGAGAGTCATGTTGCATGTTTGCACGAGCGGTTGTGTCTTGCATGTTGTCCAGTTTGAGCTTGCTTGCTACCAGGCTCAACCATATCTTCTCAACTGTGTTTTGCTCAAATACAATCCTTGAGTTTGGGGTAGATACTGCCACACACTACTTGAAATTGACAGAGATTCAGTGCTAAGTTGCATTAAAAACTCCATTAAATTATAAATAAATATAAATTGCATCTTTTAAAGCCAGCCAGCTTGTCTTTTTTTCTTTTTTCCTCTTTGTATACAGGGTGGAATTGATATCATTAGCATCCTTTTAAACTAAGAGTCTACCCATCAAACTGAACAACTTTTTGTAGTTTGTAGTAGTAGTAACAGTGTAGTACTACTACTACTCTCTGTGTAGTCGTAACAGTTACTAATAGTTGTTCAGTTTTATAGGTAGACTCTTAGTTTAAAAGGATGCGAATGAATTTCACCCTGTTTATTAGTTAACAGCACCAAAATGGTGCCTCACTTGATGTTTGTGGTGCTAGCCCACCACCACCAAGTTTGAGTTTTTATCACTGAGAGAAAAAATGGATGAATAATGATTAAGATAATTCAGTTTCTAATTGAATTCAATGAAATGTGAAGCTAATAATAGAGACAGTAACCTAAACCTTCAATAAACCTGTATAAAACAATGGTAAACACTTTTCTGATAAAACTACATGTAATGTTTACATAACCTTATGTCTCATACATGCTTGTTATCCGTCTATGCTGGTGCATAATTACGATTCAGTAATAACTACTAAACACTTATCTGCATTCATAAATTGATTTTGTTCTTGAAGATAACCTGGGTGAGGTAATATTTAAGTATAGCTTATCTATGAACTACTTGCTAAAGACATGTAGATATTAAATTTTTCTAAACTCAAAACTTGTACACAAACACATGCATAGCTCATAATCATGTTCCTCTTTTGAGGTCCTGCAGTGGATAGAAACAACTAAAACTACTAACCTAAATGTTAACTATTAGCATAATAAGGTCTGACAAAAATGCATCAAATCAATTACTTGCATCAAATTATGTTGTGTCTACAATATACCTAATTTTGTTGTTGTTCTGATACTTGTCAAAAGCAAATGACAGGCTAAACACAACTTCACCAATTTAGTATCATTATGTTGTTCCACATTACATAATTTGTTTAGAATGTCAACATATTATAACAGGTAAAATGTTAAGAATGACTCAGTCGTAAGCCTTAGACATACAAAACTGAGTTTTTATTACATAAAGTGTGTATAACTGTTTCTTTTGTAAATAAAAAAAAAGTTCAAGATTTACGCTCGAATACTGGAATGCTCATTAAAGTTATTCCTTCATTAAATCTCTTGCTAGCTTTTACTACGTCAACAAGACAAAAAGTGACAGCAAGAGATTTAACGGAGGATTAAATTTAATGAGCGTTCCAGTATTCGAGCGATAGTGTGAATGATCCCACTGCAGGGCAAAGGCCTCTCACGAATATGGTTGAGAGGGAGTGGGCCATGCCATACTCCACTACATGGGCATGTTGGTGGAGGCAAGTTAGTGGTCAACTTTTTAACTTTTATTTTATAATCCTCTTTTTATCCTTCATGCTTCAATTTCGAGGCATGTATTGTACCCACTGCGTATTACAATTGGCGACGAGATCTCTCCTCATCATGGACAGAGTGTCATGGATGTTCTGAGGTTTCAGAATATTTCTGACTACCCCCAAGGGGAATATAATTGTGAGCATATGCTATGCTATGCTTGTTCTTATTACGTGGGCAGCAATCCCAGGAGTCAAACCGCCTCACGGCATGTGACGTGGTTTTTTATTGCAATGACTACTACCAGAGATAGTAGCCGGGACCAACGGCTTAACATGCTATCTGAAGCACTGAATCATCTTTCTTTTCAGACAATCAGGTGATTCATATACTAGCGCATTATGTCCTATTAGTTGTTAGAGTAAGCAGAGATCAACATCTGCTACAATCTTTACAGTCCAATGTCTAGTATAAACTCTCAACTCAGTATAAAACAAGGGCTGAATGCAATTGCTATTTTAATTTCATTACAAAACAAACGCATGTCTTATTGAATTGTACTGGAAATATAAAAGAATCAATCAATTATACTTTATTTTACACCAAAAAAACATAGCACACACAGAAAGTAAATAAACAGGAAATACACACAGAAAGTAAATAAACAGGAAGGTAACAAAAATAGGTGGTCCTAAAAGAATATTATCTATCTCTCTTCTCTGAATTTCTATGTTTACTGTTCCAAGCTAATTTAACATCCAAACAATCAGTTTCTTACCAAGCCTCCTGTTACAGGGAAGCAAAGACAACATGAGCATCGTTCTGGTGACGTTCCCCGGGGCGCCTAAGCCGAGCCCGGAGGCACAGCGCGCCGACCGCGAGCTCGACGAGACACTCCGGCAGCGGCTCACAGGTTGCTATCACTCCCTACTGCATGCCTGCTCACACAAACACAGGTCTAGGGACCAGGGGATCGGCCTCCAACAGATTGAGGGTCGGACGTCCAATGACGCCAGGGGATAGCTTTGCGAGGGTTGTCCCTTGGACTAAATTGATTAACTGCAAGGATTTGGGCATACGTTTAGGCCGTTGTTTGACCTAAGTTGGAGCTTAGTAAAATGTTGGAGATTAAAAAAAATTGCACCAATATTGAAGATCAGGTATGGATTTAATTTAGGTTGTTTCTTGGCCTAAAATTATACTAGTTTTGCACTGCATTACTGCATTGAAGCTGAGATGGTTATAAAATTATAAATAAAAACACCAAGTTTAAAGGTAAAAGGTCAAAGGTAAAAGTTAATAGGTCTAATGATACCAGGATTATGCATGCAAGTGTTTAATTTAGGTTGAAGAGACCAACATTATATCTTAGTACTGCAGGGATTATATTATTATGTAATTCGAATATTATGGGTACAATCATCACCTCTGTATGTACTTCAACTGTTTACCCTAATACCTCGTATACCAACACCTGCCTTTTATGAAGACAGGTGATGATGATGTAGGCATAACTTTCCAAGGATGCACTTCTTTTAACCATTATAAAAATGGAGGTCTAATTCCACTAGGGGTCAGCTAGATCACTACTAGGTTTTATTACTATAATTTTTAAGGGTGTATTCAGACAATGTACCAAAATAACTTTCCCTAAGTGACATGGCTCGAAAAATGAGATAGAAAATAGATCGGCTGATCCGCACTATTGTATGGGAGGTACAAAAAGTTGAAACAATAAACACATAGGTATTGGAATAAAAAAAAATGTAGGCATCAACTGTGTTCAATATTTCTAAGTACATTCATACTTAATGGAAACCAAGTACTTACAAACATTTTAGTCAATAATATTTTAAAGTTATAATTTTTTCTCCCCTCCGGACGGAAAGCGTCAATGTTCGTCCCGCTGCGCTAAACGAAGTTGCCGCTTTTCACCTCCGTCGAGGAGAAAAATAGTATACTAACCTCGGGCAGTTAATAAGAAAGCCTCAGATCACATAACATGGGATCTGAGTGATTTCTTACTTTGCTGCCCTCGGTGTGTTAATTAATACTGCTAGAAACGATTGCCAAATAATTGTTCATAATAATTAAAAGAATTTCTTCAAAAATGAATTACTTCATCACTTGTGTAAACTAATTTTCAAGGGCAAAATTAATTTATATGTATTCACATTCAAATTATTTATTTCCTACTATTTATATTCGATTTCCATAAATAATTTTAATTTAGAATTCTTCATAATTTTGAAATGATCTTCATAATCATAATTATTCGGACTCCTTTTCCCTATAAAAATCTACAGTCGTAGTTGACCTAAATAACAATCATAGAATGTGAGACATTTAGTAATTGATACAAATATGTAATTTTATTTAAAAACAAATGACGTAATTACTGTGCCATAACCATGTTCAAATAACTTCATATCCAAGGCTATTTCCTGCCATGAGCTGCCGAATTATACATTTTATTTAATATTAGCAAATTCAACTCTTCAAATAACTCTTAAGTAAACATTACATTATTTATTTATAATATTAACTATTATAGCTATACATATAATTTTAAATTAATTTTTAAATGCCACTTTCGTTTATTAAATTATTTAGTTAATCTATGGCGTAAATTATATAATTATGTAACGTATAGTAACGATTGTGTAAATAACTTATTTTATAGTTTTCATGAATCATTAATACTAAACCCGCATGACTGTTCAACGATATCGTTTGATTCCCTGTGACCAGGAAAACTAAACAGTTAACAAAAATCTAACTTTGTTATCTAAACTATTATAAAACTGTAACTGAAGTGTGTCTGTACATAGAAGATATTTACAAAAAAAAATTACGATACGGTTTTTAGGTATCCCCGACTCTAAATCAACCTTTTTTAGAAATGTTGTCTGTTTGTTTATTCGCGTATCACGCAAAAACTACTGAACTGATTTTGATGAAACGTTTTTGGTTTGATTGCTTATGATCTGACTTAAAATCTGGTATATAATTTGTACGGACGAAGTTGCGGGCAAACTCTAGGTAATATAAAATTCTTTTATTTAAGCAATATTAATATGATAAAGATATGAGTAAAGTCATACCCAGTGAGAGAAGGTAAATAATGTAAACAAAGTACGATGATTTTTTTAAATCATTATGAATACTCTTCTATATTTTGTTTTAGCCACGATTTACGTCCATAGATACATTAAAGGTATGTTGTAACAAAATAAGCAATGCTACGATTTGAAAAGCAATAAATTATTTAACAAGTAAGAAACAAAACGCGGAAACAAACGTTTAGCATGGCCCGACTTCTAATACATAAATGCTTGCGAATATAATATTATCTCATCTATTCTAAAGAAGTTACTACATGACGAGTACTCCACAATATTATAGGAAGAATGAACATAATTATGATGTAAAGAAAATGGCTGCCCTAATGTTGACAACTATTCCTACAACCTTGAGAAGGTGCTGGAAGCCGATGAGTACAAGTTGCTTAGAGTTATGGATATTATTGGGAAGGCGAACGAAATTTACTTTCTTTGAATTGAAATTATAAAAAATAATACTTATAGAACCTTGCTTATGAAAAATAAAAGTGATACGCAAGTTCACTTTGTTTACGTTCTTTTCCTCATCTCATTGACTCTACTTTAGTTAGGTACCAGTATACATAGTTAGAGAAAGCCATTATAGTTACCATTATTATTATAATTTTATGTTTTGTTGATTCGTTTTAAATATTTATTAATTAGTTAAATGATTTGAAGCTTTTAAGATAGTTAGTTTTGAGTACTTATAATTAATTAAAAGGTACAAAGTGTCATTTTAGCTTGTTTTCTGCGCTAAGGTGGTCGCGCACTGGTAGTTTGGAAGCCATATCATGTTGAGCGTGATACGGCTATATCACGACTTTTATCTCGTTCCTTCGCGCGCCAACAGAAAGAGAGCTAAGGCGCGATAGCGCTTTATCACGCTGCCATGCTAAGGCCCTAATATTTACCTACTTAGATTTGGCCTTAAACGATACCACTTACAATATTCCCTCTTTATTATAACTATGATTCTATTGTGTAAATTAATTGACAAAAATGTAGTGTAAATTTTAAACTAACGCTAGATAAAATCTATTTAAAATATCTATTTTACATCCCTTTCTAACCTTTTACAACCCTGACTTACTTACTACCTATTGTGATTAATAAGAATCTAATTTTGTACCTATCTCTAAAAATTGTTAACTCGAAAAATGTTTTCGCATATTAAAGTTTTTATAAAGTACAAAAACATGTTTCATTGCTTTAAGTCCTGACCCTTATTTTTTTTATCTACACTTTGGGACTAAATAAAAAAAAAGATCATTTTTTAATGTTTTAAAAGGGGTTAAAGCAATGAACGTGCGTACGTAACGCCGGCGCATACGATGTGCGTTAGTCGCAGAGCTGAGCGTTAATATAAGGAGGGAAGCCATATAAATGCACTTATAATCCTGTTTCTTGTTACCTACCTATCCATTCACTTATCGTGATATATGCATGAGTTTTAATATTTGTCAGGTAAATTATTATTGAGAGAGTTATATTACTTGATGTAATATGATATCTTTGAGGCAAACTAGGTGTAAAATGAAGTTATGACCATAAAGGATTGGTCAGACAATCAGATATTATTAATGCAGTTTTTAAAATAGTGATTATTTTACCCGACTGCGACAGAAGGAGGGTTATGTTTTTCGAGCGTATGTATGTATGTATGTATGTATGTATGTATGTATGTATGTTTGTATGTCTATTTCTTTGGCACGCGCTACAGCCTAAACAGCTTGATGGATTTTAACGTATGAGGTGTCGTTAGATTCGTAAAAATCGTGAGAGTGTCATAGGGTACATTATTTTAATATGGCGTATGCTAATTAAAAAAGAGAGGGGGGAGATACCATTTTTTTTCGTAAAAAAATACAATATGGGTATCAAATGAAAGCTGGTGAAGAGCAGATTCCAAATATATATATATTATAGTATTTTTATGCAACCATTTTGACACAAGACTAAAAAGTATGAAATAAACTAAATTATTTAGAAAAACAAAAAACCCGACTGCATAAAAAACTATTAACTGAAAAGATAAAAACAAGCTCCTTAAATTAGCTATAATAACTTTGTTTGAGCAAATTAATACAATTTGAATGTTATTACTTATTAGGTAGGTAGGTATTGCAGGCGGGGACAAACCAATAACCAACAAACAGGTCATTTTTCTTTGTCCCCGTTTGCGATACCTACCTACCTAATAAGTAATAACATTCAAATTGTATTAATTTGCTCAAACAAAGTTATTATAGCTAATTTAAGGAGCTTGTTTTTATCTTTTCAGTTAATAGTTTTTTATTTTTGTATAGGAAAGTATTTTGGTCGGAATATACAGAAATGATATAAGTAATAAATACATATTGTATACCTTCCTTCCTTCTTAATATGCTGACACTTTTTTAAGGCGATGATCAGACCATCAAACTGAACGACTTTCTCAATGGGACCAACATAGAAATCGCGAAAAAAAAAAACAGCTGTCCCATTTGGCTCGAGTAGGTTTGCTGTTTTGTATGGAACAGCAGTTTTTTTTGTTGCGATTTCGATGTTGGTGCCATAGTGAACATTGTTCAATTTGACGGTCTGATTATCCCCTTAAAAATGAGTCAGAATATTAAGAAGGACCCTATAGACAGTGTATACTCGGAAAGCAAAAACTTTTCGACCTGTGGAAAAGCCCTAATATAATTATATTTAGTGGGTATAGCATGCCATGCCAACACCGAAAAGACGACAAAATTAAAGATGTGCCTCTAACTTTGTTACTTCGCATAGATATGCAAAAGAGTCTCTTTTCTCATTTTGTCGCTTTGTCGTGTGTGGGATGGCATGCTAGCCCTGAAAGCCATACGAATAAATAAATCTTTCATGACTATTGACCAAGAGTATTAAAATATGTAACGTATATACCTAATGCGATGCCGTAATTATTGTAGTTATATGCGATTAGTCTAGGTGAGTGTATCAGGTTTAGTCAGCCCAGTAATTAAATTAAATCTACGTTTGACGGTTGCGTGATGCAACACGGCCACAGAATAGAGATATACAGTAAAGCAACTTCATGCAAGCGCTCGAATCGACGCACGCACACAGAGCGCCACGTCAGTGCTCTGCCACTCGCGTTTGACAGCTGCAATAAGTGCCTACGGTGCCGCGTATCTCAAGAGATACAGATTGTCGCGCATTGACATAAGGCACATTTTAGTTCGTCCAAGTACCTTAGCGAGCCGTTTACGTGAGCGATCGTCTGTGTGCTTGCATCAATTCGAGCGCTTGCATGAAGTTGCTGTACTGTATATCTCTTTTCTGTGACCAAGCCTTGTTTATGCTGTACTAAACATGTAATGCCCTCTTTAACCCTCTAATGCATACCAAGCCAAATATGGCCTCTAGTCGAAATCATTTTTTATTAAAGGATATTTTTTGTTAGTTGTCAAGTTACTTATTAAACCGTATTGCCAACATTCATAGAGAACTAAACATATTTTTTCCAAAATACCTTTTCTTATCATTTTTTATAGTAACCAGCCATCATTTCATGACCTCGCTCGCATTCTACCTGAGCAGTATTTTTCTGATTTCAACCTATGTAAAAAGTTAATAAAAAGCAAGTGAGAGCTTTTTAAAAATATAAGTCATGTAGTCATGACAATCTTCCTTATTTGAAGATTATCTATTTTTAGATTGTTATATTTTAAACCGTTATTTACCTAATTTATGTAAGAAGTCATATATGGCTTAGTATGCATCAAAGCTTCGATTTGTGTCATGAAAATGTATACTAGGTTTGAGAATATAAACGATTTTCTTTATAATCCACTCGCAGTATATCATGGACTTTATTTTATCTTCTTTTGTAATGTTTCAACTGCCCAAAATCATCAATTTGTACTTGTTAAAATACAGTTTGATTATACCAAGTACCTAGAGTGAGACTAATCTGTGCATCAAATTTAATTATAATATATTGACAGAAAAGATTTTAATAAGATTATAGATATATTGACAATAGCTTTCAATTATGGATGTCTATAGCTTAAAATTATAACTAAGTCTGAACTTTCTGTACCCATAGTTACAGTAACAAGTGCGTAATTATGCTTTCAGCATGAGGTCAATGTGAAGTACTTGGTCGGTAATAGCTAACTGTCATTTCAACTAAGAAAAGCAACTAATATCTAGCCTCTTGCATAAATAAAACTTATCAATACATTTGCAAATGTTAAAAATACATGCATTTATGTCAGCAATAATTTTGGACTGAATGCATACAAAGCCATATATGGTTCTGAAAATTATCTTCTGAAATTAAAGTCAGCATTTTTTTTAAATCTTTGTTATGGTTTTTGTACTTCATATTAAACAGATATTTAGTATCAAACATTTTTTTGATCGCATCCTTCATAATTCATGCAGTAGAGGGTTAAATAGAACCACTAGTGAGTAATATCTTTATAAGGGTAACATTAAACCAAAACTGGAGTAATGGGCGTTCGTTATTGTTTATTTCTCTAAAATGGTTGTTGTAGCAGATTTCTGAACGTCCTGAATGGGAGAATGGTCGTGAGTTTGTTTGTATGTACTTGTTTAGAGCGATGAGATCAGATCGTGTTTTTTTAGAGAACGATGTAATTTTTGGGGTTCCGTACGCAAAGGGTGCCAAATGACTAAGCCTACGCTGTACGTCCATCCGTCCATCTCTCGTACCTATGAAGGAAGATATCTTTGGAACCATAATAGATAGTCGGTTGAAATTCTTACAGAATATGCGCTATTATGGCGGATTTGCTAACAGATACAGCAAAAAATATTTTATTTTTTAGTATCGTATAAACGGTAAAACATACAAGCATCGAAGTTAGTATGCTTCTAGTGCATACTCTACGGTAAATCTCCAAATAATACCGGTCAAGTCTGTGTCGGGATCGCACTGCGCGAGTCCGACTCGCCCTTGGCACAGAGGATTATATTGTACAGAGCAACAGCTTCTTAGTAGCTTCGATTACATTAGCCTATTCTTGTAGGGATGTCTAAAAGGAAATAAATTTAATTGAAGTATGAAGGATAATGTTTTATAATATGTAGGTACTTATATTGTTTTTCTTTTTTTGTTGTTGTTGTTTGTTGTGTTATTTAGTTGAATAAAATGAGTTTAAATTAAAAAAACGATGCCGCCCGATCCGCCGCTTTACGCGGGTGACTCAAAAATTGACTTACCTGTCACGATCTTTGGGGTTGGTATATGAAGAAGGAGATGTTTTGTTTGTGTTCCTCCTCGTATTATTAAAGCACACAGTGCAATTATTAACCATTTCGTTTAATATTATTAAACTACTTTTAAACATGCTCGAGTAAAATGAACGATAATAATATCTCACACTTTAAATTCACATAACATGACGTTCTACAATGACAGTGACGATCAAACAGAAAATAATCCATAGACATATTAATATTAACAGAGGTCAGTGGCTCCAATATCTTTCCGAAAGGAAGAATGGACAATATCTCACACATTAAATTCACACCCTCGTTACGCCGTAACCACCCGAAGCATAGCCAAAGTGTCCCCTCGGCCTCGTTCGTGAGCCCCGTAGGTGAACGCGCACACAATCATACTGCGCATGTAGTGATGCGCCGCTTTTGCGAGGTTGTTTGAAGCTGTAACTCTGTACAATATAATCCTCTGTGCCCTTGGCCAGTTTTAGGTGTCTCATCTCATCCAACCATGTCTGACAATCTGACGTGTGATTTGCGCCATCCCTCTCATGCATGGCCGCTACGAATAAGAATGTATAGAAGTGTAAATTAAGCTCAAAAAGTGGCACCAAAAAAAGTGTACCGTGTTCTAAATTTGTTCTTTAAGAATCAATTTCGTGGGACCACTTCGGAATTATGACCTACCAAACAAAATAAGAATCATCAAAATCAATTCACAATTGGCGGTGTAATCGCGTAACAAACATAAAAAAAAAAAATTAAAAAAAATACGGGTCGAATTGAGAACCTCCTCCTTTTGTTGAAGTCGGTTAAAAACTGTACCTAGCCGCCAAAACTCATACAACATGTCATTTTTCATTGGGTGCCAAAAATTATTCCCATTTTGTTATTCTTCTATAGTTATTCTTATTCGTAGCATGGCCGTCATTGCGCTGCTGCCTTCGTTTCATCTAGCCAAGTGTCTCGACCAATTTCACTTCCGAGCAAAATTACATTCAGTCGAAGTCGACTTCAGCGATTACTTGACTACAGAATATACTCTCTTGTCCTTAATTTCCTGAATCAGATCGAAGGAGGAAATGTTATAACCAGAGAAAGGGTCGGAGCAGTGACTCTAACCTAAACGTTGACTTTAGAACAGCGCGACACGCGGCAATTGCCGCGACACAAAATAAACAGGTCTAGATGGCCGGCTCTATGCAACGTACTGCATACAGGCGTACGCACACTTTGCATGGAGCTGATCATCTGGACCTGTTTGTTTTGTGCTCGCGGCAATTGCCGCGTGTCGCGCTGTTCTAAAGTCTTCCCACGGTGTAGAAAGAGTATCTAGTACAGTCAAGAGCACATCAACCTTGACAATCGAAGTGCGATATTGTTTCTTATTACGAACGCCATAAGAACAGTATGAATTCCAAGGTGTCTAGCTTGACGTGCTCTTGACTGTACTACATATAGTACATACTCCCTGTCCCCGACTAATGTTAAACTCACTCCTGGTAGGAAGGTGGCGTAATATGTCGTATAAAATGCGTGTATGAAATGACAGTATAGTGTCCAAGGTGTGGTCTAACTGATAACCTAGTCACACTGTAAGCATCAGATATGTTGATATGTTGCCTGAAGGAAGTAGACCCAGTACTGTATCCAGACTTTTGTTTCGGGGGAGAGTATTCACTAAAAAACAATGAAAGAGAAAGCGCTGTAATAACTTTTTCATACAAATATTCGGATTTCGGATACGTGCCTGAGACCCCTCTTACGACCGAAACCCGTCTGGGTTAACGCTATTCTACGTCATGGTGTCCTATCCCATACAAATGAAATTTTTGTTAAAAAAAATGGCAATACAGGGTCCTTCTTAATATGCTGACACTTTTTTAAGGGGATGATCAGACCGTCAAACTGAACAACTTTCTCTATAGGACCAACATCGAAATCGAGAAAAAAAAATCTGCTGTCCCATACATTTGGCTCGAGTAGGTTTGCAGTTTTGTATGGGACAGCAGATTTTTTTTTCTCGATTTCGATGTTGGTCCTATAGAGAAAGTTGTTCAGTTTGACGGTCTGATCATCCCCTTAAAAAAGTGTCAGCATATTAAGTTAGACCCTATATATGGCGTTATGGTATCGATTTGTAATTAATGTTTACGTAAAAGTGTAAATTGTTCCTAAAAAAAAAACATGATCTGACTACAAAAAAATCTCATGAGCCTCGGAAAATCAAGCAATTTACTTTGCCCGAAGACTGCCCGCGTTACGGCAGTCGCGTTCTATTGTTTGACGTTTGGGCATCTGTACTGTATAGTATTATATAATCTGTGTCTACGTCTAGGCCAAACATAGTTCTTGCCTTACTACGAGGAAAATACATACCTAATCTCACGATCATAATTATGTTTAGGATAGTTATAGCAACGCCATGAACATCTGAAAGTTACTAAAATACTTTAAATTTTTTGTCATATGTTTCCCTAAAAAAAAGCGTTGATATGTAAGTAGATGAGTAATATATTGTATGTATTGCAGCTCTGATCGAGAAGAGCGCCGACACCGAGGAGCGCGAGGACACGTCGTGCCACTTCTCGTGGGTGCTGAAGCAGCTGGTGCAGGAGAACATCCCCGGCCTGCCGCCCGGCGGCGGCCTGGCTGCCAAGTGAGTCCTAGCGCCCTTTACATACGATAATGATGGCCGTATTCTAACACACCCACTGATTCGATCTGGTTATTATTTCGAGAGCTTCGTTGGTGTGCCCTATCTCTGTTTTAAAAGTGCATCCGCAATGACTAAATATGTGGCGTCAGTATTTCCGAGCACTTACAACCCGAATTACTTTAAAGTTCGAGTAAATAGGCTTCTTCTGGGTTAGCTCGCTACATCTTCGACCCGATCTTTGTCCTAAGGACTCGATTGAGGTTAAGAGCAAGACACTTAAAAAAAAGTATTGGATTGCCGCGGGTAGTCTGGCATTCATTGCGCTTGGCATAGAGTTTACTACAACATTACAAATAATTTACAGACAAGCACTTCTGGACAAGATCTACAGGGAGTTCTACCCGGAGCACGCGGACAGCTCGGACACATTCGACTGCCAAGCAGAGCTCGCCGACGCCTTTCAGACTAACTGAGCTTCAACCCTCTCCCCCCGACACCCGATACCAGCGCCGCGGTAAATGCGCTCTATTGTCTCGTAACACGGCTCCAATTCTATCGACACATCGTCTGACAATCATATATCCCCAATGACTTACCGACTACTGGACGTAGGGTCCACGCTCAAAGAGAAACATAACACAAAAAGAGAAACAATTACGCGCCGTTTGATTGACGGATTACGCGCATGTCTCCATGCCGTGCTGCTATTCAATTCAATTCAAATAATTTATTTCAGACAAGATGTCCATATAAGTGTTAGTAATTATACTATGCTGTTAGAATTTGTAAAAACTTCGCAAGCAACATTAAATTAAATTTTCATAGTGTTTTTAGCTTGTTTTTAATTGGATTATATTACTAACCCGTACTTTCGTTTATGTTGGTTAGTCTGAGGCACATTTCCTATAATTTTGTTTTAGACCCGTCGTCCATAAGTTAGTAAGTCAATGTCTAGCACGAGGGCTATTTGGTTAGAGAACAAGCGTCACTAAAAAACTAATCAAATATCTTCATACGTCTTATGACTGAATCTTCGTAAAATTGCCATAGAACCTTGTTGTGAACGAAAAGTGTGAACAGATATGGTATATTGACCATATCTGTGAAACGGACTGTTCTGTGATTTATCCTACCGCTTAGAGAGATCTCCTCTGCATCCGAGGAATCACGGTCAAGTATGGCTTTTGATTTCGGCAGTCCCATACGAGACAGAAGAATAAACGTCTGATATTACTATACTTTATTTCTATGTTCTGTATTTACTTAGATAGATGTGATAGAATTTGAGCCTGTTACCTTACCTAGTGTTCGTTATTACGCGACCGATGGATACCGGATCGTAGTACGCGCCTCGATTGCATGAAACCAACAATACTATATTTATCTTGCTCATACAAGGCTTTAAGAACAGTACTACTACGTTTACATGGCTTACTGTCGCGCAGTATTATTTTTAAAACAACGCTAACCAATCAGGATACTCTATGGTTGCGCGGCAAAAATAACCTGCTTCTATTGGTCGATTGATTTGGCGCTTGACGCGTGACCGACGCAGTGTTGCCAACTCAGTGGATTTTCCACTAAAACTGGTGGATCCTATTTCGCCAATGTCAAATCCATACATTTTGTCATTTTCTACTAGCATCTACGTCAATAGAATGTCACTTTGTCTAGGGCCCCAGGAATATTTACTTTTACAGTGTCGTCATCAGACAATCCATTCCCTTTAGAACTTAGGGCCACTTACTTTTAGTGGTTTTATGGTGGTTTTAGAAGACTGTTGGCAACCCTAGACGCAATCGGCAGCCGGCCATTCGAGTTGTTCCTTGTCTACGCGAACGAAGATTGGCTACACGCTAAATAAACGTGGTCGTTGGTTTCACGCAATTTTTTTAAGGCGCGGCTTTTACTGTAAATTCACTTGCTAATTAAGCGTAAATACTATAATATTTTGTCGAACCGACAAAATTATCTAGTGTTTACGCTAAAATCTGTTGTATTAGTGAGGCGTTAAGATCCAAACTTGTAGTTTTGACATCGTAAGGCTTAGGCCCACTTAGTTGAATACAGAGGTAGACCCGAACGGAATCGCGGTTACATTACCTATTACCTGAACTAAACGCTATATTTTGTAAATAAAAATACAGTCTCGAACAGAGGTTATGTAGGTGCAATTTCGTTCGAAAACAAATATCGGATGCTACAATACTTCGTCTGTGTTGATTGTCGTTATTTTAAAAAGGCTTTGTACAAAATCCCGCTAATATTGTGACCATAAAGTAAAAGTTAAGTGATTGTCTACGGTAGGTCATAGTGAAGCGGCAATTTCAACATGGCCGAAGCTCATGCGACGATCGGATTGCATGTAGCAAGGTAGATGGATATCAATGGAAGTATCATAGAGAAACACGTGACTCCAACGCCCGGAGAGGCTTCCGAGTGCGTCCCCATACTTTCCCCTCTGCCAAAGTCCAAACCCCGCGAAGGCCCCGACCTAGCCCCGGCTTGTCATAGAAACGGTTCCTCTCCCACGCAAAAAAATGTTATATGGAGAAATAAAAAATACTTACTCCTCTTCGGACGTTGACAGGAGTCACGTGTTTCTCTATGGGAAGTATTATCGAATGAAAATCCGCAATTGTACAATGCAAAATATTAAAATGGGTACCATTTGGCGTGGATATTACGTCATTTTGGTTACCACTACACTACCAAATTGCGTTAATAATGTTTACCCAAATCTTTATCTATGACATCAAAAGACTCATAAAAGTAAAGAGATAGGTATGAATCGTATGTGGGGCGGTTTCCAATGAGGTATCCATCATCCTTGGTACGTAACATCCCCCCGCTGTGGATTGGCGACCTCTCCAGTCCCAGGCGACCCTATTTAGTGTTTCAAGTTTCCATTTGCCTTTCCACAGCAATATTGTTTTACCGGAGAGATCAAAATCATAAGTAAATGTATGTTGGCGTGTGGCACAAACCTCCCTGCGTACCGTGCTACTGTAGACAGAACCGGTATAGCATAGTGCGTTAATGATTATTTAGTAGTTTAGATTTTCGTTTTCGTGTTACTTATTATTGGCCATTCATAAATGTCATAATATTAGATGTGTAATATAGAGATTCGAGTAAAATATATGAATAAATAAAATACAAAATTAGTCTACAACATAATAATTATTGCGGACCTGTTTGTTTTGTGTCGTCTTTTTGTATTGTTTACGATCCCTTTGGCCAGTCGCGTAGGTAGTTCTTTAGCGTCACTTCATTCTGTCCTTTGTTATTCATTTCGGAGCCTGAAGTATATAATAAAATATATATCTTGACTTGTTATATGGCTAGTTCCTTTTTGTACATAATTATAATTGGATACTTCAGCGACATTGTCTTTGTCCGAAACCTTAGTCAACTATAATCATATTGATTAAATAATATCTTAAAAGATTATTGGGATTTGGAATTTTATGGGTTTCTTTATTATTTTTAGTTATTTTTTCCAGAAAAACGTAAGCATTTACGACATTTTCTGTTTTGTTATTAAACAATGAATTTGTAGACTTAATTTGGCGCTTCTAAATTTTAATTATATCGCGGTTATTTTTGGATTTATTAGCTCCCCAACTTCTTAATTATTTTTGGAATTAAATTGCTTTGGTACTTATAAAACTAATCTATGTTATTTCTTACTCGAGATGGTAATTTTTTAAAAGCACCGTACAAACGTGTTACAACTAGTCTTAGATCCGTTATATCATTGAACCATATTGGAAAGAAATAGACCGTCTACGTCTAATAAAATGTCTGAATTTATTTCTTTTCCTCTTGTAAATAAAAAGATAATAAAAGGAGATACTTTTGTACCTGTTCGAGCGAATTAGTGTAACTGTTTGTGAATCGGGCTATACTTTGTGGGTAAACTTCACGTATTCGAGCATCTCAGGGCCCTATTTAGTAAACGTGACAATTCTTATTACAATTACAATTCTGGGTACATTGCTGAGATTGCTAGGACACATCATGTTATAGCGTCATTAGTAACCAGCAATGTACCCTGAATTTATATTGTAAATTACGATTGTCTTATTTATTAAATGGGCCGCAGGGGCATATTTTATAAACATGACAATTGCAATTTTGACAATTCATGCTACATTGCTAGTTATTCAATGGCGTTAAAACACATGTGTCCTAACATTATCAGTAATGTACCTAACAGAAATTGTCATCGTAAATTACAATTTGTCACTTTTATTAAATGGGCACACGACCCACCGACTTGTGGCTGTTGCATTGTATACACAAGCGCAAGCGTCTACCTCGCACTGGTGGCTTTCACTCGCTACTCCAGCTGCTCTGGCTTCAAGTGGCCAGCCTCGTGTGGCTGTCGCCGGTGGCCCGTGTGCGAAGAACTTTAGTGTCAAGAGTTTGACAAAGTAATGCCCGATTCATTGATGTAAAATAGATTTTACTGAACAAAAAATATTTGTCGTCAAATGCAATGCAGCTGACGATCTGTTACTAAATCATTATAATCACTAAATCGTACTAAAATGTAGTTTAAAGTCAATAGCTGAACAGTGTTTAGAAATATTGTCAATGTAAACGCAAGTCTGTGGAAGCAAATACTGTTGGCCATAACACGGGCTATCAAGATCTTGGTTATAAAGTTGACAGCCTTTGGGTCCAAACAGTTTGTGTCCACTTGGTTTGCGGTCCGTGTATAAAGGAATTAACTTTTAAACCCATTGTCTCTGTAACTCATAGACTATAACTATTTATTGTTACTTTTCCCTTTGAATAAATAACACGTTTATAGTTTCAATAACTTTTTTATACCCTTGAGTTATTCTTAATAGTGCTATTATAGGTTATTTTTTAATTTAGATGTTTGTTTTTTCTTCTCTTGTGAATTGATTAGACCAAATATTTCCGGCATTGGGTTTTCATATAATATGGAATATTTTTATATCCATCTGAGGAAAATAATGTAGGTTTAAAGTATGGTTGTTTTTTTTAATTATAATTTCGCTTTCTGACGAAAGTCAACGTTGTCTTACGGAGTGTGTCTCGTTATTATCTAGTAGACGCTTGAACAATAAATAAATACCTGTACCTTTACAATTATTTATTTATTTTACCCATTCCTTTACATTATTAGTATTATTACACTAAAGTAAGTAATTAAAGCAGCGCAGCGGCGGCAGCCCTAGCCTATCAGGTGCAGGGGGTGCCAGCGCGTCTCCGGCACTCCTTACAACAATATCACTCATCTCATGCTTCAATAGTGCTAAAAGGCTTATTACACCTAACTAAATTCAGATTCTAAGTAAGGGACAGAGCTATAGGTTAAAAAAGGACGTACTTACAACGTCCCGTTCTAACCTATAGCTCTGTCCCTCAATTAGAATCTGAATTTAGGAAGGTGTAATAGCCTTTAATGCAGAAACAAGATAGCGTGGGCACACGCGCCCTCTCGCTCGCACACGTGCGTCGACTGTACAGCGAAAAGTTTTAGATCTATGGTACAGGTGTAACAAAACACCCTTGTTATCTTTAAAAGGAGTGGTTTAGACTTAGATTAGCTGCATTTTTGTATGAAACGTCCATTTTTTTTTCGCGATTTCCAAGTTGCCGCCATAGTGAGAGTTGTTCAGTTTGATGGTCTCAACCACCCCTTTAAATTTTACTAGGGTGTTTTGTTACACTCTGTATAGACAAAAAAAAAAGGTGTGACAAAAAAAAAAAAAAAAAAAAAAAAAAAACCTGACCTACCTACCTCTCGCACGATAATCTAGATAAGTAATAGAAAAAAATTTAAAGAAAAAGAAAAGATAAAATTTTAAAAGTACATACTTATTAGAAAAAAAATCAAAAAAATATTTAAAAAAGGAAAAAGCAAGAAATAGAAAATAAAGGAAAAATTTAAGTTTAAAAATGAAAAAGAAAAAAGATGAAACAAAGCATAACTATTGCGTGGCATGCGTTGCAATACCCCTTTTTCTACTTTTCTATTAATTTATTTTTGTGTAATTTTTTATTTTTAATTTCTTTTTCCTGCCTTTTTTATTATTTATTTTATTTATTTCTTCCTTTTTTTTCTTCTTTTTTTCACCTGTCCACACACACACACAAACACACATATACCCCCACAAACACACAAAGACCCCCACATACCCACACACACAACCCTGTCTATTTTTATTTCTTTTTCATGAGAGTCACCAGGAGTGAGCGAAAGTAAAAGAAAATCAAATATTTTGCTATTTTCATACTTTGGCCTTATTTATCGCTCAATTTTAGTTCATTTTTATGTCTCTGGCTTCAAAAAACTCTCAATCCAAATAGTTGCCAAAAAAGTAGCCAAAAAGTCTAACTATGCATATGCTCACGACTATATTCCCCGAGGGGGTAGTCAGAGATATTCTGAAACCTCAGAACATCCACGTTTCACCAGTAGTACCGAAACTCTATCCAGTGTGACGGGGGGTGAGCCCGTCGCCACTTATAATTTATAATGGACAGTGGGTACGATACATGCCTCGAAATTGAAGCATGCAGGTTTCCTCACGATGTTTTTCTTCACCGAAAAGCCAGTGGTGTTACAAATCGTACATAAATTCCGAAAAACTCATTGGTACGAGTCGGCTTGGACGGGGATCGAACCATCGCCTCCTGCACGGCAGGCAAGGTTACTCGCTACTGGACCACCACGGCTTACGTTTAACTATAAGTTTTACTTTGTAGCTGGCTGCCAGACATCAGAAAATTGCTAGATCTAGCTGCTAAGTTGGCATCACTGAGCTAAAGTGCAAAAGTTTAGTGTTTATAGTGCGTCGATTATTTGTTAATTTAGGTATAACATTGTATTGTCATATATCAATAAAATAAATAAATAAATAAAAGGTTAAAGTCCTTGTACCTATACTATACCGTATCACTCAGCAAATACTATATAATATCACATAGCAAATTAGCTCTAGTTAAAAAAGGAGATCGCTACTTATTGCTGTCCTTATCGACGTAGCCACTTTTTTGTTCTACGACGGATGTCTGACTCCGGAGTCAGACATATATTTTCATACAAATTGTATAGGATTTTATGACTATCGCTGTCTCATACGCGGTTACACTGATGTTACGTCTATCAGCGAAAAATACTTCGCCTATGACCTATACCACAGACTTTATAGAAAGTCTGTGACCTAATACTAGCCCACAGACTTAGGTATTACCATAAAGTTATTATACCCTTATTATACCTTACAGGAATAGAGTCAGTGACATGAGTTGTCAAATGACACAGTTTTTGGATGTTTTTTGGAAACTATTTGCAGGCAAAAATTCTAATACTGTCTATAATTCTGAGTCTAACGTAAAATCGTGGATAAATTAATGAAGTAGTGTCAGTATATTTCACAAAATTATCTACGATTTCACTTTAGATTCCCAATTATTCACGAAAACCGAATTGCAAAAATTTATTGGCGACTAAAAAACGGTCCTATTGATTCGCTTCACGTATCTCTTTCTATTATACAGTGGTGCCGCTAGGTACATCTCGCTCTCTCAGCTGTATGTTCCTCTACAGTAGTACTAGCCATTGCGTTTCTTATATTGACAACGTCGTGCTATTAAAACACATAACTATAACGACATTTTTAACTCGTTATGTTTGCGTTTCGTTCTTTCATTCGCACAATCGCTCGCACACGCACGCACATCTCTAAAATTTATTTTTATTGGACTCTGGAGGGAGTTTTTGGCGGGCTTTGGTAGCTGACGTTTGGAGTCCTCATATTTCATCGAATTTTTATTGTTTATAGTGAGTTTTGGTTCGTAAAATTAGTGTTGTTTTGCGTAACAAAGTGTCGTGCAAGTGAACAATATATAGTAATCATATTCAGTGAAATATGATGGTGCATGGGTCGTAAACAGGAAAAGTGTTCCGTGATTTTAGCGCGGCAAAGCGGTCGGTTCACCTCTTTCCTGTGGACTTCTCTGCTTTTCCTGCGTCTGGCGATTGTCTCTAAAAACTCCAAAGAACCATCAAAACGTCAAAAACCAACGTTTTAATGTGAAAACAGAAGAAAATTAAAAATGAAATAAGATTTAGCCAAAAGGTCTAGTAACCAGGCTAGTAAATAAATTAAAAAAAAAAATAATGGACTCTGGAACTATCTGTCAACAGCACAGCCGTCCGTCAATCAGTCAGTTATCAAAATTTTTATCAAAAACACCTGGAAATATGAATGATAACATGTGTTTCTCGCTTGGATTACTCAGGGCATTAACGAAATAAGTCTCAAGGACTGAATCATTGACTAAAGCAAGCATTCATCTCAAAACCTGTGATAGAAACACGATCCGAAACTACTTCCGGCAAAAAGGTAACAAAATACATTTTTTACTCAATTTACGTCCGTAATAATATTAAAATTGGTTATTTTATGGCGTACCTCTTCTTTAGCGATTATAATTTGAATGTTAGTTAAGAATATAAGGTTATTAGATGTCTCTCGCACGTGATACGAGGTCGTCCTTGTTGCCACCAATTATTGTCATTGATTAAGTGATGTTTACCTCTAGATATAGCCTTGCTATGTACGTGACGATAGTCACAAAGCCTTTGTGTATCACATCGGCTCAATTTCAAGTAATATTATAAATTTTCGAGCATTTATTGAATGTTTGACCTACTTAGAAAGAGTTTATGTAACACGATACATGTGTGGGTGACTTCAACACGTTATTAACATTTACATGTATTTCCGCGTAAAGTTTGTTGCAGGAAAAAATCAAGAATGAAGTGCTAAGGTCAACGGTTTCCCGTTTAAAATCATTCCAAAATAGACATTTGTAAAAAAAAATTGTAAAATGGCACGATATTTTGAACACAGCACAACTTTCAACTTCAGTTGGGACCAAGTTGCCAGCGGGTACTGGAAACGATACCCTAATCCATTGAGGTAACCCTTCATTTACTTTGTTTACCACTAGCAATATTATTACACTAACAATAGTTACAGCTTGGCAAAAAAGTCGTGATAAAAAATAAGGGCGCTGCCTCCACGCAAGAACGTCAAAATCACGCGTAACCTGGCAACACCACCATACTAAAATTTTAGTTCCACCTGTCACCACGATCATGACTTTTTTGCCAAGCTATACAATTCATAATATAATTACGAAAATTTTAATTTATTCATACAAAATTTCAAGTCATCTTCGTAATTATATTATAAATTTTAAATGTTATTTGAGACGTGCAATCTAGATTTTCTAAGCAATTTTTCCATATTTAAAATATTACTTTTATTTAAAATATACCTTTGACGTCCCGAAGTCGCGATATCCGGTCAGCTGATTTCGATCCTCTACGTCCTGAAGTAGCGATATCCCGACCTATGACTCTAAGCCATTCTGTACTTTATTTCTTTACTCTAGGGATTATTTTCACTTTTTTAGACTGTTAAGTGAACAGGTAAGGAATTAACATTTTGCGTGACCGGGACGTCAAAGGTTAATACCGTCTACAAGTGTTCTACGTCAAAGTTTTGTATGAAATTGACTACTCTGAAACCACCTTAATATGCTCAGCTTAATATAATATATATTTTTAAACTTAATATTGATGATTGTGAATGATTTTTTGCAGTACACATGTATTATCAGAAGACACATGCAGAAGAGAAGTGAAGGATGGATGCCTCTACACCAAGCGGCTTCTCACCAAGACCAATAGGGTGCCCAAGTGGGGTGAAAGGTACGCACACTACTTATTACTTTACTCACTCACTACAGAGTGTAACAAAACACCCTAGTAATACTTAAGGGCGTGCTTCAGCCCATAAAACTGAACAACTTTCACTATAGAGACAACTTCGAAATCGCGAAAAATAAATCAGCTGTTCTGTACAAAACAGCAAACCTACTTGAGCTAAATGTATGGGAGCACAGATTTTATTCGCGATTTCGATGTTTAGAGAAAGTTTTTCAGTTTGATGGTCTCATCCCTTTAAAGCGTATCGCATGCAGAAGGAGTCGAGGCGGCCGGCGTCGAGGCGCGGGTGAGTCTTGGCGACCTTGACATACGGTCGATAATTGTATATCAAGAATAAATCCGAGCACGGCTCGGATTGGTATGATATACAATTAACGACCGTATGTCATGATCTGCGCCCGCGCCTCGACGCCGCCTCGACTTCTTCTGTATGCGGTACGCTTTAAAAACCGTCAGCATGTTAAGAAGGACCCTATCAACGTGTTACAATAATACAAATAAAAATTGGGTGGTTTATTTAGACCATCAAACTGAACAACTTTCACTATTTTTTTTCGCGATTTCTATGCTGGTTCCATAGTGAAAGTGGTTCTTTAGACTCTAAACAAACATTAAAAAGTTTTATATGTTTATTTTCAAAACACCCAGTATAATTGGACTCAGTTCTGCAAAAAAGATCCAACCCACTATGGGCTATATAGTGGGTTGGATCTTTTTTGCAGAACTGCGTCCAATTATAATTCGTAGGTATTACTCAAGCACGTATCCAGACTTTTTTTTCGGGGGGGACATAACATTTTCAGGGGGGATATTCATAAAAAATTCATGAAAAAGTAAGTGCTGTAATCACTCATCCATACAAAAATTCGGATTGGGGGGGGGGGGGGGGGGGGTTACATCCCACCTATCCCCCCCCCCCCCCCCCTGGATACGTGCCTGGCATTACTCTACAGTACTATTACAATTTTCTTGAATAGAAGGAATAGATTACATAATCTCTCGGTAAGATTATGTAATCTTTTACCTTTACGTAATTGTCGAGTGGATGTTTGTTGTCCATGTTATCTACATAATACACGTGACGACACGCATTGTTTTCCTTTTCTTTACAAAGGTTATAAAGTTGATGACTCATTAAAATATTGTCTTGTTATATTTAGATTTGGATAAACTGGACATGGATTAGATCTTATGTACTATCAAAGTATTACGAGAACTCTTGATCGAATAAACACATTTCATTTCTGGTACAATCAGTATCAAAAGTATCTAAGCATCTCCGGCGTTCACAATTACACGAAAAAAAAAACTATTTCCTACTAGATAACATTTGTTTTCAACTTAACAAATAATAACATGACAGATAAATTAATTTGATTTCTTTGTTAGTTGAAATAAGGTTTGATATCGTATCGTATTCAGATATTTATGAACACTTAACATGCTTTGATACTTTTGATGCTGTACCTGCTTGTAAAATTGCAATTAGTACACCAACACTTTTTAATTACTAACATAACATACAGATAATACAGGGTGCAACAAAACAACTTAGATATACTTCGGGGCCCTTTTGAGCGTAGTACCTAAAATGGGTGCTTCAGACCACCAAAAAGAACAAGGCACAAACTATGGAGCCAACATCGAAATCAGGAAAAAATTCTGCTGTTTCATATAAAACAGAATTTCAACAAAAACACAATGTACACAGAGTCATGGGACAGCAGTTTTGTTTTCGCGATTTCAAAGTTGGGTCCATGGTGAAAGTTGTTCAGTTTGATTGTCTGAATCACCCCCTTGAGTATTACTAAGATGTTGTAGAGTTTCTGGCCGCATCTTCTCTACAGCGACAACACGTTCCGACGCGGTGGTAGCTTAAAAAAGATTTGACGTTTAATAAGTGTGCTTCAAGCTCCTATATTGAATAAATTATATTGACTTTTGACCCCCTAGTAGGGAATTGTAGAAAGGGCGTTCACAAAAGATCAGCGATGGTCGAAGTGGCACAGGCGCAAGTCTGTTAAGGCCCCATTAACTCAATAATAATAATAATACCCCCTAGTATATCAGAGTGCTACAATTAGGACCTTCCTGACAGCTACAGCTTTTGTTACTAAAAGGTTACTGTAGTCGATATCGGCTGTGTAATCTAATATTTGTAGACCAAGTCTGTATTCCTCTCACAGAACTTTAGAAGAGGGATTAGAAATGCAAAGTAGCGCTTTTACTTCAGAGACTGTCGCCACTTGTCTTCCCGCTCACGCTGCTGCAACTACTCATGCCCTCTCGCTCGCACCACGCCTCGCACCTTATGGTCTTATGAAAATCATTGGATCCCGTCCCACGCTTACTTTGCACTTCTAACCCCTCTTATAATATTCTGTGATTCCTCCCATACAAACATTTTGGTAACAAGTTGGTAAATTGTACACACGGCGACACATCAGGTTACGCACCCTATATACCCATAACCACGCTACGTATAAAACACAAAATAGTGCGGTAGAGAGCCTGCATAGACGCGGCTGCCGGCGCGGGCGCAGCGTGCCGTGAGACGAAACAACAACAACATACCGCACCCTCTCGCACGATTCGCAGCGTTCAACTTCTAATAGTTCAAAGTCCAAACAGGGTAGCCTGAGCAGACGCCGTGTGTACACCATTCTGTCTTGTATATTTGATCAGTTATATTTTTCTTTGCAGGTTCTTCCACGCGAAGTCAGTGAAAATAATAGAGGAGAGTATAGTAGACCCTAAGAATAAGGTGCTGGTCACTTACACCAGGAACCTGGGCTACACGAAAGTTATGGTAAGTGTGCAGTAACCACTGTAATATTTATAACCAGCGGCGGCCGCGACGCGCAGACCACTGACTTTAAATACTCATAACTTTGATTTAATGAACCGATTGAGATGAAATAAAGCTGTAATGTTAAACCAAGCTAAGTGAAAACCTACGAATAAGAATATATAGAAGTGTAAATGAAGCTCAAAAAGTGGCACCAAAAAAAGTGTAACTACCGTGTTCTTTAAAAACTGTACCTAGCCGAACTTATTCGTAGGTGAAAACCCTATCCAAATCGGTTCAGTAGTTTTAAGTGATGCATGCACAAACAGACTGATAAACAGATAAAAATTCTAAAAATGGCCTCACAATGCTTTCCATTATGTAACGCAAATATTTTCAATGTACATACACGCGAAGTTTATAATTTTATTATTATGTAGGTATAGTAGGCTACTCACCCAGGGCAGGAAAGTAAGAAAGGTCTCAGATCCCATGTAATTGTAAAAAAACAAACATGGTGATCTGAGACTTTCTTATTTACTGCCCGAGGTTAGTATACTATTTTTCTCCTCGACGGAGGTAGGAAGCGTCAACTTTGTTTAGCGCAGCAGGACGAAAACTGACGCTTTCCGTCCGGAGGGGATAAATATATTTTATAGGTACATGATAGGTACCATCTTTTGTGGGTGTATTCACCTAAACCTAATTCACCATTCAAACTTACTTTCCCTAAGGAACGTGGATCGAAAAACGAGAAAATTTTGTGGACCTTCCAATCTTCCATACAAAAGTGCGGATCAGCCGATCGATTTTCTATGAGGTCCAAAAATGTTTTTCGTTTTTCGATCCACGTTCCTTAGGGAAAATTGTTTTGTTTCATCGTCTGAATACACCCTTAAAATTTTGTTAGTAATTAAAAAGTGGTGTACAGGCTGTGTTGATGATGATGATGATCTTTATCGTAGAGTGTGGTGGAGCGCGTGGAGTACCGCGCCGGCGGGCCGGGGCAGACCGTGGCGCGGCGCTCCGCGTGGATAGACTCCCAGGTGTTCGGCTTCTCGCGCGCCATCCGGGCGTTCGGCGTGGAGAGGTTCCGCAAGAACTGCTCCCAGATGGTGAGTAGTGTCATAGCGAGCGTGTTGTTGATCTCAGAGTGTGTGGAGTACCGCGCCGGTGCGCCGCGTGGATAGACTCCCAGGTGTTCGGCTTCTCGCGCGCCATCCGGGCGTTCGGCGTGGAGAGGTTCCGCAAGAACTGCTCCCAGATGGTGAGTAGTGTCATAGCGAGCGTGTTGTTGATCTCAGAGTGTGTGGAGTACCGCGCCGGTGCGCCGCGTGGATAGACTCCCAGGTGTTCGGCTTCTCGCGCGCCATCCGGGCGTTCGGCGTGGAGAGGTTCCGCAAGAACTGCTCCCAGATGGTGAGTAGTGTCATAGCGAGCGTGTTGTTGATCTCAGAGTGTGTGGAGTACCGCGCCGGTGCGCCGCGTGGATAGACTCCCAGGTGTTCGGCTTCTCGCGCGCCATCCGGGCGTTCGGCGTGGAGAGGTTCCGCAAGAACTGCTCCCAGATGGTGAGTAGTGTCATAGCGAGCGTGTTGTTGATCTCAGAGTGTGTGGAGTACCGCGCCGGTGCGCCGCGTGGATAGACTCCCAGGTGTTCGGCTTCTCGCGCGCCATCCGGGCGTTCGGCGTGGAGAGGTTCCGCAAGAACTGCTCCCAGATGGTGAGTAGTGTCATAGCGAGCGTGTTGTTGATCTCAGAGTGTGTGGAGTACCGCGCCGGTGCGCCGCGTGGATAGACTCCCAGGTGTTCGGCTTCTCGCGCGCCATCCGGGCGTTCGGCGTGGAGAGGTTCCGCAAGAACTGCTCCCAGATGGTGAGTAGTGTCATAGCGAGCGTGTTGTTGATCTCAGAGTGTGTGGAGTACCGCGCCGGTGCGCCGCGTGGATAGACTCCCAGGTGTTCGGCTTCTCGCGCGCCATCCGGGCGTTCGGCGTGGAGAGGTTCCGCAAGAACTGCTCCCAGATGGTGAGTAGTGTCGTAGCCATATCGTTTTATAATAATAATGTTAGGGTAAACGGTTGCTTTACTTTAAGGGGTGATTATTCCCATGATAGTCAACAACTTTTCTTAATAAACCTACACCGGCCACGTCTTGGAATTGAGACACATTTTCCGACGGCCGGCCCATATAAAAATGTGATTTAGTATTGGAAGCCGTCCGCCGTCACAGTCGACGCCGCGTTGACTAAATGGTATTTTTGTATGGGCCGGACGGTCGGTATGTGTTTCATCCCACATGCCGCTTTTGGTTGGACAGAAAAGAGATATACAGTAAAGCAACTTCATGCAAGCGTCGCACGCACACAGACAAGCGCTCACGTACGCGGCCCCCTAAGGTACCTACTTTAGCAGTGAAGTTCCTGTACTGTATATTTCTTTTCTATCTGGTCGTGGTCCGTTTTTCTGTATACTGTATTAATTCACTAAAAAAAAATCTGCTGTCCCATACAAAACCGGCAACTTAACTCGGCCCGAATGTATGGGACGGCAGATATTTTTTTGCGATTTCGACATTTTTTCCATAGTAAAAGTTGTTCAGTTTGATGGGTAGACTCTTAGTTTAAAAGGATGCTAATGATATCAATTTCGCCCTGTAGTAATCACGTGTTCTGTGTCTGCAGGTGAACGGGTTCAACCACGTGCTCTGCGCGATGTTCCCGCGGCCGGCGCCGCACGGGCCGGCGCCGCTCAGCGCGCTGCAGGAGATGCGCTCCGCGGCCGCGGCGGCGACCACCCGCGCCAAGGCCAACGTGCTCAGCTCCGTGAACAGGACGTAACGCGCCGCCGACCGAGCCGAGCCGGCCGAGCAGCCCGGTGCTGACTAGTGACTAGTGACTAGTGCGCTGACATGGTTTTATATGTAGATGCGTTGTCCTCGCTACAAAATGGCAAGGTAATCGCCCGGCTTTCATATAGTCACGCGCCGACTAGTGTACGGGCAACACGTCACTACAGAGTCTTAATATGCGGCAGCTAACACTTTAACTGTTGATGACCTACGTCGTAGGTCAGTCGTGAGTCAGAATTGTATAGCATTGCACAGTGTTAGCACTGCGCGAGTATCATTGTTTTGAGCTTAGCAGCCAAAGTGTTAAGGGGATGACCAGGAGTGCGATTTTTGAATCTCATTCGGTGACCTCAGCTGTTAAAAATGTCAAAATTACTACGGAGATACACATCGTTTTACTGCTGATTTGACTTTAAAAAATCGCTCTCCTGTAGTATGATTTTTGAAAGTTAACTCAGCAGTAGAAAGATGCATATCTCCAGAGTAATTTTGACATTTTCAACTGCTGAATTCACCGAATGAGTTTCAAAAATCGCACTCCAGACCATCAAACTGAATAACTTTCACTATGGAGCCAACTTCGAAATCGCGAAAAAATAATCAGCTGTCCCATACATTTGAGTCGAGTTGGTATTGCAGTTTTGTATGAAACTGGTGTTTACTTTTTTTCGAGCTTCCGATGTTGGCTCCATAGTGAAAGTTGTTCAGTTTGATGGTCTGAAGCACTTCCTAAAGGCTCCAACAGGGTTATTTTTATTTCCTGTATGTAGATGCATTGCCCGCGCTCCAAAATGGCAAGGTAATTGCCCGGCTTTCACATAGTCACGCGGCGTCTAGTGTACGGGCTACACGTCACTATATCGCCCATTTTTATGATGTTGGAGTATGACGCATCTATTTATAAAACATAGTTGCTAGTGTGGACGCTTTGTTATAGAGGTGTCGGTGTTACAGTGTTTATACCAAGGTCCTGGAGTGCCATTTTTTAATTATGCTCGTGGATCATGAATCCGGGGTGGTCTGATTATGGTCCTTCTTAATATGCTGACAGTTTTTCAAGGGGACGATCAGACCAATAAAAGGAACAATTTTGATTACGCTCGCCCGTACTCTGTCCAATGTGACACGTGACATCACACGTTTATTTGTATATTTAATTGTCGTAAAATCTTATGAAACCAATTTTAATTTTTATATTGATTTGATAATTGGATGAACTTTGCTTCGATTTCGACCCACTCATATTTATTTTCTATCACCAACAAATTTTATGTTTGTACAGTCATGGATGAAATTAAAAAATGCACTCCCGGTGACCCGGTTTTAGCGATAACTACCATTTGGATTACCATTTGATTTGTCAAGCCTGGTCGAGTTGTTACAAGTGACTTATAATTTGTAAAGCCTGATCTGGCCTTTGAAAAAGCTAAAGTTACCAACGACTCGGTTCATTTGGAAATGTTAGACAAATCTGATAAGAATTCAATGTTACCATGATCTGCACAAATCAATGTGCTGGGGTTGTTCTGATTCGACACTAGGTTAGCTAACGATTTAGCAGTACAAAAAATCATATCTTAGCACATCCCACCATTTTATGCATATTAATTATAAGACTGCCATAATTTTGTGGTATCTTCGACCACATTCCAACTGTGGCTATGCTGTCTTGTGTATAACTGAATGGATTC
This sequence comes from Agonopterix heracliana, assembly GCA_963693445.1. NCBI lineage: Eukaryota > Metazoa > Arthropoda > Insecta > Lepidoptera > Depressariidae > Agonopterix > Agonopterix heracliana. Next base: position 17,541,234 of record OY856326.1, on the reverse strand, counting down.
TATGGTTGCATAATATGGGATAGTGTTTTAAAATTTAATATCGATAGCATTTCATTACTTTGCTATGAGTGTTATAGAAAATATGTTTAGGGGATTAAATTATGCTTCTTTTGGGACATTCAGAAAAAATTTCTTTTAATTTTGTATGTAATTAGTAAGCATAATATATTTATAAAATTGAGAATAAAAGAGTGAAGATAACAGTAACTATCATGAGAAATATTTATTTTGTTTTATTTATTAATTTATTTCACAGCAATATATTGACTATTTATGACGATTTCAAAAGATTTACTCGGATATACTTAAATTGTAATTTTAATTATATTACCTTTTGTTCTTCAGAGATTCCCATTCAATATTAATTATTTTAAATGATCAAGATTTTTCTCTATTCTGCATAAAATTCATTAAAATTTTAGTCCCTTCTAGTCCGCAAATATAAACAATTATGATTTCTGCTGTTAGCTTGAACATTGTTTACTGCATTTTAGCTCATTTTTGAGTAAGTTATGTATTATTTCTAAATCTTCTTTTTAGTATTTAACATAGATGTATTAGGCAGACATATTGCCTTAATTCTCCTCATCAAGGGACTTTTTTTAAATATTCCATGTGGCTCTAATATTAGAGTTCAGAATAGATTAGATAATATCCATATTGTAAATTAGTTTTAGTTTTCATTTTCGAAAATAAGAGTATCAATAAATGAGTCTATGTATATTGCAATATTATGTTCTTTTTGTTTTAGCTGCACCTTGATTTTCCCATGCGTATTGGTAATGAAAATCTATAAATATTGCTACAACTCTTAAGTGGGTACCGACCCTATTATGCTGCCCTCAATAATTTTTTTTTATTTCTGAAAAACAATTTACTGAATTTCACATTGTAGTTAGTCCTGATTGACTTTAAATTTATCGAAACATTACGGATTATTAGGTTTGATCCTTAATAACTATAAGCATTAAAAAAACAAATCCCCAGTGACTCGATAAATTGAAGATCAGCAATAATTACAATGTGACATTCTTGTTTTTTGGAAATATTGTTTAATTGTTTAGAAATTAAAAGAATCGCGCTACGTCCAAGGACCTGAAAAAAAGACGGACGTAATGTGACACTAAAAAGATGTGAAGCATGCAAGGTCCAACATTTTCGTTTGTTCTACAAGGGACCTACACTCACACAGATGCACTAGCTCTAGGCGCAGGTCCTACATCCGTCACCATTATGTACCGCGTGACAGCACGCACACAAAAGAAATGGGTGCTTCACTCGTGATTAGACGAGATTACGTCCGTCTTTTTTTCAGGTCCGTGGCCACGTCATATCATACATCACCGCCACTGCCTGGTGTAGAGGCAGCACGGAACCGCATTTTTCCGTTGCTCCATCCTTTTCTCTGTCACTAAGAAACGTCATTTGCTAGAGCATATAAGATAGACGCAGTGTGATAAAGTAAAGTATACAGATTACGGTTGACAAATAATCTAGGTTTAATTTTTACCAGTCCTAGATTATTTTGTCAACCGTAATCTGTATACTTTACTTATCTTATCACACTGCAAAGTTTCGGCGATAGATGAATTATTGTTAGGGTGTCCATACAAGGAAACTCTAAAATGACTGGACTAGTATTGCAGTTTAGTATCAACCAGCAGACTTTTTGCTCTGACAGGTTTGCTCCCATAGTAAAAGTTGTTCAGTTTGATGGGTAGAGTATGTGGTTTAAAGGTTAATGATACTTTTCCTTACACCCTGTGTAGCTAAGGAGGGACCAGCCTCCTATAATTGCGGAACAATAACTTCAAACTAGTCTCATTGGGGTTCACACAAGACTATTTTTAACAATAAAAATTTGAAATGGGATACAATCCAAAGTTGCAGATTTCATGCATTTCATCTTGTCCCCCGCAAAGTGGCAGAAAAGTTTGTTAGTAGAATTACATGCGTAACTCGTCCATAGCTATATATGTTGTAAATGGCAAGTCATTCGAAAACAGTAAAACAATATTTGGAACTAACTAAACTAAATATATTTCATAATAACAACTACTTGATCTTAATTGCCGCCCTTAACCGGGCACTTCGACTCCTCGGGTTCTCTCCGACCTCCTCGTCAGACGGCACTTCCACATGCTTCGTGATCACCTTCCACGGAGTCTCTAAGAACTTATCTATGGTACTCCGATCCTGCACTAACGTTGGACTGAGATATTTCAACGGCACAGGATTCGCTACTTCGTTGATAATGTTTCCTGCGATGTGACGTTTTACTATCGTATCTTCTAATGAGTGGAAGCATATTGTGACTAATCTTCCATTGATTTTTAAGTAGTATTTTGCTAACACCATGCCGTAGTTTAACTCGTTGAGTTCATTGTTTACAAATATACGTAAAGCTTGGAATACTTTAGTAGCATTCGACTGAGGTCTCTGTAATTTATCTAATCTTATTTCATCGGGGCAGCAGGAATTCACGACATCAACTAATTCATGGGTCGTTTCTATGTTTTTAATCATGTATCTAGCTTGGATGATGGTTTGTGCGATTTTAGCCGCTTTCTTCTCTTCGCCGTAAATTTTAAATATTTTGTATAATTCGTGTTCATCGGCCGTAGCCAATACTTCTCTAGCTGTTATTTGATTTGGATCTCTTCCAGCATCCATTCTCATGTCCAAATAACCGTTTTTGCTGATGGAAAAACCTCTTTCTCCATTGTCTAATTGCATAGATGAGCAACCGAAATCAAATAGGAATCCGTCTATGGAATTCTGTGTGATTCCATTAGATTTTAACAAGGAAGGTAGTTCGCTAAATCTACCGAGAAGCGGTGTCACCCTGTTGGGATATTCTTCAGCTAGTTTCTTAGCTTTCTCATAAGCAGTAGGATCTCTGTCTAAAGTGATAAGTTTACAATTGGATGCTTCAAGTATTTTCCTAGAATGTCCTCCCGCGCCGAATGTCATATCAATATATAACTCATTATCTTTGGGATTCAGATGCTGTATAGACTCTTTTAACATGACTGGTGTATGGTCTCTGTATTCTAAAGGTTCGGTAGTTATTCTCCTGCATAGTGAAGCTTGGTTTAGGCGTTTCAAGTTCCTTAGAATCATTTTGAGTCTTTATTGAAGATTTTACTAAAGAAGCCTTTGTTTTCTTCTTTCAAGTAAGTGAGTACTTCGTTAGAGAGTATCAGGTTGCACTCCTCGGTGCTGAGGCCTGTCGCTGTGCTGAGCCTACTTCGTTTGTACTTGTTTTTATAATGGTTATCGGCCAATCTGTTCAGGGCGTTGTACTGACGATTGCAGAGCTCAGAATCGAGATTCTGCCTCGGTGTCGTCTCAAAGGCTTCCTTGACTTTCTCCCTGATGAATCTTCCGAGATCTCTAAAACAAATCAGTAGAAAATTATCGTTTGTAGTGAATGCGAGATTTCTAACCTAAAACATTCGATACTTACCTTTCACCTTTAGAGGCATCCAAAGGCCATTTAGCTATCAATTTTGTGAATTTCTTATATTGAGTAGTCATATCTAACAATGTCTCATAACATTATACATTTATTGTTTATTGCGAAACGAATTTCAATGCGAAAATTTCGAAAAATTCGGTTTTTTTTTAAGTTTATCCTTTCGGATAGGCTATGGGAACTAGCCCTTACTGCCTCGTCATTAGTGTCTTTTTTCTTTGTACTTAAACCTAACCTTAATACCATAGAGAAATTATGCTTAATACCTAACTCTTGAAATGCGAGGGTGGTACACACATTCCAATGTTCAGGGAAGTTTTACGCGAGAATCAATCCAAATCAAACAGGAGCGCCTTCTTTATTTCTCACTTTTACTATATTGCTCTCCATTAATGGCACATTATCAAACTAATTCCACCACATTAACACACTAATAGCCACGAAAAACTTATTTAGAAAATTAAGAAACAAAGCCCGTCCTTTTCTTCAAGATTCCCGTTCAAAACTCTCCTGATCCTGATGAAGATGGGATGATAGATGAACGATGAGGATGAAATTTTGGTCGATTTTGTAAGCACGCGCGCTGCCGCCAAAATCACCAGTACGATTTAACTTGCACCAAAACTTTTGTTCTTTCTTCGTATGTATTTGAGATTCCTGTTATGTTGGTCGATTTACGCAACTTTTTGGCACACAATCCGCACGAAATTATGTCACAAATATCACTAAAACCAATATTCACGAATATCAAATACAACTTTGACCGAACAAATTTAATGGCGGGAAGCCAAGCTTCGAAAAATTCGTAATATGACAGTGAACGTTTTTTTTTTTTTTTTTAAGTTTATCCTTTTGGATAGGCTATGGGAACTAGCCCTTACTGCCTGGTCATTAGTGTCTTTTTTTCTTTGTACTTAAACCTAACCTAACCTAACCTTAATACCTAACTCTTGAAATGCGAGGGTGCTACACATTCCAATGGTCAGGGGAGTTTCACGCGAGAATCAATCCGAATCAAACGGGAGCGCCTTCTTTATTTCTCACTCTTACTATATTGCTCGGTTCACTAATGTTTAACACACAATCAATAAACAAAATATCACTTCTCAAGCAACGTTTAACAATGTTTCATTTCACAAACTAGTGATTTAACAAAGGTGTTCATACACATATTTACTTATCGGAAGTAGTCATTTAGCAAATGCATTGAATTATAATTATGTTTATAGTTAAAACAACATTTCAACATCAGTTATGCGACAACAATCTTATTTACCAAATGAATTATTTAGCAAACAACGATAAATCATTTTTTATATCACAAAACGTTATTTGCCATTTTTAAAAGTCATCTACTAAACTTGCTGCAACTTCATTTTAAACTTTAATTTCAAATATTTTAATAATGTTCGTCAGTCTGACGATCGTTCTAGGTCTGACGTGACTAGATTGATGGACCAGATTGACGCGAGAATGAGCGTGTAACACCCGTCTTTCATGGTGCTTCATTCATGCATAAAACATATATGCACGCTAAACCAAGCATACATATACGCAAAAATGCAGCATGACATACTAACTAACCTAACCTAGTCTAACCATTAACCTACAGTTTTGATGTTACCGTTCTGCCCCCTAAGCAACAAGCAAATAAGCATGCACTCAAGCAATGATGCAAGCAAGCATGCACACAAGCATGCAAACAAGCATGCAGACACACAAAGCATGCAGTAAGCAAGCAAGCATGCAGCATGCAAGCAGGCATGCACATGCAAGCAAGCATGTTGATGCTCCGCTCGCTTCGCTCGCTCCGCTAAGTGTTATACATGTTCTAACCTAACCTAACCTAGAATTCTAAGAGCTCCAATATGTTCTTCTCAGGCAGGGGGCTTCCGCCCCCCGCACCCCCCGAGCGGGGGGCGCAGCCCCCCTGCACCCCCTAACATGCAGACAAGCAAACAAGCAAGCAAACACACATGCAAAGATGCAAGCAAGCATGCACACCAGCATGCAGCAAGCAAGCAAGCATGCAACATGCAAGCAAGCATGCAACATGCAAGCAAGCATGCACATGCATGTACAGACAAGACTGCGTGGAAGAAGGGTGCTCTGGTTCGGTTTTGTGAAATGAAATAATGTGATCATCGATATTTGTAAAACGTTGTTATATTTAGTAATTTGCTGATCAAACAATAAAATATAAAACGAGTTTCTAACAAAAGATGAATGTTTAAATAACATAGTTTCGTATCGAAGTATCTTGAGAATGAAATGTTGCAATGTGACAATTTGACAACTGATCACAAAATTAAATAAATGGTTTGTGAAACCTATTCCTACTAAATGATGATTTGTGAAACGACTCATTTTTAGAACGTTGTGTATTTTTTTAAAAATTGCTAAACAACTGTCGTTCAAACGGCAGTGACCCATATTGCTCTCCATTAATGGCACATTATCAAACTAATTCCACCACATTAACACAATAATAGCCACGAAAAACGTATTAAGAAAATTAAGAAATAAAGCCCGTCTGTTTCTTCACAATTCCGGTGCAAAACTCTCCTGATGACGATGGGATGATAGATGAACGATGAGGATGAAATTTTGGTCGATTTTGTAAGCACGCGCGTTGCCGCCAAAATCACCAGTACGATTTAACTTGCACCAAAACTTTTGTTCTTTCTTCGTATGTATTTGAGATTCCTGTTATGTTGGTCGATTTACGCAACTTTTTAGCACACAATCCGCACGAAATTATGTCACAAATATCACTAAAACCAATTTTTCACGAATATCAAATACAACTTTGACCGAACAAATTTAATGGCGGGAAGCCAACCTGACAGTGAACGTCAAGGCCTCCAGTTAATTAGCAAGAACCTACGATTGTAATGCTATCTTGGTTGCCCAAATACAACTTAACGCGTGAAAAAACAAGATGGCAGTATTTTTATCAACATGTCGATTCCAAGCAGCGGACAGCCCCAATCTGTCAAACATCTGTCAAACGCTAGCGACTAGGGATGTGCAAAGTACAGTTTTAATCACGCATTCAGCCGTTAATTAAACGACTGAACGGATTTTGATTAAATTTGGTACCCGGATAGAATATCTTCTCTACAACGGAACACCTTCCGAAGCGGTGGTAGAATCAAAAATGACGTCAAAAAGTTATCTATGTGATATTATTTTGAATAAAAATTTTGACTTTGACTTATATATTCTGGATTAACACTTAGGATTTTTTTTAAAGTTCCCGCAGACGGGGTAGCGGGAATAAGGAGAGATTTTAGTAGAAGGTGCCCTCGTAAGATGTAGGTACTCTTGGTGATCAACCTACCCATAGTTGGAGCTTATGTCCATGAACATAGAGTTCAACTATGGGTAGGTTGATCTGTCGCCGTGTGTACCTACTCACAATACCATATCTTTTACTCTGATCAATTCGGTGGCGTCTGACAAAAGGTGAGGTGAGGAGTACTCAAAACCGACGAGCATGGATGAAGAGATGTATGGATGTGAATGAGGCGAAGAGGTATGTCTGGGTCGCAGTAAATAGCGCTCCATAATCTCTGCCTACCCCAACCGGCAACGATGCTTGTCGTTTAAGACAGGACAGATATGTTACCGGCAATCTGTATAATTCAGGTATTCTCTACAATACCTAGGCTTCTATAGAATACCTGGGGCGTCCAGGCAATGTATAAAATATTGTTAATAATTGTCCATTACACACTTTACCTAGGTAATGTATACAATCCCTAGGGGTTAAGAACAAATTAATCATAGGATATTATCGATTGATTAAATGTTTTCACGTCACTAATGAGCGTTTTTTTTTTTTTTTTAATGCCGTTTTCTTATACCTCAATAGATGGCAGTAGTGTCTGTACGACAAACTGTCAAGCAAAAAACTTCCTCTGCAATGTCACCTATAGACTTATAAACGTAGAGATTTCATTCTTTTTGGTTCGGATTTGGAAGACGTCATCAAAAAAAATTTGAAATTATTTTCGATTTCTTTCTTAGCCAAAAATACAGTCCTTTTTCGTTGTTTTTCAGAAAAGCAGTTTGAAGAAAACTATTCTATTCTATTTTTATTTAATGGAGTTTCCTTGTTAGATTTCGCCAGTGTCAAAGTGTTCGAGGCAAACCCTAGCTTATCTATGCAAACCCTGCAACGTGACTCCCACAAACTAATAAGAGAACTACCGTGTGACTCCTGAAGAAAACTAACAAGCACGACAAAGTAAATACTACGATACGAGTTTGATTGACAATGACATTTGACAGCTCAAGTTTTTTTATTGCCAGTTCAATTTCCGATTTTGCCTTATGATCAAAGAGTTTTTATATTTATTTTAGTCAAATTGTATTCTTGTATCACCTTAAAGAGTAAATTAGCATAAGAAATATAGTTAAATATCATAAAAAATATGTTTCATTATGTTCAAAAAGATTTTTGTATTTTTTTTCACTTCACTTTTACCCTCATTTCGGGGAATGATAATTTTTCAGTGTTTGACATAGATTCGTATAGACCGTAGCGTCATCTATCGATCTACTATGAAACGAAAAAAAAAACGCTCATTAATAACCTCAAAATCGAATTGGTCATTTGCGATTTTTGTGCTTTCTATTAGTCCAAACTATGTTATTGTTGTTAATTAAGCAATGGGAAATTAATTTCCTTTCAAGATTACAAATTTCTGGCCGACGCACACGATCACCGCACTACCAAATGATACGCGACCAAATTGAATATGATTCATAATGTTGCCACCGTAGAAAGCTAAAAGTGCCTTTCTTATTTGGCAGTATGGATAGAGGTCTTTAGGAGTCGGAATGACGTTTTGGGTAGTACGGTGTGACGTCATCAAGAAGTTATCTACTTGTATTAATTGATCTGAGGTGAACGTAAATAAATTCATATGTAAATTTTGACAATAACATTTTTTTTAATGTTTTTAACGGCTTTAGATACTAGTTCTTTAAAGCCATTCGTTGTTTTGCTTCAAACTATTACCTATGATGAATACTCCACCGACCGACAAGAGCATAGGTCTTAAATAAGATGATGATGACCTATGATGAAACTGTACAGCTTGGCAAAAAAAGTCGTGATAAAAAATAAGGGCGCTGCCTCCACGCAAGAACGTCAAAATCACGCATAACCTGGCAACACCACCATACTAAAATTTTAGTTCCACCTGTCACCACGATCATGACTTTTTTGCCAAGCTGTAAGCTTGTAAGTTCGCGCGTTGCCGCCAAAATCGTGAAATTGATTGATCGTGTAATGGCAGCCAATGGCTCGAAAGGACTAGTATCCGGGCCCCTAATGAAATATTTTTTTTTTCCGCCGCTATTTTCATTTCAATATTTTCCTACCCTATGGCTACGATATTTTCATATTTTCATAGAATTTCACAAGTTTCCAGAGAAATTGAAACTTTTCGCTTACGATCATTCACAATCTAATTTTTTTTCATCAACGTCAACTCCACAAACTAAACTAGGTAATAAGCAAGACCATTGGTATATATAAAACTTTTTAATTTAATTTAATAAGAGAACTACCGTTATCAAGTCAACTCCAAAGAGTAGTAGGTACCTGCATGGTCAACTCAATAAGCAAGTAATCAATCAGCTCGGCCTTTAAATTTTAATCATTACGAAGAAATACAATAAAAGAAGGAAGGAAGCAGACGGCTACTTTTATCGAAAAATGTACTCCACGTAGGGTAGACCGGGGTCAATTGAAACAGGTCATGATAGAAACAACTCAAAATTCTCGAAAACCATAAGACCTACGCCAGTGATGCAACACACAAAACAGGCCAGCGGCCATATTGCAATTTTTGGCCGGTAGAGCTAGAGCGAGCGAGCGACGCAGTTGTGCTGAGGACCCCTTGACGGATTTCGCACCAAAAAGTAAGAATTCACGGTGTAATATTTTATTGTATAGTGTTTTACACCCTTGTTTTTCCACTGGTTTTTTTATTTCATTGTATTATTTAGTCGTTTATGATTGTTTTTATTACTGCGGTTTAGCGTTAAAGCCTATTTAAGTTATAATTATTGACCTTGAAGTCAGACAAAGTCTGATGGGGAAGATTGAAACATTTTACTTGTGGTCGATTGAAACGTTTCAATCGTCCCGGTGTTTCAAACGTCCCCGTTTTTACTAAACTGCCTAAGAATTAAAATTAAAAGGGGATAATGTTTTTCAGGTGAATTATATATAATTTGATATTTCGAGAATGTACAGCTCACAGTGAAGTTCATTAGTTAGTTAGTTTGTCTGCTTTCTTTAAAATCAAAGAAATATTTAAAAAAATTGTTGTTACAATTGAAACATTGTTATGATTGAAACAATCACTTTTGTATGAAAAAATGTTATTGCATTTTATTATAATAATATTCTGGTTGTGCTTAATATTACACTAAAACTGCATATTTTACGTTAAAAGAAAAAAAATGGTGTTACTAAAATCTCTGTAAGTCTCATACTTACTTAAAAAAATATTGATTTTTTTTTCGTTTAAGATATTTTTGCTTTATAAATATAAAAATATGTGTACTAAGTTTACCAACTTTTCTTAATCTATTATAACGGTGTCGAAGCTACGAACATGATTAAAGCTGAATATAAATCTTCTATTGTTCCAAAGATATTTTGATTGTTTCAATGGACCCCATGTGCCGTTTCAATCGACCCCAGTATGAGGTCAGTTGAACCACATTTCCCAGTCACTTTTAAAACGTCATTGCACCTTAACCGTTGGAGTTAGAGTTGTAGAGTACATTTAATTTAGGAGCCAAATTATGATCCTTTAAATTATACAAGAGCTTGGTTAGCCCATACTACAGATAACTGCGCTACATGCATGTGAAGTAAATTTGTTTCAACTGACCCCACCCAGGGGTGGATCCAGGATTTCATGTTGGGGGGGGGGGGGGCATCGGCCAACTCGGGCCACGTATTAAGATTAAAAGAAATTAAGAGAGCTCATTTCTTTACTCGGCCTCAAAATTCAGAGGTTCGTGGGGGGGGCCATGGCCCCCTGGCCCCCCCCCCTGTATCCGCCACTGACCCCACCCTACCCTACCTACCAAGTAAGTACCAGCGAGGGCGGACAAAAGACATAAAATCCAGAGACGCTGGCGCTGCGCTGGCCATACACTCACAGATCATTAAGGCCGTGATTCAGAGACGATTCTTAAGTCATAGTTCGAACTCAAACTCCCGTATGTCAAAATCCATACATTTCGACCCTACTTAGCTCGAGCTAAGACGGAAAAAATCGTCTCTGAATCTCAGCCTAAGAATCCAAGCTTACACTTACATGGATTGCATGGGAAGTAAGCCCAGTTCGATTAATTTATTAGACAATTTTAGTGGATGTTTGGGGGGAGTTGTTGATTTCGAGTTGCCTCGGTTTATGTCAATTTTCTGGGTACCTAAATTTGAGTGCAGCAAAACAAAGCGCACGCGCTTCGTTCTTTGCTAAGTGGCAACAAATGCGTATGTACCTACCATCAGGAATAAAAAAGTCATAATCACTGGAGACTTTAATATTAACACTTTAGAATCCAATAAAACAACTCAGTATCTTAAAGATATAGCAACAACATTTAATTTAACTTTTCACATAAATGAACCAACTAGAGGTTCGTCGTGTTTAGATCACGTACTCAGCAATGTAAAAAAGGCGATCGGACATGTAATTCCCCTTCAGTTATCCGATCATAATACGGCGCAAATGCTTTGTTATCCAGTTAAAAATAAACCTAAAGAAATTAAAAATTGGTTTACCTACTTCAGAGACTATAGTAACGAAAACTTCAGTAAATTTCAAGGTTATTTTACTTCATTATCCTTTCACGACGTCTTTAAAGAGAGCAATGTAGATGTCGCTTTTAATTACTTTCACGATTGGATCTGTTTACTTCACAATTTGTGCTTCCCAAAGATAAAAATCAAAGTTAATAATAATAGCTATGCACCAAAGTGGATATCTAGCGGCCTCAGAAAATGCTATAAAGTAAAAAGACATCTTCGTTTTGAATATTATAAAAATAAATCTAGTGTCAATAAAGATAGATATAATAAATATGATAAAATACTGAAAAAATGTACATTCCATGCTCAAAAAAACTATTATAATAACTATATACAAAAAAACAAAAATGCGTGTAAAGCATCTTGGAGAGTTATAAAAGAGGATACAACGACAGGATTACCGAATCAAAGCTGTGAACAATTAATTTTAAATAATAATTTAATAACTGATCCGACAACAATTGCTTCAACATTTAATAGCTATTACATAAATTTAACACATAAACTCAACAATAATAACAACTCTACTGATAATCAATCATCATCATTCAACTCGATCCCGAATACAATCTTCCTAAAGCCATTTCAAAACAGTGAGATTGTGAATGTTATACAGTCTTTAAAAAATTCGAACTCGGTTGGATTCGATGAAATCCCTACTAAGATTGTAAAAAAGTTTAAAAACGAATTAGCCCCAATCTTAACGTATCTAATAAACCTATCATTCGAAAAGGGCCAATTCCCAAGCATCTTGAAATTTTCAATTGTAAAGCCTCTGTTTAAAAAAGGAGATATATCAGATTTGACAAACTACCGTCCTATTACTCTAATTCCTATCCTATCAAAAATTTTTGAAAAATGTATGCTCATTCGGCTGACTGACTTCTGTTCAAAATACAACATTATAAAGCAAGAACAGTATGGATTTCTAAAAGGTAAATCAACCGCTCTCGCTGGTTTTAACCTTCTAAATTCAGTTTTACTTGATCTAAATGCAAGAATGTATATATCTGTACTATTGCTAGACATGACAAAGGCTTTCGATTTTGTAGCCCATACAATTCTTCTGAATAAGCTTGATAAATATGGCATTAGAGGACCAGCGGTGTTCCCCAGGGTAGTGTGTTAGGGCCCCTATTGTTTATTCTTTACATAAATGATCTACCTGATACCATAAAGCACAAATGTACCATGTTTGCAGATGATATTTCAATAGTAGTTCCAACCAAAGAAGATAATTTAAGTAACTTTGAACATGATATTAATAATACCTTGGAAACTGTAATTAACTGGCTCGAAAATAACAATCTTTGTATAAATCTGACTAAAACTAATTACATACAATTTGTCACAAAGGGCCGTAATAAAATAAATTTGAATATTAAATATAAAGGGGAAATTCTTAAGGAGATTGACACTGTTACGTTCTTGGGAACGGTTCTAGATAAAAATGTGAGTCACACATATCACATTGAGAAGGTGTGCTCTAAATTAAATAGATTTGTTTACGTTCTCCACAGGTTGAGCAAAATTTCATGTAAAAAAGTAGCTTTGACTGCTTATCATGGGTACGTAGGATCTGTCCTTAGATATAATATCATCATTTGGGGTAATGGTGCATACGTCCAAAAGGCTTTTATAGCACAAAAAAAATGTATCAGAGCAATATGTAATATTAGCCCACTTGATTCATGTAAACCTTTTTTCAAACAACTCGGCATCTTAACATTGCCTTGTATATATATTTTTGAGATCTGCAAGTTTGTTAAACAACACCCACATCTTTTTAAAACTGTTTCTGATGTCTGCCCTAAGCGCACTCGGTATCCAAATAGACTTGTCGTAGATTACTATCCCAGGCTAACTTTAAACCAGAAGAATTGTTACTATATGAGTATCAAAATATATAATAAAATTCCCGAAAGCTTTAAACAACAAAACACCAAATTAATGTTAAATAACTTGTACAGATGGCTAATACTTCATAGTTTTTATAGTGTTGAAGAGTTTTTAAATTTTAAATAGTATGTAGGTAAATGCAAAAGAAAATAATATGTTACTGTTAATATTGTCGATTAGTTTTAAGTTGCACATTTGCATGCTGTTGCTACAGCTGGACAGAAGAAGCCTATTTATTATATTTTTTACCATCTTTGTATACTACCTGTTCCAAAGCAAATAAATGATTTCTATTTCTATTTCTATTTCATCTATCCTAACCTAACATCTTTTTAAGTCTGTAACCACGGCCGCTAAGACCTACATAAATATCTTAGTTCTACATAACTCTGAGCTTGATGTGTCGCCGTGTGTACTATTCTATTTTTTAATTTTTAAAATATGGCTGCCATCTTTGGTTAGTGATGATTTTGCCAATGTCGAGTTTTTATAGCAAAAGTGCTTGACGTTGTACGGTTATATTGATATTTTGGTGACTTCAAGGGTTGTTCTTATAAAAGAACAATATCCTGAGCCACCACTGTAGGCCGGGAATGGGGCAACCGACGCGCACGTGACCGCCCAATAGTAGACCCACAAAGCAACTCCGCCGTGTGTACAATATAATATCACACGGCGACACATCAAGCTACGCAAAACCAATAACCCTCCTTCTGTCGCAGTCGGGTAATAAGCTGGCCGCGCGACGTTCCTACGTTATTCACCCTACGCGCGGCCAGCTTATATTGCTTTTGCGTAGCTTGATGTGTCGCCGTGTGTTCATATAAGTTTCGTTGTGTTTCGTTGCAGTAGACACAAACTACACGGTGCGTTGCTTTGTGAGGTTCTTTCACGACGCACGTCCTTGCGGCTGCGTTCCGTTCTAAATACAAAATACGGCCGCTGGGACGTGTCGTTGTGTCGTCGCGACGCATCGTGTGGCTTGGCAATCGTTGCTAGTGGCTAGTGGTCGGTCGGTCGGTCGGTGTGGTGTCCTATGTGTGAATTCTGTCGAAATCATGAAGTAAGAGAAGATGGCGTATCGGCTTGTAGCAGTACCGTATCCAGACTTGTTTCGGGGGGATATGCACAAAAACAATGAAAAAGAAAGCGTTGTTAACACTTTTCTGTACAAATAATCGGATTTCGAGGGGGCATAAATCCCACCTATCCCCCCCTGGATAGGTGTCTGGCTTGTAGAAACAAGTCTCCCGTCTACAGTTTAAGGATTGAACTACACCAGGCAGCACAGCATCGCATTTTTCCGTCGCTCCATCCTTTTCTGTCACTCAGGAACGTCATTTGCTAGAGCATAATTATAAGATAGACGGGACGCGATCGCACGCGGCGAGCTGTTCCGTGCTGTTCCGTTCCGTCTATCTTATATTCTGAGTGACAGAAAAGGATGGAGCGACGGAAAAATGCGATGCTGTGCTACGTGGTGTAGTTCAACACTTATAGAAATAGAAACTGCTGTAGCCTACGACGGGGGTGAGGGGAGGATCATCATCATCATCTTATTTACGAGCTACGCTCTTGTCGGTGGAGTATTCGCCACTCTTGTTTGTTTGTTTGTTTGAGGGGAGGATGGAGAGACAAAAAACATCCAGTGGTCGAAACTTTTCATTAAGGTGCATTTGATTGCGCTACTTCTCGAGATAAAAGGAACACGACAAAAAATTTAAAATAATACTAAGGGTGCGTCCACATAATGGGCCCTGTTTAATAAACGCGACAAGTAACAATTGACGATGACAATTCAGAGTACATTGCTGGTTACTAATGACGCTAAACTTTCAGTGTCCTACCTACCTAGCATTCTCAGCAATATACTCTGAATTGTCATTTTTGACAACATTTCATTTTAAGAAAGGTACCAAAATAAGAAAACCATTTGGAGATTATGTGATTCAAAGCTTATATCAAAATTATAAGATTTTTCTATCCATTATTTCTCGAGTTAAATACTGAAAAATATAATATGGGTTGAATGAGATTTTATTCCTTTGCCTGCTTGGCTTTTCTATTGTATTTGACCGTTTTTATTTTTAATGTTATTGAGGCCAAGGTATTTTGGCCATAAAGCCTACGTTTTTCAGAAAATTCAAAAGTAAATTAAAAATAGAAATACCAGTTAACCTAGCTTTGCGACTAAATGACGGATGGTATCTCTATTACCTATCGAAATAGGCCTTATCCCACCATCTTTTTTAGTTAGAGCACAAGGAGGCTTCATATAAATAAGGGCTGACAAGTGGATTTAACGTTCCTCTCAGCAGGAAGATACACAATTTAGTCAAAACATCCAGAAAATAGTGTCCATTGTTGAGCGTTGTTAGCTCTTCCAAATGCAGCGGACGAATGCCATCCAAGCTTGAGGCTGATCCATTATAGAAAGGTATCAGCACGTATCCAGGGGGGGGGGGGGGGGGGTTTGAACCTCCTCTATGTCAGTCTGCTGCACCTCAACGCCTAGCTTGCTCAAGGTGACCAGTAGAAGATGTCTGGTTTGCATTCTTTTCTTCAGGGATTCCTATTATATCCAGCTCCAATGATACCGCACACCTCATTTAATGACGTTTCGAGGTAGTTTATTCCTAGCGGCTCTCGGTTCTTCACCTAGTAAAGCCAGTAAAAGTAGATAAATCAGGAGAAATAATTCCCGGAGTTTTGGAACTCTTTTGAAACGTTCCTTTGGTACGTAAGATTGAAGAAAAAATAAAGTCCTGGAAAAGGGGGGGTGAGCTCGAGGAAGGGGCTATAAAGGTGACTTTTTTCAGTTTTTCGCTTGTTGTTCGGAATCTTGAAGTCGTATCGAAAAGTTTTAAAGGGACAAATTAATTCTGACAAAACTTCCTGCAAAATAAGTTGTATGCACTTTTTTCATAGGACTTAACCTTTGAGGGTTCGATGATCGTTTCACAGCTGCGTAGGCGTTTGAAATTTCCATGGCAGCCATCTTGGAAATCGAGCGATCTGACCAGGGTCCACTATGACTATTTGTTTGAGGTCGGTACCCCTATCTGTCTTAGTTTCTGCGGGCCGTTGACCTCATCCGTCAAGAGTCAACCTTCTGAGGAATATCTATACAGAGATTCACCTGTTCCCCTTTGAAGTCAGGGATGCAAGAATGCTGGAATTCTCTGAGAACCGCGGTATCAGTCGCGTTCAAAGTTATTGTGTCTTTGCAATATGCTTTTGTGCAAACCCAAAGACTTGTCCCATGTTTAATGAGCTTATTTGCCCGATAGCGGTAGCTATGTTTACAAAATTTTACTATTTATCTTTTTTATTTTCTAAAAAAAAAAGATTATTCAGTTTTGGAGCTGCTAAATGCGGCTGATGGTGTACCTATCACAATTGTCGTTAAATTCATTTTGAGATTGGCGGATAGGTTGGTTGTTAAAGCGCCCATAGACGCCTTTACCTACACATACTGCTGAAAGGCTGTCACAACGTCACATTCCGGGCTTTTATGCATCAGATAGAGTCAAGCTTCTAGTATGCAGTCGATTGGAAGATAAGCGATAGCCGCACACATTTTATAGGTATTTTCCCTCCCTGCCATATCTTTCAACCCGTCATCAGCGCCATTTTTTTCCAGAGGGCTTTGGTAAAGTGGAAAAAACACCCAGAGATGTGTGCGTATGGGAAAACACAGTGCAAAGCGTAGGTATATACTTACCGCCATTTTAAAATCAATTTTACAATTGATCGGTGAATATCCAGGAATGGCATTTCAAGTAGCGAAAATAACCTTTTCTTCTCTCCGGGCGGAAAGCGTCAACTTTAGTCCCGCTGCGCTAAACAAAGTTGCCGCTTTCCGCCTCCGTCGAGAAAAATAGTAGACACCTTGGGCAGTAAATAAGAAAGCCTCAGATCACAATAAACATGTTTGTGATATTCTGAGACCTTTCTTACTTTCCTGCCCTCGAAGTGTACCTAATCTACTTCGTAGGCGTGCGTAGGCGTTGTCGTAGGTGTGTTGCGCCTTATTTGGCAAAAGGGTGAAAACTATTGGCACGAATTAATGTTTTTTTTCTGTCCCGTTACTATAGTCGCCATGTAGTGTATAAATTTGACTAAGCGGTTCTGGGCAGGAGTCAAAAGTACCGTCTGTGAGAGAGCATTTTATATGTTATAATAATATAATAATAATACTACATCTAAACCAGTTTGTGAAACAAAACATAAGATCGTCCATCGTCAAACAATAATAATAATTGTGTAATATTATTATTTAACGATGGACTAGACGTAGGTATCGGATTATTGAAGGGTTGGGTACCTCATCAACAAATTCCTCTGTTTTAAACCTTTTTCATTTCTTGTTCATATATGAACGGAACAGGCGCTGAATCAGTTCTCACGCGTTTCCTGCAGTTTTTCAAAATTATAATACTCCAGGAACAGGTAAATCTCTATATAAAATACATTCAACCTGTTCCCCCTTGAAGTCAGGCAGGGATGCAAGAATGCTAGGATTCTCTGAGAACCACGGTATCAGTCGCGTTCAAAGTTATTGTGGCTTTGCAATATGCTTTTGTGCAAACCCAAAGACTTATCTCATTTTTATTCCGCTTATTTGCCCGATAGCGGTAGCCAGGTCTGCACAAAATTTTACCACCTTTTTTACTTTCTATAAAAGATAATTCAGTTTGGGAGCTGCTGGATGCTGCTGATGATGTATCAGAATTGTCTTTAGGCAACCATTCAAAAAGATTGAAGACAGAATGATACCTTACGGGTTTGAAAAATGAGGATTTATCCCTATATTATTTTATTTATTTGAGCATATGGTATTACGCGGTTTTACGACGTTATACAAAACTGCAGTAAAGTTCCCTTTTCGTCGCGCGGTAAACCGCCGAGTAAAACGTTTAAGTGACGCTGACGTACCGTACCCCCACATGAGCGCACAGGTAAATACCAATTAGATTTTTGATTATGGATAAAAAACCAGCCAAGTGTACGTCGGGACTCAGGCTATTAGTGTTCCGTACTACCGGTTGTTTAACGCGCGAATTATTTTTATTGTCCACAAGGACCCCTGTTTGGTCATAATCGACTCCTGAGGGTAGATATAGACCCCTTTAGGAATCATTGGTTTTAACCACCATTTTGCTACTAAATATTACTAGGGTGTTTTGTTACACTCTGTACAAACCCAAAATAGTGAAAAAAATTAATCCGAATTAAAAAAAATATACCTAGGTACCTACCTACTTTATTTCTAAAACTCGATTGTTGGTATAATTTGAGGTTGACTGTACAAAGACTACCTACTTTATTTCTAAAACTCGATTGTTGATATAATTTGAGGTTGACTGTACAAAGACTTATTAAGTAGTCTCTACTCTCAATTTCTTACTGCACTCGAGAACAAGAGATTTCGAATAAGAAAATCAACTTCTTTTTTTTCTCAGTGAGTTACCTTCTACCAGACGCATAATACTACGCGATATCTTTAAATTACTTACGTATACATTGCTTGTTTAGTTCTGCATGTTTAGTTAGTGATTAAAAGGAAGAAGGTATTAGGAAGGGTTGGTTGGTGAGGGTTTGAGGGGTAGTATCGTGGCTGAAACGTAACGCTGAACGTTACAAAGTGCGAGCCTTTTGTCTAGGTTAAAGTGCGTTTCTGCCAATGCGTTTGTAAGCTTAAAACGCCTTTCTGCTCAAACTATTTTAAGAGTCCTTTTACAGTTCAGTGGCGCGCTCATCACAATGTTAAAGATTTCTCAATAATATATACCTAAGCCTAAATTACAAAAGTGCTAATATGGTTGTAGAAGCAAGGTTTCTGACCACCCCGAAGGGGATTATGGTCGTGAGTTTATGCATATACGTATGTATGTACAATTATAGCTTTAGTGTCTCCTTAGTACCAACCATGTTAATTCAAAAACAGCGGACCAATCAAATTGCAAGTTTATGTTACCAGTACCACTGCAGAATCAAGACTGAGGAGCTGGAACCCGGAGCTCAATGGAAATGTCTCTGCTTAGTACCAAAAGTGTCATTTCAATATCGACAGATCCCCAAGTCATACGGTTTGTGCAGGCAGTACCACTCCAGCATCAGGATTTGAGAATCGAGGTTTCGGGGATCGGTGGTAAAAGTACAAATTCAGGTTCTTCCTTGGATGTCGTAAATTAGATGGAAGAAGGTGTAGTTACGGTAATAATTCGGTTTGTTCTGCAGAAAGCATGCTTTCTGGTAGGATCGCTTTGAATTCATGATTACTTGGAAACTATTACGGTACGAAATAGTACATTTGACGTACAATTATTAATCTTGATAATCAATTTGAAGTGCATCAGCCCCGGATCAAGATACCTAATGGTCTCTAATGAGCGCCCGCTAGAAAGTATGCGTCCTGGCGATAGCGGTGACACTTCAATCATTGATTTCTCGTAAACCCTTATAGTCCATTTTTTTTAATTGGACGTACAATTACGTACATTTATCGTACATTTTTTTGATACCAAGCTAAAGGCTGTACGCCGTCATGTCACCGCCAGAAAGTATGACATAGATAATAGTAGGTAGATTTTTTTTTCGTTACCTACTTAAATTTTTTCTAGATATAAAATGAGATTAAGGGCCTGTTTCTAAATAAGTTCTTGATAGCTTATCCGACAGATCGTTTGACATATTTCGCACGGACCTGAAAAAAAACCTTTTTTTCAAGTCCGAGATATTTCGTATGAAAAATAGAAACGAGCTGAGACTCACTGTTGGGAGACTCGACATACGGAGACGATCGACGTAAAGGGAATGATTCTGTCAAATAAGCTATCTGGGGGCACGGTAGTGCCCTGCAAAGTCGAGCAAAAAAGCGGCACGGCCGTACCATCCTTTTCTCGAATTAATCCAGAAGTGGCGAAACATGCTCTAAAAGTAAGAAAGAGGGACAAAATTAAATTGTTTTTTTCCCGAATTCCAAAACGCAATCTTTCCCATTTTCAATACGCACCCGTAAAACCTCCCCCTAACGCAAGGGCGTGCGGCGGCGCGCGCAACCCGCGGCCATTTCTGTCTGCAGTCAGCCACCGCGCGCTTCGCTCGCGCCATGCACCACTGTTCCATTACATAATCCACTGAAAACAATCCGCGAACAAAACCTGTGTTATCTGTGACCATTATTACTTGTGCTTTATTATTTTACAAAGTGACAGTGTTGTGGGACCTATGAGAAGGGAGCACGGCCGATGAAGACATAGGTAACGCGCTTTTATATACGTTTCTGTGCACATGCTTCGTTTGGCATCGCGTGTTATATGCTTTTATGTTCTCCGTAGTGCCTACTAATACTTACATACACAATATAAACGTTTTCTCGTCGTATTACATGTTTAAGTAATGTTTTGTGGATGTCAGGTTGAATTGAATCCAATTCTTTTATAGCTGTAGTGTTTATTATCGATCAGTTTGCGAAGCCTTCGCTGTAAACGGAACACAATTTAGAAAATTACCTGTACGAGGTGTAAAATGTAAGGTATGGCGCGTATACACGTATAACTACCTACATATCTACGTATACATAGATTGGTAACTAAAGTGACTTTATCTATTAACTTTTTCAACCTGAAATAGTTTTGTGGTAGGTACCGGCATAGATTAGCACGGACCACTTACCTCACCATTTCCGTGGATGTCGAACGAGGCAACTAAGAGATAATGTTGCTTTTATTGTTTATGTGGGTGCAAGATTAGTCACCTCTTGACACATCATTCATGTCTGAAACCATCGATCAATATTTTATCGATGCTTGCAGCCTTAAATGTGCTAAATATTACCTATATTACCTAATTCAAGTATCATAGGATCCACTGAGCCTAATGGTGGATCACAGTGACCTTCAGCGTGCTGTTCAATCCACTGGTGGATCGAGATAGTGGATCCTACAGGACAGAGGGAATGGTGTAGGTACCTTGTAGATGTTGCTATGTTTCTGGCCAACCCGGAAAGGTGTACGGCCGTGAGTTTATATGCCATCATCATCATCATCATAGTCTATCATCGTCCTTTTCTCAATATAAGCTTCTCCCAAAGCACACCTATTGTGGGGAAAAGACATACTCTACCCATCAAACTGAACAACTTGTACTATTGAGTCAAACCTGTTAGCGCAATAAAAAATCAGCTGTTCCATACTAAACTGCAATACCTACTCGACTAAAATGTATGGGTATGGAACAGTCGATTTTTTTACTCCCATAGTAAAAGTTGTTCAGAGTAGAGTATGTGGTTTAAAGGTTAATGATACTTTTCCTTACACCCTGTATGGGGAGTAGGTGTATGTATAATGTGTGTGTAGGTATGTAACTGATGTTAACTGATGTATCCTTATCGTGGTGACCAGAATTTTTGCTACAACTACCAAAAGACTTAATGCAATTGTAGCAAATTAGCAACGAACAATTTTTGCATATAATTATGTTTGTAAAAAACCTCTCAAGTAAAATATTTAACGGCGTAGCACAGAATTTCCGAAGTGGCGTATAGTACCTACGTACACGAGGGCTTTAGAGACTACGTAACGTAAACGTAACGTAGATGGAATGTGAATCGCATTTGTGACGTGGAGAATTTTGTAGGCCGCCCCCCACTCAATGACTCAATAGGGATGTTACTGTTAGGTGTATGACGTTTTGGCTTTGGTTATGGACATAAAAAGCATTAGGTTTTAAGGAAAAGTATCATATGATTCTGAGATGATATGAGAGAGATAATTGGATAGTATTGAAAATATCACCAGACTACGTTTGTATGGAGAGCGCCAACGGTAATATACCCTTAACAAGTGCCCTTGTTAAGTTTCGCCAACTAATTAAAAATGACCCTATATTATCGGCGTAGCTACAGATTTTCCCTAAGGGGGGCAACCAGCCATCCAGCTCCTCAGCTCCACTGGCAAGCAAGATCATATTTGACATGGCTTATACCCAAAAGATCATTTTCCTAAACCACGTAACCAGAATTTGTCTTAGGATTTTAAGATTTTTAAGGAAGTTGTAGAACATAGTCATTATTGTTGAAGAATACGATTATTTCATAAATAATAAGAATTGTGGTATGAGTGCTTTCGCCCTTGCAAGTCTATATACCTGGAGCGAGCGAAGCGACTTCGAAATTTTGCAGTATTCCCTCTAAGTTTTGGTTAAAATCCTGCATATGCTGAAGCAGAAATTCTGATGCGTATGTGAACTCTTATGCAGTTCAAGTCAAGGTGTCAAAGATAAAATGGTTTCTCCTGAAATTAAACCTTGTTAGTTTAACCAATAAGCTTCAAATAGCAAATGACAAAGCTTTACCGCCTACTTATTGATTCGACGTTAGCAATTAATATTCCTCCTTCATTAATATACCCTCGGGGATCAAATTGGATTTGACCGATTGCTCGTTCCAAATGTTGGATACATATATCTATCAATCTGCGCACCCATATGTAACCGCGTACCCTCTGGCCTTATGGCGATTACTGTATCTATTTATGGAAGCTGATGCTTAGATCACAGTTTTACTTTTTAAGCATTAGCAGCAAAGATTTATATACAAAGCCAAATTTCTAACTTATGTTAATTACCTAAACTAAGAACATAATGTATAATGCAACTTTCCCTGCAAATAAAGATTTTTTATTATTATTTTTTTTATTATTTATTTATAAATGTACAAGTATCGATTCTTTTCAAAATGATTTGGTTTCGCTTTCATGTATTAATAATTCAAAGCAGCTATACGTTCACGGTTGGAGTTTCCATGCGAGACCAAATTTGAAATGAAAAATTCGCAGAAGTAACAAGCATTGCGAACATAGCCCGAAAAATTGCTAAACTCATGTGGCTTTGGAGCACATTGCTCGCAGAACATATTTTATGGCCGATATGGCCGAAGAGTTATCTTGTGCGAACGCGTATCGGATAGCGCACCGTAGTAGATAGGT
The DNA here is from genome assembly GCA_963693445.1 of Agonopterix heracliana. NCBI lineage: Eukaryota > Metazoa > Arthropoda > Insecta > Lepidoptera > Depressariidae > Agonopterix > Agonopterix heracliana. The sequence goes on along the minus strand of OY856326.1, from coordinate 17,518,016 downwards.
AGTGGGACCTCACAAGGTGGACCAACGACCAGCAGTGCTAGCATGATTAGTCGCATGACGCGCGCCTGCGGGTTTGAAATCCATACCCGCGCCTGTCATTTATCCCGCGATGGTGAGCATGATTTGACAGCTCGTCAGCCACTCTACCAAGAGAAAGCAAAGTCGCGGCCCGGGTTCGCTGGGTTACCATACGGTTAAATCGATCAATTTGAATAGGGTATCACCGAATCGGTGATTAGAGCTGCCCCAAAATCATTCGTTCTTTTACTTATTTCGTTGCGTAGACGTAGAGCCACAAACTCTACCGAACGGTGATCATGCTCGCATTTGTAGACTAGAGTCTACGAATGACAGTTGAGAGCTCGCGTCATCGTAAGTCGCGGGCATCATGTTAGCTACTGTAGAGACAGAGGCGAAGACGCGCTGAAATAGAGATATGGTATAGAGAGACTCGAAGTCGCGGGGTATCATGCTAGCACTGCTGGTGAAGGTTGATGACGGCAGTGCAGCAGTGCTAGCATGATACCCCGCGACTTCGAGTCTCTCTATACCATATCTCTATTTCAGCGCGTCTTCGCCTCTGATCACCGTTCGGTAGTGTTTGTGGCTCTACGTTTACGCAACGAAATAAGTAAAAGAACGAATGATTTTGGGGCAGCTCTAATCACCGATTCGGTGATACCCTATTCAAATTGATCGATTTAACCGTATAGTAACCCAGCGAACCCGGGCCGCGACTTTGCTTTCTCTTGGTAGAGTGGCTGACGAGCTGTCAAATCATGCTCACCATCGCGGGATAAATGACAGGCGCGGGTATGGATTTCAAACCCGCAGGCGCGCGTCATGCGACTAATCATGCTAGCACTGCAGGACCACTCGTGTCGCGATCCTTGAGGGAGGCGTAGGTATAATACGCCGGTACAATAATTGTACAGCAGTGGATGTCTTTCGACTGAGATGATATACCCATGTAGTTAATCAGACATATTCTAAATACATTGATTGATTGATTGACCAACCGATTTTGATTACAGCCATTCCTTATTTAGGATAGCAGAGCAGACAGATACTTATCTACGCAGGACTCTACTCTACTACTCTGTCGTCCGCATCGAAACCGATACGATCAGAGGTGGAGCAGGGGGTCTACCCGGACATTCGCAATTGCGTGAACGGTTTCGTTCTGATGTCAACTCTGTTATAATGAAGTGCGGACCGAAACGGTAAGTCGAGAATCCAAAGTCCGGGAACAGGGCCAGGATGCATTGACTCTAACCGGTAGTAACAAGATTCCATTTTTTTTTATTCAATTTTTTTGCAACTGAAAAATGTACCCATGTATGTAGTAAAAAGTTTATTGTCTACATTAGACCTAATATTCTTGTCTACTCTCATCTCAACACAAGTGCCCATGCATTGGCTTTTACCTCTCTTAGCGATGACAAACTATAATGAAAGTAAAGAAACAAATGATAATAAAACAAAAGTAAACAGATTAGCAGGCGTGGGAGTTGAATGGGATGTTCATTAATTACGTCAACTAGCTGTACAGTTTATGTGCATCCCAAGCGTCCCCGGGGTGTTTGGAGAGGGGATCAAGGAGCGTAGTCATAAACAAAACTTTAGAGACGTCACTTCTTATCGTGTGGGCAGCAAGCCCTACATGGGTAGCATGCCACCGTGATACAGCGCTATCACACCTTCGCTCTCTTTCTATTTGCGCGCGAACAAACGAGATAAAAGACGTGATACAGCCGTATCACGTGTAGCATTCTACGGCTTCTGGTGTCAGAGTTTTTTCAGACCGCCTACAAGCTACCGCCGTTTTTACTGAAACTACAGTACCTACAAGAATGAACTGACATTGGCACCATTTGGTGATTTGCTTTTCCCCAATCACCGCCGGCTGAAGTCAATTACTTGTGGCTAAAAAAGAGTGACCGAACATTTATTTATTTATTTTTTTGAACATAAATGGACTATCCGAGTCACTCCAAGTTGTATGTATCAAGCTGTAGTGTAAGCATAAGCAGATTTTATAGAGTATGGTGATATATCGATTTAGAAGAACTGATCACTCCAAAATTTTGTTCTTACTTCTCGTATCGCAAAAATCATGAGAAAATAGGGATGTTCGTGTAAACAGTTGCATCACTTTAAGGGGTGATTGTACCCATGATACTGAACAACTTTCCCAAAGAAACATAAGTACTTATAGGAAATTTGCAAAAAAAAATTGGACTTCCCATACTAATGCTGGTCGATCGTTTTGTATGAAAAGTCGACATGTTTTTTTGCGAATTTCTAATAGGTTTCTTGGGGAAAGTTGTTAGTATCGTGGGTACAGTTACCCCTTAGTGATGCAATTGTTTACCCTAACCCTAAGGGTTTCTTATTCGTGTGTTTGTGGGGGAAATGCTAGCAGTCTATCGTCACTTTATGCTTTATTTCATGTTGAAATCTTCTATAATGATACCGGTTCTTTTATGCATTCTTCTAGTCCATACGTAATATCAATAAAAATTTACAACAAACTGCCAAATGTACAAAAAGACGAAACACAAGACAACAAATTTCTTACAAAATTAAAACAATTCTTACTCATCAAATCCTATTACAGTATAAATGAATACTTAAATGATATTATTAATACATAATGGTCCTCCTCTCTAATAATTTGCCATACCCTACAATCCTACAAACAGGGTTCATAATGAACTGTTAGCTTTCCACTATAACACCTTTGTAACATTATGATGTGCAATAAATAGGTAAATTGAAATTGAAATATATGCTAAAATTTGTCCTCGTCTAAATTGTTTTCTAGACAGCTGGTAGTTGTAGCAATGTTTCTGATCACCTCGAAATGGATTGTGGTCGTGAGTATTATGTGGCGGTATGTATGTACATACTACTTGTATATAATATTTTTTGGGTTGAGGATACATTTTTGACATTCCTATGAGACTACAATATTAGCTATACATTTAGGAATTTGGGCCAGTCTTGTAGATCCAGTTAGCTTATCGTCCTATATAGAGGACATGAGGAGTGAAGGAGGGTGCGTTATGTATTTTTAGGTCAACGACTTTGGCAGGGCGGACGCGGTTCGGGATTTATATCGTGAGTAGAGCTATAAGATTACACTTGCGGCACACATTCACTGAAATGCGAAGAAAAATGGTTTTATAATAATGGTTTGAAGTAGTTACCTATGGTTTACTTTATGTGCGTAGATGCGACAGTTTAGACAGTAAGAGGCTAAGAGCTTTTTTAAAGGTTTTACACATTTAGATCGATCGATGCATTAATTTGTTCAATCTAAAATCGAGAATTTGGATCCAACAGCCGTCACCGTCTTAACACCTGACATTGGTAATTATTAAGGGTCGGCACTACCCTAATCGGGCAAAACAGGGTTCGGCGTTCCGACTTTTGAGGATAGTAAATAGCTATATTTAGAAACAAAATTAATACCATTGCTTCTTTAAAAGATGAAGTACAAGATGAACAAAAAAAATTTGAGTAAAGTTGTGTAGTTACATCAGAAAGTAATCGAGAATTTCATGAAAAACTCTAGAATAGCGGTGCCGCGTTCCGAGTCCTGTGATTTAGTGAAACAAAATAAAGCAACAAAATATATTTCTAATCAATGGCAAAACATCAAAGAACACTTTAAACAAATCAGTTTTTCGATATGACTTCTAGTTTTTTTGCAATTTGTTACCAAAAATCACATATTTTTTTGGACGTTTTCTTCATACAAATTACTATGGGCCGTCAATCGTTCGATATCATTGCAAATAGACCGGTGACCGGCAACACCCAACCCAGCCTCATAAGATTAACGACCAAATCCATTTTGTAGCTGGATTAGGCTAAAAGTAACTTAAGTTGACCCTGTTACACCGCATTTTACCTCATCTAATTAAAAGACTGAACTATATTGTCGGTCTAGAGGCCGATTTGTAAGGCCTAAACTTTTTTACATGAAATGCCTTGTCAGTCAATAGTCAGTAAATGTCAGTCTAGGCTCCACGGGTGTCCTCTGCTTCGCATAAAGACTTCAGTCCTATTTTTGGTAGTCATAAAAGTTCTGCATAATATAATTAAAATTAATAAAAGTATCTTCCCTATATGGGAAGTTCCCTCTAAGGTACGTTTCTGAGCATACTACTTTAACTAGCATAACTGTAATCTGATCTAACGTTAACCAGAATAATTTACTTAACCCATACATTTTCAAGTCAAATTATTCAAACTCATATATAACCAATATTTAATCTAATTTATTAATGGCATAATTATAAAATATTAATAATAAAAACAAAATTATTATTAAAAACGATTAACTTTTGGAAAACAGAAATTATGCCACATTACAGAGATCATCTCTTCAGAGATAAGCTCGCCCTTTGTACATGTTTTCTCAACTTTGTATATTTTTATGTTTTTGTGTGCAATAAAGTGTTATAATAATAATAATAATACAGTATTGTTATTGTTATTACAGTTTATTTTCCGTTAACGCATACGCATCGCGTCTCTCAAGTAGCTTAATAACTTTAATAAGTAATGATACACTCCTCGGCTAGGATTATAAGTTTTTAGATGGCTCTAGGCTCTAGTAAATAAAACCACAATGTAGATTTATCACTTGTATTGAAGTAATTACAACTTAACAACCTTTCTCTTTGAACGACAAAAATATAATTAGTTACAATCTGATTATGACCAGGCCTCAGTGGTGGCATCTCCACTTGTTTCTACAACCCCACGTTTCCACGATTTTACTCCATTTGGTTAAGGTTTTCATTGGATAACGTTTCCTATTGGTCGATACTATTCGTTTGCTGGAAGACAAGTATTGCCACCACAGAAAATTGCACGTACTTAATACTACTCGTATATAAACTGCATTGCCCCTAATGAAGATGTTCCATTTTTACAACTACTTTGCTAACATAATATTATTTACCTCTCCGGGGCTCTTCGATCATGTCGGTCTGCAACGCACCACCAAGATGAATTAAACTAGTGACCCCGAAAAGGAAACAGTTCCATCGTATGGAAGATTTCTCGTAATTTGCAAAATTTCTTTCGGCCTCAACAAGCGGGTCTCACCGATTGAAATTTCAAGAGGATAGCATTCTTGCCACGATGTACGGAGTCTCACCACAGCCCGGAGCCTCGCCAGCACAAGCGGGGACCGTCCAGACGCTAATCGTGCTGTCACGGGTTCTCGATTTTTGTGTTGCGTATCCACGATTGTAGTTTACTCAATTCGAGGCAGTCATGGCGCTACAGAAGCAAGCTGATGAAGCGAAGTTTCATTTTGTGGTCGCCAAGCTTGGTTTAGAAGCGCAAGTGAGCGACATACTAAGTAAGTCACCAGCCGCCGACAAGTATACGACGCTCAAATCGAGGCTCATCAGCATTTATGAAGAGTCGGAGTGAAGGAAGCTGCAAAGATTGATCGGTGAGATGGAGCTGGGGGATCCAAAGCCATCCCAACTTCTAAGAAAGATGCGAGAACTCGCTCAAGATAACGTCCCCGATGGAACCTTGCAAATTATGTGGCCTATTACCGTACGTGCAGTTTTGAGCGTCAGTGACATCAAAGACCTGATTAGGTGGTACAGATCGCGGATCAAGTTATGGAAAATGTACGACCGCACGCAGAGGTCGCCTCAGTCTTGAGATTTCCGAGCTAAGGCAAGAGCGAGGCTGCTCTAGAGGGCGATCACCATACAAGTGGGGTAGACATAAGTCACGTTCCCAGTCCAGGAGTGCGATTTTTGAAACTCATTCGCTGAGCTCAGCAGTTGAAAACGTCAAAATTACTATGGAGATATACATCTTTCTACTGCTGATTTGACTTTCAAAAATCATACAACAGGAGAACGATTTTTGAAAGTCAAATCAGTGTTAGAAAGATGCGTATCTCCGTAGTAATTTTGACATTTTCAACTGCTGAGCTCACCGAATGAGATTCAAAAATCGCACTACAGACCCTGTTTTCGACAATGATTGTTAATTTAGTATTTTTTATAACGTTATATTTGAGTAATGATGTCATAATAGGAGTAGGTAAAATAAAATCATTTTCAATGTTGAAAATGCATGATACACTTTGTTACGACAGAAGGCTGGATATAGCGAGCAACATTGTTTTTAACATCTCACCTCACACCTGTATTCAACACATAAAGACATTTCATTTCATTTCATACATTTTTGTTCATTTTTAGTTTTACAATTGTAAAATAAATGATTTCCTTTTTCTTTTCAAAGGGATGTAAGGGCCCAGAGTTGTCCTTGTGGTATTGCACATGACCCATTCCAATAGACGAGGCATTCCAATATTTGGCTGACTCTTCGGTGCACGCACACAAAAGAATTGGGTGCTTCACTCATGATTAGACGAGATTACGTCTGGTTTTTTTTTTAAGTCTGTGAGAAAAACGATATTTTCTCTACCATTTCTGTCAGTTCTTTCATCAATAAAATTTGTGTCAACCAAATTTCTAACAAACTATTCAATTTTGAAATTTATAAAAGTAATAGCGTTAAGATAAGCGGCCAGGATTTCTTAGTGAGTGAAATATAAAATACCATCATTCCTTCGGTTAGAGAAAAGGTAGATACCAAACTTCATGGCTGGATAGCTCTATGCTTTACAATGCAATTAAAAGTTACATAATGATTAGATAATATGTCAATGTCAAGTATGAAAATAAATTTTAGATTTTATAAAATATAGATACTATGAAACTGAAAGATGGATGATATCAATTGTAAACGAATGATTATGGTAAGAAGGAGGGTAAAAAGATTATATAAAACGAATGATGATGGTAAGCATGGTATTTTATAGGTATAAACATGCTATGGAAGGAATGATGATGGTAAGCGTTGTAGACACGCTACAAAACCGATACATAATAATAAATTTATTTCGTTATATTTTTATTTTTCTTCTTATTGATGGCCTCGACTATATACTCCGGATCTTTTATTGGCATATTTCGGCAAACCCGTGGGTCAACCAGTTCTGGGAGTATGCAGTCATTATAAAATTTTGTCAGATTTGGTTGCATTTTTGTGTCCCAAAACTGGTCGTCTTTCCGGATTAAATGGACTTTCAGTGGTACATTTTTCCCAAACCATATGCCAAGCATGCAAATATCTGTTCCAGTTATATGCAGCTGACCTTGAATTTGGTAGTACCAACTATGCTGCGTGTTTATAACGTATTCTTTTGCCCTGTCTAGTTTCCATAACGGATGTTTGTGCATTGCCTCTTCCAGAGGCATATTGTTTAGAGAAGAAGGGCATTTTATTTCAACGATTCCGTTTGAATATACTCCATCCGGTGTGGTGGCTAAAAACTCATATTCTTGATCCACAAACAGACCACAATTTTGAATAATGATACCTTCTTGTTCTTGCAGTTGTTTCTTTGCTATTTCCTCATTATCGATACCATATTTAATAGCAGGCATGAAGGAGATGTTGTTGTCATATACAATTTTTTTTACAAGAGACGCACAACTAGTACTTTCGCGTCTCTTACAAACTTCACCAAAATTTGAGGATGTTAACAGCTTTCTCCTCCTACACAACCACTCAGCGCTATTTCTTTGGCTTGTTGTGGCTCTTTCCAGTTCTACCCTTTCCTCAAAACACAGTTTTAATCCGTCTAAGAAAGCTTTCTTAGCTGCCTCAAACATTTCCAGAGGCATGTCTGGTTTTTCGCAATTGTCGCCGTAATGAGCATCTCTTGATTCAACATTGTGAAATCTTCTGGGCTTGATTTTTGGTTTTGCTTGCTGCCTTTTTTTCAAACGAAGCTGCTCGAGTTTAGAAATGACATTATTTGGGTCAGAGTGGAAAATTGTTTTGTGGGTTGTTGTGTGCAGGGCACCCGTATTAAAACTCACAAGCCCTGCAGCGCATCGGCTTGCGTAAGACCGGCGCTGAGAGAAGTTTATCCTTTTACCTCCCACATATTTGGCAATCTGAGAATTAAAACTTTCTACCAAATTGCTGGTTACGTTGTAAATTAAACTTCCAGCATGTTGAGAGAGCTTTCTATTCAAACTTAACATCTCACTCAAGAGCCCGCAACCATCTAATGCTGCCAGTAGACCTATAGGCTCAGAACGTCGCTTTTCTGGTGTACAAAAATATTCCTTGCAATTTTCATGATTACCAAACACATGCTGAGGACCATTTAGGATATCTTCAGTTAAGTTGTCAACTTTTTGACGATGTGTTAAATTTTGAACTTCCCAGTGTTTTATGGCACAAGTGACGCCAGTTCGTAGACGTAAGTACCGATCTTTTATAAACTTTCGCAAGGGAGCTGGATAGCTTGTGTTCTGGCACAATTTCACGAGTGCATTGCAATAGTTACGTAAAAGATGGTTTTTACACTCAATTTTTTCAACAACTAAATCCGGTCCGTATGGTCGTGCATCTTGGATTTTTTTTAAGGTGCTTGCATCGCCGTCTGCTACAAATCGGTGATATATAACGCCGTGGTCGGGAAGTGAACGACGAAAGCCTTCCACAATAATGGTCGATTCCATTGCGGTTGATGGACCCGAAAAGTTTTTATAGCACTTGTGCTCTGGGACTTTATCGTCTTCACCTTTTGCAGCTCGTGCACAGAATGAACAGTACTTATTTTTTACGCCCAAGTACAATACTTTGCCAAATTGCAAACCGATAATTGCTGCTGCTCCAGACAATGCGTTATATTGTTTTCCATATGATCGTTTGCACCAACACCCGTCAACAGCAACAGCAATCAAGGGCCGGCCCTTTTCATCAACACTACCAATGGATATTGCATATTGTGCTTCCTCTTTTACAGCTTCGCTCATGCATTCAGCTGCTGTGGTATCCCACCAGTCACAAATATCTTCGCTGGTGGATTCATAGCATTTTGGAGAAATCCCAGGCAATCCCATTGATGCAGTAAAGGTTTGCAAATGAGAATGGCCAGATCCACAAGACATAATTCCTGATACAGCTTGGTGGTTTAAATCCATGGTATTCTCAGTTTTTTCGACTAATTTGGCATCAAAACTTTGTCCACACATTTGACATTTAAATACAATTTTAGAGTCAAGGCCTTTCTTCTGTTCAGAGTTAATCTGTAAATCACTTAAATTACAGCCGACGTTATGACTATTTATATTTTCTAACTGTTTCAGAAAAAAACTGACGTCTACAATTCTTCTCCCTATGATTAAGTCTTGTTGTTTTTCCTGCTCTTCGTCATAAAGTACCTGAACAATAAAATATAAGCAATAAAGTACCTATCAAAAACTTAATTGATTTTTGTCGTAACATATTAAAATTATTATTACCTGATCATTCTGATTGCTGTTATTTACGTCATTTTGATGTTTGGTGCTTTTTAGTGGTGGTTCCATGCTTTCAGTGAAATCAACCCTAAAAAAATAGTTTTAAAATAAGATGTAACTACTAATTCGAATGATTGACTAATTTATTAATTTTATACTAGTTTTTCCCGCGATTTTGTCCGCATTGACTATAAAAAGTAACTTATGTGTTAATCCAGAACATATTAATCTACCTGTCTGCCAAAAGACAATGCGGGTTTTGTATGGAAGGTTGGCGCCTTATTTTTCGACGTTGTTGTTAGCGCGGCCATCAAACAAACTTGAATATTTTAATTCAGAATAAGTGCGTTAACACACGATGACGCATTGACGCAGCAGCAGACGTCAGTCCATCATTTGTGAAGCAAGGAGTTGTATGAAACCACACGTAGAAGCACACACGATGACGCATTGACGCACCGGGTGTGGTTCTATGGACTGACACCTGCCGCTCCGTCAGTGCGTCATCGTGTGTGAACGCACTAAAGTAACAAACAAAACTTGTTATTATATGTTTTAGGGATATCCCTAAACTCAGTCTGAACGGAGATAGTATAAAGGCTTGTGGCGGACTCTTTGCTCACCGATAAAACTCTATTAGCGGTGGAGAGTTGCCTTGACGACAAGCCGTCAGAAAAATAACTTTAATATTTTTTCACTCGCAATTTAGTAATTCGAATGTTATTATTTTTATGTTCAATTCTATCGTTGTTATAATTGCATCATCCTAACTTAATCATCGCGTCCTTATTTCAAAGTTCATCTCTCCCGAGCTTCATTCACCTGCGCCCTATCTCCACCTATCTGCCGGCAACCAACCCCACAGGCTAAAAGTTGGAAATATATTCATTACGTTTATTTGAAGCATTTATATCTCCGTTCAGACTGAGGATATACTTGATTTAAAATTTTGTTTGTTACTTGATGGCCGCGCTAAAAAGAGCCGAATAGAAAAACGCCATTTCTTGTCGTTGGCTTTTAATGCAAAATTTGTTTAGCCGTTTAAGTGTGATTGAGTCACAAACATCCAAACATCGTCACAAACGGGGACTAGTGGGATAGTGCCAGCGTATCTGATAGTAAATATTGTATTATAATAAGTTATAATACAGTATACAACCAGTAGGTAGGTAAAGCCTGACCAGAAATATAAAAAATCTGGTTTCGGGGAGCTGCAATCGACTATAACCTTTAATGTCAGTGTTCGAAGTACAAATAGGTATTATTTCCAATGATTTTCCGCAACATGGCGAGGTTTTTTATATTTCTAGTCGGGCTTTAGGTACCAACCTTTTTCTCTTTCCGATTCCCTTTTCTTTCTCTCGCTCATGAGGTATCGTCAAATCAATGTTTTTGTGAATGGGTTCTATATTATTTTGCATCTCACCGAAAATAACCCTGAAACAAATTAATTACCAATCTACATGAAGCGAAGACATTTTGTTATTTGAGTTCTAATTTAGCAATTATGTAAGAGTACACGGTAGTATTGGAAGACGTAGATATTTATGTTTATACTTAATTTTTGAACTCTACCTTTTAGTGTCTTTAGTCCCTTGCTCTTTATCTTGATTTTTACGACAAACAGATCCATATTGATCGGTGCTGTTATATTGCTGTTCAGTAGTTAGATCTACATTATTTTCTGTGTATTCATCAGCATTTTGTATTTCGATGATAGATTTTCTATAATACATAAATAACCGAAATTAAATAATTAAACTGCAGGTACCTGCTAAGTAAAATAGAAGGTATGGCACATAATATTATTGCATAATTGTGTACGTACTTTTTCCTTTTTTTAATCCAATGCACCGGTGTCTTTTCTTGCTTATAATAGCCTGACCTTTTTTTATTTTTGCCCATCTTGTGTAAAAATAGAAAAGCAAAATGCAAACGGTGGCGGCGCGAAATCCTTTTTTTTTAGTCACGTTAGGATATAAGTATTAAATAGCTAAGGCTCGGGACAGTAACGGGTGTTCAGATCAATTTCTTCCTCAGGTCTCTTCAGCTCTCTAGTCTCTAAATAATATTTTCTGACGTGCGTGTTCCTAACAATTTTGAAATATTCAAATTAAAAAAATTAAGCGTGGTGTAAACGGCCAAGATTTAAGAAAGATTATTAGCATCTCTTTGGAAGGTAGGTAGTCAAAGAGTAAGGCAAACAACATTGGCTTGCTATTTTGTATACACCAAAGAGTACATTATTGTGTACACGTTCAGGTTTGATAGCAAAATAAACATGTTAACCAAGAACTGATGCTGAAGCCAGGAATGTCTCCGTACGAGGGAACTCCTCAACGGTTAACAACATTGGCTTGCCATTTTGTATACACGTTCAGGTTTGATAGCAAAATAAACATTTTAACCAAGATCTGTTGCTGAAGCCAGGAATGTGTCCGTACGAGAGAACTCCTTAACGATTAATAGCGCTGACTTGCCATTATGTGTACACGTTTAGTTTTGGTTACAAAACAAACATATTAACAATGATCTGGTGCTAAAAGTGCAAATGACTAAAAAGTAATTTAAAAAAAATAGTTGGTATTGAATTCTAGTGGGATTTGTAGTGGATTCGATTCTAATAAAAGAAATTAGTATAAAAGTTATTGCTAAAATATTATATCCAATTATATTATGTTTAATTAAATATCTAAAAAGCTTGTTGCGTGAATGTATTCTTGCTTATATTATGACCTTTGACCCATGCAAACTATATCCACTGCAAATGCACTGCCCCACTAGAATTTATTAGATACTTATTTATTTTTAGTAAACTTTAAAGGGGCATATTACATTGATCAATATTATCGTGATTCTAGTATCGCATGTATCACAAGTATTCATGGCTATTACACACGTGTATGCAATATTATCATCGTCAGAATGTCTTTAGATTCACTAGAGTGAAGTCGTGTTTTGTTAGTAAATAAATCATTGTATTTCGTTTAAAAAGTGCCGACCCTTAACATATTATAATATGTAATAATAGGGGGTTTTCCGACAGCTAGTAAAACTTAGTTCATCATGCCACCATAGATGGCGTTGACGTGAATTTTCTCAGTAGACGGCAGGCTTGATAAAAAGTAAACAAAATAATGCATGTCAATGAGTAAGAGATCCTTGAGACATTCATTGACGAAGTATCTGTTCATATTTTTCTGCTTACTTTAAAACACGAACTTTTACTGCACACCCATCTCGAATCAACGCCATCTATCGAGCAATTTGGAACTATAACATTGTCAGCCGTGCCAGCGATTAGCATGACGTGTTTATACGAGTCGATAAATTGTCGCGGGGATTGCGAGTTACATTTGCGGAGGTCACTAGCACCGAAAAATAGACGCGTTCCATGACTCCGAACGAATTCCATGCTAACGTTCGCATGCCGTGAAAAAGTCGTGCGAAAAGTGTTTATACTTACGCTGATTTTTTTTAGGCGCGCCGAATTCGCACCGAAAAATTTTCATCGTATAAACATGCCTTTATGGAAAATAGATCTGCCTGCCTCCGTGGTCTAATGGTAAGAACATTGGGCTCTTGACACGGAGGTCGTGGGTTCGATTCCCACGGGGGGCACCTAGTGAAATGTCACTTTGTGCGTTTTTTTGGTTAGGACATTGTAGGCTGAGTCACCTGATTGTCTGAAAAGAAAGATGATTCCGTGCTTCGGATGGCTGTTGGTCCCGGCTACTATCACTGGTGGTAGTAGTCGTTACATAAAAACCACGTCAGAGGCCGTAAGGCGGTTTGAATAAACTCTGACACCAGGGCTTTGCAGCCCACTCGATAAGAAGAAGATGGAAAATAGATTCTTAGGTCAAAAATCAACACGCAGCACAGTTGGTACTTCCAAATCCAAGGTCAGCTGCACATAACTGGAACAGATATTTGCATGCTTGGCATCTGGTTTGGAAAGATATACCAATGAAAGTGCATTTAATCTGATGATGACCAGTTTTGGGACAGAAAAATGAAGACAAAACTAAAAAAAAAGTAACAATAACTAAAAAATAGTTTCAGCTAATTTTGTTCCACCTTATCATTTATAGTTGAAGCCATCGATAAGAAGAAAAATAAAATAATATAACGAAATAATATTATTATTATTATGTACGTACGGTCTCTGTGTTTTTCTCTAAACCTAAATCTAAATCAACGCCTATCAAATCTAACTATACCTAAATTAAAGTACCGGCAAGCTCCTTAAAAACATTGTATTTGGCTCTTGTGGAATCAATAGTCAGCTATGGTCTGGAAAGCTATGGGCCCACATTTAAAACTCAAATCTAGACAAGATTGAATCATTACAGATATGGTTTCTAAAATTATTAGTAGTAAAACAAAAATTAGTTATAAAGCACGGACCTGAAAAAAAGACCTCTTTTTTTCAGGTCCGTGTTATAAAGATAATCATAAAAAAATGTTTCATATTTGTATTTGTAGCCTTATTTAGCTATTAAAATTGATTTGTTCATTAATCTTATAACATAGGGTTGAGTGTTGTTGGCCACCGGTCTATTTCTTTTGACAGATATGTCAAACGGGCCGTAGGTAGTGCCGACCCTTAATAATAAAAATTTAAAATCTCCATCTATTTACCCGACTATGCAAGGGAGGCAGATTGTGATAACATCTTTGATTTAATTAATTTAATAAAACGGTTTCTTAAATAAACAACTACCTATTTATTTATTTAATTTTTACAGACACACAAACATGGTCACGGTACCAAATAGTCCAAATCTTATTTCGTCCAATCGTGAAAAACAATTAAACTTGCATTCTGTCCAAATGCAATTTGGTCCAAGTGCAATTTAGTCCAAGTATCATTCTGTCCAAGTGCAAATTATCATTAGGTACAGGTATATACCCAATACGATAACATTTACATTGTATTTAACATACATAGATGTTTTAATGCTACTGTTATGAAGTTGGCCAGTGTACAATGGAACAAAATGGAACAAATCAATTAGTCAGTTTGCAAGTGCGAAAGTAGCTAAAAATGTAATTAATTTTCTAACTTAACCTTTAACCAATTTTCTTCAAAAGAATACAGACACAATAGGTTTTTTTTTGTTAAATTGTAGGATAGGTTCTCTCTCACTTTTCAGAGAACCATTCTTTCTCTGCATCTCTACAGTTTGTCAATTATTGGAGATTAAATGGTACCTATAGTTACTTAGATACATGCATATTTTTCTATTTACTAAAAGTTCTTGAATTGTCACTGGAATTTTCTCTTTTAGACTCACGACAGTGTGGCCAGTAGGTATTTAATAAAAAAGTCCAAGCTTGGGTTCGTGGGAAACGTCCTAGAGCTAGACAATGTTAAACGAATTGGACCGACACGTACAACGGAAACAATTCCGAATTACATTCCATCCGCGACCGGCATGCCGCATCCCGAACATTCCCGAGCATTCCCGACTACAGACAGCGTAAGATAACTTTGCATTTGCAGTTGGCGCTGCTGCAGTTGCAACGAATAACCTCGCCAACTAGGTATCAACATTTTAGACCAATAGACGAGATAATGTAAAACGGGTCAAAACTCAAATTCCTTCAGAAATCGAACACTTCATTATTTTTGCCTGTAAACTTATATGGCATGGCAGTATTGACGAACGAAACACTTATAAAGGGACACGTTACTTTTATAAGGGGATGATCTTTCGCGATTTCGATGTTGGTGCCATACAGAAAGTTGTTCAGTTTGATAGTCTGATGTATAATACGAGCTTTTGTCCGCGATTTCGTCCGCGTGGATTACCCCTTTTGGAAAAGTTTTCTTAGTGCACCCCTACATCCTCTGTAGGATATTATATTCCAAATTGTTTCTTTCTTCAGCGGTTTAGGCTGTGCTTTGTCTGTCAGTCAGTCGTTCACGTAACTCTTTCTAAGTGTTTTTATAAGATACCTACTAGTGTTTACCCGCGACTTCGTCCGCACAAATTATATACCAGATTTTAAGTCAGATCATAATAGCTATCAAACAAAAAAAGTGTCATCAAAATCGGTTCAGTACTTATTGCGTGATGCGCGAACAAACAAACAAACAAACACACAAACAAACAGACAGACAAAATTTCTAAAAAAGGTTGATTTCGAGTCGGGGATACCTAAAAACCATATAATCGTAATCTTTTTTTTGTAAATATCTTCAATTTACAGACACACTTCCGTTACAGTTTTATAATAGTTTAGATGTTTAAGTTTTGAAATTAGTTTCAAAGATTTTTTTAGTTATTTCGTTTTCTAAAAGGGAAATGGGAGAAATTTTCTTTGACAATAGTTCTTTAACGGCATTGGATCCAGTCACTGGATCAATCTGCACAGGCCCTAATAGCCCTATGCTATTGTATTACATTCTCAGATACACAGCACTACTTATATTTAACCAATTTTAAAAGAAGTAGTTATGTTATATTTGTGGCTATTAAGAAATTAAATATCAGAGACGAACATCAAACCATCGAAATAGCATTTTATTTTGTTACTTTTTATCAACTGTGTGCACTCTATTTACGTAGCTTAGGGCCTGTTTCACCACTTCTGGGTAAGTTCTTGTTAGCTTATACGACAGATTAGTTTGACATATTTTGTATGAAATTATGTCAAAATATCTGTCGGATAAGCTAACAAGAACTTATTCAGAAGTGGTGAAACAGTAGGCCCTTAGTAACTTATTACTTATTAATCTGCAACTTTATCTCCGAGTCATCCCCAGTATGCCCCGACATTGTTCCCTGGATGCATTCCATGAGACTGTCTTCTAAATAGCTTAAAGTTATTGTCTCCACTTAAGGAAGGTCTTTGTTAGTAGCTTTACAGGTATTAACATTAGCAGACGATATTATTTTAGCTATGTAGGTACTTTATATACGGCATTTGCATTTTGCATTTTGCATTAGTCATAATATAAATAACTAGTGTTTTCCCGCGACTTCGTCCGCACAAATTATATACCAGATTTTAAGTCAGATCATAAGCTATCAAACAAAAAAAGTTTCATCAAAGTCGGTTCAGTAGTTTTTGCGTGACGCGCGAACAAACAAACCAACTAACAATTTTGTCAATAGATGGCGATGCACGTCATTTAAATCGCGCTATCGTTTGTTATTTGAATTTAGATGAAGTGAACCGCTACTTTTTTATTCCTCATAATTTTACGGTTTTATAATAGTTAAGATGCAAAATACCATTTTCAAATGATGATAGCACTTTATTTGCAAAACCTCATACACCCCAACTGATTTATAACAAAATAATTAGATTGATACAGTAGAAAGTTAAAATTTAAACTTTATTTTGAGGCAAAAATGATTTGTTATTATTTCAGCAATTAATAAAAGCGCTAAATTGCTTGGATACATTTTAAGAATCTTGTTTTGGTAGTAAGTAGGGTGAGTGTGCCCGAGCGGTGGGTTGAGATAGACTTTAGTAAATTTAAAATTTTACAATCAAATTACTTAGTAATTAATATTTTGAAAAAAATTACCTACGTTGAAACCATGATAATTCGATTCTGCTCTTGATTCTAAACAAACTACTTTCTAGTTTTGCGTTAATTCATTAACACGTTGTAGTCCAAAAGCTCCATATAGATTTACCTACTACGCCTATTGAGATTCTTTTTAGGGTTCCGTACCCAAAGGGTGAAAACGGGACCCTATTCATAAGCCTACGTTGTCGGTCCGTCCGTCCGTCCATCCGTCCTACCTATTTAGGGTACGAGTCGAGTACTTAACCCGAATCGTTTTTTTTTAAATAGTTTTTTGACAGACAGACACGTGGATACAAACAATAGAGAAGACATGTGCAAAGGATGGGCTTGAAGAAATTTCCAGCAGACTGTGACAGTACCTACCTAACAATTTGCAAGATTTTTTTACTTTCCATACAAAACCCACGGGAAGAACGGGGCGGTTCATTCTAAGCCGGAACCACACGTCATGCACACACACCAAAAACGAACGGAAGGCAAACGATATTACCTACACTGCATTATGGAACAAACTCCGCCAACATTAATTAGCTAGCACCCACGCTGCAGGCTGCCAACAAAACTTTCCTACCAATTTCGTTAGCCATCCCAACAATCATTTTACACTTCTCACATAGAATATTTGCATTGCTGATGTTGAATTTCAGACGAAGACCACAGAACACTGAAAACGACTACCGCTCCTTTCAAGGTGAAAATTACAGTGAGGAAATAGCATCTCGTATTGTCTATAAATGCATGATACTTTATGTATCGCAACGAATTAAGCTGCTCGTTTAGTAGTCTCCCAACTGTGCCAGTAGTAGTCATAATTAAAAAACACATGTTACAAGTGCCCAATTGTGCTATAAATTTGCAAAAATCGTCAATAGCAAGATTAGAAAGCTATTGTGTAAAGTGAGATATATCTTTAAGTAATTGCAGGACTTTATTATTTAAGACTTTTTGTCGAGTCGCGCTGCAAGTCTGACGGTGGACGGCTCGACGGTACCGTGTTCTCTTCATTTTGTAACGCTCCAATTCGTTCTTGACTATAGAATAATACTTGAGATTAAAACACAAAGATTTCCGTGCTAGGCTTAAGCTACCGGTTATTAAATAAGACTAAAAAAGATTTAGTACTATCTTTTAACCGCTTCCCACTAACAAAAAGAATGTAACTCACTAGGTAGGTACATTATAAATACAAATACAAAATTATTTATTCGTGAACACAGGAGAGTCTGAAGTTCTATACTAATAACTGGTCGTGACCGATATCCAGAATGTATGAAACGTGCAATTAGTACTCATGTTCAGTGCACGTTTCGTAATAACAACAGATAGCTGGTACTAGCTGGATGACGAAAGCCAAGGTCGATAGCCTGATGATGATGATGAATGTATACTATAGTAGAGCACATTATGGACTCTCACTCACCGTTTATGTCGAAACATGTCCCGTCGAAAACTCTGCAAGTTGTGGGCGCGCGTCGGTTTTAGTATCCTTTGCTCTGTGGTGCAGACACAAGCAGGCGGGCGGGCGGCGGGGGGCGGAAACGCGGGCGCCTTGTAAACATCCGCTTGCGTGCTTTATTGCGCAATAACTGTGTTTCTACTTTAATTATTGCATTGACGCGGTTTTACATTGCGGTACATTGTTGCTCTTTAACGCGGTGGGATATTCGAGCTCTTTATAAATTGAGGACATTTATAGGTTTCGTGCGATAAGGAAAACAATTTGCACTCCTTCCTCCGTCCTCATTCTCCTGATTCGGATCATCAAGGTGATTCAAACGAAATGGGGTGAAATCATCAAACTGGACAACTTTCTCTAAGGGACCCACATAGAAATCGCAAAAAAAAAATTGTGTCATACATTTAAGTCGATAAGGTTATCAGTTTTGTATGGTACAGCTGACCTTTGTTGTAAGATCAATATTTGGAATCTCTCTCTTTTACGTTGCTGCATAAAAGTAAAACATCCCTGAAAAGTTTCGACGAATACAAATGTATTATCATCCATCTATCCCGACCTACTGACCGAATTATCCCGATACAGATGCTCCATATATCTATTTATCTTTTTATGTTATCCGTCTGTCGTCTGACCTCTCCGAAGGCATCGAGTATTTATAGACTAAGAGATAAGTGTACTTTTTGCAACCATCAGCAGCAAGGCTGATTCAGTGTTTATGTGGTGTAGAGCATCTGTGTGATGGGGATGGACCAGGTCTGCCTGCATAACTTCAGTCGGTTTAGGAGTTACAGACGTTTAAAGGTCTGGAAAAAAATTACGATCCACAGCAAGGCTGATCGTATGATATTATTGTAGTATGCACTGTAGCTATGCGAAAAGTACAAAAACTGACTTGAACTGCCAGTCGGTTTAGGAGATACAGCCGTTCAAAGGTCAGACCTTTGAACGTCAGTAACTCCAAAACCGACTGATGAACCATGCCAGTTTTTATACTGTTCACATGGCTACAGTGCATACTACAATAATATCATACGATCAGCCCTGCAGCTGTTCGTAATTTTTTTCCAGACCTTTAAACGTCTGTAACTCCTAAACCGACTGAAGTTATGCAGGCAGACCTGGTCCATCCCCATCACACAGATGCTCTACACCACATAAATACTGAATCAGCCTTGCTGCTGATGGTTGCAAAAAGTACACTTATCTCTTATAATATTAGGTACCTACGTTCGTATTTTCTCAGCATTCATAATGCTAACCTCTTGTCAGTGCGAGCCTGTTTGTTTAAAGTGTCTAAGGTCTTGGCTTTTTAGGGTTTCAGGATAGATGATGTATAAATCACAATCAGAAGTATTTATTTGCTGAAACATTTTGGAAGGTAAGTAGGAGAAGTAAGTCCTCACATTTCACCATGATATGGCATGCAAATTTAAAGTTAAGTTTCATACATTTATACAAAGTCAAAAACTAAACATGATTAAATTAGATTTAAGTAAATTACTTTCACATTAGTCATGTCAAAATTAGTGGCATTATAAAGTGATAATAATGAATGATAATTAGGTATGAAGTGTAGGCATTTCCACTAGAAGAAATTAGGAGGAATATTCTAAGCCAGAAACTATACGGCACAGACCCGATTTATTAATTTCCAATCAAAGCAAAGTCGTCAATCTTATTAGAATAAATGCATAAACACATTTTTTTTTACTAACAATAGGCCAAGTTTCTCTATTACCTACTATCGTAGATTACACACCGAGGACAGGAAAGTAGGAAAGGCTTTCTTATTTACTGTCCGAGGTTAGTATACTATTTTTCTTCTCGACGGAGGTGAAAGCGACAACTTCGTTTATCGCAGCGGGACGATAATTCGGTATGTCAAGTTTTTTTTTGACTTCATTTTTATATTTTTTACGGAAAGAAGACATAATTTTAAGATACCTATTTCATTCTTATTGCGATTCATCGAGTTTATCAATATAAATTTAATATTTAAATTATTTTGATCTGTAATCTCTAAGTGCAAAAATGGTGGAGAGAAAATAATTCGAACTCCATGGAGAAAAACTACCTACAGCTGTATTTAAAAAAATTAAAACCTGCCTCCTCTTTCTAACTCTATGCTGGAAAAAGATACGGCAACATCAAATGTCAAATTCTGACATTGTGAAAGTATTTTTTTTCTTAATGGCCGGTTATTTTAAGTTGATTTTATGTTTACCAAGGAGTTCACAGGTATGCCAGTGACGTCACTGCACGGACCGAAAAATGACGTTATTTTATTAAAAATATCTGTAATCCTTTCATTTTAAAATCTCTGACATAGAAAATATGATTATTGAGACAATTATCTCGAAATGGTTTTCGATTCAGCCCTCCAAAAAAAAACTTGACATACCGAATTGACGCTTTACGTCCGGAGGGATGAAAACACTTTAATGGACTAGGTAACTGTCTGAAATAAAGAATTATTTAATTTAATATACTTAATTAAATAAATAAATAAATAACGCTCACAGGCACATACATTGTAATGATCCCAAACTAAGCACGTACTAAAGGCTTTTATTATGGAAACCATACAACACGGCACGAACATAATAATATAACATCCATGACCGAACCGGGATTCGAACCCAGGACCCTGGTTTGGCAGTCCGGCGTGGTAACCATAACACCAACCGGGTCGTCAAACCGGGCAAATTAAATTTAAATCAAATCAAAATTAACTAAAAAAACACGAATATTACGTCATATTTGCAATACTTATCTAAGATTGATTAAAAAACAATGGATGACAGTTTCCTCGATCGATAAATATTATTTTAATAGTTTTAAGATTTGTTTTTCAAAATGTTGTTGCCGAATGTAAAATTTGACTAGCATTTACACTTTTTTACCCTAATTGAATTGTAAAATACATTTTACTTTGTTTATTGTTAAGGATACCCAATCGTAGACCACGCGTATCAGGCTTGCCTCGTTTTTGGTCTACCGTTTAAATGTAATAGTTGTAAGTAATCAAAAGTTTAAAATAAACATTATCTTATCTTATCTTATCTTATTAGTTTAAAATCAATAGTTACGCTATTAAAACTTCTCAGACAAATCGATCGTTGAACGCCTAAAAGCAAAGGTCTCCTTTCAATAATGAAGGTGAGAGGGTGGCGAGCCACAAACGTAGCGCCAATTTATAACGCCACTTTGTAAAGTCGTGTGAAGCTAAATATGCCACATAGTAGCATATACCTGTATGCTACTATGTAGCAGATATTTGGTGTAAGGTGCTATTCGATTTAGTTATCTTGGATATCACGACAGCCGTTCTAAAAATATATGAGTGTTTCAAATCACTCTGTTTCTGTTATTTAAAGTTGCCTTAAAAATATATTGCTATCTGAAACAGAGTATAGTACCTACCTACTTAGTATTTTTATAAGTTTTTAAGACTGTTGTATCTTAAGCGCCTATATCCGTATTTATTAACAGAATTAAGGGTTTCACCGTAGCTGTATTTAGCTAAATTGAGTCCATTATTTCGGGACGTGTCCGTCCAGAAAAACTTATTAGATTAGCAGCAGCGGGCTGAAATATGCGGGACGGTGTAGGGCTGTGGCCGTCGGATTTAATCTGGGTTCGGTCTGTTTTTTTTTGTTAAGGGTCGGCACTACCCTAATCGGGCAAAACAGGGTTCGGCGTTCCGACTTTTGAGGATAGTAAATAGCTATATTTAGAAACAAAATTAATACCATCGCTTCTTTAAAAGATGAAGTACAAGATGAACAAAAAAAAATTGAGTAAAATTGTGTAGTTACATCAGAAAGTAATCGAGAATTTCATGAAAAACTCTAGAATAGCACTGCCGCGTTCCGAGTCCTGTGATTTAGTGAAACAAAATAAAGCAACAAAATATATTTCGAATCAATGGCAAAACATCAAAGAATACTTTAAACAAATCAGTTTTTCGATACGACTTCTAGTTTTTTTGTATTTTGTTACCAAAAATCACATATTTTTTTGGACGTTTTCTTCATACAAATTACTATGGGCCGTCAATCGTTCGAAATCATTGCGAATAGACCGGTGACCGGCAACACCCAACCCTGTCTTAGATGATTAATGAACCAATCCATATTTAGCTAAAGTAGGCAAAGTAACTAATAAAAAACCGGGCAAGTGGGTATCGGGCCACATGCAGTATAGGGTTCCGTAGTTGCCCGTCACGATATGTGGACTTAGAAGTACATTTTATAAATTGGTCGACTATTACTCGTTAATTTTTGTCCCCATTATTATAACGGAGTTATGTTGGTGTGGTTGTTATGAGTTTCGGTACTACTGGTGAAACGCGGATGTTCTAAGGTTTCAGAATATATCTGACTACCCTCTCGGGGAATATAGTCGTGAGCATATGCTATGCTATGCCATTATTATAACAGAATAACTGTAAGTTTATTACTATTGTTACTAGCAAACTAAGGATTGATAATCTGAAATCATCATCATCATCGTCAGATATGTTTTAAATAAGAATGGAATAAGAGTGAATTCTGTACCGTAGTAGGTAACTCAAACGATTGACTTCGAAAGTCATTTGCACGACAGAATTTTGCGCGATAAGACATTGCGCGACACAAGAAAACACAAAGGAATTTCACAAAAGTTACTTTCCGGGCACTGTTTGGTAGTTTTTGGTTATTTTGGAATTTATGGTAGTTTTTGAGTCTTTCGGTAGTTTTTCGTAAATTTTCGTACAAAAGTAACCAAAAAGTTATTTTTGAAGATTTTCGTACTTTTCGGTAGGTAGTTTTTGGTTATTTTGGTAGTTTCTACTTTTTTTTCGGTAGATTTTCGTACCTTTTGGTAGATTATTGTTATTTTGGTAATTTTTCGTACTTTTTGGTAGTTTATGGTTAATTTGGTACTTTGTGGTTCATCTCATTAATTCATTTCATTTATTTACCTTAAATTGTAGGTAGGTACATAAGTTACAGATGGTAAGTACAGAGTACCTATTAGTCACACTACAATATAATTTATATACATTAAGAAAAAAACAGATTTAAACAATAGGTGCCAGACAATAACTTAACTGCCACCTTTCACTACTACAATTAAATTAGTTAAATGTTATAAAATCAGTTCAATGTGATTAGTTAAAAATTATAATAACCTATTGAGGTACAAATAATCGGTCTGCAACACATTTTTTTCTACTCAGATTGATGCCTGTTTGTTTACTTATACTGAAGAAACTAATTAAAGTCATAGGTACACTGTTCGATTAATATATCTTTAACCTTCTTCAGAAATTTCTTGTCGGCTTTAATGTCATCTGGCATTTTATTATACACAAGAACAGTATTCGACTTTATTTTATAGTCCTTTGCATCGATGCTAGTCGGTAATTTAGTACCAGTAGCTCATTTTTGCGAGTTAAATTTGATCTCTTGCTTCGGAATACTACGGGGTATCGTCTCACGATTTTGCACAGATCGAGGATATACAAAGCTGTCACAGTGAGTAATTTAAAGTCGGTAAACAAAAAAAAAAAAAAAACAAGGCTCGGCATGACACCCTTACTGACTGAAATCCGCTTACGATTCGAATGCACCTCTTTTGCAAAACAAATATTTTATTTATTTATGTCAACAGACCCACCCCGTAGCCATGCCGTCAAGAACTCTTTTGTTTTTATGGAACTTTTTGGTAATTTTCATTTTTCTATCAAATATTACCAAAAACTACGAAAATCTACCAAAATAACCAAAAACTAAAAAAAAACTAAACTAGGTACCAAAAACTACCAAAACCTACCAAATGAACCAAAAACTACCAAAAGAACCTAAAGAACTATTGACATTGTACTAATTTTTTTTTTCTTTAAAATTACTTCTTGTTAATATTGCTGTGCCCTTTCAGGGTTCATGTAACCACTTTAGCTACTAAGTAACACCTATATGTTCTTGTGTCGCACAATGTCCTTCAGCGTGACCAAAATTACTGCTGAAATCTACCAAAATCTACCAGTCCTGTTTCAAATTCTACTTAAATTCTACCAAATAATATTTATGTCGTTACAGATGATTAAAATTTAATATAAAACACGTTTTTGTACAAAATATTATAAATTTTATCTAAACGCTCATCATTACACATGTTATTTTCGCATTTTTGTATAATTTTTATTGGTTTTCATCATTTTGTAACATGGATGCTTCAATTTTCAAATAAATATTAAATTTGGTCGTCCCTATGCAAGTTTAAATTTAGTACAGTTTTCTGTGTCTCATAAGCAGAGTCCGAAATTTTGGTAGCACTTTTAATATGTCAAGGGGATTGCACGTTTATTGACTTCCGATTGTGTCGATATACCTACGGGTAATTATTTATTACTGCGGATAACTCCAGCATCACGTATTCTACTCATCAAACTGAACAACTTTCACTATGGGGCCAACTTCAAAAGAGCGATAAAAAAATCAGCTGTCCTATACAAAACTGCAGTAGGGTACATATTCGACTCAAATGTATGGAACAGCTGATTTATTTTCGCTATTTTGAAGTTCGATACATGCTGAAGTTATCCGCAGTGATATAAAATATACCCGTATATCGACATTATTGGAAGTCGATAAACATGCAATCCCTTTGACATATTAAAAGTGCTAGGTACCAAAATTCCAACTCTGCTCAGAAGCCCTCTTTTGTAAAAAAAACAACATTAGGCGATATGATTAATATTTGCTATACTAGAAGTGAGTTCGGTGGCGCGTTGCGATGGACTCTCAATCAAGAGGTCCGAGTTCGAATCCGCACGGACAACATGCCACCTACCAATGAGTTTTTCTAACTTATGTACGTATTACCGACTGCTCTCTAATGGTCAACGAAAATATCGTGAGGAAACCTGCATATGCAGACGAAGAAATTCTGATGTATATGTGAAGTCTATCAATCCGCATTGGGCACGCGTGGTGGACTAACGCCCAAACACCCTCCTAGAAGGTAGGCCTGTGCCCTGCAGTGGGACGTAATTATAGGCTGTTGATTATGATCATGGTGTACTAGAAGTTCCGGAAAACTTGCAAACCCTGCAATCGTTTTCTCAGCCATTTGTATTGCCAGCTTAGATTTTATTAGCCTGAATCCTTGCATTTTTAAATACATTAAAATTTTCGAATACCCAATTTCTACTAAAATCTACTAAACAATTTTGCCCTAAATCTACCAATAAAGAAATAATCTACTAAAAGTGGTAACACTGATGTCCTTTTGCGCAAATGTTTTTGAAGGCAATCGTTCCAGTCACTGCAAAATTAATTTTTATTCCGTGCTTAAAATATTATATCTGACGATGATTATGATGATAAAAGATTACAAACCCTTAATTTGCTAATACCAATAATATTAAACTTATAATAATGTAATTATTCTGTTATAAGTTTTAATTTCTTCTGCTTCTAAACTTAAAATTATTATAATTTTAAGTTTTTTTTAAGCCTTGGGACCCATCCTATCCTACCACCAGGGGTGATCTTTGATCAGTCACATTAGAGGTCCATCACGGTACTGTACTGTTGCTGTAAATATCAATTTCGACCTACGGCTCTCAAATCCAGATGCTGCAGGAGCATTGCCACGCACAACCAAACATTCAACATTAATTTAATGTAGTAAAAAGTAAAGCCTTCCGGGTAGTAGGTACCCTAAATTCGGTCGGACCTACGAACCTGCCAGGATAGGGTCGGCCGACCAGACTTTTTAGGCCTTACTAATTGGCCTCTAGACCAACAGACTAGTTACGTCCTTTAAATTCAACTAATAAAATGTAATTCAACTAGTAAAATGTTGTGTCACCAGGTAGGGTTCTTTTTTCTTCACACCAGTAAACGTGCCAGCCAAGCTGCGCCGCGCGCTGCAACCGACCAAGTTTTTTGCAAGAAATTTATTATCAAAAGCTATCAAATTGATTTGTTCATTAATCTTATAACATAGGGTTGAGTGTTGTCGGCCACCGGTCTATTTCTTTTGACAGATATGTCAAACGGGCCGTAGGTAGTGCCGACCCTTAACATTTTGTTATGTTTGGGGTGAGGATTACAGTTTAGTATTCAGTATTGGATAGTTTGCTATTTTTGTATTATGTTACCTATTTTTTAATTTGTAAGCTTCTGTATAGTACAAGCCTATTACATAGTAAAATAAAGTAGTAAGACACAAAAGTGGTCGAGATACATTATTATTACAGAGGGCTATCTATTTCAGATACAAAACATTTCAGACACTTGTATGAAATAAGTATTTCACGAATTGATTTATATTTTGATTGCAACCCGTTACCGAAAGGGTGTGATGGTAATTGAAATAATTAAAATAATTGTCCAACATCAGGATTTTTATCAACATTACGACTGGCAACCCTATAGCCGAGTCATTAGTCAGGATTGCCCGAGATAAATAGACGGGTGAATAAAAAAAAGTAACAATGGAAGTATATTGTTTCATTGTCAGCTACCATTGACATGTTTTATCCTCTGATTAATTGCTGTTCTGATAAAATAATAGATTTTCTAAATCTCCTTTACGTACCTACCTAATGTATATTTTTGCTATTTTACGCTATACTTGAATGCGAGCAGGGGGATCCTATAAGGATTAGCCCAATTAAATAAGGATTCAACCTCGAAATGAGAGATAAAAAACCCGACTGCATAAAAAACTATTAACTGAAAAGATAAAAACAAGCTCCTTAAATCAGCTATAATAACTTTGTTTGAGCAAATTAATACAATTTGAATGTTATTACTTATTAGGTAGGTAGGTATCGCAAACGGGGACAAAGAAAAATTACCTATTTGTTGGTTATTGGTTTGTCCCCGCCTGCAATACCTACCTACCTAATAAGTAATAACATTCAAATTGTATTAATTTGCTCAAACAAAGTTATTATAGCTGATTTAAGGAGCTTGTTTTTATCTTTTCAGTTAATAGTTTTTTATGCAGTCGGGTTTTTTGTTTTTCTAAATAATTTAGTTTATTTCATACTTTTTAGTCTTGTGTCAAAATGGTTGCATAAAAATACTATAATATATATATATTTGGAATCTGCTCTTCACCAGCTTTCATTTGATACCCATATAGTATTTTTTTACGAAAAAAATTGGATTCTCCCCCCTCTCATTTTTAATTCGCATACGCCATATTAAAATAATGTACCCTATGACACTCTCACGATTTTTACGAATCTAACGACACCTCATACGTTAAAATCCATCAAGCCGTTTAGGCTGTAGCGCGTGCCAAAGAAATAGACATACAAACATACATACATACATACATACATACATACATACATACATACATACATACATACATACATACATACATACATACGCTCGAAAAACATAACCCTCCTTCTGTCGCAGTCGGGTAATAAATACTTAAATCTTTTCTAAAATGTCACCCTAAAATTATTCTTATCAAAATATAATGTTTATTTATCTAAAATCATTGTTGCAAGTTCGAGTTGGAACCCTGACTCCCAACATTGACTTCAGGAGTCATGGTTATAAGAGTCTACCCATCAAACTGAACAACTTTTACTACAGGAGCAAACAGATAGCAAAAAAAATCTGCTGTTTTATGCAGTTGAGTCGAGAAGATAGACATTGCAGTTTAGTATGGAACAGCAGATTTTTTTTCTATGATCGGTTTGCTCCCATAGTAAAAGTTGTTCAGTTTGATGGATAGACTCTCAGTTTAAACGGATGCCAATGATTTTTTCACCCTGTAGGCAGTACCTAGAGTTTCGGGCCACTCCGAACTGTATGATCGTGAATCATGCGTACGCTCACACACTTTATGATTTACAATACAAGTGTGGATATCAATTACTTCCACCTCGCAAGTCGCAACCCTCGCGAGTAAATCATCCAAGTAGACCCAGCAGGTCGTCTAGATAAGATCTAGGCTATAGTGCTCGTTAAACGTAACATATTAGCCAGGCAAGCCGCCTCCGGACTCCGTACCAGGGCTGTCATTTTTCGTCGTTCAAACTGTGAAAAAGGGCTACATTTGAAAATTTTTGCATGTCAGAAAAGAGCTAGATTCGGGGCATAGAGAAATTACACGCTACTCCATGATTCGGGGCAACATTTTTCTCCCGTAAATAGTCAAATGAAGTCCTTTAAATAGTCTTATCAGACTTTCCGAAACCTATCTATCAGTTGATTTAAGTCAGTCGAGTCGTAGGTCCCTAGTAAAATTAAAGATAACACTTTATAACGCGTTCGTATTTGAATCTCCCGAACACTACTTTCGACAACAATATTATATTATTTTTCAAATCCTAAACACGAATACTGCTGCTTTATCAAATCATTAAAAGCGCTAGATTCTCCGCTGGGCGCTAAATTCTAAGATACGGCGCTAAAGACACAAAAAAGCGCTAGAAGCGCTGAAGCGCTGAAGCGCTAAGGCGGCAGCACTGCTCCATACGGTCACAGAGAATGATAGCGTGAATTATTGTTGATATGACCGTGTTACAATGGCATTGTGTTTGGAGAACTATGCGGATGCAATGAATGGGAACATTAGAGGAAGTGTTGGCAGCGTTTAGACCATACAAACTTATTTTCCTGTTTCCTCCCTGGAAAATGACACTAGAGCATATCTGGTTTACCATCTTTGTAACTTCCTTATTCGTAAATTAATTACTATAAGTATTAGGAACCTTATAAAATGACTAAAATTTATTATGATTACTCTAAAAAGACAGATACACTCGACAACAATAAAAACGGGTCACCAACAACATAGACCTTAATATATCGGAAACTAAGAATGGTAGCTTATTTAAATAAAAAGCATTTTACAGACAATTTAATACTACTTCTTAAATTAATACAATTTCTGGTTGTTATAAAGTAATGCCAATGAAAAAAGGCTAAAACCTAAGTAAATGATTTTTTGAAAATGAATTTTTTAGTATTCAACATTTATTATTAATGCGGTAATTTTATCACTCACATACACTAAAATATAGGGAAATGTTATATCTGTGACAAAAAATTTTAAATTTTTGGTCTGCGATAGAATTGACGCATTTGTATTTATGTATTTTAAAGCCTGACCAGAAATATAAAAAACCTCGCCATGTTGCGGAAAATCATTGGAACTAATTTTTGTACTTGGAACACTAACATTAAAGTTCACAGTCGATTGCAGCGCCCCCAATCCAGGTTTTTTATTTTCCTGGTCAGTCTTTAATTAAGTCAAACAAATGAAAACTAAAAATGTTATGAATTAATTTAAGAAGTATTAAATAGTCTAATGAAATACTTTTTAAGTGAATAAGCTATCATTCTTACTTTCCGAGATATTCAGGTATGTTGGTGACCCGTTATTTTTGTTGTAGAGTGTAGACAGCAAAAGGAGATAATGTTTGTAGAATCAAAGAATCGTTATACGTATCTTATCAAGCAAGCCAGCAATACTTCGACTCAATGGGATCTTTTGTGTTGAACCCTATATAGGGTCTAACTTAATATGCTGACACTTTTTTAAGGGGATGTTCAGACCATCACACTGAACAACTTTCTCTATGGGACCAACATCGAAATCGCGAAAAAAAAATCTGCTCATCCATACAAAACTGCAAACCTACTCGAGTCAAATGTATGGGTCAGCAGTTTTTTTTTTTCGTGAATTCGATGTTGGTCCCATAGAGTAAGTTGTTCAGTTTGCTGGTCTGAACATCCTCTTAAAAAAGTGTCAGCATATTAAGAAGGACCCTGTATATTTAATTCTTCACCCTTCAAAAACGTGGTAAATAAGGGAGGCAATTCCGTTCAGGAGAAGAAACCTGTAATTTCCCCGTCTTGGATTAACCATCTCCCAGGAGGCACTTGCGTTTAGCTGCCAAGACATCACAGTCACAGAGGATAATAATATTATGTTCCATTGTTTCTTCCTCCTCTCCGCACGCTCGGCACCTGGTGTCCTGATGGCTTTATTTTGTGCATCATCGTGCCGTGGCGTAGTTAATTCGTAAATAGTTATCTATAAATAGAGCATTCAATTTAGTTTTAAACTTTCTTTATGGTAAAGTACTTGTTCTATTCTGATTTGAATCTTTTAAAATGTTGTGTTAATATTTTAATAGGTAACATTGTAGCTGTTACTAGGTTCGTTATAAAAACGTCAGCAATTACCATATCGCATGTTAAAACTGATTTATTATACATTACCATTTTGAAGTCAGAAAATGCTATACAATACTCTGGAACAATTATGGCGATGTACTTTATCATCGAATCATAATATTCGTCTACTGATTGTATTTCAATGTTTATATAAGTAAACCATCTACTTCAGTGTTATTTCAAAATAACATCCGAGTTAATTGGTCAAGATTTGGTTCAATGGTGATTTTGGCGGGAAAGTGCGCGTGCTTCCAAGTTCACCCACACATTGAATTTTTACTGAACACAACGGCTGTAAGGGCTAGATCCCATTGCCTTTCTTAAAGGAAGGAGAATTAAAAAATATATATGGATTGTCGCGTCGCCCGGCCGGCGCGCAACCGCGCATGTGCAGCTTGCAGACTCGTGAACATAACCTATTTGCAAGTATTTACTTACAAAATTATTGGCTTAATAATTCAATTTGCTACGGATTCATTAACTAAAGTGCCGTGTAATTTATTGTACCAACTGTTAATATCGTTTTACTTTAAACCTTTAAACAAGCGCAAATGAGGAAATTACGAAAGTACGTAGTCAAAAATAAGGGAAGGAATGTACAATATTAACTGCTGATTTGGAGGGGGGGAGGGGCGTGGGGGGGTGGGGGGGGGAGGGGGGCTACCCCTCGGTACCACTCCCCCCCCGCGGAGATGCATGGTTTCCGAGATATTCATGGTTAAAGTTTGAGGTTATAACGGTATCAAACGTCACTTTTCTGCTGATTTGGGGGGGAGGGGAGGGGAGGGGGCGTGAGGGGGGAGGGGGACTACCCCTCGGTACCTCCCCTCCCCCACTGAGATGGATGGTTTCCAAGATATTCATGGTTAAAATTTGAGGTTATATGGTTAAAGGTTGGGTTGAGGAAACCCCCCCTTTTAAACAAAAAAATTAAGATTTTTTAGTATACTAAAGCTTAAAAGGGGGTGAGAGGGGGGTTCAGTAAAGGGGGAGGGGGATTGTTGCAAGTCGAAACGTGTTTGCTCCGCTACGCTCCGCTGCGCTCCGCTTCGCTCCGCGATTCTATATTGCACTACTTACTTCTGTCAAAAAGGGGCCGGGCCTCCGCCGCTCCGCTTCGCTCCGCTACGGCCAATGCCAGTACAGAAAGGTTTTTTGGAGTATTGGACTTCTGGGGTAGACTTGGGGGACCCCCCCTTACCCCCAATTTGAGTTGTAGTATACTAAAATCTTAATTTTTATATCACTGCGGATAACTTTACCATGTATTCTACTTATCAAACAGAAAAACTTTCACTATGGAGCCAACTTCGAAATCGCGAAAAAAAAATCAGCTGTCCCATACATTTGAGTCAAATAGGTACTGCAGTTTAATATCGGACAGCACATTTTCTCGATTTTTAAGTTGGCTCCATAGTGAAAGTTGTTCAGTGTGATTAGTAGAATACATGCTGAAATTATCCGCCGGGCTGCGTTCAGAACCTTTGGGTGCGGTTGTTCTTCTCGCTCGCTCTTATGTGGAGTACGCTTTTCACGGAGCCTCTGAACGGCGTTAGGGCGAAAAGTTGCAATCGGAGTGCACTCTGGGCGCACTCTGGGCGTAGGTTCTGAACGCACCCCAGTGATATAAAATTCACCCTGCATTATAATTTATAACCTTAAACCAAGTATATCTTGGAAACCATCCATCTCAGTGCGGGAGGAGGGGTGGCCCCTCCCCCTCACGCTCCCCCCCCCCCCCAAATCAGCAGAAAAATGACGTTTGATACCTTTATAACCTCAAACTTTAACCACAAATATCTCAGAAACCATGCATCTCAGCCGACCGAGGGGTAGCCCCCCTCCCCCCTCCCTTCACCCCCCAAAATCAGCTATACCTATAACCTCAAATTTTAACCTTGAATATCTTGGAAACCATCCATCTCAGTGGGGGAGGGGAGGTACCGAGGGGTAGCCCCCCTCCCCCCTCACACCCCTCCCCCCCTCCTCCCCCAAATCAGCAGAAAAGTGACGTTTGATACCTTTATAACCTCAAACTTTAACCATGAATATCTCGGAAACCATGCATCTCCGCGGGGGGGGAGTGGCACCGAGGGGTAGCCCCCTTCCCCCCCTTCCCCCCACCCCTCCTTTCCCCCCAAATCAGCAGTTAATATTGTACAGTTGAGCCAAAATAAGTTCGAAGGCTTCCTGCCAGAACGATCTGACTTTGAAATAGTTGAGGAGGATATTCCTACACTAAAGAAAGGAGAATTTCTCGTCCAAGCAGAGTACATAAGCGTGGATCCCTACATGAGATCGTTTGCAAGCAGTCAAACTCCGCCATACGCACAGTTCGGCTTCCAAGTCGGTAAAGTTATAGAGAGCAAAAATGACGAATTCCCCGTCGATAAGTACATAGTATCACATTCAGTTTGGAGCGACTTCGTAGTTCTATCCGGTGATCCGGATGAAATGTTCCACGTTAGACCGTATGAGCCCCACATCGGCAACTTGCCAGTATCATTATCTCTCGGCGCTCTCGGCATGCCTGGCATCACCGCATATCTAGGGTTCCTAGAGATCTGTAAGCTGAAGAAAGGCGATATCGTGTGTGTTACGAGCGCTGCGGGCGCAGTCGGCTCGATAGTCGCTCAAATAGCCAAGCTGAAAGGCTGCACCGTGATAGGATTCACCGGCTCCGACAATAAAGTGAACGTTTTGAAACAGCAGCTCGGTTTGAACCACGCTTTCAACTACAAAACCGAAGCGAACATCAAAGACACATTGAATTCCGTGGCACCGAACGGTATAGATTGCTATTTCGATAATGTCGGCGGGAGTTTGGCTGTTGCCGTAATGGAATGTTTGAGAGAACACGGTCGAGTTGCGAGCTGCGGGTCTATCAGTACGTACGGCGTGGGAACTACTCGGAACAAGTTGCCGAGGCGGTCTTTAAAGATAGAGTCGTTGGGGTTCACGCAGTGGGACAGTGCGATGAAGCTACACGCCATTACTAAGTTGAGAGAATGGATTGAGAAAGGGAACATAAAGGCGAAGGAAACTATTACAAACGGCTTCGAGGAACTGCCGCACGCTTTTGTTCAGATGCTGCGAGGGGAAAACATCGGGAAAGCTATTGTTAAAATTTGATTTTTATTTTTCAACAATAAGATCTATTCTAATAGATCTCGCTGATAAAGGTACTGGTCGAAAACGAAAGAAAAGAGCTGAATTCTGCTTTCAACATTTTTGAATAAAATGTACAATCGACGGGAATGATTTAAAATTGCTACGAAATATATTGTTTGTTTTATTTGTACTTTACGCACACACTCCACTCTAGTACAAATATTTAACCCTTACGGGATTCAAAACCGGGACCCTCCTCGGCCCAGCAAACAGGTTCACTACCCAAGCAGTAGTTGGCTGTACCTAAACATTTTTGCTAAAACGTATGTGAGCATTATTTTATGATGGGATCTTATACTTTAAATGACTTCCATCTTTGAAAAGAAAGTATTGTTGGCAGAAATTAAAAGGGTTTATGTTTGCCCCGGAGCGATGTGACCTTTATTCTCGACGAGGAAACGCCTTTGAATGCTTTCTGAATAAATTACACAGTTAAGTAGATGGTTTATTTTCAAAGAGATTGAAATACAATCAGTAAACGAATAATTATCCGCTGCCTCCGTGGTCTAATGGTTAGAGCATTGGGCTTTTGACACGGTGGTCGTGGGTTCGATTCCCACGGGGGGCACCTAGTGAAATGTCACTTTGTGCGTTTTTCCCCAGTTGGTTAGGACATTGCAGGCTGAGTCACCCGATTGTCTGAAAAGAAAGATGATTCCGTGCTTCTGATGGCACGTTAAGCTGTTGGTCCCGGCTACTATCACTGGTGGTAGTAGTCGTTACATAAAAACCACGTCAGAGGCCGTAAGGTGGTTTGAATAAACTCTGACACCAGCAGTTTTTCAAAATCATACGAGCGGTTCGGCAGTAGAAAATGTCAGAATTACTATGGAGATTATGCAACTTTCTACTGCCGAACCACTCGTATGATTTTCAAAAATCGCACTGCAGGGCTTTATGCAGCCCACTCGATAAGAAGAAGATTATCCGCTTCGAAGCTAAAGTACCTGCACGATGTTTCCAAAGTATTTTATCGCATTTTTGGGGTTGCGTACCCAAAGGGTAAAAACGAGAACAAACCTACGTTATCCGTTTGTCTGTCCTACTTGTAAAGGGCTGTATCTTCTGAACCATAATAACTAGACGGGATTGAAACAAATTATAAAGCTTTTTGTAGTATGACCAGTTAGAACTTTTTGATGGTGTGACGAGTAGTTGCCGAAATCTTTTTTTCAACGTTTTTCTTCTTGCTCTATCGTAAAAACGTTAATACATACAACCGTTTAACTTGGTGTAATTAATGTTCAAACTCTACAAGTATAACAAGGCACTTTGTACTAATATTTCATTTCGTTTAAAAGATGTGTGTTGTAGAGTTTTGCATCGAATTTTTCTACAACGGACCAACTACAACCGCGGTGGTAGAGTCAAAAAATGGCATCAGAAAGCTATCATTACTGAGTTTGAGTTGAACATAGTAGTTAAGATGTAGAAGCGGTATCGCTTTCATCAATGTATTTCTCTATGGGACCAACATTGAAATCGCGAAAAAACAATTTTTATATCCCATACCTACATATTTTAGCTCTAGTCGATTTGTAGAGTATAAGAACTAAATTTTTTTTTCTCGATTTCGATATTGGTCCCATAGTGAAAGTTGTTCAGTTTGATGGTCTACACCTCCCCCTTAAAGGTTTATTTTGTATTTTTGTAACACCTTGTATAACAGTTTCGTGTTTGTCTGAGGAGGTACGCCTTAACCGGTGAAGATAGAACCATGAAATGATAATTTGATTCTACATAAAATTTAAGGAAGCACTAAGGAAGTATTTTTTAAAAATCAACACCAAAAGGGATGAAAATCTAAATCCCCGCGGACGAAGTCACGGGCAAAGCTAGTACCATACATAGGTATTACTCACGCTGGATACCCATTGCAGGTAGGCAGAGATCACCATATCGGCTGCTGCTATGTATTATCGTTTTAGCTCCCGCCCCGACTCAAAAAGAGGGGTGTTATACAAATCGCAAACACTATCAGACTTTAAACGAAGAAGTTTCTTGTAACTAAACAACTAGAGAGTTAGGATCCTATCCGACCCTAAGACCCTAGTTGATTTAGTTCTTGCATAAACGAAATATTCCCGGGTAGTACAAACTTTAATTGTCTACCCATCAAACTGAACAACTTTTACTTTATGGGAGCAAACAGATCGGAGCAAATACTAAACTGCAGTGCCTATATTCGACTCAAATGTATGCAACAACAGATTTATTTTTGCTACGATCGTTTTTATCAGTTTGATGGGTAGACACTTAGTAAAAAGGATGTTTGATATCAATTTTACCCTGTATAAACAAAAACCAAACAAATCAAACAAAAAGAAATCATATCAAAAACCCATCCGGAATCGGAAACACAAACGAATTCTCCGATTCTCAAATCTGTGGCTCATTATTGTCTTTATTTTAGGAAAAGCATTATCGATTAGTCTTACTTGCTGATATATGTATCACCCCCTATAAATATGTTGCTACTTAGAGCGTTGCCTCGTCTGTATCATAGTTAATAAATGCGTCTATTTATAACCGCGCTAACCAATCGTTTCCGCTCCATTGCCAGCTAGCGGCTATACATAGCCACAACTTCACATAGGTGCACATCACAGCGTGGCGTATCAGATTTGCAGAAATCAATAACATTTTATATTTCATACGGAGCCCTCTAGTCTAGAATACAACTAGTAATCCTTATATTTCTTTGAACTACAAAGCATTTAATCTACAAAGCGCTCAAAATATTTATAAAGTAATATTTTCTGAGAAATATTGGTATTTCAAGTTTATCCTTTCCGAAAATGGTTTACCTAATAGATGTAACTACATAAATAAAGTATATTTCATATAACATGGACAACATGAATTTTATGCAGGTCGTTAGGGTTTACAGTTGCATTGCTTTAAGGGATGACTATAAAAAAAAATCCCTGTGAAGCCTATAGGAAATTAGCAAAAAAGTTTTTGGACTTTCCATACGAAATGCAATTGGGTTATCGAAAGTTTGTATGAAAGGACTAAATTTTTCTTGCGAATTTCCTTGTGGTTTCTAGGGTAAGTCGTTTAGTATCATGGGTACAACCACCCTTTAAAGTATTGCAACTGTTTATCTTAACACCCTTTATATTACATTGCCCTCATTTATCAGAGTTGAATAAAAAGAGCTGTTAAAAAACCCAACAACACTAAATCACGTTCAATTAAAAAGCAAAAAATCCCCAAAGCTCAAGAGTTCGTCAAATCAGCGGGCGTTTGGAAAAAGGCGGCTAGAACCGGTAAGAACTGGTAAAAACTAGTAAAAACAGGTTGGGAGCGGTGCCAAGTCCGCAGGCTGGGGATGACGGAGCGGTCCGCCGTGCGAGCGGGACCGGGGGGCGGGTACGATGCTCTTAGATTTATTACTGGCTTTAAACTTCGTGTCATCAAATACATGAAGGATAATACTTGTTCTTTAAGTTGTCGAATTGCAACTTATGGTTTTCTATTGATTTAGGTGAATAGGTTTTAAAAGGTAAAACAGATTTCCTTGTAATCAAGTAGATCTATTCTGATTGAATCTATTATAGTTCAGTCATTTTAGAGTTTCCTTGTATGGACACCCTTAACAATAATACATCTATCGCTGAAACTTTGCAGTGTGATAAAGTAAAGTACTTATACAGATTACGGTTGACAAATAATGTATAATACTTTAGGTTATCACACTGCAAAGTTTCAGCGATAGATGAATTATTGTTAGGGTTAAACCCTAAAATGATTGGACTAATAGTTTTAATGCTCAATGCAGATACGTAAGTAAGTACAAACACACATGCATGAGCCTTTAAGAAGAACATGATTGCATTATGAATTGTGAGTAGTACCCATTACTGCCCAAACCAATTACACCGATGTCATGTCAACTTATGGACATGGGCCTGTAAACTGAAGACAGTTTTAGGAAAAGGAAGATTTGTTAGCCAACTTCGGGGATCATCGGCTCCTTTGCAAGAGATTAGTATAGAGATTACTAGCGACCCGCCCAAGCTTCCCCCGGGTGGGATCTACACTATAAGTACCTACACACAAACCTTTCGGAAGAAATTATCTAAATGACAGTGAAAACCGCATCAAAATCCGTTGCGTGGTTTGGAGGAGTTAGCAGATAAACAGACAGACGCTGAAAGCGACTTTATTTTATACTATGTAGAGAAGATATTGCCGCACGTGAAGAATGGCAATAGTTATATTTTCATGTAGAATGACACAAATTATAAGATCCACCAGCAGCCGGCCTACTTTCTACAGCCAAGTCTTTTGTCGTTCGAGTGCCTTTTACCTGCACTCTAGCTCATTTTATATAGGGTTCTCATGACTGAACCCTTGTTGCTGAGGCATAGGTGTGAAAATTTGGTGTTTTACGGGACGTTTGGAACGAACTGTAGATAAAGAATAGCAAGTCGAAACATTTCGCTAGCTTTTCCTCGTATCACTGCAGTTTGAGGCTGTGTTGCCAAGAGTTGCCGCAATTTTGGGGCTAAATCGTGTGAAAATGTTGCTAAATCATTTAAAATTGTTGGCAATGACAAAGAGTTTACTATATTGAAGTCACGACTAAATTCCTCGACGGCGTAGTGAAGAATACCCCAAATATTTCAATTCAGAGTAGCCGTGTGGTTCGGTGAATGGAACACCCTTATTTCTTCCTGTGGGTAGCGTACGAGGCGACTAAAGGATGGACGAAAGGCTACGGCTAGTCTAGGAGGTGGCCCTCTATATCTTGAAACCATCAATATGTTTAAATTAAGCCTTGTTACAACTGCATGCAAGATAGCTGGTTGTTGTAGCAATAGTTTTGACCACCCCGAAAGGGATTATGGTCGTGAGTTTATGTATTTATGTATATATTTAGAATATACACGTTTCAATAGGTGTACCCAAATTCTGTCTACTAGACCAATAAAGCATTATTGTTAATTAGTTGGTGAAACTGAACCAGGGCATTAATGATAACAGATTGCATTATCAATGTTTATAATTGGTATTGATGATTATAAAATTATTATTATCGTGCGTAAGGTACGCGCAGTGCGCACAGTACGCGGGCTCGGGCGGACATTGACCTCAGAATCATATGATCGAGAGGGGGGTCATTACCACGCAATTGTACCTACTCAGTAACAGATACCAAATGCTTTTCTTAAGTTTCGCTAAGTTCGCTAACTAATTAAATTTAACCTTATGTTATTTAATTGTGAGGTATCTTATTAAATGGTCAAATTTAAGAAGTAGTGTAGCTGAAAATCTTAGTGTTGAGTCAACCTCAATTGTTACTAGGTTTACCAACAAAGTGTCTAAGCTGGCAACAATGGCCTGAAGCCTTGTTGAGTGACTGTTCTTGTAGGTAATGGCTTTTTTCTCTCAGAGTTATTACTTGGAGATAATAATCTGTGCTTTGCCTTTGCAAGGACATCTTTGTTTTGTTTTATACGGTTTTTATTTTAGCTTTGGAGTTTATAGCTGTTTTGTAAGGTAGGATTGTGGACTCTATTACTAAAGGTCGAATTAATTAATAGTTGGTTGATAATTAGAGGTAAAAACTTTTAATTGGCTCAGATTGTACTAAGCATCAACATAACTATTATTCTTTAAAATCACTTCACGAAAATGATGGAGTGGGATCATCTATGATCATCACCTCACGACTATATTCCCCGAGAGGGTAATCAGAGATATTCTGAAACCTCAGGACATCCACGTTTCACCAGTAGACCGAAACTCCGTCCAGTGTGACAGGGGGTGAGTCCGTCGCCACTCGTCGTTTGGGATCATTACAATCCAAAATTACAATGTGTGTGCCTGTGAGCGTTATTTATTTATTTACATTATGTATGACACAAATATTTTATTATCTTTATGTTTTTACGTTACTCGTAAATGATGACCTACATTACATATTAGTAGGTACCTAATAAAACTAATAACTCACAAAAACTAATTATAAAATCATCCATAACCTTCCTAAAACAGTTATTTTAATTTAAACCCCTTATCTTCTACTACCTGGGGCAAAGGACCCTAATGTGCAATGATTACCAGAATGACTGCTCTTCCCGTATAATACGGTGCCATTATTTCGTTCGCCGAATCTCTCTCATTCTAGGTTTTTTCATCTAATGTCCGTTAGTACCACTATTAGGATGTATCAGCAGTTTTGGGGCGATCGTATCTGAAAAGGGAGTTTAGGGAAACTTTGAAAAGAGCCTTACGGGTCTTGTAAAGTATCACAAACTTTGCTCTTGAGTTAACAATAAATTGTAGATTTTGCAAAAGTTTTTAGAAAGGGGAGTCAGTCTATTTAGTTACTTAATAATTTACTTCTGTAGGGTGTAAAATTAAATACGTTACATAACTTAGGGGATGCTTTAGTTCTGATCATCAAACTGAACAACTTTCGGCATCGAAGTCTCGAAAAAAAAAAAAAAAACTGCTGTTCCATAGAAAACTCGACTCAACCGAAACGTATTTTACAGCAGGTTCTTCGCGATTTCAATGATGGTCCATCATGAAAATTGTTCACTTTGATAGTGTGACGCACCCACAGACTTAAAAGAAGAACAGACGTAATCTCGTCTAATCATGAATGAAGCACCCATTTCTTTTGTTTGCGTGCTGTCATGCGGTACATCAGGTGACGGGTTGTAGCACCTGCGCCTAGAGCTAGTGCATCTGTGTGAGTGTAGGTCCCTTGTACAACAAACGAGATTGTATTACCTTTCAAGTCCGTGGACGCACCCCGTTTAATATTATGCATTTATTTACCTGTATAGAATGTGACTGCAATAGTATGAGTGGACACAATAGGTACATGATTCGAATTTGAAGCATGTAGATTTCCTTGTGATGTTTTTCTTCACCGAAAAGCCAATGTTGTTACAAATCGTATATAAGATCCCACATACTCATATAAACGAGTTCCTAATTATAACATGATTAGTTTTTTCAATATCTTTGAACAAAAAGTGCTAATATCG
Source organism: Agonopterix heracliana (assembly GCA_963693445.1). Lineage (NCBI taxonomy): Eukaryota > Metazoa > Arthropoda > Insecta > Lepidoptera > Depressariidae > Agonopterix > Agonopterix heracliana. Next base: position 17,477,238 of record OY856326.1, on the reverse strand, counting down.
ATTTCTCCTTGTTACAGGCAACCAAGAGATGAAACGCAAAAGGTGTATCCACAGTTCGGGCGTTACTTGGTGACGTGTTGTCTTGCTCTAGCAGCCATGAGCTCCGACGACGTCAGAACGATGCGCTACATACTCTTCTGTCTCCTCTCTCTCTCCTTCAACCGGAACCTCGCATTCGTTCTCGATAAACAGAACCCATACTCGCAGTTCCGCAAGTGGAACGCGGGTCTAAACGGTACATTGGAACTTGAGTTTAAAACCGATACGCCTAATGGTTTACTTTTATATACCGATGATGGAGGCATGTACGACTTTTTTGAGTTGAAGCTTGTGAATGGAGCGTTGAGATTGAGGTATAACCTGGGAGGAGGTGCGCAGATCATCACGGTCGGGAGTAACCTGCATGATGGCCACTGGCATAAAGTTCAGGTTAGTAAATTTTCAACTGTAGCATTTAGATTATATGATATGCCGTGCGTTTCCTTAATAAGATCACTTCATTATTATCCAAATGATTTTTGCTAAGAACCTTTATCTACTAAGATTAGCCTTTGGCTAATTTCATTTACTTGAGTACGGTTTGCTTAAAAATACTCATATACCTAAAGTGACAATTATTGTTGTCAAAAAAATGTTTTTTTTTATGCAAACCATACTCAACCAAGTAAAGTTAGCCAGAGGCCCAAGGTCTTCCACATTTAGAAGAGATAACAAATCAAAGGAGTCAGTTTTTCCTTATTCTATTCAAATATAATACCCTTGTTGAAAGAAAGGAATGAAAATATGAAACTAAAATGGTTCTTGAGGTGAATAGAACTATAGGGGAAGTACAAATATTGTTGCCGTGCTTGACACGTAAAATTGTTTAACATTGGCAAATAAGACTGACATTAACTATGTGACACAACGACCCTGAAATCCCTTGAATACATAAGCGAAAATCAGCAGACCAGAAGAAAGGATGCCTGAAATTTATCAATAAAATAAACATCCCTTTTATGCTCTTTCAACCCGTCTATTTAACAAATCGCTATCTCTTCTACTCACAGAGTTAGCCGATTTTAAAAAGGACGGATGTTCTCTTGTGCCTCAATATGATGAAAGCTTTAATCTCTTATAAACTGAAAAGAAGCAAAAATCTACCCACATCCGACCTTTTGCCTCAAGGCTATAGAAAAATCTAAGAGGACAAAGCACTAAGATTACTCACCCGCAGTTTTCAACAGATGAGAGCATAGTACGTAGATGTTTCGTAACAGAAAACGCGTATTTACTCATCGGTCTGTGATGTGTTGCTGATTTTTTGAGGGCAGAGTGTTCCATCACCATAATCAGGGCACTGGCGTATCCTCATGGAGGGCGTATTGCGGATTGGAAGGACTTCACATACGTATCAGAAATTCTGCTTCAGCGGTTTCCAAACGATGTTTTCCTTCATGGGCATCGACAGGGCAAAGGCCTACTCTCAAGGTATGGTGGCGCGTTGTATGGACACTGAACCATGATGATCCGGGTTGGAATCTGCACGGAATACATGCCAAGTACCAATGAGTTTTCTAACTTATATACATGTACGGAATGATCTTGCGGGAGTTACGGCTGGGCCGGCTCTTGAATTTATTCCGTGCGTGTAGTTTGTCGTGAAGTTCAGCCAATCAAACGAATTAAAGTTTTATAACACTCAGTTTAATAGTTTAGTTAGAGATACAAACAATCACAGTACGAAACAAGTGTGCCTAGATCTAAATCGCCATATTGAATGTCTTGCCATACCATCAGGCCCAGTTCCGGCGGAAATGGCAAGTGTTAATGTTGTCACAATCTCAAACGGTGAAGGAAAACATCGCGATGAAATCTGCATACGCTGAAGAAGACATACTGATGCATTTGTGTAGTCCACCAATCCGCATTGGGCACGCGTGGTGGACTGATGCCCATACACCCTCCCTGAGGATAGGCTTGTGCCCAGCAGTGGGACGTGTATAGACTAATGATGATCCCATAAATGACTATCTTGTCTGGCCTCAAGTCATTGACTGGGGCCAAGATTAAGAGATGTTCCGTATCCAAAGGGTGTAAACGGGACCCTATTACTAAGCCTACGTCGTCCATTCGTCCGTCCGTTCGTCCTTCCGCCTGTCCGTCTGTCTGCCTGTCCTAACTATTTAGGGCTGTAACTTTTGAACCGTTATAGCTAGATCGATGAAATTTTCACAGAATGTGCGTTATACAAGGTGTTTCATAATTAAGAATAAATTTTTAAAACTCTTAAGGGGTTTAGACCGTCAAACTTTTTATAATAAACATAGGTACTTGTTTTTATCAACGTTTTTTCTTCTTATTGTATCGTAAAAACGGTAATATACATACAAGCATCAGACTTGGTGTAATTGTAGAGCAAAAAGTTTACAGTATAACAAAAAATAATAAAAACCGGCCAAGTGTGTGTCGGTCTCGCGCTAAACGTGGCGGAGAAAATTGTTTTTGTTTTAATATGTTGTACGGAAACCTCGGTTCGCGAGTAGCCCGCGAGTCGGGCCGGTTTTTATTACCCGACTGCGACAGAAGGAGGGTTATGTTTTTTTATTACCCGACTGCGACAGAAGGAGGGTTATGTTTTTCGAGCGTATGTATGTATGTATGTATGTATGTTTGTATGTCTATTTCTTTGGCACGCCCTACAGCTTAAACGGCTTGATGGATTTTGACGTACGAGGTGTCGTTAGAACCGTTAAAATCGTGAGAGTGTCATAGGGTACATTATTTCAATATGGCGTCTGCGAATTAAAAAAGAGAGGGGGGAGAATCATTTTTTTTTCGTAAAAAATTACAATATGGGTATCAAATGAAAGCTGGTGAAGAGCAGATTCCAAATATATATATATATTATAGTACTTTTATGCTACCATTTTGACACAAGACTAAAAAGTATGAAATAAACTAAATTATTAAGAAAAACAAAAAAACCCGACTGCATAAAAGACTATTAACTGAAAAGATAAAAACAAGCTCCTTAAATCAGGTATAGTAACTTTGTTTGAGCAAATTATTTGAATGTTATTACTTATTAGGTAGGTATTGCAGGCGGGGACAAACCAATAACTGACCAATAGATCATTTTTCTTTGTCCCCGTTTGCGATGCCTACCTAATAAGTAATAACATTCAAATAATTTGCTCAAACAAAGTTACTATACCTGATTTAAGGAGCTTGTTTTTATCTTTTCAGTTAATAGTTTTTTATGCAGTCGGGTTTTTTTGTTTTTCTTAATAATTTGTTCTTGAGTTTGAACTCTAGAATGTCAAAATCTATTTCTACCCTAATCAGACTCAACTCACGCTCAAAAGTCGTCTCTGAGTAATTAATTTCCTCTGGCCTTGATCTACAGAAAGTTTGTCACAAACTGAAATAATATTAAAAGGATTATAGCCACAGTAAAGCTTACCAAGGCAATCCTGCCTGTTATTCTGGCAGCAAGTTCTTGTTAACAAAAGCCGGTGTCCGCGGTAAAGACGGTGCCACATTATTTCTGTTGGCGGAAGCGCCGGCGCGTAAACTTGCTCATAAATAGGAGGCTTACCTTCCAGACCTTGCATTTGGTTGTTTGTCAGCCAATAGAGCTGGCAAGTGATTTAACTTTACTACAGTATAACCACGTTTAATAGTACATTACTGCAGTGGCCAGCAAAAGAGGCATTGATGGACCGACGTGTAAGTCCATCAATACCTAGTTGTGGCCAAGGCTTGTATAGTGCTTTTCTCAAACAATGCGCGGAAATTAAAATCAATCAACTTTTCAAAATCAACGACGAACAACTATTATTTTTCCTGCATTGAAGCTAGTAACTTATTATTAATCTGTGGTTAAAGTTTCCATTCGGTTTTTTTTTCATTATAAAGCTTTCTATTTGCAAACAGTTCGAAATTAAAATAAAACCTTTGATAAGTTACCTCCTTGGTTGCCATGTTTCGGAGTAAAAGATCGTTCCATTTTAAAATAATACGACAGATATGAGTTTACTATGTAATTTATTTGGCCGCTAAAGCACGCACGACAGATATGGATTTTCATACAACTTTTGCCGGCCGCTGCTCGCATAGTACAGCAATTTCAATTTATCTCCAAGAAGGTTGTCAAAATAATGCTCAAATTTCCAAGCATGTTTGAGAAAAACTATATACCTGCACTTTTGAAGATTTTTATAATGACACAATCAAGGTGTTCTAACGTTTACGGCATAAAACTGGTCAGTTGATTTTGCGCCTAAAGCTAGACAGATGGAAGTTAGGACGGACGGACGGACAACGTAGGCTTAGTAATAGGGTTCCGTTTTCACCCTTAGGCTACGGAACCCTAAAAATAATGTTTTGACTCTTTTTTCTTAAATTTTTGACATCAAACACTGAAGAATCCGAAACAATTAAGTATTAAGCGTTTGATTTTCTTTTGAAGTAAAACGAAGTAAGTAATTTAATTCAGATTCAGTAATAGCTGTGTTTTAGTCGTTACGTTAACGATTCATTTATCACATTAAAGGTAATCGGTTTCTTACAATGTCCGACGTTCAATTTACTTTAATTGGTTTTTGTAAAATATTCCCTCCATTATTTACCCTTAGGTTTAACTTTGTAGCTGGAGTGCGATTTTTGTATCTCATTCGGTGAGCTCAGCAGTTGAAAATGTCAAAATTACTCCTGAAGCATGATTTTTGAGAGTCAAATCAGCAGTAGAAAGATGCATACCTATCTCCATAGTAATTTTGATATTTTCAACTGGTATATACTTGGATACAACTGGATATTTTCAATTTTCGACAATTTCACCCCTTCTTGGTTGATATCCCACGTATCCGCACTAAGCGCCTTTCTGATTCTTTTATAATGCGCACAGCCAAGGAGTGGAATGCCCTGCCTGCGTCAGTATTTCCGAGCACTTACAACCCGAATTACTTCAAAGTAAGAGTTAATAGGCTTCTTCTGGGTAAGCTCGCTACATCTTCGACCCCATCTTTGTCCTCAGGACAGGAATGAGGTCAAGAGCAAACCCATTTTTAAATAAAAAAAAAAAAAAAAAAAAAAAAACTGCTGAGCTCACCGAATGAGATTCAAAAATCGCACTCCTGGTCTTAAATTAAACCCACGGAATACTAAATAATAGATAGAAGTGGCATGTGAGAGGATTTCATGCACTAGGTACTGAGGAGTGTATTTTAAAACCCGCGACGTTTCGCCTGTGTGTCGTTTTTCACAGCTTGAGTATTGATTTTGAAATGTTGCTCTGTTGATAGGTTGCGAACCAAAATGAAAATTATAATAAATATTTGTTGCCTTACTACCACCAGCACCAACCACCATTCACTTTCCGCCTTGACTAAGTGAAAGGTTTTCATTAATATCAGATTTCTAATCGTATATTTGGATTACCTTTGTAGCGTTTTTTATTAATGCATATCTTTTCGACCTAACTTTGGCTTTTCTGAGTGAATCCAATACTTACCTACAGGAAACATACACCTAGCGGAAAACTGTTCGAGCAGTTTTCATTATTCAATTGATAATGAACGCAATGACTATTGAAATAGATTTAAAAATAGCGTGCAAGAAATAATGCGAATATGTCACAGGGACAGGGATCTCTTTCTCCGCTACATGGAACAGTTCTCCGCTAGGTTGCGCTGACTCTTAGGCCGAGATTCATAGACGATTTTTTTTGTCTTAGTTCGAGCAAAGTAATCGAAATGTATGGATTTTTACATACGGGAGTTCGAACTAGGCATAGGCATATGCTCACGACTATATTCCCCGAGGGGGTAGTCAGAGATATTCTGAAACCTCAGAACATCCACGTTTCACCAGTAGTACCGAAACTCTGTCCAGTGTGATGGGTTGTGAGCCCGTCGCCACTTATAATGGACAGTGGGTACAATACATGCCTCAAAATTGAAGCATGCAGGTTTCCTCACGATGTTTTCCTTCACCGAAAAGCCAGTTCGAACGATGACTTACAAATCGTCTCTGAATGTCAGCCTTAGAGCCAATCCACTAAGAAAAAAGAGATGCGACGCCGGAGCGTCAGAGAAAAAAAACATAAAACAAGCCACTTCGAGGCCGCACCACCAGTGTGGCATCCTGTGTGGTGCGGTGCCATTTTGATAAAATATTTTGTTCACTAGGTGGCGCGACGCGACGAGCACACCTCCCTAGCCGTTGACGGCAGCACACAGAGCAAGACGTCGAGGGGAAAGGAGTTCCTCTTCGGCAAGTTCCCCTCCAACTCCGACGTCTTCGTCGGGGGCATACCGCCTTCGTGAGTACCTTTGTTTTATACCATCTAGTACATCGTCTTATTGATAATCGAATTCTAGTCGGAACTGAAGCACAGATTACCAGTTACTACAGATACATGACTTCCTTGGAAAACGATAAAATCCCATGCTTTCATTACAGCCGTTGAAAGTTACGCACAAAAATGTATCTAATGAAGCTTGACATAGCGTTGTTATTACTTCATACAGCGTGTGACGTATGCGACGTTACCGCTTGGCGCGAGTGGCAGAAATAGCTGGCATAGGCATCGCTTACGATGCACTAAAATGTAGGTGCTTACCATTGAGTAATTACGTATAGAGCAGACAACGCGAACAAAATCTGTGCACCATGATCAGCAGTGTGGGGCGCGTGCTGGGAGCGTCAGGCTGCGACGAGCGCCTGGCACAGGCTAAGTGGGTTAGAGCGCGTGCACCCTAACGCGTGTTATAAAACATTACTTCTCGGTAGCTTCTCTAGTTAACATAGTACCTCAATGGTGCTTACCTACTTGGATAGATCTATTGAAGCTGTCACCCTTGACCGAAAGGTCATCTGGGCCCACGGATTTGATGAACCGTATTATTCCTGTAGAGGGGAGATTATATATCTCTATACTCCATTCCAAATAACAACGAAAATTTAAGGCTATTTTCAATTAACAGAAACAGAGATCTGAAAAACATCACCGCACTATTCTTCAAACAGCTGTAGTAACGTCCAAGATATGTCGGATAGTATATCTTTTTGATAAATAAATTTGCTAATCAGAATTGGCCAGAAAGCTTCGTCTTTATTTGGAATGAAGTATAGGTGTCACTACGTATCCATCTTCTCTTCACTCCTTCTGTGAATGAGCACTTCGCATTCGCAGAGGTGTATGGGCTACCTCTGCTTCACAGCAGAATCTGCAAGTGGGTCAATCTAAAAGTCTGTGTTGAAATGTAGTAGCTTGGCCACTTGTGGATGTCATAGACCGGCGGCCAGCTACAGTCAACCATACCTAATAAAATTAACGAACTAACTCATTATGCACCTAAAGTAGACTAAAAATAAGTCGTAAAAAACTTGGTTTGCCAGGGCGCAGCTTGGCACGTTTTCCGGTGCGATGAAAAATGTGGACCCCAAAAACACCCCATTTTACCTCATCGAATTAATGGATGGAACTTGTCTGTTGGTCTAGAGGCCGATTAGTAAAGCCTAAAAAACCTGGTCTGCCGCCGCCTATCCTGGCAGGTTCATGGGTCCGACTGAATTTAGGGTGCTCCTCGGAGGGTGCATTTTACCTCATCGAATTAATGAATGAAATAAATGCCTAATTATAGTCCTATTAACTATGTTTACATATGCCTTGGTTTGCCTAGGCTCAGCCTGGCAGGTTCCCGGGTATGACAGATTTTACTTACAAAAAATTGTTTAGCCCAACTTCAAAAACCGGTATAAATCTATAGATTCCGCGGGAAAATTTGCTGAAGTTAGCTTGTATAAATTAACTAAGATATATTTACACATACAAATATCTCTGAAAGTGGAATTTTAATGGGAAAGGTTAACGGCCCGCGGAAACTAAAAGAGATAGATATGTGGTCCCGAAGGAAAAAATGTCTAAGACCCTGGGCAATTTGACGTCCCGATGTAAAAAAGCCAAAATGGAAAATCCAAGATGGTCGACTTGCATTTTCCAAGTCCTCATAACTTGGCTATTGGCTTGGCAGACAATCTAAAGTTGCCATACAAAGCTATAAGACCAATCAAAGTTGACTTTTTCATCTGGTCTCATAGCTTTGTATGGAAACTTCAGACAGTCTGACTATTACTATGGGTATTAAACTAAGGTGAAGAACATGGCAGTATAGAAAATAACCTCGAAATGTTAAACGTTTCAGAATAAAATGTTTTCTACGGCGTGTTGTGATCTGTAAGGCTCGAGTCCCACGGCATAAACTTTAATGACCGATTCTGCAACTAACACTCAGTTGCAGAAACGCTCATTAAAGTAAATCCTCCATTAATTATCTTGCTGTCACTTGCCCCCGTACTACACCTTTGTTAAGATTTTTGAATTTTGAATCGAAATGAAGTAGAAACGCTCGTTAAAGTTCCTCCATTAAATCTAGCGTTTACTACGTCAACAAGACAAAAAGTGACAGTAAGAGATTTAATGGAGGATTAACTTTAATGACCGTTTCTGCAACTAACACTCAGCTGTAGGAACGCTCATTAAAGTTAATCCTACATTAATTCGGTATGTCAAGTTTTTTTTGGTCATCATTTTTATATTTTTTACGGATAGAAGACATAATTTTAAGACACCTATTTCATTCTTATTGCGATTCATCGAGTTTATCAATATAAATTTAATTTTTAAATTATTTTGATCTGTAATCTCCAAGTGCAAAAATGGTGGAGAGAAAATAATTCGAACTCCATGGAGAAAAACTACCTACTGCTATATAAAAAAAATTAAAACCTGCCTCCTCTTTCTAACTCTATGCTGGAAACAGATACGGCAACATCAAATGTCAAATTCTGACATTGTGAATGTATTTTTTTTTCTTAATGGTCAGTTATTATAAGTTAATTTTATGTTTACCAAGGAGTTCACAGGTATGCCAGTGACGTCACTGGACGGACCGAAAAACGACGTTATTTTATTAAAAATATCTGTAATCCTTTCATTTTAAAATCTCTGACATAGAAAATATGATTATTGAGACAATTATCTCGAAATGGTTTTCGATTCAGCCCTCCAAAAAAAAATTTGACATACCGAATTCTCTTGCTGTCACTTGCCCCCCTTGCTACGCCTTTGTTAAGATTTTTGAATTTTTAATCGAAATGAAGCAGAAGCGCTCGTTAAAGTTAATCCTCCATTAATTCTCTTGCTGTCACTTGCCCCCGTACTACACCTTTGTTAAGATTTTTGAATTTTGAATCGAAATGAAGCAGAAGCGCTCGTTAAAGTTAATCCTCCATTAATTCTCTTGCTGTCACTTGCCCCCGTACTACACCTTTGTTAAGATTTTTGAATTTTGAATCGAAATGAAGCAGAAGCGCTCGTTAAAGTTAATCCTCCATTAATTCTCTTGCTGTCACTTGCCCCCGTACTACATCTTTGTTAAGATTTTTGAATTTTTAATCCAAATGAAGCAGAAACGCTCGTTAAAGTTAATCCTCCATTAAATCTCTTGCTAGCTTTTACTACGTACACAAGACAAAAAATTACAGCAAGAGATTTAATGGAGGATAAACTTTAAAGACCGTTTCTGCAACTACGCTTCCGCTACGCCTTTGTTAAGATTTTCCAATTTTTAATAGAAATGAAGCAGAAACTGCAACTGAGTGAGTTGCAGTTTCTGCTTCATTTCTATTAAAAATTGAAAAATCTTAACAAAGGCGTAGCAAGGGGGGGAGGGGATATATCTATCAATCTAGTCATAGTCCCATAGAGAAAGTTGTTCAGTTTGACGGTCTGATCATCCTCATAAAAAAGTGTCAGCATACCTAATAAGAAGGACCTTATAGAATCTAGAAAAATAAACGTAGGGCTAAACGAGACGAAAAAGGGGTTGATCTAATCACAAAAGGTACAGTACGCTTCAGAGAAACCTGACCCCCCCATCTAAACCTTTTGAGCGCCATCTGTGACAAATTGTAAAACTAAAATCAAATGGTTTTAAGTTCCTCGAAGCAGATGTGAACCATAAAAACTGCTATCTTTATTGATTTACAATAAGCGACATCTCTAGAAACTTAACCATAATAAACTGAACCAAATTCTCATCGTGACGGAGGATATGCCTATTTACGTCGGTAATTATATGGCAGTCGTAGCTCAGTTGTTAAAGGTGCTTGATAAGAGAACAGTTTGACGTGAGTTCAAAACCTGTGAAGAGAATTTTATTTTTAAATTTGTGAAAATACTAAACTTGACTTTTCATACCATTTGGCTAAGAACAAATTAAACTAAAAAGGGATAACAACGAAATAGAAAACAATTATAAGTTTTAAAACATTTATAAGTATTTTTGAGAAAATAAACAAAAGCATATAATTTGTGACAGCTAAATGATGTTGTTTAGATTTTGGCGAGAGAACCAACATGTTAACTGTAGTCAAAATAACTAACACGATAACAATTTACATCTCTCGCACGCAATCTGATATACCTAACAGAAACATTAAGGAAAAAGATATACCTAAATTACACAATTAGCCCTTTATAATTGAGGAGTCAAACGATTCTAAAAAGCTAAATAAGGGGTAGGGTGACCTTCAAATCCTAATATCTGATCGAGTCGACCTTTTATATTCGAAACCATAGTGAAACAAATATCATATCGCATTAACTCTCAGATTCTTGTAACTTTTTGATCTAAATTTGGCTTGGACCTCACTTCACTAGGATCGCAACTCAGAACCATTTGACCCCACACATTTTCGATTGGGTTCAAATCGGGGCTTTTGGATGGCCAATTTTATTTACAATAGTTATATAAGCAAGCGACTGCGTGACGCGTCGTGAAGGTTAAACAGAGCAATTATCTTGAACGAAATATATCTGGCCCTCAGCTTATCCTGGTATTATCAAATCTTTCAATATCTCCCTATTGTAGCTGGTTCATACTTCAATAAGCTCTCAAGCTGGACCTATGTAGAAAATCTGAAAAATAAATCATGTTATGTAAATAAAATAACGTCCACAAAACAAGTAGTATATAATATGCTATAAGTATTAAATAATTATATATATATATATATAGTATACACTGTTATATATAAGTATATAATATAAGTAAGTATATAAATTTTATAAATATATAATGTTATGTTATAAGCTATATAAATTTATGTTATTTATCTAAATAATGCTATGTTACCTATGTTATGTGAATGCCTGAATGCCTGTATGCAAGTGTCTTCTAAGCAAAATTCCATACAATTCCGCAGTTGAGCGAGTGATTGATTGATTGATTGATTACTTTTGGTGGCGTTCGAATCTGTCCGAACGACTGGCCGTGGTCCTTGGCGGTTACACTTTACAATCGCTTATTTCCTGATGTATTTGTATCCATACGCGAACAGTATTTGTCTGTAAACGTTTAATAAACAGTAAATAAAAATTAAATTAGCAAACAATAGATTTTCTGCGTCGGTTATATGTAATTCAGATTTACTTACCGTCACGCCCAATTTTCGTGAAATTCCTTAATACTTTCGTATTGCTCCCAAAGAACAATCATTTTAGCCTTTAAGAATCCACTTATTCGCAACAATAATTAATCAATATTTAAAAATCTAAAAACTAAACATGATTCCTCCGATACGTCATGTGAAAGTATGCACTGGATTGCAACAACTTGGATCGAGCCATATTGAATTACCCTCAAACATATTTAATAAAATTATAACGATTATCGTAGTTTGATACCAAGCAGTTCACAATTTCACATGGTTGAGTAAGTAACCGCTTGGCTCAGTGGTAAGATCGCTTGAATTAATGGAGTTGAATTTTGCGAGTGCTGAGTTCAAATCTCTGTCATGGATGGAAAGATATATTTTATAAATTTTTCACTGTGTTTGTAAAATTTAGAATTGGCAGAATGATTCTCTATAGTATCTAAAATGCAAAGGAAGTGCGAGAACAGGTTTATCGCTTGGAAACGTCTACCAATAGATGGCACTTGATTCACCTAACGTGAAGCTTGTGCCTCAAATTCTTAATACTTAGGGGGTCAGATTTCTCTGACTGTACCTTGACACTGACACTGATAGATAATAGGTAGTACTGTAGCCGGGGGACTTTTTAATTACCAAAAAGATTACCGATTGCCGTTTACAAATTATTGTATGGTACTAAATGACTAATATTAAAACCTAAGCCTTACAGATCACAAACGGGCGTAGAAAAAAAATAAAAAAATTTAGTCTTAAATTTTTAAATTTCGAGGTTTTCGTTTTTTTTCTATATTGTCATGTTCTTCACCTTAGTTCAATACCCATACGTAATAGAAAGACGACAATCTAAAGTTGCCATACAAAGCTATAAAACCAATCAAAGTTGACTTTTTCATCTGATCTTATAACTATTACGTATGGGTATTGAACTAACGTGAAGAACATGCAGCATGCATGCATGCAGCGTGCATGGCAGTATAGAAAATAACCTCGAAATTTAAAACTTTTGTTGTGAAGTTGTTATCTTAAGGGTTGTAAGACTTAGGTTTTTTATATTAGTCATTTAGTACCTTACAACAATTTCTGAACGGCAATCGGTAATCTTATTGGTAATTAAAAAGTCCCCCGGCTACAGTACTATGACTGCATACTTGCACAGGCGGCGATAGGCGCTCCTTTGAAGTTACCGACAGCGATCCGGACACAATACACACCACAGGCGTCCACAGGCGTCTCCAGGCCAAGACAGGCGAGACCGTCCCACGGCGTGTGGCTTGGCGCGATTTGCGTGTATACAGGCCGTGGGACCGTACCCTAAGACTTAGGTTTTATATTAGTCATTTAGTACCTTACAACAATTTCTAAACGGCAATCGGTAATCTTTTTGTTTTGGTAATTAAAAGTCCCCCGGCTACAGTACTATGACAATGGCTCGGCAATCCACGCGCTTGCACAGGCAGCGACAGGCGCCCCTTTGAAGTTACTGACAGCGATCTGGATACAATACACACCACAGGCGTCTACAGGCCAAGACAGGCGAGACCGTTCCCACGACCGTGTGGCTTGGCGCGATTTGCGTATATAATATACAAGGTGTTTCATAAGTAACAATAAATTTTTAATACTCATAAGGGGGTTGTTTAGACCGTCAAACTGAACAACTTTCTCTATGGGACCAACATCGAAATCGCGAAAAAAATAATTTTAAATCCCATACATATTTTAGCTCTAGTCGATTTGTAGAGTATAGAACCCAAAATTTTTTTTTTTGCGATTTCGATATTGGTCCCATAGTGAAAGCATAGTGATATATGGCTGTACATCCTTTTGGACGAGGCTTGTTGCCAATTTAAATAATTAATAATTTGTATTTAAGTTTCTGGAATAAATGATTAGCTAGTGAAAGTTGTTCAGTTTGATGGTCTACACCACCCCCTTAAATGTTTATTTGTAGTTTTGTAACACCTTGGTGTACATCAAGCTAGCTTACACATAAGATTACTGTAGTGCCATTAAATAAGTAGTTCCTAAATAATGCCTCTGTAGTTTATGAAATTTATTTTTTTTCCCTGGTAGTGCTACATTTTCAGTCTCAAAAACGGCTTGTACAGAATGTTTGGAAGCCGGGTGCAAATATTTTAGGGGATGATAGTTGACACCATTGGCTAAACACCGTTTTCGAATCCATGTCATGTCAATAACGCTCGATACATATTGAACTAAGTAAACTAGCTTAGTCGCTTGGCGAGTCTTTTGACGGATGGTCGTCTCGGTTAGGTGTCTCTGGACTTTGTCTACCTTTGTCTATCACTGTTTTTCCAGTATTGTTCAGATAAAAAAATCTTTAATAAATAATAAATATCTTTTTTTCGACACTATAATAATACCTTCTAATAGAACCGGACACTCCTTTGGACGCCAGTCAAGGCCTTCTAAAATAGCTATAAAAGGTAAACATTGTATGCCGACCTTTGCTACAAATTTGATTTGTACACAGCGCGCAAGTTATCAGGACTTGGAAAATGCAAGTCGACCATCTTGGATTTTCCATTTTGGCTTTTTTACATCGGGACGTCAAATTACCCAGGGTCTTAGACATTTTTTCTTTCGGGACCACATATCTATCTCTTTTAGTTTCCGCGGGCCGTTAACCTTTCCCATTAAAATTCCACTTTCACAGATATTTGTATGTGTAAATATATCTTAGTTAATTTATACAAGCTAACTTCAGCAAATTTTCCCACGGAATCTATAGATTTATACCGGTTTTTGAAGTTGGGCTAAACAATTTTTTGTAAGTAAAATCTGTCATACCCGGGAACCTGCCAGGCTGAGCCTAGGCAAACCAAGGCATATGTAAACATAGTTAATAGGACTATAATTAGGCATTTATTTCATTCATTAATTCGATGAGGTAAAATGCACCCTCCGAGGAGCACCCTAAATTCAATCGGACCCATGAACCTGCCAGGATAGGCGGCGGCAGACCAGGTTTTTTAGGCTTTACTAATCAGCCTCTAGACCAACAGACAAGTTCCATCCATTAATTCGATGAGGTAAAATGGGGTGTTTTTGGGGTCCACATTTTTCATCGCACCGGAAAACGTGCCAAGCTGCGCCCTGGCAAACCAAGTTTTTTATGACTTATTTTTAGTCTACTTTAGGTGCATAATGAGTTAGTTCGTTAATTTTATTAGGTATGGTTGACTGTAGCTGGCCGCCGGTCTATCACCAGAGACTCATGTGCGGTGAGCCTTACGCAGAACTACTCTTAGCTAATGCCTTAATTAGAGGAACCGTATTAACTCAAGTCCAGTACAATCGCGGGAAGGTTACCGTTAATTACACCAGCCTCGGAAGGTTGCTCGTTAGATGTTATTTCTTACGGTTTTAAAGGAACTGCTGAGCTGAAGTAACTGTCTTTTGAACTTACCTTTATTTTATTTCAACTCTGTATACAGGGCCCTTCTCAATTTTTTAAGGGGATGATCAGACCATCAAGCTGAACAACTTTCTCCATGGGACCATCATCGAAATCGCGACAAAAATCTGCTGTCACAAACATTTGGCTTGAGTAGATTTCTATTTTTGTATGGAACATCTGTTTTTTTTCTAGATTTCGATGTTGGTGCCATAGAGAAAGTTGTTCAGTTTGATGGCGTGGTCATGCCCTTAAAAAACTGTCAGCGTATTAAGAAGGACCCTGTATACGGACACGATGACAATTTAAATCATCCCCTAAAATTGATCCTACCCAAAAAAACACTGCGTGAGAAACACTATCTCTTAGTCTACAGGAAGAAATAAGATGGTACATTTTTATTAGTTTAAGAGTATAATTACTGTTGGTGCGCTCCATACAAACGTAGTCTGGTGATATTTTCAATACTATGCAATTAAAGTCAATGACATTTTTCAGATACAATCTAGAAACTAATCTCTATGTTCGTATGAAGTCAGATTTTCGTTAAAATATACAGTTTTAATGGTAGTATTAATTTAAGATTTGTATGGAAATCTTTCAGGCACTGTAACTTTAAAACTATACATTTTAACGAAAATCTGTCTTCATACAAACATAATTAGTTTCTAGATTGTTTCTGAAAAATTTCATTAACTTTATTTGGTTAATATTGAAAATATAACCAGACTACGTTTGTATGGAGCGCAACAACGGTAATATACCCTAAAGCCACGCCACAGTAATATTTCCATAGTGACAGTATTTCCAACGTAATATATTCCAAACGAGATGGCTAGATGTGACCTCAAGGCCACCTGAAGGGGACAGCCCCTAGCGACTTGACCTTAATTGCCGTCGGGTGTTATAAAATAACGCAATAAGACATGGTTTATTATTATAAAAACGTTCATATCTGTACCATATTTTAGCTCAGATACGATCTATATCGTTCCACAAAATTATTCTAAAACACACTTTATTCTCAAACAGTAAGGTTCAAGTTTCAGGAAGGGGATGGGTCATTTTTTCAAGTGGAAAAAAGCGTATAGGCAATTCAGTTAATTGGAGAGCTTGAAAAGCGTTTAGTAGGCGTTTTCGATTCGGATGGCAGTAAAAATTATTTCTAATGCTTGTCATGCGCCGATGTAGTATTTAGCCAATTGTGGAGAGAAGAGGGTCATGTTTTTTTTAAAATTACCACCAGGTTAAAGTAGGTAAGTAACTAAACATAAGTGACGAAAAAATATGTTTTTTTTGTAAATTTTCTGCTTTACTTATTTGATCTTAGATCTTCTCTACAACGGAACATCTTCCGACGCGGTGGCAGAGTCAAAAAATGACGTAAGATAGTTATTGTGATCTCAACCGTGGTGGTCCATAGTGGCGAGTAATTTTGCCTGCCATGAAGAAGGCAGTGGTTCGAACCCCGTCCAGGCTGACTCGTACCAATGAGTTTTTCGGAATTTATGTACGATTTGTAAAACCACTGGCTTTTCGGTGAAGGAAGACATCCAGAGGAAACCTGTATGCTTCAATTTCGAGGCATGTATTGTACCCACTGTCCATTACAAGTGGCGACGGGGTCACTTCCCGTTACTGGTACTAGTGAAACGTGGATGTTCTTAGGTTTCAGAATATCTCTGACTAGCCCTCGGGGAATATACCTATAGTCGTGAGTAAGTAATAAAATGCAGACTTTTTATTCACCCAACATTTTTTTATTTAAATGTTTTTGATGTTCACACACGCAAAGTTTACAGTTTTATTATATACTAGTGTTTTCCCGCGACTTCGTCCGCACAAATTATATACCCGATTTTAAGTCAGATCATAAGCTATCAAACAAAAAAAGTTTCATCAAAATCGGTTCAGTAGTTTTTGCGTGATGCGCGAACAAACAAACAAACTAACAATTTTGTCAATAGATGGCGCTGCACGTTTTTAAATCGCGCTATCGAATGTTATTTGAATTTATATGAAGAGAACCGCAACTTTTTTATTCCTCATGATTTTACGGTTTTATAATAGTTAAGATTTAAGTATACAGAGTGTAAGAGACATTCGAGCAACCGGTGAACCCCATCAAACTGAACAACTTTTACTATGGAGCCAACCTCCGGAATTGCGAAAAAAAGTAGAAAGGGTAGGTACTTAGGTACCATTGAGGGCAGAAAAATGATAGTAACCGTGAAACTCAAAGAATTACTAGTAAATTTAATCAGGTAAACATCATTCTAGATCTTAGGAAACGTGACGCAATTCCAGTTTGCCGTGACAAAATGAAATTCACTTTATTAAAGCTATTCGTCTTGAAGGATTCAATAACAATCACTTAGCTCATCTCTCCTCGGATCTGAACCTCATCCATCTTTCTGAATACTACCTACGCTCTATTTATAAAATGGCACTAGGTTTTAGATGAAACGTGGAGCTTATAACAGTTTCTAGTTGAGACGGTGGACGTGAAGGTTTTAGTAAAAACTCTTTTAGAATATTTGATAAATTACTTTTCTAAATTGAAGTAAAAATATTTGGTCTCATGCTTGAAATGCATACAAATTTAAGGTATTATAAGCATAAGCATATGCTCACGAATATTCCCCGAGGGGGTAGACAGAGATATTTTGAAAACTCAGAACATACACGTTTCACCAGTAGTACCGAAACTCTGTCCAGTGTGACGGGGGGTGAGCCCGTCACCACTTTTAATGGAATGTGGGTACAATACATGCCTCAAAATTGAAGCATGCAGGCACGGCTAGCATGCCACCGACGACAAAGCGTTTAAACGAGAAAAAGGTCATGCGCGTACTTTCTGGATTCTTATCGTTTTCTCGGGGGTGACAGGCCAGGCCTACATGTTAAGGTATTATAAATATTACAAAATAAAGTAATTATTTTTATTTTCTGCCATCATGCATGCAAATTTGAGGTATTATACACATAATACAATAAAACTGTGTTCTTTTCGATCATCATCATCATCATTTACACTGTAAATGCTTTAATTTTCATTGCTGGATATAGGCCTCCATTTGTTTATACCACACTCCTCTGTCCTGAACATTTCGCATCCACATACAATGTTAGCCAAAATAAAAAAAAATACATAGGACAGAATAGGTAATATAGGCCTTCTTAATATTATGCTGACACTTTTTAAGGGGATGATCAGACCATCAAACTGAACAACTTTCTCTATGGCACCAACATCGAAATCGCGAAAAAAAAATCAGCTGTCCCATACATTTTGCTCGAGTCGGTTTGAAGTTTTGTATGAGCGAGCAGATTTTTTTTCGCGATTCTGATGTTGGTCCCATAGAAAAAGTTGTTCAGTTTGATGGTCTGATCATCCTCTTAAAAAAATCTGCATATTAAGTTGGACCCTGTATAGTCTCATACAAAAAGTTTACACCGTGTATATTCATCTTACAAGTTCGTGTGTCACTGTGGTTAGCCTATACGCACAAATAAATAAAGAAACCAATTAACCAAATAATGCGGATCCCTCTAATGAGCGGAACGTGCTATTTCCATAATAAGGCGGCTCCTGCCAAGTCAGTGCCTGTGAGTAAATCAGCGAGTCTTCGTTTCCATCCGCCGGTCGATGTGCAAACATCGTTAGTGAACTTTGTTCTGACTTTATGTTTTTTATTGAGAAATTAATCTTCGGAGGTGAGTTTTTATTTTATTTTACGCGTTAAAACCTATGCCTATGATAGGAATTTTGCTACAACTCAAACTGTACCCTTACAGCTAGTTTTAACTTATACTAGTACTTATACCACTATTTTTTAATTAACATAAAAACGTTAAGTGTCTATTCAGATAATGAAACTAAACAACATTCCTACAGCATATGCTCACGACTAGGTATATTCCCCGAGGTAGTCAGAGATATTCTGAAACCTCAAAACATCCACGTTTCACCAGTAGTACCGAAACTCTGTCCAGTGTGACGGGGGTGAGCCCATCGCCACTTATAATGGACAGTGGGTACAATACATGCCACGAAATTGAAGCATGCAGGTTTCCTCACGATGTTTTCCTTCACCGAAAAGCCAGTGGTGTTACAAATCGTACATAAATTCCGAAAAACTCATTGGTAAGAGTAGGCTTGGACGGGGATCGAACCATCGCCTCCTGCACGGCAGGCAAGGTTACTCGCCACTGGACCACCGCACCACGGCTATACCTACTGGATTAAATGGATGCAAATGATATAAATTTCACCCTTTATAGGACGATGGTGATTAATATTTTATTTATAAGGTTTACATACATTTTGTATGTTAACACAATTTTTGAGAGTTACGCGGTTATTAATTAAGCTAAAGTTAATCATTATAACGGGTTCTTACCGCGTTTTTATTTATTTTGGAGTTGTCATCCCGTGATCATGGCAGTTGTAACACTGCCGAAATATCGGGAACTCCAAAATAAATAAAAACGCGGTAAGAACCCGTTATAATGATTAATTTTGTATGTTATTATATTATGGCCGGCAATAAATTTGACCGTTTTTTCGTTATTTTTACTAACTTATAATAGTGTTATAATATGGTCACAATCTAAACTGCAATATAACACATTGCAGTAACAATAATGTCGGCATCATACGAGTACATAATACAACGATGTTAATGAGTGCGATTATCAAATAATTACATCGCGATGCTATCGGTAACGTTGTCATCAGTTGTAACCTGATAGCGGGAACTATACACATATTCGGTTTAAAACATACAATATTGTTGTATACAGGGTGTAAGGATAAGTATTAATAAAGATTTAAAACTTTTAAGGGGATTGTTAAGACCTTAAAACTGAACAACTTTCACTATGGGACTAAAATCGAAAACGCGAACAAAAAAAATCTGCTGTACCATCTCGAGTAGATTTGTAGTTTTGTATGGAGCATCAGATTTTTTTTACGCGATTTCGATGTTGGTCCCATAGTGAAAGTTGTTCAGTTTGATGGTCTGAAGCACGTTAAGTATTAGGTACTAGCCTGTTTTGTTACACCCTATACATTTGCAGCTTTGTATTTTTTTCCGTGATTTCCATATTGGTCATTATAATGAATTGAAAACAGTTTGATGGTCTAAACCACCCCTTTAAACAATCAATCAATCAATCAATTATACTTTATTTTACACCAAAAAAACATAATATACAGAGAGAAAACAAACAGAAAATACAGAAGGTACAAAAAATAGGCGGTCTTATCGCTAAGAAGCGATTTCTTCCAGACAACATTATAACGTTACATCTTTAATTTGATTCGAGATAGCACAACATGGCTGTAACATGTTTATAATCAATAATATTACAAGGGTGTTTCCACCCTGTATGATATTTCTTTCAGACATATATTTTGTAAAAGTACATATAAGATGTACTCCATTGAAGCTAAGAGTAGGTACATTTGTGGTCAACGACTCGGAAGCCATCGTCTTAGCTACGGGCTACGACGTGCTACGAGACTACGACCGTAGCCATCTACAATATTAGTATAGACTATAGTATAGTACCTACTTAGCTTTATACATTGTTGGAAGTGGGAGAGAATTTGTGGTTCGATTCCAGCAACGAACGATCACACTCGTGTTGTTACCGTTGTCTCTATAGTATAGGTTGTTCAGTTTGATCTAAACTCCAAAGTTAAGAATATATAAAGGCGTGGTTTAGTATAAACCAAACCTTTTAAACATCACTAGAGTTCTTTGAAATGTATAGCTATGTAGATAAGAATTAATTTTGCACTCACATTTTAATAAGAGCAGAAGCTATTTCTATAATATTTTATAGTCTTATAGTGTCATGTTGTTTGTTGTCTGTATGTCTTGTAGTGTAGTAGGTATGCAAAAAATATACTTATTTATATTTTGAGTTTTGACCTACGACGTAGCAATATGCTACGGCGTAGCATATCGTAGCAATGTAGGCTTAGTCGGAGAATTTAATAGGATGTATTACTTATTGCAGTGTTATTTCATCCTTTAGTTACCTGCCTGGAAGAAATAATTTTAGTGATAAGTCCCCATTCGAAACGTTTTCTTTGAACGTTTAATTTTTTTTAATGTAAAATTCATTTTGTTCTTTTTATTTGTTTTATTTTATTCATTTTAGGAAAACTTACTGACACTGAGTTTACGAGTTTACAAAAATGCAGATACCCTATCATGTAATTACATGATCCCTATCATGTCTGTATCAGCATTTTTGTAAACTCGGTATTGAAAATTTTTTTAAACTCAGTACTCAGTAAACTCAGTGTCAGTACCTAAGTTTTCCTAAAATGAATAAAATAAAACAAATAAAAAATACAATTTTTGTTTCTGTATGACATGTAATTAAAACCCGACCAGGAAAATAAAAAACCTCGCCATTTTGTGGAACTATTTTTTGTACTTGGAACACTGACATTAAAGGTTATATTCGATTGCAGCGGCCCCAATCCAGGTTTTTTATATTTCTGGTCAGGTTTTACATGATAGATCTGCATTTTTGTAAACTTAATTTCTATTTTAATGTTTTTTACAGAAACAAAAATTGTTGCTATACTAAGTTGTAATGAAAACATCAACTTTTTAAAAAAAGTAACATAATTTTTCAAAAAGTATTCTAAACAGTCATTCATAAAGTCCAATCTTAAAAACATCCGTTACAAAAATGTTTTACCGAAAAAAAAGGTAATTCAAAAAAGCACCTACACGTTAAAGAGATAAGTTCCAAAATGCAGAGCGTGCATTTTTAGGGGATGATTTGTGTGACAGTGGTCGGGGGATGATTTGTGCGCTGCGGGTGCGCGAGATATGGACCTTAATGTAATGGGGGTTTACTACAAAAATTATTTTAAATTCACATTTTGGTAAAAAATTTGATTGGATACACAGGGTCGTTAATTTCATCATTCATCATTTTCAGCCTGTATCTACCCACTGCAGGGCATAAGCCTCCTCCATATTTTGCCATTCTTCTCGGTCCTGTGCCAGTCGCATCCAGGGTCGTTAATTTACTGACACTTTTTAAGGGCATGACCAGACCATCAAACTGAACAAATTTCTCTCTGAGATCAACATCGGAATTGCATTAAAAAATCAGCTATCAAAAAAAGTTTCATCAAAATCGGTTCGGTAGTTTTTGCGTGATGTCGAGCATCACGCAAATTGTATGTAAACGCAGAAGACTGACTTTGACAAGGCTGGTCCCTATATAAATAGTCAAAGATGTTCGATCCCAACATAGACTAACATTATCTTTGGTTCATTAAAGCTCTTACGTCAATAACAATCAGATTGTTTCAATTTAATAAATTAGATTAATAGCAGTGAAAGGCTGTTTTCCTTTATGTTCCTTGTCCATCACCAGCGCCCGAAGGAATAAATACGGTGAGGAACAAAAGAGTTTAGAAGCATGTAGGTATAATCTGCACTCGATCAGTGTATCTAAGCCCGGGGCGCGTCCTGATACTGACAGCCTAACGACTCCGCCGTTCACTGAACTTGAAGATTTGCCGCATGCATTCTACCTGCCTGTATAAATTGTAGTATAGGGTGGTACAAACGAAATGAGGTAAAACACACCATCAAACTGAACAATTTTCTCAATTGGACCAACATGGAAATCGCGAAAAAAAGTACCTACTGTATTTCATTTCATTTCATTTATTTACCATAATTTACATGTAATATATTAGTGATGGTCTTACATAAGTTTAAAATAGTTCAGATGTAAATTTGCTTTGACAAAGCGTAGTAAAAGACATATAAAAGATAAGTAGGTATTAAATTCTCAATCAAATTAGACATTATTCATATTAAATTAATTATTCATATTAGACAAACAATCACGCATGTCAGGAAAAATTAAAACAAAACTGTTCCTTTAAAAACTACTAACCTACTCGACACAAATGTCCGATTTTTATTTAGTGTTTCGATAGGTACTGGTCTCGGAAAGTTGTTCAGTTTGATGGTCTGCTTCACCTCATTTCGATTGGACCACTTTGACTCGACAACCCTGTAAGTACTATGAACTATGATCGTTTAATCATTGTGAGATTGTACAGAAAAGTATGGTCAGATTTAAAGGGTTGCTTGCGGTCGCTTCAGATCAGCCAACATCAAAATCACGAAAAAAGACTACACACCCTAAAGTACGGAAAAGCAAAATGTTTGTGCTATTTCCATTTTGGCTCCGTAGCTGCGTAGTGAAGGTTGTTGAGCTTGGTGATATGAAATAAACTTTTTTGCTCTTTCAAATAGATAGATACACACATAAACTTTACGACCGTATTCCCTTTCGAGGTAGTCAGACACTTTGCTACATATACAAACAAAATCATAAAAAAAACACCTAACTTCCCACCACCCACCCACTGAAACGACCACCCACCTAATAAATCATTTTTCTTTCTTTTACTACCTTTCACTGACAAATGGTGGCGAGTTTAAGTTCTGCAATAGTAACGATGCGATGGCCAATTAGGAAACGCCTGATTATAAATGTATTCTCTAGAAACTAAAACAAAAGCCTGACCTTTTAAACCGTCTATTTAATATTCAGGCCAAACTTAGAACCAGCACTTTTGTGAAATGACAAAGGAGTGAGAATATGCAGCATCACGGCCCTGTGAACCGGCTCCATATTGTAACGGAATGATTTGCGAGAGGCTGTCTCCGTGATTTGTCGGGGTAATAATGCGGCTGGGCGCGTAACGAGCTCTAATCTGAGTCGATTGTATGCTGCTATTATTTCATGCGCTCCTGGTACTTGGTGAGGCTCCATCATTTGTTTGATGCCTTCTGCTTGTCGCTTTTATTATGTTCTGAGGAAGTAAACAAAAATAATACAAACTAGTGTTTACCCGCGACTTCGTCCGCACAAATTATATACCAGATTTTAAGTCAAATCATAAGCTATCAAACAAAAAAAAGTTTCATCAAAATCGATTCAGTAGTTCTTGCGTGATGCGCGAACAAACAAACAAACAAACACACAAACAAACAGACAAACAGAGAAACAACATTTCTAAAAAAGGTTGATTTCGAGTCAGGGATACCTAAAAACCATATCGTTATCTTTTTTTTGTAAATATCTTCAATGTACAGACACACTTCAGTTACAGTTTTGTTTTATAATAGTTTAGATTAGATGAGGAAAAAATTATAATATTATTTGCATTGTGAATAGATTTTCTAATGAATACTTGGGTTGCTTCGTAGGCGCAGAACAGGTCCCGATGATTTTTGAAAACTTGATATTAACGTTATCGTCAGAATGGGTGAGTCCATATTGCGATGAAATATACTTAATTCAAGTTTTACTCCAAGTTTAGCACTATGCTTTTATGAAATTTCATCCGGATCTGTGTAGTAGGTTAGACTTAATACGTGCACAAACAAATAGACAGAAATTCAAGTATCATTCTCCTAACTACCCTCAAATGTTTTTGCTATTTTCAATGCATGCGGCATGCCAAGTTTTCAATTATTTATAAATATTGAGTGCGTCTGTCTCATAAAGTTATTATATGGTCTGTCTTCTTGATTTCTTTGTACTTTTGGTAAATATTGATGACTCCTATTATTTCATGTGCCCCTGGTATCTAGGTTTGACGATATCCTAAAATTTCGCTTGATGCATATTTTATATATAGATTTTGAAAGAGAGGAGAGAATAATCTACTTTGTGGTATAATTATCATGGTCAGTTTAAGAAGTTCTTAGTAACTTAAAAATTAATCTAATGATTTCAATAGCCGATAGAAGACGAATTCTACAAGGTGTTACAAAAATACAAATAAACGTTTAAGGGGGTGGTTTAGACCATCAAACTGAACAACTTTCACTATGGGACCAATATCGAAATCGCGAAAAAAAAATTGATGTCCCATACTCTACAAATCGACTAGAGCTAAAATATGTATGGTATACAGGGTGTTTCATAAGTAACAATGAATTTTTAAAACTCATAAGGGGGTTGTTTAGACCGTCAAACTGAACAACTTTCTCTATGGGACCAACATATAAATCGAGAAAAAAATAATTTTAAATCCCATACATGTTTTAGCTCTAGTCGATTTGTAGAGTATAGAACATATTTTTTTTTTCGCGATTTCGTTATTGGTTTCATAGTGAAAGTTGTTCAGTTTGATGGTCCACACCATCCCCTTAAATGTTTATTTGTTTTGTAACACCTTGTATAAAATTTTTTTTTTTGAGTTTTCGTTTTTGGTCCCATAGAGAAAGTTATTCAGTTTGACAGTCTAAACAACCCCCTTAAGGGTCGGCACTACCTACGGCCCGTTTGACATATCTGTCAAAAGAAAAAGACCGGTGGTCGACAACACTCAACCCTATCTTATAAGATTAATGAACAAATCAATTTGATAGCTTTTGGTAATACTTTTCTTGCAAAAAACTTGGTCGGCTGCAGCGCGCGGCAGCTTGGCTGGCATGTTTACTGGTGTGAAGTAAAAAGTGAACCCTACCTGGTGACACAACATTTTACCTCGTTGAATTAAAGGACGTAACTAGTCTGTTGGTCTAGAGTCCAATTAGTAAGGACTAAAAAGTCTGGCCGGCCGACCCTATCCTGGCAGGGTCGTAGGTCCGACCGAATTTAGGGTACCTACTACTCGGAAGGCAGATTTTACCACATTAAATAATGTTGAATGTTTGGTTGTGCGTGGCAATCATCCTGCAGCATCTGGATTTGAGAGCCGTAAGTCGAAATTGACATTTACAGCAACAGTACAGTACCGTGATGGACCTATAATGTGACTGATCAAAGATCACCCCTGGTGGTAGGATAGGATGGGTTCTAGCTAATTAGATCACAGTATTACTAAGGCTTAAAAAAACTTAAAATTATTTTAACAGAACAAATTAAAACTTTTAACAGAATAATGAAATTATTATAAGTTTAATATTATTGGTATTAAACAATATTATTATATTATTATTGGTATTGGTATTATTGGTAGCAAACTAAGGGTTTGTAATCTTTTATCATCATAATCATCGTCAGATATAATATTTTAAGCACGTAATAAAAGTTAATTTTGCAGTAACTGGAACGATTGCCTTCAAAAACATTTGCGCAAAAGGACATCATCAGTGAGACGACTTTTAGTAGATTTCTTCTTTATTGGTATATTTAGGGCAAAATTGTTTAGTAGATTTTAGTAGAAATTGGGTATTCGAAAATGTTAATGTATTTAAAAATGCAAGGATTCAGGCTCATAAAATCTAAGCTGGCAATACAAATGGCTGAGAAAACGATTGCAGGGTTTGCAAGTTTTCCGGAACTTCTAGTACATCATCATCATAATCATCAGCCTATACAAGGTGTTACAAAAATACAAATAAACATTTAAGGGGGTGGTTAAGACCATCAAACTCAACAACTTTCACTATGGGACCAATATCGAAATCGCGAAAAATATAATTTATGTTCTATACTCTACAAATCGACTCGAGCTAAAAATCTATGGGATATCAGATTTTTTTTTCGCGATTTCGATGTTGGTCCCATAGAGAAAGTTGTTCAGTTTGACGGTCTAAACAACCCCGGTAAGAGTTTAAAAAATGTATTCTTACTTTTGTAACACCCTGTATACGTCCCACTACAAGGCACAGGCCTACCTTCTAGGAGGGTGTTTGGGCGTAAGTCCACCACGCATGCCCAAAGCGTATTGGTAGACTTCACATATACATCAGAATTTCTTCGTCTGCATTATGCAGGTTTCCTCGCGATGTTTTCGTTCACCCTTTGAGAGCAGTCGGTAATACGTACATAAGTAAGAAAAACTCATTGGTTCGTGGCATGTTGTCCGTGCGGATTCGAACGCGGACCTCTTGATTGAGAGTCCATACCTCTCCGCAATGCGCCACCGAACTCACTTCTAGTACAGCAAATATTAATCATATCGCCTAATGTTATTTTTTTTTACAAAAGAGGGCTTCTAAACAGAGTTGGAATTTTGGTACCTAGCACTTTTAATATGTCAAAGAGATTACATGTTTATCGACTTCCAATAATGTCGATATACGGGTATATTTTATATCACTGCGGATAACTTCAGCATGTATCGAACTTCAAAATAGCGAAAATAAATCAGCTGTTCCATACATTTGAGTCGAATATGTAGGTACTGCAGTTTTGTATAGGACAGCAGATTTTTTTTTCGCTCTTTTGTAGTTGGCTCCATAGTGAAAGTTGTTCAGTTTGATGAGTAGAATACATGCTGGTGTTATCCGCAGTGATAAAAAATTACCCGTATATGGACACAATCGGAAGTCGATAAACGTGCAATCCCTTTGACATAATTAAAAGTGCTACCAAAATTTCTGACTCTGCTTATGAGACACAGAAAACTGTACTAAATTTAAACTTGCGTAGGGACGACCAAATTTAATATTTATTTGAAAATTGAAGCATCCATGTTACAAAGTGATGAAAACCAATAAAAATTATACAAAAATGCGAAAATAACATGTGTAATGATGAGCGTTTAGATAAAATTGATAATATTTTGTTCAAAAACGTGTTTTATATTAAATTTTAACCATCTGTAACGACATTAATATTATTTGGTAGAATTTAAGTAGAATTTGAAACAGGGCTGGTAGATTTTGGTAAATTTCAGCAGTAATTTTCGTCACGCTGAAGGACATTGTGCGACACAAGAACATATAAGTAGGTGTTACTTAGTAGCTAAAGTGGGTACATGAATCCTGAAAGGGCACAGCAATATTAACAAGAAGTAATTTTAAAGAAAAAAATTAGTACAATGTCAATAGTTCTTTAGGTTCTTTTGGTAGTTTTTGGTTCTTTTGGTAGGTTTTGGTAATTATTGGTAGTTTAGTAATTATTTTTTTGTTGTTTCTGGTTTTTTGGTAGTTTTTGGTTAGTTTGGTAGTTTTTCGTTGTTTCTGGTTATTTTGGTAGATTTTCGTAGTTTTTGGTTATTTTGGTAGATTTTTATACTTTTTGGAAATATTTGATAGAAGAAAGAAAATTACCAAAAACTACCATAAAAACAAAAGAGTTCTTGACGGCTTGACTACGGGGTGGGTTTGTTGACATAAATAAAATATATGTTTTGCAAAAGAGGTACCTACATTCGAATCGTAAGCGGAATTCAGTCAGTAAGGGTGTCATGCCGATCCTTGTTTACCGACTTTAAATTACTCACTGTGACAGCTTCGTATATCCTCGATCTGTGCGAAATCGTGAGACGATACCCCGTAGTATTCCGTAGCAAGAGATTAAATTTAACTAGCAAAAATGAGCTACTGGTACCGAATTACCGACTAGCATCGATGCTAAGGACTACAAAATAAAGTCGAATACTGTTCTTGTGTATAGTAAAATACCAGATGACATTAAAGCCGACAAGAAATTTCTGAAGAAGGTTAAAGAATTATTAATCGAACAGTGTCCCTATGACTTTAATTAGTTTCTTCAGTATAAGTAAACAAACAGGCATCAATCTGAGTAGAAAAAAATGTGTTGCAGACCGATTATTTGTACCTCAATAGGTTATTATAATTTTTAACTAATCACATTTAACTGATTTTATAACATTTAACTAATTTAATTGTAGTAAGTGAAAGGTGGTAGTTAAGTTATTGTCTGGCACCTATTGTTTAAATCTGTTTTTTTCTTAATGTTTATAAATTATATTGTAGTGTGACTAATAGGTACTCTGTACTTACCATCTGTAACTTATGTACCTACCTACAATTTAAGGTAAATAAATAAAATGAAATGAGATGAACCAAAAGTAACAAATTAACCATAAACTACCAAAAAGTACGAAAAATTACCAAAATAACAATTATCTACCAAAAAGTACGAAAATCTACCAAAAAAAACAGAAACTACCAAAATAACCAAAAACTACTACCGAAAAGTACGAAAATCTACCAAAATAACTTTTTGGTTACTTTTGTACGAAAATTTACCAAAAACTACCGAAAGACTCAAAACTACCATAAATTACCAAAATAACCAAAAACTACCAAACAGTGCCCGGAAAGTAACTTTTGTGAAATTCCTTTGTGTTGTCTTGTGTCGCGCAATGTCTTTTCGCGCAAAATTCTGTCGTGCAAATGACTTACAAAGTCAATCGTTTGAGTTACCTACTGCGGTACAGAATTCACTCTTATTTAAAACATATCTGACGATGATGATGATGATTTCAGATTATCAATCCTTAGTTTGCTAGTAACAATAGTAATAAACTTACAGTTATTCTGTTATAATAACGAGTAATAGTCGACCAATTTATAAAATGTACTTCTAAGTCCACATACGTGACGGGCAACTACGGAACCCTACACTGCATGTGGCCCGACACCCACTTGCCCGGTTTTTTATAAGTTACTTTGCCTACTTTAGCTAAAAATGGATTTGTTCATTAATCTTCTAAGACAGGGTTGGGTGTTGCCGGTCACCGGTCTATTTGCAATGATTTCGAACGATTGACGGCCCATAGTAATTTGTATGAAGAAAACGTCCAAAAAAATATGTGATTTTTGGTAACAAATTGCAAAAAAACTAGAAGTCGTATCGAAAAACTGATTTGTTTAAAGTGTTCTTTGATGTTTTGCCATTGATTAGAAATATATTTTGTTGTTTTATTTTGTTTCACTAAATCACAGGACTCGGAACGCGGCAGTGCTATTCTGGAGTTTTTCATTAAATTCTCGATTACTTTCTGATGTAATTACACAATTTTACTGAAATTTTTTTTGTTCATCTTGTACTTCATCTTTTAAAGAAGCGATGGTATTAATTTTGTTTCTAAATATAGCTATTTACTATCCTCAAAAGTCGGAACGCCGAACCCTGTTTTGCCCGATTAGGGTAGTGCCGACCCTTAAGAGTTCTAAATATTTATTGTTACTTATGAAACACCCTGTATACACATAATTATGAATGACGGTTGTTTGCCAAATGCTTACATCAAATACGCGAATCGCAACGCCATTCGTCTGACACCACGGACCACGAAAAAAGCCGGAAGTAATGTGACACTAAAAAGATGTGAAGCATGCAAGGTCCTACATTTTCGTTTGTTCTACAAGGGACATACACTCACACAGATGCACTAGCTCTAGGCGCAGGTCCGACACCCGTCACCATTATGTACCGCGTGACAGCACGCACACAAAAGAAATGGGTGCTTCACTCGTGATTAGACGAGATTACGTCCGTCTTTTTTCAGGTCCGTGCTGTTACCTTGACATTTCAGCGGAATTGCGCTTTTGAAAGCCATGTTTTGCAAATATTACTTCAAGCTCCATCGTTCTACCGCCTCAAAAGCTATCACAGAAAACCATTTCATAACCGCGCCACCTGTATCGGAACACAATCATTTTCAACAAGGACAACTTCATATGTTACCAAGTAGTCGTTTAGTACGGCCCGCACGCCGCGAGCATTATTCACGGCCCGCAGTATAGGGCACATGGCGCTCTAAGATTTAATACTAACCGGGTCGCACGGATATCTTGGGTCATATTTATGGGGGAAAACTTTTTTGTTTAAAGGGTCTCTAGAAGATAATTGGGCTTTAAAGTGGACTTACGTGCTTGTTTAGGGTTTTAATAGAACTGTTCTAGAACTTAATTAGGGATAAAACAAGGGACTGAATGGTAACTTTTGGGTTTGTCGGATTTTGTGGTTTTCTAATATTCATGTGACACATTTCGACGGCCCGATAGCTCTGTTGTGAACCTGCTTGCATTGTCGAGGGTCGCGGGTTCGAATCCCGCAAGGGTCAAATATTTGTAAGATGAATACGTATATCAGACCACCAGTACCAGAGCCATGGATGTTTGTATCTACAGGGTGTAACAAAACACCGTGGTTGTTGTGAAAGTTGATCAGTTTGATGATCTACTGATCAACTTTCACTACGGACTCAATGGCGAAATCGGGATAAAAAAAAAAAGCTGTTTCATTCAAAACTGCAGTACCGATTCGATTCAAGCAGCCATTTTTTTCTTGATGTTGGCTGAATAGTAAAAGTTGTTCAGTTTGATGGTCTAAACCAGTGTTTCTTAACCTGTGGTTCTGTATGGGGGTCCACAGCCTCATCTATACAACATATATCTGTGAAAAGGCATTCTCTGCTCTTGTACTTAAAACAAAAACAGAAACAGAACACAAGTGGAGTCTGATTTAAGATTGCAACTTAGTAGTAATTCATCAACCCAAATTATATCTAATTTAGTTGCAAAACAGCACCACCAACTTTCCCAACATTAACGTATTTTTTACGAAAAAGTATGTTTTTTGTAGGTTTTTTCAGTATTAATATAAATGGTCCAAAATTTTTTGCTGTATTTTTTATTAAGGGGTCCTTGAAGTTGTGCTCGATTTCATAGGGTTCCGTGGCCTGTAAAAGGTTAAGAAACGCGGGTCTAAACTACCCCTGTTAATATTACTAAGGTGTTTTGTTACAATCTGTATAAGTTTCTGACAACAAAGAAAGGAATTACTGTCTTAGGTATTTTATTTAACCATTGGTAGCATTTTAGGATAAAAAGACGTAATTTCTTTACGAAAAATATAAAAAGAAATCTAATACATACTTACCTACTTTATTATACACTAGATGACCGCGGTGAACTTCGTACCGCCCCTTAGAATTCCCGACACGCACTTGGCAGTTTCTTTAGCCTATGTTCATAACGGATAATGTAGCATTCTAATGGTGAAAGAATTATTCAGATCGGTCCAATAGTTTCGAAGCCCTTTTAGCCTATATATTATATATACTAGCCTGTGTATAAACATACACAGAAAAAATACAAGAGGCACAAAATAAGGCGGTCTTGGCGCTTTAAATACAATAAATACCTTTTTAAAAAGGGTTACGGTTAACTTTGAATGCCAAAAACATAATACTAGTCTTTCACAATAAAATACTTTAAAAGATACCTTAATCATACGACATCAATGGAGAGTTCCAATCTAAACCGAGTCTCCGCTGGTCACACACAAACATTGTTACTTAACTTTAATTAAAACCAAAGCACTATTCCAACATAACGTTTGTAAATCGTGGAAGGATAAATAAAAGCCTTTGACAGCCTGGCCGCAAAACTGCGGGCCGCAGTGTCCCGTATTCGGTGCGGTCCCGACGCGTGACGCTTTGAGGTCCCATTCGAGTGAATACGGAACATCGGTGCGGTTTCACAACTGTTTGCATTTGCAACTCATTAATAGTGTATTAGTTGAGCTGAGTGAAGGAAGAGTTTGTTTGAATGGATTTGTAATTGGATCGTTGGTTCCGTTTGTGTGACGTGTGCTTGGAATTTATGGGTGTGGCATGCAGATGGTATTTTTCTTTAACATTGAACATGTTTTTTCGACCGCTGCAGTTCCCCCGCTCGCAGTTTTCTGCAAAAGTGCGAATAAGCCCTGGTGTCTTGAGTTTTCGGGCTAGATTTAGGGATCAAAGACACGACGCGACGGTGATTTTTTTGGAATAAGTTTGAATATTTTTGGAGGCAAAAAACCGCTGAAAAGGGGCATTTTAAGGGGTTTCTAAACGAAAATTTTTAACGCATTTAAAAATATTAATTTTCAAGTTACTTTGGTTCAATACCAAAATTTTTTTTATTCATTTTTGAAAAACGATGAAAACATTAGTTATGTATGTTTTTTTTTTAAGTTATTATTATTGATCTGAATAATTATTTTTGTTATATTTTCACATTTATTTAATTAATTTTCGATGTTCCCGAAGGTTGTGTAGAGAATGAGATCTGTGATTTTTTTTATTCATTGTTATTTTTCTATGTATGTAAGTATAACAATAATTTTGTGGATCGTACCAAATTGCGTCCTAATAGCCGATTTTTGAATGGTGGGCACCTACATAATAAATAAGCAACTGGACTATTTTGCCTTTGCGGTCTTATCTTGTACTTTTAGTACTTACGTATCATCCAAACGGACTTATTCTCGTCTTTATGAACAGCTCGCAGGAAAAAACTTTTAATTGAAACGTATGTGGTTTTACTACGTTTTGAAGCGGTGTTTTTTGCCTACAGTGCTTTTAGTGCTTATGAAGTACTTTATAGTACTTATTATGGCATAAACATGACCGTTGTCGTGGCAACCGGCGTACTAAGGTGTTGTTAGGGTTGTAATAGCGTTCATTAAGAAAAATGCTTTGAAATAGAATTAAACCATAATGTTTTTCTTCCTGGGTGGGTGTTTTACGAGGTTTTCTAGGGATGTTTGAAATGAAATGAAAATGAAAATGATTTGAAAAATGAAAATTATTTATTTCTCTTCAGAGTAGGTAGGTACATTTCGAACTAAAACTTAACTAAAATTAAACAATGAACTTAATATTAATACATAACTAAATACAGATTAACTTTATCAATTTGGGTTAATGTACATCGACTGTTACCAGGGGTCCTCAATACAGGCAAGGCTTGAAACTTGAGGAACCAATTACAATTTGTTTCTTTGACAATTGGGCTGCGTACAAGTAACTGGGTAGTACTTGGTGGTTATCTTAATAATAAATGTCTACATACTAATGACTATATAGTAGTACATAATAGATAATAAAATCATAATAGATAAAAAATTTAGTAGTGTTTTTGTCGGTCTAACGCAAGATAACTTTCAGTACTTGACGTGTCATTTCATCGTGGTTATTTAACAAGGAACAATTTTACTTTTGCTGTTTACACATCCTGTACTAAAAGAACGAATGTATAATTCACCTAAAGAAAGAGGTCGTTGTATCCGTACTTATTGCAATGTGAGGTAATACAGTTTTAATTTGGTAGGTTTCTTTTGATTATAATTTTTTTAATTATGTGACATTGACATTTCATTTGGATTAGGGTTGGTAAAACGCAAAATCTGTTTTCTCTATAGTAACCAGCGACTTAATCTAAGAATAAAACTTACTTGCGTTTGGTCGAATCGGTCCTAAGAAACTTTTCTGCCACTTTTTGCAGGGGACGAGGGTGAATCCGCAACTTTGGATATTATTCGATTTAGATTATAATTTTTATTGGAGACTAGTTAATTTCAGTCTCGTTTAGTAATAAGGTATAAATTGTATATAAATGCACATGATCAATTGATCGTGTAACTTGGCAAAGGGGCATGCTAACGCAAAGCTGGTCACTAGTTACATGGTATAAGTATTTAAGACAATACAAGGTGTTACAAAACTACAAATAAACATTTAAGGGGGTGGTGTAGACCATCAAACTGAACAACTTTCACTATGGGACCAATATCGAAATCGCGAAAAAAATATTTTTATGTTTTATAATCTACAAATCAACTAGAGCTAAAATATGTAGGTATGGGATATAAAATTATTTTTTTCGCGATATCGATATTGGTCCCATAGAGAAAGTTGTTCAGTTTGACGGTCTAAACAACCCCCTTATGAGTTTTAAAAATTTATTGTTACTTATGAAACACCCTGTATATTAAAGTAGTATACTAAATGTATTAAGTGATATAGTTGATAGTCATAAAGTGAGTCTATAATTTTCTTTGAGTAAATTTTCATCATTCAAACAATTCTGGGTCGTAATGTTAGCGATAATTCACTCCGGGCGTGTAATTTGATATTTATTTAACATTCCATTAGCCACAAAAAGGCTATTAGCTCCATAAAATAGCGCAATTTTTTATATCTATTGTGGAGAAATAGAATATTGTTCTACCCCACTTGAAACATATCCTTGAAGTATGTATTATTGTTTTGAGAATTCGTATATAACGTAGATTTCATTTCATTTAGTGTGTTTGTGTAGTGTGTCCATTCTGTTGTCTTTGTCTCGCTTTGTTTCTGGTCTTCAAAGCGCATGGATAGCTTGGTCACAGTAATATATGTCCTTTGTAGTGATATTATTGTTGTGTTCGCTTTGTACATAGGTTTATACACGTCCTATTAGAGTCTGTATATTTTGTTCGAAATATAGCTAATCGAAATAATACATTTAGTATTTTGCCTAGTTTGCAAATAAAAAGCTGGTAGATGGTTTGAGGGCTAGTATTTTGCGTTTTCTCTTGGCTCGATATAAATATAAAAGATTTAAGAAGTAAGTGGAGAAAAGAAGGGGCGAATGCCGCTCGCGCGAGCCTTATATAAGGCATCGCGGGGTGGAGCTGAGGTCGTCCCGCAGCGGTGGCGTGTAGGTCTAGGCGGGGGTAGTGGCGTTGACATCCTCGGCCCCGTTGAAAGTGTTAGGTTTCAACAGCACCATCTTCGATATGGCTCGTCGCACGATGCCCCTTGCGGTTGCTACGTCTGCGACCCGTGGGACGCCGTCTGCGCCCGGAAACAGTCGCTCCACACGACCCAGGCGCCAGTGCAGCGGCGCCGTGTTGTCTTCTTTGAGCAGTACCACGTCATTGGGCTGAAGATCTCTGCAACGAACGCGCCATTTAAGCCTACTTTGTAACTCGGCTATGTACTCTGATTGCCAGCGCCGCCAGAAGTGCTGTCTAGCTTGCTCGATGCGCTGGTATCTGTCTAGGCGGGACACCTTAGAATCTTCTAAAGGCGGCGATGGCAGTGACGTGAGGGGTCGGCCGATTAAGAAGTGTCCCGGAGTGAGGGGAGTGAAATCATTGGGAGATGAAGAGAGGGGACATAAAGGTCTGCTGTTTAGGATGGCCTCTATTTGTGCAAAGAGAGAAGATAGTTCCTCAAATGTAAGATGAGATGTGCCTAATATCCTTTTTAGGTGAAATTTGGCTGATTTAATCCCTGCCTCTACTAATCCATTAAAATTTGGTGCATATGCTGGAGAAAACTTGAATTCAATATTTTGATTACCTGCATCCGCAATAATAAAATCAGAATTGGCCTGTAAGAATTCAGATATTTCTTTCGCGGTGGCTACAAAGTTTCTGCCATTATCGCAAAATATTTCCTTGGGCTTACCTCGGCGAGCGATAAATCTACGTAGCGTTAACGTAAACGCGTCTCTAGACAACTCACTCACCGCTTCCAGATGAACACACTTTGATCTGAAACATATGAATAGGCATAGATATGCCTTTGTTATTTTGCAGCCACGCCCCTTACGATCTGTAATCATATAGGGGCCCCCGAAGTCAGCCGCGACCGTACTGAAGGGGAAATCTGGGGTCAAACGTTGAGAAGGTAAGTTACCCATTATGTTTTCTAGAGTTCGAGCACTTATACGTTGACATTTAATGCAACTACGAGCCGTACGACGAGCCAAGTCTCTACCACCCAGCGGCCAAACACGCTCTCGAATAGATGAGAGTAGCAGCTGCGGACCAGCATGGAGAAGTTTGTTATGTTCCTGTATGAAAAGTATTTTTGTGAGGTGATGTTTTGAGTGTAGTAGGATAGGATGTTTCTTGTCATAGTCATATGTTGTATTGCTAAGCCTACCACCGACTCGGAGTAAGCCCTGGGAATCGAGAAATGGGTTTAACGAAGCTACGATAGACTTAGGTTTGAGTTTGCCTTGATTTAGACATTCATTTAACTCTAGTGGGAACGACTCTCGTTGTGAAATTTTGGCTAATTTGGAGAATGCTACATCGAGTTCATCAACGCTTAGGGGACCACCACGTCGATCGTGAGTATTTTTGCAATTGTGAATGAAGCGACACATGTATGCCGTCATACGCTGTAAAAATGTTAGGTTTGAATATTTGCTTATATTTATGCAGGATTTGACAGGTTCTGCTACAAAAGCGGTGTGGACCTTGACCTCAGGAAGCTCATCAATGTGGTGAGGATTGAGAGTGGGCCAGTGTTCTGGCGACTTATATAAAAATGGGGGGCCTAGCCACCATAAACTGGAGTCTTTTATTTGATGTGGATCTACGCCACGAGACGCTAAGTCAGCGGGGTTCTGTGCCGTAGGAACGTACCGCCACGTTGAGCTATCTGATAGCTCATGAATACTACTGACTCGGTTTGCGACCCATAGCTTCAATCTGGATGGCTCGGCAGCAAGCCAGCCCAATACGACACTTGAATCAGACCAAAAAATTTTACTACTTATCTGTCTTCGGAGAGCCTTACTGACAGCATTAGAGAGTTGAGCCGCCAATAGGGCACCGCTAAGTTCTAATCGGGGAATAGTAAGAGCTTGCTTGGACGGAGCTACTCTGGCCTTGGCGCAATAGAGATTAACGCTTACGTTTCCCGCTTGGTCGACTGACTTGATGTAGACGCAAGCGCCGTATGCCGATTGGGAAGCGTCACCAAAAGTATGCAGTTCAACTGAAACAGGTAAGTCCCTAATTACATTTCTGGGTATTGAAATTGATGTTATATGAACTAGGTTGTCTGTAAATCTTTTCCACGCTCGTTCTATATCAGCTGGAACTTGCGTATCCCAACCAACCTTATCTGCCCATAGCTTCTGCATAATTAATTTAGGTTTAATAGTGCAGGGACTGAGCAGACCGAGTGGATCGAATATTTGAAAGGTTTGAGACAAAATATTGCGCTTTGTAATGACCCTGGGATCTTTACTGTGTATGGAAATCGGAAATTGCAGTGTATCAGCACTGGGGTTCCAGTTTAGGCCAAGAGTGTCACACGATTGACTTAGTGATAGAATATTTTGACTACTGATTGCGGCTTTTTCTAGTACTGTTCTTGAATTTGATCTAAACTTGCGCAGGTTAAAACAACCAGATTCTAAGGCCCTGGAAACTGAATCCTGTATGTACATCAGCTCGTCCTCGGTTTGACTGCCTGTTAGCAAATCATCAATGTACATATCGTGCTGCATTATTGTTTTAATGTTATCATCGTGACACTCTTCGCCCAACTGCCAAATACATCTTGTACTTAAAAAACTGGCACTGGCAAAACCATAGGTTACAGTATTTAACCTGTAAGTATGTAATGGACTGTTAGGATCATCGCGCCACAATATTAATTGCAGATCACGATCGGGCTCACTAATTTCAGTTTGTCTATACAACTTCTCGATATCGCCAGTCAACACATACTTGTGTTGTCTGAATCTCAGAAGAATGTTGAAGAGAGAATCTTGAATGTTAGGGCCTACCATTTGGATGTCGTTGATAGATAGTCCAGACGAAGTGCGACAAGAGGCGTCATAAACGACACGAAGTTTGGTTGATTCAGACTTTTCTCGCATGACTGCGTGATGAGGAACAAAGTAAGATAGAGGAGGCCTAGGAATGTTTGATTTAGACATATGGCCTAAGTCCTCATATTCCTGCATGAATTCTGAATACATCGTTTTTAGGTTAGGCTGGCGTTCGAAACGCTTCTCAAGATTAAGAAATCTTTTTCTAGCTATGTAGTAGGAGTCACCCAAACAATCTGGAGTGTCTATCAAAGGAAGTCGAACTGAGAACCTACCATTTTCGAGTCGTGTGGTGTGTGAGGTAAAGTGTTTTTCACATGGGTGTTCCGCTTCTATCATGGGTTGCGAAGGCTCGGGTTTGTTTGGCAGCTCCTCGAGTTCCCAGAACCTGCTCAACTTGTCGTGCAAGCTCTCCAGCGCTGAAAAATTGCATTGAATGCTAGCATTAGAGTTTGTAATTTTATTGTTCGTTCGTATGGGACCAGCTATCAACCATCCCAATTTAGAATTTTGCAAACGTGGTAAGTTATCACCCAAGTGTCTGCGTTGAGGACCTAGGATGTCCCAGAACAAATCAGCTCCTATTAACATCTCTATTTCCCCTGGAATATTAAAATTAGGATCTGCCAGAAGTATATCGCTAGGGATATTTATGTGTTTGATATCAATGGGATACTTGGGAATAGTGTCCGTAATTTCAGGCAATACTAAACACGAAAGCATCGCGCTAAATGGACCGCATCTAGATTGTATAGTAACTGTGCACTTTTCTGGGGTTACTCGTAATGAAGAGTTGCCTATGCCCACTATAGTGGTGGCATTGAGTGCTAGTGTATCTAGCTGTAGACGCTGCCTTAAGCTATCTGTAATGAATGAAGACATGCTTCCGCAATCTAATAAAACCTTGACTGTCTCGACTTGTTTATTGGCTGGATTGATTATGTCCACCAGGGCTGTAGATAGGACAACCTGGCTAGTGGAAGAGACTGACATAGAAATGGAACTAGGATTTTCACTTGTGTTTGATGTGATTGGTGTGTCTGGGGTATTTTCTGATTCAGTACTTGAACCAGCTGTAATCATCAATTGATCTGGTTTGTGTAACAATGTATTGTGGCGTTTGTTACAAATACGACAACTTGATAACCTGCATGATTGTGTAGTGTGGCCGCTGCGAAGGCAGTTGAGACATAGCTTGAGGTCGGTCGCTCGCATGATCCTCTCCTCCGCACTCTTGGAGGCGAAGGAAGGACAGTCATATATCCTGTGATCGCCCCCACAGCAAAAACAATGTGTGTTTCCTCGAGTGGTGGACTGCACAGGGCTTGCTGCAATAACGGAAGGCTTATTAAACCTATAAAATTTGTTACTTGGGTTGCTGTTCGATGTTGGATTGGATCGATCTTGCCTTGAGCGCTGTACCGACTCTAGCACGTCCGCACGGCTCCTTAAGAACTTATTGAACTCAATTAAAGTGGGCATTTCGCTATTAGGTAGATTGTTGCGATGCTCCTCCCATTTTAAACTAGTACTAGAATCGAGCTTTGATGAAATAATGTGGACAATCAGAGTGTCCCAATGCTCTGTGGGCTGCCCTAAGTTTTGTAACGCACGTAAGTTTTTGGTCACGTGGTCAACTAGAAACCGGAGTGACTTGTCTGACTCGCGGACGATCGAATCAACTTTAAATAATGAATTCAAATGATTATTGACTAATGTGCGAGTGTTATTATATCTCTCGCAGAGTAGGCCCCAAGCCTCGGAGTAATTTTTATCGGAAATCTCCAAATTTGAAATCACGCGAGCGGCCTCGCCTTCTAGATAGGAACATAAGTAGTGAAACTTATGTATGGCCTTGATTTTATTATTTACGTGAATGAGAGATTCAAAAGTATCACGAAACTCGAGCCACTTGTAATATGTTCCATCAAAATTAGGTATTTTAATCACCGGTAGACGGAAACCTTGATCTTGACTTGCACAACCTTGAAAACAACTCGAATTAGGCGAAGGCTGTTCAGGGTTTGATTTGGGAGTTTCGACCGTACCCAAAATAATCTTCGCATTTGATATACATTTGTGAAACGTGTTTTCGATTTCATCCCGATCATTAAGCTCGGAATCTAAGTTAGATTCATTTAAAACTTCAATTCGCGACTGCAATTCATCGAAAACACTGAACATATCTTTGAATTTCTCGAGCTTCGTGCACACTTCACTATAAGTCTTAGTAGATAAACTTTCTAAATCGCACAAAGTCTTTAAATAATTACTGAACTTCGTAATTCTACCTTTAATTGACCGGCGCTTTATATACAACTCAGCGAGTTCCGCACATAGTCTTTTGTATTCTTCTGAACTAGATAGATCACTAGACGTCATGATTGCACTTGCACAGTTGTCACTACGTTATATTATGCACTAATTCCAAAGAAACTACTGAATGAATGACTATACTTTAGAAAGATTTATCAAGAATAAAATGTATTTCGTGCCGTACGAACGCTAATTGAGTGTCTTACGGATTAACGCTAGTACATACTCTTATCTAAGATCTGTTGCTCGGCGATCGGCCGGCTGCCGCCGACCAGTGCAAGTGTATCTGCACTTGTTACACTCGTGAATTGATGCGCGTACGCCGATTCACTTGCACGGATCGGAATGTCGACTTATTCGCACCTAAACTAACGTACCGAACATACCTAAGTACCTACTTAACTTATTAAGATTTTTAATGAAATGAAGATGAAACTAGGATATTAGGGAAATGAAGCGGAATGGTTGAAATTTAGGAAAACACATACGTATACATACATAAACTTACGACTAAAAACCCTTTCGGGGTGGCTAGAAAACTTATTAGTTAGCAGTTCATTCTAAGCCGAAACCACACGGCTGGTGTAGCAAGAAATTTACGTAACAAGATGAATTTATGTATGTAGATAATGTCACGCTTCTTTCTTAGTAGGCTAGGCAGACACTATGGATAGCTAGAATTTACTAGGGTTTTGTTATAAATGATTTTGATTGACTAAACCTATTTGGGTTTGGATTAACACAGTTGAATGTTGAATAGGTATTTTAAATCGTTTTTGTATTGTGGTAGGTATCTTGTAAACATAAATAGATACACCTAACCTAAGTGAAATTGACCTCGTTGGCTCGAATGGCTATGCACAAATCAACTCACAAAATTGAACAGCCTATCTGAATCTATGCACAAATAAAGTTCGGAAAATTGGAATTAGAAAGATAAGGAAAATGGATTGGGCTCACGTTCCTTTACGGTCCGTAGTCCTCCGCTCCGCGCTGCGTAGACCTCGTTGTCGTAGCCGATGATCTTCTGGTGAAGTGCGGCAATGCTGGATGCCAGTGGTCCCAACTAGGATCCTGCTAGTATCTTTAGGAGAGATGAATGTGCCTTGAGCACATGGCAAGGCTTGCGGGCGCGGTGTGATTTTCGGCAGCACGTGGCGGGATCTTCGGTGTGCGTAGCACGCAGATTAATTATACTCGCTAGGTACGCGCGCTGATTCCGTGGGATCGTAGCTGATTGCGCTCTACAGGCTAGATCTCCTGAGAGCGACCTCGTGGCCCGGGTTCTGACGGGGTTCTTGAGTCCTGACAAACGGTCGCCACTTATGTACGCGCCTAGACGCCGTACATTTAGTATTTTGCCTAGTTTGCAAATAAAAAGCTGGTAGATGGTTTGAGGGCTAGTATTTTGCGTTTTCTCTTGGCTCGATATAAATATAAAAGATTTAAGAAGTAAGTGGAGAAAAGAAGGGGCGAATGCCGCTCGCGCGAGCCTTATATAAGGCATCGCGGGGTGGAGCTGAGGTCGTCCCGCAGCGGTGGCGTGTAGGTCTAGGCGGGGGTAGTGGCGTTGACAATAGGTTTATACACGTCCTATTAGAGTCTGTATATTTTGTTCGAAATATAGCTCAAAATCAGCTAAATGTTTATTAAATCAATAACTGAATAATCATTGTCGTTAGCCTATTCGTTAGCCTATTATATTACGTCCCTCTGTTGGGCGTAGTTAGCCTTTCCTCACAAATAAATTTAAGTGCGAGTGGTCTGTATAAGCATAATGCTCACGACTTGCCCGAGGGGGTAGTTAGACATATTATGAAACCTGAGAACATCCACGTTTCACCAGTAGTACCGAAACTCTGTCCAGTGTGACGGAGGGTGAGCCCGTTGCCACTTGACAAATAGTTGATTAAATTTATATTTCTGAACAAAATAAACAATATAATGTGAGAGTGTTATAGTACATTACTGCAGTGGCCAGCAAAAGAGTAATTGATGGACGAACGTGTACATTACTGCAGTGGCCAGCAAAAGAGGCATTCAAAATCAATGACGAACAACAATTATTTTTCCTGCGTTAAAGCTAATAACTTATTACTAATCTGTGGTTGAAGTGTCTATTCGTTTTTTAATTAATTATAAAGCTTTCTATATGTAAGCCAGTTCAAAATTTAAATAAAACCTTTGATAAGTTACCTCCTTGAATGCCATGTTTCAGAGTAAAAGATCGTTCCATTTTTAAATTACACGACAGATATGAGTTTACTATGTAATTTATTTGGCCGCTAAACCACGACAGATATGGATTCCATACAAATTTTGCCGGCCGCTGTTCGCATAGTACAGCAATTTCGATTTATCTTGAAAAAGGTTGTTAAATTACCTAATGCTCAAATTTCAAAGCATGTTTGAGAATAATTATATAAATATTAGATCTACTTATGGAATAAACCTTAGCAGGTAAGCCTCAAATCTGGGGAACCAGTTATATGTAGGTATAATGAACTTTTTGAGCACAACTTCTAGGTAAGTAGGTATTTGTAAATGATAAGACAATGACGTCAGCGCAAACAGTAAAGTAACGCTTTTAACAAATTTTCATAAAACACAACAATTTTACGCGAAAAGCAATTCAATAAAACGGGATATCTTCAACAAAAGCCCGGCTTTAGCATGCAATAAACTATGGATCTTCAACAAACACGACGGAACAGACCACACTAGTCCCTATCCTAACGACAATAGGGTTCATAATAATTCAAATATTGTTGTAGAAAGAGGTCATTTACAAAACGTAGTCCCTATTGTTACGACAATAAGGTTCATAATAGCTACGTTGTCACGTGACCTGGATGTCTGCGAGTTTTCCTGGCAAGTTAGCAAAATAAATAATGGTCCTTTTAACGCAGGCGCTAAATAGGTCGCTCGGGTATGAAGGCAAATGAGCTAGGATTTAATGGGCTGACTGTACCTAAGTCGACCTAGGTTATGTTTTGTTTAGTCATGTTTGATCTTCAGCAAACAATAATTACTGGTTACAAAGACTTTTAATGTTCAGATTTTAATCCTTAGATTTTCTTATTCAATCAAATGTCTGTTATGTTTTGGTTTTCAATAAAGTATAATTGAATTGAATTTAGAACAGTTTTAAATTTGGATCTACAACGTGTAACAAAACACCCGATTAATAACTTGTTTTTTGGGGGTCGGTGTCAAGCCGGCAGCACGATACGCAACTTTTTTTAATGGCTTGGGATCGACTTCACAAATCATAAGTTATTAGGTATAAATTTTGTTAAAGGTTTTGACTTTCATACTCATGTCATTCATTGCATAATATGCAGAAAGGGTATTGACATAAAAAAATTAAATCCAATCAAATCATAACGAAATTCGAGCAATGAGCGTTTTTCTTTTTGTTTTCTAGGGGATCGAAAGATGGCGCTACGGTCTGTGCGAAGAAACGTCAACATTTCAAAAAGTGTTTCTTTAAAATAGTAAAGAGTGAAAAGATGATCAAGAAGATGCCAACGCATCTTTTAATGACAATGAAAGTATAATTGAATTGAATTTAGAACAGTTTTAAATTTGGATCTACAACGTGTAACAAAACACCCGATTAATAACTTGTTTTTTGGGGGTCGGTGTCAAGCCGGCAGCACGATACGCGACTTTTTTTAATGGCTTGGGATCGACTTCACAAATCATAAGTTATTAGGTATTAATTTTGTTAAAGGTTTTGACTTTCATACTCATGTCATTCATTGCATAATATGCAGAAAGGGTATTGACATAAAAAAATTAAATCCAATCAAATCATAACGAAATTCGAGCAATGAGCGT
Organism: Agonopterix heracliana; assembly: GCA_963693445.1. Classification (NCBI taxonomy): domain Eukaryota; kingdom Metazoa; phylum Arthropoda; class Insecta; order Lepidoptera; family Depressariidae; genus Agonopterix; species Agonopterix heracliana. The sequence continues at coordinate 17,433,000 of OY856326.1, read as the reverse complement.
TTTTCTTTTTGTTTTCTAGGGGATCGAAAGATGGCGCTACGGTCTGTGCGAAGAAACGTCAACATTTCAAAAAGTGTTTCTTTAAAATAGTAAAGAGTGAAAAGATGATCAAGAAGATGCCAACGCATCTTTTAATGTTTGTTTGTTTGTTATTTACTAATCATTTTAACCGAAAATTCTAAACTTTTACGCCTGACATGGCTGAATGGGCTCGATCCCTTGGCATTAAAAAAAAAGGCAGGCACAGACTTGACCAGATTTTGACAGGATCTCGCTTACGGCTCTATGGGGCGATAAACATGTCATCTGTCGAGTTTTTTAGGAACTAAATTTAAAAAAGAAAAGAAAAACGCTCATTAAACGATTATTTGCGGTCATCCAATTGGGGTTTTCCATTTTCTATCTCTGAGTCTCTGAGGCACTTTATCAGGTCTTATTTAAGTAAGTGGCATCAAATCAGATCCTTTTTACCCGACAGCGCCAGAAGGAGGGTTATGTTTCTCGAAGGTTAAAGGCCTCCGCTCATTGCAGCGATATTATCGAGCGATATTATCGCTGCGATTTTGCGATAATTGTTCTAAGTACATTTTGTATGTGGACGCGCTCGATCCTACACACTGCTGCGATATTATCGAGCGATAATATCGCTGCGATGTTGCGATAATTGTTCTCAGTACATTTTGTATGGGGATTCGCTCGATCCCACACACTGCCTCGATATTATCGCAACCTGACGCAATCTCTTTGTACTACATTCAGTGAAGGGTGCATGCGTGACGCGAATCGCGGTGTCGCGATATCACTGTCGATAATATCGCTCGATAATATCGCTGCAATGTGCGGAAGCCTTAAAATGAAATGATGAAATGTGATAGCAGCAACTATTCACTAAACCAGTCTCTGAAAGATTACTGTAACCTTATGAAGCAGCCACTAGGTACCTTTGTGATTGCGTGACTATTTCATATTGAAGGGTGTAGGGTGCTTTGACTCGGATATGGATATTACGGATATTAAAATTTTAATAAACATTACATTAGTTGGTAGTATAGTAGCATTTTCCGACCACCTCAAAAGGGGCGTGGCCGTGAATGTATTTAGATACGTTTATTATTTAGGCTATGGTATCGGTTATTATTAGTCTTTTCAAGAAAAACTCTCAAAGGAAACTCAAAGGGTACCTATCAATATGAATAACATTTGCTATGGATCCTATGAGAACAAAAAAATCTGTTGTTCCGTGGTATGAAATAAGGTGGAGTCTTGTAATTGCAACTACCTGGTAATTGGAACTATGGAGCAATTGTCCTTATAAGAATCACGATTCAATTCTCCTCTCAATAGACACATGTCTAGTCATCTAGAAGTAAGGTGGGTAGATAAGATAAGATAAGATAAGATAAGATAATGTTTATTTTAAACTTTTGATTACTTACAACTATTACATTTAAACGGTAGACCAAAAACGAGGCAAGCCTGATATGCGTGGTCTACGATTGGGTATCCTTAACAATAAACAAAGTAAAATGTATTTTACAATGAAGAGAATGAGAATTATGATGAATGAGATGAATGAGAGATGGTATAAAGAGAAGAACTGAATAGTGATTCTTATAAGCTCAATTGCTCAATTGTTGTAATTATCAGATAATTGCAATTAAAGACTCTACCTCAGCTGAATTTTTTTTGGAGTTCTCGTATTAATTGGTCCCAATGTTAAAAAAAAACATATTGATGAGTACTTTCACTCCTTTGTGTTTTCGGAAAAGGTATTCTTACACCCTGAATACGGCCCAAAATAAAGAAAACTTTTAGTACATTTTTATGATACACCGAGATAAAAGTTTTTTATCCATGTAAAGAAATAAAACAAATAAAATAAATACCAATGAGCGTAGAAAACGTTGCTCAGTTTGATGGTCTGAACTGAACCACCTAAAAATAGACTCATTTCAATTACACCAATATATATTTTTTACTTCCATAGTTTCGGTTACGGATATCGTGCTCAATAACAACCCTAGCCAACCCAAGCCTACCACAGTAAAACTTCGCGTGCCATATTTTTATTGGCACACAAAGGCCTAGGCTGTCGTGCTGTGCTAGATAAAGTATAACCTAACTATATACATCTATCAATCTTTTAGGAACGAGGCCAGTACTGGTTTCCGATTGTATTTGATGGAATTGATAGGAATCTTATTGCTGTAAAAAATAATCGAAAATTAACTGTGATTTTTTTTTTGCGATTTTTCGTTGGTCCGATACAAAAAGTTGTTCAGTTTGATGGTCTGATCATCCTGTTAAGAAACAGTCAGCATATTAAGTTGGACCCTGTGTACATAATATTCGTACATACAGGTTGTTAGGTAAACAGTTGCATCACTTTAAGGGGTGATTGTACCCATGATACTGACTGAACAACTTTCCCTAAGAAACACATAGGAAATTCGCGAATGAAAAAAAATCGACTTTTCATACAAGCGTTTGATCAGCTGATTGCAAATTTTTTTTGAAAAATTTCCTCTTTGTTTCTTTGGAAAAGTTGTTCAGTATCATGGGTACAATAACCCCTTAAAGTAATACAACTTTACCCTAACAACCTGTATAACCACGCCTGTCTCTCACTAGGCTAGGCAGAGATTGTTACAATCCTGACGCACCTCTCTGAGTTTTTAACACTTTAAACTATGCTCACATATAAATTCCACTACATAAGTTATGTGACGTTTGAATGTTAATATTTGATAGTGTACGTCGCTGACTGTACTAACATAAAGGTGTACAGTCGAGCACAGACGTGTGGGACGTGAAACGTAATATTGCAATGCAACAATATTCTCAATTTGGCCGTCGACGGCGTAAGTTCTCAGGGATATAAATTGGCTGGCATTATTGCATTTGCAGGATGTATAACATTCCAAGTAGCTATACAGGGTGTTGGGGTAAACAGTTGCATTACTTTAAGGGGTGATTGTACCCGTGATGTTGACCTAAAGGAATTTTCTAAGAAACATATAGGAACAACGCAAACGATCGTTTGTTTGAAAATTTCCCTTTTTTTGAGAAATTTCTTCAATCACCCATTTAAGTAATGCAACTGTCTACCCTAAAACCCTTTTGTCGTGAGCATATGGTCAACCCTCTAAAGACTGACCTGACTATTGCTTAACTTTGGTGATAGTTTCCAATACCGAAGCTCTGCTCTAGGGTTGCCACTTGCCTGACGTTTCCTCGTACAAAAGCAAGAAAAATCTCGTACTTTGCCTGTTAAACTTCGAATATTAATCAAAATGTGTGAGACAACGAAGAATTATGTTTGAATTAGCTATTAGCCATATACAATTGAATTTTAGACGTTTAATAGAGTAACAAAATTATTTGTAATTTCTTTACTTATTTCTGTTTTAAACAGTAAAAAAAGATAAGCTAATACAAGGAACAAATCCAAGTAGTGATGAGTTTCTTGAGGATTTCCCGGCAAACTACAATCTAATTTCATGGTTAAATATTCATTTATTCTGCAAAACGTCGTCAGCATCATGCCATAATTTCCCTAAAAGTCAAAACCTCGTACATATTTGTACGAGGCTGACAGCATCCTCGCATCTCGTACAGGATACCCCAAATCTCGAATTTGTACGAGGAACCTGTTATGTCTGGCAACCCTACTCTACTTCTTATCGTGTGGGCAAGCCCTGGTGTCAGAATTTCTTCAGACCGGCTTACAGCCTCTGACGTGGTTTTTATGTAACGACTAATACCACCAGAGATAGTAGCCGGGACCAACGGCTTAACGTGCCATCCGAAGCACGGATTCAATTTTCTTATCAGACAATCAGGTGCCTCAGCCTGCAATGTCCTAACCAACTGGGGAAAAACGCACAAAGTGACATATCACTAGGTGTCTCCCGTGGGAATCGCACCCACGACCTCTTTGTCAAGAGCCCAATGCTCTTAACTATTAGACCACGGAGGCCGTTGCTCTACTCCGCCACCATACAAACAACCATACCGTAGGTACTTCACAGTGTAAAGTAACTTATACTAAGAGCTTATAAACTTAATTATCGCTTTCATTTCACTTAGCACATTAATCAAGGTAACTTTGTGAAGAAACCAGACGACCTTACCCCAACGTGATAAAGCCTACATTAGAATGTAGTAATTTAAACACGATTCTGGCTCTCGTGTGAACTTTAAGGTCGAAAATAAGTATTTATTTCTTTTAATCGTGGCCTAATAAAGTAATTAAGTTTAATCTAGATTTTCGTAGGTCAAGGATTACTAAACTTATAGCTGTTTCATAAAAATTATTGGGCTTATAAAAAGATAAGTTTCAGGAAATAATTTCGGTCTCACGAAATACTTGGGCATTTTTAATAGAAGGTGAATTTAAATAATTTACTTCGTAATTTTAAATTTTAAAATGTCATGATTACTTATGATTATGTGGCCACCGTCCAAATGTTTATTATTATAAAAGAATTCCTAGTTCCTACGTCGCTCCATACAAATCGAAATTCCGTCCTAGTTTGAATATTTAGTGATTAAAGTAAAAAATATTATGTTAACACAATTTATATAAAATATATATTTTGTAAGTTATCGTGACTCAAACATTTCCATGCAAATCTTAAATTAGTCTTAACATTGAAACTATACATTTTACTTTCATATTTTGACCTTATTTATCTAAAAATCTTAAAACTAAAATGCGCCACGAAAATTACACGGAGAATGCCGGAACGAAGAACTACCCATAATGTTAGAGAAAATCGAAGGAAAATAAGATTTTCTGCATATTCAAAGTCACACAAACAGAGTCACTTTCACACTTACGATATTGGAATAAGAGTTTTATCAGAAAACTTTATAGAATGAACAGTTATCTACAAGTCTTCACTTATAAACCCGAGTCTCTGATCGATGAGAAGTTATTTAACTCAGTAGAAGCAATTTTAAAGCACGTGCACAGAAATATGTCAACTCTGCAGTTGAAATATTGCTGGTGCTTAATAGAAAGAGAGGGAGAAACAGTCTTGCAGTGTAGAGATAAATGTTGGATGTAGCGAGTGTGCTGGCTGGACTAATCCGAAGATGAATGATGTATACTCAATCTTGTCCCCAAGGATGTACCAAGTTATACAGGCTGGAAAACTGAAATGCGTGTATACTTTAAGGGTGTGCTACAGACCATCAAACTCAAACTCAAAATAATTTATTCAATATAGGAGCCTGAAGCAATTTAACGTCAATTCTTTTTTAAGCTACCACAGCGTCGGAACGTAAGCATATGCTTATACTCACTACTATATTCCCCGAGGGGGTAGTCAGAAATATCCTGAAACCTCAGAACATCCACGTTTCACCAGTAGTACCGAAACTCTGTCCAGTGTGACGGGGGGTGAGCCACTAATAATGGACAGTGGGTACAATACATGCTTCGAAATTGAAGCATGCAGGTTTCCTCGCGTCGGAACGTGTTGTCGCTGTAGAGAAGATGCGGCCAGAAACTCTACAGCATAACACGACGTAATGACTATTATAATAGGTTACGTATACAGTAATACATATTAGTCTATTTAATTAAATATTTGATAATAAATAATAAGCTATAAGTTAGTGACACTCAGACCCAAGCATTTTGATTATTTAAATAATCATCCAGTTTATAATATGCTTTTTTACAGATGACTTTTTTGTTCTGAGTTTTAAATATGTTTTCGGAAACATTCAAAACTGTCTCGGAGATTTTATTATAAAAGCGTATACATTGACCCATTAAAGACATCAAACTGATAAGATTCATTACGGGACCAACATTAAAATAGCAAAAAAAACAGATGCTCCATGCATTTGGGTCGAATAGTTATTTAAATTTTCTATGGAACAACCGGGGAACAAGCAATTTGTATCGTTTCACAGTGAAACGCGGTCGGTAAGCGTGACTCTGAAACCGCATTTGGCACTGGACACACAGAAATAACGACGGTGCGCGGACATATGTCTCTTCCGCGTCCCTTTTATACAAACTGTATAGAAGCGTCCCGACGCAAAGCATACAGAAAAGACAGGGCACGGACACGACGCTAATACATTTTGTATGAAACTATCCGCGTTTGCGCCCGTCCTCGTCTTAAGAGGATAGGCGAGAACCGATTTTTTCCATATAGACGTATTTCCCTGTTTCCTCCCTGGATAATGACACTAGATCAACAATTTATTTTACCTCTGCTATGTCCCTATGTTTTGCTTTTTTGCATTAATTAATTACTGTTCCAACCGCCGACTCGTACCAATGAGTTTTTCGGAATTTATGTACGATTTGTAACACCACTGGCTTTTCGGAGAAGGAAAACATCGTGAGGAAACCTGCATGCTTCAATTTCGAAGCATGTATTGTACCCACTGTCCATTACAAGTGGCGACGGGCTCACCCCCCGTCACACTGGACAGAGTTTCGGTACTACTGGTGAAACGTGTATGTTCTGAGGTTTCAGAATATCTCTGACTACCCCCTCGGGGAATATAGTCGTGAGCATATGCTAATTACTGTTCATACAGTAATACTAGGGACCTTCGAAAATGTCAATTTTACAGCCCGTTTTCAGACATCCAACAAACAAATTTGACGAATGTAAACAAAAAAAGTAAAACATACAGACATAGCCAAAGTCTTTCTCATATTATACCTGAAAGAATTATTAAAATTGGTTTAGTATTGGAGGAGGAAACAGGGGAATACAAAATGCTGTTTTCGTCGATTTTATGTAGATAAAATTTGTCCGAGCTGCAATTGTCTCTTTTGCACTCTAGTTGGAGGGGTGTATAGGTGGGGTAGATCGGACAAATATGTATACAGTCGGAATAGTGACCTATTCTCCAAATTAGCATTTCAGCCCACCTATTATCTTAAGTCTTTTCTGTGTTCAGCACCTAAGACTAAGACTGAAATAAGTAACACGTAACAGGCGCATTCGCCATTCTTCTTTTACCTATAAATTCCATCAACCGTCGTGTTGTAATATTTATTACCATGAAGTTTCTCCAACGTTTTACGACTAGGTACATGCATTCGCATAGATCAAGCAGTCATCAATATTCGAAGGTCATCGATTTAAAACAAATGTCGACCTGAACCAATAACGTAACGTTTTGCGTTTTGTAACGTAGACTTTCGTGTTCAATAAACTTGTGACAAGTTTAACCTTACTGGCCAAGGTTACGGCTCCGAGTCGCTTTCACTATGCTGAAACACGAACTTGTGCGTTTGACGTTTTGTTGTAAGAAAAAAACAGCTGTTCCATACATTGAGTAGGTAGTTCACTATACCACAGAGTACTATATACTACCGTACTCATTTCAGTATACCACAGAGTACTATATACTATCGTAAGAGTATACATACCTATACACATAGTACGGCAAAACAATACGCAATATCGGGCATTTTCTGTCATTTTAAGTTTTTGACATTATGCGTGCGAAGCAAACCGTATATAAAAGACTTAATTTGACTTGGCCCCCTTTTTTTATCCAAACTGAGAATAAAAGGGCTACCCCCCCCACGGGGGGTGCCGACAATAGCGAAAATAATAATCAACGATTTTTATTTCGATATTTCATTGTTTTATTTTTTAATCTGTTTGCCGCTTGATAAGATGTGAATAGTACAACATTTTCGAATGTTGATTGTATTTTCTTTTTCCGATCGATATTCGTATGATCACAATGGGTATATAGTCATAAATGTGTGATCATATCTATGAATGTGCGCTTTATAAGCTTCGATAGAAATAAAACAATTATACAGTAAACATTTGTTGCTGACTGTACACAGAGCTCTAATAGACACCAGATCCAGCACTTAAGTTCTGCCAGTACTCTGCAATATCATGGCCTCACAGAAAATACAGAGAAATTCTCTCCACATTGAATTTAATTAGTTTATCTCGTCCGGCTCTGGACTACCTACCCTGTAGAATTCTAATATAAAATCTATTTAATAATTCAGTAATACGTAGAAAATTGTACACGGATCCGCTAAAATGATGTCACATAAATTGATATACTTCTTTTAAAAATATCTTACGCCTCATGGCAGATATGGTTCGAAATGTGATAACAGCATGTCTTTTTTAAATGTATTTTTGGTACAAACAACATAAAAGACATAGGTACCTGTACAAAAGCGAACTTGAAATGTAAATTGAATTTTACAAAAATCATTAAAAAGTTTTGCAAAAGTTGACGGTAAGTAGGTATGGAACTGTCATTTGCAATTTGAGAACAATAACCAGCGTTTTGCATTGACAAACTCGGTAATTCGCCTTAAATTCGAAGTCCACATAGCAGACCATCTGCGTACTTGCATAACTCAAATTATTGCATTTTTTACTACTCAGAATAAAGTTAAATTTAAAGTCTTAAGGAAAGCAGACATTCAAATTTGTACCTGACCTACTATTTATGTTTTTACATTATGAAGACTTGGTTTTCTGCTTTAGCCATCTGGAAAATTCTGAGATGAAATTTTCTTTTGCCCCCGTCCATTGCATTGCTTCGGCTTTTGTCTCTGTTATTAGCTCAGTGGATCCTGCCCTAGTTTGAGAAAATGTTTTTTCAAGATTGTAATAACTGCACTTAGATACTTGTTCATTTTGCTGAAGTCACAAGATAGTCGTAAAGCTTGGAATGTTATGATAAAGGATTTATAATCATCAGCTTCTATACAGGGTGTAAACTTAAATGCGAACAACTTTCACAAAGGAGCCAATAACAAAATCGCCAAAAAGTTATTTGTTCTATAGAAAACGTCCATCGCTACTCGACCAAACTTCTTAATATGCTGACGATTTTTAAGAGGATGAATGGACCATCAAACTGAACAACTTTCTCTACATGACCAACGACGAAAATGCGAAAAAAAAACAGTTGTTCCATTGAACACAGCAAACCTAGTCAACAGAATGTATGGGACAGCAGACTTTTTTTAACGATTTTTATGTTGGTCCCAAAGAGAAAGTTGTTTAGCTTAATGATCTGAAAATGGCTTTGCAGCTAAAAGAACGCTGACTTTCAATAAAAACTGCGAGAGCCTCAAGCAGAAGGTGTTTGCTCGCAACAACCTCGTGCAAAAACTGACTACCACCAAATGGGGAGCTTCGCATCAAGTTCTGCGAACTACTTACTGGACTGGCTCTCTGTTTCTCCGCAGGCGAATACGCATGCCGAGTATGGGGTCGTTCCGCCCACACCAAGCTCGTGGATACAGCATTAAATGAGACCTGCCGGATCATTACAGGCTGCCTCAAACCGACTCCGGTATAAATGCTTTAACCAATGGCTGGGATTGCGCCACCAGAGGTCCGCAGGGCCGTTGCGAGCTCAATCGAGAGAGCAAAACTCGAGGTTGATCCATGGCATCCAATGTTCGGATACTCCACAGTACCCCAAAGGCTCAAGAGCCGCAAAAACTTTCTGAAATGTGTCGACCCGATACAAGACATCGGTGAGGGTCCCCGAGCTAGTCTCTGGCGAGAAAAGAGCACGCTACCCGACCCGTTTGTCCCTCTCTCGGAAAGCCTTCCCCCAGGACATAAACTGCCCAGGCCGATTTGGAGGTCTTTAAATAGGCTCCGAACTCAAGTTGGCCGGAGTAAGGAGAACCTGTCCAAATGGGGTTTTATCGATGGATCGGACCTAAGGTGTGAATGTGGTGTTGCTCCTCAGACTATGGTCCATCTCACATCTTGCCCTTCCTGCCCGCAAACTTGCACGCGAATGGAGCTTATGGACGCGGCCGGTGATGCCGTCCGTGTGGCAGAATACCGGGCTGGAAAAATTTTAAATGACATGCCATCGACTTGATAGAAGAAGAAGCTAAAAGTCAAAGTCAAAGTGTCTTTATTGCAAAACGTGTCGTGTCGTGTAGTGTCTGTATTTGCTAATTTTGTTAGCCCATATAATATACCTTGTAAGGTCGAAAATGTAGCTACAACATAGCCATCCCAAGTAAATTTTAACCCATTGCTATAGCTGAAATGAACATCTGATTGTGAACCGTGTTAATGAGGCTTACAGTGCTATATGCTGTTAACGCCATGTCACCGGTGATTGTGGCGCAGATTGCGGCGCGCGTCGCGAATTGTAACCGCGCGTTGTTGCGGCGTGCTGTGACTTCACACGTTTGATCAGTGACAGCTACGTTTAAATGGTAAAAAATAATTATTTAGAGCCTGTAAGTGACGAAATATTGGGCATTCGCGAGCGGTCATCCCGGGTTCTCTAATGCTGTCTCTGAGGAGCGACAAGCCTCCTGCTGTAAGTGACTGCGCCAAAATTCGCCGCGGTATAACGTTTCTTCAGTTATCGATATTGCACAAAACGGTTTTCAGCTTTCATGTTCATTTGTTAACAACGCGTATCAATAAACGCTACTGGTGTTAGTGTACAAACAACATACGACATTCATGTTGCCTCAGGGCAACATTTAGGTATTTCAAGTAATATGTTAAGTCCTGAATCCCAACTGAGATCGTGTTCTAACTCCAACATGTCGAGCTATTTAACTTTACCCAGCCGTGTATCACATGATACGAGTGACTATCAAACAGTAGCTCTAGCATGAGTTTACTTGTCTATGATGTAGGCTTAGCATTCCACTCGCGAAAAAACGAGAAAAATCTAGACGTCTCCTTCTTCTTTTACCTTCTTCACCTACGCATGACAAAAAGAGCGCGCATTACCGTTTTCTCGTTTTGTCGCGTTGTCGCGCTAGCCATACTGGACAACTTGCACATAAAAATTCAGAGGTTCCATTCTCATCGACTCAGATGTATGGAACAGGAACGATTCGCAACTCCCGAATCCCCCTCTAGGGGGAAGAGTCCCACTTAAAAGGAAAAATCGATGACCATTATAAGACCTGGCCTCATGTACGGATCAAAGTGTTGGACCACGAAAGGGGCGTGGGACAAGGGTAAATAAATTATAATGATGAGTTGTTTATTTTATGTTGTTCAGTTTGACGGTCTTGATCACTTTTTAAAAAAGACCACTCTATTTTCTAGCACCTAGCACCCTGTATCATTAATGGAGTCGGTTTCTATGGCAGTTTGTGCCCTGTTTTATTACAAGCTTTTATTTCACTTGCCTTGTTTTTTTTAGTAATTCTGCGCATGATTCAATGGGTAACCCATGCAAGGTTCACATTTCCCGAGTTGTTCCCATGGGAGTGGGGGTTTGAGTCCCGACAGTGCACTTCTGTGCTGCCGCAAAATGTCTCCTTGCTTACAAAAGATATTTTAGGCAATTTATATTTTGGGAATAGGATAATTATCTTATTTCCTTAATACTTTAATATTTCCTTGGAGAGCTTTGAATATAACATGCAGTTATAAAATGTTTCGTGTTTACTGGGTTCCGTAGTCAAACAAGAAACCCTTTTATCTTGTTTTTCGTCTTTTAGTACATTTGGCAGTTAGTTATAAAAATTTCAGCATGTGCATTTGTTTATTCAGTTTGCAGTCGTCCGTAAGAGATCTCACTATTGTACCTATCTAATCATAATCATAATCTTTATTGCTTTACATGAGGTAGTTACATGGGTCTTAAAGTATATTTTAGTTCAGCCCGCCGCGCCGTCCCTTCTACCCGTCATGTTGTCTTTTTTAATGCCTCTGTCTTGAGACATTTGACGGCGTGATATAACATCAAAACCAAAGTTTAATTTGACTAAAGTTTCGTTCCAAATACTTTCGACGGTATATTATTTAATCAAACTTCGTATCTGTGTGAATAGATATGAAACAACAAATCTCTGTATCCCTAGATGAATAGTAATACGGCCGGTCTCCCGAGTTGCAAACTTGTCCTCAACTTGTTTGTTAACTTGATAACTTAGACTCAATAAGTTACTTCTGTAACCTTTACGAATAAGGGTTAAGTAAATACGTTGGATGAATTCGAATTCGAACTTGAAAATACATTGTTATATTAAACTGAAATTTGAAAGTAACTAGTTATTTGACTAATTTACAAAGTAAAGAACTTAATTTTATACAGGGTGTTTCATAAGTAACAATAAATTTTTAAAACTCATAAGGGGGTTGTTTAGACCGCCAAACTGAACAACTTTCTCTATGGGACCAACATCGAAATCGTGAAAAAAATAATTTTAAATCCCATACATATTTTAGCTCTAGTCGATTTGTAGAGTATAGAACATAATTTTTTTTTCGCGATTTCGATATTGGTCCCATAGTGAAAGTTGTTCAGTTTGATGGTCTACACCACCCCCTTAAATGTTTATTTGTAGTTTTGCCACCACACCTTGTATAGCAAGAACCTTGGTAGATTTCTGAAAAGTTTGTATTAAAAATTGTGATATAAAAAAAACAGCCAAGTGCGAGTCGAACTCGCGTACTAAGGATGCGGTCCATGGGCGAGCCCCACACACACACACATAGCCAGTTTTTTCTATTATGCGGTTTAAACCGCATACACTACCCAAGGTTAATGATACTTTTCCTTACACACTGTAGAGTATGCCCTATAATCACACCAAGATTGAAGCTTGTACTCATTGATCATGATCATAGAGCAAAAACAAAATCAGGATCGTAGCAAGTGGCGTTCCGTTGTCTCTGCCTACCCCAGTGGGAGACAGGCGTGAGAATATGCATGTATGTATGCAAAAACAATAACCTCCGGGATCCTTAGGGTGAGTCCGACACACACTTGACCGTTTTTTTTAGAGTGTGCTGTATAATCACACCAAGTTTGACCCTTTTATGTATTTAAGGATAAAGCGAAAACAGAAAAGAAAAATACATATTTTTTATTTTTATTTAATTAAATATCAACGACACTTTCTGTGAAAATGTCAACTTGCTATATCTATTACGGTTAAAAGACAGCGTAGGTTTAGTAATAGAGTACCGGTTTCACCCTTTAGGTGTATGGAACCTTAAAAAGATCTAAACTTTCGCCTTTTATCAAGTGAAGAAGAAACATAGACCATGCCTGTTTATTGTACTCGTATAAGTAGGAAGCAAGTAGAACATGACACGCTGTCACTGGTTCATACAGCGGTCGTATATATGACACAAGTTTGTACAGTAAATGTATAATTGTAACAGTTTGGTTTGTTTCCAAGTTAATAACCCCAACTTATGAGTACCTAAACTTTGTGTCGTGTTCAGTGCCGGACTATTATTGTGAGAGATTCATACATTCATTGGCAGAAACGCTCATTAAAGTTAATCCTCCATTAAATATCTTGATGTCACTTTTTGTCTTGTTGATGTAATAAAAGCTAGCAAGAGATTTGATGGAGAATTAACTTTAATGAGCGTTTCTGCAACTGAGCCTGGACTTAGGGGCCCTGTCACAGATTACTAGTAACAGATACATCACTTCCATATGATAGAAAACGATCAGTTCGCAGGCTTTAATTACTTGCAAGATGGTACGCGCAAAAATGAGTCTAATGACGCTTGTCTCAGCGGTGTTATTAATTTGTACAGTTCGCGACGTATCTATACGACGTTGACGTCTGGAGGGAGTGGCAGAAATTAAGCAAGTGCATCGCTTACGATGCGCCAAAGTGTAGAGTGTATAAAGGGTACATTTTATATCACTGAGGATAACTTCAGCATGTATTCTACTCATCAAACTGAACAACTTTCACTATGGAGCCGCAACAAAATCGCAAAAAAAACAACTGTTTTATACAAAACTGCAGTAGGTACAAACTCGACTCAAATGTATGGGACAGCTGATTTTTTTTTCACGATTTCGAAGTTCCATAGTGAAAGTTGTTCAGTTTGATGGTCTGAAGAGCACCCCCTTAAGTACTACTAGTGTTTTGTTACATCCTGTATACGACGTTGCCTTGCGAGTGGCAGAAATCAAGCAAGCTCATCGCTTACGATGTGCCAAAATGTAGAGTGCATTATAAAGTTGGACCCTGCAAAAGATCATCATCATCAGCCTATATGCGTCGCACTGCAGGGCACAGGCCTACCCTCTAGGAGCGTTTGGGCGTTAGTCCACCACGCGTGCCCAATGCGGATTGGAAGACTTCACATATGCATTCGAATTTCTTCTTCTGCATAATATGCAGGTTTCCTCACGATGTTCTCCTTCACCGTTTGAGAGCAGTCGGTAATACGTACATAAGTTAGAAAAACTCATTGGTACGTGGCATGTTGTCCGTGCGGATTCGAACCCGGACCTCTTGATTGAAAGTCCATACCTCTCCGCAACGCGCCACCGAGCTCTGTAAAAGATATAAATGTTTATCTATATGGTTTCTGACCACCCAGAAAGGCATAAGGCTTGCGTAGACGGCCAGGCGCCATGAAATCCACCGCGCCGTCTAGACGAGTTAAATTACTCCTTTTGCGTCACCCGTCAAGTCGATACGTTACTCGTATCGAAGTCTCATGTAATATTACGACGACATCGACAAAGTGAATATACTGCCTTGACCACGGCCTTTACTTAAATCAAGCAGTAGCAATACATTCGAAACATTGTTTGACATATTATTATCATTTCAGTGAGAAATGCCCCGGAGTGGAAAAATTGGAAACACTGTTAGTTGTTAGGGTAAACAGTTGCATTTCTTTAAGGGGTGCTTGTACCCATTACACTGAACAACTTTCCCAAAGGAACAAAGGGAATTTCGCAAAAAAAAAAACATTTTTCATACAAACGTTCCATCAGCTGATTGCATTTAGTATGGAAAGTCCAAAAATTTGTTTGCTAATTTCCTATAGGTTTCTTAGGGAAAGATTTTCAGTATCATGGGTAAAATCACTCCTTAAAATAATGCAACTGTTTACCCGGACAGTAACACCCTATATTGATTCATGCCGTGGTGGTCCAGAGGCGAGTAACCTTGCCTACCGTGCAGGAGGCCCCCGTCCAGGCCGACTCGTACCAATGAGTTTTTCGGAATTTATGTACGATTTGTAACACCAATGGCTTTTCGGTGAAGGAAAATATCGCGAGGAAACCTGCATGCTTCAATTTCGAGGCATATTCAATTCATTTTTTTTTCAATTCATTTATTCAACAACTTACACTAACAGTACAAACACTACACATGCAAGTTTTAGTCGTTTGATAATTTATAGTACATTATTACAGACATTAATATTTCGAGCGGTAAATCATTAAATTAAAAAATTAAAAAATTGAACCCGCTGTCCATTATAAGTGGCGACGGGCTCACCCCCTATCACACTGGACAGAGTTTCGGTACTACTGGTGAAACGTGGATGTTCTGAGATTTCAGGATATTTCTGACTACCCCCTCGGGGAATATAGTAGTGAGTATAAGCATATGCTCTAACTAATTCGAATAGTGCATAATTTTTCTGTTATCGCGATCACGTGGTTGTAGTAGTGTCGGTACCGTTTTTCATGTATTGTGTTAGATAGAGCCTTGAGGACTCGCCTCATTATCTTAGCAGTCTTTCTTCCTAAAACTAGGTCAACCTCCAGGGTACCTAAATCACTTGCTTGTGGACGTTTTTATGCAGAACACGAATTGCTGAGAAAATCTAGAGTATTATTCTATTATGTTTGTATTCCAGCTAGTTATATACGTAAGGTAGAGTAGAGTATTACGTAAGGTGTAGATTTTTCGAATAAATCATTTCTTATCACCCCGTCATCCTCTGTGGTATCTATAGGCTGACACTTTTTTAAGAGGATGATCAGACCGTCAAACTGAACAACTTTCTCTATGGGACCAATATCGAAATCGCGAAAAAAAAATCAGCTCTTCCATACAAAACTGCAAACCTACTCGAGCCAAATGTATAGGACAGCAGATTTTTTTTTGCGATATCTATGTTGGTCCCATAGAGAAAGTTGTTCAGTTTGATGGTCTGAACATCCCCTTAAAAAAGTGTCAGCATATTAAGAAGGACCCTGTATAATTATTTTAAATAAAAAAAAAAATCTGTCTTCGGTTTCCTCACTATGTTTTCCTTCACCGAAAAGCCAGTCGTGTAACAAATCGTGCATAAATTCCGAAAATACTCATTGGTACGAGTCGGCCTGGACGGGGATCGATCCATCGCCTCCTGCACGGCAGGCAAGGTTACTCGCCACTGGACCACCTCGGCTTTTTACAACAAAAACACAAATCACATTTCACTCGTAAACAATAAAAAAAAAAACAGAAACGACAACCATTAAGCGTCGAATACATCTCAATAATAACAGAGCACTCGTGAACAATAGAGAAAATAAAATAAAGTGTAGCAACAATAACAATACAATACAATAATCGTATATCAGGTCATTCCGTTTCGCTCATCCCGGTGACCTACTTGCCGGGATTGAAGGAGATAGGATAACGGTTACAAGGACGGGACGGTGTAGTGAAGCATTATCTTCGGTTCTACGATTTTGTGGTTACGTTTCGAGACGGGATATAACACGTTGTAAGAAACAAGAATTGAATCGTTCGAATGATCTGTTCTAAATTGAATTTGTAGATTTATACCCAAAGATTTTTTTTGGCGCAGCAAATACCAAGGAAAATCTTTGTTTATACCAATATCAATAACAAATGCACAATTTGACTGGATGTCAAACCATCATGGAATGGAATTCCATTTAACGATGAAAAGATATTCCGATTCCTATATTTTAGCTTTTTGGTTTATTCCATGACTAGAAATATAATTTACTAGGGTTTTCCCGCGACTTCGTCCGCACAAATTATATACCAGATTTTAAGTCAGATCATAAGCTATCAAACAAAAAACGTTTCATCAAAATCGGTTCAGTAGTTTTTGCGTGATGCGCGAACAAACAAACAGACACACAAAATTTCTAAAAAAGGTTGATTTCGAATCAGGGATACCTAAAAACCATATCGTAATCTTTTTTTGTAAATATCTTCAATGTACCGCCTTAGAATCTTCCCGACACACACTTGGCCGTTTTATATAGCCTATGTTAATCACCGATAATGTAGCATTCTAATGGTGAAAGAATTATTCAGATCGGTCCAGTGGTTTCGGAGCCTATTCATTACAAACAAACAAACAAAAAATCAAAACTTTCCTCTTTATAATATTAGTATAGATTTATCAGAATGATATACTGCCAAGGGCCCTTCTTAACAATGATCAGACCGTAAAGCTGAACAACTTTCTCTACGGCAATAACATTGAAATCGCGAAAAAGAAATCAGCTGTTCCATACAAAACTGCAAACCTACTTGTGTCATATGTATGGGACAGCTGATTTTTTTTCGCTACTTGGATGTTGATCCCATAGAGGAGGTTGTTCAGTTTGATGGTCTGATCATCCCCTAAAGGAAGTGGACGTTACTAAAGTTGTACTAAGTACAAATTAATGTGTTTAAAATATCTGTTTCTGTAATTTGAAATTGCCTTAAATTTTGTTGCTATTTGGAATGGAGGATAGAATAATGAAATAGCAGACGAGGCTTTCCAACATGATTTTGTAATGTCACACAAAGAAAACTACTAACTTAGGTACTAATGTGTAAGCTCCGTCTAGCCAAATATTTGTCCTAAACGTTTACGATTCTGACCTAAAAACCCAGACGTCTAGCTAAACAGGCTAACTAATCCGTTCTAGTAACGAAGGGTATACGTGTTTTATTTGTTGTGAGTTTTAAATCTTTTTTTCTTGTTCTTAGTTTTTCTTGACTATAAAAAACAACTAAAGCCGTAATATTTAAGTATTGGAGTAGTCTTAACGCACTAATGCGCGCTGCATACAAACAAAGTCTGGTTATACAGGGTCCAACTTAATATGCTGACACTTTTTTATGAGGATGATCAGACCGTCAAACTGAACAACTTTCTCTATGGGACCAACAACGAAATCGAAGAAAAAATCTAGAAACAAATCTTTATGCTTGTATTTTGTATGGAAATCTTAGAGGCACTACCCGATGCGCTACATACAAACATTATTTATTGAACGCTAACTTATTATAAATAGATTATAAATATCTGACTATATAGGGTCAGCGAAAATATAACGAGACTGCGTTTATATGGAGCGCGCCAACGGTAATGTTTTATTCAAAATGACATGGATAGCTTTCTGACGTTATTTTTGACTCTATCACCGCTTCGGAAGGTGTTCCGTTGTAGAGTAGATGCGGCCAGAAACTCTACAACACAAATCTTAAAAAAAAAAATTATACAGGGTACACTTAAATCGAATTACATAGTGTAATATTGTCAAGACCAGACATTTTGGTCATTCATATAATCATCGAGTTTATAAGTGTGCTTCAAGTATACATTATTTTGACGGAGTTAAAGCAGTCACCGTGGGAGGCCAAAATCGGTCAGGAGCAATACACAAACATAATAGTTCACTACTTTTACAATCCCTTGATTCAACTGAAATACCTACGTTAAAAATATCGAATCTCA
This sequence comes from Agonopterix heracliana, assembly GCA_963693445.1. NCBI lineage: Eukaryota > Metazoa > Arthropoda > Insecta > Lepidoptera > Depressariidae > Agonopterix > Agonopterix heracliana. The sequence continues at coordinate 17,414,548 of OY856326.1, read as the reverse complement.
AAACGGTCGGATACTAATGGTTCAACAAAATAAACATTCCATTCAAAATGGCATCAAAGGATATATACTTTTAAAGTTTGTTTTCACAAAATGACTGCAATAAAAGTGTACGGCCATCGCTGGAATTTTAATTGACTTGTCATTGTAGAGCTACTTGGAAGTGGTGTAAGATACAAACTTAACCCATGACATTTTTATGAAGAGAAATTATTATTGTAATACAACCGTGCTCAGGGCCGGATTAAGCCGTGCAGAGGCCCCTAGGCAATGCAAGTCCCGGGCCCCTATATCCATGGGCGTCGCAATGATTTTTCCTATGGTCGCAGCAAAATAATAACCATTCAAACAACATAATAAAAACACTAAAATGTGGAGCTATCGAAGCGAGCTCAAGCTTTTAATATTATAAAGTCGTTGCGCAATGCGATCCTAAATCCGAATCCTGGACCGAGCGAAGTGATCTCTAAATTGTAGGTATCTACTGACCATACCTACCTACCTACTGATGATATCTTTGCAACACCGTCTCAAACCAAGAGCGAGCAAAGCGAACTCTAGTTTTTACTAAGTACAATATTATAAAATCGCTGCGCAATGCAATCTTTACCTTGGAGCGAGCGAAGCGAGCTCGAGATTTTACTTCAATGATTGCAGAAAAATCTCCCGCTTGCTTCGCTTTTTATGAAAAATAAGAGACAACAAAGATACAGTTCTCTTATTTTTCGTAATTCCTTTTAAGTCTTGGGTGGTCCTAAATCTTTGAGTTTTCACTTATTTTTCTTCCGAGCCGCGGGGCCCCTTGGCAGCCCTGGACCCATAGGCTGGAGCCTACTTTGCTTCTATGGTTAATCCGGCACTGACCGTGCTAAAAACAAATCATACCGTCTTTGTATGACACAATAATATTATTATTTTTATTTAAATTATTGGTCCTTTTGCGTTAGCATTGCATTTCGGCCACTATCAAGGAGTTTGTTGGAGGGAGTATCTATCCCAATCTCGAGGATTGTTTTTGATCAAGAACACAGTTGAGAAGGGATTGCAGAGCCTCGTGGCAATCTCAAACGCGAACCGCACGAACACGCGGCAAAACATTCCACGTGATTCTATAGTTACTTCTTTAATCAACCAACAATTTTTGTTTTTAATGATTGTGCTAATCATTAAAATAGTATGTTTTCATCGCCAAGAACATTATAACGAAGCGAAGGTTGGTTTATAAAACTTTGTTTCCTCACTTCTCAAAACTTCATTGCAACTTTTTGCTTACAAAATCTTTATAATACTCACTCGTGAAATTAAGTATTGTAGCGAGAGGCGCACGGACCCGAATGCTTTCTCGCTCGCACACATCTAGCTGCCCTTGTCACGCGCCCTCTCCATCGTTTTGCACGCGGCACGCGCTTCGAGGATCGTATATAAGACCAGACGCGGCCAGCGAATGTCACTTAGCTAGGCGGCTTCGCCTGAGAGATAGCCACTGCAGTCCTCAGGTGCTTGCCAGGTCGAGGATCGAGATAGCCACGCAGTCCGTTCCAAAACCTAAGTCTTCTAAGCAGAAGAGTGAGATAGCCACGCAGTCCACTCTGATGCATAGCTAGGAATGATTGTATGTGTATGATGTACCAATATTGTATGCTCATCAATAAATAGTTAAACCATCATCCTCTTTCACTCAGCCACCCTACAGTATTTCTTATTTCTCATATGTAGAAGTCTCTTTCGTTTTCTTCGGTTGCCTCTCCAGTACTGATGGTTGGAAGTCAGCTCTGCATATCTCTCCCTACCTATCTCTCTACCCAAACGAAACAGCCCTTCAACGTTGGCGATGCCTGCCACGACATTCGTGGCCTACCGACGCTTCTTTTCCCATCTATTTTGCCCATTATTACAGTCAGGAGCAGGCATCGATGTCCCTATTCCTTTTAAAAGACAGTCAATTCTCTCATCACTTGCATCGCCTACGTAAAGCTCCCAAAACAAGATGGTGGTAAGAAATATAGCGTCATTAATACAAAAATTCCTCTGTTACCCATTTAATTTTACCCTCCGAGGCCTTTGTTTGAAAATTAGAGCTCCGGGTTATCAGGTTTTTGAGTTACAACGTAATCTGTAATAACAATATAAAAGCTGGGTTGGAAAAGAGGGGGTTAATAAATGAATTTAGTACTTTCTGATATTCCGATTATGAGAATGACTGTACATCTTTGAGACTTATCTTGTCATTATTTAAACTGTTTCTGAACATTATTAAGTTGTTTCCAGATAAGAATTGACAACCCTATTAACACACTCAAGACTCTCACACAGACGAACTGATTTAATGCGGCGTTTTCCAAGATGAGGAAAAAAAATCAGTAGATGTCGTTATTAAATTAGTAAAACCTGACAATTTGAAAGTAAAAATGACTGTTTGTCTTGGTTTTGTCTATTGACTGACATTGATATCTATAACGTCACGCCTCTTTCCCAGTGGGGTAGGCAGAGACCAGGGCGCGCCATCTACTACGATCCTTTCATACCTCTTTTGCCTCATTCACATAAATGCCCGTCGGTTTCGAGTACTCCGCACCTCCCCTTCTTGTAGGACGCAACCGATTTGATCTGGTTCGCGCGATTCTGGTTGCTGGACAACATTCTTTTTATTAATGTTCGTCATAGTTCGACTAAGGTTTTTAGACAAGACAATGTCTGTCTGTCGGTTCAGCTAGTTACCAATAAATACCCAATAACATTGACAATTTTAGTTTGTTATAAACGACAAGTTTCCAGGAAAACTTCTCATTACAAACTGCGTGAATTCACAACAAGACGACCTACTTGCAAAGTGCCAACAATTATCCCAGCAGTGGGACAGTTGTGAACTGCCCTCCAGTGCTAACTGCTCTTCAGTGACCCAGTTTCCAGTTTGCACCGGTTCGGACTGACTGTGGCGATAGGGTTACCGCCTGTACTAAATTATTATAATATAGTATCGTTGTCAGTTCTGTACTATTTATTTATTCTTACTGTATACCATAAATATGGAAAATATTTGCAATTTTGTTTTCATAGCTATTCACATCGCTCGAATATAATTATATGCGCGTCGATGATTTATCTTAGTCCATTGCGGTCTCATCAGTTTTAACAATATATATTTTGGCAGTCCTTATTTTTATTTTTTATATTTTTTTAGTCCTTGACGAATTTGAAATGAAGAGAAGAAAGGAACTGTAACATTATCTTACTTTATTTTCTGAAATTTCCTGAATGTACAATGTATTTTATGAATGTATTTTAGCAATTTATCGAAAACAATGATTTTTCTTCCAGGAGGCAACCCTCTGTGACGTCACGGACGCATCTCGCTCCACAGTCACGTCCTTATTGTTGTCAGTTGTCTTTTTGCTTCATTATGCTAAATTGGTGTGTTTTTGGATGAGCTTTAAAATTATAGGTGTGGGTAGAGATTTGTTTGTGTCATCTAGTTCAAAAGCGTTGTTGTAAATTTTCCGTTCTTACTATTTTTAGTTCCTGACAGTAACACTTGTAAATGGGAAATTTTAATTCGTTCGTTTTGCTTTTAGGACCATTTGTTAGCACTAGCAGGTATTTTTTTATTATAGGACGTTTCGCTGTTAGGTCGATTTGATCTTGTGTCATTTTGATGAGTAGAAAGGTTCTGATCGTTTGAGCATTCGCTACTTGAATCTATTCGATGAAATCTTGATCTTCTTGAGCACACACCTCATCTTTAGCGAAAGCAGGTTAGGGGGCATGATTGACTTGCAAACCCAACTTACACAGCCAACTCTAACTTTACTTGCCGTACCTATCGCTCTCGTATCGGGCTTCACGAGCCACGAGCGTAAGTGCCGCCTTGACGCTGCTTAAATCATCTTTTATAGATGGAAAGGCCAGTGATGATAATGATCTCCTTATTAACGACATGTTTATGTGAAGCTGCTTTTTCTGTGTATTTGAGCTAAACAATTTATTAATTACTCTGCTGGCATAGGGATCCGAAGTGGGTCCTGGCCTCTGTCAGAAAAACACGCCTTTCTGTCTATTTTCTCTTCCGTCTCAGCCCAGTTGGGCACCTGCAGATCTTCGATATCCTTTAGAGCTTAATTGTGGCAACTCTCTGCTCGTCACCCGGTGGGTAGACCCTACGTATCGCTGATACATCAGGTTATTTATGTTTACTTGTCATCGTAGGCCTTAACGTCTGTCACAGATGATTTAAGCCACATAACATTATTAGAGGGGTTAGAAGTGCAAAGTAGGCGTGGAACGTGTCGCCACAGGTTATGCAATGATTTGCATAACACCGTAAGGCGCGTGGCGTGGCGATCGAGGGGGCATGAGTAATTGTAGCAGCGTGAGCGGGAAGACAAGTGGCGACGCCATCTCCGAAGCTAAAGCGCTACTTTGCATTTCTAACCCCTCTTATCATGTTCTGTGATTTAAGTAGTGTTTTTGTAGAAGCATACTTTTTCTCATGGCTGTACTGTCGTATACTAGAGCCGCACAAACGTCCACAGCCTCTATTAAACAGAACTTACGCCGCTGGTGGATGAAGGCGGGATTATGCCTTTTGTCACGTTTCTCTTTCTGGTGTGCGAGCCAGGCTTCGTCGTGAGACCGACCATCTCTTGTCTTCCTTCTCCACCCTCCTCTATTTTCCGCAAGCTCTTCCCAATTTGCGTGGCCGATTCCGAAAGAGATCTGGTCCCTCTTGACGCAATCTTTAAATCGCAGCATGGGTCTTCCGACTTGCCTCTTCTTATCGATCAGCAATAATTATTTTCCCGGCACCATTCCGGCGGGTAGTAGGTTTTTGCCAAAAATGCAAAATAATTACATGCCACCTTCCCCCCATATTAAAATATCGCCATCTCAATCCCTTTTAAATGAGTTCGGAAGCTACTGTTCATAAATCGCCTCAAAAAACTCTTACGTCGACGCAATATAAACGAGATTAGCTTGTTTTGTAGGACCTGATATATTGAACTATCTTGGTATTCCAACACTGATTTACCGAAGGTCCCGCTAATTCGCGTCGGTACACTAATCAGTCCCGGATGTCCCGAAAGTATCACATGTCCCGTAAAAAGTGGTGTTTGGTTAGGACACAGTTTGCTAAGGATTTATGTAAATACGTTCCCAATGTGTGAGTTACATAGGTACTCTTGTATATTTATATGAGCTTTTAGGAGGAAATATTTTGTTGAATAATTTTCATGTAGCAAATGTTTGTTGATATAAAAGAGGTTTTAACCACAGAGTACTAAATTTTTTACTTTAGTATAAGCACAAGCACACACAAGCATAGCACAAGCACAAGTTTACCAAAGTATCGGCATCCTACAAATGCATTACAATTTCCTTTCTCTATGGTACCAACATCGAAATCGCAAAATACTTAAAAATCTGCTGTTCCATACAAAACTGCAAACCTACTCGAGCCGAATGTCCCATACATTTACAGCAGATTTTTTTTTCGTGTTTTCGATGTTAGTACCATATAGAAAGTTGTTCAATTTCTTGGACTGGTCTGATCATCCTCTTAAAAAACTGTCAGCATATATTAAGTACCACAGAGTACTATAATTTCTCGATATCTTCATAACAAAAAATATATTCTTATAATATCCATCCCTTTCTGCGTAAAAATTTGCATAAAAAGTCGTTGACCTGTCTATATACCATGTTCTCCTTTGATCGGAAACGATTATCGGTTTAACGTACACTTGTCGTTATAAATTATTTATAACGATATTTTGTACAAGTGGAAAAAGGACAAAAGTATAGTATACAGGGTCCTTTTTAAAATAATGACGGTTTTTTTTAAGACGATGATCAGAGGATCAAACTGAACAACTTTATAAATGGACCGACGTCCAAATCGCGAAAAACAATTTGCTGTCTCATACAATCGGGTCGAGTAAGTTTTCAGTTTTGTATGGAACATTTGACTTTTTTTGCGATTTCGGTGTTGGTCCCATAGAGAAAATTGTTCAGATTGATGGTCTGATCATTCAGTCAGCATATTTTTAAGAAGGATATGCAATCTAATAATATGCGATCTAAGCTTCTCGGGACAAAACTAAAAATTACATTTGAAATCGCAGTTTTATTAAAAACATGCTTCACTATAAACATACTTCTGGAGATAAGGAACACTACCGTTGGTAGTGCATTTCACGTGGCAAACCACTGGAAAAATGAAATAGTCCGCAACTCGACAGACGAAGAGCCTTAAACTAATAAACAGAAAGCTACCCAACATAAACATAACAACAGCAAAACTGAAATCCCGGAAAACTGTATTCTTTACCCGCAAGAAGCGCTGAGCCGGGTGAAAATCTGACGCCGGACAACATTGAATTAAATACACCCTGACCATGGCGCACTCATAAATATGTAGCGGCTTATTAATATTTATTTTGTGCTCGAGTCATGTGCTGACTGAGAGAAATGGCGGCGTTTTTATGTGGGGACAGGAGTTTTGAAAAGTGTATCTGTTCCCCTATAGACTAAGTTCCCGGGATTCTCGTTAGAAGTTCACTGTACCCATTTGTTTTGGCAATGATACTCGTAGGTACATATAGGGTCTTTCTTAATATGCTGACGGGTTTTGTGACAGGATGATCAGACCATCAAACTGAAGAACTTTCTCTATGGAACTAACATCGAATTCGTGAAATAAAAATTGCCGTTCCATTCAAGACAGCAAACCTCATCATCATCATATCAGCCGATAAACTTCCACTGCTGGACATAGGCCTCCCCGAAAATGGGGGGATTTGCAATAATCGCCACGCTTGGCAGGCGGGTTGGCGATCGCAGTTGGATTGAATGTGTGTACTCAGAGGATGCCGCTGCCCATCTTCCGGTAGATCCTTTAGTTGCCTTTACGACACCCACGGGAGGAAATGGGATGGTGCTACTCTTAGCCAACAACACACGGACTGCCACACGGCCAACAGCAAACCTGCAATATGCAAAATATATCTAACTGACTTTTTACTTAGCGCTTTCGCAAACGATGACGCATTGTCGCAGCGGCAGACGTCAGTCCGTCATTTGTGAAGCAAGGAGTTGTAAAAACCGCATGTAGAACCACACACGGTGCGTCAATCCATCACTGTCCAAATGACGGACTGACGTCTGCCGCTCCGTCAATGCGTCATCGTGTTTGATCCCACTTAGTAACAATACAATCCTCAATAGATCGTCATATTGATGAATAGCACTTTGTAATGATAGGTAATGTTAGATGTCACGTGGTAGTCGCTGGAGACAGTTATGGGATCATCCCTGTCGACCCTTGTCTGCAGATAACGTCCCATGACCCACGAAGTGTTCATAATTTTGCATTTCTAACTACAAAGTTACTAAATGCAAATCGTGAAAACCTTTGTGAATTTTGGTTTTACGTGAATTAAAATCGACGTATTTCGCACAATTCGCAACTACTACTTTTCGCACAAACGGACATCGAGAATATGAGATTCGTTCGGTCTAACCCTCGCGGGTGAGATAAATATGTTGAGTCATGCTTACTGTTTTCCTATAATTCACAAACACTTCGAACACACGGCCGTGGAATACATTCAGCTGGATGTGACTTGCAAAATGTGCCAATAGGGAATAATGCCCAACATAACTTTCAGGATGTTCCATACATTTGCTGCAACTACCAACTATCATTTTTAGGCATGAATTTGTGGCAAGGCTCACATTTAGCACATATGAGTTGTTTGGTATTAAAAACGGACATAGAATCCAGACACAATAAAAAAAAACATTGTTGGATTTTTTTTGTTCGTAGGTACACAATACACATATGAATTATGATTATGATAATTATGATTCACACTGGATTCGATCATCTTTTGATCTTAAGATTTGAGATGTCATAAGTAACTAACATAAAAATTCATTTTATTCAAGTAACCATGATTCATTGCGTCTGTAATACCTAGATCAGATCAAGGACGTCATTATAGGAAAAATGCCAGGTTAAAAGCAGCCGGAATCGATATGGAATGTATGACAAGATGTATGGACTTAGAGGAAGCAAGAGAGGTGTGTCAGAACCGCCCAAAATGGAGATCCATAATCTCTGCCTACCCCTCTGGGAAAAAGGCGTGAGTTTATGTATGTATGTATGTATGTATGTAATATGCTGAGTGATAATAAAATCTTAAGCAAAATTTTCAGGGGTGTTTCAGGTGAAAAACTTCGCAAAAAAAAAACAGCGTGTCTACTCGACATAAATGTATGAACCAGTAGATTTTCTTTTTGCTATTTCAAGTTTGCTCCCATAGGAGATGCTAAATTTTGCAGTATTGCCTCTCAGTTTTGGCTAGAATTGTACCAAATGATGATGAAACAGTATCTACAATTATTTAATTATTTCTTCAATACCTATTTTAGACTTGACGATCCGGTTGGTGTAATGGTTACCACGCCGGACTGCCAAACCAGGGTCCTGGGTTCGAATCCCGGTTCGGTCATGGATGTTATAATATGTTCGTGCCGTTGTTGTATGGTTTCCATATTTATTATGGTTTAGCCTTTAGTGCTAGTTTGGGATCATTACAATGTATATGCCTGTGAGCGTTATTTATTTATTTATTTACTTTTCTAAGGGGGCGACGGGTTTTCTGAGGTGGGCGGCGTCCACCGCTGCCCCCTTCTGACTACGCCCATGGTCGCTTCCAGTAACAAGTAGTGTTTAAACACGCAGGGATGATAATAATGTTAGACTCTGAGGACTCGATGCCGCTCGAGTTGAGTCGACTCGACAATACGATATTATTATTTGATCCTTTGTATATCCACTTGTCAGTCACGTCTGTGAAACAAATAGATATATAAATAAATGCGATGAAATGTAGTGTGTTTTCGACGACCCAGTTGGTTAAAAAGAGACAAAAATATAGAGAGTGAAACTTAATGCCTTATATATTTAAGGGGGTGCTTCAGACCATCACACTGAACAACATTTGTTATGGGACAAAAACAGAAAACGCAAAAAAAAGTTCTCGAGTGGCAACCGCAGTGGGTAAGTCTCCCACACTGTGGACCGACGACCAGGTGAAGGCAGCGGGAGCCCGTTGGATGAGGGCAGCGCAGTACCGGTCGTTGTGGCGATCCTTGGGGAGGCCTATGTCCTGCAGTGGTCCATCGGCTGAGATGATGATGATTTTAACATTTCATATAGAACAGCAGATCTTTTTTCGCAATTTCAATGTGGGCCCCATACTAAAAGTTATTCAGTTGAATGGTTTAAAGCACCTATATTCACTCGCAGAATTTTTATATATTATTTATGAATCGTTTTCGTACAAAACATTTTAAATCTTAATTTGGATCAAACATGGGATCGTTCAATAATGAACGTACGATTTACTAAGACTACATACAAAAACAACGTGGATGTTCTGACGTTTCAGAATATCTCTGACTACCCCCCGGGGAATATAGTCGTGAACATATGCTTAAGCTATGCTACATACAAAATTAATCAAAATTAAATATTCAATCAACGCATGATACAACGAGCTCGTAGATTTGTAACCCGGACCGAGTGAACCGCTCCATTTATTGAATAACGAAACATTTAACAGATAGGTATCACCCGATATCCTATATACCTACGTATATAGAGCGGCATGTTCCCGCGGGACGGGATGCGTACTCTCTCGCTCCGCTTCACTGGAAAACGTACAACTGTCCAGGAGACGCCACGCTTGCGATTATGCGATTGCGTTTTTGCATTTTTATCGGACTGCGCCAGAAAGAGGCGGTTATGTTTTTAGGTTGTGTTTAAAAATTAGTGTAAGTTAAGTGCTATTGTTATCTCGACTATGCTGTTCTTTAAAATAGCGTTGATTGTTTATCTAGTTCTTGCTATGTATATCTATATTATATATAAAAACGTTTGTCCTGACTGATTCATCATCGCCCGCCCAAACCGTTAAAGCTACAACTATGAAATTTTGACAGTAGTTGCGTATAATGGCGTAGGCACCCACTAAGAAGGGATTTTTCGAAATTCAACCCCTAAGATGGTAAAATGGGGGGTAACAGTGAGTAGGTAGGGTATTTTTTTTTAGTCCTGCCTTTTTGAAACTTAGTACGCATATTTAAGAGCAAAAATAAAAATACCCCTGTTTCAACATTTCTCAAAAATCAAGTAATCAGCATCATTTTACGCGGACGAAGGCGCGACTTCGGGTAAAGCTGGTTATGATATATAAAAATCAATGATTCTAATATACCATTTTATTCCAATAAGCAATCAAGACTGAATTTAGAATTTTTTTGCGGGTTTCTAATTAGTAAATGCCTTTTTCTTAAATTCCTGATATTTGAACAATATTAAAATTGACATGCATTATCACAAAATCGAGATATAATATCTAGAAGAAAATTTTATTTTTATTTATTTGAACAAATCTTCAATAATACAGTATTTGAGAGTTACGCGGTTATTATTTAATCTAGAATTAAACATTTTAACGGGTTCTCAAATATACTAAAACGCGGTAAGAACCCGTTAAAATGTTTAATTAGAGATTAAATCTTCAATATTATAAGATCGCAAGTGTGTGACCAGTGAATGAGGCACTGCCCCAGTTGTGTGGAAACCTATAAACGTCCTGGGGCGCGGCGCGGCTCTGTTTGCTATGCGGGCTCATATCTGCCTCTTCGCTGGCCGAACGTACATATGTGCCGGCTATATACTTACGTACTGAATGGGGGGAAATTGAAATAGTGTAAAATGTGCGGCATTTTCGCTCATTCTCATTTATTTTTCGGTGATATTTCCGTGGTAAAGTTTTGTAGGATTTCGGGTGAATTCCGATTCGTATTTCCATAGCAAGTAGTTTCAGAAATCTGGAGCCGCATTCAGTGTGGCTCATTTTTTGCATGTTCACGATTTCAGGATAATATTAAGTGACTTCTTTCCCACTCATCTCTTCTCTTCAACATCTTAAAACCGTTTTGAGAAGGGTTCTGGATCTGATATTAAGTGGTCGCGTAGGTTGCCTTCTCCGTGGCAACGAAGCTCCAATTGTATGGTGGGTCGAGACAGTGTTTTATTTTTCAAAAAACACCAAATATTTCATGTTAACTCGTCCCCTGCAAAACGTGTCAGAAAAGTTTGTTAGTAGAATTACACGCGTAGCTCGTCCTTAGTTAAATGGTCTTTCACTCAGTTGCAGAAACGCTCATTATTGTCCTTCATTTTAATGAAGGATTTACATTAATTTTGAAAGAGATTTATCTCTTACTAGCTTTTACTACGTCAACAAGACAAAAAGTGACAGCAAGAGATTTAATGGAAGATTAACTTTAATGAGCGGTTCTGCAACTGAGTGTAAGAATCGCGCTAGCACAGTCCATAAACCGCAAAGGGTCTTACGATATATCGCTTAGCGAATAATAGGAAGAAACAAGATACCCACTTCGTAATCCGGAACGTTGAGATATACAACAATATGTGACGCAACCAACGCCAGTTTTCTAACACAGCAACGTCCCAACAAGGGCTTAAAGTGTCTTTCTTGCTATAAAAATAGTCGACAAAAAGAAACAAATTAATCTCTCAGACGGACCATAAACCCAGATTCGTCGACTCCACTGTCCCTCGTATCGACACATTTCCTATCGTAAATCGTCAGCGAAATAGTACGAGCGACAACTGTGTAAAACTCTTCTTGACTTGAGACACTTTTGAAAGTAGATGGCTTCTATTTTCTTTTGTGCTGAAAATGATAGCTATACAATTTTATGAGAAACATTTGTAACTCCTTTAAAGATATTATATTCGATATGTGCACAGAATTTGTTATGAAATGCAATTTATATGTATGTAGCAAGCGATTGAGAGCCCTATTGTTGTTAGAATAAGTATGAACTTTGTTATTAGTATAATGAACGCAGCTATGAGTAATTATGTCATATGCCACGTGCGTAGAGTCGAGATTCTTGGGAGCCGAGAGTGGCCGGCAGTCCTCACAGAGCCCTTACCAAGGACGCCCTCCGCCTGTCAGTTCACGTACCTATTATGTTGAAGTGTACCTATTAGTTCGGTAGTTGACATCAATTAAACTATATCGTGTGATTGTCGTGTGATCGTGTGACCAGTAAGACTATTTTGTTGCCGAGTACCTATTATACCTACCCCCAAGGAGCCTTTACACAACCGAGATGACGAACGCTTTAGCGACAGATCTCCTCTGTCATGTATTGTCATTTTAGAGGCACTCTTTATCAATGCTAGAAATTGTAAAGCTGCGTCGTGTGATTTGTGCCTACCAGAGTTTCATTCATACGGACGGCCCGACAGCACAGTCTGTAGTGAACCTGCCTGCTGTGCCGGGGGTCGCGGGTTCGAATCCCGTAAAGGACAAATATTTGTATGACGAATATGAATATTTGTACCCGAGTCATGGATGTTATATGTATTCTATATCGTTGTCTAGTTATCATAATACAAGTCCAGGCTAGATTCTGGAACTTTAAATGTGACTATATCTAGTCTAGTACTAATATTTGTGTGAAAAAAAAAAAAAAAAATTATAAAACTTAAGAAAGTTGTATGGACGACTTTCTGGTAATTTTAAAGCCATACGAAAGAAATCGCTAATAAGACCGGCTTATTTGCGCCTAAATGCATTTTATCTATATTTTTGTGTTTTAGTTAAATGTTTGTTCTGTTAAGGTTTAGCGCAACCAGCTCCCGGACTATTAAGTCCCATACACATTTACGACTCAGCGTATCCTTTACGCGACTGGTTTCCTAAAAGAGAGCAAATGATAGCAATAAAGTGGTTTTTGTACAAAAACTATAAAGTAACCGAAATAGGTACAATTCGACTGAGGTCTAGACCAATAGGTCTGCGTCAATAATTAACCGACTTGGCTTGTGGTTAGGCGAAGTGATTAGCGCTGCGGACTGCGACTTAGTTTGTGGTGGACCACTGGCCGCAAGCTTGAGTTTAGAAGTGGTTGATTTCACAATCTACTATTTTTGTCTTACTGTGGCGGGAATCTGTTGGATAAGGGCAGCGCCAGACAGATCCTTGAGGAAACGTAATTCAAGCATTGGATGTCTTTTGACTTAGATAATGATGATGAGGTAGGTACTTAGATTGAGCATAATGTATTACGATATGCCTTCGAATAACAACAAACGAATATCGAAAAAGGCGATAAACTCATTCAGTCTTCGTTATCTCTGATGCTGTCAATTACAGCCACTGCATCCGATCCCACTTCTGATCGTATTGGTTCCATCATTATTCAGGAGGGTGAAGGCGAAAGAGTACATCTGTGTTAAGTAGCTTTTCTAATAAAGTGGTCGCTGTAGTCAAATCTGCTGTCAGAATGCATTCAGTACAAGGCTAGAATTATGTTAATGTTCATGTAAAAGTCGTATTCTTGTCTCTCAATACAATCTTTGACGCTGTTAGTAGATTGAAAAATGTGATGTGTGAAATGTAACAGTTTAATATTAAATTTGAACTTGTCTCGACGCGGGAGCGAGCAACGGGCACGAGCGGGAGGAGATTCGATAAATTATGGCGGCGTAGAATGCCGCGCAGAGATGTGATTGAAATATATTTGTGCGACCATTTGTAGATTCTTTTACAATTGGAATAAAAGATGGTGGGAAAAACTAACTCCTAATCATATCTTATGGAAACTTTTATTAGTTAGGTACATCATGACGCGTACTGCTGGAAATGTATCTCCTCCTACGAGTACATACCCCTATAGAGACGTAATATAAGGCGACTAGGGATTGCAATCCGGTGGAATTTTCAATCCGGCCGGATCCGACCGGATTTTCGTCGATCCGGCCGGATCCGCCGGATCCGACCGGATTGGTAATATCCATAATCATTTGCGTTTTCATTTTAAAATCAACTGTAAAACAATACAGGTGTTTCTAGCAACTGTGAAAAAAAAAATTATTGTTGCGAAGTGATAGTTTCTATCGTCTTAATAATGCGAAAAAAACATTTTCTAGGCCTCAAAGCATTGACTAACATAAAGAGAGACACCCTAACATCCACACTTTTCACATTTATTTTTCTTTTGTCAGACTGAGACAGGTATGTACTACTATACTCAGGGGCGGATCCAGGATTTCATGTTGGGGGGGGCCCATCGGCCAACTCGGGCCACGTATTAACATTAAAAGAAATTAAGAGAGCTCATTTCTTTACTCGGCCTCAAAATTCAGAGGTTCGTGGGGGGGGGGCATGGCCCCCTGGGCCCCCCCCCTGTATCCGCCACTGCTATACCTACTGTTAATTTGTATACTACAAGTACTCTAAACAGGATAACAAAATAAAACTTTTCTGCTGTGATTTCTATAATGACATATTAATATGGTAGGGAAGAAAAAAACTCCATACCTAGGACAAATTTCTATTTTAAATGTACGTGTAGGTGCGGATTGTCGTAGCAGGTGACTCAATAATGTCGTAAGCGACGTCCACCGCGAGAATTTTCATTAAAAAAACGGTTTTATTCGATTTTTAAGACATTTACCGGATCCGGATCGGATCCGGCTAGCTAGTGCCGGATCCGGTAGGCCGTAAATGGTGCCGGATCCGCCGGATTACCGGATCCGGAAAACCGGATTGCAATCCCTAAAGGCGACCCAACTCTGTCAACTCGTCAGTGACTTTTCACTGAAATATTTCGCAACGCCTTTGTTTTCCGCCATTGTTTCGAACAGACTTCGTAGTACTTTGGAGCATTTCCAACCCCCCCGCACCTCAGCTAGTTGACAGAATTGTTTTCTTTTAAATTCGCATGTATTACGTCTCTATAGCGGTATATGCTCGTAGATCTCCTCCAAGGATCGCCACAAGCAACGACCGGCAATTAAAGTGGCAATGGGCGCACATTGCTCGCAGAACCGATGGCTGATGGGGCTGAAGAGTTCTCGAGTGGTGATCTTGTGCTGAAAAGTGCAGCGTGGGTAGGCAGTGAGCCCCCCACAAGGTGGACCGACGCCCTGATGACGGCGGCAGAAACCCGTCGGATGAGGGTAGCGCAAGACAATCTTTCATAGAACATAATCCATTTCGGGGTGGTCGGAAATGTTTGATGCAACTATTAACAACTTTTTTTTAAACGACCGATTGTAGCAAGGCTATCTTGACAGTTTCAGGATGTATTGTAGCGTCAAGTGGAAATTATTCATAATGTTTCTTGTCATCAGATACAACTCAAAGCTGACAACCCTGGCGCTGCCGTCGGTGATCTTCGAGCCCAAGTTCAGAGGCGCTGTCAGGAACCTGGTGTACTCCGACGTGCTGGGTCAGCCGCCGAGGAGGCAGGAGCTCAGGCATTCCAGGGATTTGAAGGTTAGTGCATTAAGAAATACACTATTATTGAACAGAAAAGAAAGTTATGGGTGTTTTTTACATCTGGCTCCAGGGTTAGGCTGCGTTTCCACCAGAGATGTGCGAGGTAGCGAGACGGTGAGCGAGGAAACAATCCGCCAATAGCGCGCTCGCTCGATTACGTCATTGGGAAATTGAAGCACTCTCGTTGGCCGATTTTTTCCCCGCTCACCTCACCGCCTCGCTACCTCGCACATCTCTGGTGAAAAATCAGCTTTAAGAAAATATTATTCCGAGAGCGAAAATGCGCGCTGCATACAAACGTACTATGGTGATATTTTCAATACTAACAAATTAAAGTCAATGAAATTTTGCAGAAACATCCTAGAAACAAATTTCTATGCTTCTATAGAGTCAGATTTTCGTTAAAATATACAGTTTCAATGCTAGGATTAATTTAAGATTTGTATGGAAATCTTTGAGGCACTGTAACTTGAAAACTATCATTTTAACGAAAATCTGACTCCATACAAGCATAAAAATGTGTTTCTAGATTGTTTCTGCAAAGTTTAATTGTTTTTAATTGGTTAGTATTGAAAATATCACCATAGTACGTTTGTATGGAGCGCGCTACGAATAATATACCCTTAAGGATACCGTCGGTTGAGTTGAGTTGAAATGTCTACTAAACTTTCTTGGAGTACCTAGCTAGGTAATACTGTATCTTTGGTCAGCACGGCCTTTTCGAAGTTCTGAGATGAGAAGAAGTGACCAACATGTTATCCGGAAACAAAACTGACTAACATCTGACATCTGCGGTTGTGTTATGGATACGTTCTACAGGGTGTAAAATTAAATGCAATACATATCAGACAGGGTAGTTTAGACAATCAAACTGAACAACTTTCAGTATGGAGCCAATATCGAATACGCGAAAAGAAAATCAGCTGTTCCATAGTAAATAGCTACTCGACCAAAATGTATCGAACAGTAGATTTTTTTTCCGCTATTTCAAAGATGGTCCCATTGTAAAAGTTGTTCAGTTTGATGGTCTGAAGCACCCTATAAAGTAGGTATATATATATCATTTATGTATATATCCTGTATAAGGTACCTTCTCAATGTTATACGTACGATGCGTTCGCAACAGGGTGAAGATTTAAAAAATGGAATTCGTATGGGCAACAGATAATTGAGTTGTTACTGGACGGACTGAAACGGACTGTGTCAATAACATACACATAACTGCAATCAGAAATTAATTAATTAATTTTATATTGTTTGCTTTACCAACAGATAATTATTTATGCATATTTTATAATGCTAAATTGTGTTGACAGTTCATATTTAAGTTTAAATCTGTTACTAAAGACTGTTGAAATTAATTTGAGTAAAATATTGTTAGGGGAGTCGCATGGCAAGTGGCTTCGCGTATCGGTCTGGCTTGAAACGAGGCTCTGTCATTTTGTAATGGCTCAAATGTGTCTTTCTTCATGAAACAATTCTTAAGATTACAATAATCTGAAATCCAACTCCACGCTGGCAATAACACAGTGCTTAGACACGAGCAAACGGTCATAAAAAAATATGTTGTGTATCCCTTCATAGTTCATATTGGCTCACTGCCACTTATTTTGTTGATATACTGGGTGAAATTGATATCATTAGCATCCTTATAAAATAAGAGTCTACTCTTCAAACTGAACAACTTTTACTATGGGAGCAAACCAATCGGAGCAAAAAAAAATCAGCACTTCCATACTAAACTGCAACGTCTACTCGATTCAAATGAATGCAACAGCTGATTTTTATTTTGCTCCGATCTGTTTGCTCCCATAGTAAAAGTTGTTCAGTTTGATGGGTAGACTCTTAGTTTAAAAATGATATCTATTTCACCCTGTAGATGTATCATTTTCGTGGTTACGTTTGTTTCCATTTTAATCCACATCTTACGGAATAAAACGTAAAATAATTTACCGTTGAATTTAAATAAAACGCAGAAAGATTCTGCTCGCTGAAATACTTTTATGACCAAAATGTTGCTACCGCTTTTGAAGCAAACAGAAAATGTACATTTAAGTACATGCCCACGTCACCAGGAGAGTCCCAGGAGGTACACGCACGGCTCTTCAACAGAAAACTGGGTTATTTGAATATTAAAATGTATATTTTTTAAAAGATCACGATTTTTACTTGGTTTCTGATTTCTACTAGAACTTTAATATCGATCAAATATAGGTCCGAAGCTTTCGGAGGACAATGTAACATTTTCATGGGTATGAAAAATCGCTTGAGACTGTCGCCGTATATAGCGTATGTGGATACAAGCTTAGATCGAAGTAATATTAATGGAAAAGGCCTTACGCGAACACTTCAAATCAGAAAAAACCGTAGAAACGTAGTGTATATGTCGGGGCAAAACAAATGAATGGTATAACAATAAAGGTGGCAAGATTCTAAGGTATAGCATAGCATATGCTAACGACTATATTCCCCGAGGGGGTAGTCAGAGATATTCTGAAACCTCAGAATATCCACGTTTCACCAGTAGTACCGTAAGTCTGTCCAGTGTGACGGGGGGTGAGCCCGTCGCCACTTATAATGGACAGTGGGTACAATACATGCCTCGAAATTGAAGCATGCAGGTTTCCTCACGATATGTTCATTCGATGTTCGATGTTTCATTCTAAGGTATGTGTGGAATATACTTCAAATTTGTACCGAATTGCCCTAGTTGTGACGGACAAGTACTAGTTTGTATGGACCAATTGCCCTAGTTGTGTGCTTCCACTTGACGCGCTTTAAGCCTATTTTACTTTGAACTAAAGATACAAGTTCACTAGTTTTTGTTTGATTCAAAAAGACCAAGTAGTTTTGATATTCATCATCATCATCAGCCTATATACGTCCCACTGCAGGGCACAGGCCTACCCTCTAGGAGGGTGTTTGGGCGTTAGTCCACCACGCGTGCCCAATGCGGATTGGTAGACTTCACATATGCATCAGAATTTCTTCTTCTGCATACGTAGGTTTCCTCCCCACGTTTTCCTTCACCGTTTGAGAGCAGTCGGTACTACGTACATAAGTTAGAAAAACTCATTTGTACGTGGCATGTTGTCCGTGCGGATTCGAACCCGGACCTCATGATATTAAATTTGATATTTTTTATTATATTTGATATTACCTACATACATTTAAAACTCCGATAATGTCAAGCACTCTGCGCTAACATCAGAGTTCTAACATTTATTTCGTCGGTTGCTTGCTTCCGTATGGATCTCTTTCTTTATTCGACTGCGCCACAATAGTGTTGCATTTTGAAATTATTACTTGTGCAGAAAAACTAAGTGTGTGTTTGTTCAACAGTTGATGTCTAAATGTACAATTATTTACTTAAATAAAGTCGGTTTACTGACGATAGTTGAACGTGACAACGTCATAAGGAAATACTGATGGAATGGATTGTATTTATCTAAAGAAAATTTTAATTTTATTTGTTTGATAGATATTTTGTATGGATATAAAGGAAGAGGTAAATGTGGAACGCCTCAGAGCGAGGTAACGCCGCATGAGTCATATGTTTTTTCGTGCGTGCAGCCGGCTCTATCGAATTATAAGACGATGTCACGTCAAAAAATATTTTAATTCTAAAACAGTTCCAACAAATTAAAACGTTTTAAAGCGAGAACGTTTTTATCAGTCTCGAATAAATTATTAGTAGTCGTGAGTCGTGACCACGGGGTTTCAATGAAGCCGTCTCTTCTCTGGGCGTCGCGTCGCCGTCCCTGCGCTGAATATAATTTTAAATTCCCCCCGCATTTTACAATATTTCATAAACATCTCAATTTTCTGCGTCCGCCGTCACGTCCTTGCAATAAACGGCGGCTTTGTCGCTAAATTCAACCTTGTTGCTTTACCAGACAGTCCATTTTAACTTCACCGCTAGTTAACTTCAGTAAATCCGAGCAAGAAATTCCATCGCACGTTGTTTCAACCCTAAAATTGGTATAAACGATAAGCGGTAGCGGGTAATGAAAGTCACGTAAAACACAATGTTACGAAACTCTTACCTTTTTTTGGAAAGATGGATAGATACTATCTACATAAGCTGGATCTTCACTTTCTTCGCATACATTACACCTAGCTCTAATTATTTTCTAAATCAAAAATATTATAGGTACTTCAATTTGGAGTCGTAGTTAATTAAATTAATTTGCCACTTGTGTATCGTAACGGAAAATATAAATATGCTAAGTATTATATCTACAGGGATCTGTGCTTCTTGCTACAAGCAACAGATAAGATAACAATACACTTTCCTTGATACCTTGGGCAACATTTTTTGTAATAGTACGAGATAAGAATAATATAACAAGAAGGAATAATCACACCTTGAGTAACACACGGTACATTTACCAAATTATTCGGTCGAGGCCGTTTTTTGAACACGAACGAAAGTGTTTTAAACTGTGTTTTAAAGTCTGAAAACCAATTAAGTCTTATTTAAGGATCTGGCTAATAGGCGACCGTGCTCAATTACACGATTAGATTAAGTTTAATAGATAGAAAAAGAACCCAAAGTTACCCCTTTTTGTTATGTTTTTTCAATACTATGATTAAACTGCTGATATTTAACTTTTTATTCTTGTACTTAACTAAATACATTAAATATTTCTAGTGAATTCCGTAGAATTTTGAGCTTACACCCATGAGCAAAGATATTGATGAAAAACACTTTTTTTTTGCGATCCTGCTTTCAATTGGAGCGGGATGGCTAATTGAAAACTTATGCTTGCAAGAAAGAGACGCTTGCACTGGGATAACCTGGCCTTAATATATGAATAAAACAAAGCACTTGTCATGTCGTGTAAGCCAGCTGTAAGCTTGTCACTTATACTTTACTATGATACTATGATATGGCAGTAGTTCTGACCGCGCCATAAATCAAACAGACCGGCTTCACGTACGCGGTTAGGCAAATAGGAAACTACTAATGCGTTTCCAGTCAAAACTTATACTTAGTTTACTTACTTACTATAATTTTTTAACTTTGTGTAGAAGAAATATCTGTATCTTTTCTGCGTGAGAAAGTATTACCAGTGGGGGAAAAAATTTCTACGATCTGTGATTAAATGAATAACTGAGTGGGCAGGGTAGCATTATAGTTCTCCGTTATCAATCAAAGTCGCTCAGTGAGCTATGGAGAGAGCTAATGGTCGGTATTTCTCTGAGAGATCACAAATGGAATGAGGTGATACGTCAGAGACTAAGGATTGAAACATATCTGCCGACGGCGACCGACGGCCGGACCATACAAAAATGACATTTAGTATGGGAAGCCTAGCCGTCCATCGTCGACGGCGACCGAAACGGTGCGGTGTCTCAACCCATATCTCAGTTGGCAAGCTAAAGTGGTAATAGGCTGATCATATCTGTCGAAGAACTGACAACCGATGGGGAGAGTTCTAGAGTGGAGACCACGTACTGGCAGGCATAGTGTGGGATGCTCTGCGGCGCTGGACCGATGACCTGAGACAAGTGACGAGGAGCGACTGGATGAGGAAAGCCGAGGATAGAGTTTTGTGGTTCAGCAGTGAAAGATGATAGGCTCAAGATAATAATGATTTCAGATCTGACACGTTACCGAATCGATGCATGGCCAGCTAAGCTGCTACGGACAACTTAGACTGTTGTCGACACGAATCTTGCACTTGGCGTTCGCCTGTGTGCTTGCGCCGACTCGAAAACGCTACCATGTACGCTCGCCGCCCGACTTTTTCAATCTTTAATTTGATTAAGCTAACATGGCATACATGTAAAATAATAACATTCGATTGGAATAAGGTGTGACATCTATATCGCATGAATCTAATTGCAGCATTAGACGTGTGGATCAGTAGTTTGTATAACTCTGGTAGATGGCGCTGACGTCCCTTAAGGACGTAATATATAGATTGAAAATTTCGCCGTGGCTTGCGGGGCGACGACAGCTCTGTTGGAGTAGAGCATGCCCCGGATAGGCAGGTCGTGGGTTCGAATCCCGCTCGCCTCCCGACTTTTTCAATCTTTAATTTCATGTACGAGTAGTCGGGGTCTGTCTATTGTCGTAGTGGTCTATTCTAGTCGTTAGTATTTTTCCATACAGTGGGTTGGGTAGTCAGATCCCAGCCTGTATGCATCGCATGTCATGCTCATCCTCTTTGTTATTTTACGTAGGTATGCCAAAAAGAGGGCCTTGACGTTTTTCTCGTTTTGTCGCTTTGTCGTGGGCGGCATGCTAGCCGTGCTGGATTAGTCTTATATGTCTCGTATCCAATGCCCATTAAAAGTCTGGCGACGGACATGGTTTACAACATTTAGTCTTTTTTTTACCTAATTCTGATGTTTTCAAATGTATGAACTTGTTGAAAAAGATGAATATTTAACCCCATATCCCATAAAAAGCTCACCCGAGTGCGACTGTGGGGCTCCGGAGCAGACTATCGAGCACATAGTTAACGAGTGCCCTGGCAGAAGATTTGACGGAGGAACCCGGGAACTAAACGAACTGACCCCGAGAGCCAAAATATGGCTTAAAACCATGGACTTAAATTTGTAATCTGCGCAGGAATAGATTCTTTAGATTCTTTAGATTCTTTATTTTGCTAGAATGTAGGTACACAATAATGTAGGTAGTAAACATAATTAACAGAAAAAAAAATCCATACGAATGATAATAATAGTCGTTTTCAATTAAAACTCAAAATGCTTTATTCGTTACAGCAACTTGTGGTCTTTATAATTTAAATTGTGTTTGCAATTGCATTAGTTTTCAGCGTCTTTGTAAATACAGCCTTGTCTTGGTTACAATTATATACAAATCCAATTAAACACGAGACAAAGTTATAATCCTTTGAAGTATGATACTTAAATACTTTCTCTTCCCTCCAGACGCGAAAGCGTCAATTATCGTCCCGCTGCGCTAAACGAAGTTGCCGCTTTCCATCTCCGTCGAGCAGAAAAATAGTATACTAACCTCGGGCAGTAAATAAGAAAGGTTTCAGATCACATTTTTGTTGCTTCGGTCAACAATTACATGAGATCTGAGACCTTTCTTACTTTCCTGCCCTCGGTGTGTAATCTACTATTTCATGCTTAGCGAGAACATTGTATTTGACAAGGGATTTATGTTATTAACACGACTTGAGTTAGAAAAACGTAAAACAAGAGTGTTTTAAACACAAGCACTCCGGTAGTAGTTTTGCTAATAATTTGTTTTGCGCACGGAGAAATAGACGAGTGACTGTATCAATAGTTTAGGAAACAATAAAAAAACGTGTTTTCGTTCAATCTAGCAGAACTAGAATAATAACAACAAATGCAGAAAACTTCTAAAATTTAACATTTTTGACGGGTCGGGTTTAGATTAAATAAGTGTACTCTCAAAAACTGTATTTCATAAAACATTTCCAGAAAATTTACACAATACATTTATTAGAGGAAAATGTTAGTCATGTTATAACTTTATAAGTTAGTTATGGATGAAATGAGTAAGGAAGAAAAGTTATTGTGTAATATTATCTTATTATCCTTTACATACAAGCATTAGTCCACCTACTCATTGTTTGAGAATGTGAATTACAATAGTGATTCCAGTGTAAAAAAGATACCAACATAATTTAATTATTCACAGACTTCGAACTATAGAATGACGTTACACAAGCTCTACATCAGCCAAATCGGTTTATAACGAAACGAAAATAACTGAATCTCACCGTTGCCATTAAATCGGAGTTCAAACAGGCAAATGGCACCTATCTTTAGCTCTGCCGTTTCAGACCTTCGGTTTAGATCTCTACGGACTAACGGTTTTTATTTGAGAGTAAAAATAGGTATTACTGAAATAATGGAGAACTGATAGCATAGAATATGCTCACGACTATATTCCCCGAGGGGATTAGAGATATTCTGAAACATCAGAACATCCACGTTTCACCAGTAGTACCGAAACTCGGTCCAGCGTGACGGGGGGTGTGCCCGTCGCCACTTATAATGGACAGTAGGTACAATACATGCCTCGAAATTGAAGCATGGTGGTTTCCTCACGATGTTTTCCTTCACCGAAAAGCCAGTGGTGTTACATATCGTATATTGGTACGAGTCGGCCTGGATAGGGATCGAACCTTCGCCTCCTGCACTGCAGGCAAGGTTACTCGCCACTGGACCACCATGGAACAGATTTTTTATTATAATTATGATACCAGAAGAATTCTTCGCTCATATCTTTAGAAACGAACACTCAATGGTACGAATTGTGGTACTGGATATACAGGGTGAAATTGGTATTATTTAGCATCCTTTTAAACTAAGCAGATTTTTTGTTGCTTCGATCGGTTTGCTCCCATAGTAAAAGTTGCGCAGTTTAATGGGTAGACTCTTAGTTTAAACGGATGCTAATGATATCAATTTCACCCTGTAGAAGGCAATACGATCGACGGGAAGATCTCCTACCCGATGTCCAAGCGCATGATCCTACCAATCGTAAGAAGTGGAGTAATATTACGAGAGCTGCAGTACTCGTCCAGGACAATATGAACGATAGTTCCCCTCGTCATTGTCGATACAACCACCTGACAAGAGTGTAAAAGAGATACCAAACTTTCCATTCACGTTTTAGATCCAGTTGTTTAGGCTGGGCGTTGATGAGTCGTAATACCAGCCAAGCTCTCTAATGGTGAAGGGAAACATCGTCAGAAACTTGATTAAGCTATAGAAGAAATTCTGATGCCAATGTGAAGTCTACTAATTGCATTGGGCACGAATGGTGGACTTATTTCTATTTTCACCATGTGTATGCCTTAGTTGTGGAGACAGAAGAGATGATGATCATGGGGATAAGTAAGAAATTCTCAACACTTGACTCATAAACACAGATTTATCGTCTAACACGATCAAATTATTATAACCAGCACTTGAACCGCGAAAGGCAATCACAGTATAAGTCGTGCTCATGCTACCCTGGTAGACGTGATAAATCAGGGTTCAGCGAGCGCTTTCACCCCGCTGTCAAATGCGGGGTCAATAGTCATATATGTCGATAGTAAGGCGCTGAACGTTTTTAGATTATTGCGTTTTACTGATTCACCGAAGTAGCTAGAGAATCTCAAAGCAATGATGAGCAAATGGTGGAAGCAATCAATTAGATTTTCATGTGCGTCTTATCACCGCTGTCAAACTGGGGGTCAATGGTAATTATGATAAGGGTCTGAACGTACTCACGTCTTCAAATCTGCGTAAAGAAATAATCAGTCGTATGTTCAAGGTTGTAGTAATAAATCTTAGGTCAACGGGCGTTTTCACTCGGCTATCGAACGAGGGGTCAGTGGTCCCATAATGGTAGATATTAAGGCCCGGAATACTTTAATTCATCGTCTGTTCATTGATTATTTAATCAGCAAAAGATTTGCGAAAGTAGACAATTATCAGTCGTGGTCACGGTGGAACTCCCTTCGTTCTCTTCCGTGTCCTTGTCTTGCGCCTGGGATTGGCACAATATCTTTGTCGCACTATTTGTACTAATTGCTTCTGCCGTGCGGTGTCCTGCGAATAGCACCAACCCAGACAGGGGTCGTAAGAGATGACAAATTCCTTCAGGCACTGTCAGTATCTGACCGTATCGGTTTCCCGTTCCTTCAGATTCAGAAGTTTAAAGAGAATAAGAAAGTGCACCTGTGTTTAGCACACTTTCTTTATGCACTTGAAACATCCAGTTTTTTCTAAAAAAAAGGATCTAATTCGTTTATGAGAATTCACTTCAGTCGTATTACATTCAGAACCTTCCCTCGGTGTCAACGGTCATCGCTAAGAACGCGCTAAGTCCCCTTTTGTTTCCAACTTATTGACAAAAGGGAAAACTTTCGGTAACAAAGTTGTTTTATTATGATAATGTGCTTATAAAGTTTCATTTGTAGTTGCCATTGCGGAATACTTTTGAGTTTTAAATTGTTTTTTTTCTCTTTTTTGTTCACAAAGAGGTGGTGTGTTTGACGTGCGTTTGTTTGAAGTGTTGTGTAATCTGGTAGGATTTTTTTGCGGTTTTTTGTTAACAAAAGCCTTTGAAGGGTAACCTATCTTACTTTCGAAATTTCACTGACCGAATTTCAGTTGTTCGAAAACGGTTTATAGAATTTTCTAGTGACAGATATTTTGTTACACATACATTTATTACTCCGTATAAAGACTTGACAGAAGTATCATTTTCCAGAAAATTTAAATTCAGAATTTCATAATCTTTTTTTTTCTTTTGACAACGGTCTTCTGGGTTCGAAGTTTTAAAATGTAGAAGCAACTTCTTCCAAAGTATGACTAGGACACTAACACAACACAGTAAAGTTTTCTGATATATGAGACCATATACATGATACCAGGATTATAGCACCAACATGCTTGCTAGCATGCTGCTTGCTTGCTTGCTTGCTTGCTTGCTTGTTGCTTGCTTGTATGCATGTTAGGCATGTAGGGGCCGATGCGGGGGGAAGCCCCCTGCTTGAGAAAAACAAACCGGTGGTTTTAAAAATGTAGGTTAGGTTAGGTTAGAACATGTAAAATACTTAGCGGAGCGAGCGGGGCGAGCGAAGCGAGCAGAGCATCAAAATGCTTGCTGCATGCTTGCTGCATGTTTGCTTGCATGTTGCTTGCTTGCTTGTATGCATGTTGGGGGGTGCAGGGGGGCTGCGCCCCCCGCTAGGGGGGTGCGGGGGGCGTAAGCCCCCTGCCTGAAAAAACAACCTGGTGGTTTCAAAATTGTAGGTTAGGTTAGGTTAGAACATGTAAAACACTTAGCGGAGCGAGCGAAGCGAGCGGAGCATCAAAATGCTTGCTGCATGCTTGCTTGCTTGCTGCATGTTTGCTTGCTTGCTGCATGCTTGCTTGCTTGCTGCATGCTAGCTTGCTTGCTGCATGCTTGCTTGTTTGCTTATAATGTATGTTAAAGGTGCGAGAGGTGGACGCCCCCTGCCTGAAAAAAACCATCTGGTGTTTTTAAAATTCTAGGATAGGTTAGGTTAAATATTTCTGCGGAAATGTGACTGTACGGAAAAACAAATATTCGAAAAAGTAAATTATCTGACTTACATTACTTCGGAAAACTGTGTTACAGAATTTTGATCCATTGGTTAAAAGAAAAAAAGGACAATAAAAATCTGGCTTTTTAAAATATGGCGAATAATATTTCGGGGAAACAAAAAAAAAGGGAAACATTAAAAAGTATAACGATTTCGGAGAACTAAAATTCGGAAAACTATTTTTCGAAAGTACGATAGGTAACCCCTTTGAAGGTATGTTCTCTACACGTTTAACAATAGGGTGTGTCTAGCATAGAGACTAATACAGGGTCCTTCTTAATATGCTGACACTGTTAAGAGGATGATCAGACCACCAAACTGAACAACTTTCTCCATGGCTCCAACATCGAAATCGCAAAAAAAGCTGTTCCATACAAAACTGCAAACCTACTTGAGCCAAATGTAAGGGACAGCTGAATTTTTTCGCGATTTCGATATTGGTCCCATAGAGAATGTTTTTCAGTTTGACGGTCTGATCATCCCCTTAAAAAAGTGTCAGCGTATTAAGAAGACCCTGTATATACTAAATGGGAGTCGCGTGGCTAGAGAGTTCACGCACGGACGTGTTTCGCGCGCGGGTTAGATGGCCACGTGGTACAAAAACAATCCTTGAGATCACCATACAACGTCTCAAGCACTTTTGCTATTTAAACTAGACATTTTCTAAATCATCGACACCACTATGGAGCCACAATTTTAAGATTCGAATAGAAGGAGAGGACTTATGGTAATGTATGCAGGGTGTATCATTAGCCTTTAAACCACATGCTCTATCCATCAAGCAGAACAACTTTTACTATGGGAGCAAACCTGACAGAACAAGAGAAAATCTGCTGTCTCATACATTTGACTCGAGTATAGGCGCAGCAGTTTAGTATGGAACAGCAGATTTTTTTTTGCGCTGACATGTTTGCTCCCATAGTAAAAGCTGTTTCAGTTTGATAGGTAGAGTATGTAGTCTAAAGGTTAATGATACTTTTCCGTACACCCTGTATAAGTAGACGTAGTTTAAAAGGGAGTACGGAACCCTATTATCTAGGCGGAACCGTGATGCTGTCAGCCCTTTATTTGGAACGACGGTCACGAATGAACTCCTTCAGAGTACAGTCAGCACCATAAGCAATATAATGTTTTTATTTCTGAAATCACAGCAATCTGAAACAACATTTTTAGGAAAAGAAATATTTCTGTGTTTTAATTTCATAAGGGTTGATCTCTCACGACAAAGGAACATTATGTCATACCGGGCCCAGATACGTTTTTTTGTTATTTCACACGTTCTAATTAGTATACGAATCATCATCATCATCATCATCATCATCATCATCACAGCCTATATAATTATGTCCCACTGCGGGGCACAGGCCAATCTCAGGGATTAGTCCACCACACGTGCCCAATGCGGATTCGCATCGGAATTTCTGTCCCAGCGTATGCAGGTTTCCTCACGATGTTTTACTTCACCGTTTGAGAGCAGTCGGTATTACGTACAAAAGTTGGAAAAACTCATTGATACATTTCATTGTGGTCCGTGCGGATTCGAACCCGTACCTCAAGATTGAGTTACGAATAATGCATTACAATTTACGTATTATTATTGTGTTTAATTCAAAAATTACACCCCAGTACGGAAGCAATAACAACAACAACTAACTGCTGTTTTGTATGGAGCAGCTGATTTTTTTCGAGTCTCCAGAGGGTAGCTCCATAGTGAAAGTTGTTCAGTTTGATGGTCTGAATTCACCATCTGTATTTGCCAGGCTGTCACTTACACCCTGTATACAAACGATATTATAGTAGTTAGTTGCGTCTGTCACTAAACACGCTAAGTTCCATCGATATTATTTAGCCGACTGTACGCGATACCTGCGAGTCATCTGAAGGAGAAAATGTTGACAGAGCGGAATAATCGGTTTTGTTCGCAACCAGTGACTTTTTACTTTTTATCCTTAAACTTATGTAATTTTACACTTTCTACGTTATACACGACGATTTGTCCAAGATATACTATATCTGGCATTTATCATCAAAAGCTAGAAGTGTTCTAGCCACTTTTTTATGATCCAAAGCAACCTTAAGATGTTATTGTGAATTTTGTGCTTTTAGTGATAATTGTATCCTTTTGTTTGCTTATAATATTGTTATTTTATGTTTTTGGTGTGCAAATAAAGAGTATTGTATTGTATTGTATTGTATTGGAGCAGAATATCTATACAATTATTATAAATACTTACTTGTGTCTCTACATTAACTGGTCCAATACATATAAACAGTAGAATGCAATAATATATTTTTTTAATTGTTGTCTATTTATCTATTTGTTTGTGTACGCATATTACCTAATACCTATTTACCTATACAAAAACTTCTAAACCGATTCGAATGGGGTTTTCAGACGAACAGAGCTATCTTGTGAAGTTTCATTTTAGTATCAAATTAAAGATTGAAAAATTTGTCTCGGGCGGGACTTGAACCCACGCTCTTCCAAACCGGGGAAACGTGCTAACCAATTACACCACCGAGCCCACTACCCAGAGAACGACATTTTCAATTGGGGACGTGCCAAGATTTTCAATCTTTAATTTGATTTGAAATAGCACAACATGGCTGTAACATGTTTATAATCAATAATATTTCATTTTAGTGTTTATATCAATTGCGATCCGAATTTATTACTACAATCTGATCCTACTCTTCCATAAAGTTTGCACACGCATCAAACCATCGTTTTGTATTAACAAGTATTCCAACTCATTGTTATATTTAATTAAATGCATAACGAATCTGCATCTCATTACAAAACGGGAAAGGTAACAGAAGTTTAAGCTTGTTCAAATAACAGACCGTTTCACGTTTATTACTTCGAATTCTTGCTCTGTTTCGAATTTGCGTAAAATTTTACTCTGAGAAAATATTTAGCCATGTAAAATTTCTTCTTTGGACTAGTGCACCGTACCCTTAACCGATGGAAGTGTATGGAGAGATATGTATGAAAGTGGATGAGGCGAGAGAAGTATGTTAGGATTGTAGTGTGTGGCGAGCCGTAGTCTCTGCCTATCCCTGTGGGATAATGGCGTGAGTATAAAAGTTATGTTTTCCTTCACCGTTTGAGAGCAGTCGGTATTACGTACATAAAGTTAGTAGGTACATACACGTAATGTACATGCCGAAATCTGGATTGAGTGTTCTATCTAATAGTGGTTCACAGATCAAATAAGATCGGTTTTCCATCTGCAGCTAGACTACCGATTTGTTTGCCTTCTACAGGGTGTAAAGGAATTGCTTCCGAAACCTCAAAGGCGTGAAAGTACCCATCAATATAAACAACTTTTACTATGAATACAACCATGAGATCACAAAACAAAAAAACTGCTATCTCATAAAAACATTAATTATTGGCTACCGCGCAAAATGTATGGAGGAGCTAATTTTTTTTTTGAGATCTCATAGTTGGTCCCATTGTAAAAGATGTTCATATGGATGGATGTACTTTTACCCCTTTGAGTTTTCGGAAGCGGTTCCATTACACCCTGTATTTTACTTATTTCGTTCGTACCCGAAATAAAAACCAAACAATTTGTAGTAAATGTTCAGAACAGAAATATGTGGATATAATCTCAGCATTAACTGTCTGTCCCGTAAAGATTTATGTCCCGTTCGTGATTTGTCCCGCTAAGTGGCTCCGGGACTCCCGGGACGGTCGTCCGACACCTTATGGAAATATCTATTCTTGGTACATTTTGCTAAGAACGTTAGGTATGTATATTGACAATATTGACCGCGAGCTTATAAACGGTTTGGCGAGAGTGGAATTATTTGATAATTGTTGTTTTTTTTTAATTTTAATAGGTACTGCTTTTGCTTCATTTAGGGTCCTTCTTAATATGCTGAAATTTTTTTTAAGGGGACGATCTGACTATCAAACTGAACAACTTTCTCTATGGCACCAACATCGAAATAGCGAAAAACCAATCTGCCGCTCCATACAAAACTGCAAACCTAGTCGAGCCATTTCGATGTTGGCCCCTAGAGAAAGTTGTTTAGTTTGATGGTCTGATCATCCCCTTAAAAAGTGTCAGAATATTAAGTTGGACCCTGTATGTGTAGAATCGGATACGCCATCGAAGTGTAATTTTATTTTAATTTATATTATTATTATTTGATAGATTTCCAGCATTGATTGTAAACACATCCTTAACTAACCGTAAGGTAAAATAATTACAAATCTCCACTCCATCTATAAATTAGTTTTTTGTAAAATTAATTCTGTAATAATTACAGTAATTCTGGGATAATTACCTTACTTTTTACAATATGTTATAAAGTATCGTTGTACAGG
The DNA here is from genome assembly GCA_963693445.1 of Agonopterix heracliana. NCBI lineage: Eukaryota > Metazoa > Arthropoda > Insecta > Lepidoptera > Depressariidae > Agonopterix > Agonopterix heracliana. The sequence goes on along the minus strand of OY856326.1, from coordinate 17,383,739 downwards.
CTGTTAGGGTAAACTGTTGCCGTACTTTACCGTACCCATGATAGGGATCAACTTTCGCTAAGAAAAATAATAGGAAATTCGAAATAATTATAATTTGGACTTTCCATTGTAAATGCAATCAGCTGGTTTGATCGTGTGTATGAAAAATTAAAATGTTTTTGTTCCTATGGGAAAATTGTTTAGAATCATGATTCATAAATCACTCATTAAAATAATAAAACTGTCTATCCTTACACCCTGTGTAGGGTCAAGCTGATCTAGGAAGCCGGCTACAAAATTAATATTGTTATTATTAATATTAATTGAATACAGTTGTATTGGGTGGTAAACTTAACTATTTTAAGGATAATTAACTTTATTAACTTAGCATAAGCATATGTTCACGATTATATTCCCCGAGGGGGTAGTCAGAGATATTCTGAAACCTCAGAACATCCACGTTTCACCAGTAGTACCTTAGTGTGTAGTACTTTATTAACTTTCCACTGAAAAAATTATCATTGCCTTAACATAAAAAAACATGTAACAGGATCTTAGTCTATTATTATAATGTAGACCGTACATTAGTAAGCATCATAACTCCCCATTAAATGGAGTGGTCAGCGTCCCATTATGAACCTTATTACTGAGGAGTAATTACCAAAGTTGATGACACGGGGTAAGGTCACGAATTGTCACGTAATCGCCACGTAGTGTCACGGCTGTTAGGGGTCCGATCGAAGGTTAGTTTTAATGGTCTCGTCCATGTACCTAAGTGGACACTTGGAGTAAGAAAGACCGTATTTTTCGCTTCGTTCATGATTAAGAGGATAGGCGGGCTGAAATGCGAATATGTCACTTTTCCGACTGTATAAGTATTTATCAGATCCGCCCCACCCATACACACCGCCGACTAGAGTGCGAAAGAGACAACTGCAGCTCGGACCGATTTTATTTACAACAAATCGACGAAATCTGCATTTCGTATTCCCCTGTTTTCTTCTCTAAAACTAAACCGATTTTAATAATTCTTTCAAAAATAATATGAGAAAGACTTTGGCTATGTCCGTACGTTTTGATTTTTTTGTTTATATTCGTCAAATTTGTTTACTGGATGTCTGAAAACGGGCGGTAAAATGGGTCATTTTCGAAGGTCCCTGAAGGTTCTGAAGGTTCTTACAGTAATTATTTAATGCAAAAAAACAAAACATAGGGACATGGCAGAGATGACATAGATTGTATGGTAAAAAAATATTTGCTGTAGTGTTATTATCCAGGGAGAAAACAGGGGAATACGTTTGTATGGAGAAAACTGTACTCGTCTATCCTCTTAAAGATAGAAGCAAAATTGACAGTTATAGGATTAGGTGTGCTATTATTGATTTTCACACCTTCTGATTCGTATAAAACTCTATCTACAGGGTGAAATGATATCATTTGCATACATTTAAACTAGGAGTCTACCCATCAAACTGAACAACGTATACTAATGTTTGATTAAGGATAAAATTTTTTATACACGGCGTATTTGTGGCTGAAAAGCTAGTCGTTATTTCACCCTGAAAGGTTAAAAAATTTCAATAGGTGAGCTTTGCTTTAAAACTGAATGCTTTAAGCCTTTAGCCTTAAAAATACCCAAATAACTTTACCCAACAAAATAGTGCATAAGTAGGTAAGGTAGCTCAATCCCTAAAAATGCCTCGTATTCCGTTAATAAGTATACAGGCTGTTAGGGTCAATTTTCTCTAAGAAACCAAACGGTAACTTTAAATTTGTTTTTTGCACTTTGTCATCAAACGTTTGTTTGATATTAGTATGGAAAGTGTTTTTTTTTTTGAAAATTTCGTGTCGATTCTTAGGGAAAGGTTATCAGTATCATGGGTACCTACAATCACCCCTTAAAGTAACGCAACTGTTTACCCTAACACCTTGTATTTTAAATTATATTAATTTCAATCTCACTAAAATTAAAAAGAACAACTCACCGCACCGAGCACTGAAAAATGGTTCGTAAATAAACGTCAAAGGTCGTCAGTGAAGTTCGCAAAGTGGCTCTAAACACCCCGCGGAGGGGAGGCCGGGGCTAAATGGACCACCATTAAAAATCCATTACACACGGTGCATGCCGTCGATAGCTTTTTAATCTCGACGCTCGCTGCAACGCTTTTGCTGAAAACGTGAATGTTTCGTGCAATAAGTATTTCAAGTTGTGACGTTTTGTTTTGTATGGTTGTTTACATTTCGAATGTTAATAATGGTAATAATATAGGTCAAATCAGATCAAAATTGTTTATTCATAAAATATCATATAGATAACTTTCTGACGTCATGTTTTTGAATCTCACCGCGTCGCAAGGTGTTCCGTTGTAGAGAAGATGCGGCCAGAAACTCTACAATACACATCTTTTTGAAAAAAGCATAATATACAAAGTACACTTACAAATACAATATTGAATTACATAGTTCATTCAAATAATCATCGAGTTTACTACCTTTTTTACAGAGGACTTGTTTAACATGGGACTGGCAAGTTCTGGCAAGTTTAGAATATCCTCTGGTATCTTATTATAATAGCGTAGTCAGTGCTCCATGAAAGATGTATTTTTAATTAGTGATCAGCAGCATATCTTTTGTGATCGCCACAATATTACATTACAATAAGCATTTTTGGAATTTCTTTCTAAAAGTATGGGTAATGAAATGGATAAAGGAAAGCATTCGGTTAAAATTTTATTGTCATTAAGTTTTGTGCTGTCTCACCAAAGAGTGACACCTGATAATATCAGAAACTATTGATATGATCGGCAGTCAATTTGAAACTTGCCATAGGTGTAAACCGTGCTTGCCTGCTGCTATTGACAATTTGTATTTCAATATTCAAACTTAATTAAAAACAGATTCAAACTGGGAATAAAATTTGCTTACTTTTAATTTTGTTCTCAATCAGTTTTGTTGTTTAATTGAATTAAATAAGCCCATACCCAACAATGATTTGATTTTATTGATAGATTGATTGATTTTATATTATGAAGGTAGCATGCATCGGGTAGTCCACCTTGGCAGAAGAAATGCATAGGTGGATACACCCATACATGGGTGTTCAGCCGCTCTTTGTAGAATCTTCAGTTTTCAGAATCCCTCAGTCAATAAGTTACAAACAAAGTAGCTAAGGGTAAAATCAAATCCAGGTTCTTAAAATGTAACTTCAAAAGTTGAAAACTTTCCAGACAAGAAGGATTCATTATAATTGGAATCGAATAGACAGTAAAATACGTAAGAATCGTTATCGAGAACTATTTTAACTTTAGGCGAGAAAATCTCGAGGACGTTCAAAAATTCACGACTCGGTCATGCTTTTATTACAAGTCTTAATCTAGCAGTTTATGATGCCGCAGGTACTAAACTTGTTTAATGTTTGTGGCGTTAAAATAACGCGTTTGCTATAGAAGGTGTTGTTTAACAAATTGGTCTTGGTTGACAACTTGACACCCCTGTAATGATAGTTATCATGAGAATTTTGTTTTGTTTAATCCTTATTTTTCCTAGTTTTTTTGTCCAGTCAACATGTCATTGGTATCGATTCGGTATTGCCACGACTTAACTTAACTAAATTTATTCCTGTCATTTTCTAACATTCGACTAAGAAAAGAGACAGAAAACCAAGAACTGACTTTAGTGCTGTCAAAGTGACGCTACACGCCCAAAATAAGATGGCATCATAATGCACGCCATCTTATTTTGGGCGTGTAGCGTTGTTGGTTTTCTGTCTCTTTTCTTAGTCGAATGTTAGAAAATGACAGGAATAAATTTAGTAAAGTTAAGTCGTGGCAATACCGAATCGATACCATTGTTTTACTTTCCATCCTGGTGAAAAAACTTGGCAAATCTGCTGTTCTATAGTAAACTGCACCGACTCGACCCAAATACCCATACATTTGGGTACAGCCAGCAGGTTTTTTTCAACGATTTTGATCTTGTTTTTATAAGAGAAAGTTGTTCAGTTTGAAGGTCTGATGATCTCCTTAAAATGAAGAAGGACCATGATCAATTATTACAGCATAAACTTTCGAATTTCTACTTTCACAGTCTTTAATTTAGTAAGTAATTATTTTAGAGCATGACAATAAAATAACTTTTCTCCCCTTTCGGATGGAAAGCGTCAATTCTCGTCCCGCTGCGCTAAACTAAGTTGCCGCTTTCCACCTCTGTCGAGGAGAAAAATAGTATACTAACCTCGGAAATCAGAAATCAGAAATCAGATCTTCGATTACATGAGATCTGAGACCTTTCTTACTTTCCTGTCCTCGGTTTGTATTCTACTATTAATCACCACTTTTCATTTCATAGGAATACAAAGAGTGTATGTTTATTGTTTATTCTATCTGACCTTTTCCAAACACCATCCTGTAAGATGGTAAACAAGGGTCTTAGGGTCGTAAAAGTCACTTTTATGTCACATTTGTCAAGTTTACATCCTTATATTAGAAAAATTTAATATATTATGCGGTCTGCATTATAACTCCGAAGAAGTTTAAGCTTATGGTTACAAAAAGTAGGTATGCGATGAACGATTGATACTTATATCACAACATAACATAAATATTCTTTATTTGTACACCAAAACATACAACAACAAAAACAGAATACTATAGGTACACCCACAGACTTAAAAGATGAACCAGACGTAATGTCATCTAATCATGAGTGAAGCACCCATTTCTTTTGTGTGCGTGCTGTCACGCGGTACATAAGGTGACGGGTTGTCGGACCTGCGCCTAGAGTTAGTGCATCTGTGTGAGTGTAGGTCCCTTGTAGAACAAACGAGATTGTATTACCTTGCATGCTTCACATCTTTTTAGTGCAATACTCGGTCCGTATTTCTTTCAGGTCCGTGGGTATACCTATAAATATACTATTTTTTTAGTACTTTCCGCCATCATCATCAGGCCCGATATACGTCCCACTGCAGGGCACAGACCTACCCTCAGAGATGGTGTACGGACGTTAGTCCACCTCTCGTGCCCAATGCGGATTGGTAGACTTTAAATCCTTTCCGTTTGAGAGCAGTCGGTATGCTGGGCATACCGCGGTTTGCGTCATGCTGGTTGGCAAATGTAGTCTTCACGTCGGCGTCGGCAATTCAAACTTAATGATAATTTATTCCATGGACTCAAAAGAAGTACTTTATACCCTCTGCGTGTTACAAAGTCACGATCACACTTAGTTCCTTAAACTTACAACAGTGCTTTTCGGGCTAGTTTGAAACTTTGCTTCAACAAATTACCGACTAAATGCATGCAGCTGTATGCATGTTCACTCTTAGCAACATTCATCATAAAATGAAGTGGCAATCTGCCAAAGAGCTGACAAGCCATGGGGAGGCCGAGATCTATATTGGAGACCAGGAACTGTTTGCAGGCGTTGTTTGGCCCCTGGACCGATAAGGAAAGCGGGGAGCGACTGGATCAGATCGAGGATTGAGTTCTGTGGAGACTCTTGGGGAAACCTATGTTCAGCAGTGGAAGATGACAGGATTATTGATGATTTTCTTATCGTGCGGGCAGCAAGCCTTGGTGTCAGAGTTTATTCATACCGCCTTACAGCCTCTGACGTGGTTTTTATGTAACTACTACCACCAGAGATAGTAGCCGGATCCAACGGCTTAACGTGCCATGCGGAATCATCGTTCTTTTCAGACTATCAGGTGATTCAACCTGCAATGTCCTAACCAATTGGGGAAAAACGCACAAAGTGACATATCATTTGGTGTCCCCGGAATCGAATCCACGACCTCCGTGTCAAGAGCCCAATGTTCTTAACCATTAAACCACGGAGGCAGTTGTTGATAATTATGACATAATGAATTGTCAAACAACGATAATTATTACACTAGATTTTCGCAAACAAAAATACGGCAACAGAAACTACTCTCTCTTCATGTAAATAAAACAGTTAATTCAGACTGACAGCCTGAACATAACAACAACTCTGTGAATCGCAATCCAGTTAATTTCAACATGAATTAATAAAACGTTAATACGTACCGTAGTTGAATTCAATTTCATAGTTGAAGTCACACTGAAGCTCCATAACTCTTTAAGTCTTTGTAATACGAATGAAAGTAGTTTGGGAGAAGAGACTGAATCCAGATGCAGGCACTTGTTGTTGACGTGTTTCTAATTATGATTTTATTTTTTATTTTGAGTCTTATGATCTGTTCATCATCATATCGTATGGCATTTTTTTTTGTCTTCCTTCTTGGATCCAAGTAGGTATAAATTTCGAAGTCAAGATGTTTTAGCCAGTCTTCCGCTGCCGGGGTTAACCTATGGAGTTCTTCAATACCACCGGGGAAACGGCGTAGGCTGCACTCATTTACCACATGGGTGAGGGTTTGGTCAGGTTCCCCGCAGTCGCACATCGTTGACTCCCTCAGGCCCCACTTGTAGAGGTGGGAGTTGGTCCTTCCATGGTTAGTTCTGAACTGGTTCAGCTTAGCCCAGGTCTTCCCGTCCTTATCAAATCCAGCCGGTTTGACAGTCATGATCTGTTAATTCCATTATTGGCCTTTCCATCTTTGTAAGATGATTTATCACTTTCGCTGCTAAGCTCAGAACAATGATATTCGCGCAGTGCTAATGCTATACAATTCTTACACAACGTTTGAGTTGTGCGCACTGCTGCCCATTTATCGCTGACCTACGACGAAGGTCGTCAGCATTTAAAGTGTGCAGCGTCTTGGCGACACTTAGGCTCGTGACTAAGAAGTCCGATACGAGAGCGACAGGTACATGAAGTAAAATTAGAGTTAGCTGTGTCAGTCGGGTTTGCAAGTCGATCATCCCGCTTTTCAGCCAAGGAAACAAACCACGCCCTATCGTGCTCAGCTCTTCGCATGAAAACGGCGACTGTTTGAACTCCGTTATTGGCGTTGATAGGCCTTCATGTGGCTAACGTAGCCAATCTTCCAAAGCCAAAGAAGATCCTTGCCCATGGGAGTATCAGTAGTATAGACTCTGACAGCCCAGGGTGCGCCAGATGAAATCAGGCTTCTTCAATCGAAGGTTCTTTCCTGGCACCCGGTTTTTTGAGTTAAATTTTTGAGTAAAGCTGGTTCATTCGTATTTTTATGTTGTCAAGTTGTCGGTCACGTAGTACCTATGGTATACAGGGTGTTTCATAAGTAAAAATAAATATTTAAAAATCTTAAGGGGGTTGTTTAGACCGTCAAACTGAACAACTTTCTCTATGAAACCAACATCGAAATCGCGAAAAAAAAAAAACGGATATCCCATACATATTTTAGCTCTAGTCGATTTGTACAGTATGGAACATCCATTTTTTTCGCGATTTCGATATTGGTTCCCTAGTGAAAGTTGTCCAGTTTGATGGTCTAAACCACCCCCTGTAAGGTTTATTTGTATTTTTTAACACCTTGTATAAGATAGCGTATTCATTCAAATAACAAGATATTGTAGATTTAAAACGGGCTCACTACCTGTCAAACTGGACAGAGTATGGGCCTTACTAATAAAATAATGCAATATATTATTATAATATACCTAGTTGACTACCACATAGGGGAACATAGTTTGTTGGTTTATTGATAAATTGTATGTTTATAGTGTGTAACAAAGTGTAACGTACACTGTACAACATAATTATTGCATAATAAGGGCTTTCAGGGCAAAAGTTTCGATTACATTTACCAGTGTAATTACGGCAATCGAAAGTTAATAAATTGGCTTGTGTAGTATTAAATTTTATGTTTACTTATGATGTTAACGAAATAAATTGTTTATAAGATAGATAAATTTACTAACTTACCTTACTTACTGAGAAGGTAGTCAGAGAATAGATATTCTGAAACCTCAGAACATCTACGAAAAATACGCTAGAAAATACGTTATTGAAACTAAAATATTCACAACATAGGCTTAAACAATTTTCATCATTCCAAACCAATTACACTCAAGTCTGTAAACCTTTTTTCACGTCCGATTCGTTGTCAACATCAACGTCCGAAACTGGTATAACCCCACTCGACAGTGATTGGAGCGGCCATGTTGTGACGTCACCACACTTGACGTGCGAGCGTAATAAATTAAGCAGTGTTGATGTGAGCATTTAACGAGTGTGGACCATTACAGCCCAGTCTCCCCTACTCCGCTAGTCGTTTATCAAACTTTTTTTTTAATGAGCGTTAGAGAATATGTTTAAGTGTTTACGAATGGTTGTTCTTACGCGGTTTGCGGTCGCAGTATTTTATTAATAACTGAACAATTTTAAGGGTGTATTCAGATAATGAAACTAAACAATATGGGTCGAAAAACGAGAATAATTTTTGGATCTTCCATACAAAAGTGCGAATCAGCTGATCCATTTTCTATGGGAGGTCCAAAAATGGTATGCAGTATAACAGTTATTGGGCACATCGTTCAACATATCCTATGAAAATTTAACAAAAAATTTAAATTTTGAATGCGGTTTTAATTTTTTTTTTTACAATTTTCAGTGGTGAATTCATTAGTTCGACTCAGATATCAGTTATATACGCAAAGGGTACATCGATACGAAGCAAAAAATGTTTCAATCGCCGATGATTTTCTGTCAACTTTTGAGGAGTTCTATTGTGTAGCTCCGAATCGCTTCATCAAATCTTCACCAAATTAAAATGGTACCACACAGGAAGCACCAGCTTTCATTTAAAGATTCATCCAAATCGGTTCACCCAGTCGAAAGTTCCGAGGTAACAAAAATAAAAAATCATATAAAAATGCACCATACTGGAACAATAGCTAAACGATCCTTACATGTTTCAAGTAAAGCAAACAAGGAAACCACTAAGTTAGCTCCACCAATCTGCAGCGCCATGGTGGTTGAGTATGAACCCTTCCGTCTCACCGTTATTCGTGGGAGTAATATTTGTCCTTCAGTGGGATCTAAAGAGGCTGATGATGATGATAATGCCACGTCATTAATTGTCAATGTAATACTCAAACGGTAAACTCAGATTATCAAACTGAACAAGTTTCTCTATGGGACCAACATCGAAATCGCCAAAAAAATTGTTGTTTCATACAAAACAGCAAACCTACTCGAGCCAAATGTATGGGACAGCAGTTTTTTTCGCGATTTCGCTGTTGGTCCAATAGAGAAAGTTGTTCAGTTTGATGGTCTGATTATCCCCCTATAAAGTGTCAGCATATTAAGAAGGGCGCTGTATAATAATGCTCCATACAAACTGTATGGAGCGAGCGCGCTGACGATATCCTCATTGGCAATAATAGTCAGGGAAATCAACGGATTTTTGTATGGAATAATTTGGAAACGAGTTGAAAAGAGTTGAAACACAATTTACTAAAGTCTCTTTAATGCAATCTCAAACCATATTTTTCCCGCGGTAAGAACCCGTTAAAATGATTAATTTGTACTTCAATGCATTGTTTTGAAAATAATCTTTTTAGCAATAAACTGAATTGTGTCTCTGTGCATTCACATCTCAATTCCTATCCAGAAATCAGTATTTCCGCACGTATGTATTGCGCAACTATTGCGTGCAATTTCAGCGAAGGAGATAAATGACAGGCGTCAACGATTCCATGTATTGAAATTTCAATATCCATCCATCGCTCTCGATACAGTATTCAACAAAAGTAACTTCACAGTTTTCAGCTTTACGTATGTAACGCTGGTACCAACTTTTAGGAGGATTGTACTCGATACGTGCTCCGTGATAGAAAGTCAGGAAAATGGGGAGAAAAATATTTAGGGAAATCTATAAGCGTACCAAGTGTTAGGTTGTTTTAGGGTACTGCTGAATTATGCGGGAGATGTCAGCGTAACAATCAGTTGGAGGTGTTGTTTTGTATCTACCCCGACATTAGCTGTCAGTCTGTCAGTTTGTACGCCGCGTATTAGTAGAGGGGAAATGGCGTAACCATGTTGTTAGTCAGTGTCAGTTAGAAACGTTCACCTTTACAAGGACATTTATTATTTAAGGGAGCTATACTTCAAGCTACATATAACCAGTATATGCTGGCCGCTCGACTTTATACGTGATTCAACCTACGCGAGGCCAGCTTATACTGGTTATATAGGGTGTAAATGCCCTTTACACCCTAGTTTACACCCTATATAAAGGTAAATACACTCAGCTCGCATGTGCTGAGTGAGTCCGAGTTACCTTATCCTTTCCTTGTGCCTTTACCCTAAACAAAAAAAATAAAAACCTTTAGAAATGCGTTAAAGATTAGAATTTATGGCTTTTTGAAAAAATATTGCTTTCTATCTCGATGACCTTTCGACCCTGGGGTCAACTGTGGCAAAAAGTTCAGGTTAACCTTAATGCTAATATTGTTTATGGTAGTTAAGTACCTAACTATTTTATTTTTAGTATTTACGATTCGATTTTAGGGTACAGCGGTGATTTTGCGACTGGTTAGAAATACCATAAAGTCATGGACTTCTTATTGAAAAACGTTGCTACAATGCAAAAAATTAATTGTCAGGATATTTTAAGTTCCTAACACTCAGTTGCAGAAACGCTCATTAAAGTTAACCCTCCATTAAATCTCTTGCTGTCCCTTTTTGTCTTGTTGACGTAGTAAAAGCTAGCAATATATTTAATGGAGGATTAACTTTAATGAACGTTTCTGCAACTGAGTGTGTGTGTGTCCGTTAAACATAGATCCACTTACTACTCTTATCGACCCGGTTGGTGTAATGGTTTCCTTGCTGCCGCACCAGGGTCCTGTGTTCGAATCCCGGTTCGGTCATGGATACAGGGTGAAATTGATATCATTAGCATCCTTTAATTTTCTTGTTTATTTTCCTCAATATCACAAAGTTCATTTTCTGTTTTTAGAAAGTATCAGTTACAATTGCTTCGTTACAAACTTTGTTATTAAAGTAATAAATTAATATTGACGTAAAGTTTTTGAACTTAGGTACTTTTGAAGGCTTCCGTTCTCAGTTTCCATAATATTTATTCTATTTTTAATTACTTACAATGTTTTTAATAACTCTTGACGTATCTAAGGAAACATTGTTTATTTATTATCTTTGATTAAATTAAATTTAATCAATGTTCAGAGTTTTTGGCGGGATTCGGTATCTGACGTTTGGAGTCCTCATATTTCATCGAATTTTTATTGTTTATAGTGAGTTTTGGTTCGTAAAATTGGTGTTGTTTTGCGTAACAAAGTGTCGTGCAAGTGAACAATATATAGTTCAGTGAAATATGATGGTGCATGGGTCGTAAACAGGAAAAGCGTTCCGTGATTTTAGCGCGGCAAAGCGGTCGGTTCACCTCTTTCCTGTGGACTTCTCTGCTTTTCCTGCGTCTTTCGATTGTCTCCAAAAACTCCGGAGAAGCGTCAAAACGTCGAACACCAACGTTTTAACGTGAAAATAGAAGATAAATTTATTGAAGTAAAAATAAGATTTAGCCTAAAGGTCTTGTAACCAGGCTAGTAAATATATTAAAAAAAAAAAAAAAAAAAAAATCAATGTTCATTTTACTTATTTTTCATAGTACGAGTAACTTACTGATAAATCATTCAAAAAGTTTATGATATGGCTAAAACTATCACAGTTTGAAATGTAACTGTACAGGGTGTAAACTTAAATGCGTTACACATTTTATGAAAAACTGGGACACTGAACAACTTTTACTATGGAATGGGTACTGAAATCGCAGCACAAAAAAAACCCGATCTTCAATGTTGCCTAAACATTGTGGGCGAAGAAAATTTGCAGTGGGATCTTGGACTATACAAGGTGTTACAAAAATACAAATAAACATTTAAGGGGGTGGTTTAGACCATCAAACTGAACAACTTACCAATATCGAAATCGCGAAAAAAAAAAATTATGTTCTATACTCTACAAATCGACTAGAGCTAAAATATGTATGGGATATCAGTTTTTTTTTCCGCGATTTCGATGTTGATCCCATAGAGAAATATGTTCAGTTTGACGGTCTAAACAACCCCCTTAAGGCCCACTTGCGCCAACCACGGGTTACCAATTAACTCCGGATAAAATAGCTCTTTCAGTTGTTTTTCTATACAAAAAATCACAGGTTACCAACTTAACCTGGAGTTTTTGCTAACCCAGGTTGGCGCAAGTGGGGCTAAGAGTTTTAAAAATTTATTTGTACTTACTTATGAAACACTCTGTATATGCCCATAGTAGATTGCATGATTACATTAACATAACGTAGGATATAATCAAGCGCGTAAGTGTGCGTGCTGAACTCTACAGGCCTATAACTTGGCTGACGACACGTAATTGTCATCATCATCAGCCTTTATCCGTCCCAATGCACTTCATAGGATGCCTCTCACGTATAATCTTGAGAAAGAAATTAACGACCACTTATCAGTAGTACGAAACCCACTACTCAAAGAATTTAGAAGGTATGATTTTATCAACTCTAGTGTTTATTAAAGTGGAAGTTCTGTACGTATTACTACCTATAGTATTGTTTCTGTGGTAACGTACTTTCTGAAGCACTTAAGCCTTCCAAACAAATACAGCTATATTATTTACCTTAAGTTATTTACTTTCGGTACAATTTTTGTCGTTTGTATAAAAGCATTGTATATTTTCGTTATTTCCTCACCATTTCATTCAGTAATGTTGACCAAAAGGTTTCGAAAACTTTTGTTAGCCACTCGTAGAGAACCCTGCAAGTGAATTACAGTTCACGTTTGACCTTTTTTTTTACAAAGGTCAAACGTTTCGTTTTTACTGTTATATTAAATGAAATGTAAAGATTTATAATTATGCTTGTAATAAAAGTTCTGGGAAGGTTTATGTTTGATGTATTTCTGTACTTTTTGTTCGGTATGAATGAACGAAAAATTAGGTTCATTCATTATTTATGAGGTGGAATAAGAAATTTTGAGGAAAAAGAATTGATGGTTGTGTGATCGACTGTTTTGTATACATCTTAGAATTGGGGTTGTTTTAAAGCCGGAACAGTGTGCTTCAGACCATCAAACTGAACAACTTTCATTATTGGACAAACACTGAAATCGTGAAAAAACTGTCCCATACCCATACATTAAGATCTAACGTGTAGGTTGTTTTTGTGATTCAAAATAACCCTAAAATTAAACAAAATAAAAAAAAATTTAAAAAAAAATTGCCGTCGCGGTACGGCAGTAACAACGAAATACCGAACTCTCCCGATTTCACACGCTTTTTTCGCAAAGTTTGCGCTTCAGAGGAACAACTTGCAATTGTCAATAACGCACTCTCCCGATATCGCGCGCTTTTTTTTTTTATTAATTTTTAATTAATGGCTTTTTGCTTGTACGTAGCACCGCATTTCCGCCAGTGTCAAGTGTAATTTATGGGAGTATCTATCCCAATATCAGGGATTGTTTTGGTTCAAGAACAAGAAGAGATTGAGGATTGCGGAGCCTCGTGGCAGGCAAAAACGCGACGCGCGAAAACCACGCGAGACGTGTGCTCGCGTCAATTCCTGCAACGTGACTCTCCCATCGCGCGCTTTATTTTCAAAAATTTCGATCTTTCGCGTTTTATCAAGTCCAAAAATCACACAACGAATATTTTATAATTATTTATTTTTCCTTGGAACACTATTTTACACTTCTTAACACTCAGGTTTTAGACGATCAAATGTCCGGTCTCCTGTGCTGCTTTCCGTTTTATACCTTTTCAAAACAACCCCTTCTAACTGTTTAAGTGGGGAACAGTGGAACTTTATGTCAACCAATCAGAAAGCAGTTCATGAGTACGGACATTGTAAAACAACTAGTATAATAATATAGTCAATACAAGTCTTAAATCACTACTCAATAATTGCAAAATCGAACAATAAATGTCAGTAATACGTAAATACATTCATTATAAATACCAAAATTACTATAAAAGCTTACAGTCGGCCTTTCCTGATAATTTCACGTCTCGTGAAAAAAAAACGAAGTAACAAAATATTAATTTATAACAATCAGTCATTCAATTTGACAACAATAAAAAGAAAAAAAAAAATAATAATATATACATTCAAAGCGATTGTAATTTATGACATTGATATTGATAACTAAATTGGTTGTTTATAATATAATCTCGACAAAACTTACTTTACTTTACTAAAAATTTACATTTTAACTTTACTAAAAAAAACATAAAATTAAAATTGTAGAACATAATAGGTAACACAATTATGCTTATATTGAAGCCCCTGCACGTCTTCAACATACGTACCATATATTGAAGCCCCTACATGTCTTCAATATTCAACAAATCACTAAAGAACACTGAAACCCCTCCACGTTTTCAACGTTCGGCAAATGATTTAACGGCTTTATTGAAACCCCTTCATGTTTTCAATTTTCCGTAATAATTATAAAAAAATGGTGGAAATCCCTTCATGTTTTAATATCATATATTATGGAATATTGACATATTTTCTCAAATTGTACCACAACAGAAAATAATTTATCAGTTTTATCTTTGCAACACGATCAAAAGATACATACAATGAAATAATATCTATTCCTCACTGTCACTATCACCAGATTGAGATTCCTCGGCAGTCCTGGCAAAGACAAGCCAGGGATGGATTTTGTCTACTGAGAATACACCATTAAACGCTCTACTGCCTTTGCGTGACAGAGGGGTATCCTCGACCATGTATCTGTCGTTATCTAGTACTTTTATAATCCTATATGGCCCACGGAGTTTCGGCACTAGCTTTCTACTTTTACCAGTTGATGGTATTTCCCTTTCTATCCTTACCAATTCCCCAACCTTATAGTTAACCTTTTTCCTACATTTATCAAAATTTTCTTTCTGTTTCAATTGATTTTTCTTGATATGTTCTGATATTTCATTTCGAATAACTTCTATAGTATCATTTGCGTCATCTTCTTCGGTTTCTATATTTAAATGAACTAGCGAATCGGATGTCCCAGTTAAATTAAACCCGAATAATGCTTGGGCAGGAGTTTTACCGGTCCCCTTATTAATAGTATTATTTAGTCCCCATTGTATTTCGGACACCAACTCGTCCCATATATTTTCCGGTTTTCCATGATTAGTGGCTGTAAGAGCAGCCAAGACTGTTCTGTTGTACCTTTCAATTTGGCCGTTAGCTCGTGGCGTCGCCACCGCGTTCATGATGTGTTTGACTCCTAAAGAACGCAAAAATTCTTGAAAACGCTTTGCTGTGAACGAGGTACCTCTATCAGAAATTAATCTTTTGGGAACGCCAAACGTATGAAAATAACTTCTTATTACCCTTATGGAATGAACAGTCTTGGTACTTTTTACAGGCACTAACATTATGAACTTGGTAAACGCATCAATCACCAGAAGCAAATAACAATTTCTGCGTTTACTGCGTATGAAAGGACCCAGGTGGTCTATATGCAAAGTGTGAAAAGGGCGGTCTATTTTTTGTATTGGATGCAATTCACCCGCACGCTTACCAGCTGGAACCTTTGCATATGCACACTCCAAACAAGACTCAACATACTTTTTGATAAATCGTCGCATCTTAGCAAACCAATAGTTATTTTTAATTTTTTCATATGTTTTATCGAAACTAAAGTGGCCTATATCGTCGTGATTGGCTTTTAGTAACTGCCATCTGACTCCCTTCGGCACAACCCAGCGATCTCCATCAGGTGTTTTCCTATATAATAAACCTCTTTTAATCCGAAAATTTTGTTTGATTTCTACAATACTTCCACTTTCTTCATCATTCAAAATATCTATAATTCTTTGTAACTCTGAATCGCTGTGTTGTACCGTTGCGATCCAGTTCGCATCCACATTTCTAACCTCTTGGCAGTTTGTATTTGACGGTATCGGGTTCCGACTTAAGGCGTCGACGTGGGACATCGTTGTACCCGGTTTATACACAATACTTAAATCGTATTCCTGTATCACACCCCACCACCGAGCAACCCTAGGCAGCATATCTTTCTTTTCAAACGTCGCTCGAAGGGAGTTACAATCAGTTACCACGGTGAAATGTAAACCCAGCAGATAAACTCTGAAACGCTGTAATGAAGTGACAACAGCCAACGTCTCCAAATCATACGAAGTGAACTTTGCTTCTTCGGGCGACGTTTGTCTGCTATAATATGCTACTGCATTAAACGGTGACTCTTTGTTAGGTCTTTGCAACAAAATACCTGCTATTCCGACTTTTGATGCGTCTGTATGTACTTGGGTTTCGTATGTTGGGTTGTAAAACGAAAGAATGGGGCGTTTCACTAACTCTTTTTTTAGTATCGTGAACGCGTTTTCCTGTGCCTCGTCCCAATGCCATTGACAGTCTTTTTTTAAAAGACTGGTGAGAGGTCTGGCAATGATAGAAAACCCTTTTATAAACCTCCGAAAGAAGCTGGCGAGGCCTATGAATTGACGGAGTTTATGTTGATCAGTAGGTTGAGGAAAGGCTTCTACGGCCTCGATCTTTCTCTTACCAGGCCTGATCCCTTGTTGGCTCACTTCAAAACCTAAGTAGTCGATTGATTCCATAAAGAAATTGCATTTTGACAGTTTGAGTGTTAAACCTGACTTACGGAACAGATCCAACGTTTCACGAAGCTTCTCAAAACCTTCCTCTATGGTCTTAGATGGGATAATTACATCATCCATGTACGCAAAAGCTTCCTTGAATCTGGCGTTACCCAGGATACTATTTATCGTTTTTTGAAATGTTGATGGGGCGTTCACAAGACCGAACGGCATCCTATTAAATTCATAATGCCCTTCGGGTGTTATGAACGCCGTCAAATGTTTTGAAGCATCAGCCATAGGGATCTGGTAGTAGCCAGACGCCAGATCCAAGGAAGTATAGTATTTAAAACCTGACAAATTGTCTAGTTGATCGTCAATTCTGGGAATCGGGTAATGTTCTTTGACTGTTCTTTTATTTAACGTTCTAAAATCAATGCATAAACGGTAGTCGCCAGTCTTCTTTTTCACTAATAAAATAGGTGATGCATAATCTGATGATGATGGCCTAATAATATCGGATTCCTCTAATTCTTGTATCATATTCCTAACTATCTCACGTTCAGAATGCGCCATTCTATAGGGTCGGTACACTACTGGAGTAGGATCATTAAGTTTTATTTCCATTTCAGTCTCATTGACACATCCTAATTCATTGACAGAAAAAGCAAAACAGTCTCTATAACTATTCAAAAATATAGTTAATTTTTCTAAATCATTTTTATTCAAAGTCTTATTTGCAGTTATCATCTCTTTCTCTATTGGGATAACGGTAACATTATTTTCTTCATTACTTTCAATCCGATTTACACAATATGTTTTTAGATCATGTAACGGTAGGCCCCGAACCAACAGCGTGTTTTTTTTCATATCAAATCCAGTCGACACCAGCCCCTTAAGCACCATTCGTCCTATTCCGTTATCTAATTTAACTACACCCTCAAGAACCTCATACTCCTGCCCTGGTTTTTGACACAAGCTAGGTTCAATGAATATGTCACCAGTGTACTCGGGAGTTGATTGGACCTTTATTTCAGTCAAACCTTTTATTAACACCGGATCACATGTATGTATCAAAATATGACAACCGTTAGACTTAGTTGTGATATTGAGCAAAAGATTTGTTTTGTACACAACCACGTGTTCCTGTTCCGTAAATGTCTGTCCTAAGAGTAGCGGTACTCTCAGTAAATTATCAGGTACGACTAGTGCTTCCAAAGAGGCTTTTGCCGAATCGATTTCTATTTCTACATCGCATTTTCCCAAGCAATTCACTACCGAATCTCCAAAACCTCTTAAAGTAGGTAAATCAGTCATAGACCAAGTCCCCGATAACTTTCTAGCTACGGACTCTTTTATCATGGTACATTGACTACCAAAATCCACGAAACAATCTAAATCCATCCCATTGACTTTTGCAGTTTTAAAATATTTTAAGTCGTTATCCTGCTCTTTTGAAATACGTAGAACAGTTTTTTCATTTTTTTTCTTTTTACTGGGGCAATCATTATCAACGTGACCTACTTTATGACAAGAGTCGCATCTTTTAATCGGTTGCTTACATTTGTAAAAAGGGTGACCGTCTTCCCCGCAATTATAACACTTCACATTCAGTTTAAGTTCCGGATTATTTTGATTTGACTTTGACTTAATCCGTTTATTTTCGGGAATGCTTGTCTGTAAAGGCATGCTGGTTTTATCCGATTTTCGAGAGCTTTTGACGTTTCTAAGGTAAACGAGCAGTTTATCTGGATCTGTAAATTGCACTGCTTCCGCGCTAGTCCTGACAGACCTGTCTTCGATTCCAAACAAAATGCAATCAATTGCATTTTTACCAAAAATTTTACATCTATTAAGTAATATAATTTTTTCATAGAAATATTCCTCTAGTGAATCACCAAAACGTGCCTTACAAGCAAGCATGTCCGTTAACAATTGACCATAGCTCTCATCACTTGGGAAAGCTGACCGCAACTTACTTTGCCACTCGTCCCATGAAAATAGAAGGCTCGGTAATCCTTGGTACCATTTTTGTGCTAACCCGACCAGTTTAGGTAGAGCGTAGTGGATTGTTTGTCGCTCTGACCAATTGTAAATCGTTGCACATTCATTAACTTTCGTTATCCACATATTAATACTTTGGTTTCTTTTGAACGGGTCAAACTCTGGAATAACATTCATAACCGGGTACCGTTCACTGTTGCCTTCTGTTTTCATGGTTTGTATGAAATCCTTAAACACGGATAATAACGCAATTGGATCCTTTCGTGGCGAATCTTTTGTTGATCCTTCATTATTCCGCACCGACGGTGCACGGCTACCATGCCGAGACGAACGAGTGCGCCTCTCGACATCCCTCTCAAATGATCGTTGCCTGGACTTACTTGGCGTATGGCGTCTGCGCTTTGCTTGTGGCGAGCGTTCGCGGCGTCTGGATTCACGACCGCAGTGCTGTCCTCGACTTCTGCTGCGTGTGCGCCCTGATGACCCAGAGTCGCGCCGGGCAATAGTTCTGTCTCGCTTGCGAGACTGCCTATCTCTGCCCATACTTGCAGCGGAAGTTTATGTGGACGCTGGTTGATCCCGCTTTCTGACCTTTTATCAAGTCCAAAAATCACACAACGAATATTTTATAATTATTTATTTTTCCTTGGAACACTATTTTACACTTCTTAACACTCAGGTTTTAGACGATCAAATGTCCGGTCTCCTGTGCTGCTTTCCGTTTTATACCTTTTCAAAACAACCCCTTCTAACTGTTTAAGTGGGGAACAGTGGAACTTTATGTCAACCAATCAGAAAGCAGTTCATGAGTACGGACATTGTAAAACAACTAGTATAATAATATAGTCAATACAAGTCTTAAATCACTACTCAATAATTGCAAAATCGAACAATAAATGTCAGTAATACGTAAATACATTCATTATAAATACCAAAATTACTATAAAAGCTTACACGCGTGGCGTGAGAGCGTCATGACAACTTTTCGTCACGCCATACGAGTCGGTTTGACTGCCAAAGCGCGCCAATAGATGTTTCACATCACAAATCCTTTTCTTTTACAGCTATAACGTTGGCCACAACGTTTGATAACAGACCGACAACATAATCTTATAACAATGTTTACGCCCACGTAGAAGGACGTAACCGATTCTACGTTGTATCACGTGACCTATTCACAAAAGACGTCGGAAGCGTGGGCGTTCCTTTGTTTCACCCTCAAAAGTTATCTGACGACGTACGGGATGGGAATAAGACATACTACTTAGGAACATTAATGAATTACTATAGCCAATTTGTGGTTGGCATGATGGGCCCTTTACCACACTCTAAGAAAGAGTATCTATTACTACATACAGTATGGACACTCCCTGCCTCCCAGCAATATTTTACCTCACCCCCTGGTTACCTGGTGGTTATCTGACACCACCTTTGACACGCTAGAATAAGTTACGTTTTCAATACAAAGAAAATAATATAATCACAGAACGAAGGATATTCACTTTTTTTTATAGACGGATGTCAATGCGTTTTATTCGACTTCCGCCATAAGGTGAGCCGAAGGAGGCAAACGAAACGAATTTCCTTTTAATTCTTCTGACGATTCGTCCGATTCGCCGCGGATAAGTGTGCGAGGTGTCATAGAATTTCATACAACCAATTCGATTCTTTCGCCTCCTTCGGCTCGTTTGCCTCTGATAAATGTGCGAACACCTTTATTCAGACTTATTGCAGCCCTAGACTCCGTTTCGCATGTGCTGACGTCGTCTTGTCAATTTCTGTTTTTTGTAGACAGTGTGTGCCCTTCAGGGGTGTGCCCTGACGATAGGACTAGTTCATCAATTCTTCAAGGTCGCTCAGCGAGTTATGGAGAAAGCTATGCTCGGTGTTTCTCTGGGAGATCACATCAGAAATGAAGTTATACATCAGAGAACTAAAGTGGTTGACATAGCTCAGCAAATTAGCAAGATGAATTGGCAGTGGGCTGGTCATATCTACCGAAGAACCGACAACCGATGGGGCATCAGAGTTCTAGAGTGGAGACCATGAACTGGCAGGCGTAGTGTGAGACCTTGCTGCCTGCTGGACAGACGACCTAAAAAAGGTAGCGGTGAGTGACTGGATGAAAAAGGCAAATAATGTTACACTATGTAATTCAATATTTGTACTTTGTATATTTTGTTTTGTTTAAAAGAAGTGTGTTGTAGAGTTTCTGGCCGCATCTTCTCTACAACGGAACACCTTCCGAAGCGGTGGTAGAATCAAGAAAGACGTCAGAAAGTTATCCATGTGATATTATTTTGAATAAAAAATTTTGAGTTGAGTTTAATAACGTTTTGTGGCGCGTCTTGCTTGGGAGAGCCCTTTGTTCAGCAGTGTACGATGACAGGCTGATGATGATGATGATGGAATACCCACTGGAATAGACCCGTCTCACTATATACGAAAGGTTTTACCACCACTATTTCCAATTCGTACAAACATTGACGTACGAAGTCCGCACCCGTGTGTTACCATTCACCCACGCGCCGCCCACGCCATGCGCCACGGTCCCACAGAGCAATAAAACAAACTTCAGTGAACGCAAAATGTTATGAAAGCGATACTCTTCGTAGCAAAGGGGTCTTTCATAAACGTGCACGTGGTTTTACTTTTAATTCCCCCTTATACACTTTTTAAACACTTTCCAAGTAAAACAATCTGCTGTTTCATACATTCGAGTCAAGTAGTAAGAGTTGATTTTTCTTGACGATTGGAAAAACTCAAACTCAAACTCAAAATAACTCATAATAAAAGTGATTACAAAATCACCCATTATTTAGTGTGAAGTAGTGATGAAAAGATTTCAATTTCGATTAATCGTAATCGGTGATTATCGACACTTAGCGATTAATCGAATTATCGATTATCTTTGGGATTATTTAACGATTACTATTAGTTAATTAAATATACTTTTGTCCGAATTTAACCCAGATACTCCTGAAACTTTTTGATCTCACGAAATTGTATAATTTTTTGGTATGTTTATAAATGAAGGCCACAAACGCACAGAAAAATGTAAAAAAAAATCTTAGTCATGTGGGAAAGCCGGAAAATGAGTGGTGTTATAACACCTGGTCGGAGAATGTACTACTGTTACCTACCATCAACATTCAGTTGAACGGTTTTAGAGTAAAACAGAATTGCCACCTTTAGTACATGCAGGAGTGTGGTAAGACATAAAACATAGCTTAGGAAGCAAATTCGTAGCGCATTTTTTACATAAAAAGTTGTTTTTTTCTTATAAACTTTACATGTCATGTCTTTGTACTCAACCAAATGGTCAATTCTATTATACGGTGAAGCTTCCCTATGAATTCTCGGAGTGGGCAAGGTCCTCGTTTATCGGTTTTCTTATAAGTTTCTAATAAACCTCTTGCAAGACGACTCTACGAATCCCCCATTGTATTTATACAATTGCCACGCGTTTTGCGATACAATATCCAAGCAGTGACAGGTGAGAGGAAAGTAGCACTTCTTACCACGAATACGTCCGTAGGTACGATAAAGCCCAATATTCTGATCTGATCGATCAACCCCTGCCATGTTCTAATTATATGTCTTTACCACAAAGGCTGATAAATTTTTAATATACTTTTTCAGGACTTATGAAAAACATTTTGCTTCATGTAATGTGTCATTTCTGCGACAACACTGTTGTCGTTCCATTTGCACACCAAGATATTGCTTGGTCTACTTGATTTGAATTCAAAAAGTTCCTCGCTCAGTCTTTTTGAAGGTATTGTTAACAGGCAGAGGACAATTTGAAGTTCTATTTTCACTGATTGTTTCTGTTCCTTTCAATCATATTTTACTCAAATTCATGTACAAGAGGAATTGATGTGAAATAATTGTCGAAGTATAAATGAAAATGCAGGTTTAGTTTTTCTGATTGTAGGTCATCGGCAAACTGTAAAATAACACTTCCTCCCAGTCCGAACTGCGTTTATGGTGGTGGCAAAGTAGTAGAGTCCCCTTGGAATGGATGAAACCATAACACATATCCCAGTCTGGTGGCTTATATAATGTTACGTTATCTTCTTCACCTGAATCTTCATCTGTTACATCATCATTAACACTTTCCGGTAGTAAAATCGCTACGAAACTGGGTATCGTTGCATAATCGTCGAGATTTTCAAATTCATCTACAATTTCGTGAAGTTTCAAGGGTCTTTTATGCCTTGGTCTAAAATATTGACAAACATACACTTTAGACTTCAATTATACGACCAGGTGTTATAACACCGAGTGCTATTTTTCGTTAAAAAGTACAAAAAATAATTGATTTCAAAAGAAAGTCTTTTGATAGCTTTTTACCTAATAGAAGTTTATAATAGAATTAAAGAAGAAATGTAACTCATTATCAAGAAGTTTATAAAATATCTTACCTTTTTGTAGACATTTTAAAACAAAAACAAAACTCAGTTTTCAAAGTATCATAAAACTTATTTATTACGGTATTTTTGCGATATCTGACACATTCAACCACAGCTAGATACGTACTTAAGACACAGAACAAAGAACAGTGATCAGCTTCTCATTGTTTACAAATTAATTTGAGATTTTGTTTAACTACTTTTTAGCGGTGTTATAGCACCTGGTAGGAGTAAGTGGGTTAAGTGAATGTAACGCAGTTCATAAACGTGTAAAAAAGTTCTCACGCCTCAAACCATCATTCGTTGACTCAGAGAGGTTGTTTTCTACTGCCGGTTTAATAAAAACCGAAAAAAGAAATAGTCTGATCGGAAAACTTACAAGTGTTATGTTTTTTAAAGAAAATATGCAATACTTCAATTTTTATTATCTCTTAACTTGGGGAATTAATCGCAATCGTAATTGTAATCGCTAAGTGATAATCGTTTCATCACAAGTGTGAAAATTTGGAAAAAAAAATAGTTTATTAATTTAGTTCACTTAAGTTAATTTTAAGTCTTTCAAATAATTTTCTTACATTACATTGTATTACATTTGTAAATATTTTAAAATTATTTGAGGTAGTAATTAATTTGATTAATATTTGGTGTAAGTACCTAACTATATAGATTTTTATGTTTTGTTTTTATTAGTATTTAACATGTTGCTGTGCCCTTACAGGGTTTATGTGTGTGCTTTAACTGTATTCATAAGATCTCATGTAACCATATAATGCAATAAATTATTATGAATTATGAAGCTTCGTTTACCTGTAGAAGCTTCGTATACTTATCTATAGCAAATTAGGTGTCAATAGATTCATAAAGCTAGTAATTCGCCCACGGTAATATCCCCTTAACTGGGTCCTTTACACCTCTACCTCTTGACGGCCACGCGGCGTGGTTTATGCAGGTTCCCTCATAGGATCTCCGCGTGGGAGTCACAGGTGACACTGAGAATTTGTAATTAGATTCACCCAGGAATCGTGTGGGTGTATTTTGGCCAGATATTTATTAACGTTATGAATATTTTAAATGTCTACTTTGGTATCATTTGAATATTATTAATTCATGTCGTAAAATGGGTTTATTTTTTTACTTAATCTTTTTGTGTTGCATTCGGTTCGGTTGAAATAAAATTCACAACCTGTAGGCAATTTGACCAACTTTGAAATCAAGAAAAAATTCAGCTGATTCCATACATTTCGGTCGAGTAGCTGCTGTTGACATTATCTATGGAAACCGTAACCCTTTGGTCCCCCCCTTTTTAAAATATACAAAGGTTAATGCGTTATATAGGTACTTAAAGGGGTACTTCAGACCACGAAACTGAACAACTTTTACTCTAGACTCTGGGACCAAAATCTGCTGTTCCATACAAAACTGCAATTCTACTCGACCCAAATGTATGGGACAGCTGATTTATTTCGCTATTTTTGGTCCCAAGCTGTTCAATTTGACAGTCTGATTCATACCCTTAAAAACCGTCAGCATATTAAGCTGGACCCTGTATAATATTATTAGGTTTAATCATTGAATTAGAACACTATGGAAGATGGGTCCACGCTCAAAAGTGTCCGAACCAAAAGAAGGTTACAATTCAAAAAGAGACTGTAGTCGTTGCCAGTCTTTGTTTGATCGTCCGAGCACGCGCGAGTTCATGATGGCGTAGGTACTGTGTTGTAAAAACATGTAAAAACTACCAAAGAAAAGTGAAAAAATGTGATGGTGTATTCTATTTTCAGTAAGCAAACTATTATTTTATCATTTAGAAGCATTTAAAAGTATCATTTTGTTTACGAACAAAAGATTTAATTTTTATTTTATTTATTGATTATCTGTCATCGCGTCCGCCATTACATCTGTCATGTTTGATGTTCATTTTCACCTCCAGTCGAAGCTGCATATGGTGTTGTAGGTGCAAGCAAAATAAACCCTTGTGACTAGCTTCATACGATTTCGATTGCAATGTTTTCAGTTTGTTTACATTACTATGCATACCTACATTTTTATAAGGTTAGTTCGGGACACTTATCGAGAATTTTGTACTAGACCCTGTGTCCATAGAGTTCTAGGTCGGATGGGTTTAATCAACCAATTAAACTTTATTTTACCCCAAAAAAACATTTATACAGAGAGTAAACAACAAGAAATACGTAAGGTACAAAAATAGGCAGTCTTATCGCTGAAAAGCATTTTCTTCCACATGACCTTAGGGTAGACGAAATTATTCTTATTTAATGTTATGTACCCACACATAGGGTGGGTGTTGTGTCAGTGTGGGTGTTGTTTGTTGTTATTGTTTTTATCAGATTTCATTCGTTTATCGGTGCTCGTGACGCGTGTCTGGTCCTCGGACGAGGGTTGCACTCACTGATAAATTGCGGTCTTCCCTTATCTGCCGTATTCCCTTTATTTTTATTATTAAGGCTTACCATGCACATTCTTTCGTTTTTATTATTATTAAGGTTCTGCCTTGTGGTTTTGCGTGGCCCATCCCATTTTGAACCCGTTGGCTGTTGTAAGAAACGACTATTATGTAATATAGGGTCGACCATCATACTGAACAACTTTCACTTAGGGACCAAAGAGCGAAAAAAAAATCTTTTCCATAGAAAACGTCAATGGCTACTGACCCAAATATAATATGGGTCAGTTAGCCTTATAGTGAAATGTGTTGTTGATTGTCTAAAAATTAGCATTCGGGGTTTGCAGGTATCTACTTTCACTAATAACCAGGCTAGGCCATTCAATATAGGTACCTACTACATACCATTATATGCCATACCCACATTTTTTTAAATATACAAACAGAATCCTAATATTTGATTCGAAATAGCACAACATGGCTGTAACATGTTTATAATCAATAATATTGGAACAGGGTGTGCCATCTATATTGTATGAATTCAAGTTGTAATATTTGACTTGCAAGTTGGTTGGTTGTAATACTGCCAGTAGATGGCGCGCACGTCCCCTTAAGACGCAACAGATTGAAAATTTCGTTCTCTGGGTTGTGGGCTCGGTGGTGTAATTGGTTAGCGCGTTTCCCCGGTTTGGAAGAGCGTGGGTTCAAGTCCCGCCCGAGACAAAAAAAATTTCCAATCTTTAATTTGATTCGAAATAGCACAACATGGCTGTAACATGTTTATAATCAATAATAATAATAGAATCCTAATAATTCCGTTTCCCATTTCTCATTACTATATCATTGTCTTCGATACAATTTCTTAGCAGTCATTTCAGTAGTCACTCTTTTCTTACACGTATCGTCCTTCACACAATCTATTCATCTTCTCTAATCAGTGTTAATAAAATTGAATAATTTATGCATTTAAAAGTCCAACAATGTTCTCAGAATATATTGTTAATGAAATTTCGAGCGCGTCGCGTCGTGAACCCGGGAGAATGCAATTTCAGAAGGAAATTGAAAATTAATTACTTTACATCATACAAGCATACATGTACCTAATCTGGTGTACAGCCAGCATCAAAAGTATCTAAACATGTTAAGTGTTCATAAATATATAAGCAACTTTACGATAGCAAACCTTATTTCAACTCGCAAAGAAATCAAATTAATGTATCTGTCGTGTTATTATTTGTTAGGTTGAAAACAAATGTTATATAGTAGGAAATAGGGTTTATTTTCGTGTAATTGTTCAGATGTTTTTGAACGCCGGAGATGCATAGATTCTTTTGATACTAGTTACTTATACCTCCCAAAGTCACCCAAAGGGCAATTCAGAGGGCTATGCTCGGAGTATCCCTGCGAGATCGAATCAGTAATGAAGAGATTCGTAGAAGAACCAGAGTTTCCGTCATAGCACAAGGAATTGCTATGAAAATCCACCTGCATTACATATCGTACATAAGTCAATCAGTGTTTTCCTAGAAACGCAATCCGCAATCTAGAACAAACAACGCTTTACTCAAATTAAAGGTAATCAAATTAAATTTATGCAACCTATTTGCCGTAAATGGTATTTTTTCCTATACTAATTTCTAAGCACGATATGTCTGACCTGACGTGTTAGAAATGGCTAAAATAAAAGTTAGCTACTAACAGGATTCAGTAGATCAATCATACTTGACAAGGTAGAAATGTTAATGCTTATAAACTTTTACATTTTCAGGATTATAGCTATAACCGTAGTGTTCTTCTTATCGTGTGAGCATGGCCTGGTGTCAGACTTTATTCAAACCGCCTTACGGCCTCTGACGTGGTTTTAATGTAACGACTACCACCAGAGATAGTAGCCGGGACCAACGGCTTAACGTGCCATCCCAAGCACGGAATAATCTTTATTTTTCAGACAATCAGGTGGATTCAACCTGCAATGTCCTAACCAACTGGGGAAAAACGCACAAAGTGACATATCACTAGGTGTCGCACGTGGGAATCGAACCCAAGATCTCCGTGTCAAGAGCCCAATGCTCTTAACCATTGGACCACGGAGGCTGTTGTAACGTAGTGGTCTAGTGTTAGTAACCATGCCTTTTTAGCAGATGTAGGTTTGTTTACAGATAGTAGGTACTAGATTCGTACATTACTGGGTAAAATTTAATGCGTTATACAGGGTTCAACTTAATATGCTTTTAAGGGGATGATCAGACCATCAAACTGAACAACTTTCTCTATGGGACTAACATCGAAGTCGCGAAAAAAAAATCTTCTGTTCCATTCAAAACTGCAAACCTACTTGAGCCAAATGTATGGGACAGCTGATTTTTTTTTCGCGATTTGGATGTTGTTCCCATAGAGAAAGTTGGTCAGTTTGATGGTCTGAACATCCCCTTAAAAAAGTGTCAGCATAATATTAGGAAGGACCCTGTATGTTTTTTTTTTAAAATATGTTTTAGGGGGTACTTTCGACCTCCTTTTCGACCGAGGGTTGTTTTGAAGCCAAAACAGTTTGCTTTAGATCATCAAACTGAACAACTTTTACGAGGAAGCCAACACAGAAATCGCAAAAAAAAACGAGTGTGCTTTATAGACCACACGACTGAAGTAAAGCTTCTTTAGCTCCATTCGCCTCGGCCGATCTCACTTTTCGTAACGCTCTCGTCACGAATTCACCAGCTTACCCCCCAAGTCAAGCGTGCGTAAAGAAGCTTTACTTCAAAAATCTGTTGTTCCATAGAAAATTTCAACAGATTCTCGACAATTTGTATTAAACGCTGATTTTCTTTCAAAGTTAGTCCTATAGTAAACATTGTTCCGTTTGGTG
This sequence comes from Agonopterix heracliana, assembly GCA_963693445.1. Taxonomy (NCBI): domain Eukaryota; kingdom Metazoa; phylum Arthropoda; class Insecta; order Lepidoptera; family Depressariidae; genus Agonopterix; species Agonopterix heracliana. The sequence continues at coordinate 17,355,568 of OY856326.1, read as the reverse complement.
ATCCGGCACCAAAATGACCCGATTCCATGATGTAGATATTTATCTAAACTATTATAAATCTTTAACAGAAGTGTGTCCGTACATTGAAGATAGCATAAGCATAAGCATATGCTCACGACTATATTCCCCGAGGGGGTAGTCAGAGATATTCTGAAACCTCAGAACATCCACGTTTCACCAGTAGTACCGAAACTCTGTCCAGTGTGACGGGGGGTGAGCCCGTCGCCACTTATAATGGGCAGTGGGTACAATACATGCCTCGAAATTGAAGCATGCAGGTTTCCTCACGATGTTTTCCTTCACCGAAAAGCCAGTGGTGTTACAAACATTGAAGATATTTGCATGAAAAAGATTAAAATATGGTTTATAGGTATCCCTGACTCCAAATCAACCTTTTTTAGAATGTTGGTCTGTCTGTTTGTTTGATTGTTTGTTTGTTTGAATGTTTGTAACAACTACCCGCAAAAACTACGGAACGCGGGTTAACTCTAGTTTATTATAAAAACCGCCAATAAGAAAAATAGTTCAAAATTCCCAATGGATAAAAACGGGACAGCTTTACTGCGGATCAATTAGTCAATGCGTCAATATAACCAATACAAACTTAGGTGCCCAACACTACATTAATCTCTACGCGCTACATTATTTAGTCTGAAAAATGTGTCGCAATCGCTCCCAGTCACATCCCGCATTACAGTCACGTACATAGCGCGCCACATGACTAATTCACGTAAGCTTTTAGTACGACAACCGTCGATGTATGAAGAATTGGATTTTCTGCGAAACGTTACGTGTGTTGTTTTATTGGGGTAGGACGTTTTCATGTTTCGTAGGTATTGTATTGCCAAGTATTGGTGACGAAAAATATGTTCAACAATTTCTTTGAAAACTTTAAAAATTGTCGATTGCAGCTGTACAGGGTGTTAGGGTAAACAGTAGCATTTCTTTTATGGGTGATTGTACTCATGTTTCTGAACAACTTTCCCAAAGGAACAAAGGGAAATGTCAACTTTTCATACAAACGTTCGATCAACTGCATTTACCTATAGTATGGAAAGGAAGTTTTTTTACTGATTCCCTATAGCCCTATAGGTTGATTAGGGAAAGTTGCTGAACAAATTCATCATGGGTACAATCATCCCTTAAAGTAATGCAACTGATTACCCTAACACCCTGTAATATCTGGTGGTATGCTGCTGTTATGAATTTCATTAACCATTGCCCGGTATTTCATTAAAATACCTATACAGAATGTAAATCCAAATGCGTTTCATAATTATACGCATATACTAGGGGTGCTTTAGTTTAGTTAGGGCCTGTTTCACCACTTCTGAGTAAGTCCTTGTTAGCTTATCCGACAGATAGTTTGACATAACTTGTATGAAATTATGTCAAAATATCTGTCGGATAAGCTAACAAGGACTTACTCAGAAGTGCTGAAACAGGCTCTTAGACTATTAAATTGAACAAATTATACTATATCTCCCCTCCGGACGGAAAGCGTCAATTCTCATCTCGCTGCGCTAAACGAAGTTGCCGCTTTCCACCTCGAGGAGAAAAAAAGTATACTACCTCGGGCAGCAAATAAGAAAGTCTCAGATCTCATGTTTGTCGACCTCTGCTTCGCCTCGGTTAATGATTACATTAGATTTGAGACCTTTCTTGCTTTCCTGCCCTCGGTGTGTAATCTACTATACTGAAACAGAAAATTGAAAAAGTCGAAATAATTATTCTGCCATTTTTCATTTTGGTCCTTTTGTGAATATTGTTAGTATGATGGTTTCAAGCAACCATCTAAATAATATTTATATATTATATAACGCATATAGTCCAATCATTTTAGGGTTTGACTCTAACAATAATTCATCTATCGCTGAAACTTTGCAGTGTGATAAAGTAAAGTATACAGATTACGGTTGAAAAATTATCTAGGACCGGTCCTAGATTATTTGTCAACCGTAATCTGAATTATTGTTAGGGTGTCCAAACAAGGAAACTCTAAAAAGATTGGACTAATATAGGATTAAGCTTTTGTATACAGGGTGTTTCTTATGCTGACTGTTTTTTCTGGGGATGATAAGACCACAAAACTGATGAACTTTCTCTTTAGGACCAACATCGAAATGAAAAAAACCTGTTCCATATAAAACTACAAACCTACTCGACTATAAGGGACAGTTTTTTTTTTGTGGTTTCATTGTTAGTCCCGTAGGGACAGTGGTTCAGTTTATTGGTCTGATCATCCCCTGAAAAAACCATCAGCCAATCACCAGTCTTTCTTAATAGACTCCGTATAATATACCTAACTATAATCGACAAGTCGACACCATTTCTTCAATTACCTTTATTAATCCACCCACTCAAACATCCAAACGTGTTCCAACCATATTCCTTAGTAATAGAACTCGTATTTCTCTGATCGATGGTGTTAGTTGATTTCGTGTTTCAAAACTCGTGCCATGGTTTATTCACTACGTTTCGTTCTAAATCAGAAGGCCCATAGCAGAGCTCTTATACCAATCCCATAAGTACTAAAATACTTTAATTTGTGGGACTTGAAATGAAACAAACTGTAACATAGGGTGAATAGACCGTAAAAACGTATTTATTGAAACAAATATAAAACGAGTTATTATGCCTAACATAGAAAAGTATAGGTCGAAAGGTAATAATCTACAAAGAATTATAAAGACTATATTATTATAATCATATCTTATTATAACGTCACAGATCTTTCCTAGTAGGGTAGGCAGAGACCAGGGAGCGCCATCTACTACGATCTTTACATATCTCTTTTGCCTCTTACACATCCATACATCTATTCATACATGCCTGTTGATTTCGGGACCTTTTTGTAGGAAAAATAATCTACAATTTTATTCTTTTACTAGTGTTTTCCCGCGACTTCCTCCGCACAAGTTATATACCAGATTTTAAGTCAGATCATAAGCTATCAAACAAAAAAAGTTTCATCAAATCGGTTCAGTAGTTTTTGCGTGATGCGTGAACAAACAAACAAACTTGTCAATAGATGGCGCTACACGTCATTTAAATCGCGCTATCGAGTGTTATTTGAGTTTATATGAAGTGAACCGCTACTTTTTTATTCCTCGCGCTCGCGATTTTTACGGTTTTATAATAGTTAAGATGTACCCTGTTCTGTGTCCCACTGGTGGGTCATCTTTTTATTCTCCAATAATGCTTTCTTGGAAAATTCTTCAAAAGTTGGCCTCTCCATTGTGTGCAACTTTTGACGAATTTTTCAACTCAAGTTCTCTGCGAGTTCAATAAGCAAGTTGGGAATGCCACGATTTTGATAGTCTAACTAACTCACAATAAAAAGTTTTTCCAAGACACAAAATACAATAAAAATTATTCGCAATGATATAACTTGCACATTTATATAGATTTTTGACGTCATTTTGTTGACTCTACCACCTACAAATCAACAGCTTGTATATTATGATCACGACTATATTCCCGGAGAGTGTTGTTAGAGTTATTCTAAATATATCTACCATAAAAAAAACCAATACCCCGGTTAGGAAGAGTGCGGGTTCAAGTCTCGCCCGAACCTAATTTTTCAATCTTTAGTTTGATTTCTACCATATTCTTAAATTCCATAGGTTTTATACTGCAGTGCCCAAAAATTAGAAGTATTTCAAATTATCAATCACTTAATGATAAAAACATAGCTCCATCGTTGAAGACATTGCCCTGTCTATTTATCAGATAGACTTCGTGTCCTGAAGTCGTTTTACTTCAAGCTAATATCTAATATCTTATGTGACATGCAATAGAGCTTAACTTTTATCAATCTTGCAGTTTTGAGCAATGACCGTCTAGACAAGATAACTCTTACTTTATTATCATGTAGATGTTGTTTATATCTTTAGTTTTATTTAACTTTATGCGATACATCACCGGTTTATAAATTTAAATGTTGTTACCTGCTGTACGAGTTATAGTGTAGTAAAACTTTGTAAAAACTCAACATCATCATCATTCTCTTGCCCATTTCCCATAATCTGGGGTCGGCGCAATATGTCATCCTCTTCCATTCATCTCTCTTAGCCGTCATTTCAGCACTCACTCCTTTCTTACACATCATCCTTCACACAATTCATCCATCTTTTTTTCGGCCTTCCTCTCCTACCACAGCCATCCTCGTAACATGACACTCGTCTCTCCGCATCACATGCCCGTACCACGATAATCTATTACCCTGTAATTTTTCTGTCATATAGGTGCTACTTTCAAACTTCCTCTAATATACTCATTCCTTATCTTATCCATTCTAGTTACACCACACATCCATCTCAACATTCGCATCTCAGCTGCATTTAGTCGTTTCTCATCCGTCCGTTTTGTGGCCCAAAAACTCAACATAAAGCAAAATTAAACAGTGAAAACTGACGCTTTATGTATAGCGTCGTCTTTTATTAACATGGGGCCCTTCTTAATTTTGCTGACGGTTTTTTAAGAGAATGATCGGACCATCAAACTGAACAACTTTTTCTACGGGACCAACATTGAAATCACCTGTTCCATATAAATCTGCATTCCTACTCGACCTAAATAATGTATGAGACAACAGATGTTTCATTTTGCTATTCCGATATTGGTCCCATAGTGAAAGTTGTTCAGATTGATGCTCTGATGATCCCCTTAAAACCGTAGGTATACTAAATGGAACTATAAGTTTTTAATTAAAAATCATACTGTCTAACCGTACTGTAGTAATTAACGTCGTAATCATTAATCTAGACGTCGAGACGTTGACGGTAATCTGATAAAAGCAAGAGACCGGTTCCAACTAGTTCCAACCAGTTTTATCTATGACAGATTTTAATCTATAACCGGTTTTAAGTGGAGTTTGCAAAAGGATTTCTTGGCTTTCCTTTGATTTTCTTTGCTATTTCCAGAAAGATTACCTAATGAAAATAAAGCAAAATGAACGTTGGAAGGATGGCATAAGTCTAGGAAATAGTAGTATTTTAATATTTTTTTATGCTAACAGTCTGAAAATAATGAATGAGATCAAAAGCCTGTTTTAAACTATTCTGTTTATTTTACCGTATCAAAAAAAAAACTAAATGCACAACTCTAATTTTAATTGCGTTACATACTTTATGGGATGCTACAGACCATCCAACTGATCAAATTTTACCAAGGGATCCATTTTGAAATCACGTAAAACAAATTTTCTGTTTCATACAATTTTTTTGAGTAGGTATCGACATTTCCCATGGAACAGCAGATATTATTTTCGCGATTTCAAAGTTGGTCCCATAGTAAAAGATTTTCAGTTTGTTGGTCTGAAACGCTCCACCAAGTATGTAATGCATTTAATTTTACACCCTGTATTATTTTTTATCGATGATCGAAGATTTTACCTCAGCTTTAAACTTAATTTTTCGCCAATCTCGTATCTCATAGTTGCATAACATTTATTGATGTGGTAATCCGCGTAAGCACATTCCTTTCTTCGGACGATGATGGTGATAGTTAAATAAGACTTTACCAATTTACCCTTAAATGCATTAGTAGAGATATCTAAAAGCGCTACCCTATAAATAATAAAAGATGAAAAGATTAGACACTTCGGAAGTGATCTTCAATAATTCAGGATGAAGCAAAAGTTTCCGGACTTTCAGCTTATTGTTTCCCTTTCCACTGATAACATTGAACAACTCCAAGATTCCACGATAGATCTGAGATTTTGAAGTTAAAACGGATTATTTGGCTTTAAATCTCTAAACGACTTAAAACACAATACACTAATCAAATAAGATACCGAAATACCGGTACCGGTATTGTTCACCAAATTTTCAAGCTTTGGAACCGTTCGGATTCTGTTGTCAATTAATTTTAATAATTGATATGCAACGCATTTGAGTTTTCACCCTGTATTTTCTATTTCTCTCTTAGACGGTTTAGGATTTCTCTAGACTTACGAAACATGATTCGGCTGCATTGCTGAGCAGATAAATGTGCGACAAACTTTAGATTATTACCTTCCTTCGATGAAACTGCTGGACTAGGATTTGTCGTCGTGGTGAAAGGATGCTAAGGATGGATGTGGTGGTGATTGCTGGATGGATGTCGTGGCTAATCCTTTCGATGAAACTTATAAACCCGCAACAACGATTAATTTGAACCCATATAACAGTCGCGGTGTTGACTTCACAGGTCCACTACCTCCGCTATGATGACCATTGCAAAATGAATCCTATAGTAACTTATTACAACAACCATTATCGTGCAGTTGTTTTTGTGTATATTTTTTCGAGATCTTCCTTTCACTCGCTTGTGTAAATGAGTAAGTACTTTAGCTCTGATGGCTGTCTTATCTCACGGATTGTTGAAAATGAGTTTTACATTCAATGCTCGTTTTATTTAAACGTTGCTGTTTCTTTTTTTTATTTTGATCCACTCAATTCTGGATTGTTCAAGATGAAATATGAAATTTTGAGTTGAGAAATTTTTAATAAATATTTTAGTTTGTTAAGGATCTGATACTTATACAAATCATACTGCCTTCAGTTTGTTATAAAGTTTAAGCAAAAGCTTGCGACTATGTTTCCCAAGGGGGTGTCAGTGTTGTTTAGAATATACACGTCGAAAATCGTCTAGCCAAAACGACTATGACACTACTCAAAATTTTTCTTAAAAAATAGCGAAACTATGTTACGTGCTGTTTATAATTATAAAGGTACCTCAGGAAGTAAAAGCGACCTTACACTTTTCAAAGAAGTACTTTTATCAATGAAATTAAGTGTTTTTCTTTCACAATCAATTACCTACAGGCTTATTCGTGAGAATAGGTACATAACATGTCTTACAATGGGGCTTTACTTCCACAATCCCAAGTCTGATGATGAGGTGGATGATTTTCAGATTAAAATACATGAACCAATGCTTTTGTTGCAGACCTCAAGCCGCAACGCGAGTGGGGACGCCTGTGAGCGTCGAGATCCGTGCCAGCACGGCGGCGTCTGCATCAGCACTGACGATGGACCCATCTGCGAGTGTCGCGACGGAGACTACGAGGGCGCCTTCTGCGAAAGAGGTTAGTTTTTTTAGGAAACCTGTTACCTACCTGAACTACCTTGTGAACCATGCCTCAAGAAAGTACAATAACGTAATAATAAAACGCGTAAGTGCTATATGAAACGCACCATAAACAACTACAGGCGCGTAACAACTGGACGGCACGCATAAACCTAAATCGCGCTATCGAAGTTTTCATAGGAGTTGACTTAAATAAAATAGTTCCGATCAGCATTCGTCGGACAATAACTGGTCCACAGGAATGCCATTTTGACTGGCATTTTTTCTGTGAACATTAAGACCGACAAAATACGCTTCCAAAAAGTTGGCTGTTACGGGACGCCCGGCAGAGTTGAAACTTCTCCCGATGTAAATTTCGAACTTACGCTTCCGATTTATTTCAAATCAGAATTTAAAAGCCCTCCTATGTGACTTATAAGTCACCTCAAAAAGTTTCAGTAGTTTGGTAGAAGTTCGGCCCCGAATTACTGACACACACAAATTAAAATGGCCCGAAATTTCAGTTCCGAACTACTCATAAAAAAAATGACGCAGTAGTTCGGTAGCAGTTTAGGGAAACGACTATTCAGAGAAAACACGTCACAAAAGATCGGTACTGTACTTTAAAGCATAATCATAAGCATGCTCACGACTATATTCCCCGAGGGGGCAGTCAGAGATATTCTGAAACCTCAGAATATCCACGTTTCACCAGTACTTACACCACGTTACACCAAGACTTTGTCCAGTGTGACGGGGGGTGAGCCCGTCGCCACTTATAATGGACAGTGGCACAAATACATGCCTCGAAATTGAAGCATGCAGGTTTCCTCACGATGTTCACTGTACTTTAAATACTGAAGTAATAGATACTAGACTTTCTTTAATAACATGTTCTGAAAGTCATATGAATAAATAAATACATAAAGAAAGCTAGCTTTTAAGGCAGACACACATTACAGTGGCTAATGGTGAACGATATAGCGGCGGTACAGCGAGCTAAGACCGGACCCGAGCGATAATGCTGGGTCGGCACGCGACGCAGTCGTGCCCTCTTCGGCAGTTACTTACATTTGGACAAAGTACTCGCCGTTTTGCGAATGTTTGCGAAAATGGGCATCCATCTTTTTAAGGCAACGATATGGTGAAAATATTTGACCTAGAAGTTTTGTAGTGATTAAAAGAATTAGTAAATGTAGATTGAGGTGAAGTTAGTCAGAGCCTTTGGGATAATTATGAACATTATGTATGTTATAATTTTATTTGTGTAATGCATATCGGTTACGATTACGTTTAAGTAATAGTTTTTTGGTTACCTACAATTTAAACCTACAGTTTACTTCCAAAAAGAAACATTTCAAATGCGTTAAACAGTCTATTACGCAGGTGGACCTATACGCATACCCAAAACAACAATACGCAAAAGCGCATATATTGCAAAAAGACACCTAGAAATTAATAGATCTATACTGTCATTTTTGAATTGGAAGTAAAATGCGAAAAAAAAACCTCTCTATTATCTTTCTCTTCAAAAGCCTTCTCCAACCTCGACAAATGATATTACCACAGAGTTGCGACACTACCAATGAGCGAATCAAAGAAGTGTGACTGACATCATCAAAGAACTAATCACGAAAATGTGACATTTCGAAACTGCGAATTTAAAATACATAATATGTATTCTAAACCATACGTGCCCAATACATTAATAATTTTTTCTACGCCTACATTCTAACTCCATTCACAATATTACTTACCCAGTTTTAGACTCCAAATATATTTTCGTCAGAAAACTCAATTTCCATTTTCCATCAAGCAAAGAGCAACTGTCAAAGTTATTGCGGACACCTGTATAACAATAACATCCCGTGTCATTCCGTCTGTCCGGACATCAGAGTCCGGATCCGGACTCAGTGGCGCGCAACTCCCGGAAAACATCGTCCGTTATTAATTATGAGTCAACTCGGATACTCGGATTGCTGTAGCGGCCAAAAGTTCTTGTTCTCTGTCTTAAGATAGGGTTGTCATGAGATATTATATTTAAGTTATTCTACATCACAGCCACTCAGTTTTGCATCGCATAAGGAGAAAACATAATTTCAATTTAATTTAGATTTTCCCAAATTAGTACCTACATTTATTTGTTTTTTTTTTCTGTTCATAAAATTATACATTCAGATTTAGAGGTCACAGGTGAGGAACATCGTAGGAAGAGGTTTTCGAAAACTTTAAAAAATTTTGGTAATCACAAAATCTACATCATCATAATCTTATTTAAGAGCCTCTCTTCTCGGTGGAGTATTCACCAATCCTGTCTCTTTTCTGCTCGTGTCTTGAGTTCTTGATACGACATGACATCAACCTTTTCCTTCACTTGGGCTAGATAATTCTGTCTGGGTCTTCTTCTGCCTCTCTTCCCCTCTATCTTCCCCTCCAGTATGGTTTTAAAGAAACGTTCGTTTCGTATCAAGTGTCCGATCATTTTTCCTATCCGGTTTTCGATTGATTTTGGAATATTTCTCTCTTCTTTTACCATTAACACCTCTTCTTAATACCTCTTCAATTCTTCACACTCGACTTAAAATGCGTCTTGGCCCCAGAAACGAGAGAGTTGCAAACAAACTCGTGGAATTCGGTGTCCGAACTCTGCCCAGTGTGTGACAGGAATTGCGCCCGATGCCACTGTCAATGAACAGTGGGCACAATGCCACGAAATTGAAGCATTTATAGGTTTTTGTTGAAAACACGATGTTTTTCATTGAGTAAAAGGTAGTGTTACAAACAGTACCTACACCGAGTTTTAGTGGAAAACTCAAACTGATATGTTTTTATTCAAATAACATAAATAAAAATAAAAACACACTTTATTGCCACACAAAATTACAAAATAGGTACCAAACAATAAAATAGGTTCTCCACACTGTGAAAAATATCAAGCTTTCTGACGTAATTTTTGTGGTCCGTTTTGTAGGGAAGATGCGGCCAGAAAATCTACAACACGCATAAAAATATACAAAGTATGTACAACAAATTACGAATACAATATAAAATGACATAGTGTAACATTGTCAAGACCGGAAGTCGATAAGAACAGAATATAATGGAACGTATCTTTACGATTCTCTTTTAAAGTGTTCCGTAACAACAGTATACCAAACATTTACCAAAAACTTCCCCTGTGACGACAGTTCCAAGATCCAAAAATAAAGCAAACCCTAAACTGGAGACTAAAAGTTAGAAACAACCGAATACTTTTAGCCGTTTTAAAGTTTTCAAAATAGAATGCTATTTATTTTCTTTTCACAAGCAATGGCTATTGTGGCAAGTTTTCTAAGAATACATCTCTCAATTCGAAAGGCTGACCGACTTTTACTTGGCCTCTATAGTTTAAAATACAGTTAGATACTATAAAAATACATCAGTTTCTACGAACACTTAAAAAGAAGAACCATTGCACGCTACAAATAGTTTACTATTTAATAGAATCATTGTTATTTTAACTGATAATTAAATTTCAATAGTCATTTTTCATGTAAGCTCGCAAAACCTGACAAAACCGTCCCAGATCACTGACATTATACTCTAGCGATAGACAAGCTCGTTCAAACAAACAACATGTCACACAAAATGACACATTGCAGTCTGTCATTGCCATGGTGGCGAAGTGAACTCGGGAACATCAATCAGGTGCGGGCACCGCAATTGACGGCCCGATAGCACAGACTGTAGTGAACCTGCCTGCTGTGCCGAGGGTCGCGGGTTCGAATCCCGTAAGGGACAAATATTTGTATGATGAATATGAATATTTGTACCCGAGTCATGGATGTTTGTATCTATATATGTATTCTATATCGTTGCCTAGCCATCATAATACAAGTCCAGGCTAGTTTCTGGTACTTTAAATGTTACTAGATAATTTGTGTAACAATGTGAAAAAAAAAAAAAACAAGTGCAACATGTTGCTTCTATGAAAGGGCATGTCTATCGCTAGCGTTTAAGTCAATATCCCAGATATTGTATTAAAATATTTAATTCCTACCGTCACTGCTTTCTACTCTTTTTTCAAGCTGTATTATATCTTCCATTACAAGCTGCGAAGTTGCCAACCCTAAACGAACGCAAGCTTATGAATCTCGGGAGTGAGTTTAAACAGGTTCTTGTTAATTATTATTAGTTAGCGCGCGTCGTGTGCCCTCGCCTCCGTATCTCGTGGCTTACTGTCGACTGATTTGTTTTACTGCTGTTGTACTGTTAGTTGTAGTAACAAAACATCTTCGCTGGCTTCAAGTTGAGAGAGCGCAAATATTTGGAGGAACTAACCGCTTGCTATGGCATAAATATCGTCATCACAGCCCATGTACGTCCCATGTATGTCGTCGGAGCCTTCACCGGGCACTACGCCACAGGCACGATGATGCATACGATGAAGCTCATCTTAGACTCTAGCTGCCGAGCATGCGGAGAGGAGGAGGAGACCATGGACCATATCCTTTGTGACTGTGTCTTGGCGGCAAAACGCATGTGCCTCCTCGGAGAAGGATATCCAAAACCAGGAGATCTTAGATTTCTTCCCCTTAATGGTATTGCCTCCTTCGTTGACTATGTATTTGAAGGGTGAAGAAAGCAAAAGTATAGGGGCTAACACAAAAGATCCCATTGGGTCGAAGTGTTGCCCTGCCAGCCCCCGCAGCAAGATAAGATAAGATTAGATGTACGTCCCACTGTAGGGCACAGGCCCAGGGTATGTGTATGGGAGTCATTCCACTACGCGTGCACAATGCGTATTGGTAGAGTTCAAATACGCATCGGAATTTCTTCTTCAGCGTATGCAGGTTTCCTCACGATGTTTTCCTTCACCTTTTGAAATCAGTCGGTATTACAACGTACATAAGTTAGAAAAACTAATTGATGCATGGCATGTCGTCCGTGCGGATTCGAACTTCGGCTCAAGATTGAGTTTCCATAGCTCTTCGCAACGCGCCACTGACGGCGGCGACGCTCTTGAAAATATACAGGATATAAAATTAAATGATTTATATTTATCGATCAGGGTGCATCAGACCAAACTGAATAACTTGCACTATGGAGCCAACATCAAAATCCATAGAAAACTTCAATGTCTGCCTGCTCGACCCAAATGGGACAGCTGCATTTTTTTGCGATTTCGATGTTGACTCCAAAGTGGAAGTTGTTCAGTATCTACCCCATTCAGTATCTAACGCATGCCCTACCCTGTACAGTAATCGGATACGTAGGTCATAGAGGTACCCCGTTACATAAGATTCAGAAGGGAAAAGACGAGAGAAACTGACCGGAAAATATTAGTCTACTCTCACGAAACCCGACTAGGTTGGTGCTGTTCCAAGCCGGACATCACACGGCACAGGGCGTCATTTGTATTAAACAGGATGTAATTTGTCACACTATTAATACTGCTTGCTTGGGGTGCTTCAGCCCAATGAAACTGAACAACTTTCTCTATGATGCCATCGAAAACGCGAAACAATAAATCAGTTGTCCCATACAAAACTGCTGTACCGACTCGACTAAAATGTTTGGGACAACTGTTTTTTTTTTGAGATTTCGATGTTGGCTTCATAGTGAATGTTGTTCAGTTTGATGGTCTGAAGCAACCCCTTAAGTATTACTAGGGTGTTTTGTTACACCCTGTACAAATTCTTGTCGGGGTTCACGTGCATTCGTTACTTACTTTACCTTACCTACAAAAGTTTCAAACGTAACTTACTGTAAACTCTATCATTTCAAGCGTAATTTCTCTGAAGCAAGCGCAAAGAAACTCAACAAATTGAAATGCACATTTCTTCTCAGTAGGTACGTACATTGCTGGAAGGTGCAATGAATTAGGACCATTAGCATGCACGTTTATATGTGTGCCATTAATCTAGCTTCTAGAGTTCCTGGAGTTCCTAGGCTATTCGTCTGAGCTGTAGTTGTAGAATTAGAGCTGGTAAACTATTTACCGTAGTACCTACCAGGTTTATAAATCTTAGCGATGTGCACGCGCATTTGATAAAAGCAACCTCCAAAACCGGCCATTCATTCAAATATGGTAATAAGGCTTCCGCACATTGCAGCGATATTATCGAGCGATATTATCGACAGCGATATCGCGACACCTGACACACTGCAGCGATTTCGCGATTCGCGTCACGCATGCGGCCTTCACTGAATGCAGTAGAAAGAGATTGCGTCAGGTTGCGATAATATCGCGGCAGTGTGTGGGATCGAGCGCGTCCCCATACAAAATGTACTGAGAACAATTATCGCAAAATCGCAGCAATATTATCGCTCGATAATATCGCGGCAGTGTGTAGGATCGCGCGCGTCCCCATACAAAATGTACTGAGAACAATTATCGCAAAATCGCAGCGATAATATCGCTCGGTAATATCGCTGCAATGAGCGGAGGCATATTACTAAAACTTTATATTTCAACGATATATTTTGTACAAACGAGAATTCTTGAATTTCATGATGGATATTTTTGTTCAAATTGTGCAAAAATGGCCGAATAATATCGGATCAGATTAAAAAGATCGTTTTTTCTGCGCTATTTGTAATTACTTCGAGTTGTTAAAATATTACTTTGAAAATTTTGAAACACAAAACTACTTTTTTAACCGACTTCAACAAAAAAGGAGGATTTTCTCAATTCGACCCGTATGTTTTTTTGAGGCTGTTTTTGAAATTGGTTTGTTTTGTTTTTGCAACATGGACGCATGTTGTCATTTAATCTAAAGTCCAGTCCAAACTAATTACTATTGGACAACGCGATAAAGGAATCCTTGTTCCATAGAAAATCTCAATGGCTACTCGACCTTAAGTATTTCACCTGTTATGAGACCTGTCTGGGTCGATGCTATTTCAAGTACACCACACGGTCATAAAGAAGTTAAAATTGTTTAAAATTTATTATTACAAGACCCTGGCCACACTCTTGGCGTGAGAGAAACTACTTTAGTTTAAGCAATTTTCTACAATTTATTACTAAATTATGTTAAATTCATCAAATATTTTAGTTTCTCAACATATTACACACACTCTTCATAAAATGCAAATTATTTTAACGAGTGTGCATCATGGTTTTAGAGCGCGAGTGGTTCAAAACTAAATAGGAAAAAGCTTGAGCCTTGATCAAAAATAAACAAAAAAAAGTTATTAACCGATTCGTTACACCGTCATTCAGATGACAGTTTCTATTACATGAAATCCATGACACGGAGCGATGTCATGTTTTGACGAAGCATGATGCTGATTGGCAATTTTTTTTTATTAATCTTTGACGAAGCATGTTGCAGATACGGACATTTAGCCATTTTGACGAAGCGTGTTGCAGATTTGGACCTTGTAGTACTTTCTTTTCAACAAATGATAATATGTAACTATCATTATTCTTTGCATAAATATTGATTGATTGTAGACATTCTGAAATGTAGGGACACGAGATTTTAATCACGTTTATCACGTTGGTCCAATAGAAAAATTTGTTCAGTTTGATGGTCTTGTCTTCTCCTTTAAACCGTCAGTGTTTAAGAAAGACCCTATCTACAGGTTTTTATGGTAAACAGTTGCATTACTTTAAGGGGTGATTGTACCCATGATACTGATCAACTTTCCCTTAGAAACGTATAGGTAGGAAATTCGCAAAACAAAATACCGAGTTTTCATATAAACGTTCGATCATTCTTTTTTTTTCAGCAACAATTTTTTTTAGTTTTTCCTGTTTCTTAGGTAAAGTTCATCAGTATCATGGGTACAGTACAATCACCCCTTAAAGTAATACAACTGTTTACCCTAACACCCTGTATATTGTATATCATAATCATGATCACCAGCCTATCCAGGGTGAAAATTTTAATGCGCAGCTGATTAATTTTTTCTCGCCATTTCAATGTCTTATAGTGAAAGTTCTTCAGTTTCATGACCATAGTGGGTACATACTTTATCACACGGGGCCAGTGTGTACATTGCTTCCACCAAGTTAGTTGCCAAAATGTTTCCCAGTTATCGAAACTAGTGAAAATTTTACGTTAATTTGTTAATACCAAATGCCAGATGTTGTGTACTATTATAAGCTCAAGTTAGCGAGGCAATAACATCAGTAATACTAGATCGTTTTGGATTAACTGAACTAATCCAGAGCCGATAAGTTAACTCCATACCGGGAATGATGCAATATACCACGAAACCGACTTCTGTAATTCTCAGTAAAATTAATTAAACTGTATAGAGCGAGGGAAAGACTGGAAATGACTTCTTATTATGCTGACACTTTTTTAAGGGGATGACCGTAAAACTGAACAACATGCTATATGGCACCGACAACGAAGTCGCGAAAAAATATCTGCTGCTCCATACAAAACTGTAAATCTACTCGAGCCAAATGTATGGGACAGCTGTTTATTTTTCGCGATTTCGATGTTGGTCCCATAGAGAAAGTTGTTCACTTTGATGGTCTGGTCATCCCCTTAAAAACTGTCAGGAAGGACCCTGTATACATGTTGTTCTTTTATTCGTCTACTATAAGTAGGTTAGCTAATCTATCCAATGTCTACAATGTCAACATTTTTTTGTAATGTTTTAATTTACTTGTCTAAAAATCATTCTGTGTGGTGACACCTGATTTGTAGTCAAGTAAAAATAACATAATTATTAGTTAAAAGTTTAGAAATTTAACACCTGATTTGTAGTCAAGTAAAAATAACATAATTATTAGTTAAAAGTTTAGAAATTTATTGAGTTTCATTATTTGGGGTGGCCTTGGCAGGTCACCTGTCAGGTCCACCTGTGCCACTGCGACCATCGCTGGACTTTTGTAAACGCCCCTTTTATATTTCCATACTAATCCCTACTGCTGTGGTAGAGTTTTTTTTTAAACTTATTTTTTGATATATTACAATAAAACGATGCAATTGGCACCCACATCAGTGCTCCGTCATTCGCGTTTGACGGCTGCGATAAGCACCTACGGCGCAGCGCCGCATATCTCATGAGAGCGATTGATGATGATATAAACCGGATGATGTAAATTACCCCATTTTTTGGCCTCATAAAACGTGGCTGACTGAGGAACATTCCAGGGTTGAGGCTGTCAACCCATGCGGGTTCTGATCTCCAAAGGGGTCTCTACCGATGCGTAATCATTTCGATCGGGAACCTGATGATGTAATTTTGGGTCAAAAATAGAGGGACGGTACCCGAAAAAAAACATGGTTCTTCCAGGATATAGGCTGGCAACCTTCTATGTTCCTGTTGTCCTAAGTGTTATCTATCGCTGCAGTATGCGTCTGATGAGGAACCGAGAGAGGTAAGAAATAATGCATCGGGAGCTTAATCTATAAGGCGCGTTTTATTTCGACGTTCGTCACGGTTGGCTGTAAAATTGAAACCAGGACAGTGCAGTATCTGTTAAAAAGATACTAATAAATAATTTGTGCCCACATGCCATTTCTACTGCTCCGTAGCTTCTATAGCCACTGGTCCTCGTTCGGACACCGTGTGACCTTCAACCCTAACCTCGACCTATACGAGTCCATTACGGTTAACTATTTACGCTATTTCCATCATGAAACCATTAAATATTTTTTACAATTTCATTAGTTACACGAAACGATTGAAATCACGTGATTTCGTGGAAAGCCGAGGCGATTCGGCTGAAGGATTTTTACAGTTTTGACGAAACACTGCGAGAGCGCCCAAGCGCGCTGCATGCAGAAGATTTTTCGTCCTATTTTCAATAATAACCTAATTAAAGTCAATGCACATTTTTCAACACGTTTTAGAAACTTCTCTGTGACTCTATTTTGTCAGATTTTCGTTTTAATGATCATTTAAAAAAAATCATTAACTTTAATTGGTTCATATTTTAAATAGGACGAAACTTCGTTTGTATGGAGCGCGGTGCAAAGACCATCCTCTTAACTTGTGACTTCGAAAATTTCGATCTTACTATTCATTTAGGTGAAATTCTTGTTATTTTCACTCCGACTGTATTTCATTTGAAAACTTCTCGATATAAAGTGGATTTTCTTCGAAACCATTCGATATTGGAGTAGCTTTTTCTTTGGATTCTTGCGTTATTTTGTTAGTTGGAAATACAGTTTTAATTTCAATTAAGATAGAGTTCGTTGTTGAGTGCTCTGTAATTAAATGAACTACTTCTATAGAAACTCAAGGCCTCATAAAAAGGCTGAAAGTCAGCCAAAAAGCAATGGAGAGGGCTATGCTTGGAGTTTCCCAGCAATCAGAAATGAAGAGATCCGCAGCAGAAGAACTGACATAGCCCAAAGAATTGCTATACTAAAGTGGCAATGGAAGGGCACATTTCTTGCAGAACCGATGGCCGATGGGGTCGAAAAGTTCTCGAGTGGCGACCGCGTACCGGAAAGTGCAGCGAGGGTAGGCGAAGGTGGACCAACGGCCTGGTGAAGGCGGCGCGGGAACCCGTTAGATGAGGGCAGCGCAGGACCGGTCGTTATGGCGATCCTATGTCCAGCAGTGGACGTCCATCAGCTGAGATGATGATGATGATAGAAAACGTAAATGCCTGATTGACCCAACATTTTGGAAAATTAGAGTTTTATCGGTGTTCCTTTGTTCGGTGTTAGCTCCATAGTAAAACTGCCTTGCTTATCAAGACTGCAGTACGTAGTTTTTTGGCGGAGTTGAGTTGTTTATGTTTCCGAAATCCTTGTGACGATGTTCGTAATGTCTCATTCGAAAGACGTAGAAATGGTAAACAAGAGTGCAGTAAGCATGGTCGATTCTTATACAGGTGTAACAAAACACGATAGTAATATTTAAACGGGTGCTTCAGGCCATCAAACTGAACAACTTTAGTATGGAGACAGCATCGAAATCGCGATAAAGAAATCCGCTTTTTCATACAAAACTGCAGTACCGACTGGACTCAAATATATGGACAGCAGTTTTTTTTTTCAAGATTTCGAAGTTGGCTCCGTAGTGAAAGTTGTTCAGTTTATTGGTCTGAAGCACCCAATTAAGTATTACTAGGGTGTTTTGTTACAGCCTGTAGAGTTCGTCACAAGGATTCCAATATTGATGTTGCTCAATTTTGCCAAGAAATACTTACCCACTACAGTCTTGATAAGCACGGCAGAAAAGTTGTTCTACTTTGGAGCTAACTTTAAGACTATACTGTCTACACCTTTATATAACACCCTGTATAACTTGCTTTCTCGTTTTTTTCGAACTGAGCTAAAAGCTAGACACTATGAAGCCATTAATTCTTATTCATTTGAATATAATGCAGAAAGAATTTTCAGATTTTTATTCGTTTGTAAACACGTTGCATAGAAATATGTATTTGATAGAAAATAGATATAAAGATAGTAATTTTACAATATCCCTTATCTACACAAAGAGCTTAATGCTAGAACTCTCGTGTAAAGCGAAAGGTGTGCTCTTTGCCTGCATAATCTCTGAGGCAGGTACTTATTCAGAATCTATTGCTCCCCTTACTTATAATATTTGTAATAGAAGGGGCGCAAAGTTGATCAATTAGAAAATGCGATTGAGGAATCTTTGATTGAATTCAAAGACGACGGCGTCTATTACGACGCGTTAAGTCTACGGCGTAAATTGTTGTCTATGGTTATGTACTCCTTGGATATTAATATTTTGTTGTAGTATGGAACTGGGCCACAATAAAAAATTCAAGGTCTGTTTATAGTAGAAATATCGCAGATTTTCCAAAATAATATTGCGTTCTGTTATGTTTGTGTGTCTAACAATTACGATGAAATTTGTTCTTCTGGGTAAAATCTGATTTTCTTCATTCGTGTCACTGTATTGTATGACAATCACTCATGCTGTAGTGGAAAGATTATCCAGCTAATGGTCAGTCGAAAATCGGATAGGTAACCAGTTTTCTGAAATTGTTGTCTATTTTATCATCAAAGGATTTTGACATTGATTTGAATAGTTGTACACCTACACATAAAACATTTTACTGCAATAGTATTTAATAGCTCAAGTTACATAATGTACGAAGGCTTACGTGGCCCCCAGTTACGTCGAACTCCGGTCCTGTGCGAGGGGAGTGAAGCCAATATAGAAGTTCACGCTGCAGACTCCACTATACGCTATAATACAGACTACAGAGCATTTCACATCGATTTCTGACAGTTATTGGACTGGAATTGACCGATTGCACCCGATAGAGCTGAGGAGTTCTTATTTTATTTCTGTTAAGGATTATATTAATGCTAATAGCTTCGAGTTTATTGGTTTTCTGATTTATTTATTGCTCTTAGCTTTTGTCCGTAGAAATCAGACTGGACGTCTTCTCAATTTTGTGGCGATTGGGTGAGAAAATTTTACAAACTTACATTTACTATCATTGAAATAACCGTCACCATCAAGTCCGATTCTGAGAATAAGATACTCCATTTTATGTATAGACACAGCTCTTGTCTATATCTATACTAATATTATAAAGAGTAAAGATTTTATTTTTTGTTGCTTTTGTTTGATGACCATCGGCTAAAAAAACGGCCAAGTGTGTGTCGGGAAGATTCTAAGGCGATACGAAGTTCGCCGCGGTCATCTAGTACTGTATAAATAAATACACTCTCAACCAAACTCTCAAACCAGGGTGGTCAGAAACGTCGCTACAACTACCAACTTTATTATCGTGCAACAGACTCTAAAATGTTTTAAAAATATCTAAAGATAAACTTTAATACAAATAACACATTAGGCACGAATATCTATTTTATTCTACATTTTCTAGTTTATCTCAAATACTAAAGTCAAGCTCAATTTTCATAATAAAACTCACACAGCGCGCAGACATCTAAAGACAATTAACTATAATTGGATAACTGGTACTACGGAGCTTACTTTAAAATGTACCTCTGGGAATCAAATGGAGAGCTTTATCTCTTTATGTTCTACGATGGTCAGTTATCGACCACGGGTAGTTTTAGTTCCCAATGTTTCACACTTAGCGGCTGGCAATTTTATATTTCTGTACGTAATTTTATCTTTTGTTTCTAATAGAACCTAACCTGCCGTAAGAAGTGACTAAGTAAATGTTATCAGACATTGCAAGCGCGTGGGTTTGCAAGACCAGGTGCACACACAGATCCGGGATACACCTATTCGTTAGTTATTTATTATTATTTATTATTATTATTATATGTCTTACGATCCGTAATCACGGGCAATTAAGTCCCGGACCTTTGGAAGGCGTGCATGGAGCCGAAGCCAACATGTAGAGGCCCGTTCAAAAGACAAGTTAATCTAAATGTAAGGGATACACATGGCGGATACCATCTCCGAGCGCACAATATGATACACACGGGGATGGTCCCCGCCAGGTGCAAAGACTATTGGAGTCCGGCGCTATGGCCGTGATGGAAAAATAAGGTCTTGGGCTATAGAGGTGAAAGTTGGATGGATGGATACTGGGCTATGGGAGGAGACTAACGGACGCCTGCCATGACAACTAGTCTCAAAATTGTAAATAGGGCAGGCGGTGACTCGCAAACTCGTCGAGTGGGCCCCATAAAACGGCCGCACGCACAAAGTGCGACAATGGGGCAACATCCCATTGAGCGGCTAAAGGTTGTCGAGAGGTGCGGCACCGGTTTCACCATCGCGGGGTTTACCCCCGTGAGCGGGTTTCCCCGTTATTACGCCATTACGTGCAATACACTTCCAACCTGGAGCATAGGTTCTTTGCTCTTGCGATTCCACTCTGGACGGCCAATGAAGGCAAGCCAGAGGTAGGGGGGTGTGTTACTGTCTGTATGTGTGTGTGTAAGCGCATGTCTGTATGGTCCCCCTGGATAGGGGTCCGCGGTGTCGCCACTCACCGTCAGCTCGCCACAAGCTGCCCCCGCGGGGTTATTATTATTATTATTATTCGTACGTCTGCCAACGCGAGCTATGTGTGAAAGTACTGACAGCGGCCACTTGTATGAAGCTTTCATTCTGTTATCCTTGAGCAAGAGAGTGCATCTGTGATTGGGGAACACGCATATGCACTTAAATTATGGGAGGAGGGGGGGGGGGGGGGATACTTCGCCACGCTAGTATGATTGAGTATGAAGAGCACTTTGTTCGTGAAAAGCGACCTTGTACCGATGATCATACTGATGATAGTTACGGAAATCGTATTTTCACCTCACAAGCTCGGAAAGATTCTGTTTATCATTCGAAATCTTAGTGCAAAAGTGCATTTTATCCGCTAGCGTGGAAAGAGATTTTGAAATTCGAATCTGTCTTTTCAATATTTTTCTATACCGCCAATTCACTGAAAATGCTTAATAACTATTTCATGTCACTGGCCAGCACGAAATTTTTTTTTTTTCAAATGTTCTTTTTAGCAATTCTCTTTTTTTCCTCGCTGTTGTGAGGTGAAAAGTTATACTCGTACCTTTGAAACCTTTGCTAAGCTCAGGATTCTATTATTTATCATCTAACCCTAGAATCCTTCGCTTGCTCAGGTTTCAATACAAGTACTCGCGCCTAAAAGCAACTTAGCAGCCTAGCATAACAAATAACTATTGTAGAACAGCGTAATAACATGCTCACGAATAATGTTCCTGGAGGTGAGATCATTTACTAGGAGTGCCCAAAAATCTGTCAAGCGTGACAGTTAGTGAGTTGTTGACTAAAGTTGATGCTAGCGTGGAATAGAGCTATTTCAACATTTATCTTTAAATATCGATCTAATTTAAAAAGCGTAAGCTTTTAAATGTATTCATGGAGCACCTTTACCTTTCTCAATTTGAATTTCACATGAGAAACCTTTTAGAACTCATTACGTATGGAAGTCTTGGCTAAGTAGCCCGCTTGATACGCCTGTATCGTGTTTTCTTTAGTCTATAACGTTAAACATAAGTGTGATCGTTTTTTTTCATACTCGATGCAAACTTTAAGGTCTGTGAACGCTCGAGTTTATGCTTATTTTTTTGACAACTAACTTTTCTCCACCTTTAGTTTAGGCAAAGAGATTATTCCAAAAGGCATAGAGGGTATTGCAAGGTTATTCACTATTTTTGAAGTTTGTGTTGGTGTGTGTTTTGTTTAAAGTGACCACTTTACACACACAATAGCACGTCAAAAAGCGTCAAAAAAAGTAGACAGCCGCATAAACAAATATATATAGTTCCATCTCCTTCTGCTATTAAAGGTACGGCATAAGACAAAAGAGATAAACTACAATCGTTAATTCATGCGGACTCTATATGCTTTAGAATGAAAAGATCCTTCCTCTTCAAGATGAAGTGCAGACTCGTGGTCATACCAGATTGTCACAGTGCAGTGATATGATTTTGTTCCTGTTTTCACACTGCCAATATTTCAACAACAATGCCTATAATTTTTTTGCCAGGCTTCTCTGGATATACTGGGTGAAATTGATATCATAAGCATCCTTTTGGGTAGACTCTTAGTTTAAAAGGATGCTAATGACATCAATTTCACGCTGGAGAATTACAATATCAAAGTTATAATAAGGCGGCTAGTTTTACTCTCACAAAAACTGCAAAAGGAACTCATTGCCTTTGTCGCCTCATTATGACCCCCACGTGAAGGAATAGGGTGGACTAAGCAAAACAAATGAAGTAAAATTATAATGCCGGTACTGTAGGTCTACCATGAGTTTTCAGCGTACTTTACTACTGTAGTTACGTCACGAATTTTTTATTGAATTTCGTACAGCGCTCCTAGTGGTTACGTTGAGAACTAATTTCTGTCATACGAATCGGCGACGTAACTACAGAAGTAAAGTACAGGGAAAACTCATGGTAGGCCCTCTGGCATCAACAAAAAACGCTTTGAAAAACTGTGTTAAATTCAGGCTTACGAAAAACCTTAAAGTTTCCAGACAAGGTATCCAAACAAAACATACTTGCCAACAAGCACACGCATCCGAAGACAAAAGGCTAGACAGAATGCACAATAGGCACTTTGTTTCACAGTTCATTCTTTCTTCTTTGTTTTCTTTTTCCTTTACAATCCGTCGAAGGCTTTCAGACCGATTCTTTTCTAGATACATCGACATAATGATCTGCTATCAATGCACTATATACCACGTTGGCGGCCGTAAGGCGGTATGAAAAAACTCTGACGCCAGGGCTTACTACCCACACGTTAAGAAGAAAAATGCACTATACCATCAAACTGAACAATTTTACCCTGAGTCTAACTTTGAAATAGCGGAAAAAAAATCTGCTGTTTCATAAATTTTGGTCGAGTAAATATGTAGGTACTGATATTTTCTATGGAAAACCAGATTTTTCTTTTCGTGATTTCAGTCTTGGTTCCATAGTGATAGTTGTTCAGTTTGATAGTCTGAAGAACCACATAAAGTATGTTTTTTTTAATTCAAAATGGGCTTGCGCTTGTTTTCAGCTCACCTGATGGTATCGCATTTATGTTCTGTAGGTCTACCATGAGTTTTCACCGTACTTTACTGCTGCAGTTACGTCACCAATTTTGTATTAAATTTCGTACAGCACTCCTAGTGGTTACGTTGAGAACTAATTTCTGTCATACGAATTGGCGACGTAACTACAGTAGAAAAGTACAGGGAAAACTCATGGTAGGCCCTCTGGAGTGCGATTTTTGAATCTCATTCGGTGAGCTCAGCAGTTGAAAATGTCAAAATTACTACGGAGATACGCATCTTTCTACTGCTGATTAGACTTCCATACTTCAGGAGTACGATTTTTGACAGTGAAATCAGCAGTAGAAAGATGCTTATCTCCATCTTAATTTTGACATTTTCAACTGCTGAATTCATCAAATGAGATTCAAAAATCGCACTCCTGTTCCGAAACCACATGGCTTGTTTTAGTTTCAATTAGGCCATGTTTACAGGATGTAAACTAAAATATATCTTAAGGTGCTTTTTGGGTGCTTTATACCATGACCTATAGACAAATAGTCAAAAATTGTTGATTACCTTTTGAAAATGTGCTGTAGATTGCCTTTCAAGAGGTGCGAATAGTCCTATAAGCTGAAATGAATCTTAACTCTAACAGCAGAGAAACTACAATCGAAAATAACCGTCACATCAAATCGAACACGATGATACTCAATTTCACAAACCTCCAAATTCAAATTTCCTTCGGGCGCGCTCGGTCATTTCCGTGGCGGCTCGGTCGGATAATGGCGGATTTGGACGCGTGTCGTTCGGAAATAGAACGATGACAGAGTCCGGCTTGTCCGGTCCGGCCGTCCGGAAACTCGTAGGACGGGTAGGCGACCTTTATTTGGGATTTTCTCTTCAGTAGATTGCGAATGAGTTTTCTAGTCTTGACGTACAGTCGACATAAAAAGTTGGCTATACAGAAAGTGAAAACGAAATTAGTCTTGAACGAATCAATCAATAACACTTTACTGCAAACCAAAACAGAACATACATTTGAATAAAGTTGAAGAATAACAAGTAGGTACAAATAAGGCGGTCTTATCGCTTAGGGTAATTTGTTGTGCCATTTCTCATGGTCCTGTGCTAATCAGATCCATTGTGAACCCGTCTCTCTCACAATGTTATCGGACCAACGTGCTGTTGGTCTGTCTGATGACCTCTGTCCCTCTCTTGGCCACCTCTCCATTCACCATACTTCCTTGGTCCACAGGCCATTTTCCCGTCTAATGAAGTGTCCTGCTGATCTCCACTTTAACTTTGTGATCTGTACTCACGTCAGGCCTGCACTTTAGCGTTCTAACAGGCATTCGTCTTCACAAAATTTTCTCCTGCAGAATAATCTGGAGTAGTTGGTGTTTCTCACTTCTCATAATGTGACAGAGGTACTGTTATTTCCGAGTTTTTATAAGACTAAGGAGCTTCAGTATATCAGTTTCCCTTCAAATCAAATATACGCGACCAGACTTATGGACCAGACTGACGCGAGACTAAGCGTGTAGCTTAGTCCGGTCTGGTCGCGTATATTTGATTTGAAGGGAAACTGATAGATTGAAGCACCATGTTAGCACGCTCAGGCTCGCGTCAGTTTCCCTTCAAAACAAATATACACGACCAGACTGATGGACCAAACATGTAAGCTTAGTCTTACTAGCAATCTGTGCCCACGTCTTCGACCATTCATACTCCATTCATTCAAAATTTTTAGCAGTCTTAAATTTACGTAGACACGAGTAACATATTTGAAACACAAATAAACAACAATAATTAGTAAACCTGACATCTACATTACATCCATCGTAACGACCCAACATCAAGGAACAGACATTTAAATTTACATTTCCTCAATCCTCAGCTCTAATGCTATACAAAGTAGGTTGAATATGCATTGCTACCTAAGTGATTAGAATGTAGTATGCAGATGAGAGAGTAGTTAAGCGTAGTTTACATTGATTTAGTAAACTGTGCTAGTAAATTGTAAAGCGCGGTTTCTGACTTTATTCGTATATTTATTCAGATTTAGGATTGCCTAGACTTTCGTCTGCAAAAACACTGCAAATATAATCGCTTAGTCACCTCGTACGACCCACGAGAAGAAATTGGTAGACTATTTTAAGCTGGAACGAGAATAATTGAGAAAATTAAAAAAAATATATGTAAATCTCGAGATAGAAGCATTATTATTATAACGACTAAAAGACTCAGTTTCAATGGGTGTTTGGTTCCGTTTTACATGACCTAAACACGATTTTTCAAAGCCCCTTTTCAATGTAGGTATGGCAAAAAATGGATCGAAAAAAAAGTGTTTCTTAAGACAATTCTGTTTTTGGGTTACTGTTATCTGTCTTCATGCCATATTTCGATTCAATAGCTGAAAAAAATTGGGTATATTTGGTGCGGGGCATACAAACAAACAGAATGGACGAAAGTATATGGGTTCCTTGTTTGACTACGAACCCAATGAGTTTATAACACCTCTGGTATTTTAGTGAAGTAAAACATCGTGAGGAAATCCACATACTTAAATTAGGTGCGACGACCTCACTATTCGTAAAATGTGGATATTCTGAATATGGTTAATTTACAATATTTCTTCACGACGCTCTCGGAGACTACAGTGTAAAATTGATATCATTAGCATCCTTTTAAACCAAGAACCAAGAGTCTACAAACGAAGCAATTTTTCCAATGGGAGCAAACGTTAAATCGTTCTAGGAGCAAACCAATCGGAGCAAAAAACATCTGCTTTTCCATACTAAACTGCACCTGGTTTGCTTCCGTAGTAAAAGTTGTTGTTTGATTGGTAGACTCTTCTATCTACTATCAATTTCACCTTGTAGTAAGCAAGTTTCTAACCCTCTTAAATGAAGTAATGTCTTGAGTCTACTGATTGCTATAGGATTTACAGTGCAATGTGAATGCAGCCCGTAGTGGACGAACGCATATTTGTTTAATTAATGCTATTAGCTTCTCATTCTGAGACTGCATTGCACTTCTCAGTGCTAGATCTAATGCACTTTAGTTGACTTGTGCATCTAGAAATTATATTATAGTGATGCATACTCAGGTTTTGATTTTATTATAATCCTTCTAGTTATTATTTTGGCCGTGGTGGTCCAGTAGCGAGTAACCTTGCCTGTCGTGCAGGAGGCGATGGTTCGATCTCCGACCAGGCCGACTCGTACCAATGAGTTTTTCCAAGTAATGTACGATTTGCAACGCCACAGGCTTTTCAGTGAAGGAAAACATTGTGAGAAAACCTGCATGCTTCAAATTCGAGGCATGTATTGTACCTATCCACTGTCCATTATAAGTGATGACGGGCTCACCCTTCGTCACGCTGGACAAAGTTTCGGTAGGTACTATACTGGTGAAACGTGGATGTTCTGAAGTTTCAGAATATCTCTGACTACCCCCTCGGGGAAATTAATCGTGAGCATATCTTATGCTTTGTCATTAGTTTATTCGTAAGGTTCTCTATCCAAGTGCCGCCCCTTTATTTTAATAAGAACACAAAAAATTACGGAGCGAGCGAAGAGAGCTCAACATTTTTTGATGCACGAATCTATTTATATTTTCTGTGATTCCTAGTCCACAATCCACATACCAGGGTAGGTTGAGGGTTCAATCAGTCAATACATTCGACATGAATAGCGAAACGAGTCAGTCAGTTCAACCTTTTCAATAAAACCGCTTAAAATTCCCGCGGCGGGTCGATGCAGTCTGAGCGATGTCACAGCTTGCTCTAAAATTGAATTTCCAATTAACTGCCGATGCCGGTACCGTTGCACGGAACATTGAACGAGCAGTACCGGTAGGTACTGAGCCTATATACTTGATCAATCTTCTTGTGGTGCCATCTCCTATCGAAGGTTGGCTATCATTAGAGCTATTTGGATTCTGGACTGCAGTCCTGAACAGTATGATTGTGTCCATATCGAGGCATACAAATAGGTTTTTAAGCTTTTCCACCAGGCATTCAACCCCCCTAAAATCCCCCTGGAATAATCAAAAGAAGTTGGTTAGTTATTATATTTGATCCTAGTAATTTCATAATATAACACTGAATTACCGCTAACAGATTATAAAATTTAAGTAATTCATAATTATACCTAGCTGGTATTATAACTTTTTCAAGTTCTTCATAATGTGACTGAGGTAGGTACTACGACGAGTAATTTCCAAATTTATAGTTTTTAGGATTTCTACTCTCTTATTCATTCTCTAAAGGATCACCTCGTTGTTAATTCTGTCTGTCCATGATATCTTCAATCATCGATAGGTACCTACACATGATCGATATACAATTGCATATAAATCAAATAACTAAATCATCAAAAACCGATTCGTATTGCGGAGAAAAGTAGAGTTAGCTTCGCTCGCTCTAGGATAGTATTTTTGCATGGATAAACAAGAAGATGTCTGACCACGACCCCAGTACTTGTTCTAAAAAATGTCAAGCTAGCTCCGTTCGCTCCGTTTTGTTGTAGTAGGTCTTCAAATAAAATTAAGGGCGCGGCAAAATCGGTCTGTCCCGGAGCAACAGAAACCCACCCTTCGACACTGCCTAATGTCCTGTAGCTATCTAATATCAAAGGCCTGCCAATATCCCCGAAGCCGTTATCGCCTGATTCGAACGGAAAGTAAGTGTTGTCCTAGGTGTCCTACCTGCTTGAGTGGTATATTGTGATATGGTTCTGGTTTGGATCGGGTTCACCGCTTTCGCTTCGCGGGTCAGCCTACTGGATTGTGAGGAATTACCTGATGTGCTTTTTTGCATTTAAATCTGTTTTTGAAAGCGTAGCTCCGACAAATTGGGGTATTTAGTGGCCTGTATTTACTTTCGTGTAGATTTTATTTAAACAACTTGATCACCACTTTTGTTAAGGTACTAATAATACTCTCGTCATAATCAGCCTATATATATCCCACCACAGGGCCTAAGCCCTCATGAATAAGTGTAGGAGGAAGCCAGCCATACTCCTCCACCGAGTACTGACCAATGTATTAGATCGGTGGAGGAAAGTTACTGGTCAACATGCATCAAAATACTCAAGTCGTATTCAATCAGGAGTTTTCATTTTAAAAAAAATTGTTCAACGGCCTTGGAAGGATGGCGTTATAATCATGCCAATTCAGCTGTCAGATCGAAAGTGTTACGTGTTTTTCTCGATTCCCTTAATTTATTGAGCAATTTTTTTATTTATTACCATACCATGCATAGCATAAGCATAATATGCTCATGACTTTATTCCCTGAGGGGGTAGTCAGAGATATTTTGAAGCCTCAGAACATCCACGTTTCACCAGTAGTACCGAAACTCTGTCCAGTGTGACGGGGAGTGAGCCCGTCGCCACTTATAATGGACAGTGGGTACTGTGGCCTCGAAATTGAAGATTTCCGCACGATGTTTTCGTTCACCGAAAAGCCAGTGGTGATACAATAAATCGTACATAAATTCCGAAAAACTCATTGGTACGAGTCGGCCTGGACGGGGATCGAACCATCGCCTCCTGCACGGCAGGCAAAGTTACTCGCTACTGGATCACCACGAAAACGTTCGGTGCTATTGCGTATTTAGTGGTAGGTAGTGAAAAATTCTCCATTGGCAACACCACCACTATCAAACCATTGACAAATATCACTTTTTTTACTGTCAATGTGACATGTTTTTCTGAACTTTTAACGTCTTCTTGAGATTATACCTCATATAAATCTCAGAGATTAAGCAAATATTCCAAAATGTAAACAATCTGCTCATATAACCCGCAACATAAATAGTACAACAAACCGGACACTCCTGTGACCCAGATCCTCACACCTGACGTAAAATAACGTGAATCGAGGAAGCCTCCAACTTTATATAATTCGTTCCAACTAATAACAGAGCTGTCACTGTCAGAACTCGCAACTTTAGAACTAACTGCACTGATGGATGATATAAAATTGTTATCTAAATGGATAGGCTGTTGCTTTGAAAAGTTGGAGTAGCTTCGTAAGGTACATGCCCTATTTGCAGTACATACAAGTTGTTTAGTAAATAGCTAGTACTTTAGACCCCCCATCTATGCTAACAAAATTAAAAGAGATACGGCAATTCCTTAAGAGAAGTTAATTCAGAAAGCTCCCGAGCGCGCGAAGTCAATGAAATGTTCTAAACACAATCTAGAAACCAATATCTGTTTCGGTACTTTGTCAGATTTGCAATAAAATATAAAGTTTAAATGCTATGATTAATTTAAGAGTTGTATAGAAAACTCTTAGCCACGATAACTTTAAAACTGCGGAAATCTGACAAGATACCGACACAAATATATTGTTTTACTTGAATTACTAAATGTTCAAACTAGGACGGATCTTTGTTCTGAATGGAGCGCCGTACGAATTATATCCTCTTAATCACCTGGATGATCAACTCGCCAAACTGATCGTAGGTCACAATTGATTAAGTATAAAAATTTTGGAAGGCCTGCAAGTTATCACTCCACCTTCTCTTGGGTCTACCTCAAAGACGGAATCTTTCTATCAGAACCCATTGTGTAGCAATCTTTCTTGGTCTGCCTCTGCGGATGCATGCCATAGTTACTCTTACCTTACCCAATCCCACTTCAGCTGAGCTGTTTTAAAGCCTAAAGTAGCTATGCTAGTTTTTGATCACAACAGAAACTGTCATAGCATTTAATATAGTAGCATCGACAAAAAGATGTAAGTAAATTTTTTTATTTAGAATACATACATTCCACCGATAAAAGCATAGCTCTTAAATAAGATGATGATGATGATGATAACATAAATACAAATATTCGCCCCAGCATTATGAGTCCCTTGACCCGTGGCCTTTAAAACAGCGGGCAGACACAATAAGCAACTACACCGCTCGTGTCAAAGCAACTAAGCTCATTATGCGCAGGAAATAATACCAAGCCGTAAACCTCAAACCACGCGAACTATTCACGAGTCCTTCGCATTAATTAACGCTATAATTCACCAAATCCATTCAAATAACAATCGAAGCGTATAACAGAAAGCAATAACTCCACTTTATGGTCCCTTAGGGGTATTAACATGCAGATTGTTACCGCCATTCCGGTTTGAGCCGCCGCGATCTGCCGCGAACCGGTTACAACCAGCCCGCGCCGGTCTCAGCCGGATCCTAGTAATCTGCGTGCCCTATAATCTACGCGTCGATCTCCAAATTGGACTCGCTCGTAACTTTGATGTATGATATTTGAACAATCGATTTTATGGTCAAAGTAACGATTCGAGTCGTTTCCAGGGGTTAATGGGTATCCTTAGGAAGTAGAGGCCATAAAGTTATCGAACACAAGTCTCCCTATTGTTAAAAAGATACTCATCACAGTATACTCGGAAGCTGATGTCTCGACGCCTAAACACAATGTGCCCCCTTGGAGACGGATATCCAAAACCAGGAAATTACAGGTTTCTTCCAATGAACCGTATTTTTGCCCTCATTCAACATTTTTTTTTTGAAGGGTGTAGGAATTAAACATCTTGGAGTGAACACAAAAGATTCAATTCGGTCGAAGTGTTGCTGGCTTTCCAGCGCCCATAATAAGATAAGATAAGATACATGGAAGTTTTTGAGTTATTCTTGTTCAGTTCAGAAGTAGTTGAAATCAACGACGTCAGTACTATTTTGGTACTTAATAAGATAATATAAGATACATGGAAGTTTTTGAGTTATTTTTGTTCAGTTCTGAAGTAGTTGAAATCAACGACGTCAGTACTATTTTGGTACTTCAGGTATAAGATAAGTAGTAATATGGAGAGGCATCTTAATGCCTCTATAAAAAAAATCGCTGGCGAAACTTAAGAAACGGATTTGGTATCTGTTACTGAGCACAATTGCTCGATCATATGATACTGAGGTCAATGTCCGCCTGCGCCCGCGTACTGTATGCACTGCACGTACCTTAAGCTCGATAATAATAATATTGTTCATCATCAATACCAATTATAAACATTGATAATACAATCTTTTATCATTAACAAGTGCCCTGGTTCAGTTTCGCCAACTAATTAAAAATAACCCTATATGTTACTAGAAGTTGTTCGTCAGTTCCGCGAAATCTGCTCGTATTAATATTAGTAGAAAGAAGTATTACATGCTGGCGATTCCTCTTTAAAAACTTCCGCTTCTAGCCACTAAACATAACTTTCCATCTTGTAAAGCATTAGAACCTCTGGCTAATTCAATTTCTGGCCATCTTTGCCTCTACCTGTGCAATGGTATAATTTACACCAATACTTCGGTCTCATCTGCATGTCAATGGATTAGTTAACCCAACTATTGCATCACAAAAATACAAATAAACCTTTAAGGGGGTGGTTTAGACCATCAAACTCAACAACTTTCACTATGGGACCAATATCGAAATCGCGAAAAAAAAAAAATGTTCTATACAAGTTGTTACAAAAATACAAATAAACCTTTAAGGGGGTGGTTTAGACCATCAAACTGAACAACTTTCACTATGGGACCAATTTCGAAATAGCGAAAAAAAAATTTGATGTTCTATACTCTACAAATCGACTAGAGCTAAAATATGTATGGGATTTCAATTTTTTTTCTTAACCATCACAACCAACAAAAAACTGATGAATTCAAAGTATCAACAACAAAGTATTAAACCGTCATTGTCACAGTAATGAATCACAAAATGTCTCTGAAATTAGGGAATCGCGGAAAACATGGAACACTTTAGATTTGACGTCTACGTTTTCACGATTGTAACGCCATCCTTCCTGTGTCTTTGGACGTCTTAATTTCAAGAGTCGCGTGGCTAGAGGTCTCCCGAGAGGTCGTCTACGTTCGGCTCATGATTTAATTGGCCACGCGGCTCGGCCATTTTGTGAACTCTTTTGTGTTTTAACCTTAAAACAATCACTTGAGATTATAAACTACTTACATTGGCAAAACTGCCACACTAGACCTCATTATACTGATCATTTTCCTACTTATCCTCTCCACATAACGAGACGTTGGCTGAATTGTGATAACACATCGGATGCCATTAAACAAAAATTGAATTGAAATCTTATTTTCAAGAAAACTCTACATCTTCGTTTGTTTTGTTTATTATACTGGTAGCTAAAATTATTTCAAATGGTAACTTTTTTTATTTATATCATATTGGTTTCGTAATATTAATTTTCAACTCAGTAGTAAAGTTTTCATTTATTTGAACACATCCAAAACTCTGACGCAAGTAAACTATGCAATCTATATTAATTGCCAATTAGTACTGCAGTTGGTAAAACAGTGTTGTTATAAAGTTTTTTCAACTTTTAATTGACTTCTTTACAGTTGTTTTGGTAAACATGTCTTGTAAAGTTTATGCTGGTTTTCCGTTTCATGTTTTTTAATGTCATATATTAGCAGTACTCTTATTGGCATAGCGGACGTGGGGCGCAAGACAGCTCAGCTGAAGTGGGACTGGGCCGGACATGTCTGTCGCATGCAGCCCGAAAGATGGGCCAAATTCACCACAGACTGGGTTCCCCAGGATGGTCACCGGCGTCGAGGTAGACCGAGAAAAAGGTGGAGAGATAACATGGATGCCTTCTTGGAGAGTTGGCCAGAAGTTGCACACAACAGAGAGGATTGGAGAGTAAAAGGGGAGGCCTTTGCCCAGCAGTGGGACATTGAAGAGGCTACGTAAAAAAAAAAAAAAATTTGCAATACTCATAAAAACGCGAAAATAATCATAATCTTCTAAATTTTAACGTATAAAGAGTGTAAGAGACAGCCTGGCAAATACCAGAGGAAACTTGAAAAAAAATCGGTTGTTTCATAAATTTTAGACATACAGTAGGTAGTTTTGTTTGGAACCGCAGATTTTTGTCGCGTTTCCTAATGTTAGTTCCATATTGAAAGTGGTTCAGTTTAATTGTCTGAATTCATCATTCTAGACTGTCCTTTACACCCTGTATATTCCCTCTGTATTATGTTATTGGTATGATATAATGATCTGGTTTATAACTATTTATTCTCTCCAAATATAAATAATAGAGTTGTAAGTTTTACTTTCAAATACTAACGCCATTATTCCACGGTGGGAGTCAGAGGCTACGGCCCGCCAAAATTATTTCGGTTGATTTTAATATCATTAATAAGCTAGTTTTAAGTTTTCGAGTCTATAGATAGTTAAAATCCTTAAAAATACTACATTTTATCAATTATTGGTAGTCGTCTTTGATAAGTTATGTCTAGATAAACAGTCGAAGCTACAAGCGAGTTGACAAAAATATCACCCAAGTGCACACAGAGATAAGTTGTATGACGCCTTCGCACACCACCGCTCACCAACCAAAGAAAGTTGGCCACTTTTTGTTTTATACGGTAGAAGCGTGAGGATCAATCTAGATACTTTATCTAAGATAGTCGTATCAAAGTTCTTGACGACCCAGGTAGAGATTACGGTCGTCAGTTTACGTATTTATAATTTAAATCAATGACTAAAAATACATTAAGACAGAGATATATGATTATTAACGAGAAGGAAGCAAACGAGATAGGGCCCAAGGATTTAAAGGACCGTTGTCAAATATAACGAGATTTGTCACTTAGCAACGTCCTAAATTGCCAGGGCCTGATCTAGGTCAAGTCATTGGGCCACAATTATTAGTTTCCTATTTATAGGCCTACGGTTAAAGTGTCTACGGCGTAGAGCCTCTACGTCGTAGCCGCTACGAAAAGCTGCACTGCTGCTGTAAAGATCGAGTTTAGTGTACAGTAGCGCTTTTGCCTACAAATTTTGTCGCAGTAAAGGTTTTTACCAATTATAAAGATAATTATGAAATCTGTGTAACTGGAGCTTTGACACATAATCCTGCTACACAAGGATTGAAAATTTATTTTGTTCTAGTATTTATGGGATACAAGTCGTTTTAAACATACAAAATCTGCTGTCCCAATCATTTTAGTCGAGTCGGTACTGCAGTTTTGTATGGGACAGTAGATTTTTTTAATTTTTTCTCGATGTTGGCCCCATAGTGAAAATTTTTCAGTTTGATATATTGAGCATCCCCTTAAGTATTACTCGGGTGTTTTGTTATATCCTGTATTATGATAATGACTCATTTTCACTCCTCCGAAATATGTTTTTTACAATTTAGGGTAAAATGGACCATTATTACTCTAGAGCTAACAAAACTTGTGGCCCATACTTAATGTCCCTGAATCCGTCCCCGCAAGTTCCATATTCATGTTATTAGTCGCACATAATGCAATAGGGACACAAATCTCCGGGGCCCAAAATTTGATCCCTATTAATGTATCAAACGCAAATATTTGATTCTCTTTCAATTTTCTTTACGTTAAAGTACGTTAGCTTCACTTCAAAAAGATTTGGTATGGTTTCTAGCGTTTGATGTTGTTTGGTAAAATGCTTTATGTGGGAAAGGGGGTTGCGATTTTGTAACACATTATTTCAATTTTTCTGGCGTATATACAGAATGACGTACATGGTTTAGACTTATGTTACATGACGTAACCTTAGATCAAAATAAAATTAATGGATAGGCCTAAAGCGCGGTAAGTTGAAGCAAACTACTGGTGCACTTGGTACATACAAACTAGTGCTATTATCTGTCAAATCTAGGGCACTTGCATACAAATTTTAAGTAAATCTTTCATTTGTTTTGCCTCATTTTTCTGGTTTGAAATGATCGCGTAAGGCCTATCCATTCATTTTATTTTGATCTAAGTTTGACGGTCTGCTGATCACCCTCTTAAAAAAATGTCAGCATATTAAGAAGGACCCTGTATAGGTTTCTTAGAGAAAGTTGATCAGTATCATGGGTAAAATCACCTCTTAAAATAATGCAACTGTTTACCTTGACACCCTGTATGTACTTTACCCTCTCGTCTGTAACCTCTGTGTCTGATTTTCCTCTAGTGACACTTCGTAGAGGGGGAGGGGGTGCAAGAGAGCCTCAGTGTAGTCCGTGGATGGAAGAATTGTAAAATTGCATTTATTTCTCATAAGTTTTTGAGTTCGAAGTTCAATATCTTTCTATATTATTAATATAAATAATTGGTTAATTAATTTATTCGTTTTTAAATTACTCATGATTAAAGTCACGTGAAATTGGGTAAGGGAATGTTAAACAAGATGTGCGAACAAGTCACCAAGATGTCACTTATGGGGGTCGAAATTCAACCACAAATTCGTTGAGTCACGTTGCAGGTTCGGACCTGAGCACTTGTCTCGCGTGGTTTACGCGCGTAGCGTTTTTGCCTGCCACGAGGCTCCGCAATCCTCAATCTCTTCTTGTTCTTTATCAAAAACAATCTCTGAGATTCGGATAGCCACTTCCACAAACTACTTGACACTTGTGGAAATGTAATTCTAAGCACAAGCAAAATTCCATTAATTATAAAAAAAATGTCTCAGCTGATTTATGGACGCCCCCTTAGATGCCTGAAGGAATTAGTCGCTTTTAACGACACTACTGGGTTAGTACTATTAGAAGCCTCACACGGCTACACACGGAACACTATAGATGGCTTATAACAATATTTGTGATAATGCCGTCTCCCCTAGGTTCGTTATAAAACTTTTGTTTGTCTGGCCTTGCGGCTTTCTGCCGAAGTGGGCGAGGGCGACCGTCACTAACTTACTCTCCGATAAAACTCCAAGACCCGAGAGTCAAGACGTTTTCGCTCATACTGCAAAGACTTAAGGGTTCTGAAAGGGAACTTTATGTGGAACAAACTTCAGTTGTTTTCTTTAGTACAGTCAACCTAAGGTCAGACTCTCAAGGAACGGTCTTTGCGGTTTGCGGTTGCGTTATTATTTGTAAGGAAATAATTTATAAACAATTAATTAATTAATTTAAGGCGTCATTCCAACCTGAAATTTTGTCGATACCCATTACTGGGAAAATTTGATCTGCTCTAGAATTTTTAATTGGTCACGACTGTTATAGTCGCTCGTCGCAGAATTCAAGACTACTGGACTTGTTTTTTTCTTTTCAGTTTTTATTCATCGTTCATTTTTTACGCAGACGGGTTTTTTATTTTGCATTTTTTTTCTTTTATTTTACACTTTATAGTTTTCAAACTCAAACTCAAAATAATTGATTCAATATAGGAACTTGAAGCAAACTTATTAAAGGTCAATTTTTTTTAAGCTACCACGTTTGTAACAAACTAACCAACTCGCAAGTCCAGTATTACAATTGGAATTCATACGATATAGGTGACACACCCTGATCTAATTTCAAAATCGCAGAGGTCCGCAAAACGCGTTTTTATGGACTATTCCCAACTTCTCAAGTTCTTCGCCAGGCTCGCTGTTTTATTCAATAAAATTGTACTTTAAAATATAAACTTATAGTTTGAAGGGACTGGAGAATGTTCTTAGAGGAATAGTGGATATTTTATTAGTTTATTCCAATTGAGTCAGACTTTTGAAGTAAAAGTGA
Organism: Agonopterix heracliana; assembly: GCA_963693445.1. Classification (NCBI taxonomy): domain Eukaryota; kingdom Metazoa; phylum Arthropoda; class Insecta; order Lepidoptera; family Depressariidae; genus Agonopterix; species Agonopterix heracliana. The sequence goes on along the minus strand of OY856326.1, from coordinate 17,318,637 downwards.
AAGTTTTAATACAATATAAGCTCAATTGTGATTCTTTAAAATTTAAAACTGAAATTCGGTATGATATTCTTTATGTTGATTTCAAAGTCTGCAGCTTAGCTGAAAAGGGTGTAACACACCCTAGTAACATTTGAAGGGGTGGTTTATACTAAAAAACTGAACAACTTTCGCTATGGAGACAAAATCGAAAAAAAAGATTCCGCTGTTTCGTACAAAACTGTAGTACGTGGTCCGACTAGTCTTAAATGGGGGCTTAAATGTTTCCTGAGGTGAAAGTTGTTCAGTTTAATGGTCTGAATTCACCGTTTCACCCTGTATATGTGTCAGACATCTAAATAAACTATTTCTCTTCTTCTTCTTGATTGTATTTGTGAAATTATCCTATTCTCAAAATAACCGATTCGGTTGACCCTTTTCTCTTTTGCTTCATTTCGGCCACCACTCTGTTTAGGCTTAGAAACATGGAAGCATTAGCATAAGTATATGCTCACGACTATATTCCCCGAGGGGGTATTCAGAGATATTCTGAAACCTCATAACATCCACGTTTCACTAGTAGTACCGAAACTCTGTCCAGAAGTCTGTCTGTGAATATAAGAGCAAGTGTTTCAAATCTATCTTTCTGCAATTTAAAACAGAGACAGAAAACGCTGGGAGTCGCGTTGTGGATCTGCTAGTGGGTTGTCGCGTGTCGCGTGTCGCTCGTCGGTTGCCCCCTCCCAGCTCGAAAGCGGGGCTCCAGTGGTGGCTCAAGATAGTGTTCTTTTGTAAGAACAACCCTTGAAGTCACCAAAATATCTTCATAACCGTACAACGTCAAGCACTTTTGCTACAAAAGTCGACATTGGCAAAATCATCACAAACCAAGATGGCAGCCATATTTTAAAAATAGAATAGAATAGAGAGAAAACGCTATCTTACATAAAGCATAGACATATTTTATCTACAGACAAGGAAAAATCACAACTCAAAACAGTAGGTATTCAAAAATCGCTTACATTAAAGTAGGGTAGATTCAGCATAAACCGTTCCGGATAATTAGCATAGAGTGCGGTCTCGCGCTTTCCGCACCAAATTGAGTTCTCCATGCCTACGGTATCCCAAACCAATATGGCGGCCGTCCCACGGAACCCCCGTACCATGAAAACGTAATCAACTTTTCTCAACGCAATCGCTTATTTCCAAACACACTGCCTCGACAAAACAGCTTAGTATGTAAATTTAAATTAGGTGGCGCTAGGATACGTTGCGTATACAGGGTGATTGGTAGTAGGACATCTTTTTTTAAAAGGAATGTCTGGCAGCAATTATAAATGAAAGAAACACGACCAATAGCACGTTGGATACGATCAATTATACAATTTGTTTAACGATTTTTGCTCTATTTATGCCATTTTTCAGTTCACTAGACGCACGCAAGCGAAACACGGTCTCAACGAAGTTCCGAATTCAAAGGAACATACAAAAGTATCTTTTGGGTCACCTCACTCGGACAAAAAATATCTTGGGTTGGTTGGTTGTATAACGTAACAAAACCTGACAACAATATGCTTTTCTTGCCATTTTCTGGCCATTGAAGTCACATCATAAATAAGATAAGTACGTTTTTTTCCTTACGGTCGCAACATAACAATAATTTAACTTATGCTCTAGGCAGGTAGTATCATCTAGAAATTAATACAGTCATCCTATATAACACCGGCTATAAAAGTTGGTAGCTACAAAATGGTTTGTTTAACACAATTTTGCGAGCGTCTAATGTGTCTATTTTGAGGTTTTGATAATTGCCAGCATTTTGTTTTAGGGATATTCTAAAGTAAAACGACGTTTTATTTCGCTTAAGGTGGACCGTCTCGTATTGTTCTCTGTATAATACCGATAGGTATCTTGTCATCAGAGTATATCTAAGCAATCTCAAGCCTTAGCCTCAATTTCTGACCACGCCGAAAGCGATTACGGATTTGAATTTATGTATATTATTATTTATAATTATGTATGCTCAAGTCTCAGACCGGGGGGCTTAAAGAGTGCACTGCTATCTAAAGAAACGAACGAAACGAACTGCTTAAAGTGCCTTCTGACCCTCGGAAACGCTCGAGTTGAAATAACATTTTAATGGTCACCTATCCAAAGACTGATCTATCCGAACCTAACCTAAACTCGTCCCACAGAAGAACACAGGGACCCTCAAGGTTGTAGACTTCAATTCAATTCAATAATTATACTTTATTGCACACCAAAACAGAACTTAGGGATCAGAATTTCTTCTTCAGCGTATGTAGATAAATATATAATATTATAATACAAATACAGTAAAATAAAGATGTTAAGTAATAATGGTTAAGATAAATATTGTAATAAGTTAAGTTAAAAATGAATAAGTTACAACTACATTTAATTTGCAGTGCACTTACAGGGTTCATGTGCGCTCTATTTTTATATGTATCCACCTTATCTTCTTCTTCTTCTTATCGAGTGGGCTGCAAAGCCCTGGTGTCAGAGTTTATTCAAACCGCCTTACGGCCTCTGACGTGGTTTTTATGTAACGACTACTACCACCAGTGATAGTAGCCGGGACCAACAGCTTAACGTGCCATCCGAAGCACGGAATCATCTTTCTTTTCCAGACAATCAGGTGACTCAGCCTGCAATGTCCTAACCAACTGGGGAAAAACGCACAAAGTGACATTTCACTAGGTGCCCCCGTGGGAATCGAACCCACGACCTCCGTGTCAAGAGCCCAATGCTCTAACCATTAGACCACCTTATGTAACCACATGAAGCAATAAACTATTATGACTATGACTATGACTAGATTTCCTCAGGAATAAATGAATAAAGATTGTATCGCTACTGAAGATATGCCCTGCGAAGACGAGCCTCAAAACTCTGTCTTTGGCCATCCTCATCCAGTCGATTCCTGTACTGGACATCGAACTTCCGCTGGTCGATTAACATGAGATTGAAAGAAGTACCGACTTCTTTAACGCCGATCAAATGAATCATAATGGATCGCTTAGCGCTTGGTCAAAATAACTTTTCGCTCCCAGTTTCAGGTCGTCGGTACAGTGCTGGAGGGCGTCCCACTGGTTCATTCTGGATCTCAGACTAGCCATCGGTGGTTTTCAGTTCTTCGGCAGATTTGTCGGCCATTGTCATTTCAGCTTGCTAATTTTCAGATATATTATGTAAACTATTTTAGTTGTAGTTTGACGAACCGGTTGGTGTGATGGTTACCACGCCGGACTGCCAAACCAGGGTCCTGGGTTCGAATCCCGGTTCACTCATGGATGATATATGTGTGTGCCGTTGTTGTGTGGTTCCCATAACAAAAAGCCTGAGGCTTACTTGGGATCATTATAATTATTTATTTATTTTATTTTAGTTCTCTGCTATCATCATTTTTGATGTGGTTTCTTAAAGAAACAACGAACTTAGTTCTTACATCGGGGTCGTCAGTTTGGAGGAGAAGGAAAGATCTTTCATAAACCTGTTAGAATGCACAGGATCATGGCCCGACTGTTAATTGTTGGATGTTGTTGTTGTATTTATGCATAGTCTGTTAATAACTTTGATAGTGCGATTTAGGACTTGCCGTGTAATTGGTTAATATTAGTAACGTGCTGTGTCGTCTTCGCCATCTTATTGGCTTATTACTTGCGACACGCGATGATGCGTTGGACGGATTCATCTTCTGTTTGGCTATCATACTGTATCGCATGCGCTGACCCAGATCTGTTATTAACATGATCGCTGCCTCGGAATTGTTCCTCTTGTAACTCCGCTACAGTTCTTTTCATTCCGTAGCTCTTTATTTTGGTGAATATATTCCTAGCTCACCGACTCGCTGTTTGACTGACTGCCTAATTGTATTTTAACGTTTCAAAGGTTGGAAAAGCATCAAAGAAAGACCAAATTAAGACAGTTTTTCTCGAGGGAGTAATGAGACTTCTGTTACGTAAATTTTATTTCTACATTTCTTTTGGATATTAATTTTTAATAACGTCTTATTTTGCTGCGTTCTTTTGGGGCATTCTTTGTGGAGTTATATAGTATTACATTCTCTTATTCGTAGTATAGTATAGTTTATTGGTGTTCGCGACAGGTCAACTTAGGCCTATTTTAATGACTGTTTTATTAAGTTTTTGTGCGAATAGGTCCCCAGTGACCGTCGGTTGTTAATATTTTAACGCGCCGTGTTCTGAATATAAAGTTTGATCGGTCCTTAGTCGCCAAAAGTTATAATAATAGTTTTTTATGGCACGAACATAACTTTTTGCCTTACCGCCTTATTTGTACCTACTTGTAATTCTTTATATTTATTCATAATTGTATGTTCTGTTTTGGTGTGCAATAAAGTATAATTGATTGATTGATTGATTGATTTTTTGTTGTCAATGGAATTTTAAATGGTTCTTAGAAATGTTTGTGTTATAATAATTCTTGCTCTGAAACGGTGACATGACAGATTCCAGGTTCCTTAATATATATCAAGTTTATTGACAGAAAATTGTGTTAGATAGAATTTAATTTAATTCTGTTACTAGACTCACCAACAGTTTAGGTTACATATTACAACAAACAATTTTACATCTTACCTAAAGAAATGTCGTGGAAATGCACCTGATGACCGATCTTATTTCTTATTTCTATATTCTTTTGTTGTTTTCATTTCTATGTTAGTATAAATTAGGAGTGAGATATAAGATAATGCAGCTTGTCAATTATATACAGTTAGGTATTTGGTCTGATACATTATAACACAATTACAGATAGGGACAACATTTTAACAAAATATTAAAAATATCTTCTTATTACTTTCACTAGATTTTTGTATGAATGTACTATTAATTTAAAAATACTTAGACCTTGCTAGAAAATGTGTCTTGTTTCTACATCTCTAATTCCCGACTGCGTTGTTGGTTTGAAAATGTTATAAAGCTACGTTTAAGTGTGTATGATTTACAAATTGTACTTGTACAGTCAGCAGCAAAAAGATGTATGCACATTTACAACGTCGTAGTATAAAGATGTATACACTTTAGTACTACGTATAGTACTAAAGTGTATACTTCTTTATAGTAGTAGTCGTAGTATAAAGATGTATACACTTTAGTACTACGCATAGTACTAAAGTGTATACATCTTTATACTAGGTACGACGTATTAAAAGTGTATTCATCTTTTTGCTGCTGACTGTACACATTATTTGTACACGTATTTAATATCAAGTGCTGTAACATGTAACGTAATGGATAATACATGTTAAGTAAATCGATTGCTCTCTTCGGCGGGAAGCCATGATGCTAATGGGCTGACTATGTTCAGAATTTTGTTTCTTCAAGAGTTTGAGATGAAAGTTTTGTTTGAGTTCAGTTTTGTTGGCAGCAGTGTGTTATTGTAGCGTAGATATAAGGCTGGAGAATAAGGAGCAATATCAAAGTACCTAACTGGGCATTTTCAAATTTGTTTCGAACCATATAGGGTCCTTTTTTATATGCTGACATTTTTTAAGGGGATGATCGCTGAACTGAATACTATATTTATGAATATTGTCTTTCGTATAGTGAATTTAAAAACCCATTTAATTTTAATTGTTTCTTACACAAGTCCATGACAAAACCATACGAGTGTATACAGGGTTTAAGGGCAAGTATCATTAACCTTTAAACCACATACTCTACCTATCAAACAGAAGAAACTTTTACTATGGGATCAGAACAAAAAAAATAGCTGTCTTATGCATTTGAGTAGTGCAGGTATTGATGTTTAGTATGGAAGAGCTGACTTTATTTTGCTCTAACAGGTTTGCTCCCATAGTAAAAGTTGTTCAGTTTGATGGGTAGAGCAGTGGGAGGACATTCGCCTTTTGGCAGATATCTTCAATGTAGTGGCTTAGAAAGTGCAGCCATCTAGTATTACGTTCTGCAAACTACGAAAAAAAAAAAAAGATTTTATGGTCTATGTCAATGTCAAATTTCCAAATTCACAAGATGGCTGCCTATTTGTGTTATGTGCGTGTTGTTTGTAGTTTTAGTTCAATTTCGTGCCGATTTAGTGGTGTTCTGGAGTTTCAGTTGTTCTCTAACAAATATACAGATTACAGAAATAGTAGGGAGACTGAAATTGAACTGGATCGGTGCGGGATTGAACGAAAACTAGCATTTAAAACAATAATATGTATGCGTACGAGTAGATATAAGTAGGTATGTATAGTATAGGATTAATAACAGAACGGGAACATAGATGGAGTTAGGTAGCTTTCAATTTGACATAAGGTGGATGCATAATGTTGCCACGAGTGGGTTCTCTTTTCTAATATACTTATATTACTCTTTGAGGTAGAGTATGTGGTTTAAATTTTAATGATAATTTTCCTTACACCCTGTATTACATAAATATAATGTTTTACAGCATTAACTAATAGGTACCTTAGATTTGATCAAGAAGAAGTATTACCTATTGAAAACTTCCAAACAAACTTTGCGTAGGCAACTCAAGGCAAACTCAGCGCAGTATCTTAAAATATTAAAAAAATAGAGTAGTATTTAAAAAGTTGAGCTCACGAAGGCGCAGAAGTTGGGCGATTAATCAATTCCTCGCCATCCAGGTGTTGCCAACTTCCACCGATTAAAGCTGCATAAGCCGCTAACTTGGCGCCTTCGGTGATTGCTTCTTGAACAAATTGTCAAACTATTTATTTATTGCTTTTAAATATTATGTAGTTGAATTAGAGCTTTTAAACACTATTTTTAAATGCAATCGGAAATAGTAAGCGTTTGCGCTACGACTATAAATTTATTAAGAAAATAACACCTGTCTTCTTGTGGTGCCATCTCCTATCGGAGGTTGGCTATCATTAGGGCTATTCGGACCCTGGAGACTGCAGCCCTGAACAGTGAGGTGGTGTTCATATCGAACCATTCACATAGGTTTTTAAGCCAGGACGTCCTTCTTCTACCAGGCATTCGTCTTCCCAACATTATCCCCTGCAGAATAATCAGAAGAAGCTGGTATTTATCAATTCTCATAATGTGACCGAGGTACTGTATTTTCCGAGTTTTTATAGTTTTTAGGATTTCTACTCTCTTGTTAATCCTCTGCAAGACCACCTCGTTGCTAATTCTGTCCGTCCATGATATCTTCAACATCCTCCTGTAACATCTCAAAAGCCTCAAGTCGTTTGCACATGGTTTGAGTGAGTGTCCAGGATTCAACACCGTACAGGAGGGTGGGGAATACGTAACACCTTACAAGACGAACATGTGTGGAGACATAGGCATATTACTCTAGCGATGGACAAGCTCGTTCAAACAAACAACATGTCACACAAAACAATATATTACTCTAGCGATGGACAAGCTCGTTCAAACAAACAACATGTCACACAAAATGACACATTGCGGTCTGTCATTGCCATAGTGACGAAGTAAACTCGGGAACAAAAATCAGGTGCGTACACCTGATACAAGTGTAACATGTTGCTTCTATGAAAGGGCACGTCTATCGCTAGAGTTTAAGTCTATGTGTGGAGACTTCGTTTGTATGAAACGCGCTCGGGCGCGCTGCAAGGACTATTCTCTTAAATATAAGATGATAATTGTCGTATCGTGTTTTTAGAATAATGTTGTCGTATCTGCATTTACAAAACAAGATAGGTATTACATTATTAAATGAAAGTTAAACTTAAAAACTATTCGTATAGAATCGATATAACATAATATTATGGTATCCATCTTTTAGATGTTCGTAATTTGTTATTAGTTTCACAATAATCAAAATGTTTTTGAAGTTTACATTGTGTAGTTCCTATAATGGGTTTCTTGAGACTCTACAAAACAATATGCTATACCTACATAATTGTTTGTCTATATTTATAAAATTGGAATGTACCTCTCAAACATATCTAATGTTACTCTCTCAAATTGCAATGCCTTAAGCTTATAAGGTTCACAGATGTAACTTATTTACCTATTGTTACCACCTATCATGTACTCTGTGTGAGCAATAAACAATTATGAATTATGAAACAATGAAAACGTAACACTTCTTATTTGTTTACTTATTGTATTTTTATGCTCACCTTGGTATCTCTATCGACTTAAATAGGTTTAAGACTGAGATTCTAATTTTGTAAAAATTCCAAATGGCTTGAAGGCTTGAAGGAAGCCGTGGTGGTCCAGTGGCGAGTAACCTTGCCTACCGTGCAGAAGGCGATCCCCGTCGAAGCCGACTCGTACCAATGAGTTTTTCGGAATTTATGTACGATTTGTAACACCACTGGCTTTTCTGTGAAGGAAAACATCGTGAGGAAACCTGCATGCTTCAATTTCGAGGCATGTATTATTGTACCCACTGTCCATTATAAGTGGCGACGGGCTCACCCCCCGTCACACTGGACAGAGTTTCGGTACTACTGGTGAAACGTGGATGTTCTGAGGTTTCAGAATATCTCTGACTACCCCCTCGGGGAATATAGTCGTGAGCATATGCTTATGCTTATGCTTGAAGGTTCAGCGCAGTCACTTATCTTTAAACCACTTTGTTATAGAAATTTTCGTAAAAATAAAACGGATTTGTGCTTATAAAAATGGTTTCAAAACTAAATGCACCTTATTATCCAAAGCAATAGAACTAGTTTTAAAACAAACTTAGCCCATTGCTGAAAAATACGTCGTTACGAGTTAGCTTAGTTGGTTAATGTTTTTTATAAGAAGTCCCCTGTCAAAACGCTTATGCCGACGTCATAAAGACTAAAATGTCTTGATTCAAGCGTCGTACAGAACGAACGGTAGTTGAAATGGTTCCCTCGGGAGTGTTTAGATGCTGCGCTGAGCTACTTTTAAATAAAACTAAGTAGGAACTTCTTGACTTTGTGACCTGCTTATGAAGAAGATGTTGGGTATCTGACTTCTAATACCACCAGCCAAGACGGTGTATACAGGGTGTAACAAAACACCCTGATGTTTATTCCGAAAGCGTAAATGCGCGCTGCATACAAACGAAATCTGGTGATATTTTTAATACTAACCAGTCAAAGTCAATGACATTTTTCAGAAACAATCTAGAAACGAATCTCTATGCTTGTATAAAGATTTACGTTAAAATATACAGTTATAATGCTAGGATTAATTTCAGATTTGTATGGAAATCTTTGAGGCACTGTACCTTTAAAACTATAAATTTCAACGAAAATCGGACTTCATACAAGCAAAGAGATTAGTTTCTAGATTGATTCTGAAAAATGTAATTGACTTTATTTGGTTAGTATTGCATTGCCGAGCCAATGATAATGGCAAATACACCGAATATTTAAAATTCCGTAGAACTTGGTGGTACAGGCCAGGAATCGAACCGCTCGTTCATGATTGAGTCGCTAGCTCTCTTCCGTATGCACTATCATTGCTCTTGGTTTAACATAAAGGCATCCGCACATTGCAGCGATATTATCGAGCGATTTTATCGAGCGATTTTATCGAGCGATATTATCGACAGCGATATCGCGACATCTTACACACAGCAGCGATTCCGAGATTCGCGTCACGCATGCGCCCCACCACTGAATGTAGTCGAAGAGAGAAGCAGTGTGTGGGATCGAGCGCGTCCCCATACAAAATGTACTGGAAACAATTATCGCAAAATCGCAGCGATATTATCGCTCGATAATATCGCGGCAATGAGCGGAGGCCTTAATAGATGGCATCAAAAGAGCAAAGTTCGTTAACCCGTGTACTAATCTCTTAATGAAAAGGAGAGTTGGAGTAAGACAGAAACAATAAAATAACAGGTAGCTAACTCGGGCGAAAGGTAAAACTTGTAACAAAACAAACTCGTAAAACGGAGGATAATAAATTCAAAAATTCCAAGTTGCGTTTCATAAACCATTGTTGTTTTCGCTCATCGTTATATCTAACTACCTAACTTTGCTAAATTTAGATTATAAAATTCTTTATTTGTTAGTACAGTCAGCAGCAATTGTGCCGAGTCACTTAGATCAAAATAAAATGAATGGATAGGCCTTACGCGAACATTTCATACCAGAACAAAACAAATGAAAGGTTTACTTCAAATTTGTATGCAAGTGCCCTAGATTTGACAGATAATGGCGCTAGTTTGTATGGACCAAGTGCACCAGTAATTTGCTTCAACTTACCGCGCTTTAGGCCTATCCATTAATTTTATTTTGATCTAAGCCGAGGCAAAGACTTTCGTTGCGGAGATTGGCCGTCGACTGAGGGAGCGAAATTGTGACGGGTTGTTTCTAGTGCAGAGGCTAGCCGTAGCAATTCAGCGTGGCAACGCTGCTAGCATTATGGGCTCCTTTGCGCCAGGATCGACAAGGGGCGGGTTATTTGACTGAGCTTGTATTTCATTCTTTTACGAAGCTTGTTGCTGATTTATATCTGTTTGTGTATCCGTGTAATTGACCACTATTTTTATTGTGATTATTCTGATTGCTTTTGTGAAATAAAGCAATAAGTTATATACACTTTGGTTCTACGTAGTACTAAAGTGTACCTATATAACTTATTGCTGCTGACTGTACAAACATTATCTTCCATAGACATCTACATCTTAAATCCATCTACAGGGTGCTAGGGTAAGCAGTTGCATTACTTTAAGGCCCAATAGTAGGACGAAATACCTTGGAGGCATGTTTTATATTTCATTTTTCTACTAGATTTATACAATTTACAGAAACCAAAGAGATACCTCAGTATTCTTGGATAGTTTATCTGGTGAAATCATAAAGTTAACACACGATTGGAATTACTTCACTTGATTGAAAATCGTCACAAAGATGACGTGAAATTCACGAACTTGAAATAGTTTTAGATTTTTTGTATTTATACTGACATATTCACCATTAGTTTATCTAGTGAAAACATAAAAAAATATATGTAAAAAAGTACTTTTGTTAGTTATTTTAAATCGATAATACGGCACGCGCACGCACTTTTCGGAGGGCTTTGTAATCGCGTTTCTTATAGAAAATATTTGTCTGGACCTGTGGCCCCTTAAGGAGCGATTCTCTCTTCTTATCGTGCGGGTCAGCCCGGGTGTCAGAGTTTATTCAAACCGCCTTACGGCCTCTGACGTGGTTTTAGTAGTTTCCGTAAGTGCTATAGGACAGAATATGTTGTCATAACAATAAAGCCGTAACTCGATAAGTTTATGAACTCAACCGACCCCAGTCGAGCGACACCGTCTCAGACGACGAAAATTATTGAATTACCATTGATCTTGAATTACATCCGATGTTCGGCTGTTTGGTTACTGTTTACTTTCTTTTTGGGTGTGGCGTAATGCTATTGATATACTCGCATACCTATGTAAACTCAAGATCGCAATCACCTCCAGAGTGGCTAGAACAACATAAAATCCTTAAGCTCAAGCTTAAGCTTAAGTGGTAACACCCCTGGCACTTCATAGAAAGGTGACACTGTACATGAAAAGGAACGAAATAGCAAATGCAGGTGCCGTTTCGTTTGCCTATAGAATTATGCTTCTTTTTCAGATCCCAAAGTGTCCTAAGTCAGAGAGGTTCAGAGGGTGACTGTTCTTGTTCACCCTCTGAACCTCTCTGACTTTAGACAACCCACCTTACCCCACACCTGAGGACACTTTGGGATCTGAAAAAGAAGCATAATTCTATAGGCAAACGAAACGGCACGGTGCTTCAGACCATCAAACTGCAAAACTGTCAGTAAAGCGCTAAAATCGAAATCCCAAAAAAACCAGCTATTTTAGACATTTGGGCCGAGACGCCATTCAGGCCCAAATGTATTGAATGAAAAGTTCTATTGTAACAGTTGTTCCATTTTATGGTCTCAAGAACCTCCTTATGTATGTAACGAATTAAATTAATACCCTGTACAGTGTACACTATTATTTATTCTGTGGTGTGGTTCCCTCGGGGGCATTTAAGAGCTGCGCTGAGCTACGTTTAAATAAAACTGACTAGGAACTTCTTGACTTTGTGACCTGCTTATAAAGAAGATGTCGCGTGGTACCCAGTTTCAACTGGCACCAACTCAGTGTCGTAAGATGCCACTAATCTCATCAGGTGTCGAGATCTCACTGCCTGCGGAGAGAGGAGGTTGCATTGATGGTTAGGGCAGAGAAGTGAAAGGTTTTGAATGTCAGTGTTTACTGCTTTATTTGGGCTTGTAAAAAACGGTGGTCCCACATTCGCGAATGTGGGAAACGAATATTCGTTGGTAAACAGAGTAAACTACGATGCCTTTTGTAGTATTATTTTATATGTGTCTTCTATCTTTCTGTGTGGCTAAAGGTTAGTCAATACATCGCTCTTCTTCTTTTACGGCCTTGGTTGATTCTATTCAAAACCGGATACCGCACAACACAAAACTAATTACCATTTTAGTGGGCTAACACACGTAGAAGCACACACGGTGACGGATCGACGCACAGTGTGTGCTTCTACGTGCGGTTTCATACCTGACGTCTGAGTCTGAAGCTCCGTCAATGCGTCATCGTGTGTGAAAGTTGACATATGCAAAGTTTTATAAAAAGTTGAATACGAAGTCTATCCAACATATACGAAGACGAATCACCTCTCCGCATTCGTAAAACCAGTAAAATTTCACGGTGTATAGGTGCTAAAAACAAAGTACTAATAAAACCACAAGAACAATAAAACACAGTCTAGGTCAGAACAAAATACAGCAACAAAATGCCAACAAAACCACTTTGAGCGCAGAAACTGAAATTAATGTTATATTTGAGTTAACAGCCCCGAGTCAACTTGTGTAGCTCCGTCTGAATCTAGTGACAAAGTAATTAAATGTCGTGTGGTCACTCTGTAAGCGATTTTAGGAATGACTCGAAAGTAAAATATAAAACATGAGGTGCTTTTAATATAATATCTGCCACAACTACAATGGTAGAAAGTACGTACATAGATTACGATTGTGATGAAATTTGGTGCCCGGAATAGAATTTAAGGCGGGATTAAATCGTAAGGGCTTTTACGGCAGCCTCAATGAATTTGTTTTGATTGATAGACCGGCACGGTGCTTGCGCGCATGCAGTGGTGGCTTTTAAAATACTACTGGATCGTTTAAAAAGAGAAAAAGCATGTAATTTAATTATTTTTGCGCAACAAGATGTCGTCTTGTCTGTGTCTGCAGCTGTGCCTGTTACAGATCCTTGGTTACGTCTACCAATAGAGGGTTAACTCTGTCTATATTTTTCTCTGTCAGTGCCAAAGCTTTTCTCAAAGCTTCTTTTCCGCTAACACTATCACCTTAGAACCAGAGTCCAAGTCCCTTAATGAATGTAGTTATCGATTCAATTGCAATCATGTTTGACTTTGTGGCTTTAGGCAGCAAATAACAGAAATAATAGAAGGTCGAAGCGAAATATTACTTGTTCGGACTTATGGAATGAAATGAAATGTGGCTCGAACGAGTTGAGTAAAATATAGCAAACATTTTGAAATGAAATATTAGCTTGTCTCAATAAAATGTTCATTAGAGAGACAATGAATGCAAAAAAAAAAACGTTATAAAGCAAATGAAGTTAAAGTTAGAATTTCGTTTTACAAAATAAAATTTAAATATTAATTATTAAGGGTCTAAAAACACTGATCTAATATTAATGAATAGCGAAAAATGTTCAAATATTTTATTTAGAGAGCGTCGGTGGCGTGTTGCTGAGAGGTATGGACACACCATCACGAGGACCCAGGTTCAAATCCGCACAAACGACATGCAATGGCCCAATGAGTTTTCAAACTTATGTACCTACTGACTGCTCTCAAATGGTGAAGGAAAGCTTCGTGGGGAAATCTGCATTCGCTAAAGAAGAAATTCCGATGCGTATGTGAAGTCTACCAATCCGCATTGGGCACGCATGGTGTACTAACACCCATTCACCCTCCTTGAGGGTAGATCTGTGCCTTACACAGTGGGACGTTAGGCAGATGATGATGATGAAGGCTCTAAACGCAAATCTATTAGCGAAAATTTTTGAGATATTGTTATTTAGTAGTTAGAAAGAATATAAAAGTACGGTCAAAGTAACGCGATCTGTGACAATTCTTCGTAATGTAATGAACGAGTGATAAACGCAGTATGTACGAAGTCGAAAATATACAAAACATGATGAATAGGAAAGGGCGCCCTTATTAATATTAAATGAAATACATTAACATTTTGATTAAAACAGCATTCCGGTTCCTTGATAATTATGTCTTGTTCTATTTCGGGTGACATTACAATCAATTCATATTGCTTAAAATGTTACACAATTTCATGAAGATAACAGAAATTAGACAGAAATCTAATAATAGGAAGGGAATAAAACAGACAGTAGCGAGGCCACTATTGAAAAACAAGTTTTTGAAAAGACTAGTTGCATTTTCTCCCTCGTTTTTCTTGAACAGTGTTTACGTCCCTATTGCGTTGTTCGCATTCAGGTTTCATTCAGGTATCACGAAAAATCCGTAGATATCATTTATAGGATTTATATTTAAACCAATCTAATCTATATGGCATCAGGGAGTTTCACAAGATAAAAATTCGAAATTGCAGTAAGAACTGCACAAATTGCGGTTCTGAAATTCCAATGCATGTGTGGAAATCTATAAAGTTATTTGCATATTCCTGGAATTTAAATTTTTAGATAGAAGACTTTCTTTTTCCATTCCTATAGTCTCTTGTCGGTGGAACTAATGTATACCTTCTTGTTGCAGATAAAGCGCCATCAGAAGCCACGTTTCGTGGAGCAGAGTTCCTCTCATACGACTTGACGCAGACAGGAGGGGAGCCAATCGTCAGTACCCAGGATGCTATCTCTCTATACTTCAAGACTCGACAACCCAATGGACTGCTGTTCTATACAGGTATAGTGCAATCTTTTGAAGGATCAATGGATTTAGTGATTAAGTCTCACTAGGGATTGCAATCCGGATAATCCGTTATCCGAAATATCCGGATATCCGTTCATTTTGGCTGAGCTTTAAAATCCGGATTTAAAAACGAAATCCGGATTTTACGAACATTTTCTTGGTAGGCTTGAATAGTATTATTCATTGATGTTCTGGCCTCTGAACTGATCGGGTTTTGTTCCCATTCGTTAATATTTTCGAAATTCGTTATTTTTCTACATTGGATCTCGTTTTCAGTGAATCCCGCCCAGTTATTTTATCAAAATAAACCTAGGAAATTTTCAAATAACAACAGAATCCGAATGGTTCCAAGGCCTGATCTTCGATGAGCAGTTCTGATTACTCCATTCTTGATTTAAACTGCCTATACCTATCTACTCCTTTTGGTCCTACGCCCGGCCCAGGCCTTCGCAGATTTAACAGAAATCCAGGGTGTCCACATTCTTGAAAAGTCAGAGAAGCTCGATGTGTTCAGGGCAAATAAAAATAGAGTCAAAATGTATTGCGAAGTTTTGGGCTCGCTTAGCTCGATTAATTTTGTTTTATTTGCACTCTGACACTAGGCTCTTACTACAACCAAATTATTAGCCTGGGAATTTTAGAGCTCATTTCGCTCATTTCATTTTTTGTTTAATAAACAAAATCAACTCGATTTCGGCATGTGTGGACCACAATTTGAGTTGTAAGGTAGGAAAATCATGAGCTAGGTCTAGTTTTTGCTTCTTACATAAATTGCCTCGATTTCAGCATGAACTAGAAATCTCGAGCTCGCTTTGCTCGTCCTGGTTTTAGATTACATTGTAATGACCTCATCATATTGCAGTAAAATATCTAACTGGCTTAACTCGCTTCGGTTTTGTATTGCAGCAACAAGTCGTAGCATTTTCATAATCTCGAGCCCGCTTTTCTCGCTCCAGAATTTAAATCGTATTGATATTGCAGAATTGACCTCATCATATTCAGTCAGTGTGCTAAGAAATTTCGAGCTCATAACGCTCGCTTCAGGTTTCTATTTTAACTTTTACAAAAATCTAGAGTTATGAACACAGCCAAGATATACTTAGTCCTAACAAAGTTAAAACTTTTTTTTGTAGGTATATCTATTTTAACCGAAACAACTCTGTAATAACTGATTCATAGTCCTGAGAATTTTCGAGCTCGCTTTCCTCGCACCCATCTTTTATATAGGTACTGCACAATACACAAAAACGGACCACACAACACTTAGGTACTAAATAAATAAGCCCACTTTTAAATTTCGAGCTCACTTGGATCGCTCCAGGTCTTCACATAGTACCTACTATACTGCCATGTACTTGATTTATTCCTATACTATTGAAATTGGAACCGTCAGAGGTTTTTAGTCATGTAAATATTGTAGGGGGTTGCAGTTCCAAAAGATGATAATTATTGTTGATTTTGATACCTACAAGTGTTTTTTAATAATTGTGTTGATTTATCATCATAGAATGCAAAGTATTAACACAAATATTAAATATACCAATTATTGTTCTCAAAATTCGAAATATCCGGATTATCCGGATTGGTCCCAAATCCGTTTCCTAAAATCCGGATTTCAGAATCTGAACGGATTTGCAATCCCTAAGTCTCACCACAAGAGCTGAACTTCTCCGGAGCGGCGTAATGTGGGGATAATGAAGCCGGCTCGAATCTGTAGTCCCGTTGTAGACTTTCGCTGCGGCTACTCGGTTTAATTGCACCAAACAGTGTGCGTCATTCGGATGAGATAAAATATCCAGAGCTCTGTGGCATCCAATGAGGTCAGACTATAAACTTACAAAACTGGAGATAATAGTGCTTCCAGGGTTTTGCGCCCCTGTGCCAACTATGCCTTGGGGTGAATTTCGGGTTTGGGGGTCGAGTTGGGGTTCGGGTAATCTGGGAAGCTTGATTTCCATTTCGTTTTAACTGGATCTACCTCAAGCATGGATTTCCATTGATTGAGACACTGAGCCAAGGGTTTCTCGAATCCCGCAAAGAGCAACAATTTAAACGGAAAATACTAATATTACTGATGTTACGAGTATGAATCGCTGTTTTTATAATTTATGTAGGTATTTTATAACAATATCTAGTGATCATAATACAAGTCTGGACTTGATTCTAGTACTTTGATTGGGTTAAGATTATATTTATGAGAATTTAGAAGATATTACCAAGAATCGCTATTGAAATCCCAATGGGCCAAATTAATTATGAATGTTTCTGTCCAAGTCATTCAAAATATGTATCGTTGTCTAACAACTTTGATATTTAGTCTAGACTAGATTATAGAATTCCCAAGAGAACTAAGGGCCTAAGCCTAAGCAGATGACGGAGTTTAGCGTGCAATAAATAATAGAATATGGAAAATTAAACCTAATACATAATTTAATGCATAAGTTGAGCAATTGTAAGCAATTAGACTATTTGTAATGCCAAACGGCTTCCACGTAGCTATACCCACATCTACAGGTTTTAATTAGATTCCTCCAGGCCCTATATCTGTATAATTAAGTCTACATCCTGCTGTGATTGGTTAATCAATGTGGACACAAAGCTCTGTATGAATATTTGTGGAATCGCCTTTGATGTTGCGTGTCGTCAGAACGTATGGAATTAGTGAGTCAAATGGGAGGCAAAATGTTGTCCCTTCAATAATTATACTCATGACCGACTCGTGTTGGGTGTCTAGTGACAAGTTACAAACACTTTGATCAACTTTTAAAGCGTGTAGTGTTGAAAGGCAAATTTTGCACATTTCAGGCTTGAGGATAGCTAACGGCTGATGTAGAATAATGAATGTAGATGGTAAATAAGAAGAATAAGACCAAAGAAAAAGATGGATGGATTTTGTAAAGGCATTATTTGTAAGAGATAGTGGACACTGAAATTATGGCTCATTAAGATAGTAAAAGAAGACTTAAATTTCAATGTCCCCAAATAATAGGATAAGGGCAAGGAGGATGATGTTAGGTTCGATTTAAATAACAATAAAGGTTTCTCAGAGCTACAGTCAGAAATTATTACTGTTCCCAACTTATTAAGGATCACTTTAGCGTGATACGTAAGTAACAACTACAGCAAGTTTGTGCACAGACCACTTTGGTTCAAATTGGTGTGTAATGAGCAGTCGAACCACCAAGGTAAATAGAACCTAAATTTAAAGCCGCCACAGTGCAAATTACTCCAAAGCAATCATGCGTCTAACTTCCTATCCCTGTGAGGCACGGCACTGTTACGACAGGAAGGCATTCGCTCGAGGCATTTCATCCTTGCTTGGTATATAATATAATGTATAGAGATAGGAGTGACGTAAGTAGATACTCAATGAGGAAAAGCTGAGAGGAGAATTTTGCTCAATAATGAAATTGAATAAACATCTAGGTACAGGATTTCCCTAGGACAGAATGAAAAAAACAATTTCAGCCTGAATGAGATTAGCAGTAGCATAATCAATTAATATGATAACGCTAAACAGGCTCCTTCTTAATATGCTGACACTTTTTTAAGGGGATGATCAGACCATCAAACTGAACAACTTTCTCTATGGGACCTACATCTAAATTTCGAAAAAAATTAAGCTGTTCCATATAATATTTGTATTGTGTTTGTTTGTTTGGTATTTGTACTTCAAACCGACTTGAGCCAAATTTATGGGACATTTGATTTTTTCCGCGATTTCGATGTTGGTCCAATAGAGAAAGTTGTTCAGTGTGATGGTTTAATATATTAAATCAAACACCTTGATTTCTCGACACTCCGTATTTATTTCAAAGAACACTATCACTTCAACAATAATTTAAAATATTAGCTACCGGTACGTCCGTTCGTCACAACGGCCAAGCTAGGAATGACCTCCTCACTTTGATCACTTAATAAAGTAAACGTCACGTCACGTTATCCACCGTGTCCGTAAAGAAACACGTGAGACAGGAGACACGTGCCTCTCCGTGACTGTGTCAGTCAAATCGAGTACTGTACTCGGGATAATCAAGTACAGTACTTATTAAACATGGTATCGAATTAATACTTTTAAATGAATAAAATAGTTTATGCATTATTCCTTTTGTGCAATATAAATTACTGACATAAATAAAACAATAGTGGGGTGTCATTATCCTAACAGCTCGGCCATCTGATATTTAGGTACGTCCTCGTACTACATAATATAAAAATGAAATCACATAGTCTAAAACCAATCACATAGGTACACTACAATATTATTTACATGTACTTATACCTGTATACTACAAGACATGACATTAATTTAACAAAATGAAACAATCATCGATCTAGATAATTACTGTCTGGGTCATACGTATTAGTATTTAATTCAGGAAGTATTCAGATCTGGCTGTTTTACAGGTTTATAATATTATGGTATACGTAAATTATGTTAAAATTTTTGATAACATTGCTTTTTGTAAGTATTACACTTTAGAATGAAATAAATTACACTGCTCGTTTTACTTTATTACCAAAAGTCTACAAGTATAGATGTTTATACAAGGTATATAATATAATAATTAAAATAGTTATTACTTATTAGTTATGACTCAAACACAATGGCAAAATCAAAGAAAAGTAAATGCTTACTTACGGTACGTTTTGTTACATACCACTATCGTATATAAAAATAATAAAAAAAAAAGCTATGAAATAATATAATTCTAGACACTTAATTTAATAAAAAAATATATATCATCGACAAACGTAAATAATATTTTAAGACAGGGTTTATTCTACTCTCAGTTAGATGTTACATATTATTTTACTACAGAATGTTGTCAATCAGCTCATGAAGACACAAAGAATAGAAACTACATACATTAGAAATGAGACTGAGTATGTAAATGATTAATTGACTTCCTAATCCTCGTCATTGTCACTATCAGTAACTTCAGCATTTGTCCCATGCACATCTTCTTCATCGCTATTTTCACTAGCTGTTGAACTGTCAAGGTTAGTGGTCAAATTTAACCAGGGTCGTATTTTATCTATAGCAACAATGGCCTCATATCGACGGTTATTTTTTTTTGTCAGAGGGGTATCCTCTATCAAAAACCTGTCATTGGGAAGAATTTTCTCAATGCGATAGGGTCCTTGATATTTCGCTACCAATTTCTTTGACTTTCCATCGTTGGAGCTAATTTCTCTCTGTACACGAACCAAGTCACCAATGTTATAATTTGTCGCAACTTTCCTTTTCTTGTTGTACCTTTCTCTATCCTTTTCTTGCTGATCTCTAATCCGTTTTCCTGTTTCTTTTCTCATCTCATCCAAACTTTCCGGTGGTATAAAATTTAGATTTTCATTGATAACTTCGTTCAGAATCGCTTCTGTTGTATTAGTTAGTCTAAACCCGAACAATAGTTCTGATGGACTTTTCTGTGTGGTCTTATGTATTGTCGTGTTTAAACCTATTTGTACATCAGTCACATATTCGTCCCATGTTCTGTCGTCTTTACCATGCGTTTTTGTAGCCAATGCGTCTAATATAGTCCTGTTAAATCTTTCGACCTGGCCATTAGCTCTCGGTGTGGCCACTGCATTTAGAATATGCTTAATTCCAGTCATCTTTATGAATTGTTTGAAAGCTTGACTTGTAAAACAGGAACCCTGGTCCGTTATAAGCCTTGTCGGTGTACCGAAATAGCTAACATGTTCCTTGATGGCGCGAATCGTCGTCAGTGCTTTGGTGTTTCGAACGGCGGTAATATTTATGTATTTTGTGAACCCATCTACGATTACTAATAAGTAGCAGTTTCCCCGCTTACTGCGGACGAAGGGTCCCAAGTGGTCAGCGTGAATAGTATGGAAAGGTCTTTCGACCTTTGCTATGGGGTGTAGCATGCCCTCTCGAGGACCTCCTGCAGCCTTGTGATGGGCACACTCCAAGCAAGCACTCGTATACTTCTTCACGAATCGGCGCATCTTTGAAAACCAGAAGGAATCTTTTATTCGCGCTAATGTTTTTTCAAAGCCGAAATGACCTATGTCGTCGTGGTTCCTTTTTAGAATTTGCCAGCGAATGGCTTTAGGGACAACCCAACGAAGTCCTTTGTCTGTCTCGCGGTACACTCTGCCATTTTTTAGTTTAAAGTTTTTATGAACATCCATAACTTTATCGATGTCTGTCTTGCTAAGCGTGTTTTTGATGAATACAATTTCATCATCTGCCGACTGAGCTGTACTGAGCCAATTATCTGTATCGATGTCGAGTACATCCAAAACATGTGACTCTTCATCGGGAGGTGCCACCGGATGCCTGCTAAGCGCATCTACATGAGCCATTCTATTACCAGCTCTGTATTCGATTTCGCAATCGAACTCTTGCAGCTGTATCCACCAGCGAGCTATTCGAGGTACCAGATCTCTCTTTGACATCGTGGTTCTTAAGGCGTTACAGTCTGTGTATATTTTAAATGGCTTCCCGAGAAGGTACACCCGAAATCTATTGAGTGAAGCTATAACAGCTAATGTTTCTAGTTCAAAAGAGTGCTGTTTTTGCTCATCAATGGTTGTTTTACGACTGTAATAAGATACGGGACGTAGCAAACCATCTTTGCCCTTTTGCAATAGAATTCCTGCTACGCCGAATTTGCATGCGTCCGTGTGTAATTCTGTTTCAGCTTGAGGGTCATAGAGGGCGATTACAGGCCGTTTCACGAGAACCTTTTTAAGATTCTCGAAGGCGGTTGATTGTGCCTCGGTCCACTCCCAGTCCGCATTTTTTCGCAAAAGATTTGTCAGAGGTCTTGCCATTATGGCGAAATCCTTGACAAACCGCCGGAAGAAACCAGCAAGGCCCATAAATTGCCTAACTTCATGTTGGTTCTTGGGTGCTGGAAAACCTGCGACAGCCTCAGTTTTTCGGCCCCCAGGTCGAATGCCATCGTTTCCAACCTCGAATCCTAAAAACTCAATGTTATTGTAAAAGAAATGACACTTACTGAGTTTCAGTGTCAGCCCTCCATTTCTCAAGAGTTGTAGTACTTCCCGCAAGCGAGAAATACCCTCTTCAAAATCATGCGCTGGAATGAGAATATCATCCATGTAGATGACAGCAAACCTTTTAAACCTTTGCCTCATTCAGTATTTTGTTAATAGTCCTTTGGAATACTGCCGGCGCATTTACCAATCCAAAGGGCATACGTAAATATTCATATTGCCCATCGGGCGTCACGAACGCTGTCTTTGGTGTGGAATCTTCAGATATGGGGATTTGGTAATACCCTGAAGCCAGGTCCAGGGTTATGAAAAACTTATGGCCAGCAAGTAAGTCTAGCTGATCTTCTATTAGTGGCAATGGGTAGTGATCCTTCACTGTTTTACGGTTCAGGGCTCTATAATCGACACAAAGTCGTTTCTCACCAGTTTTTTTCTTCACGAGCACAATAGGGCTGGCATACGGGGATGATGATTCCTTAACAATATTAGAGTCCATCATCTCTTGTACCATTTCTCTGACCAGCATCCGCTCGCTATGGGACATATGGTAAGGGCGGTATACGACTGGTTCAGAGTCTGTTAATTTGATTTCCATTTCAGTCGCTGTCGTGTAACCCAAATCCTTGAGACTTCGAGAAAAACAATCATCAAATTCCATCAACAAGGATTTCAACATATGAACCTGTGTTCCAGTGATACCAGTACCGTGATTGATGGTATCGTGATTATCCGTCTCGCATGTTAACACGCGAAAAACATCGTTGGTCTGGCTGAGGGGTATTGCACGTGTTATCAATGAGTCTTTAGCGAACACAATCTTGTCCAGACAAATGTTTTGAATCAGAAGATTTCCGTAACCATTGGAAAGAACGTACTCTCCAGGTAAAAGGTAAAACTCGCAGCCAGCTTTACCCCTGATGGAACCATCTACATAAATTCGTCCATTATAATTATTATCAGAACTGACAGGTACTGATTTCATTTCGTTTCGAGGAATCTGTATATCTTGTCGCACAGTGAGAAATAGCTTCGTGTCATTTGTTATCCTTTCAAATATTAGTCGTGTGGGTGTTTTGGTGATTAGAATTCCCGGACATTCGGTGAAGGTATGTCCCAGAAGCAAGGAATGTTTTAAAACTGAATCGTCAACCACAACTAAATCTAACGTTTCTGTTATACCTTGGATGCAGATAGTTGCTCTTGCCTTGGCTATGGGTTGTACTAGATTACCACCCAGACCTCTCATGACTGGCAAGTTTTCGGTACTAAATTCTAGTCCAAGGGATACTGCTTCAGAATGACGTATGATAGTGCATTCACTACCGAGATCTACGTAGCAAGGTAAAGATACGTTATTTACTGTTACAGATATCACATACTTATCCTTGGCGGCTTTTAATTCTTCCGGTATAGGAATGTTACTATCTGACGCTTGCTTCAGGTCTAATCGCAAAACTTGTTTTTCCCTATTTTCGGCATCTTTGCTGTTATCTTGTCCCTTAGGGGTGATTAAATTTGGGCAAGCTGTGGTACGATGCCCGATCTTAAAGCAGTTGGTACATTTCTCTATAGGCTTTGGACATTTAAAACTGGGGTGCCCTTCAACCCCACAGTTGAAGCACTTAAGAGGGGGCTTTGCACTGAAGCCTTGATTGGGATTAACTTGCTTGCTTGAAGATTGGTTCAGATAAGGTCGTTTATCATTCTTGTTGTTATTTCGCAAACTACCAGCACCATCCTTCGATTGTCCCACCTTAACTGATTTCAGGTATTTAAGAACTCGCTCAGGTGTCTCAAACTGTGCGGCCTGTGCTCCCACTTTTATTGCTCTATCCTCGATACCATATAATATGCAGTCTACAGCTTTTCTCCCAGATATTTGACATCTATTAAGCAAATTTAATTTTGCGTAATAGTATTGCTCCAAGGGTTCGCCATATTTGACTTTTAGGCTCAGCATCTCGGTCAAGAGTTCGGCATAATTTTCCCTACAAGGGAAGGACTCAAGAAGTTTGGTTTTCCACTGAGACCAAGTATACTTCATACTTGGCAAGCTTTCGTACCATGATTTTGCTAAACCAGAAAGCTTGGGCAAAGCGTAATGTATGGTTTCTCGCTCGTCCCATTCGTATATCTCTGCACACTCTTCAACTTTGGTAAGCCAGCTCAAAACAGTCTGACTCTTGGACAAAGGATCGAATTCGGGAATCACATTTGTGAGGGAGGGTAGTTTATGACCATTCGATTTACTGATACCCTTCAATGCTTCTATGAACTGATTGATGACGTTACTAGAGCTATTATCAGGTTCGTTGTTACTATAATAAGGATGAGTTGACGGCACAGGACGATCTCCCACTCGCTCTCGTCGCTCACGGTCCTCTTCGATTCTATGACGACTTTCATTTCCACTTATTCTAACTCTATGTCTCGATCGTGACCGCTCACGGTCGCAATTTTGGGATGAACGTCGCTCAAGCTCATCGTTCATCCCAGTTTTAGGGTAACGTGACGTAGCAGGCGGACGTCGCTCAAGCTCACCGTCGCGACTACCACATCTACGCACCCGTTCATTTCTCAAATGATTCGAACGTTGCTCAAGCTCCACGCTCGAATCATGTCTTAACTCAATATCGGATTGACCACTCACGTTGCTCCTGCTCCGCGATCGTCCTGCTCTGCGCCGCGGGCAGTTCCTGCCAAGCACGATACTCCCGCTTCTCGACCTTCTCCCTTGGTCACCGTTTCTACTCCTTGATCTCGCCATCCGTCCTGATGGACCAGCGATGTCGTGGAGTTGCTCATTTTGCTCATGATTGTCCATCTGAAACTTGAAAATCGTTATGTTAGTTTTTGTTTTAAAAGTATGCTCATTAATAGCCCAGTGTTTTTTTTTTTTTTTTTTTTTTTCAAACTGTCATCAAACAGGTATTTCCATTATTCTTATTTCTTAAAACAACGGCACCTGACAATGATCCATTACCCAAGGATGTTATGAGTTTTCAACATGTCTCTGATTACCCCCCTCGGGGAATATAGTCGTGAGCATATGCTTATGCTATGTGTTCTTCAAGAACAACCAATGATTTTGAAATCCAAATGTTTTGAACGAGAGACAATAAAAAGAACGGGTTTATAAAAAAAACTAGACTGCGGCGAACTTCGTACCGCCTTAGCATCTTCCCGACACATTTGGTCGTTTTTTTTTTAGCCTATGTTCATCACAGATACTGTAACATTCTAATGGTGTAAGAATTATTCAGATCGTTCCAGTAGTTTCGGTGCCTATTCAATTCAAACAAACAAAAAAAAAACCAATCTTTCCTCTTCATAATATTAGTAGGTATAGATATATAATAAAAAAAAAACAATAGAAATCGTAAGATAGGGGAAAAGAAAAAACAAAACGTACTTACACTTTTCACGGGCGGGCGTGGCGAGAGATTTTCTATAAATTCTCGTACTTTCCACTTCTGAACTATTAAATCAAACACCTTGATTTCTCGACACTCCGTATTTATTTCAAAGAACACTATCACTTCAACAATAATTTAAAATATTAGCTACCGGTACGTCCGTTCGTCACAACGGCCAAGCTAGGAATGACCTCCTCACTTTGATCACTTAATAAAGTAAACGTCACGTCACGTTATCCACCGTGTCCGTAAAGAAACACGTGAGACAGGAGACACGTGCCTCTCCGTGACTGTGTCAGTCAAATCGAGTACTGTACTCGGGATAATCAAGTACAGTACTTATTAAACATGGTATCGAATTAATACTTTTAAATGAATAAAATAGTTTATGCATTATTCCTTTTGTGCAATATAAATTACTGACATAAATAAAACAATAGTGGGGTGTCATTATCCTAACAAATAGTTTAATAGTTTATTAGTACACCATGGTCTGACCGTCCCCTTAAAAAAATGTCAGCATAGTCCGCTTTATTACTATGCTGACACTAAACTTGTTTAATGTTTATTCACACATTTTTTTCTCTGTGAAGTGCAAACTTTTTTTAAGGGTTGTCCCATCCTGTGATAAATTGTACACAGCTTATTTCTTAGATTTTGGTGTGTGAATCATTTGATTAACATAAATAGCTATATGTTTCCGCTTACACTTATCCATCACCTATCTCTCAGCATGCTACAGATCTTTGATAGTCTGGCAGCTATTTCCCATGCACTTAAGTAGACTTAAGGAACGAGGTGATGTCTAAATTCCAACGTACACCATCCACCGCTCGGGGACACGATCGGTGTTAAGTACTTGAGCATTTAGGCACTTAAGTTTACGCCTTCATTCTGCCTGATGTATTCATACCGTAGTTTGTCTCGAACTAAGTGTGGTCATATTCCCTTTGGGGTTGCAAAGGTAAGAGAAATATTTGATGTTTCAAATCAGATACGAATACAACTAGCGACTGCTTGATTATAAAAGCAGCAGAGTCAACTTTCGCGTCATATAATTAGGTGTTTAGGTGTGAACGATAATAAAGGATGCACCGGTTTTATTCGCCTGTATTTGATAGATCGGAAACGTTGCCGGGTGCAAAAACTTTAACATGAAGCAATTTTTATTTCGAATTGATAATTAAAACATTGCTCAGGAAGCAGCTAATTGCTTTTTACGGTGGGCTATAATATTGGAGGGACAATGAAGGGTCTACCAAGCCAGTGATTTAACTTTAGCAACCGGCCCAGCCGGGGGCATCCAGTAGGGATACGGATCTCGGCATATGGCGTTGATGGGACTAAGCGAGAAATTGAATAGCGGGCATCGCCTCTTACAGGAGCTAGATGCAGGTATTCGAAGTCGAACATCACACGGCCCGATATCTTTACAGTATAGGTAGTACGTTTGTATAAGCAAGCTAACTGCCTCCGTGGTCTAATGGTTAAGAGCATTGGGCTCTTGACACGGTGGTCGTGGGTTCGATTCCCACGGGGGGCACCTAGTGAAATGTCACTTTGTGCGTTTTTCCCCAGTTGGTTAGGACATTGCAGGCTGAATCACCTGATTGTCTGAAAAGAAAGATGATTTCGTGCTTCGGATGGCACGTTAAACTGTTGGTCCCGGCTACTATCTCTGGTAGTAGTCGTTACATAAAAACCACGTCAGAGGCCGTAAGGCGGTTTGAATAAACTCTGACACCAGGGCTTGCAGCCCACTCGATAAGAAGAAGAAGCAAGCTATAGTGTGCGCCCATCTGCTACGGCCTTTGACATAACACAGAGCGGTGGCAAATTTTTTAAATTTTCTTAGCTTTTCAATAACGCTAGTCTAGGATTTTCTATAAAATTTCCATGATAGACAGCAGACGTTTAAGCAAAAATTTGCTGACGCAATCAAGATGCGTTTTATTTTTGTACTAATTGAACAAGAAATTGACACATTTTGTTGTTCATACCTATCCTCATGGTTCATACTCGATTAGGTGCGATCTATAGCTTAAGCTGGAACCACACTTCGTTATGTTTTTATATTTTGTTATGCTACTAGGCTGTAGTCGCCCAAATATTTGAACAACAAACTTGCCATCCACACGTGCGTGCGTATAAAGAAAATATCGACAAATGAGCCGTCCATACTTCGTCGTATGCGGTCGAAAATCGTGCATTACAAATAACACATAACTATGTATGGTTCCACCATTAAGGGGCTACCTGCCGGTTTTGGGTAATTTTGTAACCATTTTATTCATTAACTATGGCACTTTTTGAGCTGAAATTTAAACTGAACCATCTACAGGATATGAGAAGTGATGTGGTTTTTCTAGAAATCGATTTTAATGAATAAAACCGAAGAAAAGGGACTCTAAAGTCACCCCTTTTTTTCCAGTTGTAACCATTTTACTCTTACATTTTTAATCGGAACAAAATGAAAATTTACTATATTGTTCACAATACAATTTAGAATGATGTGGTTTTTTTACTTTTTCGAAATTAATAAAAAATCATCGAATTTTTCAAAGAAAACAGCAAAATTCTGACCGGAGCCACGCGCTCTTTCTCATCGATTAGTATGGAGTGTGAGTGAGAGGAGAGTGGTCCACGGCTGATATGCCTTAAATTCAATCAGCGGGACTTACCCGTGGTCCCCCAGTCCGCCCGTGGGGTACCACGACCAATTTTTTTTGCCCGAGGAACCCCCTTTACAATAATCTGTCCACACCATTGCCCCCCTTGGGGGTTCCTCGTGTAAAAAAATGTATCGTTGTACCCCACGGGGGTCTAGGCTGGGGGACCACGGGCAAGTCACACTTTGGAGTTCTGTGAAAAGTAGTATCAAGTCAAAAAAACTACGATTTTTTCAGAGATTGTCGCTCAATACCCCCATCGGCTCCAACCGAAGATTGAATAGTATTGTACTAACTAATAAATCAACTCCTCCACCAGGTCACGAAGCCGACTATCTAAACCTGGCAGTCCGCGACGGAGGAGTTTCCCTCACCATGGGCCTGGGCAATGGCAAGCAAGAGATGCACATCAAACCAGCGAAGACCAGGTTCGATGACCACCAGTGGCACAAGCTGACTGTCCATCGGAGGATACAAGAGGTTTGTGTTTTATATTTACAAGATCATAAGCATAAATACATGTCAAGAGACAATTGAATGTCCAGACTTGGGATACTGCTGATACGTATGTAGGTTTTCGTGGTACAGGGTTCACTTGCCCTCCCAAAGCTTCGTTTTATTAGGGTTGATTCACATCTGTCAGCACATTTCTTACTATGAAAAATGTTATGATAGTTTTAAGCCACCCTGGTAGAAAATTCTAAAATACACATTTAAAAATTAATAACTTCTAAACTACAAAAAATCGCGGAACATATACTTGGGGTATTTTCGGATACACCTGTAGACCTCGCATGAGAACATGAGGCCCCGAGAAAATAATTAAAATCGTTATTATTTTTCGTATACCAGCATAGGTAGCATGCTACCGTGATACAGCGCTATCACACCTTCGCTCTCTTTCTATTTACGCGCGAATGAACGCATGATGATAGAGCGCGCATGACGTTTTCTCGTTTAAACGCTTTGTCTTGAGTGGCATGCTAGCCGTACAGGTTTGAGGAATTAAAAAAAATCGGACGTCTCCGTTTGGATCACCATATATACAACTTATGGCTATAGTAATTAGAAGTGAAATTCGAATCTGCAGACGTGTATTAAATGAACATGAAGTTACTACAATTAGTGGATGTGTAGCTCACGGCTTTATGATCTAAATCCACCTTTGTCTGCTTCGGTGGACGAATATTCGGAAATCCTCTTATAATTGGTGTCTACGTCATTTCCTAGCTTTCATACCGACATTTTGCATTTCTTGTTTTTTGTTTCGAATCTGGAATTTGCAATTATGGTAATCTTTTGAAACCAACGCTATTTCCAAGTGTATCAACTCAATTGATTATAAAAAGTAGTATAATACGATACGCTTTTGACCCCGCGGCTTAGATCTCGTTAAATTGATTTAATGTCTGTGATCAGATTGGGATGAAAATACAAATTTAATGTTTGGAACATTATATCGTTCAATTTAAAATAATTGGTATCTTATTTCATTACAGTTTGATTAAATCCATATTTTGCCACAGGCGGTACATCCAAAAATTCCCAGTTTGACAGGTAGTGAGTACATCGCCACTTTTATTGTATAATGGACACAATTACATGCATAGAAATTGGCGGATGTCGATTTGTTCATGGTGTTTTTCATTACAAGCATGCAAGTCAGATCGTTATTGTAAGACCGATTCTCTTCCACCTAGTTGTTAGAGCTCCTCTCACAATCACAGTTCTGCGTCGATAAATGTGATATCGGTGACTAAAATCATAAATAGAGTTTCGAACTTGGTTATTACAATTAGCAATATACTTAAGTAGTTATTACGAATCAAATTACCGTGTGGTGTTTGCTTCAAATATCACTAATCCTGTAAGCCCCACTTGCGCCAACCTGGGTTAGCAATAAACCCCATGATTTTTTGTATAGAAAAACAACTGAAAGATCTATTTTATCCGGAGTTAATTGCTAAGTTGGCGCAAGTGGGGCTAAGTGTCGTGAAAAGCGACTAATGTCTTCAGAAATCGTCAATATACAGGGTCCAACATAATATAGGTACTGACACTTTTGTAAGGGGATGATCAGACCATAAAATTGAATAACTTTCTATAGAGAAAGGAACCCATAGGGACCAACATCGAAATCGCGAAAAAAAATCAGCTGTCCCAAATTGTAAGCCGTAAGGTAAGACATGGAGGACCTAATAATTATTGGATTAGATTAGATTAGATTAGATTAGATTTCTTAAACAATTATTGTAACACCTGCTTGTAAAACTACGCATGTCATACAAATAAATGCATCTTTATCTTTATCTTTAGGAGATGCGGCCCCGGCCATAGAAAAAATGCCAACGGTTGTATACAGCTGTATATTATTTTGTAATGTAGGTAATATTACATTTATCATGTATGGACCCTTAAAGAATTTTTATGATGCTTATTTTGGTACAAAAACACATTAAAATATCTGAATTGTGCCGACTCCTTCTTTGATCATATCAGTCTCTCGTTCCATCAAATGCAGAAGGCTCTTCTTTCATGTCAGCAAGATGTCAGCATGAGCTGTGTCGTATGAAAATTACTCGAGTACAAGAAAGTTCATTAACTACTTAGAAATATCCTGCGTACCTGACGGTTTTTTTTACCAGACTGCGCCAAACGGAGGGTTATGTTTTCTAATAAAGCAGTCGCTGTACAGTAGTTGAAATCAGATAAATTTAGAAAATTCATTACGAATTCAGGCTCCGTTCCAGTATACCCATCACAATTACTTGCACTTATTTCCAGACTTAGCTACTACACGTTTAGACGTATAATTTATCGGATCGATAAAAAGCGAAATAGACCTCGATTTATTTCAAGCAGAAATTCATAGAATCACAATCGATATATAACTATCTTACGACCGGTTTGCGTGTTGAATTCAGAATCAGCAATCAATTCATCATAGTCTATCTGAAAAGCAAATATTAAAAATTTTAATGAATATTCGGGTGATACCATCGGAATGGATCCAAAAGGTTCAGTGTCGAAAATGGAATTATGTTGGCTTTGTGTCGATATGGATTAACGCCTTTTCAAGTGTAATTAGTTGTTTTGTGAGCGATTGGCGTATCGTATTCTATTCCATTCATCGGTTGAATTTATCAACAACGACTCGTGCCAGTTTTAGGCTGGAAAAATATCAACATGAAGGTTTTGATCCGTAGTAGATTAGTGTTTGGGTCCGTAACTAGTAAAATTTTAAGCATATAATTCGAGGCAAATTTTTATATTCATATTCTGATATTCAGCTTCTGTAACTATGATTGGTTTGGCTAAAACCTAAATGTGGTTCTTTGTTGAATGACAATTCTATTAATGACAAAAATAGCATCGATCTTCTCCAGGGAGGTACCGGTAGTCAAATTAGTTATAAATAGTGCATTTCGAATATTATAAAATGTTCCCTAATTGTGGTAAACTCTCCAGTGTTACACATAGTGAACCCATCGTTACTTTTTATCGGACAGAGGACACAATACGTGTCCCAAAATTGAACGGTGCTGTTTATTCTTAAGGCATTTCCTTCCCTTACCACTAATGCTGATAGGCAAATTTTTCCACCACGATGCGATGGCAATAACATGCCAACGAATCGACATACTTAATAAATACTGTTCCCAGAGTTACCGTGATTTTTCTATACAAATAGGTTTCAAAGACTAGTGAGATATTTGAGAGAACTTCCCTATTTCGCAGAAAGCCGGTTAATATTCGAGATTGAGCCTTCAGTAAGGAGACAGACACTCGGCTGCTCTTGTGTCAAGAGGTTATTGGATTTTTCTCTGCGAGACCTTTATAAAAACTCCACGTCTTATTTTAATGGTTTTACGTTGACGTGTTTATTTGATTTGGCTTGTTGCTTGATCGTCTGAATAGATCATGGACGTAGAAATGCTAGACAATGCAAAGTGTATCTGAGAAAACCTAGCTACAAGTCAATTTTTGTTCTAAAGAGGCAAACAAAAATTCAAAAAGGTTTTATCCGGTGGTACGTCCGAGTCATGAATGTTTGTAACAACATCGTGTAAATAAAAAAACACTCTAGTAATACTTAAGGAGGTGCTTCAAAAAATCAAACTGTACAACTTTCACTAAGAAGCCAACTTCGAAATCGCGAAAAAAATCAGCTGTCCCATACATTTTAGTCGAGTCTGTACAGCAGTTTTGTCTGGGCGGCAGATATTTTTTCGCGAATTCGAAGTTGGCTTCATAGTGAAAGTTGTTCAGTTTCATGGGCTGAAGCACCCCATTAAGTATTACTAGGGTGTTTAGTTACACCCTGTATTTGTCGTCAGTGTGCTGTGAGAAACTCGTAAGTTCCAAAAAAAATCTTAAGTCTTGTAAAATTTTTACTTTGAAGAATGCTCCGCTTTAGGGAAGCGTTCCTAAACTATATTCTTAAAAGCAATCAAACGTTAGGTGCTTGATACAAAAAAAAAACACCCGACGGTTTTTTGCTTTTCTTGCAAAATTTAGTCCCATGCACATACAAGGTTTTGACAGTACGTATTCCGTATCGTTGTCTAGTTATCATAATACTAAATCCTGGGTAGATTCTGGTACTTAAAATGCGACTAGATAATTTATGTGACAATGTCCAAGATATTTTATTAGAGCTACTCTTTCTTAATCTTCTTTTATAATGTAACCTTTGTGTCCCACTGCTGGGTATAGTCTCTCCTCTCTTCCTCCAATCCTCTCTATGTAATACAAATTTAGAACAACCCTTCAGGAAGGAATTGAAGAAAGTATTCCATCTTCTAGGGTCTTGTCCAACGTGGTCATACATGCTTGTGGAATTTATAAAATGTCAGTACGGAAACAAATGAGATTAGAGATGGAGATAATTATAGCATGTGCTCACGACTATATTCCCCGAGGGGGTAGTCAGAGATATTCTGAAACCTCAGAACATCCACGTTTCACCGGTAGTACCGAAACTATGACCAGTGTGACGGGGGGTGAGCCCGTCGCCACTTATAATGGACAGTAGGCACAATACATGCCTCGAAATTGAAGCATGCAGGTTTCCTCACGATGTTTTCCTTCACCGAAAAGCCAGTGGTGTTACAAATCGTACATAAATTTCGAAAAACTCATTGGTACGAGTCGGCTTGGACGGGGATCGAACCATCGCCTCCTGCACGGCAGGCAAGGTTACTCGCCACTGGACCACCACTGCTTTGGAGATGGAGATAATTATGATTTCTCTAATAATACTGATTTTGACTACAAGTAACTACTTATTAATGTCTCCGTGGTCTAATGGTTAAGAGCATTGGGCTCCTGACACGGAGGTCGTGGGTTTAATTGCCACGGGGGACACTTACCTAGTGATATATCACTTTGTGCGTTTTTCCCCAGTTGGTTAGGACATTCCAGGCTGAATCACCTGATTGTCCGAAAAAGGAAAATGATTCCGTGTTTCGGATGGCACATTAAGCCGTTGGTCCCGGCTACTAACTCTGGTGGTAGTAGTCGTTACATAAAAAACCACGTCAGAGGCCGCAAGGCGGTTTGAATAAACTCTGACACCAGGGCTTGCCCACACGATAAGAAGAAGACTACTTATTTAAAAATGTTAGCAGGATATTTTTAAGGGTGTATGCGTTAAATACAGATGCCAATCTCTTGTCCTCATTCCTTCTGAATTTGATGGCACTGTGATGAAGTCGGAAGCAGTTTCTTAGAGAAAATGACAAAGATAAAATAAATGCTATCGTTGTTTTTAGACTTGTAGCAATTGCCTTGAATTCCTAGCCACGAGGTCGGACTGTTTGTTTACTTTTAAAAGAAAAACGTACTACGCATTCCGACCGATGATGAATACCCACTTCAACTAAATAACTTTATTCAGACTCTGCCTACCAGCTCGATTGAAAGGGCCACGTTAATAGTTTATTTACGTAGAGGTCGCAGTTCCGCGAACCATTCCTATGTGTTTAATTATGTATGGGCGGCTTTACGAGTGTGTGTCGCTAGTGAACGAGTTGGTGAGCCTTTAGTCTCTCTGGCCTTAAAGTTACGAGACGGTTTTGTTTTGAGAATCCTATTTTGCTTTGGTTGTATGGTGAAGTATGACAATGTAGTATCCTTCAATCCGGTCAAATATGCTGGAATTGTGACTGCTTAATGAAAGAGTCTATCTCACAATAGAATGGTCGTGGATGGTGGATCGAGGGTTTGAACCCGAGTGTGTTTATTTAAACAGGGTGTAAACAGCCCTCTATACAGACTGAAACAGTGAACTCAGACCATCAAACTGAACAACTGTGACTGTGGAACCTACCCCAGGAAACACGAAAAAAAATCAGCTGTCCCATGCATTTGAGTCCAGTAGATACAGCAGTTTTGAATGAAACAGCAGATTTTCCCCCATTTCCTGAGAGACAACACAGTGAAAGTTTTTCAGTTTTATGGTCTGAGTTCACATTTCAGTCTACGAAGGGCTTGAGTCCAGTAGATACAGCAGTTTTGAATGAAACAGCAGATTTTTTTCCCAATTTCCTGACAGACAACAAAGTGAAAGTTTTTCAGTTATATGGTCTGAGTTCACATTTCAGTATTTTCAGTCTGCGGAGGGCTGTCGCTTACACCCTGTATTTTCGTTTTCAATATTATACATTTTAACAATGATCTAGGAGGAGATCATATAGTAATTTTCCAGTATTGGCATTAATAGACTAAGAGATAAGTGTACTTTTT
Organism: Agonopterix heracliana; assembly: GCA_963693445.1. Taxonomy (NCBI): domain Eukaryota; kingdom Metazoa; phylum Arthropoda; class Insecta; order Lepidoptera; family Depressariidae; genus Agonopterix; species Agonopterix heracliana. The sequence continues at coordinate 17,283,937 of OY856326.1, read as the reverse complement.
GCAACCATCAGCAGCAAGGCTGATTCAGTGTTTATGTGGTGTAGAGCATCTCTGTGATGGCGATGGACCAGGTCTGCCTGCATAACTTCAGTCGGTTTAGGAGTTACAGACGTTTAAAGGTCTGGAAAAAAATTACGATCCACAGCAAGGCTGATCGTATGATATTATTGTAGTATGCACTGTAGCTATGCGAAAAGTACAAAAACTGACATGAACTGCCAGTCGGTTTAGGAGATACAGCCGTTCAAAGGTCAGACCTTTGAACGTCAGTAACTCCGAAACCGACTGATGAACCATGTCAGTTTTTGTACTGTTCACATGGCTACAGTGCATACTACAATAATATCATACGATCAGCCCTGCAGCTGTTCGTAATTTTTTTCCAGACCTCTAAACGTCTGTAACTCCTAAACCGACTGAAGTTAGTTATGCAGGCAGACCTGGTCCATCGCCATCACAGAGATGCTCTACACCATATAAACACTGAATCAGCCTTGCTGCTGATGGTTGCAAAAAGTACACTTATCTCTTATAATATAAGTACTGATAGCGTTTACGTTAAAGATTGTTCTAAATGAGATTATGTATTTATGCAAATTATCATGCAAACTTCGATAGCGTGATTCAGGATTGGTTGAAATTAAGGATTATATTGTATGCACAGCCTTAAATCTGCAGCCAACTATACGACACAGGATTCTATCGTAGAGGTACTACACCTCAAAATATAGTTATAATCTTTGACAATTATATAGGTAACTAGTGTTTTCCCGCGACTTCGTCCGCACAAATTATATACCAGATTTTAAGTCAGATCATAAGCTATCAAACAAAAAAGTTTCATCAAAATCGGTTCAGTAGTTTTTGCGTGATGCGCGAACAAACAAACAAACTAACAATTTTGTCAATAGATGGCGCTGCACGTTTTTAAATCGCGCTATCGAATGTTATTTGAATTTATACGAAGTGAACCGCTACTTTTTTATTCCTCATGATTTTACGGTTTTATAATAGTTAAGATGTGTTTTGTAACAATAAAATAACGTAAATTATTTTGTTTTCAGATAACACCGTTTACGAGTTTTTGCAGGGTAAGTAATAAATTCAATACTTTTTCAAATCGGTATTACAAAGATTCACCGTGATTGTGTGGGATGTATTCCGGATTTCCGAACTTTGAAAGTTTCAGTGGAACTTCCGCCTACTATCTAGTAACTTTTTACTATTTTGCAATTGAATGTACTAGTATTTATTCTTTGATTGCATGCCAGAAGCTGAGATGAACTTAATTTTACTTCAAATTGAAAATGCTCATTACGTGGTAATAGATAGATAGATAGATACTTGTTTATTTTTAAACTTTTGCTTAAAACTATTACATTAAACAAAAAGGAGGCAAGCAAGTAACATTCAAAATTAGAATCTAAAGTTATGGGGAATAAAATCCGAAGTTGCGGATTTCTGTTACCTCGCCCCCCCCGCAAAAAGTGGAAGAAATGTTTAAATAAATAAATAAATAAAATAACGCTCACAGGCACATACATTGTAATGATCCCAAACTAAGCACTAAAGGCTTTTATTATGGAAACCATACAACAACAGCACGAACATAATAACATCCATGACCGAACCGGGATTCGAACCCAGGACCCTGGTTTGGCAGTCCGGCGTGGTAACCATTACACCAACCGGGTCGTCAAATTTGTTAATAAAATTACACGCGTAACTAGTCCTCATGTCAAAGCCAAAGATCTGATAAGAAAATATGAAATGCAGGGACTAAAGCCGTCGTATAATAGTGCCCAGATCGATGAATACACGCTTCATAATAAGGCCACAGCCTGACAATAGTGCCGGGCACAATAGAGGCGTTAGGGACCAAAATAGAAAATTTTTAATTAAAATGGCCCATTATTTACTGAATATGAGCGGTTGGGAGATTTTAAACAATATGCTGTGTTTAAAGCCTTGACGTAGTTGGGTTTGTAGGTAGTTGGGTTTGTAGGTAGGTAGGTAGGTAGGTACATAGGTAGGTAGGTAGGTACATAGGTAGGTAGGTAGGTAGGTAGGTAGGTACATAGGTAGGTAGGTAGGTAGGTAGGTAGGTAGGTAGATAGGTACATGTTATTCGTGCGGATTCTTACCCGGACTTGAAGATTGACCCGATATTTAAAAAAATAATTATATCGATAAATCAAAGTTATGATTGTTTGTGATAACTATCACAACCAAGGCCTAGGGGGCTAAGGGGCTATCGGCCTGTTTGATAGATCGATTGAAATATTTTTCGTATGAAAGATATGACAAAAGATTTAGAACTTATTCGAGAGTCACGTTGCAAGTTATGTCGCGAGCGATTGTCTTTTGCGTGGTTTTCGCGCGGTGTGTTTCAGCTTGCCACGAGGATTGGTAATTGGCAATCTCTGACAAAATGTGTTCAGAAGTGGTGAAACAGGCCCTAAATCTTTAAAATTATATCGAATGCAAATAATGGAAATGTAACAGGTAGGTAATTATTTTCAAATCGTTTCCATTCCTGATCGAAGTTTGTGGACTTTTTCTTGGAATTTCCCTGAAATGTTAGATAAGATTCGAATTCAGGTACAATTTCCTTATGCAAATATTAATCAGAGGACTGTGGTACTTTTGGAAGTCACTCGATTCTCACGAAAACGTCGGCCGTCGTTTACTTTTTTATATTTTTAAACAATATGCTGAACTGATAATTCACTTCGTATTACGCTCTAGAGCTTTTTTTTAGATCTCCATAAAAAATTTGTAAATAATTATGATTGTTATAAATTCAATTATTACGTATTATGTACCAATATACCTAATACCTATGCCTGTGGAGGCCTATGTCCAGCAGTGGACGTCCATCGGCTGAGATGATGATGATGATGATGATGATACCTAATACCTAAAACTACCAGCCCTTGATAGATTTTTGAATAAAAAGTAATTTATTACAGATTTCTTTTGAGAAAAATTCACAAAACCATCCATCCATTAATTCCATTTTTTATAACTATAAATAGCATAAAAGTGAGAAGCCAAATTGCCTCAATTTAAAAAATAGTATTAAACACATTTTGAACACATTTAAAATGCATTTAGCACTTAAAATTACACACCTGCCGTAATCTATATTTAAGTGACTCCTGCAAAAAGAAATGAAATGAAATAGAAATTAACTGAAAAAGAAATGAATGGTTTGCAGCTGATATTATCATAACTATTTACTTACAAGATGATAACAAATGAACGTAAAACAGACATTCATTCATTTTGTTATAAAATACAATTTTTTGAAATTCTAATTTACACGATTGGGTAAAATTTATTGTTTATTGCTTAGTCTATTCTGGTCAGTATATTATTTTACACTAATCAACATAATATTTTATACCAGATGTAACAAAATAGGTACCCTAGTTTAGACCATGAAACTAAACAAATTTCAATATGGAAAACAGCATAGAAACAAATTTTAAACATTTTTTGCCGTCACTTACATTTGAGTTCAGTAGGTACTGAGTTTTGTATGAAACAGCAGACTTTTTAAATTCAAGGTCTAACCTACCCATTTAAGGGTATATTTTCGTTTGTGACGTCATCACTTGCTGTCAATTTTCAATAAAAAATGTTGATAATGTTTTGTAAGTTTTCCGTGACCTTTTGTTTGAGCTCCCACCATCGATAAGAAAAGTGTTAAGTATTTTTTGTGAAGAATACCTAGTTAGTAGGTAGGTTTTTTTCACACAATAAGAAATTCATTACTTAACTAAAATATTTTAAATTAACCAAAGTGGGAAGTTTCGGTTAATTTAAAGTGTAACCTACATACATACCACTTTTTTCAAACTAAATACGATCATCACTGTGGGCAAAAAAATTGTGTATAGAGATACAAAAATTATGATTTCACAATATGTAGAGTAACGGAATATGCCTACATAACTAATTAAATTTATTAAACACTTATTTTTTAAATATTTTTGTTAGTTTCAAAATTACACATGTGATATTTTTTACTAACCGGTATTCTAATTTTGAACATACTGAAAAAAAAAATCACCGTTTTCGTCAATTCGGTATGTCAAGTTTTTTTTCGAGATAATTGTCTCAATAACAATATTTTATATGTCAGAATATTTAAAATGAAAGGATTTAACTAAATAGGTATCAACTTAAAATAACTGGTCATTCAGAAAAAATATGTTCAATGTGTCAGAATTTGACATTTCATGTTGCCGTTTCTGTTTCCAACATGGAGTAAGAAAGAGAAGGCAGGTAATTTTTATTTTTTAAATTAAATTTTTAAACAACAAAATTAACAACGTGGAGTTTGAATAATTTTTTCGAGCCCACTTTTGCCATTTACAGATAAACTTCATGAATTGAAAAAAAAAAGTTTCTTATAATGATATCTTCTATCCGTAAAAAATATAAAATAAAGACAAGAAAATGCTTGAAATACCGAATAATTGTGTGAATAATATAGTAGATTACACACCGAGGGCAGGAAAGTAAGAAAGGTCTCAGATGTCATTTGATTGCTGACCGAGGTGAAGCCGAGGTCAACAAACATGTGATCTGAGGCTTTCTTATTTACTGCCCGAGGTTAGTTTACTATTTTTCTCCTCGATGGAGGTGGAAAGCGGCAACTTCGTTTAGCGCAGCGGGAAGAAAATTTACGCTTTTCGTCCGGAGGGGAGAAAACAACATTTTCTATGTTAGAGATTTTAAAATGAAAGGATTACGGATATTTAAAAAAAAATATAAGGTCGTTTTCGACCAGCGTCCGCGGCATGGTACATCGATAAACGTTTTGTCGCGCCTGCTAACTCGTTCGTTCACGCGCAAAAAGAAAGGGAGCTAGGGCGCGATAGCGCTATATCGCGCGATCATGCCGCGGGCGCAGGAGTGCGATTTTTGAATCTCATTCGGTGAGCTCAGCAGTTGAAAATGTCAAAATTACTATGGAGATTTGCATCTTCCAACTGCTGATGCGACTATCAAAAATCATACTTCAGCAGTGCTATTTTTGAAAGTCAAATCAGCAGTAGGAAGATGCATATCTCCATAGTAATCTCCATAGTAATTTTGACATTTTCAACTGCTGAGCTCAGCGAATGAGATTCAAAAATCGCACTCCAGGGCCCTATTCAATAAACGCGACAATTACAGGTGAAAGGCGACAGGCGAAAATTCGACAATTATTTACAGTTCAATAAAAATGTACATTGACAAAATTGTCAAGAGCATTGAGTTCTGCTTACGTAGGTCGTGGGTTCGATTCCCACGGGGGACACCTAGTGACATGTCACTTTGTGCATTTTTCCCCAGTTTGTTAGGATATTACAGGCTGAATCACATGATTCCATGCTTCGGATGGCACGTTAGGCCGTTGATCCCGGCTACTATCTTTGGTTAGGTACATAAAAACCACGTCAGAGGCCCGTAAGGCGGTCTGAAAAAAACTCTGATACCAGGGCTTGCTGCCCACACGATAAGAAGAAGTGTTTAATAAAACAAATACTTATGTCAAGTTTTTCAGGACAAATTGTCATTATGTCTATTATATTTTTATTAAATGGCGTTTCCTTGTTAGATTTCGCCAGTGTCAAGTGTTGAAGATATATTTATTAGATATTGTACGATAATAGGATATGGCGATCTCAAAACCCCGTTTTTAAACAAAAACACACACTTGAAACCACCATAAAACGGCGGAGCCACTTGGGCAATCAAATCGCAAGCCGACGACACGTCTACTTGTTACCTCCTTAGCCACGCGACTCCTCTGTCACATGTCACCTGTCAGGAGAAAAATTATTAAACAGAAATATGTCAAATTGTCGCTACAATCCGACAAATTTCTTTTCTCAAACATGCTTGGAAATTTGAGCATTATGTTGACAACCTTCTTTGAAATAAATCGAAATTGCTGTACTATGCGAGCAGTGGCCGGCAATAGTTGTATGAAAATCTATATCTGTCGTAGTTTAGCGGCCAAATAAATTACATAGTAAACTTATATTATGTCGTGTAATTTAAAAATGGAACGATCTTTTACTCCGAAACATGGCAACCAAGGAGGTAACTTATCAAAGGTTTGGTTTAAATTTTGAACTGGCTTGCAAATAAAAAGCTTTATAATGAAAAAAAACGAATGGACACTTTAACCACAGATAAGTTATAAGTTACTAGCTTTATCGCAGGAAAAATTATTGTTGTTCGTCATTGATTTTGAAAAGTTGATTAATTTTCATTTCCGCGCATTCATAATTCATAATTCATAATATTTATTGCATAATCATAATAATAACATAATAGCATTGTTTGAGAAAAGCACTATACAAGCCTTGGCCACAACTTGGCATTGATGGACTTACGTATGTGTGCCTTGGCTTCGCCTCGGCCCACATTTACACGTTCGTCCATCGATGCGTCTTTTGCTGGCCACTGCAGTAATGTACTATAATTTTCCACCATGACATTTTGACGAAATTATCAGATTTTCCACCTGTAATTGTCACGCTTATTGTCACGTTTATTAAACCGGACCCTGTAAACTCCTCGGTAAATTTGAAAAGTACATAAAATAACTGGCCGATAAGAAAAACAAAATTATAATGTCAGAATTTGACATTTTATGTTGCCGTTTCTGTTTCCAGCATCGAAGTAGAAAAAGAAGGAAGGTGTCTTTTTTAGATTAGCAAAGTTTTTTCTACATGAGTTCGAATGATTTTCTTGTGACCACTTTTGCATTTAGAGATTACCGTTCAAATTCATTTAAAAATGTATTTGTATTGATAAACTAGCTAGCTTTTACGGTTCGCTTTCATTGCAACAAACTATCTTTTATAAAAAATACTTATTTTATAGCTATCTCCCATAATCTGTATTTTCTTCTGTCTAGCCCCACACCAAGAAATGGTGGTTGGGCAAAAAATCTCGAGAGAAATATATCTCAAGACAATAATTATATTACTACTATTGTATTGTATGGTATAGTCAAAGTGAATTTACGCTATGGTATGGTGCTAAGGGACCCTCCGTACGTGAGTCCGACTCACATTTGGCCGGTTTTCTTTAAATATAGTAGTTTACTTAACAAAATTTTAAAAATATTGCTTTTATGACTAGTGGAGAAAAATTAGCCGTGGAATTTAAATATTCCCATTGTTTTGGCAGACGTGCCTAAACCACTGAACCGATTTTGATGGTTGAGATGTCATTCGACTGCAATTTAAGTCTGTGATTGAGTCATAATTGCAAACATGACGTGGATGTACATTGAAGATATTTATAAAAATGTTAATTGGCGGTGTTTGGAATAGGTACCTACGTAATGGAATACATTGAGACCATTTTTAGAATTTTTGTCTGTTTGTTTGTGCACACGTTATTTTAAAACTACTGAACAGATTTGGATTTCACGAAAGCATAGGGCTTAGTTTGGATTGGCATCAAACTAGTACCTACCTAAGTAATAAAATCTTTTCTGTTCAATTATTCATTGAAATTGGTAGGAAGCAAATTTTTAGTTGTTTTGATATTATTATTTTGCAGTGATTTAATTTCAGAAGTAAATAAAAATTGCATGATTTTCTTATCAAGAATTTTATACTACGTAGGTAATTTAATCTTCTTGCTTAGAATTTATTTAAAACTGTGCGCGACTGTATTGGTAACTGTATATTGAAAAGCCGACCAAAGAGAATGGTCATAGATTTGGTATACGCTACTTAGACGACACTGACATAATTGAAGTCATTTCAATTTGATTGAACAATATGACAAAAATTATCCTAGAATTCGTTAAATTTTTTTGGAATACAACATAATTTTAGCTTTAGAAAAATACAAATAATGAATTATTCCATTCAATTACCTTTGTGTTTCAGTCATCCACAGACGGATCGAGAAAAAAATTGTCGCAAATTATTTTTAAAACATTTGACGCGGACGTGCTCCAGTAACGGCATTTCGCCGTACAATGAAAAAAATCAGAAACAAGGATAATTTTGCAGTTGTCACAGGATGTCAAAAGCTTGAATTTGTTCGCCATTTTGTATGGTAATCACAATATTTGATTTTAAATAATATGTTTAAAAAAAAAAAGTGTTTCAGACTGGTATTTCAAAAAATCGATTCATTATGTTTTTTAAATTTATATAAACTTTCTTTCTACGTAAACTGTAAATTCAACCGTGTAACGTAACCCTTCTAAAAATGTTCCTAAAGTAACCCCATTTTTAGCAATATTTCGACGAACAGTGTCCGGATTTTATGCGATTACTAAAATAAATTATATGAAACATACAAAAAAACGATTCATTACATTTTTAAGTAAAGGCAGTTCTTTCATAATAAATATAAAACACTGGATATGCAATAGCATATCACTGAAAACAATGTTCCTAAAAGTAGGGGTTTTAGAAAATATACCCTTAAATATTACTAACTAGGTTGTTTTGTTACGCCTTGTAAACTAAGGGCCTCCCAGCTGTCATTAACCGATGCGGTTGAAAATTATGCTACAACATAACAAATCTGTTTAGGACTGCAGTTATAGCAGGACAAAATTTTGCATATTGAAGTTAAATTATTCAAAGATAGATTAGAATTATCTCAGTAGTCAATAAAATTAATCAGGCCACTGTTAATGCTGACACTGTTGTCTACACGAGTTACTGCGACGTCCAGAAAAAAAAACAAAATAAAAGTGAGATATAATAAAAAAACTGTTATGAAAGTCACTTTTACACTTTTCCGTGAGTTTAATTCCAGTAACAATAGTACCACAGAGTACGTACTCAACAGTCCTACAGTATGATAATAACAAAGCTATAAATTAGGAACATTACCGTGTGATAACGCCGTCACTTGACGTCTCAGATCCTCATCTGCATAGACCTAATCCTCGCCAAGAGAGTGGAGTCGAGGGTCACATTAGTGATGCAGTTTGTAATTTAATGTCTCCTACATCATTTTCATGGATTTGATCCAACTCTCTGGTGTGAGAACAATGAAATGACGGATGCAGATGAGTACACGAAATGAACAAAATAAATAATAAATACACACACAAACACCTTCTCCCCCCATAACACACACACACATATCGGCTAACTAAATGAATGGAAGGAGATGACGTATTACGCCTATTCCATGTATGCTGAGACTTTTTTAATGGGATGATCAGACCGTCTAACTGAATAACTTTATTTATGGCACCAACATCCAAATCGCGATAAAAAAATCTGCTGTTCCATACAAAACTGCAAATCTACTCAAGCCAAATGTATCGGACATTGATGTTTTTTTCGCGATTTCAATGTTGGTCCCATCAGCTTTATGGTCTGATCATCCTCTTAAAAAGTGTCAGCATATTAAGTTGGACCCTGTATATCACATTGTGATAAGGGCAGAAAGGTAATACATTTAATTCCCAACGTTAAAACTCTTATAAGTACTTACTAACAGCTACCAGGATCAAATTCCGAAAAGTACAAAATTTAATGTCTTGTCTTTCAATCAATTTCTTTATTCTTCAATTCAGGAAGTACAAAAATAAGGATTACAGCTTATTATGTGTCTTTATGTTGTACCATTTGGCTTGCGGATATTAAAGGAAAACATGGTCATCGTTATCTATTGCGTATTTAGTAATTGTGATTTACTTCACTAAAGTTCTACTTATCTCGCAGACTGTACTCTACATTTCAGTACAAACAAGATGAATTGATCCATAATTAATGATCGTAGATAAACCTACGCAAGACGGTGACTATGGAAACTATATCTGTTTAACAGGCGTATAAATATTAAATTGGTTTGAACTTTCTAGAAATATGAGAGTACATGAGCATGATAATACATATAATATTTAATTCAGAGCATAACTGATTGCCTGAAGATAATCGGGAGGGTTCGGAAAGCAGCGTAGTATCTTCTCGTCCCAAATACCGCAGTAGTGTCTCAAGACGAAAGTATTGTACTGCCAGTGATGACACACGGAACTGAGACGTGGTCGCTCATTCAAGGCCTCATAAAAAGGCTGAAAGTCACTCAAAGGACAGTACAGAGGCCTATGCTTGGAGATTTCCTGCGCGATCGAATCAGAAATGAAGAGATTAGCAGAAGAACCAGAGTAGCCAACATCGCTCAAAGCATTGTTAAATGGCAATGGGCTGGGCAAATTGCTCGCAGAACCGATGGCCGATGGTGCCGAAGAGTTCTCGAAAGGCTACCGCTTACCGGAAGGCGCAGCGTGGGTTTGTCACATGGTTACAGTACCTTAACGCCCTCGCACTGGAAGCAGTGTGGGTGGCTTACCCAGGATGCGCCTTCCGGTGGACCGGCGACTTGTTTAAGGCAGCGGGACACCGTTGGATGGGGGCAGCGCAGGACCGGTCGTTTTGGTCGATCTGCCTATGTCCAGCAGTGGACGTCTATAGGCGGATATGATTAAATACGCTGAACGTCAAGTCCCTTAAAGATGCAAAAGATTTAAGATTTTAGGACTTAACGGTAAAAGGCTGCGGCTAAGTGCAATGAGTCTCATAGTCTAAGCTGCCTTTTATCGTATCGGAAAAAAAGCTCCCTGATTGACAGATTGTGTGTTCAAATCCCGTCTGAGACAAAAATAAACATACATTTATTTGAAATAAGAGTAACTAATTAGAACTCAATTTAACGTAGCTGCGTAGGGGTAAAACAACTGACTAACAAAACAATATTTACACGCATAATAAGATACTAGAAACTTTGAAACAATAACCAAAAGGCAGATGTTTTGCAAATTGTCTAACTAATTAGCATTAAAGTCACGGTTACCAAATATTATTTTTCGTGCCTCTGAATTTGTGGTAATTACTTTGGAGCAGTTTGTAGGAATCAAGTAGACCAAAAGTGAAAATAAGTGGTAGAAAAAAATATTTATTATTATTTATTTTATTTTTCAATTTTGGACACAAACAGTCTTATCAAAATATTATCAAAATATACTTATAGTTTTCTCTCTCGCACTTTAAGAAGCGTAATTATGCTATTGCACAGTATAACAATGAGTATTTAGTTCATACAGTACGGTTTATGGATCCTCCGTGCTACCAGATTCGACCTCACCCTCTCTCGGATGCCCATGAGGTAGTCAACAGTAAACAGTGGTGTAGTTCTCTTTCACTCTCACTCGGTTTAGTACGGTATAGAAGTGTCCAGAAGTGCGATTTTTGAAAATCATACGAGCGGTTCGGCAGTAGAAAATGTCAAAATTACTATGGAGATTATGCATCTTTCTACTGCCGAACCGCTGCTCGTATGATTTAAGGGGATAGGTATTACCATTGGCGCGCTACATACGATCGAAGTTTGGTTAGATTTTTAATACTAACTAATTAAAGTCAATTAATCGCACTTCAGGGTGTGCTATTACTATAATAGGAATTACTTACTGACACGAGGGACGAAAGCTGAACAACACTTAACCTAGGAAGCGTGTTTATCCAATATATTTTACGAGTAATAACTCGAAAGGAAACAAATTTCATTACGAAGAGAAGCGGGGCGGGTCCAATATGAAAAAAGTTTTACTTCTCCCCCACGATCAAACCACAAAGTTTTGCTTTGGAAGTAAGTATTGGACAGTTTAAATTAGTTGCGATTTTTAAAGGAACACGAGGTTTTATACAGCACGATCATTTCTTAGACATAATATGTCATAGACCTGATGGAGGAAGGTGTGTGGAATGTGGAGGCTTGGTGTTAGCGCCTTCGCACACGATGATGCACTGACGGAGCAGCAAACGTCAGTCCGTCATTTGTGAAGCAAGGAGTTGTATGAAACCGCACGTAACAGCACACACGGTGACGCATTGACGCACCGGGTGTGGTTCTATGGACTGAAATCTGCTGCTCCGTCAGTGCGTCATCGTGTGTGAACGCACTTATTCTGGTAGATGTTCAGTAGTTAAATCCAATGGTTATGATGTCAAAGAAGTCAATTTCTTTTGGGCCCACAAACGGTAACTTTTATTGATTACACTCTAAAAACATAATTAATTTTACATTTTTTGGTGAGCTATTTCCCATAACTGGAGAAATTGACTCCTTTCAGAAAGAACAATATTCACGTGCACTTCTATTATCGTAGAGAGAGAGCAAACATTTTTGTGTTAAGGCAGGTTTATGCGATGAGAATTTTGCGGTGCGAATTCTGCGGCAACTAAAAAAAGCAGCGCATAAACACTTTTCGCACGACTTTTTCACGGCATGTGAACGTTAGCATGGAATAGAGCACGCTTCTATTTTTCGGTGCAAGTGACCTCCGCCCGATCCTCGCCAGTTCGCCACCACCGCGCCAATTTTTCGACTCGTGTAAACACGTCGTGCTAATCGCTGGCACGGTTTTCTCAAGAAAATCCATTCGCATGCGAAAAGATTGGGGCTAAAAATTAGCACCGTGTAAACGACCGCGTGCCGTGCTTTCTGTCCAGTAGGATCCACATCTCGATCCACCAGTGGATTGAATAGCACGCTGAAGTTCACTGTTTTTCTGGCGCCGCTGAATTCGCACTGCAAAATTGTCATCGTCTAAATCTGCCTTTATATTAATATTGTAGGCAGTGTTGCCAACACTAGATGGTCGATGTTCCGACCTATACTTAAGACCATAACCTTTCTGTGTGTCATAACCTTAAAATAATTTTAATAAATAACTATATTTTGTATTAAAACAATATTTCGGTACTATTACCCCATTGCTGGTATATTTACCGTCCGTTGTTGGCCAAACTGATATTGATTTGTCATTTATTATTCATCCTCATATTACTTATCGGTTATCGTTCGTTATTTGTAGTGTGTCATACAACACAAAAATAATTTTTTGTTTGGGCACACCACACCACACGTCATTTCAATCAATTATTAAAACTGTTTCGGTGTACCTATGGGAATCAAATAATATAAAACCATCTGCTTTGACACGCTGTTCAAGGAAGTTTTCTGATTGATGGTTTTCCGTAATTCAATCGGTAAAATTTTTATTCTACTAAACATAATTTGGAAGAAAATAAAATCAAAATTTTTCTATAGCGAAACACGTGTAGAGTAGAAACTATTTGGTGGGCAGGTTGTATTGCATCATAACGTAGGTAATACAACTTTGTCTACTAGGTATTTAGAAGCGGATGTCTTGGCACGGGCTGACTTAACCTCAGGGTTAAAAGACACAATATAAAAAAAATAATGAAAAAAAAGGACTCGGCACAATCGTGTTTTGCCACTTCAAGGTCAGACACGTTTGTTTGCGTGTAAGGGGTTGTGTACACACACGCATACGTGTGAGTACCGGTGTGGATGGGTCTCATTAAGTATGTAATAAATTATGGTGATCGATGGTATTGCTTGGGAGTTTAACATGTGTGTGTAATGGATGCCGCCATAGCGTTTATCCTATTAAATAGGTGCTTCCTTCCAATGGTCGTATTCTAAGAATTAGCACATCATATAGAGCTACTTACTTTGTGAATTGTTGATCAAAGCCATATAGCAATACATTATCATCATCATCATCACCCTATAAATACAGTGTCCCTCTGCATATGCTGACACTTTTTTAAGGTGCTGATCAGACCATCAAACTGAGCAAATTTCTTTGTAGGACCAACATCGAAATCGCGAAAAAAAAATCTGCTGTCCCACAGATTTGGCTCATGTAGGTTTGCAGTTTGATGCAAGTCGTTCAGTTTGATTGTCTGATTATCCCCTTGAAAAAGTGTCGGCATATTAGGAAGGTCCTTATCATATTATTATGTCCCACTGCAGGGCACAAGCTCCTTAAAACTGGTAAATTGAGAAAACATTTTTGTGACAAGTTTTCTTTTTCAAACATCATCATCTTGCAAGAAAACTCCTCATAAAATATTTACTAATACAATTCTTCACTTTAAATCTTTCAATAAATTGTTATTTGCTATGCCAGGCTGCAAAGTTGGTTTTTGGCGCGAGTACTTGTATTGAAACCTGAGCGCCGCGAAGGTTTCAAAGGTACGAGACGCAGAATAACTTTGCTGCCGAGCACAACACACAACTTTTCACCTCACAATGGCGAGGAAATTGCTGGCTGGATACAAGAAAATAAAATAAAAAAAAACATTTTGGTGCACTAAGGCGGTATAGAAAAATATTGCATGATATGAATTTTAAAAACTCTTTCCACGCTAGCGGATAAAATTCACTTTTGCACTCAGATTTCGAATGATAAACAGATTCTTTCCGAGCTTGTTAGGTGAAAATAATTTTTGCAACGAAACAATACCGACCGTGACCGTATGAATGAACGTGACTGTACATACAAAGTGTAAGCTATTACTGGATACTCCAACTGGACGTTTTTGGTTTTGCGGTTTGCCACATGCGTAGGATTGAACTAGCACCGTACCTGGTCAATAAAGTCCTAATTATATCTTTCTTATTTTGTTTATAACAGGGATAATGTAACTTACTTTTTTTGTTACTAACTACATCTAAAAATATAAATTTTTGATATTATACTAAATAGATTAATTAATATACAAAACGCCCACAGGCACATGATGCAAACAGCCATGGAAGCAACAAGGCTTTGATTGAAGAAACTAGTCGAAATAAACATTATTATAATACCCATGATCGAACCTATTACCTACCTGGTTTTTCCAGTCCAGCGTTGTACCATCTTCCACCCACATCATAATATTTAAGAGCTACTACTCCCTTATCGTTTGAATATTCGCAAATCCTGTCACTTTTCTGCAAGTGTCTACTATTCTTGATACAATACCAAACTTTATTCCAGCTGTAAATTCTCACGTGAGACAGGTCTAGGCCGCTGTCCATCGACTCGTTTCTATAGAAATTGTGACTAGTTTTGAATACAAATACGTCAATGAATATCAGCCGCGGCCTGTCTCGCACGATAGTGTACAGCTTTTACAATCTGGGTCGTAATAAATGTTCTTCTTGTCCTCAGGTATCAGCGATAGTAGACGACGTATACTCCGACCACTCACACGTCGCCGGCTCATTCACAATGCTGGCCAGCTCTCGTGCTCACGTCGGTGGTTCTCTTAACGCCAGAGCCTTACCTGGAGCCAGGGTACATACTAACTTCATCGGCTGTTTGAAAAAGGTGTGGTTTTTGACACGTTTTTATTTTAAGAAGTATTGTAGAAGAGTTGCCGCATCTTCTATAGTCTATTATTTCTCACAGCAGAATGAGTATGTGGATTCAAATGGGTTTCACTAGTACTAGCTACCTTCTTGAAACTGATGGAACGGAAAACAGCTACGATTAGAGGTGAAATCGGACGCAGAGACTCTCAAGAGGCTCTTGAGACCTTAAGAGTGGTCTTCAGAGGCTACTTAGGGTTTATCGAGGGTGGGTTATGGTGGGTAGCAGAATCTTCTCATATAGTAGGCATATTATAACTGCAATCGTCAATCAGCGTGCCAGTCGTAGTGATAATGCAAAGTCCTCTATTATAAAAATCATTTTTATTCTTCCTGGCTTTGTCGAATTTCAAATGAAATAATCAATAAAACAGTGTAGCTGGCTTCGAAAAGCCAGACGCCAACAGCATTGAAACACGTTAAAAATAGCTTACAAAGTGAATCGACTGGAATATTTATTGAGATAGACACATTGAATTTCTCCAGTAATTATTTAGCTCTTGCCAGCTGAGCTTTCGTAGTGAGTTATATTTTCAGGTTATAAAGTCAATGACTTTAAATTATATCTGTTAAATCTAAGGCATCTGTTAAACCTGTAGGTATGTGTGTTCACGATTTACTCAAAAACTGCTGTCAACGACCATCCTCCGAGATCCAGGGCGTTATTTTTCCCGGGTCCATTCAGACATGACAGGCCCAATCCCATTTCAATAGGTGGTTTTATCCATAACACCGGTTTGTGTTTTTTAAGCATATTTTGGTGCTCTAACATACTACGCTCCATTATTTTCTGTCAAACCTTGAGTTTGGATTTCTGTGATTCCATTGAAGACCGTGTTTGAGCACCGTAGGTTAAGATAGGCAGGATTATACATGTTAAAGAGTCTCATGGAGGTAACTTTCCTTACGTAAAACTTTTTTTTAACTGTCTCAATCCTCAGTTTGTTTAGTGAACCTATTTTATAAACCTATATTGACCTCCAGGTGGAATTCTCGGCGGATACTCTTCGACTGAACCTCATAGACCTGGCGAGGACCGGCAGCAAGCTGATCACCGTCACTGGAAGGCTGGAATACGCTTGTACTGCTACTGACTCCGCTGATCCTGTCACTTTCACCACACGAGACGCACATTTGGTAAGTTTAAGGATGAGAGAACGGATACTATACATGGAGTAAACTTAAATACATCACACTTAAGCGTACTTTAGACCATCAGACTTAACAACTTTCACTATGGAGCCAACTTCGAAATAGCGAAAAAATAGCTGTTTCATACCAAACTGCAGTACCGACTCGACTCAAATGTATCAGACAGCTGATTGTTTTTCGCGCTTTCATGTTTGCTCCATAGTGAACGTTGTTCGATTTGATGGTCCATCTCCAGCAGCACTAAGTTGTTTTGTTACACCATATATAGAGAAATAACTTCTACTTTTCTTTCAAAACGTGTTCTGTTTGACAGTTTTTTCCTGAACAGTACAATGAACCTTTCACACACTCCATTACCTGAAACCGTTCGAAACCATTGCGAAAACCAATTAAAACAATGGTCCATCTCGTGAAAAATCGTCCTAAAACCCAGCCCGTTAACACAGTCGTCGCTTGCGTTGAGAGCACTTTAAACAGCGGACTCTTGAATTTGGTCGAGTGTCCGAAGTGGGCACTGTACCCTGATTAGATTGGGAATAGAGGAATGGAGGTTATCGGATTTGAGTTAAGCGGTGTCGTGGAGCACTATCCAAGTACCGATTCTATTTGCTTTTTGTTGGACAATTGTTTGAGTGAGGCATTGTTAGGTAAAGCTTGTGTTTCGTTGAGTTTTGACCAACGATTGTAAAAATACTAGATGCACAGTCTCATCTCGAATTCTTAGCCTTTTTTCCTAAACTGTTCAGATGTTTATGACTACCCCGACAGCGTAGATATATATTTGATGTTCTAGGCGCTCCAATATTTTTGATTGGTTATGTGTAAAGAAATTACTGAAAATTAGAACTGCTTAGAAATATTTGACCACCTTGTTTGCTACGATATATCTGATGGTGACTGTATTACTATTACCTACAACGATAACCAACTTCAGCTTTATGGCACAACTGGTCAACATAGACTGATCCGTTATAAAAAACATCATAAATTCAGGCGACTGCGCGTATGAAGTTGCGGGTACAGCTAGTATTCAATATGTCATAATATATATCCAAGAGGTTTCATAGAATTAATGTAATTAAAAGCATACTAAAACATTTCTTAGAGGCGTCATGGATATGATGTTATTTTTGAAACTCCTACCATTAGGCGGTTTCGTAGAATTAATATAAGCAGAGATGAGGAACCTAAAGGAAAACAAACTTTGTTCGGAAACTTCGTAAGTCTACTAGGAAATTTGTTATTCGAATCCGAAACTATAGGGTGCTAATTTCCTCCAAGCCACAGAAGACTTAGGGCTTCATTTTATATAACCCTGCATCATAGGCCTTAGAGTTGACCTTGAAAAATAGTTAATATATCGACGGTATAGATATTTTCGATAGTATGTACTTCTTATACTGTGCCTATATGCCTAAGAATAACTTATTCAATCAATCAAATATACTTTATTTTACACAAAAATATAATTCTATTACGTATTTCGATGATTGATGACAGTAACTGTCATCAATCATCGAAATACGTAATAGAATATACATGATTATCAATTATTTATGTTGATGAAAATAACTTCTCCATGGTGATTATCAACAGTGGACATTAAAACACCCATAACAAAGTCCATTGTCGTTTCACAGCGGAAACAATTACCGAATTCACAAAAACAGCGAATTCGCCCGTTTAGCTATTTTCTCTGTTCATTAGAATATTCAGCCACTCACTCGACTGGTTTGCGAGGGTGACTAGAATTGAACCTATTAAATTAATTCTGTCGTTTGATCCGTGTAATGGCGTAGCAGTAGATTATGTGTGAATTTTGATACGTGATGGCGCTATCATCTATTCTATCAGTAGTGGGAATAATAGGATTTGATACTCTATACAGTCACCATTAATGGGTCAGTTTTGCTCCAATGATGGCAATTGTTATTTAAGGGAAAGACAGTACCTACTTTTGGTTAATATTTATTCCAAACGTGAGCAAGCACGACAAAAACATATAACATCCATGACTAAACTTCGATTCGAACCCAGGACCCACCATCAATGTTTTATACCAAAATATCAAATTACTAAGATATAATATTCTGTGGCAGTCTCTTCTGAAGCAGTGGGTAAAAAGAAAAGATTTTGCCTTATAATAATAATTATGAAAACAAATATATACATTTGATCACGCCTATGTCCTACTACTGGGATAGGAGACAACAGATCTCCGCATGCTACGATTCTGACATACATCTCTCGCCTCCTCAACATTCATAAGTCTCTTCATACAAGCTTGTCGGTTCCGGGTACATTTAATTTGGCCCTTCTTCAGTACGCATCTGATTTGGTCAGCGTACGTGCGCCGAGGGCGACCTCTTTCAACCATTCCATTCACACCTGCCTTGTAAATGTCATACGTCAACCTACTTTCGCTTTCCACATGGCCAAACTACCTCAACATGCCTTTTTCAATCCTTTTCACTACATCTTCTTTCAGACCACATCTTTCTCTAATCACACTATTCCGTAACCAGTCCTTCAAATTATGATAATATTGATGCATAATTATGTCAACGTTATTCTAGCAAGTAGTTGTGATCTTTGTAGCTTCAATTTGTATTCAAAAGTAGGTATAAAATATTCTTGAGAGCGTTATTAAAAATTATATCATAAATAATTTAACGATTCTGATACTTATTCTAACACAATTTAAATTTAGGTAAACTTTTAATAAATATTTCAACAAGGAGCTTTCTTTTCGTTTAACCTAGCTCTCAAAC
Organism: Agonopterix heracliana; assembly: GCA_963693445.1. NCBI lineage: Eukaryota > Metazoa > Arthropoda > Insecta > Lepidoptera > Depressariidae > Agonopterix > Agonopterix heracliana. Next base: position 17,264,789 of record OY856326.1, on the reverse strand, counting down.
CGGCAATTTAAAGTCCTTATCTTGAAATTAAAATCAGTTCTTTCCATTTACTACCTATCTCCCCGTCAGAGGCTCACTGCGCATTATTAAGGGCTAGACAAAAATACCCTAAACAGTCTTTCTTTTATTTCTAATCCGTGTTCATTAAATAATCCAAGATTATTGTAAGTAATTTGTTTAGTTTAATGAACTACCTTTTGTAGTGCTCGGCTCGATTATTCAGTTTCGTTCTCGGTAAAAAGTGTCATGTACTCGTATGTCATCAAGCCGCCATAGCCTTATAACATGGAGACTTTTGATAGTTTGTAGTTTTTCTAACTCATGTACGTAATACCGCCTGCTCTCAAACGGTGAAGGAAAACATAGTGAGGAAACCTGCATACGCTGAAGAGTAAATTCTGATTCGTATGTGTAGCTCATTAATCTGCCTTGGGCACGCGTGGTGGACTAACGTCCATTCCTGGTGGAGAGGGAAAGGCCTGTGATCGGCGTCCCACACGTATATACAGGCTGATGATGATGATGATAGAAAATCTATATGCCTCAGTTTTGAGAAGTAGGTATATTTACAACATTTGGGCACTACTTGTGTAATGTGGATTTTCTGAATACGGTATATTTTGAATATCCCTGACTAACCCCTCGGGAAATGTAGTTGTGAGCATAGTATGGTTGAATATGAATATAAATGGCGCCAATTAACTGACCGCCACTGCTATCAATAACTACTAGTTTTAGTAATCCTTTTTATTTCGGCTTATCTTTAGAAAATGTTTGCACTCGCCACTGGAGCGGGTTATTTCAGAGCTTTCGTGAAATACTTTTATTAGGAGTTGAATTGTTTTATTGCCTTCGCGATTACCGCAGAGGCATGTACCTAGGTGTAATTTGAAATAATAGTTGTGTTTTCGTACTGAATTCGTTGTTGGTAGTTACTGTAATTTTGAATTCAATTAGTTTGAATACGTTTTTGTGCAATTTAGAAATGGCAATGGGTTGGCAATGTTTATTAAGTGCACCCGGGTATGGCAAAAATTGTGACGTCATGCATCGCGGGAGACTATTGTCAACGTCCTCACGGACTACCTGAATGATGTTCGATGCCAAAAGCATGCCTATGCTCAGCAGCAGAAGATAGAAACAAAATTTGATTTGAGTCTTATTATCATCAAGTTGAATAACATTTGTGGAGTTTAGCGTCATGTAGCGTTTAGCGTCTCTTTTGACCGTAAATAGAACCAAGTTGGCCTAAGCGATAGGAACACGTGGCTTAACCAACTATTTCAATCATCATCATCTCAGCCGATTAACTTCCAATACTGAACATTAGGCGTCCCCTAAGGATCGCCACAACGAGAAATGTCAAAAACATCCTCGACTCGAGTGAGGAAGCCTCAAGAAAACAACTAAGAATACGGGAGTAAAGTTTTCGAAAAAAGTGCGCGAAATCGACCTTAGATAAGACCTTATTTAAAGATCTTCGCTGGTGGAAGTTTCACATCTGCCGGGCGTTCCGTGACGGACAACTTTTTCTTTTGTGCTCTTAAATTCAATACGAAGTTTCATTAGATACGTCTTTAATCGAAAAACAAGAGCCAGCAAACAAGCTACATCGAGTAATATAGTTCTACGAAATCTCGCATCAATAAAAAAAATACAAAGCAAAAAGGCTTTATAACGGTCGTAGAAATAAAAGAACATAAAAACGAAAGGGCAACAGCGGAATTGTTCGAGTAAACTAATTTTTATCGTTGTTCTGAAATTGAGTACTGCGGCCCTCTGAAGGTCGGCGCAAATTATCCACGCTATAGCTAGGTCAAGCCCAATCATAGACTTAATACTGTACAGTACACTGAATAAAACGTTATGTTAAATACAGGGTGTAAAATTAAATGCGTTGCATACTTTAGGGGGTGCTTCAGATCATCAATCTGAACAGCTTTTACTATTCAGAAAAACACAGCTATTCAATAGACAATGTCAATGGCTGCTCGACCCAAAAGTATTGGAACAGCCAAGAAATTTGGAATGGAAGACAGACTGCCTAACAAGCGGTTAAACATGATAATACTCCTTGGTGGTCAGATTGATCGTTCTTGTCCGTCGCGTCGTTGTTTTTTGTCCTTTTCTAATCCAACGTCAAAAATTGTAGCTCCTCTCCTGTCATTTTCGTAACTACGTCATTGGATAGAAAGGGACACACCTAAAATTGAAAATTTCGACGACGCCATTGCCAATTTTCTTGTTTCAATGCTTGTAACTTAGATTATCAAGATAGACAGTCAAAGCTACGAAAGCGTTGAAAAAAATAGTAACCAGTACTGGTGCCAAAACCCTATACATATACACGCACACATACATATTTTGTATGACGCCTCACGCACACCAACCTAAGAAAGTTAGCCCCTTTTGTTTTATACGGAACAAGTGTGAGGCTCATTCTAGACAGTCATATACTTTTTCTAAGGCTTGTAAGGAGGATTAGCATCCATTATGATTCTAAATTCATGGGAACAGCTAATTTTTTCTTCACCATTTCAATGTTGATCCCATAGTGAAAGTTGTACATTCGCATAGTTGCAAAATTCAAAGTGAAAAAAGTTATACTGCAGGATCCCATTGCATGTTGCATTGGGCTCTTGACACGGAGGTCGTGGGTTCGATTCCCACGGGGGACACTTAGTGATATATCACTTTATGCGTTTTTCCCCAGTTAGTTAGGACATTGCAGGCTGAATCACCTGATTGTCTGAGAAGAAATATGATTCATTGCTTCAGATGGCACGTTAATCCGTTATTTCGGACTACTATCTCTGGTGGTGGCAGTTATTATATAAAACCATGTCACAGGCCTTAAGGGGGTCTGAAAAATACTGACACCAAGGCTTGCTGCCCACACGATAAGAAGATTGCATGTAAAACGCCTCTTCACACGAATACCGATGAGAGGGAAACTCGACTATTATTGCCTTCATTTGTTAATCACATAGTGTACTACTATGGTTACCTATACAACAGGTATAGTATTGATTCAAGGCTCTGCGGTTCCATTCAGCTGAACCTAACACTAATTGCCTCTGGATCTGATTACGTTATGAATATAATATCACTTCCATCTGATGGTAATGACTGGTTTGTTACGAGATTTGATTCATTGAATTGTGAAAACAATTTATAACGATCAGTTAATAAACTCTCACTGTTTATACAGGGTGAAATTGATATCATTAGCATCCTTTTAAACTAAGAGTCTACCCATCAAACTGAACAACTTTAACTATAGGAGCAAACCAATCGGAGCAAAAAACCAATCTGCTATCCCATACATTTGAGTCGTGTAGGCAGCGGCGGCGGGTGCAGTTTAGTATGGGACAGCAGATTTTTTTTTTCTCCGATTGGTTTGCTCCCAAAGTAAAAGTTGTTCAGTTTGATGGGTAGACTCTTTGTTGAAGATTGTTTTCCATTAATTGTACCTACAGGTTATCAAACATATCAAATGTTAGTTGTCTTTTCTAGAAACAATGTTTAGGTTTTAACGATCATTTGTGCTTTGTATATTTTACTCTAAAAAATTAGTATTAACCTTTTCTCTCCCGACACACAGATCCTACCAAAATGGGAAGCGGTGAAGACTGGAACGATATCGTTCAAGTTTCGAACGAACGAGCCCAACGGCCTGATCCTGTTCAATATGGGCGCCAAGCCACCAAGGGTAGGTTGCACGGTAAGGGGTGAAGCTTTTGGGGTTGAACCAACATCAACTGAACCATCCTCATTGTCATGATCATCATCATTATCCTCATCTGATGGTCATTCATCGTCATTAATCGTCATTAACCAAGAGTTGCTTTAGAGTTAGGGAATTGCAAATATTTGGGATCCAGAATTAATGATAATTTTGGTATGATATTAAATTTTTTGCTAAAACTATTGCGACGATTATAAAATCAATATTTATAATGATTTTTTAAATAATGTTCTCACTGCGTGTCACACTGGACAGAATTTCGGTACCTACTACTAGTGAAACGTGGATGTCTGATAGATGACTCCAGAAAAATAATTAGTCGTGCGTAAGCATAATACTTTGCTACGTTATGCTGAAAAATTAAATAGATTAATAAGATAGGTTTGGGAGTCACGTTGCAGGGTTTGCTCCGAACACTTGTCTTTCGCGTGGTGTTCGCGCGGTTCGCGTTTCAGCCTGCCACGAGGCTCCGCAATCCTTCTCAGTTGTGTTCTTACTCAAAAACAATCCTCGAGATTGGATAGATACTCCCTCAAACCACTTGACACTGGCGGAAATGCGGTGCTAACGCACAAGCAAGAAGTCCATTAATTAAATTAAGATAGGTTTGACCTTATATTTTATTGTCAAATCAAATTAAATATTGACAAAAATCTGTGAAAGATGGGACTTGGAGCTTACCACAGATATCGATTCGACTTGAGAAATTCGATCCCAAATTGAATGAAATTAAAAACCCAAATTGCAATTCCCTACGTTATAAATCTCAATGGATAAGAAGTACTTCAAATTAATTTGATTTGAACCCGAATTAGAACAGTGACTGAATACTTCAGCTTTATTAACGTGCCTCAGCTGATATTACAAATCCAGTTTTAATAGAATCTTAATTAAATTTGTGAAGAAAATTTAATTTCATCCAATAAGTTAGTGACAATTTCTTTATTAATCTTATGAATAGATCGCGAAGGAGAAAATTATTTTTATTTCTTTTTAAAACTGTTACGACGGAATAAGTTTTATGTCACTGTTGAAGGATGGACATACGTGTTAATTAACCAGAAAGCTGAAACTATTTTGTTTAGTAATGCGGTATCAATATTATACAGGGCGTAACAAAACACCCTAGTAATATTTAAATGAGTGGTTTATACTATCAAACTGAACAACATTAACTAAGGAGACAATGTAGAAAATAAGTTTTTAAAATCTGCTGTCCCATGGATTTGAGTAAAGAATACAGCAGTTTTTTTTCATATAATGGCTTCGTAGTGAAATTTTTTCAGTCTGATGGTCTTACATTCAAGTGCAGAAACGCTCATTAAAGTTAATCATCCAATAAATATCTTGCTATATTTTACTACGTCAACAAGACAAAAAGTGTCAGCAATAGATTTAATGGAGAATTAACTTTAATTAGCGTTTCTGCAACTGAGTGTAATGTAAACCACCCCTTTAATAAATTTTACTTGAGTGTTTTTACACCCTGCATGTTATGAAAACTGGTCGAAAGATTAAGTAGGTATTGTGCAGAAAAAAATCCTTCAAAATTTGAAAATAAACTTCTACACTTCTTCTCTTCTTCTTCGATTCTTTCGAATCATTTATCGTTCTAATAATAAGGGTTTTGCTAATAATGAAAATAAACAATTTGACACATATCCATTGAGATCAGTCCTTTTCACACTATGCGTTCTCACCGCGGCTCGACAAATTATGGAAATGTATGGATATATTCTAAACGCGCGTAACCACAACCGCGTACCCGTGAAATATTAGAATGTTACCGACTACGTAAGAATATTAAATTACACTAACGTATAGAATAGAAACTAGCGCTGGTTCAAAATGGTTAGGCGACGTGGTCCGACCGATCGGAACATGATAACTACAGGGTATTAGGGTTAACAGTCACATTACTTCAAGGGGTGATTGTACCCATGATATTGAACAAGTTTCCCTAAGAAACCTATAGGAAATTCGAAAATGTTGTTGTTGACTATGGAGGTGCTACTTGGGAATGCTCCTCCATTGAAAAGGGAAGATCTTTCACCAGGCTTAGTGTGAAGCCTGGGGACCGGCCGTGGCCCAACAGTTCTTAGTTGGACCTTGTATATATATCGAATCTCTGTGATTATTTCTCTTGCGCGATTTATGTCTCGCATTCGATTGTGAACCTTATTTGTAGTAGGTTACGAGTTACGTATTTACGGTGAACGTTGTCTTTGTATGGAGCATATTTCTGAGAGCGACGGTATCGCCATCTGTTAGCTTCTTTGCTATAACTTGTGGGTGTTGACATCTATGGCAAGTCCCCACAGACTTTTCATACAAACGTTCGATGAGCTATTTAAAAAATGGAAAATCTAATTTTTTTTTGCGAATTTCCTCTATGTTTCATAGGGAAAGGTGTTCATTATCATGGATACAATCACCCCTTAACGTAATGCAACTTTTTATAGGGAATACATACAGCACAGAAAATCTGAAACCGTAATTTTTGTGTTCGTTAATATTAAATAATAATGTTGTTCTTTTGTTGTTTAAAACGTACCTTCTCCTCTTCCTGTCACCCCTACGTGGGGTATAGGCTCGGATAGTAGCTCTCCACCGGTTACGATCTTCGGCAGCTCTGTAGATATCCTCCCAAGTCATGTTAAAGCTTTTGGCATCTACTTTCACAGAGCGCCGCCATGTTATTTTAGGGTGGCATCTCTTTCGTTTGCCTGGTGGGTGTCATTCTAATGTTTTAGATGGGTGATCATGAGGCCTAGTAAATACATTATGCCCGTAGAAAGAGAAGGCACTAGAAGGAATCACGTGTCTTGTCATATCACGCAGTGAGAGATGCACATAGCAAATTCGCTCTAGTTAAAAAAGGAGACCGCTACTTATTGCTGTCCTTATCGACGTATCCACTTTTTTGTACTTCGGCCATCTGACTCCAAAATGTCACTTCATATAAATTGTATGTGACAAACCACCTGACTCCGAGATGTCACTTCATATAATTCGCTATCTCATACCCGGTTACACTGATATTCGGTCTACTAGCGTAAGCGAAAAAATTTTCGTCTATGATTATGCCACTTTCGAGCAAGTATCAATTTCTCTGTACGTTGCTCCATTGGCGCGGTCGAGGCGCAAGCACTCAGGCCTTGACTTTTTCAGTGTGCGATGGCAAATTGTATCCTAAGGAAATCATTGAGGAGGCGCGACTTATTCGTAGTATAAACTTCTCTGCTCTCTCAGTTTGGCAGCGCTTGTTTGCGGTTCTATACGGTAGTTTTACACTCTTTGATTCTTAGATTCTTTATTGTACACAAAACAACATAATTATGAAAAATTACAATAAATCATGATGCCTACAAAGGTAAATGCCCGGTGAATACGCATGTGTGAAACAATCGCAGCATGTTTGTCGGTAGGTGGGGGAACCTGACAGTAATTTTTGAACAGAACACAGACCTAGGGGAATTTGTGTATGGTACCTTATAAAGTTTCACCCACTTTCAAAATGTTGGAGTGTGTTATGTTTCGATGTAACTTTGGTGTGCACCGTAGCCGATGGATGGGTGCCTTGAATTGGGGTGAATAGAATCTTTTTATAACTTATATAATGCAATTTTTACTGTACAGTATTTTTGTTTACTACATTTTGAATAGGGTGATGTCAAAATGAAAGTAAAATCTAGCTATTAAGTAACTGGCCGATCATCGATTGATAATTGGCGATTTATACCTGGTGATTTAATAACACTTTCCTAATTTTCAGGGGTTAATTTTTAGAGCATCAAAAGAAAACTTGATATCGCAAAGGAAAATCGTCAGTTTTTTTTTATTTGAATCGCCACCCCTGAAAATTTATAAATTGATCAAAAATCACACTATACTTGTGTGATTGTGTTGTGTTTTCCTGATCATCATCTCCACAATCCTAAATTGCCAACCAAACAATCAATCACCAAGCACTGGCAAAAATAGATATGTATTTGGTATCGACCTGTCATCGGTATGTAACTCAATATCGCCTCAATTTGATATCGATCGATCATCGGCATGTAACTCAATATCGCCTCTATAAACGTTTTGTTCAGGTCCGATGACATTCATTCAACTCATGTGGTTTTATGGAACTGCATTACGCCGAAAGTATATGCGACTAGTTTGTTAACGTATCGAATGATTCAAAACAATTAGTTGATAGAATGTCATTAATTTAAATTAGATTAGCAACATAGTTTCATAGATTTTATCTGTACACTGAAATTATAATGTTCGTGTAACAATGTAACTGCAATCGGACAGATAGGATCCAAAATATTAATGCTTTACGGCCGCGTAATTGTCATAACAAAATCGCATTTGATACGCTGAAGAACTGGTTCTTGTGTACCTCCAACTTTTAGCAGGCACACTTATAAAGTAGGATCATCACTAATAAAGCCTGATATAATAAAGGTGTTACGCAGAGCATTGACTATAACTGGTAGCCACACTGTCTGGGCATTTGAAGTGTTGTTGCCTGAAGAGATTAATCATCTCATCGAAACCCTGGCTTAGTGCTATTCTAAGCTGGCCAATCCACCATGCAACAATCGGCATCGGTCTACGATCGGCAAGTTACTCAAAATGTCTACAGTTCCATTAGTTCCATTTGTGTATCTTTAAACCCCTTTAAGTGTTTCTATAGCCCCCTTTTCTAAGATTCTATTCACGCCATTTCACGAGTACCTTTTAGGACCCCCAGCACTTGACACTTTAGGAACTATAGTTACTAATAACTGCTGTTTTGAAGGGATAAGTGTTTTGTAAGCTTAATATTTATAGAAAGGGCTTTATTAATACCTACACAAATTCGCACCATTGTGCCTTAGCTCAACACTCACTTTTTATATTTACCATTTTTTATTTATCTGTTTAGATGACTTTTATTATTATAAGTACTAGAATTTTATTAGAAATTAGTTTTTATTTTAATACACTCTTATTTGTAAGATAAAACGTTTAAGATAAACCTTGCTACAACTGCTTTAAGTCGATAACATACATTTAGATTTTGATCAGACTTGTATTAGATTTTGATGGATCTGTAAGGGGCAAGCCACACGGTAAGTCTGGGCTGCAGCGCAACGCAGCGCAGGTGCCGAAAAATCCGTTGTATGCATAGAGTTACTTTACCTTAGAGAAGTAGTGGAACTGACATGAGTTGTGGAATGAAACCGTTTTTGTGAACTTATCGGCAGGGTAAAAATTTGAGCTCTATGTATAATTGTGAATCTAACGAGAAATCGCGGATAATTTCATAAAATAGTGTTAGTATATTTCACAAAATCTACAATTTCACTTTAGATTTACAATTATTCACAGAGCTCAAATTTTTACCCTGCTGATAAGTTCCCAAAAACGATTTCATTCCACAACTCAGCGGCAGGGTAAAAACCCTGCCGATAAACTTATCGGCAAACTTGCCGACTTAAACTTAACTTATCTTACTCGGCGTTTTTGGGAACTCCCAAAAACGGTTCTATTGCCTCGCGTCACGTATCTCTTACTACTTATTATACAGTGGTGCCGTTACATTTCTCTCTCTCAGCTGTCAGTCCCTCTATTCCTGTGGGGCTAGCATGCCACGCACGATAAAGCGAGAAAACTATCACGCGCACTCTCTTCTACATACGCAAAGTAACAAAGACAGCGAGGCACGTCTAGATTTTTGTCGTTTTCTCGGGAGTGGTGCTAGGTCCGCTGACCTGCAAACCGACTGAGTACAAACATAGACATAGACATAGACATATATTTATTAATAATTTTCATTACAAGTCATTTTATTGTACCTTATGCGTAGGTAAACATTTCATTTTAAAACAAAGAATAATAATAACAATAATTATAATGTGCATCTGAAGAGAATGTCTTTAATAAATTGTTTTTAATGTCCGAACAATTAATAAATTATTCAATCTTGCATGCAAGCAAGAACTCGTTATATGAGTAGAATGCTTGCTGGACAAGCCATAGGCGCAGTCTTTTTTTAAAAATAGGCAAGCTCTGTGCATCAGTGACATCCCGCGGCAGACGATTGTATACCGACGGACCCATGACCCTTATAGTCATTGAGGACTTTGTAAGCTTGTGAGTAACCGAGCAGAGCCTGTGGGTGTGCCGGACACTGTACGAATGCCCGTCACCGAGTCGCCCATACTCACTCAGGTTCTCCCTCGTATAAACAGCCACCTGGTATATTAGAATACTCGGCAGCGTCATAATGCCTAGGGCTATGAAGTGGTCTTCATACTTCTAACATCTTTTCTACTTCTTGGGATGTTACACACCCCCATTTTTTGATTCCCAAAAAAAATGTAATCGTGTAGTTATTCAGATAATGAAACTAAACCACTTTCCCTTAGGAACATTTGTCCAAAAGCGAGAAAAATTTGTCGACTTTGTATGGAAATCGATCGGCTGATCCGCAGTTTTGCGAGGTCCAAAACATTTTCTCGTTTTTTTACCCATGTTCCTTTCGTCGCTGGGCTCACTCCCCGTCACGTCACACTAAACAGTTTAAGTTCTACTAGTGAAATGTGGATGTACTGAGGTTTCAGAATATCTCTGACTAACCCTTCAGGAATATAGTCGTAAGCATAATATTCCGAAGCTTCTTTTCGGAAAGTTTTTTAGGTTTCATTATCTGAACAAACTCTTAAAATGTTCGAACTTTATTATTTTTACATGTATGCCATGTTAGCTTAATCAAATTAAAGATTGAAAAAGTCGGGCGGCGAGCGGAATTCGAACCCACGACCTGCCTATCCGGGGCATGCTCTACTCCAACAGAGCTGTCGTCGCCCCGCAAGCCACGACGAAAATGTTAAAATGTTGTCGGTAATTAAAGAATATAGGGGTGTATTAACGGATCCATCCAAACTTAATTCTGATCACAATTAGAATCAAACCCAAAAGTATGTTTCTGGCCTTAACATAAATATTCAGTAGTTATAGCAAAGTGTCTTACTATCCCTAATTATATACGGTCTAGAGTTTACATATTTACATTTTTATCTTTGCTCTTTAGTTTCATAAAATTACTACACAATTTTGATCCGAATAGAGAAAATTGAAAACTTTAAAGTCAAATTTTCTAGATTTGCATGTCTGGCTAGGTCGGAGCGAATGTTAGTATTCAAATTGGTTGTGAATAGTTTGCATGTATTACGTGCAGTCAGACGTGGCGATTTTTTATTCTCTACAGAGTCAGGTGCCTCGTTTTTATATTGATTTCTGTGCGACGCCGCTTTTACTAAATTGGATTTGAAGTTTCAAACTTTGCCAATGTCGTAAGCTTTGAAAACAAGTTTTAATGCTTCTAATTTGAGTTTGTTTTATGCAATTATTCTCGTTAGTAATATACATGTGTTTATACAATTATCTAATGCTACCTAAGTTAAGTATGTAGTATAAATATGATTAGAATGCTACGAATAATTCGTAGTTAGAATGAAATTAAAAAGACGAATTTCAAACACGGTCATTTATTAACTTTGACTGGCTCTGTGCTTGCTATGCAGTAGGTATACACTATCCCAAAAATATAAATATAAATTATGTATTATATTTATGATTTATCATAGCCGACATTGACTACAGCTGTCAAGCACGAAAGATAATGTACATTATGCATTTTACTTACGATTTCTTATAGGCGATATTAACTGCAGCTGTCGCACGAAGAATTAAGTGCATAAGTGTGAATGTTAAATACAGATGCACACTCTTGTCCTGCTGATCCATGGAACGAGAAACTTTTGGATTGTAATCATTGATGTCTTATTAAGAGGCTTATTAGTTTCTCATATATTATATATTTCGCGGACAAAAAAAGCGTATTAAACTGATCTTTGGACAATTTTGTGCAGGTACAAAATGGTGTGTCAAAATCCGTGGTATTTAAAAATAGCACTTCAGAACCTTTTCATTTGAACGTATTTTTATAATTGTTGTTTTCCTTTTGTTCAAATCCATCCGTTGCAAATTACTCTTATACCAGCCAACACTCTCAACGCAAAAACTGCAGCCCCTTTTTAATTCGCTTATAACAAAATACCATTCTAACGTAAAACATTGTCTTCAAAGCTAATGAATCGTCCACCGTTAGGAACTATCACATCACCAAATTCGCAGGCTGATCTCTTCGCCGTGGAGATGCTGAACGGGTACATCTACGTGCACGTGGACCTTGGCTCCGGCGGCGTGAGGGTCAGGGCGTCGAGGAGGCGGGTCGATGACTCCCACTGGCATGAGTTCCTCTTGAGGAGAACTGGGAGGGATGGAAGGGTTACCGTCGATGGAGCTAATGCTGAGTTTAAGACGCCTGGTGAGTTTGATTCGGTCATTTATAGGGCTCCGTATCCAAATAGTGCCAAAACCTACCCCTAAGCCTACATTTTTCGTCCGTCTTTCCGTCCTAACTCTTTTGCACCGCGTAGGCAGCGAGTTGAAATTTTCATGAAATATATTTTTCTTATTTTGGTTCTTTGTATGGAGACCCCTCAGGCCCTGAGGGGTCTCCATACAAAGAACATGTTTTTTCAAGGTTTTTTGTTTTTGCTCTGTCGTAAACGACAAATATGCAGTATAATGAAATAATGACACTCAACAACTGTTGAAATATAAATATCTATTGAATAATAAGTTAGATGTTTATGTTGTGAGAATTTTATTGGAAGTGACAAAGGAAAACGTTCCCTGTACAAACAAATATAAATTTAAATATTGACATTGCAGTTGTCCAAGGAGGTAAAACTACAACACCCTCCCCTCAATGGAAATAAACATAAATGAACGGAACATACACCAAAACTTACAAAGAACAACAAAAAACACAACAAAGAACAATAAACAGCGTAAAAAGAAAATTAAGTATTAGTTAAGCCCATACCTACAATACATCTTAGATGAGCTGTACGCCTTAGGGGCTTAGTTAACACATTAGCTGCCATCTGATCTGACTGTTGATACATAACATTGATAACACCATCGTTAATTTTTTCACGTATAAAATGAAACTTGGTGTCAATGTGTTTTGTCCTATTATGGTGGATTGGATTGAGCGCTATTTTCTGCGCACTCTGGCTATCATTAAAAAGTACAACCTTATCAGCGATACCATTAACTTCAATCCATATTCTTAATCGATTTTCAATTCGATGTCCAGACATTTTTCTCTTTTTTCGACCCTCGCTTGTTTCGTTTCACAGTAATTATAGTACTCTGTGGGGTATATAAAAAATATTGGTGAATAGTGGGACCTTTATTATTATAGGCTGATGAGTCATGAGATCACAATCTTCATTATTCCAGGTGAATCCAACCAGCTAGAACTAGATGGCGCCCTATTTGTTGGAGGTCTGGGCTCAGAATACTCTGCATCCAGAACACCGCCAGCTCTGTGGACTGCAGCCTTGAGACAAGGGTTCGTGGGCTGCATCAGGGACTTGGTGCTGAACGGGAAACCTCAGGATTTGACGGCGTATGCCAGGCAACAGGATTCTGGTGAGTTTGAGGAGGTGTATTGAATGCACGAAGATGAAATATCGTATTAAGTATTATTGACGTAGTGGAGGTAGAACTATGTGAGCTTTAAGCCAACTACTGGAAAGAGGATGCGCAGGATCAGGAAAAGTGGCGCTCTCACGTTTGGGAAGCCATGACCACTTTGGGTCGCTAAGCTAAACGGCGTTTGTAAGTTTAATTTCGGTGTAAAAAATTGGTATTACATTTAAGTTTTTTCTCTTGTTCTTTAAGCTTTAGGATTCCGGCTTAGTGGACCACCTCCATTTCCCTCGTGGGTGTCGTATGAAGCGAATAAGGGTTGTTTTACAACTTAACACGTCATTCTATCCTGAAGTTCAAGACAGGTTCAGGACCTGAACCCTTCCAAGTGCTAAAAGTGAGCATTGATAAAATGCATGCTTCAAAGAATACTTGGTACCTACGTACGAGTAGTTGCAGCAATGGTTTGGACTACTACAGGTCGGTTAACTAAAGCTGGCGCGTGCACTGCACGCATATTGAAAATTTTGTCTGCCAGCTTTAGTTAACCTACCTGTACCCCGTAAATAGTATTGAGTGTATGTGGTATGGTATGGTATGCATTCGTAAGTTCTTCCCGTGTGGTAAGAGATAATACGACAAACTATGGAAACGGTGTTCAATTTGACGTATCAATATTATAATCATATTATGCAATACAATGACGTTACGATATTAAACTCTTGCTTACGTAACAGTTATAGTACAACTTCCATAGTTAGAGCACCAACATTTTAAATTAGTTTCAAGCAATAAACCGTTGCACAATAACGTTTTAATCACATCTCATTGCATACGGCTCCTCAGGGACCAACTGCAGCTTTTCAACATTGTTCGTGGACTGTTTGCTTTTCTGTTTAGAGGCGAGTAAGGTAAACTGTGTCAGGGCCTTTGAAAAGGGCGTTTGGCGATCATAGTTTTATCGTTTTGTGGACTCTTTCCAATTAAGGGAGCATGCATGTGTTGATAGGATCTAGATTAGTATCGATATAATTACAGCAAAGCCTTAACTCCTTGCCTTAAGTGGTATTACTGAAAGTCACACGTTCAAATCAACAATAGAAGATGAGAAAAAGAGCATGGTGATTAGGCTTGCATCATTAATAATAATAAATAAATAATAAAAAATTTTATTTGCAGGTAAAGTTACATTATACATAATGTTCTTAGCTTAATTAAGATAAGTTTGCAATTTGGCTATGTATATAAATCTTTGCTGCTAATGCTTAAAAAAAATTCGATCGTGATTTTGAAAATGTTTGATTAAAAAAAATTATTTTATTCTCCTTTCATCAGAAAAGGCCTTTTGTCTTGAAGTGGGTTATAATTATAATGACAAAGATGACCCTCTTTCTCACATTTCTTCACATATTCGTCTTTCAGCATCGGTCCGGCCAGCGTGTCACGTTCTGATGAAGCAATGTGTCAGCTCCCCCTGCCAGCACGGAGGAGTATGCTCTGAGGGGTGGAACAGACCCCTTTGTGATTGTTCGTCGACTAACTATGGTGGACCTACGTGTGGACGAGGTGAGTTGTTGTTTTGACGTTATAACTACTACAAGGTAAACTTTTTATAGGTACACGTTTAAACAGAGAATCTAATAATAACCTGATGTCATTCCTAGTGCTTTGAATGCATTGAGTAATTATGTATAGAGCAGACATCGCGAACAGAATCTGTGCACCATGATCAGCAGTGTGGGGCGCGTGCTGGGCGACGAGCGCCTGGCACAGGCTAAGTGAGATAGAGCGCGTGCACCCTAACGCGTGTTACAAAACATTACTTCTCGGTAGCTTCTCTAGTTAACATAGTACCTCAATGTTTGAATGTGGGTTATTGTAAAAAAGCCTGATACTTGGTTCTGGATCCTGGTTCTCTCCTTGGATTGACAGTTAAATCCCAGTATTTCAAAACGGCTTTCGTCCATTTGACTTTATTAGAAATTTTATTACACCAAGTGAAACAATGCTTTTGCTTTGGTAACGCGTGACGTATGTAACTTATGTGAAATCTGTGAAGTCCTTGCAATAATGTCACCTATATTGCAGCTTGAGTCAACAATTTCAACAATAAAAAAAACCATTTGCTTCCAGAAACGCCAACAATCTTCCTTAACGGCAGCCAGCACCTCACAGCAGCACTGGGCCCCGAGCACGTCACTCAGACTGAGGAGCTGATGCTCCGGTTCCGGACCAACCGAGCTGGTCTCTTGTTGAGGACTGCCTCTGAACATTCTGCAGACAGGATCGAGCTTGCTGTCGCGGCTGGGAGGGTCAGAGCCAGTGTGAGGCTCGGGGATCGGGAAAAGGTACCATTGTTGGTTGTCAAGTTGTGATATCAATAGCTAGATTGTTTGAGTCCACAGATCTTGCTATGAATGATGTGCTGTTCTATCTATGGGTACTGGAGTGTGATCAAGGGTTATCTCATTCATGTACTTTTCTTATGCAATTTGAGATAAGTCTGTAAAAAAGACATCCTTGAGCTTGCTGTACTTTGTGTGTTGTTAGTAGTCTTCTGTCATACATTACTCACTAGTCTAAATCCCTTACAGAACCTCCTGGCTGGCTCGAACGTGGCGGACGACGGATGGCACACGGTGCGGTTCTCGCGGCGCGCCTCCAACCTCAAGCTGCAGGTGGACGGGGCGCAGCCCGTGCGCGGTATGTTATGTACGTATGCACGGGACAGCACCCGCACTCTTTTGTTTTACCCGAACGTAGTCGACCAGGTTGGTTTCGGTTTGGCTCTATTTTCATTAGAAGTTTCTGTGGTATCATCAACTTTGAACGGGGTCTTATTTGATGTAAGGTGTCACCGACAATATTGAGCAGTATTGCCGAGCCGATGCTCTCTCATCTGACAGATTTACAGGTTTGCTTTGATCGTCTGCAATAGACAAATAAGCGTATTATAATAATGTTAGTCATCTTACAGCCCGATCAGAATAATGTAAAAACTGCGTTGGGGACGGGAAAATCGATTATAACTTTTTCTCCCCTCCGGACGGAAAGCGTCAATTTTCGTCCCGCTGCGCTCAACAAAGTTGCCACTTTCCACCTCCTTCGAGAATAAAAATAGTATACTAACCTCGGGCAGTAAATAAGAATGCCTCAGATCACACGTTTGTTGACTATTACATGAGATCTGAGACCTTTCTTACTTTCCTGCCCTTGGTGTGTAATCTACTATTAATAACAATATTTCAAGTACAAAAATTAGTTCCAATGATTTTCCGCAACATGGCGAGGTTTTTTATTTTTCTGGTCAGGCTTTAACTATATTGATCAAAAAGGTCACGAAATAAATAATGATTGGTAATTTTTTGTGCCGCAAAAATGAAAATGGAGCAAAACTGAATGTAGATCATAAGAAATTAAAGTTTTCTTCAAAAAAGAAAACTTGATCCTAAGGCATTTTTCTTGAAAGATGTCTTCTTGATGTTAGACGTCCTATTAGATGTAGAATAGAAGCTTATTTTCCGTTGGTTTCTAGCTGGCACTTGGTATCTCCACCTTTCAGTTGGATGCCTTGATTTCTTACTTCTTTTACATTTCATTTCTTTCTCCCGTAGTGTCCTATGTGAATGTGCTCCTTTGAATTATTAACCCTGTGTGACCTGTAATGTTCTAATCTTGAATTTATTGATAATTAATTGTTAAAGAACACATCAGGTTCGTGATCAGGTAACAAAATTCTATTTTACTTCATTGTAGTTTGATTGTAGGTAGTCAATTAGGCTAAGAGCTATGCTGTAATTTGTATGACCGAATTGGTGATTTGATATGACCAAAATTCTTCTAGTCGCTATGATAGGTATATTTGTATGAATCACTTCACTTTATCATCTATCTGAGCTTTAACTGTACTATTATCTTTGTGCTAGAGAAGACTGTAAATAACTGTTCAGTAAATGGCTGCAAATAACAATATCTATAAAGCGTTTACTTTGCCGATTTATTTTTAATTTAAAGTCAATGTTGTGTTGAATGTAAAAGTTGTTGTTTTCAATATTATCATTTATATTGACTTGTTTTGCAGCTGAAACGATTCTAGGTAAAGCTTCTACTTTGGAGATATCGACACTACATCTAGGTGGACTGTTTCATCCTGAAGAAGAAATACAGATGACTTCAACTTTACCGAATTTCGTTGGGTACCTTCAGAAGATTGTTTTCAACGGTATCAAATACATTGACATGGCGAAAACACTTGGTATCGGAAGCAATGATGAAAACAACAACATTTATGATACTTCAAACATAATATTCAATGGGAAATTCGTAAAACCTGATTCTTTGAACGTCTACAAGTCTGTTACATTCAAATCTAAACATACATACGTTGGATTACCATTACTGAAAGCTTATGGAAATACGTATTTGGACTTCTACTTTCGAACAACAGAGATGGATGGATTATTGTTTTACAATGGAGGAAAGAAGCAGGATTTCATAGCGATAGAACTGGTGAACGGCCATATTCACTGTGTGTTCAACCTTGGCGATGGAGTGGTGACAATGAAGGATAAATTGAAGAACTTTCTGAATGACAACCGATGGCATACTGTGTCGGTTCGGAGACCGACGCCTAAGATTCATACGTTGCAAGTTGATGAGGATCTGGAAATGCACACTACAAGTAAGTACCAAAATAATTGACTATTTTTTAATAGGTACCTATTTAACTTTCACAAAACCACATTAAGGTGGTTTCCGTCCATACAAAACGTTGTCGTATAACACTCGTAGACGGTATTAATAAAAGTAATGTTTTATATATGGAAAAATAGCTTAGAAAATCTAGTTTGCGCATATCAAATAATATTTACAATTTATAATAGTATTACGAAGATATCACGCTTTGAAATTATTCATACAAAATTTCAAACCCTTATATTATCTTCGTAATTATATTACAAATTGTACATATTATTTGATATGCGCAAACTAGATTTTCTAAGCTATTTTTCCATGTATAAAACATTACTTTTATTAACACCGTCTACGAGTGATATACGACAACGTTTTGTATGAAATTGACAGCTCTCCAACCACCTTAAGTTAAATCGCCGTCGCAATCGTCGTTGTGTAAGACGCCTTAGTTATTGAAACTTGGAATAGCTTTCACTAAGAATTTGCTGCCGCAAGCTTAGCAGGCGTTTCAGTGTTCGCCTCAATATTAAGAACAAGTTATAGAACTTTCAGGAGAAATTAACTGTTTTATATTCTTACGTAATTACTTATTAGACAAAAAAGACGCTTCGATGTACAAAGGGACCATAAAAGACAAGAAACTGTGATCAGCATAATTCTATGACTAGGGGTAACTGTTTCAGTGGCATATCGAGCTTAGAATGAATAGCCCCATTTCAATTAAGCGATGAGGTTTCTTATGAATATGTTAGTGGAGAAAAAGCTTAGACAAGTGAAAAAGCGACCAAAAACGGTGTGTGCGCTAATCACATGCACTATCTCGTCATTGCACTCTTTAGGAACGTGATGGAACGAGAAACTGCTACAATCTGATAGCAAGCCTACTTACTCGACTTTGAGCATTTTTTTATTTCAAAAATCCGCGTGTAATGGGCCAATGATGGCCTGCCGATGAGGCCGCTCGGATTCGCCGGTCTGCATTGTTTGTACTCTAATATATTCCGTGGCATTGTCTAGTGTTGTGAATAGTCGCCGCTATTGATCCTGGCTGAATGCGTGATAGATTACTCGATTTGTAAAATGGACCAATGATAGTCAACTCGACGTAATATTGCAGGTTCAAATCTAATGCTGGAGCTGGACAGCGTGCTCTACGTGGGAGGAGTCCCGAAGGACATGTATTCAGCGCTTCCTGTGGGAGTTCTCTCCAGGCAAGGGTTCGAGGGGTGCATGTCGAGCCTGGACCTTCCCGGGGAGTCGCCCTCGCTGATCGAGGATGCTGTTGTGCCGAGCCCTTCGTTGGGGTCAGGGTGTGAAGGTATGGCTGTAGAGAAGTGAATATTTTATTAAACGCGTTATGGACTGGAGACTACGTTTAGTCGACCGTCTGCTAGATGGCTGGATGGAACTGCATGCAAGTAGAATTAAGCGAAGTGGTGTATATTGGGAGAGTCCATGTCCAGCAGCGAGCTAATACATAAATATGCTGATGATAAATATGCTATGGGGGAATTGTCTTTGTAATTGCACCAAATTATTATAATATCACTAAAGAAAACTCAATATCAATGGAAGTATTACATAAAAAAATAATACTGTTGAAAAAGCTTTTTTTATAGGATGTGTAATTAAATAGTTTGACACTGTGCTTCAGACCATCAATCTGAAAAAACGTTCAGTAGGGAGCCAACATCGAATCGCGATTTTTTTAAATAATATAAAACGGCTAACTGCTCGGCTCTAGTGTAAGAATAGCTGACTTTTAATTTTTCGCGATTTCAGTATTTTTTCCCAAAGTGAAAGTTGTTCAGTTTGATGGTCTGAAGCACCCCCTTCAGTATACATAAGCTTACACCCTGTCTAACACAACCTTTTAATCATATTTCCAGGTCCAACAAAGTGTACGCATAACGCGTGCGCCAACAAGGGCGTGTGTGTGCAGCAATGGAATACTTATGTGTGTGACTGCGACCTAACATCCTTCACTGGACCCACGTGTTACGATGGTAGGTTGATATCTTGTTAAAAATAGTTACCCTATAAAACTTCAAGGTAAAGAAAATGATCACAGGTCTTTGATCAATGGCTGTTTCAATGACCATTGACCTCACCATTGATTCCTAGAATTAATCAATCACGTATACCTTGTTCAATAATAGAAACTGCCTCTGTGGTCTAATGGTTAAGAGTATCGAACTCTTGACACGGAGGTCGTGGGTTCGATTCCCACGGGGGACACCTAGTGATATGTCACTGTGCGTTTTTCCCCATCTGTGGTAGGATATTGCAGGCTGAATCACCTGATTGTCTGAAAAGAAAGATGATTCGTGCTTCGGATGGCACTAAACTGTTGGTCCCGGCTACTATCTCTGGTGGTAGTAGTAGTAACATAAAAAACCGCGTCAGATGCCGTAATTGTAAGGCGGTCTGAAAAAAACTATTGACACCAGGGCTTGCTGCCCACACGATAAGGAGAAGAAGAATAGAAATAACTAGTAAATGTGATGTGATGTGATTTGCTGTAGTACGCGAAATTAATTAACAAAAACACTATCTTACAATCTTCTCAATAAAAGTGCTGGTTGATAGTTGTAACCAAGTTACTGACAAAGGGGAACACAGTGCTGAACTAAAACGATTTAAGCTACATTCATCATTTTCATGACTAACTTTTAAATTTTCCTCTCTCTTCCTTTCAGAATCAATAGCCTATGAGTTCGGTCCCGGCAAAGGAACCATAACCTACACCTTCCCTTCAAGCTCAGTGGCCGATACGGAGACCAACAAGGTGGCTCTCGGCTTCGTCACCAGCAAGTCTGACGCCGTACTCCTGAGGATCGAGTCTTCTAACACCCAGGACTACATGCAGATGGAGATTGTGAGTGTAATCGTATCTGGGTACCAGTTTTTATGGTCTCGAGCAATTGTAAATTAAGTTAAGAGTGCCTCGATGAAAGCCAATCTTCCATAGGAAACGGCACTAAAAATAGGAATAGTTCTGTTTATCAAGATTCAATGGCATCAGTAAATGATTTGCAACATATTCTAAGGTATAGTTATCAGGTACCTAAATCATTATAAAAATGTTCTGTAATTCTGAACTTAAAGGCTGTATTTCCCGAGAGTGTGAACACCAAAAATGGGATTTGCTAGTCGATGTGCATTTATAAAAGAATGAATGATTAAAATGAATGAATGGATAAAACATACCTTTGAAGAATTGAAAAGAATTGGCTCTTAGCGTTGAAAGTCATAGAATTATATTTT
This sequence comes from Agonopterix heracliana, assembly GCA_963693445.1. NCBI lineage: Eukaryota > Metazoa > Arthropoda > Insecta > Lepidoptera > Depressariidae > Agonopterix > Agonopterix heracliana. The sequence goes on along the minus strand of OY856326.1, from coordinate 17,243,527 downwards.
TGAAGAAAGCGGTTGTACCAGGAGTGCGATGTTTAAAACCCACACGTTCTAATCAGCCGAAGAAAGATGCATAATCTCCACAGTAATTTTGACATTTTCTACTGCTGATTTCAACGTATGACTTTCAAAACTCGCACCAGTGGTATTTTTAATTATAGACTGTAATCATCATAACATTTCGGTAAATGTATTAAATACAAAAGTTTTACACTAGAACTTACAATATGACTTGATGAGGTTCATCATGGGAGCCACTTGATATCTCTAATATATTTCCAATTGAGATGTATCATACAATTAATTCTTCAGATCCGAGGCAATCTCTTCATGGTCTACAATGTGGGTGGCGGAGATCATCCGCTGGGAGATGAGGCAGCCAGGGTCGACGACGGAGCCTACCACGTCGCGAGGTTCACCAGGAACGGGAGCAGGTCCACGCTCCAGCTCGATAATTACGCTGTTAATATAAGACATCCTCAGGGTAAGTGGATTGGTTTTTTGACTCTTTAGATCAATATTGTTCTGTTTCTGTTTTTATAATTGATGGATTGAGTTTGATTATTATAATTGATGGATCACAAATTATGTTGAAAGCCTTGAAACACGCCTCTCCATTATGGTACTTACATAATTATAATTTTTTAATGAGTTTTTCTCCCCTCTGGACGGATAGCGTCAATTTTCGTCCCGCTGCGCTAAACAAATTTGCCGCTTTCCACCTCCGTCGAGCAACCTCGGGCAGTAAAATATAAATATAGTAGATTAACCTCGGCTTCACCTCGGTCAACAATTACATGAGATCTGAGACCTTTCTTACTTTACTGCCCTCGGTGTGTAATCTACTATTAAATTCATCGCTGGTTTTGTCTAGGTATTGTTTTAAGTTTGTTAGTCATCGTTCTCATCCCGCTAATCCCTTCATCTTCCACTAGTTCTGTCTTCACGAAATATTTCGTTGCGTGTCCATACCTAACTACGACATTTTTAAATCTTTTTACTAACCCTACCTAATCAACGTACTTCCAGGAGGGCAACAATCAACGATATTCAACAGCATGTCGACGATCACAGTGGGGGGTGGCCCCACGGGCGCGCGCACGTTCAGCGGCGTGGTGGCGGGGCTCGTGGTGGACGCGGTGCGCGCGCTCGACCTGGCCGCGGCCGGCGACCCCGCCGTCAGCGTGCGCGGCGACGCCCGGCGCGCCTCCACACCACTCGACAGGGACATCAATAGGATGCAGCAGGTGAGGGTGGGGCGAAGCCTTATCAGAGTTGTGGCACAGATTAATTAAAATAAACGAGGAGTGGCAGCCGGTCGGGTTGATATACGAGGTGTTTCATAAGTAAGAATAAATTTTTGAAACTCTTAAGGGGGTTGTTGAGACCGTCAAACTGAACGACTTTCTCTATGGGACCGACATCGAAATCGCGAAAAAAAAAATGTCATATCCCATACATATTTTAGCTCTAGTCGATTTGTAGAGTATAGAACATAAATTTTTTTTTTCACGTTTTCGATATTGGTCCCATAGTGAAAGTTGTTCAGTTTGATGGTCTACACCACCCCCTTAAAGGTTTATTTGTATTTTTGTAACACCTTGTATAGAAAAGTTTCTGTAAGACCTGGATGCGATTGGCACAGGACCGAGAAGGATAGCAAAATGAGACTATGATGGGACGGATTAGATAGATGATTATGATGAAGAGGTAAGAGAGGGGATGGTAGAGGAAACAGTGCGCGCTGCAGGACAATGACCTCTCACGAATATGAGTGAGAAGATGGGGAACATACTCTACGACGCGAGCTCGGTACGATTTGGTAAAGGCAAACTAGAGGAGCCTTACCTTGCCTGAACAATAAAGATCGAAAAAAAGTCTTGTTCGAATTCGAAGACAAAATTTTCATGAGAAATATTATTCGCAATAATAAAGTGAGCCACAATTTAATCAGTGAGAATATATCGACCATTATTTGACCTCTACAGATCTGCACTGGGCCTATTTGGTACAGTATAAATTCACCTCTTACGCCTTTTTACGTACAGTTTATGATTTGCTGAAAAATACGATCTTCGCAAATCTAGGCAAATTTTATAGTGATGGTTTTGATGAAACCAGTGAACGATTCTGTGATTAGAAGTCGTATCCACATTCAACAGTTAGTAACCAGTTTTCTTCAGCGGCAAGACACATTTGTATTTTAACTTTAACAAGTAAATCTACGAGTATTCTTATAATTGAAACACATCGTTTTCAGACGCCACCCTCAGGGTACGGAGGTCCAGGAGTGCTCGACGAGCTGGTGTACTCAGGAGCGGGCTCCGGCTGCAGGGATGACGATGAAGACGCCTGCGTGCTGCCTGATGCTGGGTCCGGAGACGATCTGATTACTCCTGTCTACGTTCCTTCCACGAGGCGACCACCTTCAAGGGTTTACAAGGTAAGAAGAACTTTCTATCATTTATTGAAATCAATGTTGCACTCATAGAATCACCTACTTTTTGAGGAAACCAGCAAGAAAACCAGAAATTATGTCAGGTTTTAATTGAAAAACACAACCTGTACTCAAAACGAACGTTACCACTACAAGGTACTGCGGTCAAAAGCTTTCAAAGTTATTGAAATATAAACGTTTCTCATTATCATTGACCCACAACTACTCTACTCTCCTTCTCCGTCTACGTCTACTTCGTCTACTCTCTTTCTCCTTGTTCTTCAACGTCTAGTTTTTTATTACGTCATTTAGATACGTCCAAAATGGTAACTGAAGACTGTTAAATTCTAAAAGGTTTATTATTTCCAGGGTAATGCAAGTGGAAAAATGATGAAACCGTGCGATGATGAAGACTGCATCGAAGGGTCTGGATCCAACGCTGAAGACATCACGGAACCCGAACATCCCATGACTACGTAAGTTACAATATAAACTTATGCTTGTACTGGGGAGATACAAAGGGTAACGTGTCTTTTGCTCATGGCTATATTCAGGATAGTCAGGGATATTCATTCAGGAATGATCAGAGATAGGTAAGTATAAATTATTAAATCATACATTTTGCGAATGCACTACAAGTCGTTTAATATTTTTAAATTGGTGTAGACCACTTTGACGGGTCATATAAGTAGGTAGTTATTTGTTATGCGAGGCTGCAAAGTTGTTTTTTTGCGTGAGTACTTGTATTGAAACCTGAGCAAGCGAAGGATTCTAGGATTGAACCACGAGCAAAGTGAGTGAGTGAGCGAAGAGAGCGAAGACCTACCTTTAGCAGAAAGTTTCATGACGAAATATTAACGTAGCTAATCTCTTTTAGAATTCAGGCATTAAAAGTGACTATCTCCAGGTCAGTGGTCTAGGCTTTGTCTTTTTTTGTTACTGTGATAAGAACCATTGCTTCACAAAAGGGGGAAGGGACTAGCTTCTGGGTACACAGTTCGCTACTAAGGGAGCTAGGCTTAGATCAAAATAAAATGAATGGATAGGCCTTACGCGTAAATATCAAACCAGAAAAATGAGGCATTACAAATGAGAGGTTTACTTCAAATTTGTATGCAAGTGCCCTAGATTTGACAGATAATGGCGCTAGTTTGTATGGACCAAGTGCACCAGTAGTTTGCTTCAATTTACCGCGCTTTAGGCCTATCCATTAATTTTATTTTGATCTAAGGAGCTAGGGCTAAATTAAGGATGTAAACAGAAGATTTTTCTATTCTATTCTGCTGCTGTGTTCTAGGCAGCTTTGTGTTTAGATTTTAGGTTTCCGTTCAAGAAGGAATTTAACGAGTAACTACCCATATCTCAGGTCGGGAGCATCGAGCACGCACAGCATGACGTCCCCCACGTCGATCATCTCGTCGTCGCACGGGGACCGCTCGGTGGGCTCCACGCCCGGGGTGGGGACGGGGCCGGGGGGAGGGGGGTCCACGTCGCACACGCGACCCGACGGCCGCACGACCCCGCCCGACCACGGCAACATACACGCCGCTACCATCGACACCACGCCTGATAGGAGCACCACCGTTACTGATGGTGAGAGTTACCTTCTCGTGGAACTTTTGGCTTTGAACGTCTTAGATAGAGGAATCGTTTATTTTTATTAAAATTCCTCCCAGCGCTGCGACTTTTCAAAGTATACCTACGCGTCCATAGTTTTATTGCACTGTATAGTTTTGGAACAAACAGTTAAATAAATTGTCGGAAATATACACGATTTGTGCATACTGGTCTTGTATACTTTCAAAAGTCGCAGTTCCGCTAACAATGAGAGAGATGACTACAAAGACTGGAGAGTGACAATGTAATGTGTCTAGTCAGAAGATAATGTCGTGCTTGTGTATACCCATCTACTTCAGCACCGCAGAATAATTTCTTCTTCTTGGCTGAATTTGCATGTAATAACTTGGTGAACTAAGTTTGTGTAAATGAAAATGAGGTTTATTTACCGACTGTCTCATTAAGAAATCTCAGAAACAGCATTGGGCACGAGTGTTTCTCTTGGCTATTTTAATTATAGTAATGTTTGAAAATTACCTAAATCGTGTAAAAAAAGACATCGAAGATTGTATCTATAGTGATTTCAGAGTGATCGCCTCTGCGAAGCATGGTAAGATCCTAATTAATAAAATCAATCTCTCCGCAGACCACACATTCACAGGCCACCACACTCCCACCCACATAGAGCGTCACACACCCGACCACACGACACACATGACCGAGGACGACAACCACATACCGGACTACGAGATCGGGAGAGAGCACGAGATAGAAGCACACACCCCGACCTACGGGGGCGAGCAGGACAGAATACCCGACCGGGTACATCCAGCCTACGGGAACGGATATGAGCATGAGATCACGACCAACTGGCAGTACACGCCGAAGACCACAGATAATAGGGTCGTGCCTCCCGAGTCAGAGTTCTTTGCTACTATTGTTGGTAAGTGAAAAGAAATATTTACTTCAAAAATTCAACACTAGGAAATTTGGAACATTTATTTTGTAATCAGCCTCAAGATAGATAAGTTGTCATCAAATTGGCCTGATTTGATAGTCGTTCATTATATTGTGATCTTGAGGGATAAAAACAACCTAATAAAAAATGATCTAGGACGTATCAGGCTCATCTGGATCTTGACAAGGAACAGTTGTGAGTGGATCAGTAGATTATATTTTAAGTAACAAATTGATTGAAGCTGTAAAGAGGATTCAATAATTTGTGTAATGAAATTGGATCATACAAATTTAATATAAGTTACAGGAGGAATTTAACGTTATTGGTATTTCCGCCAGTCAGAGATATTTTTTCATCAATCAATCTCCTCATTTTATTCTGTCACTACCAGTTGATTTTTATGCACTTGAAATACTCTAGTTTTTCACCAGTAGTGGGTGCTTAAATTGTTTTAGTCTGTTTTGAACAGATATTTCCACCAATTTTTTGTCTGCAGTAGAGTCTCCCAGAGTAGCATGTGTAATGACTAAAGTATTGATAAGTCCCTTTGTCCCACAGGTATAGTAGCATCAGTGTTGATAGCAATAATACTGATCGTGATCATCGTGCTCAAGTACATTGTGTTCAAGCTCGACCCCTCGTACAAGGTCACCGAGGACAAGAGCTACCAGCAGGGCGCCAGCGCCGCACTGCTGGGCAATCAGGTATGGGTTTAAACGTTTCAGATTTCATCTGCAGTGCGATTTTTGAAAATCATACGAGCGGTTCGGCATTAGAAAATGTCAGAACTACTATGAAGATTATGCATCTTTCTACTGCCGAACCGCTCGTATGATTTTCAAAAATCGCACTGCTGGTTCCTGTATACACTGAATGATGAAATTCTGATGCGTATGTTTTGGTGGACTGACGTCTATACCCTTGTGCTGTTGACCCCGGATAGTTCCGTTAGGTAGCTGTGCGTGTATCTAACTAATTGCAAGGAAACATCAGAAGCCTAATAATGCTAATAAAATCAACTTACTTACCAGTTACTTACTTCCACCAATTGGACTGTACCTGCGTTGCGGAGTATGGCCACAGATTACTGAGTTACTACGTAATATATAGACTATACATAATTTCCTTAGAAAACTACATTTTCACGATTTAATTACCTACCTGCTGCCAGACGGTACGGTATGCGCAAAAATATGTCTAATGAAGCTTGATTCAGCATTGTTCGTACTTCGTACAGCGCGCGACGTATGCGACGTTCCCGTCTGGCGCGAGTGTCATAAATCAAGCATCGCTTACGATGCGCCAAAGTGTGGGTCTCGGTACCTGCGGCTGAGTGAAGGCTTGCTATGGCCAAATCCTAACTTAGAATAATACAGAGCCAAAAAAACATTTAGTACATACCATGCCAGATTTGCTAAGGTCTAACATCAACCACGTTTCCCCCAGGCCCACTCGAGCTACCAGACTGGAGCGTCGAGCGGCGCGGGTCAGTCGCGCAACCTGCAGCCTCTCCCGCTCGCGCGCAACGGCTCCGCGGCGCCCGCGCAGCCCGTCAAGCGCGACGGCATCAAGGAGTGGTACGTGTAGGCGTGCCGTGCCGTGCTGTGACTGTGCTCTCTCAGGGTCACGACACATTGATCGACGGCGAACGACGGTGATTCCAACTAAAAAAGAACTATTGGTACATTGAATAATTATGTATCGGACGCTTGATACGAAACGACAATTTCTTTAAAACCATACCGGAAGGGAGGAGAGGCAGAGGAAGACCTAGACAGACTTATCTAGCCCAAATGAAGGAAAAGATTAATGTCGTGTCGTATCAAGTACTCAAGACGCGGAAACGAGACAGGATTGGCGAATTCTCCACTGACGAGCATAACTCTTAAATGATATGATGATACAACAGGCCACGCGAATTTAATCTGTACACCACGATCAGCAGTGCCAGGTGAACAATGGCAACGTCATGTTGTGGCATGCGCCTGGCACAGGCTAAGCAAGCATACGCCATTTGGCCTTTAAGAGTGTTACAAACAATCTAGTCTCGATGCTGCCTCTAGAACCTCAATGTACTTTTGTCCAATTAGAGGATGCGAACGGCGTCCCGTACTAAACGTGCTTTTTGAAGGGTCGTCGATCGCCGTCGGTCAATTTGTCGCCACCCTTATCGGACATATCGAGTAGCTCTTATATACGAGTAGTGAGGTGAGTGAGTTTAATCGCGAGTCCCGTAGCTTCTGTCCTCCGTGAACCTCGCAGGATATCGAACTGAGGCGATCTCTCGCCGGTCTATATCGGGGAGTGAATGTTTGTTTGGGATATGCTCTAGAGCGGTACGTTAACCATAAGTAAAGAATACTGACTGATACGCAAGTGTTTAGTATTGTAAATATTAATTATTATTGTAACGTTAAAGAGTCACTTGTGCGATCGGATTGTGCAATTTTTAACGATCGTTTTGAGTAACTATGTGAAACTATGTCTAGAGAATCGGAATTGCATTTATTACGTTCTGTGTAGTAATCTTCGTTGTTTTGTACCTAATTGTTTTTGTAGTTTTGTTTTTTGTTATGTTTAGCTGTTTTTATTTGTACGTCGCTATACTTAAATATTACATGTATTTGCAATATAACTTTTCTATCTACATTGCCTTTGATAGATTAAATTACACTAAGACTAATTGTAGATTCGGGGTGGACAACGTTGTGATCAGTTTTAAAATTTACTGTGACATCTGAACTTTCGCATTTTATTTCTAAAATATTACCATCTTCATATTAATTAAATGGTAAGTGTTATAACTTATAAAAAACGTTTGTTTACCAAACTCGTCTCAATTTTAAAACTGATTGATTTAACGTTGTTCTATTCCAAAAAATCTCAAAATAAGGCATCGCGTTAATCAATTGGGGCTGCCATCTCGAAAATGAAGCATATCGTTCTATTGAAGACTACCGTACTTTTACAATCTCAATATCTCTTTCCTATATTTATTAGATCTTATACAATATTTTTAGAAGAGACGCGGAGTGTAGTCGAGTTAGGACTTGGACATAATCAGATAATGGTCGATTTGCTTGAACTTAGACGATCAGATGAATATTATATTATCTTAGGGCGCGTATCCAAAGTATGAGCTTGTAGATTTGGTATGGAAACGTAGATGATTTCAGTTTGTGTATTTTCCCCCTTTTTCTCTATATTGCTCAAGATTTCTCATGTATTTTTGTTGAGACAAATACCAGTACCTACCTACAGGCCTAATATCAGTGACGAATGAGTTGGTTTTTGAAATAAGCAATTTAAAAAAAGCGTTTGATTGAGTAATTAAACAACTTATGATCCGTTTGGATCTATTTAAGTAAGTACTTAATTTTGACAGGCAATATTGCTGTTTGGTGATCAAAACTGCATATTAATATCACACAAAATGCCGAGAATCGTGTCTAATTACTACAATATCAATTGGTGTACCACAAGGACCAAATCTTGGTCCATTTTTTAAATGTGAATGTTTTAGGATTAACTTAATTGAAATTCAGTCAAGATGGTGACCGATTCTTGTAGATGACGTGATATTTCATAAGATAATGATCAACTATTCCCCCGTGTAGATACTTAATGCATGCAGTTTCATCTTGAAATCAATTATAAACATAAACTGCTTATATTTTTACAATTAGTGAGTACATCCACCGTCCCGTTTTCCTCTTTCCGATTAAAAAAAACTTTAATTAGCTTTAAACTAAGACGAAAAAACATATTTATATAGATTGTTATGAAGCACAGGTTCTAGGTATTTGAAGTTGCATTTATTGTAAATAGTTAACAATTATTATAATGTAATTTAAGCGGTATTGTACGGTGTAATATCACACTCGTTTTACGGCACAAAACTTATCAAGATTTGTTTGTCTGTCAATTTTAGTGGTAAAGTTACGGTTAATGTGGTTAATGATTTGTACCGAAAATTTGAAAATTTTGAATGACTTCTTCTCTGTAGACACAGCATATCTATCTATAAAAATTTTGTTCATGTAAATGATAAATAGTTAGGTAATTATATAAATCAGATTTGCCTTAGCCATCAGACTAAAATGTGTTCTTGTAATTTCTTCTTTCAATCTATGAGTAAATACTGTATTGCTGTGTCTATGAGGAAAGTGTCAATGTGATCACATTTATGTTTCTTGTGTCATGTTTACCTGAAGTTGTTGTTCACTCGACTTCGGTCGGACCAAGTTTCGTTTCGTGTAAAAGCGACAGTTTTTTGAAATAATAATATATTATGTAAAATACACATACTGTTGTTTTATTATTTTTTTTGTACCTTTCTACTGCAGAAAGTCCTAAAACTTGCAAATGCATTACTTTAATATAATAGGTGATTGTAGTCATGTTGCTGAACAACTTTTCGAAAGGGACATTAAAGGAAAAGCGCAAGAAAAAATTTATGAATAGTTATAAAATAAGTAATAGTACTTATTATCTGTTTCAGAAATAAAGGCGAATGCATAATTTCGTGTCAGTATTAACACTTTCACTGTCCATGTATTACATGTAGGTAATGCACTGACAAGCTGGCTTGATACGTAAAATGATACATTAGCATGAATTGACCATGATTTCTCGAGTGTGTTTCAACGTTTTTGAACAAACTATTGGTCGGTAATTACGTGACCTCCTATTACCTTCAAAACATAGTAATATTTTTGGAAATTTGTGGTGAACGTAAAATATCATTGGGACAATTAAAGTGTTAATGAACCTAGTCACAACTTATGGATCAAAGTAGTAATCGCAAATAATCGCTATAAACAATATAAATACATAGATATACCAGTTACTGATCTGAGTAAGAAAGTTTGATCATCATTCTTTTGCTCATTTCGCATTATTTGGGGTCAGCGCAATATGTCATCCTCTTCCATTCATCTCTCTTAGCCGTCGTTTCAGCACTCACTCCTTTAAGTTTGATAGAATAAAGAGATCGTTCCTCTGAGACTTTGATATTAGCGAAAAATAAAGATAGAATTCACGATCAGATCGTTGAAAAACTTTGCTGTTGCTATCAACATGCTTGCTTGCTTGCTGCATGCTTGTGTGTATGCTTGTTTGCATTTTTGCTTGAACACGCTTATTTGCTTGTTGCTTAGTAGGCAGAAAGGTGATTTAATTAATTAGGTAGGTTAATTAGTATGTCACATGCATACTACATTTTTGCGTGCATGTATGCTTGGTTTAGCGTGCATGTACGTTTTATGCATGAGGCACCATGAAAGACGGGTGTTACACGCCATCAACGGGTCCATCAATCTAGTCACGTCAGACCTAGAACGATCGTCAGACTGACGAAAATTATTAAAATATTTAATATTAAAGTTTAAACAAGTAGGTATAGTAGATGTAATTGGAAAAATGGCAAATAAAGTTTTGTGATATAAAAAATGCTTTACCGTTTTTTGGTTAAATGATTTATTTGATAAATATGATTGTTGTCACATAACTGATGTTGAAATGTTTTTTTAACTTTAAACAAAATATCATTCAATGCATTTGCCAAATGACAACTTTTGATATGTAAACATGTGTGTTAACACCTTTGTTAAAACATTAGTTTGTGAAATGAAACGTTGTTAAACGTTGCTTGAGAAGTGATATTTTGCTTATTGATTTTGTGTAAAACATTAGTGAACCTGCGCTGATATTGCTATTTGACATTTGAAGTTCAGGGCTAGCTAATGAGAACAATTGAATATAAGTGACGACAGCCAATTTGTTTTCAAATGTCAACCACGAAAATTAAGTCCGAACCATTAACTGCGACCGTCAAACAAAAACATTTTCTTTAACGACGTCTTGATAACCATCGTCAGTGTTCTAACCCGAGGCAAGATGTTCGCTACACTTTTATTTCATTTATTTTTAACAAACATCATTTACCAAGCAACGAGCGAGAACCCACTACTAATGACATCTGAAAATTCAGACCAAACAGCAAAAACCGCTGAATGTGTTTTAAAACTCTCCGCAAAATATTTCGTCGAAAAGAAAGCACTGAGCGGCAGCATCGTCATAATCAACATTAACTCTTATACCTCCACTACACAAAGGCTACTATTGCAAACTATTCACGGAGGCATCAAGTATTCCGTTATGGTAAAAGATTCGTTTTATCCTCACGCGAACGCATCCCATTTTCCGGAGAAAGCTAAAAATTATATGTTGATTTTAGAAGAAAAATCTGAACTGACGAGAAATATACTGCAGCTGAATAAATTGCCCACCTGGAATCCATTAGCTAAAGCCGTCGTATTCTATCAGTTGAAAACGAATGAGGACGGCGAGGAAATAGCTATTTCATTTATAAACGAGCTGCAAAGTTACAAACTACTGAAAACTATAATCTTCATGCATTCACCTCAAGATGAAGAAGTAGTTTCTTACACTTGGACGCCTTATAGCAACACGAATTGTGGAGGAAAATGCGATTCAGTTTACGTATTGGATCGTTGTAAGGATAATGTAATACATGAAATAGAACTTCAAAGGGATATGTTCCCATCAGACATGAAAGGATGTCCGCTGATAGCTTTCGCTGTAGTATCAGAGCCTTACGTAATGCCTCCCGTAAATAAATTAACGAATTCAACTTTTCACGATGCTTATGAATTCCAGAGAGGAGGCGAAATAAATCTTGTGAAAATCATAAGTCAGTTTACAAACATGAGCCTTATTATACGGATGTCAGAGACAGAAGAAAGTTGGGGGACGGTTTATCCGAACGGGACAGCGACCGGTGCTTATGGCGTATTAAGAGACGACTTAGCCGATCTTGTGATTGGAAACATAGAAGTAACTACAACGATTCGGAAGTGGTTCGACCCGACGGTCAGCTACACACAAGATGATATGACCTGGTGCGTCCCCAAAGCTGGACAAGCCGCTACGTGGGATAACTTGGTGATAATTTTCCAATGGTCGACTTGGGTAGCTACGTTCAGCAGCCTAGTTATCATGGGACTCGTGTTCCATTACTTATATTACAAAGAGAACGATCGTAAAGTAACAAAATGGCCGACGAATTCTCTACTAATGACGTTTAGTATGTTGCTTGGATGGGGCGCGTCATTTGAGCCGAAAAGCGCAACGTTCCGCATCCTAATCTTCGGTTGGCTTTGCTTCTGCATTAACATGAGTATATCATACGAGTCGTTTCTAAGAAGTTTCTTAATGCACCCGCGATTTGAGAAGCAGATAAGCACCGAGGCGGATCTCATACAGTCTGGCATTCCATTGGGAGGTAGAGAGATTTACCGATCCTATTTTGAGGCTAATAACGCGAGTTCGTTTTATTTGTATCGCAAATACAATTCGACTTCGTTCGCTGAGGGGATAAAGCGGGCGGCTTTAGACAGGAATTTCGCCGTTGTTTCTTCGAGAAGACAGGCGGAATACCAGGATCAGAAGTTGGGGAAAGGTGCACCTTTGATTAACTGCTTTCCGGAGAGCGATAATTTGTATAAATATGGTGTCGTTCTGCTGGCTAGGAAATGGTTTCCGATGTTGGAAAGATTTAATACTATCATTCGTAGTGTTTCAGAGAACGGTTTGATAAATAAATGGAATCAGGAGTTGTTCATCCACACTGTAAGCGTAGAAGGGGCTAGTTCTATAGAATCTCTTGGATTACCTCATTTGTTAGGGGCTTTTATGTTTATTGGATTCATGTATGGGGCAAGTGTGGTTGTGTTTTTAGGGGAGTTGACAAATGGGTATTTACAAAAGAAGAAATCTTTAAAATTCGTTTTACCATTTAAAATTCGTCGACTTAAATATAACCATAAGAAACAAAGCGGTGATTGCGTTTAAAATTTAAATGAAACTAGAGACAGTTTTAGAGAGACACGCTGTCACTTTTATTTAAGTTCACATTTAGCATATTGAAGATATAATATTGTGTCAAGTGGTGAAATAAGTGACAACACTTTTACCCACATAAACACAGAATTAGAGAAGTTATTCGGTAGTTTTAGTTCAATAATTACCTTACTGTTGAGCTGCTGATCCTTGTTGTTAAGCCTTTGAAAATCTACATAATAAATATGAAAGCATAAGTGCAAACCGCACTGACATACACTCTCATGTTTCACCAACTGACAAATTGCATCGACCAATATCCATTCCTACCTAATCCCTTAGCTTCAAGGTTTATAATAGAGCAACAAGATGAATTCTAGGTGTAAATAGGGAGATAACGATGTGTCTAAACGTTAGTACGTCATTAGCTGGTAATCATGCATTAAGTGTTGCTCTGGTGTTTAATTGGCGAAAGTGAATGCATAGGTATCATGCATGTTGTTCCTTGTAAATTTGGTATTAAGCTTGTATAATACCTGTTAGCAAAGGGAGTGCGTGGAGATGTAATTAAGGATATATTAGGCCCTCAACATACGTATATGGAATTACGAATTCGTATGGATTTGCCCCCTCTAGAATTGCATTCGAGGCATCAAATCCCATACAAAATCCTAATTCTGATTCGGAATTCCGTATGTGTATGGCAGGCATTAAAGTTTATTCCACCGATCGACATTATGCCATTTCTTTTCGAAGGTTTTTAACGACTATGAGATATACCATTGAGCAACGTCGATCGATGATCTAGGTGAAAATTAATCGAGCGACAATCAATTCAAATCGTTATATCGATTTAAACGGTTTATGTTTTAAAAGATTTTCAAAATTTTCAAGGGTAGTTCAGACCATCAAAGAGAACAAACCTTAAATTGAAAAAAAAACAGCTGATTTATAGGTAGTCTAAAGTATGAAACAGCTGATAATTTTTTGATATTTCAGGTTTGCTTCCGTAGTAATAAAAGTTGTTCAATCTGTTCACCTATGAACCTAGGAGAACAAACTGAACATCTTACCTGAACCACCCCTGAAAATGTAGATAATTAATTTTACTCTTTATTTTTTGTATGGGGGCTTTCCCTAAGGCATGGTGTCCTATCCCATACAAATGAAATTTTAGTTAAAAACATGGCAATATATTATGACTTTATGGTATCGATTTGTAATTAATGTTTACGTATAAGTGTAAATTGTTACTAAAAATGCATGATCTGACTACAAAAAAAATCTCATAATGAGCCTCGGAAAATCAAGCAATTTACTTTGCCCGAAGACTGCCCGAGTTACGGCAGTCGCGTTCCATTGTTTAACGTTAGGCATCTGTACTGTATAGTATTATAATAATCTGTGCCTGAGGTAATAACAATGGAACGCGACTGCCGTAACTCGGGCAGACTAATAAGTCTACCCATGATGGTTTTATTATAATTCATTATAAGATGGACTAAAACTAAATTTTTCATCGATCGATCGGCAATGACAGGTTGTTATTACGATTTGAATGTCTCTTAATTGATGCATGATCAATATCGGTGTTGATGTACGTTGATCGACATATAAACGTCTGGGTATAATAACCTGATAATGTACCCAATTTTTTTTTTTTGAAATGCAGTCAATCAATCAATTTAATGTAATAAATAACACTGTATGATGAATATGGTGATAGATTCGGTACAAAAACAGAAACAATGGCAACGACCCGGTATCCTATGACTCAAGAGATACGTCAGATAAGTTAATAAATAGTTAGGTATCTTTGTACTCATACAGGGTGTAAGTGACAGCCTAGCAAATACTGAAACGGTGAACTCAGACCATCAAACTGAACAACTTTCACTTTTTTTCTAAAGATTTAATAAATTAATAAATAAATTAGGTAATACATTTTTATTCGGGAAACCAACAGTCAAATTACAAATGAATGGTTACAAAAAAATTAACATAGAATAGACCAATTATAGGAATCCGCTTCTTCTTATCGAGTGGGCAGCAAGCCCGAATCCGCTGATGTTAATTGAAAATTAAATAAAAAGTGCTTGCAAAGCATAACAATGAAACCTACCTCTCAAAAGGTAGGCTAAAGTAATAATAAATGATAAAAAGAAAGTAGGTATATTGTGAAGTACCTAAAGACTCAGTCTAAAGTAAACTTCACAGTTAGGTATACCCTTCTTATACTGTGCCAAAGATAAACAAAATGGATCCAAATCAAAGTATTTAATGTTGTATAATATAGTAGCTCGATAAAGATACCTATTCGTTTTGCGTATAATTAGTATATACAATGGGTTGAGCGAAGAGGGCCTTTCGTCTCAGATTTCTGTTACATACAAAGTAATTTATGCCGTTCACTAAGTCAGGACTGTCCAGTAAACAACATTTCCAAAAAAACAAGAATGTCTCATTGTAGTCACTGCTGATTTGTTTTTTATAATGTTTGTATTTCTTATCTTTAAAATGGCCAATTTGGTCGTTAATAGCTACAGGCATAAAATTTCGATAATTTTTTGGTGATTTCAACTTTGGTCCCAAACCCTATAAGACCATTAAACGAAACTAGGTAGGTACTTTAGTTTAGTTCAATGGTCTTATAGGGTTCTTCTTTAATATGCTTACCATACCATACAGTAGTCAGCATTATACAAATATTATGCAGGGCGCGTAGGCAGTGTATTGTAAAATCGCTTTTCGCGCCGCAGTTCGCCTTGTCCCGTCTCCAGGTGGTAAAGCATAAAACTTTATCAAAAACAAAATAGACAAAAAATAGTTTCCCCAAGCTCGAAAGAATCGACACAGGCCTACTCTCGTAAATAACACAGCCCATACATCACTCCAAATTTAATATACCTACCGCAAACATATTCAGAACTAAAACATGCAAACTTTAAACTTTATCAAAAACAAAATAGACAGAAAATAGTTTCCCCAAGCTCGAAATAATCAACACATGCCTACTCTCGTAAATAACACAGCCCATACATCACTCCAAATTTAATATACCTACCGCAAACATATTCAGAACTAAAACATGCAATATTTATAACTTCAATAGGTTCAGGAAGGAGATATGTATTAGCAACGAAATACGACGTTCCATTTTCCCTAACTACTCCTCAGGGAATAAACGAAGGCAAAACGAATTTCTTAGGAGGAACGTTATTATATTTTGTTATGAAGCCTTCCGTTTATAATAAAAGCGGGGCTTGTATAAAGGAATTTTTTGGAAAAAAGGAAAAAATTGTAGTGCCTTAAACGATTTTTTAGATGCGAAATGAAAATAGTTGAGAACAAAGAGGCTAATCTGAAAAGCTTCATAGGGTACAAGATAGGGACAGGGTTTAATGCGATCTGTCAATTATTAAAAACACATTTTACGACCATTCCATATCTCTAATAGGTTGGTTTGTTATGCAATTTCAAATAAATTAGGTAAGTAAGTATGCAGGCGTCTTTTAATTTACATCAATATAAAATTATTAATATGTTACAACATGAGTGCTGATTCTATGATTCTAAATTTTATAACAGATTTTTAATTGAATCATAAGCTCTCATACAAAAAAGTTTCCTCAAAATCGGTTCAATAATTTTTGCGTGATGCTCGAACAAATAAACAAAAAATAAACAGTCCGACTAAAATTCCAAAAATGGTTGATTTGGAGTCAGCGATACCTAAAAACCGTACATCGTAATCTTTTTCTAATAAATATCTTCAATGTACAGACACTCTTCTATTATAGTTTTATAAAAGTTCAGGATCGTAGTAGATGGCGCGCTCTGGTCTCTGCCTACCCCAATGGGAAAGAGGCGTGACGTTATAGATAGATAGATAGAAAAGTTCAGATACCTAATAACAAATCAAATCCAATGCAAGAATTACTCCAAGTTATGAGCGCAGAACATGGAACTAATTCCTGTTTCCAGAAGCTCGTACCGAAAACAAAACTGTCGTACAGTAGAGAACATAGCGAGCACTCGATAATGAAGATAAGTTCCCGCTAATGAGGGACCACACAGCACGCGACTCACTTGACAACTGAATTTGAAGGCCTATTGCATCACGTGCAGTTTCGGTTAACCAGTATTTAATTAAACAATAGTTTTAATTTATGATTTCTGTTATTTAGCAAAGAACATTTCCACACGCGTATATGTGTGCTACTCAAGACCATAGCCCCTTTAAACCCCTTTAAGCTTCTAACCACAGAAACTTTGCTACAGCAACCAATAAACAGTGTTTTAAGCGTGCAGTGGTAGCAATGGTCATTTTGAGCAAATATTTAAGGTTTTATAATGAAACGACTTTGTCAAATGATAACGGATTAGTTTGGTAATATTTCACACACACAAAATACTGCATAAGAAATAAAAACCACGTCGCTTAGCCACCTCGTACAATGGGAAGAAATAGAGTGGTCTATTTTAAGCTGGAACCACGGTGTACTTAATCTAGCATAAAGGACCATTGAAATATCAATGGAGGAATCCTGCACTTCTGATGCAAACAGATGTCTAAAACATGGAAGACAAATAACAAAATCGTAACATTAATCTTATTTAAATTCTATGTGTTTGATATCATATTAGTAGTTTTACACCGATAAGAGCGCCGCTCTTAAATTTATGCACGCGGAATATTGTTTAACTGAAACAATAATTATACTGTATAATGGGTTCGCTGAAATATTGCGAATCTAAATTGTAATTAGCGCGGTTAGAATGGGTACAAAGTCTATCTCGATAGTATCTATATAATCTTCTATCTCCGATAAGAGAATATGATTATGATAGTTATAATAAGGGTTTCTAACGCAGAAAAATTTCATTGAAAAACACATCAAGGCTTCTGTTAAAATCAAACTAATTTTTTTATTCAAAATTATATCTCATAGATAGCTTGCTGATGCCATTTTTTTGACTCACAAAGGTGTTTTATTGTAGAGAAGATATCTACGGTAAGGGACAGCCCCAAACACCGGTAAAGATAAACTGTTCTGCATAACAGAAGTTAAACCAACCAGTTAAACTATCCAGTGTCATAATTAGCAGGTCCTATAAAAGAATAGATATTGAGTTTATGTTTCCATCAATTTAAGCATAAACCACAATTTGCTCACACAATCCGGATCAGTATTCCTTGCTATACAACACACAGAACACACACACCAATCACCTCTTTAGCAACAATCAACACAACCCCACGTTGACGACGCGCTCGAGTAAACAGTGTTAAATCCAACAAACATTAGCCTCCATAAACTAGAGTTGGTGTCACCGGGCCGCAAGTAACAATTAATCTTAAGTTAACGTTTGAGCCCGACACTTGCCTAACAAAGGGACTGACGGTCATTTATTACGCTCCAGTTTTGATTTAAATAAATATTTTTAAAAGTGTAAACTATTTTTAAACTTTTATGTATGTTTCACTTCCCAGCAGAATTCTAATTTCAAGTAGCGACCGCGTACTGAACTGAGATCCCCTGCAAGATAAAATTAGCACGACTAGTATGATTTCTCTTCTAACGCGCGGCTTTATTCCATACTACCTACATGTCGCGGCAAGCGCGGCTCTGAAAAGCGCGGGTAGAGTTCTATGGAGCAAAGGCGCGTGGCGAGCGTGTAGAAAAATCATGCTGGCGTGCTGAAAAGAAGATATACATGAAAACCAGAGTAGCTGACATAGCCCAAAGAATTGCTGTACTAAAGTGGCAAGTTGCTCGCAGAACCAATAGCCGATGGGGCCGAAGTATATTTTCTTTGGTCGATGAGTAGATGATGTCGAGTGGCGAAGTAACGCGTACCGGAAAGCGCAGCGTACCCTCAAACTCAAAATAATTTATTCAATATAGGAGCTTGAAGCACACTTATTTTTAAGCTACCACCGCGTCGGAACGTGTTGTCGCTGTAGAGAAGATGCGACGAGAAACTCTATAGCATAGTTGGGTAGGTCCTCCGACAACACAAGGTAGACCCATGACCTGGTGAAGGCGGCGCGGCGGGAACTGTTGTGATTGTGAGGGCAGAGCAGGACCGGCCGTTGTCGCGATCGACGATCTTTGGGGGAGGCGTACCGTATGTCCAGGCGACGTCTATGGGCTGATATGATGATGATGTTGATTAAAAGTTTCCTTACATGATATTATTGTTAGATCGCGCTCTACATTTTTTTTTGTCATTCCTATCATAAGGTAATTTGATTCCGACAAAAATTTTCCACCGCGTCCGATGGTGTGATAAACTTAATTTTAAAATACGTTAAGTACACTTTAGGGCTTTAGTATGTAAACATAAACATATGCTCACGACTATATTCCCCGAGGGGGGTAGTCAGAGATATTCTGAAACCTCAGATCATCCACGTTTCACCAGTAGTATCGAATCTCTGTCCAGGGTGACGGGGGTCGAGCCCGTCGCCACTAATAATGGACAGTGGGTACAATACATGCCTCTAAATTGAAGCACGCAGGTTTCTTCACGATGTTTTCCTTCACCGAAAAGCCAGTGGTGTTACAAATCGTGCATAAATTACGGCTTGGACCACGATTGGACGGAGATCGAACCATCGCCTCCTGCACTTACTCGCCACTGGACCACTACGGCACATCTTTAGTATGTAAAACATTTTTAAAACACCCTGTTTAGATAAGTACCTAAATATATCTTTTGCATCATTCCATTAATACGTAGACACGCGTTACGAATCGTTAAAGAATTTCAGTTCGATTTTCAGACTTAGAAGCTTGCATATACCATTCAAAACAGTTTAAATTAAAAAACAACGTATGTGAACTTTGAATAACGTCGGATCCTCTGTAAAAGCGAACATCTGTCAGTCAAAGACCACCTACCACGAGACAGGCTGACACTACCATTCATCTTTATTCACTGTAAACAACCTTTCTTACCGTTAGCACCACCCCTATATTCAGTAACCTAAAGTTCATGTTCCCGTAGAGTAACTTTCAACTAACTTTGCCTGAAAAGAGATGCTCAGTAATTTATGGAAACGAAGCCTCTTATCACGGTGGTGTAAAGACGATATTCGCGTGTGGCGAATGAAAAATGAATAGTGAATAGATAATGTAGGTGACGTTTCGCGTCCTGTATGTGAGAGGTCTTCGAGGATTGTTCTTGATAAATTTGTCTTGGGGTTTAATTTATTGGGGTGCGATATTGTACTCTGTGTTTTGTGTAGTATTAGTTATATTTGAATGTACGTTGGTTAGATTTGGAGGATATATATTTACGCGTACATTATTATATGAAGCGAATTTGTGTTAAGTGTAAAATCTACATAATAAGGTACGTGACCTTATAAGTTATAGAGTTATATTAGTGATGATGTTTTCTTATAGCCAATTTATTTTATTCTATTCTATTTTTGTTTAATGGCGTTTCCTTGTTAGATTTCGCCAGTGTCAAGTGTTGAGGATATATTTATTAGATATTGTACGGTAATAGGATATGGCCATCTCAAAGCCCCGTTTTTAAACAAAAACACACACTCGAAACCGCCATCAAACGGCGGAGCCACGTGGCTGTCAAAATCGCAAGCCGACAAAACGTCTACTTGTTACCCCTTTAGCCACGCGACTCTCGAATTTTAGAATTCTTTATAATGAAATTCTATAACACCTCGCACACTAGGCAGGTAGAAGTGGCATATGCATGTATGGATATCTAGTGGAAGTATTGCCTACTTGTATAGGGTGTAACAAAATAGTAAAAGTTGTTTAGTTTGATGGTCTAAACCGCCCCTTTAAATATTACAAGGGTGTTTTGTTCATCAACATCCACAGCCTGAATCCACCTATTGTTGGGATTTGCATTTGTTTATGCCAACTTCCTCTGTCCTGAGCATTTCGCATCGACGTAGCTGCCGCGACTCTATCGTTATAGGCTAACTGACAGACATCTCTTACTCTAACACCTTATGAGATTAGACGAGCACCATTTTTTCCCTACAAACTGTATTCCCCTGTTTCTTCTCTGGATAATGACACAAGAGCAAAAATTTGTTTACCATACAATCTATGTTACTTCTGCTATGTTTTGCTTTTTTCGCGTTAATTAATTACTGTATGAACTAGATACCATCGAAAATTACCAATTTTGCCCCGTTTTGAGACATCCAGCAAACAAATTTGACGAATATAAACAAAAAAACAGCAAAACATAGAGACAAAGTCAAAGACGACTTTCTCATATTTTTCTTGAAAGAATTATCAAAATCGGTTTAGTTTTGAAGGAAGAAACAGGAGAATACGAAATGCTGTTTTCGTCGATTTTATGGAGATAAAATTGGTCCGAGCTGCAGTTTTCTCTTTCGCACTCTAGTTGGTGGGGTGTATGGGTGGGGCGGATATAGTCAAATATGTATACAGTCGGAAAAGTGACCTATTCTCCAAATTAGCATTTCAGCCCACCTATTAAAGTTCAAGAACCCTTCTCGGATCGTTGCAATTTCTAGAGTTGCGAACCCACTTGCCACGAGATTTTTGTAAAATTCTGAAACTGCCTTCAAAAATATCAATTTTAACATGCAATACAAATCAAAAGGGAAAAGATACTGTTATTATAGACGTAACAGCTATACACGTACGTAGTAGCACTTCGTCGTTCGTTGTATTATTCAGTCGGCGGCATTATCATAAGTTCGGGGGCCGTTAGGTCGCGGCCAGATGGCGGAGATGCTGTACTGAGATGATTGTTTATTTTTTCTTTAAAAAAAGTGCAAAATAGAACCTTGAGACGGTTGTGGTTAAGTTGTTTAATAGTTGGCAACAAAAATAAACATTGATCAGGAATTTGATCTTAGGCAAGAATAAAATAATGTCACATTGGGAACTTAATTTGCTCTCAAGATCACGACAACTCACATAATTATACATACACCACAACACACATAAAATAATGTTCGCCAATTTTTCAAAGATTCACGAATACGTTTTATAAATGACCTTTTCCTTTGTGTAAAGTGTATTTAATATTTATCAATACTCGAGTTAATTCACATAATATATATTAGTACCGCCTACATAAGATTTCTTAATATGCTGACGGTCTTCTAAAGGGATGATCAGACCATCAAACTGAACCATTTTCTCTACAGGACATACGAGGCTAGTGGCTACTCGAGCAAAATTTATGGAACCGCTGATCGGAGCAAAACATAACTGCTGTTCCATAGATACTAAACTGCAATGCCTACTCGACTCAAATGTATGTAACAGCAGATTTTTTTTGATCCCATAGTAAAAGTTGCTCAGTTTTGAGTCATAGTTTAAAAGGATGCAAATTATATCACTTTCACAATGTGTACAGGGTCTTTCTTAATATGCTGACGCTTTTTAAGGGGATGATTAGACCATCAAACTGAACAAGTTTCTATATGGGACCAACATTGAAATCGCGAAAAAAATCTGCTGTCCCATACATTTGGCTCGAGTAGATTTGCAGTTTTGTATGAAATAGCAGATTTTTTTCGCGATTATGATCTTGATGCTATAGAGAAAGTGTGTACAGTTTGACGGTCGCGTTCTGGTCATACCCTTAAAGAACGTCAGTATAGAGTATTAAATAAATAAATAACGCTCACAGGCACATACATTGTAATGATCCCAAACTAGCACTAAAGGCTTATATTATGGAAACTATATAACAACGGCACGAACATATAACATCCATGACCGAACCGGGATTCGAACCCAGGACCCTGGTTTGGCAGTCCGGCGTGGTAACCATTACACCAACCGGGTCGTCAATTCAAGGACCTTATTAGATAAATGTTTTTTTTTTGCATAAGTAACACACCCATAATGTTACAGTTTACAACAAGTTTACAAAACATGAATACAATGCGAACGCAACACCAATAGAACAACATGTAATTTTATTGTATGCTACATACAGCAGCAAATAGGGACCTATTACAATAGGCGAGGAAAAAACTTTTTTCTCTATTACTTTAGTGTTCGTTTCCATTCCAATACCAAAGCTCCACACAATGTATCACACTGAAATATCCAATAGGTCCGGTATGATCTCGACCTAAACAACAGAATATGCTCGTTGTAAATTTTATAGTTTCCAACGGTTTTAAGTTGTAAAATTTTATGAGCGGAGCGCTACGGCTTGACTTCGGGATTCGGGATATGGTGTCCAAGTTTTATATGGGGTGACGATGTAAAGCGAGCGATATTGAAAAGGGTCGAGGGTAAATATCATAGAGAGAAAAAATTTAAAGCTCCTGAAACGTTTTCCTGTAATCATCTGTATTACATTCCACGAGAAAAGTTAAAGAAGAATACAAAACGAATAGAAAGAATCGCACCGTATGTGCTTCTATGTGCGGTTTCATACAACTCCTTACTTCACAAATGACGAACTGACGTTTGCCGCTCCGTCAATGCGGCATCGTGTGTGAAAGCGCTAAATCACACAAAAGAACGACGAAGGAAAATATCGTGAGGACACCTGCATACGTTGAAGAAGAAATTTTGTTGCGTATTATGAACTCTACCAAACCCGTGTTGGGTACACGTGGTGGACTAACGCCCATACACTTTCTTTGAGTGTAGACCTGTGCTCTGCAGTGGGATACCAAGCGATGCACGACCACCCAATAGCAGACATATTATAACGCGACTTTTCTACAGCGCTTTTAATAATGCCAGCATTTGACTGACATTCAAGATAAATTATGCGCTCATCCAAAGCAGATAGCTAAGTGTGTATAAAAGTCTAAGTATGACTATAGTTCTTATTTAATATTCATTTTATTAAATGTCAGTCTTAATAAAATGAAACTAAAGTTGTTCGGTGAAACTCTCATAACGTCTAGACATTTCTAGGATTGCTGTAGTCTATTCTGTTCAACAAAAAACAATTTCAAGTCGCGTACTCATGAGAACAAACACTTGAGCTGCAAGAACGGTGAGATTTTTGATTAAGTACTTATTTTGGCCTACTTACGTCAATGTAGGTTAGCAATTAATTCTAGGTTGAGCTGACATAACCTCAGGGTTAATAGCTCCAGTATAAAAAATAAAAGAATTAAAAAAAACTCTAGCGTAAGTAATAAACCTGAGATACATATTTGACACCAACTTGGGTACAATTTTGTGGGCCATAGAAAAAAAAACCGGCCAAGAAAATTTTAACCTGTTTATTTTACCTAAGACAAAATGTTAAAACAATGATAGCGCGATTTATTTTCGTGCAACGCCAATTATAGTTTGTCAATAGAGAACAAATCGATTTTACAGGTTTTTTTCGAAACTGGTTCAGCTACATACAGACAGACAGAATGGACACAGTATAAGGGTTCCTTGTTTGTCTACGGAACCCTTAAAAAGGGTCTTAAAACCTGTCAATCCGGGGTTTACTTAATTGTTCCAATTCGATATGCTTTATAAATTTCATAATTTTGGTTTTTGAAATGTGAGTAAAAATTTCAGGAAATAGTATTCACGTCCCTCAAAAACGAAATATGTAGGTAGTATTAAAATAATGACAACCGATGGGGTGTCAGAGTTCTAGAGTGGAGACCGCGAACTGGTAGGCGTAGTGTGGGACGCCCTGCTGCCCGCTGCTGGACAGACGACCTAAAAAAGTAGCGGGGAGCGACTGGATGAGGAAGGCCAAGGACAGAGTTTTGTGGCGCGCCTTGGGAGAGGCCTATGTTCAGCAGTGGACGATGATAGGCTGATGATGATGATGATGATTAAAATAGGAACCACCGAAGCCTTGTCGTGGAGTATTGTCCAATATACTGAAGTTCTCTACGGGAATAGTCGATTACACACCGAGTGCAGGAAAGTAAGAAAGGTCAGATCTCATGTAATTGTTGACCGAGGAGAAGCTGAGGCCGTCTGAGGCTTTCATATTTACTGCCCGATTTTAGTATACTATTTTTCCTCCTCGACGAAAGCGGCAACTTCGTTTAGCGCAGCGGGACGAAAATTGACGCTTTCCGTCCGGAGGGGAGAAAAACAATTTAAATCGCTTAAACTTTTAATCACACACATAATAATTATGTTCATCAAAATATGTTTGCTCTTGAGTATTCTATAATCACAAACGAATACTCACGGTGAGAACCGGCCTTTACATCAGACGATAACATGATTCTCTAGTACTACAAAAGTCAACCAGTCAGCTCGAAAGCTCGTCAAAATTTTTGGAAAAAGGAAAAAGTAGCAGAATATCACAAAGGCATTGTTTTCTGTGAACAGACGCGCGTGGTGTGGGAAAAATCTATTTTTCTGTGGTAACTTTATGTTCCGGTGCCAGGGTTAAGAGGTAGCGGAGGCGAGATGTTGATGAACGGAAATTCCGTTGTGGAAAATTTTCTTGTGAAAAAAGGTTTGTGCCTTAATAATTAAGTTCAGTGAGAAGCATCATCTATAAACTGTAAAACAGTTTTATGGCTGGCTAACAGACAACACACAGCTTCAGTAGAAGATAGAAATGTATAGAGATTGAAGATGTATAAATTTATTGGTGAACTAGGAAAGGTTATTTTTTGCAAAATCAACACCTTAGATGTTGTAGGGTAAAATGAGGTGTAGAATATGTTTGTATGGATAATCGTATACCCAACATTTATCAACAATCTTACTAATAATGTGATTTTGATATTTCTTTTAACAACCTTTATTAAGGGATGCAAACATCGGTGTAAGCATAGCATAGCATATTTATGCTCACGACTATATTTCCCAGAGATATTCTGAAAACTCCGAATATCCACGTTTCACTAGTAGTACCAAAACTCTGTCTAGTGTGACGGGGAGTGAGCGCGTCGCTACTTGTAATAATAGACTAGAATACTAATAGAATAGATATTGGTGTAAGTTTGCACGAAAACAAAGTCTTATCGAAACTAGATTACCACAGCTTGTATTTTTATTTGTTCCTTCTGAAGCGGGGTCCGCAGCACCATTTTATCGTGTTTGCTAACACCATAACATAACATTTCCCCTCCCCCGCAGGCGAACGCGGGTGATGTTTTCAGACGCGGATGGATAACATCACCCGCGTTCGCCTGCGGGGGAAGGATAAATGTTATGTTATGGTGTTAGCAAACACGATAACATGGTGCTGCGGACCCATAGAGGTAGGAATAGAGGAACATACAGCTGAGAGAGCGAGATGTACCTAGCGGCACCACTGTATAATAGAAAGAGATACGTGACGCTAATCAATAGAACCGTTTTTTAGTCACCAATCACTTTTTACAATTCGGTTTTCGTGAATAATTAGGAATCTAAAGTGAAATCGTAGATAATTTTGTGAAATATACTGACACTACTTCATTAATTTATCCACGATTTTACGTTAGACTCAGAACTATAGACAGTATTAGAATTTTTGCCTGCGAATAGTCTCCAAAAAACATCCAAAAACTGTGTCATTTGACAACTCATGTCACTGACTCTATTCCTGTAAGGTATAATAACTTTATGTGCGGACCCCGCTTTATCCTCTGACAAAAACATAACCAAAACTTCCACGTATCAGTCTTCCCGCTCCCACTCATGGCTCACACCGACGTAAGAACATCAATTTCATGAATCAAAAGAGTCGTCGGTTCATTCCCGAGCTTGCTTTTAGTAACGGAGCATACTTTGACAAGTATTTTATGAGTATTACTTTCTTGTCTGTATGTATGTGTGACGCTGACACTGCAATTTAATACTGTTTACTTGTTTAGAAAAAAACATCATACGTTGAAGAAGAATTCTGAGACATGCTAAGTAGGTATTACCGGTAGGTATAATAACATAATTTAGTTATTATACCTTCCGGTAATACCTACTTAGAAGGAAGATTGAAAAAAAAAATATTTACACACATCAGTAATCAAACATGCTAAGTAGGTATTACCGGTAGGTATAATAACTAAATTATGTAGCATACACATAATAATAAAAAAATGTGTATTTACCCAGACAGAGTTATCTAGCCCAAGTGAAGGAAAAGGTTGATGTCGTGTCGTACCAAGAACTCAAGACACTAGCGGAAAACAAACAAGAGTGGCGAATACTCCACCGACAAGAGCGTAGCTCTTAAATAAGATGATGAGTAATCAAACATGCTAAGTAGGTATTACCGGTAGGTATAATAACTAAATTATGTAGCATACACATAATTTAGTTATTATACCTTCCGGTAATACGTACTTAGAAGAAAGATTGAAAAAAAAAATATTATTTACACACACCAGTAATCAAACATGCTAAGTAGGTATTACCGATAGGTATAATAACTAAATTATGTAGCATACACATAATAATAAAAAAAATGTTTATTTACACACACCAGTAATCAAAGAAAGAGGCAGAGGAAGACCCAGACAGAGTTATCTAGCCCAAGTGAAGGAAAAGGTTGATGTCGTGTCGTACCAAGAACTCAAGACACTAGCGGAAAACAAACAAGAGTGGCGAATACTCCACCGACAAGAGCGTAGCTCTTAAATAAGATGATGAGTAATCAAACATGCTAAGTAGGTATTAGTTATTAGGTATTAGTAGGTTATTAGTAGGTATTAGTAGTTTTAGTAGTTATTATTAGTTAGTAGTTAGTATTATTATTAGTTTAGTTAGTATTATTATTAGTTAGTAGTAGTTATTAGTAGTTAGGTATTATTAGGTATTATATTAGGTATTAGTATTATTATAAGTAGGTATAGCATGTTTACTTAGCATGTTTGATTACTGGTGTGTGTAAATAAACATTTCTTTTCAATCTTTTTTTTTAATCTTTAACTTTGTCCAAAAGCAACACATTAATCAAGCAATTTAATCTCCGACATTCTAAACCATTGCTTGATGTCGGTTCTCGACAATTAGCACAGACGAGATAAAAATCTAGTTTCTAGTTATCTCTTATAATCCTAACAAATTGGGTACTGACCTTTCATAATTGAAGACGACTTCCAAATTAAACTCAATAATGACAACAAATCTGTTTTTAATTCACGGTTCGTCAAATAACTGCCACTAATTTGTGGTCACTGGAATTTGAGGAAGCTATTTAATAAGCACAAGCTAATTTAGTTCTTATGTTTGAGAAATAACGTTTGTTTTCTAGTTATAATGATAATGGCAAAAAGTGACCCTTTTTGTCCTTCTGATAAAAGACAATATATTGTAACGATTATTTATCGCAGTCCAATCATATCAATCTTCATTTCGCTGAATCAATTTATTGAACTAGCGTCTTAGAATAAACTGAAAAGAGGAAGACTCTCCATTCATATATTACGAAAAAAAAACATCTAATCGTGTGGATGCAATTTCTTTTCAGATGTACCTACCAGTTTCCAGGCTAATTCAACAGATTCTCAGGTTAAGGATTAATAGACTACACGATACGATGATTGATCGATCGAGACGATCGTCTACTTGACTGACACAGATTACCCCCAGATAATATTTATACACCAGCACACATTTTTAATTACCAACAAAATTTTAAGGGTTTATTTAGACAACGAAACTAAAAAATGTTCCCTTAGGAACATGGGTCGAAAAACGAAAATTTTGTTGGACCTACTTTAGAAAACCGATCGGCTGATCCGCATTTTTGTAAGTGCATAAGTGTACTGGCTATACACAGATGCACGCTCTTGTCCTCACCCTCCTATGTCTGGAGACCGAATATGATCAGAGGTGGTTCAGTAGCTATTATCTGTAGCCACAACACGGTTTTGGCATCAAAGATGTATTTATCCTACAAAAAGGGGAGGTGCGGAGTACTCGAAACCGACGGGCATGTATGAAGAGATGTATGGATGTGAATGAAGCAAAAGAGATTTGTAAGGATCGTAGTAGATGGCGCGCTCTGGTCTCTGCCTACCCCGTTGGGAAAGCGGCGTGACGTTATAGATAGATAGATATAGATGTATTTATTCAGTGTGAGACGTCTGAAGGAACTCTGTATTCGACTCTTACAACACTCGACTGGGTTGATGCTATTTGAAGCCGGACACCAAACAGCAAGCGAAAGAATGATTTATACCAAAAATCACTCCTTTTTGCCATAGAGGTAAGCAGAGACTATAAATCTCCAATATTATTGATTAAAAACATGTTACAGCCATGTTGTGCTATATCGAATCAAATAAAAGATTGAAAAATTTGTCTCGGGCGGGACTTGAACCCGCACTCTTCGAAACCGGGGAAACGTGCTAACCAATTACACCACCGAGCCCACTGCCCAGAGAACGAAATTTTCAATCTGTTACGTCTTAAGAGGACGTATAAATCTCCACTTTGGGAGGTCCCGACATTTTAATTCTTCCTCTAGATTCATACATTCATTGTCAAAAATTCGACTTTTAACGTCATCATCATCATCACCGATTGATGTATGACTGCTAGACATAGGCCTTTTTCAAGGATCGCCACAACAACCGGTCCTGCGCTGCCCTCATCCAACGGGTTCCCGCTGCCTTCACTAGGTCGTCGGTCCACCTTGTGGTGGGCCTACCCACGCTGCGCTTTCCGGTACGCGGTTGCCACTCGAGAACTCTTCGGCACCAAAGCTTACTCCACGAATTATGGTACCTTACAATTCTAATATTAGAGAATACATTAAAATTGAACCCTGCAATAATTTCTGCGACCCTCCCAATTGCCTACAGATATTTAATAGTTGCCATAATAATATGATATCGTGGTTCGGTTTGGCGCACGTGTGTTCTAATTACTATTTAGCCGTCATATGTCTTTAATGGCGGATCTATGGCATGGTTGCTATTAACCCGTGGCTTTACTGATGTTTTGAATCGTTATCTGGGTTATGGGATGGGATTGGGTAGGTTACATAGTTTATTATGATTGGGTGGAATTGGGTAAATTACACTGTTATTGATATTATGTAGGGTCTTTCGGATAGGATGATCAGACCATCAAACTGAACAACTTTCTCTATGGGACCAACATCAAAATTGCCAAAAAATAAATCAGCTATCCCATACATTTAGCTCGAGTAGATTTTTAGTTTAGTATTATCGTTTTTTTTTTCGCGATTTCGATATTGATCCCATAGTGAAAGTTGTTCAGTTTGGTGGTCTAAACCACCAACTTAATGTTTATTTGTAGTTTTGTAACACCTTGTTATAGGGTCCTTCGGATAGGATGATCAGACCATCAAACTGGTCAAGTTTCTCTATGGAGCAAACATCGAAATCGAGAAAAAAAATCTGCTGTCCCCATACATTTGGAGTGAGTTATGATTGCAGTTTTGTTTGTAACAGTAGATTTTTCTTCGCGTTCGTCCCATATACCTCATAGCTTAGACAATATAGGGTGATTCTTAATACGCAGACGGTTTTTTAAGGGGATGATTAGCAGACCATCTAACTGAACAACTTTCACAAAGGGAGCAAGGTAGAAATCGGGAAAAAAAAATCTGCTGTTCCATATTTTAAAATTGTAATACTACTCGACCAAATTTTTTATTTGGAACGACTGACTTTGTTTTCGCGATCGCGATATTGGTCTCATATAAAAAATTGATCAGTTGGATGGTCTGCTGTTGCACCATGAAAAGTAAATGACGCATTTAGGTGTATTAATTTATTACTGCTCTAGCAATGCTAAATATCTAAACAAACGCATAGGTAATGCTGGTTGGCTCCATAGTGAAATTTAATTTTACACTCTGTATATGTGTATTTTTGTAGAATAATTGGTTTAATGCGTACGTATAAATAACGAAAACGATACGAGAACTCTAAAAAAATAACTCGGTGCTCTTAAAAATGGCGTTTAATTTAAACTTCACATGTGCATGGGTGCGGACTGCGGACTCGGCGGACATGTGACGGTGGCCAGTGTTACCAACTTTGCGAAAAAAGTGCAAAAAAACGACACCAGAAACGTAAAACTCGCCCTGATGGTCAGTGTGGGGCAAAGATGAGGTTGCGCAGATGGGTGGGGTTAGGTAGAAAAGGTGTTGGTTTGGGATTCAATAGCCTCTAGGTAGACCGGTTGTTTTCAAGTCAAGTGCAAGCCGGCCTTATTTATCAGTCTATCAGTTGTGCTGTCTTGAATGGTAAAAAAAAATGAAAAAAATGATACTACAAAATTAACGTCATCATTATGGCGACAATTGCCGGTTGTCTCCTGAGCCCAAAAAGTGATAACTCAATCCTCTTGGAGACTTTGGAGTTCACTCTAATCGGCTAGCTAAAACAAGTTGGAGACAAGAATTAGAGACTATCTCTGGAAGCACCTTAGATTAAAGTAAAATTTGATCTAAGAGGAGCACACTTGGTGGTTGCCACGATACCAACAGCTCGCCAAAAACAAAAGCTTTCAATTATCGATGTCACTAGTTGATTACTGTTGCTATTATCTGAATAAATTGGTTCGGCTGGCGCATTGCGAAAAGGTTCATCAAGGTTCAAAGGTTCAACACTCAATCATGAGTGTTCTGATTCTAATCTACGTGCACGATATGCCATGTACCAATGAGTTTTTCTAACGTACTTACATAAATACCGACAGCTCTCGAACTGTGACTAATTCTGTGACTACCAGTCAAAGCCACTGCGTCCGATGCCACTTTAGTCCAGTAAAAATACGGGTCGAAAGGAAATAATTTATAATAAGCAATTTTTTTTGCTAGATCGTTTATACAAATGATATTAAGATACTTTATTAACGAATCCCACTAAATTTCGAATTTTTAGTTTTTAGTACTAAAATGTAATTTTTTTATTTATAGTGTCAGATTTCTTACTTTTTTCATTTTTATTGTTTGTTTTAGGTTATGAGTTTACATACACTGTGTAAATTTTGTACTAAAATTGATTTTATCGAAATTTCTACTTGTTTAAAAACGATGGTTCCGTGGTGATTTTTCGTTGGATTTACTTCTAATATAAAAGAATACCAATAAATTTAACAAATAGCATAAAAAAATTGCATATACTATTTTTTTCCAATTTTACATTATTTTTTTTACTTTGTTTAATTATTTATTAAAATTTTTAGGGGGATTTTCAATCTAAACGATAACTAGAATTATAATCTAAAATATGAAAGAAAAAAACCGGTTATTATAAATTATTTACATTCGCCATACAAGCGACCCGTAACTTTACTGGAGTACTTGTGATCGTATCGGTTTCCCGTTCTATCAGATTCAGAACGATAAGGGCGAGAGAGTACATAATGTGTTTCAAAATCGGCAATGATACAACATAAACTTAGGTAAAAACGAAGATTCTGTCTTTGCATTCTTCGTCGCTTCTACAAACTAATCTATGTCCACAAACGCTCAGCTTATGCATGGCTGTAAAATTTAACGGTTCACAATAAAGTACTAGAACTAAGTCCCGGCGCATACTGGGAGGCCATAACTTGCGTAGCATGTGCTGAAGCAAAGATAGCTAAGGATACGGCCAGTTATGGACTTTGAGCGTTATCCTTTCTGAATTGATTACGGATTTTGATGGCCGGGTCTTTTTGTTAGGGAACTTAAAATTTAAGTGGACTTGGCATTTTTGAAGAACTTTGGTCTTTGAGTTTATGGGCTTGTGCCTTGTGGAAAGTTAGTATGAGAACGTATTAAAGAATTGAAATGTAATTTAAGGCGAGTTTTTTAAAGTTTGTGTAAATTCAAAGAAGTATAAAGGAAGACGGACCGTTAGCATTAAAAGTTTATGAACATAGGCTATTTAAAGGGATGACCTGATTGAACTGAACTACTACTTATATAAGACAAACATCGAAATTGCGAAAAGTAAGCTGCCTGTCCCATATATTTGGGTCTAGTAGGTTTGCAGCTTCGTATGGCTCAAAATTTTTCGCCGTTTCATAGAGAAAATTGTCGGTATCATTTGATGGTCATCCTCTTAAAAAACTGTCAGCGTATTAAGACGGACGCTTTTTAAAAATACCTTCACTGATGAGCGATACAAAATTATGCATCAAAATTACCATTCCAAAAGTAGGCAGGCTACTTTGACGGACGCTGCGAAATTAATTAGTCAGGCAACTGTACGCTGAGCCCAACTCCGGCGTCTGTTGTATCTCGGAGGGGAATTTATTGGCAAAGTTTAGTGTACGGTGTTCGTTAACTGCTGGGCGATGCATGGCTTTCTAGTACATTATTGCAATTTGGACGTTTTAGGTTTTTAATGGTTTGATTAGCTGCAAGATAATCACGGATCTGCTACGGAGCAGAGACATGGGTTTCCACAAAGGAGGTCACCAACAAACTCAGAGTACCGCAGAGAGCAATTGAGAGGAAGATAGTAGGAGTGGTAGGAGACCGAAAGCGAAACGAATGGCTCAAAGAGCAGAGCAAAGTCACTGACGTCATCAAACGTATCCCGAAGCTCAAGTGGCAATGGGCTGGTCATATCACCAGAAAAGAAGGCTCGTGGGGCAAAGCACTGTTGGAGTGGAGACCTGGGGAGACAAACACCCAAGAGGAACACCGCTAATGCGTTGTTATGACGATATCAAAATAACAGCTGGAGTGAAATGGATAGAGGGCACAAGATCGAGAGGAATGGCATAGGCTGAAGGAAGCATACACCATTACACGGATGAAAACGGCTAAGAAGAAGAAGAATCAACCTTGCGTTATAAACTTTCAATTTTTTTTAATTGAAAGTTGCTAATTTAAAAACTGTTTGAGAGCATCGATAAAGTTGTTGGCATTATGGATGTTTCAGTATCGAAAACGATCATCGAAGTTAACACATTCATTCCCTCTGGGAATAAAATGTTTTATTATAAATGACAAAGATGCAATAGTGTTAGTAGCAATAAAACTTCTTGAAAGTTTTGTTAGTAAACAATAATTACAAAAAGAAACTTGTGATGTGGGACATGTGCCGTAGCAATGGGATTGTTTTTCTGTGGCAATGGACACTGGCTACTTTCAGCAATGGCCTTCAGGGTGCTATTGACACTACCCGAACCTATCGCAACAAAAGTCCACCCATCCACCCAACATCCCCAACATCCTGAACATATGGTCTCAAGTAGATACTGTGACAGTAGCTTTATAAAGTACTGGATCGGTCTAGACTTAAGTGTTTATACTAACATAGTTATTTAAGTGTGATACTAACAACATATGGATGTAATGTCTGAAATAACGTTCTTTTTTTTTTTTTTTTTAAATGGTGAATTTTTGCGAATTATGGCCTGGGCTTTGATGGTTTGATCATCCCCTTAAAAGTGTCAGCATGCTAAGAAGGACCCTGTATGTAAAGCTAATTGACATGCACTATGAAGCACTGGGGTTCGCCGTGAAAATGAAAAAGGTGATTCCCATTGACATACAAAATATTGGACGCCGGGTCTAGTACAAAATTTTTGAAAAAAAAAGTGTCTGAGACTATTATAACCTACACAAACCTAAGTAAGTATAGCATAGCATATGCTCACGACTATATTCCCCGAGGGAGTAGTCAGAGATATTCTGAAACCTCAGAACATCCACGTTTCACCAGTAGTACCGAAAATCTGTCCAGTGTGACGGGGGGCAAGCCCGTCGCCACTTATAATGGACAGTGGGTACAATACACGCCTCGAAATTGAAGCATGCAGGTTTCCTCACGATGTTTTCCTTCACCGAAAAGCCAGTGGTGTAACAAATCGTACATAAATTCCGAAAAACTCATTGGTACGAGTCGGCTTGGATGGGGATCGAACCATCGCCTCCTACACGGCAGGCAAGGTTACTCGCCACTGTACCACCACTGCTTATTTAAGTAAGTGTATCTTAATATAAACCAACTAAGAACATTGAAAATGCTGAAATCCTTTTTCATTTTGCTTGCGTAGTTTTTCAAATCTATCTAAATCAAAGATCAAACGAAGACTGTCGCGTAATTGGTTCTCTTTATACGTTTTGGTGCTCTTTTGGTCTACGTCCAGTAGTTGGCAAGTCAATGGTGATTCTATTCTCTTTCAATATAAAAGCATAATTAAGTCAATCTTCCTTGAGCATAATGCATGAAATCAAAAATCTGTGTCAAACAAAAGCAAAACTTCAATCTGTCATAATATCTGACGTCATAATAGCTTCATCATGGAGACAATCTTATGGGAAAGAGTTGTCATTCGTCTTTTTATTCTTTAAACTAAATGAGGGAACGCATAAAGTAAAGTTTATAACCGCGGCGTTTCCTAGAAAGTGTCCATGTGATTTATAAGTCGGTGAATCTCCGTGCATGTTGCTGCCAGATGCTGAAGATTTTCAGTGAGAATGTTGCATTGATTTTTTTAAGAAGAAGCATTTAATTTAATGTACTTAGTAATAACAAAAGATGAAATCAAATGATGTCAGCCTCATCGTCCACTGCTGAACGTGACAAAATCAACATAAGCTGGCCGCGCGTATGTCGAGTAACGTATAACGTCGCGCGGCCAGCTTATTTTGGTTTTGTATAGCTTGATGTGTCGCCGTGTATACAGCTAAGGTATACAGGCACTTCTGTTACAGTTTTCTAATACCCAGTAGAGATTTTATGGAAAGCATTTATATCTTTTGCTATTCTAAACGCCACAAAAAAGGGTCTTCAATATTCCCTATTATTTTTAATTCCTTGACTCACTAGACTACCTAAGTGGAGGAACCATTCGAGATTTTGTTATTTTTTATTCGAGGAAACAAATGAGAATACAAGTGTAAGTCGTTAAGTACCCACGTAAAGGTTCTTTGGGTCTATTCGAGTCTGACACGGTCTATTCAAACGGGAACTACCTACACAGAAACTCATGTAATATAATTTAAAGCAATAGTCGTAGGATACGCGCGAGCTTTCACACCAGACTTGTTCCGTTACCGACCACAAATACCTGCACAAGGGGGCGCTAAGGGTATCGAGGGGCGCCAAAATGAAAACCTATTCCGCGACAAGTGCACCGTGCCATCTGAGAAAGATGGTAATAGTCTAGGAGCTTACCAGCAAAAGAGTTACCTTAAGAATTCTAAAGTAGGTATTTTTCATTATAATCGCCATGTTGGCGAAGCCACCATGCCAGGCCACTGCTGAATGAAGACCCCAACCAAAGATTTCCATAAATATTTTGTGCACTGTAACTTTCCAAATACCTTACAAAATATGTTTAAACCAGTTCATCCAAAGCGTTCCAGTATAAAAAAAAACATTTATTCATTTTCGGATGTTCGCTTTTAATTTAATACATATTAGTCTTTATTCATTTTTGATTCTAATTTTGTAAATGCCCATTACACATTTTCTCACAAAATAGTAGGAAACCAGTATAATTTAAAGGTGACAGTAAACATCGCTTTACCTAACCTAACTACCTGCTTTTTTATACGCCGCGTCTTTAGGAAACTCTTTAATTTCTCTCTGTTATTTTCCTTTGTTGAGTTGAATATAGGCATAGTATAAGAAACAGTATGGCACTACATACTATAGGTATCAAGTGCTTCGTCGTCCGAATATGACGTTCTTACAAATTCCTGCAGTTAATATCTTAGCAAAACTGTAAATTCCGTTCCAAAAAGAAAAAAAATACAATAATAGCCTTGATAAATTGAAAAAGCAAATAAAATTTGAGAGCATTTTAGATATTAAATAACGAAGCATTCTCTAGTTCAAATCCGACAAAAGTAATAACGATTACCGTTCCCACTGTTAGATTGGAAGGCTTGTGTTATTTGAGCTGATAAAAACTAACCAACCGTTCCGCGGAATTACCTACGATTTTTGTGTTTCCCATGGGAAACCTGCCTTTATCGATACGCTGTTATAATATCCATGAATCATTTTGGATTTGCCGTGTGGCGAACGACTTCTCAAACTCAAGACCAGAGATTGTCCTAGTAGCCGATTATTGACTAATCCCTTCAGGCCATCTCTGGTGCCATCACCGTATAGCTCTTGGTTAGAGTTGCTGCTTCCATTTCATTAGAATCAGTCGAATAAGGATTAGAAAAAGTATTTATGTTTATAAATATAATTCTGATATGGATGGATGGGTGGATGTTCTGAGGTTTCAAAATATCTCTGACTACCCTCTCGTGGAATAAAGTCGTGAGCATATGGTCATATAATTATCAACATAATTTAGTTAACATAAATATTCTTTATTTGTACACCAAAAACATACAGCAACAAAAACATAATAAAAAGAACGTAAGGGTACAAATGGCGGTCTTATCACTAAAACCGATATCTTCCAGAAAAACATGGGATGGAAGAACTCTTAAGTAAAAAAACTTGCTATGGCGGTGTAATAAGATATAAAATATATAGGTTACAATACATTACAGTTTATTTTTATAACATACATACGTTTACGCTGTCTACGTTTCAATATTGATAATGATCATGTTCGTCCGACAAAGCTCTGTCTTACTCATATCTTAGTTCTTTCGAGTGCATCTGAGCGACACAACGAGATAAGAAAATTACAAATTGTTGTTGTTTTTGCTGTAGAGAACCCGGTTTTAGCCTACACCTAGTTTTCGATTCGTACCGCTTTGATGGGATTTTTTTGCAATCGGATTTGTTCTAACTGTAGTTTCGGATTCCGGTAGGTATGTGATAAAGTCTCAAAGCCGATAACATACATTGAAATTGGTTTCTGGTTGCGAATTCGACTTTCGTATTAAAGTTTTGTTTTTCAGTAGCATCGTAAGCTCAACACTGCGTAGGTTGCGCAAATTGAGTTTTATAGTAGTTCTTTATAAAAATGTTAAATGATTTCCATTTTGTGAAAATACTCAAGAAATACAATCACCATCATAATTACTTTACCTAATCGGTACGTCAAAACATATAGGGTCATCATTGCTGACTCTTTTTCAAGGGGATAATCAGACCGTCAAACTGAACAACTTTCTATATGGCACCAAAATCGAAATCGAGAAAAAAAAAAGGATGTTCCATACAAAACTGCAAATCTACTCGAGCCAAATGTAGCATATTTTTTATTCCTATAGAGAAAGTTGTTCAGTTTGATGTTCATATTAAAAGGACCCTGTGTTATAATGCTAATGTTTGTAAGTGGTAGCAGTGATACGCTACTAGAAATGTATGTCTAGACTCACAGTCTGTTCGATCATTAATTACAGAAAAATTACTAAACCAGTTTCGACGCAGTTTTCACCATTCATAGTCTAAATTAAAACTGTTATACGTTTTACCTGACTGCGAAAAAGAGGATGAGTGTCTCGGAATTACATTACGGTAGGGGCGTTTCGATTCCACGCGGACGAAGTTGCGGCCGTGAAATACCTATTCGACCAAAAAGAATATTAAACGTGTATTTTTTTATCTATTTTTGCTGTTTCCCTTGTAGTAAATACTGTTCAGAATCATGGACTGAGTTTTAAAATATCCGGGGTTTAGGGTGCCCACTGATGCGGTGCCTGTCCAATCTCAGCTCCGAAATTTCATGCAATCTTATTGGTTGATAAAACTCAGTTTCTCCGATCCGCCACCTAGCTCCGCATCAGTGGACAGGCAACTTTAAACATCAATATTTTTCAATGACTAGAAAAATTGTAAAGGCGTATTGTATTCACACAATGAAATTAAAAAACTTTCCCTAAGGAATACGGGACGATTATTGGACGAAATTGTGCAAAAAAAAATTTATTGTTGATCAACCCATGCTCCTTAGGAAAACTTGTTAGTTTAATTATCTGAACACATTCAATTTTTTTAGTAATAAAAAAAGGAGTGTACGTAGAGCCTAAACTAAAAAGGAATGAGCGCTGAAATGACAGCTTAAAGAGATGTATGGAGGAAGGCGACATATTGCGCCGACCCCAAGTAATGGGATACCGGCAGGAAGACTAACAAACAAACTTTATGCTCTACATCATCATCATCATCTCCCTGCCCTTATCCCATTACTTGGGGTCGGCGCAATATGTCGCCTTCATCTATTAATCTCTTTTAGCTGTCATTTCAGCGCTCACTCCTGTTTTTTTTAGTTTAGGCTCTACATACCCTCCTATTTTTTTATTGTCGCTGGCTATCCAGCGAGGCAATGCAGCCAGCATTATGGGCACCTTTAGGCGAGACATGATGCGGGGCGGTTTGTTAAATTAGTTTTATTTAGGTATTTAGTAAATTAGATTTTAATTATTTATTGTATATTTTATTAAGTTAGTATTATTTTAGTTAGTTATTTTTTTTTACTAGTAAATGATGATGTAGAGCATAAAGTTTCTACATAAACTGACCTCCCGCTCTTGTACTATATCAAAGGACGTTTGACAGCGGAGACGCGTTTGTCGCGGTGTCATCTTCGTACGTTCGGATTTAAAATATTTTATTCCTTTTCAATATTGAAATGCAAAACCTCGAATAGCTCCGACCTACGACATAAAAGTGACAAATCATTGCATATGGTGCAGCGCAAATAGATTTTGAAACCTTGTGTTTACGAATATCGCAGACAGAAGGCAATGGACTGCCCCGCGTCCTCTGAATCCTATTTGTAGTTAAAACCTGCCAAGTGCGAGTTGTACTTGTGCAAGGATTTTTTCTCGATTTCGATGATGTCTCCGTGGTGAAAGATGTTCTATTTCAGTGGTGGCCAAGCCGTCGACCGCGGTCCACCCGGACGCCCGCGGTCGACTTTTATGATAGTCTCGCAAAGAGATTAATAACTAAATAAAAGGCCAAAAAAAAAATTAAAGTAAGGGCCTGTTTCACCACTTCTGAATTAGTTCTTGTGAGCTTATCCGACAGATATTTTGACATAATTTCATACAAAATATGTCAAACTATCTGTCGGATAAGCAAACAAGAACTTACTCGAGGACTCGCGTGGCTAGAGGTCTACCGAGAGGACGTCTGTGTCGTCGGCTCGTGATTGTTCTGGCCATGAGGCTCGGCCATTTTGTGAACTCTTTTGTGTTTTAACTTTAAAACAATCACTTGAGACTCTAAACTACTTACATTGGCAAAACTGCCACTCTATACTTAATTAAAACTACTGATCCTTTTCCTACGTATAATATTCATATAACGAGACGTTGGCTGAATTGTGATAACACATCGGATGCCATTAAACAAAAATTGAAATTGAATTGAACTTACTCAGAAGTGGTGAAACAGGCCCTAAGTCTATCAAAATCAGGCTATTCATATAACCTGTTGCGGTTGAAAGTAGACTGCCAGGTATTTCTAAAATTTTAATATAGACCGCGCAATGTATGAAGTTTGGCCACCCCTGTTCTATTTGATGGTCTGAAGCACCCTCGTAAGTTTGTAACGCATTTAAGTTTACACCCTGTAGGTATATCATCCAATGTAGTAAACAAAACCCACATACAATATTAATAATCAGTCATAACTTTCAGCTCGAAATCGAAAATTAAATTCCCGCCTTCAGATTTACATAACCGATAATTATAGAGGAATCATTGATGAGATGCAATGGCCGATAATTCGTATCAATTATGCACGGGTGGTATGCTGATCTGCTGTCTGTTGGTTAATCAATAAGGTTCCTATTACTGTACCTGGTGAATGGTTGCATTTTAATAGCACTAATGTGACAGCTCATGACAGTTTTTCCCATAGATTTAGTATATTACTACGCTAGATTGGCTACGGATTTATCCAAGGCGAGACAAAAAAGCTGATATTTTGGAAAAAAAGCGGGATTCGTTTCGTTGACAACTGACCGTAGAAAGAGATGGAACTAGAAGGAAGCACGTGTCTTGTCATATCACTCAGTAAGGGATGCACATAGAAAATTCGCTCTAGTTAAAAAAGGAGATCGCTACTTATTGCTGTCCTTATCGACGTAGCCACTTTTGTGTTCTACGACGGCTGTCTGACTCCGGAGTCAGACATCTATTTTCATACAAATTGTATAGGATTTTATGACTATCGCTGTCTCATACGCGGTTACACTGATGTTACATCTATCAGCGTAAGCGAAAAATACTTCGCTTATGCAACTGACGTTAGGTCCATTAAAGATCACAGTGGTCTCGTCTATCTATCTCGCTCTAACATACGTTAATGCTATGCCCTTTTTCTTTTCGAGTTTTCGATCTAACGTAGTATCTATATGCTAAATCTATGGTTTTTCCGCAAGAGGTAGTCACAGAATCTCACAAAGTTAGGATGTTTAGATTTTAGATATTTGTCACTCAATCACACATAAACAGCTGAACGGAATTAAATGTTTGTTTTATTATTTGACCCATGCGTGATATCTTAACAAAAGTAATATTCCATGAAAGGCAAATTTTCCTTAAACCTCCTGGTAAAAATGGAAACCGATAACCTTCATATTTTTTTTGTTAACACTGTGTGATATTATGTAAAAAAAGTTATATTTCATTGGATACACACTTCCAGGGACTCCTTACCAGTCTCCCTATCTCGCACAGATCAGGTGAAAGGTCGAAGAATCCTGTTAAGGTTGTCTTTTACAATAACTTCGAAAAATATGTATTTTTTTTTAATAATTAATGGCTTTTTGCTTGTGCGTTTCCGCACCGCATTTCCGCCAGTGTCAAGTGTAATTTATGGGAGTATCTATCCCAATCTTAGGGATTGTTTTTGTTCAAGAACAAGAAGAGATTGAAGATTGCGGAGCCTCGTGGAGGCAAAAACGCGACGCGCGAAAACCACACGAGACGTGTGCTCGGGTCAATTCCTGCAACGTGACTCAAATATGTATTTATTGAAGAAAAAATACCGCAGTGTCTCAATACAAAAGTCTTTGACCAGTGTATATTGATTACATAATGGAACAGAGACGTGGTCGCTCATTCAAGCCTCATAAAAAGGCTGAAAGTCACCCAAAGGCCAAGGGAGAGAGTTATGGTCGGAGTTTTCCTGCGAGATCGCATCAGAAATGAAGAGATCCGCAGAAGAACAACAGTACCTGACTTAGCCCAAAAAACACAACAAGGGCACATTGCAGAACACGGTTAAAAATGTATAAATAAAATGTTACGTTAACTTACTACTGCAATTCAAGACATCATCAAACATGGCTCTTATTTTCTCACGTGTTAATATAAAAATGTCTTGATACACGGTATTTCGTTAAGTGGAATACTTTAAAGGTTATGAAAACGTTTGGTTGAGACCGTGAAGAAAGATTATTAATTACAATCGCTATTCTTCTAGTTCATTCATTAAGTATCATAATAAGGCAATCGTATAATCGAAATCGATTCGATCGTTTATCGATATCGACAACTTTTGCCTGGGACACAGATCACACAGAATATGATAAGATAGTAGAGTTTACCTGCAAATTCGTCCGCGAAAATTATATACAAGATTTTGAGTCAAGTCATAAGCTATCAAACATAAAAGTTTCATTAAAATCGGGTTCGTTGTTCTTGCGTGATGCTGTTACAAACAAACATACAAATAGACTGACCAAAATTCTAATCGCAGAACCGATGGCCGATGGCGACGAAGAGTTCTCGAGTGGCAACCGCGTAGGAAAAACAAGGTGGACCGACGACCTAGTGAAGGCGTCGGGAACCCTTTGGGATAAAGGGAAAGAGCACTTGTGGTTAATATGAACTATTCTAAAAATTCGTCGAGGTTCGTTTAAAGTATAGTTGGTAGGAACTAAGTTGCTGACTATAATACTGTATTGCAGGGACTTGCATAGAGGTATATTTTTTTTACCCTTACAAACCACCTTTTTTTTATCCACTTATTCTTCATATTTAATAATTTAAAACAGCAATAGATCATGTCTAAAACAGTTCTCGATTCATAGCAAACTTTCAATTACTGGGCGCAAAGTTAGCACCTGGATTCTGGCCAACAAACTACTATCCGATGCCATATGAAATTGGGAACTACTATAAATTATATTATTCAATTACTAGCTTGGGATGGAGACAGGCGAATGTCAAAAGTTTTTTTAATTTTGATAATTGTTTTGATAGGTACCTAATGTTTAAATTGACCGAAGAGATAAAAATGTTAGTTGTTGTAGCCAAAAAGTATCCTATGTGTTAATCCAGAACATATAATATCTGTGTGTCAAATATAATCCAAATTTGTTCAGCCGTTTATGCGTGATTGAGTGACAAACATCTAAACATCCAAACTTATTAGTATGTTTTTTATATGACTATAAATATATCTATGTAATATTTCTGTCAACAAATACGTATCTTGTGGTTTCAGGATTTGAATAAACCACCTTATTTCTGTACTTGTTCTGGAATGAAGATCACAGATAACTAGTTACTACTTCGTAACAGATAGGTACATCACGTCTTTAGGAAACCCCGAGCAATCGCTGGTAATTTTCTTGTTATCATGTGGGCAGCAAGCCCTGGTTTCAGAGTTTATTCAAACCACCCAAACGGCCTCTGACGTAGTTTTATGTAATGACTACTACCATCAGAGATAGTAGCCGGGACCAACGGTTTAATGTGCCATCAGGCGATTCAGCCTGCAATATCCTACCAACTGGAGAAAAATGCAAAAAGTGACATATCACTAGGTGTCCCCGTGGGTGGGAATCGAACCCATAACCATTAGACCACGGAGGTAATAAGAAAGGTGGTAATCATAATTTAACATTCAGTTATACAACAAACATTT
Organism: Agonopterix heracliana; assembly: GCA_963693445.1. NCBI lineage: Eukaryota > Metazoa > Arthropoda > Insecta > Lepidoptera > Depressariidae > Agonopterix > Agonopterix heracliana. Next base: position 17,200,081 of record OY856326.1, on the reverse strand, counting down.
TGTGCAGAAATTTCATTTATTACGCTTACTACATTTCCCGAAAGTACCGAAAATACCGGGATCTGTTTTTTTAGTGCCGGTTCTTTGACTGCCGCGAGATCCCGGTATTTCCCGGTACTTTCGGTATAATATATAATATAAAAAACTTCTCAATAATGAAATCCCAAAATGATAATGCTAAAATCACTGAACAGTAAAAGGAGCCTTAGGCGTCTGTACCTTAAAATATCCGTATAATTTTATATTCCAAAGTTCTAGACTTCAAAGAAACACTAAAACTAAGACCTAAGTAAGCACGGTATCATGTTTAGGTACAATTTTGCGGTAGTATTGGCAGTAATAATTTAGCAAGAAATAAACTAAGCAAGCAACTCTGCAAAAACTGTGGGAGAATTCCAGTAATTGCCCTGGAGTGCGATTTTTGAACATGTGATTTCCCAACGAGCGGTAGAAAGTTATACCTGTCTCACGTAGCACATCAAAACTTGACATTTGCAAGATGAGACAGGTATAACTTTCTACCGCTCGTTGGGAAATCACATGTTCAAAAATCGCACTCCTGATAGAAATCCTTTACACTCTGTACGATACGATCACGACTTTTAATACACGGTGATTGGTAATTCGACCTATTCTCTGAAAGAGTTCATACTAGACCCCATTTGCAAAAAATTAAATCCAGTTAACTGATTGTCGAAAATGAGCGGTTACTGAGTTATGATGGTTTTCAGAAATTTTCGGACTTGCTCCCGAAAAAAGATAATTGTAAAAAAAATAGTTGGTCAGTTTATTGACACTTTTCTGAAAGCTGATGAATAAAATGATTATTTTGAAAATGAAACGCACTCTAAAAAATCTCAGAAATAGGTACCTTAGGTCTCATAAAACACCCTGTAAGGCTCGAAAAAAAATTATGGCACTTTACAAGACAAGACACTCAAATTACAAGAATTACATCCTTGTTTCATAAGCTTTCGAAAAAGGTGAAAATGTTGTAAACTTTTATTAGTGGGTTTGGAGAAAAAAATAAGAAAACGCGGTCGTGCGATATTTCCGGCCTACGAAAATTTAATGACTAAAATGGACACAGGGTCTAGTACAAAATTCTCGATAAAAGTGTCCCGAACTAACCTTATAAAAATGTAGGTATGCATAGTAATGTAAACAAACTGAAAACATTGCAATTGAAATCGTATGAAGCTAGTCACAAGGGTTAATTTTGCTTGCACCTACTTAACACCATATGCAGCTTCGAATGGAGGTGAAAATGAACATCAAACATGACAGACGTAATGGCGGACGCGATTACAGATAATCAATAAATAAATTAAAAATTAAATATTATGTTCGTAAACTAAATGATACTTCTAAATGCTTCTAAATGATAAAATAATAGTTTGCTTACTGAAAATAGGATACACCATCACATTTTTTTCACTTTTCTTTGGTAGTTTTTACATGTTTTTACAACACAGTACGCCATCATGAACTCGCGCGTTCTCAGACGATCAAACAAAGACTGGCAAGAGACTACAGTCTCTTTTTGAATTGTAACCTTCTATTGCTGGTTCGGACACTTTTGAGCGTGAACCCATCTAAAGTAATTTGAACGTGGATTCATTGAGGTACAATGTTAACTAGAGAAGCTACCGAGAAGTAATGTTTTGTAACACGCGTTAGGGTGCACGCGCTCTAACCCACTTAGCCTGTGCCAGGCGCTCGTCGCAGCCTGACGCTCCCAGCACGCGCCCCACACTGCTAATCATGGTGCACAGATTTTGTTCGCGTTGTCTGCTCTATACATAATTACTCAATGCGTGGATTCCTTTTATTTACAGGATCAATTTTTAAATACAATACGGGTTTTGTTCCTGAAATTAAAGTAAATTAAATTAAATTAAAAAGTATTTATTTGTCTCTTAACACAGAGAGAACAAAATTTACACGTAAGTTGCTATAAAATTAAAGCTATTGTTATTTGATGATGATGACGATCTATCCGCGATATTTATAGCTAGCAGTAGCTAGCTCAACGACTATTTCTACATCGTGATTACTAAAGTGACGATTTCATCTTAAATTACAGGTTGTCATATCGATAGGTATTAATTATCTGTGAGTTCTGTGACACTTCCAAGATTATATAAAAACAGTTACTGTTCGAAGTCTGTCGGTTTTCTCACTAATGTACAAGCAAGCAAGTATCATTCTTTAATACAATACAATTGATAAAAATAGCGAAATATAGGTGACTTCGCACGGACCGCATAAATTGAGCCCCCGTCGCCTAATTCACTTATTCTTTTTGATTATTTTTTATTTTAGGCGGAATAAAGGTTGAACTATACATTCGATCGGTGATCGCGTTCCGTCTATCTTATATGCTCTAGCAAATGAAGTTCCTGAGTGACAGAAAAAGATGGAGCGACGGAAAGGTGCGATCGCGTGTGGCCATGTGTAGTTCAACCCTAAAGGTCATCCAAAATGGCTTCGTATGCTTTTACAGACTTTAAAATAGGTACTTGTACAAATCATTTAAAAAGAAAAAAGCAAATCACACGGCATTACTTTTCATTCGTAAGTACATAAAAAGCAGATCCATTGTTCGAGTACACACGGCTACACATCAGGCTACACAAAACAAACATAAAGCTGGCCGTGGGACGTTATTAGGTACTCTACCTACACTCGGCCAGCTTATTCTGGTTTTGGTCACCATCTTCCTCTTTTTAATTTAATTAAAGGTATCATTAGTATGTCATCCACAGATTTATTTTCATAGCAGTCTAAGCCATGCTCATATTAGACTAAGCCATGGTCACAACCTCTACTATTCATACAAACGGGCTAGAGCTGATAAGAAGAGGCTAGTTCTTGCATGCTAAGTGCGAGTGAGAGAGGAATACACTCCTCCGTCTACCTCCCGTACTATTGAAATTGGTGGTGGGCAGGGAGCCAGGGAGTGAGATTCGACCTCATCGCTTGTCGGAAGGACTAAAGGAAAATAAGGGTTGAGACACAATGACACAAACACAATTAAGCAAAAGTTAATCATTATACGGGCTCACCCCCCGTCACACTGGACAGAGTTTCGGTACTACTGGTGAAACGTGGATGTTCTGAGGTTTCAGAATATCTCTGACTACCCCCTCGGGGAATATAGTCGTGAGCATATGCTTATGCTATGCTAATCATTATAACGGGTTCTTATATACTGCGTTTTTATTTATTTTGGAGTTCCCAAACTCCAAAATAAATAAAAACCGCTTAACTCTCAAAAATACAGACACAATTGTTGACAAATAATAAAAATGTCAAAAAGTAAAAAATTAAGAGGGGTTCTCAACAAGAAACTAGTTTTTATCGAGAATTTTTCCTTCTCGCTCTATAGTAAAAACAGTAATACATACAAGCGTCATACTTGGTGTGATTATAGAGCAAACTCTACAGTATAACAACAAATAATAAAAACCGGCCAAGTGCGAGTCGGTCTCACGCTTAAGGTCCCGAAGAAAAAAAGTTTTTTTCTATGTTAATTGAAATTGAAATTGAAATAGATTTATTGTCACAGCACAAAAAGTTTACAACATAATTTCATCTAAATATAAATATTAAGAGAATATTATTCTGAGAGCGAAAATGCGCGCTCCATACAAACGTACTATGGTGATATTTTCAATACTAACCAATTAAAGTCAATAAAATTTTGCAGAAACAATCTAGAAACAAATCTCTATGCTTCTATAGAATCAGATTTTCGTTAAAATATACAGTTTCAATGCTAGGATTAATTTAAAATTTGTATGGAAATCTTTGAGGTGCTGTAAATTGAAAACTATACATTTTAACGAAAATCTGACTCCATACAAGCATAGAAATTTGTTTCTAGATTGTTTCTTTAAAATTTCATTGACTTTAATTGGTTAGTATTGAAAATATCACCATAGTACGTTTGTATGGAGCGCGTTCCGAATAATATACCCTTAAATGAAAAACATTTATAAGCACTATGACTAATGTTGTGTTCTGTGGTGATGTGGTACTGAACCCTCGATGCGCGAGTAGCCCGACTCGCACTTGACCGATTTTATTTTTTTATACGGCGGGTTGTGATCTGTAAGACTTAGGTTTTTATATTAGTCATTTAGTACCTTACAACAGTTTCTAAACGGCAATCGGTAATCTTTTAGGTAATTAAAAAGTACCCCGGCTACAGTACTATTTAGTATGGGACACCGAACGCATCCTCCGCCGTCGACGAGACGAACGGCGGCGGTTATACGCATTCACAGAGGATTATATCTGTGACGCAGTCGTTCGCCGTCGGTCAATGCGTCTCAACCCTAAACTATGTTTGTATGGAGCACGCTAAAGGTTACATCCTCCTAACAACCGATACAAGTGAGATCAGGAATAGCCTACTTTCTGATGTAATATTTACACAAAGTTGTAAACGTATAAGTTTATAATAATTAATGTTAGGAACAATATTTGTTCGGGGCACGTTAACAAACAACCCTGTATATATTGTTATAAACACACGTTTTCAACATGGTAATTAGGGTTCTCGCAAATGTTTTGGTTTGGCGATTTATTTTCCGATCTTATTAATACCATTTAGTTCGAATAGCTTTGTACTAACATTGTTGGTTTGGATAAAGTCTCTGGGTTGTTTTATTGTATGGCACAGGTGGAATTTAAATTAAAATACCCATAATTTTTTTAAATTATTGAGTATTTTTTCAAGATATTCATTTGCTTATATCATCATCATCACCCTAATATCGTCCACTGATCATAGGCCTCTCCCAATGCGCGCCACAAAACTCTGTCCTCGGCCTTCCTCATCCAGTCGCTCCCCGCTACCTTTTTTAGGTCGTCTGTCCAGCGGACTTCAGGGTGTCCCATACTACGCCAACCAGTTCGTGGTCTACACTCTAGAACTCGGACTCCCCATCGGTTGTCAGTTCTTCGGCAGATATGACCAGCCCAGTGTTGCCATATCACTTGCCAATTTCCTGAGCTATATCAAACACTTTAGTTGGCTAAGTAAATGGGGATAGGCCCAGAGGAGTGTACCTTCATCAATACATCAAAATAGATTTAATATGAATTGATTAAATGTTCATCCATAATTTCTCATACTATTTATTAATTAAGTACTACTAGAACTAGTAGAACTTCGCAATTGTTTTAATATCGAAGATAAAGACATTGTTTTTGTGATTTCTTTCTTTCTCTAATTACGTATTATAAAAGCCTGCTAACTGCTTAACGATCCCGGGATCATTATGATATTAATATTTGTTATATTACGGATCCCGAAAATAGATGAACTACAAATAAAATATCCGTAATTTCTTGTGAATGGCAAACCATGAACTTTCTATAAACTTTTTCCTTTGTCATTTTAATACATACTATTATTTCCATATAGTTTCATATGTGTACGCTGATGGCCTTAGTTTCTTTGGAAACCTGGCATTGTCTTTTCAATGCGTTGCATACTTAAATGGGTGCTTAGACTATCAAGCTGAACAACTTTCACTATGGGACGACAATTTAAACCGCGAAAACCTGCGTAGGTAGCTCAAAGCGTGTTGGCAGTTTGTACACTATCGTGCTCTTTGACACAGCTTTCATCGCGTCAGAGCATCAAAGCCATGTCGTATGGCCATGCTAGGTAAGTAGGCGAACAGGATAATCCCCCGGCACGCGCGACATCACCGCGCGACAAAACGCCAATAATAATGTGACTGTCGCACGTTCGAAGCATTCCCGATATAAATACATCGGGAATCCTGGCGTAGAGTAGTTTGTGGGTGATGTGGAGGCAACGCTATTGAAGATTATGAATCTACAGGTATCTACAGAGAATGGACCATTGAATTATTTTAGGGTAAATTATTTTAACACCGCTGCTGGCTTTTAGAGGCATGTGCATATTAAATGAGGATGGGATTATGACCTGCAACACTGAACAATGAATTTTTAGCATTTTAAGTGAGGCGTAGGGTTATGAGTTAAGCTATATTTAGAATACCTCGACAGAGGTAGACATACATGACTTCCTTGGAAAATGTTATAGGCGAGACCAAAAGAATGCTATGCTACGACTTCCTTCTTGTGGTGCCATCTTCTAACGGAGGTGGGGTATCATTAGGTCTATTCGGTCCTTGGAGAGTGGAGACTGCCCTGAAAAGTGAGGAGGTGTTCATATATCTTCATAGTTTATTACTTTTTGTCTCTATTTTTAGACGATAAGGGTTTACCAAGAAATTTCGACATTTTCGTTTCAATGTCAAATACATTCCAATGAAGTTCGGACACGATATATCGAAAATCTAAAGTCCGAGTCCAGGGTAGAGTGTATAAATACAAAATGCAGCAATTGATGATTCTACATGGCTTGCATGCATGAAGGGTATCACACCACATCCGGTGCATGCAAATGTACCAAAGCATATTCATTGTGATGCTTTGAGACTCAGTCATTGGGGACTCAACACCAAATTCGGTATGTCAAGTTTTTTTTTTGTCTTAATTTTATATTTTTACGGATAGAAGACATAATTTTAAGACACCTATTTCATTTTTATTGTGATTCATCGAGTTTATCGATATAAATTTAATTTTTAAATTATTTTGATCTGTAATCTCCAAGTGCAAAAATGGTGGAGAAAAAATAATTCGAACTCCATGGAGTAAAACTACCTTCTGCTATATTTAAAAAAATTAAAACCTGCCTCCTCTTTCTAACTCTATGCTGAAAACAGATACGGCAACATCAAATGTCAATTTCTGTCATTGTGAAAGTATTTTTTTTTCTTAATGGCCAGTTACTTTAAGTTCATTTTATGTTTACCAAGGAGTTTGCAGGGGCAGCGAGTGACGTCACTCGTGGACTGAAAAACGACGTTATTTTATTAAAAATATCTGTAATCCTTTCATTTTAAAATATCTGACATCGAAAATATGATTATTGAGACAATTATCTCGAAATGGTTTTCGATTTAGACCTCCAAAAAAAAACAAGACATACCGAATTGTTGTGTCTAGTTGAAGAGTAAAATTCTCTCTGAATTACTTCAGTAGTCTGTTCCGAGTCTTGCACCAGCTGTTCACAAATCAGTCGTTAGTATCCGCACAAAGAAATGCCTTTTAAATGTTATTTATACCGCAAACAGTGTTCAGGACACAGGTATTTACGGATCGCCAGCCATCTTGTTTATATTGGCGGGAATGGAGGGACACAATTAGTTTGTACATTCAATTGTTTTATTTCTAAATACGGCGCCCTTACGTCTTTGTGATAAAGTTTATATTGGAATGCAATTAGGTGTATAATGTAGGTAGGATCGTTCACTTTCTGTGCTCTAAGTTTGGACTCTCTCTGGGGATCACATTCTTTGGTATTGTTTTGTAAACCGTTGGGATTTTATCCGATTGCTGTTGGAGAAAGAGTCCAATTTTGTTTGTGAAGAGAAAATAGTTTTAAAAAACAATTTTGACAAACAAATTTAAACTTTAACGGTTCATTGTTAAGGTTAATTGGAACAAAATTGGTTTCGGCTTTCTTGAAATATGACACGTGAAAATTTTAAATGGCATTTCGATTCGTTTTGTACGATGAAATATTGAAATTGAATTTAAAGCTTGTAAAGAGAGAATACTTACAAATGAATTACATTCCGTTCCTTTTTACAAGGAAAACAAAGAAAACAAAGTACCTAAATAATAATCAATAAAACCTATTTAAAATTAAATAACGCTGATGGGCAATACGTTGTTTTCAATCTGAAATATGCTTGTTGCGCTGTACACACACAATACAAGGTGTTACAAAAATACAAATAAACATTTAAGGAGGTGGTCTAGACCATCAAACTGAACAACTTTCACAATGGGACCAATATCGAAATCGCGAAAAAAATATCTCATGTTCCAGCTACAAATCTACTCGAGCCAAATGTATGGGATAGCAGATTTTTTGCAATTTCGACTAGACTTTATTTTGACGACTAGCAACAACCCATGAAGATAGGTCGGTAATGTTCGTCCTTCTTTCATAAATTTCCGTCTATGTAATATGTGTAAAATCCAAGAGGAAGGAAATTGATTCGTTGGATAGAAAGGGGCAAAGTAAACACGTTGGAATGAATAAATATACTTTTTCACCTCACAAGCTCGGAAAGATTCTGTTTATCATTCGAAATCTGAGTGCAAAAGTGCATTTTATCCGCTAGCGTGGAAATAGTTTTTGAAATTCGAATCTGTCAATTCAATATTTTTATATACCGCCAATCCACTGAAAATGCATTCACGTCATTCATGTCACTGGCCAGCACGAAAAAAAAAACTTTTTAAAATGTTCTTTTTAGCAATTCACTTTTTTTCCTCGCTGTTGTGAGATGAAAAGTTGTGTGTTTCGCTCGGCTGCAAAGTTATTCTGCGTCTCGTACCTTTGAAACCATCGCTGAGCTCAGGATTCTATTCCTAGAATCCTTCGCTTGCTCAGGTTTCAATACAAGTACTCGCGCCAAAAAACAACTTTGCAGCCTAGCATAACAAATAACTATTGAGTTTGAGTTTGGAATCATAGACGGAAACGTATACGAAAGAAGAACGAACATTACCGACCGCCATGACCAATTTTCGTGTTTCGATGATTGTAAGGAGGATTGGCTTCCATCCATCCATGACGTCTAACAGTTTCATTAAAGACGTCGCTACAATTAATTTTCCACAACAGAAAGTGTTGAATTAAATACACATTATAGAAAAACGTCTCTATATTAATCGTAGAAAAAAAAAGAAAATCAATTTCTCAACAAAGGCCGACACACACTGGCTCCAAACGAGCGGATCGCGTGTCGATGTAAACAGGACTTAATCCTCTGATGCAATATTCAAACTATAATTATTTTGTGGGAGTTGTGGTATTTAAGTACCTCCGGGCGGTTGTTGACATTTTATTGGTTTATTAAAACACTAGTGTTTACCCGCGACTTCGTCCGCACAAATTATATACCAGATTTTATGTCAGATTATAAGGTATCGAACAAAAAAAGTTTCATCAAAATCGGTTCAGTAGTTTTTGCGTGATGCGCGAACAAACCAACAATTTTGTCAATAGATGGCGCTGCACGTCATTTAAATCGCGCTATCGAGTGTTATTTGAGTTTATATGAAGTGAACCGCAACTTTTTTATTCCTTTGATTTTACGGTTAATAATAGTTAAGATAAGATTAAGATTATACAGAGTGTAACAAACCACCCTAGTAATACTTAAGAGAGTGCTTCAGACCATCAAATTGAACAACTTTCACTATGGAGCTAACTACGAAATCGCGAAAAAAACAGCTGTCCTATACATTTTCGTCAAGTCGGTAGTACTAAAGTTTTGTATGAGACAGCAGATTTATTTTCGCGATTTCGAAGTTGGCTCTATAGCTACGAATAAAGAAATAAATATGGAACGATAACTCCGAACAAAATCTCCCTAATTTTTGGCACCATGAGTTTTGGCGGCAAACGCCGTAATTGGAGTCGCCATAATGATTGAGTCTTGCGCGCTTGCGTGGTGTACACCAAAGTTCGTGGGGTCATTTTTTGACGCGAATTATATTTCCATATTTATTTCTTTATTCGTAGCTCTATAGTGAAAGTGGTTTAGTTTAGATAGGCTGAAGAACGTTAAGTATTACTAGAGTGTTTGATTACACCCCGTACATAGTGTTAAAAAACCGATTTCCAAAAATCCAATAACCGACATTGGAGACAATAGCGCCAGTTCCTTCCAACTTAAATGGGAGTGGGCCGGTCATGTCTGTCAGTGCATCCCGATAGATGCGCAAGTATGCATAAAGTCCTTGATCATTGAGTCATGGATCTAGTTCAATAACCTGGATCCCCAAAAAAGTCGGCAGTCGGCCCACGAAGAAGTGGCGGAACGATCATATTGCTACAACTGCAAGCTTAATTTTATTTGTAGTTGTAGCAAAGTTACTGGCCACCTGAAAATGGATTATGGTCGTGAGTTGTACGTGCCTACGTATGCGAAAAGCATCGTAACAGCTCCGAAAAAAACCTAGATAAATATTTATTAACACCAGTAAGATAAAAACGTCTGCAGGTTCTTCACCTTGAAACTCAATCTGTACAGATTTGTCCGTCTGTCCGTAGCGTAAACAAACGCCCATTATTGTCTGTTAGTTTACAGATATCGACTTAATCCCTGTTTGTTACAGGGATAGGACGCTTTTATGTCCGCCATGTGCTATTTATTCAATTTAACGTTCATATTGATTATCTGAAACTGTAGAATTGTAGATCACATAAAAAAATCTTTAAAAGACAATGTGGTATTTACTATAGACGGTGGCGTCTGATTTTTCGCCAAATGTTTTTGCGCGTCCTGTAACCAAACTTGAATATTTTAATTCAGAATAAAGTAACAAAAAAAACTTGTTATTTCATTTATCTCTAAACGCAGTCCGAACGGAGATATATAGGTAAAGGCTTGAAGTATACGTAATGAATAAATTTTCAACTTCAAGCTTTTATATCTCTTCTGAACTAAAATATTCAAGTTTGGTTGCTGACTGCACCAAAAAAAGAGGCAAAATAACAAAAGGCGCCATTTCTAAGCATTGGCTTTTCAGCTGCATCGAATTCATTTCAAAAATAATTTGATACTCCGGATAGAAATGTATATGTTCGCAGTAAGTACACATGCAACTCACTGCAGTCGTTTTCTTTCTGAATCCTATGGAACGGGAAATATGTAGGTACTTTGCGATCCAATGCCTACGATCAGCTGCTTGTTTTTCTAAAATATCTCAAAATCCCCGTTTGCGATGCCGCCCCAGCCAGCTTATGGAATCCTAAAACGATAGACAAATAACAAATGTATAGACCGATAGACCAATTAACACGGATACCAAGTTGTAATAGCAGCTAGCAGATCCAGTTGTGTTAATAAACGTTGCGTTGCAGTGTGAAGGAGTTAATATGCAAATTGTTTCCTTTGCACTTTGTATCGGACACTGACTATTACTGTGGATATTGCACCAGTTTTATAGCTTATCGTATCGTATCGTGGAAGACCTTATCGAATATGGCGTAATAATTGACAAAATAAAGGAGCTCTCTTTCGGGTTCCTTTCCAATACTGAAGTTTGGCAAGTCAGCTCTGCATATCATTGTCTGTACCTGCTGAAATAAAGAATGCATAGCATAATTATGCTCCTCAAAGGGGTAGTCAGAGATATTCTGAACCCTCAGAACATCCAAGTTTCACCAGTAGTACCGAAACTCTGTCTTGTATGACGGGGGGTGAGCCCGTCGCCACTTTTAATGGACAGTGGGTACAATACATGCCTCGAAATTGAAGCACGCAGGTTTCACGATGTTTTCATAAATAAAGAATGCAGGTGTAAAAATAAAGGTAGGAGCGTGGTTCTTATTACCATATCAAAGGGTTATATTGCCTGAGGTGCTAATCATGTTGTTGTCGTCCTAAGGTATCCCGATGGCTCTCGTGAGACAACGCGACTTCTATTTGTCCTGGGCCTGGTGTTGTAAATCTCTCTCCAATTTAATCCTCGTAGCTCAGAATGAAAGGTGTGTCGCCACATGTCTAGGTTACCCCTGCCGCCTCTAAGCTTCCACGTGAAGGTGCCTCTGGCGGTGTCTCGCCACCGGCCCCCGGCCCTGGAGGCCTCCAAGTCTCGAGAAGAGAAGGCAGGAGTTGGAGGCCCGGGCCTCCGGTCTTGGGACTGCAGTTTGGAATTTGAGGCCTCACACATAGATACAGAAAGTCAGAAATAGAGTCAAAAGTATTGTGAAGGTTCATAAATTCATAAATTTATTAAAATCACAAAAAGCTAGAGGAATTTGGCACAAAGTCTGCATTTAGCGCTTACATCTCAAATAATAGAGTTACTCTATGTCGAAGAAAACAAATCTGGCTTTTTAAACGGATTTGATAAAGTAATTTACTAAAGTACTGAACTACAATACTTTATGAAGGCTCTTCAAAATTTCGTTATTTTTCTTTCCTATTTCTGAAGTGACAATGTCAGGAGAGCTCCAACTAAAATCTGCTCTGGATTACTAACTAGCTGTCAAAGGCGTCGCATCGTACTCGCATCGTCGCCGTAAGCCTTTTCCTATCTTTTTTACTTTTTCCGCCTGTTTTAAGGTTCCTTGGCTCGAATTAAAACAGCTTTATTGGATGAAGGGATTTGGTCTAAATGGAAATGATGGAGATCGTTGTTTTTGGTTAGTGGTGTAAGGTTTATAGACGTGTACCAATTTCTTCGCCTGCATAGAATTGCCTGGCCAGCTAGTGGTTATTAGGTCTTTAATTATGCATTTTCTTCGGCAAGATCAGAATCAATGCCCGACGGCCCGACAGCACAGTCTGTAGTGAACCTGCCTGCTGTGCCGAGGGTCGCGGGTTCGAATCCCGTAAGGGAAAAATATTTGTATGATGAATATGAATATCTGTAGGTACCCGAGTCATGGATGTTTGTATCTATATATGTATGCTATATCTTTGTCTAGTTATCATAATACAAGTCCAGGCTAGATTCTGGAACTTTAAATGTGACTAGATAATTTGTGTGACAATGTCCAAGATATTTCTTTATTTCTTAAAATGCCTCAACTACGAACTAAATTTTTAAGCGTGCAACTGTATAAAGATTCACCTTTAGGTTATTCGAAGTTTCAGTATAGACTCGCATCAAGTGGTGACCAAAATAATGTGATAATGTCTTAGTAACTTTATAATAAACCCACGTGAAGAAAAGGGATGGTCCATTCTAAGCCGAACCTATCAGCTTTGTTTAATAAATCAAGATCTACGGAACCACATATCCCCAACCAACTCTCACGTCCCAAATGTTTTTCTTTTTGCGTATTTCGACGTGCCTTTTCTGCCTTTTTGAGCGACATCGCGTGAAATAGAGGCCGAGCTGGATGCATTGAGATAAAACACGCTTTCCGGCTGCAGTTGTACCGAGCAATTTGATTTATAGCTTTTAGTGCTTGTTTGTGCAATATGGGTGGTCTACGAAATGTGCCGGTAATCAAATTATACGTACTGGTTATGAGTTCGCGCGGATTTTGGGACGCGGGAAGTATTGATTTGGATTTGATCGTAGTCAGTATGCCCTTAATTGGTATCGCGGAAAAGAAATCGATTATAGTGTCTTGTAAAAAGCGAATGTTGCAGAGAGTTTGGGAACTGCTAGTAAAATGTTGACTTTCTAAATGTCCTATATTAATTATTGTTTTCTACTGTATCCTTTCTTGTTTTGTTCACTTTTATTGTATTGTGTAGGTACCTACTGTTTTAAATGAATATAGTTTTATCTTATCTTATATTTAGAAAATCTCAGACTTGATCACGACTGTGTTCGAGATATATTTCGGTAAGTGTAAAGCATTTTCCGTGTGCCGTGTGATTCCGGGCTCCGGCAAAGGAAGGACCACCCCATACGAGGCAATTTAAGGCATGAGGTTGCATCCTATGCCGATTTTTTGGTTTTGTGTGTAAATGGTTTACCTAGGTATCACTATTTGATTACGTCATTTCATCCTCAAACCTTCAATAAGCTAAAAGGGACATATTTATATAAGGTCTAACAAAATTATCTGAAACTATTTTAAGGGTTTGATCAGACCATCAAACTGAACAACTTTCTCTATGACACCAATATCGAAATCGCGAAAAAAATAAACAGCCGTTCCATACAAACCTACTCGACCTAAATGTCGGTATATGGGACCGCAGATATTTTTTTCGCGATTTCGATATTGGTCCCTTAGAGAAAGTTGTTCAGTTTGATGGTCTGATCATCCCCTTAAAATAGTTTCAGCTAATTTTGTTAGACCTTGTATACAACATAATGCTTATAGCAAGGTTATGTTATGTATACAGGGTCCAACTTAATATTCTGACGATTTTTTAAGAGGATAATCAGACCATCAAACTGGACAACTTTTTCTATGAGACCAACTTCGAAATCGCTAAAAAAAATCAGCTGCCCCATACATTTGGGTCAAGCAAGCGTGTAGGCGAGTGTGTGACAATCCCCATTCAAAACCGTCTGTAGATAAGGAACGACGTTTTACATAGCATTAGCAAACCAATTGGTAGCCCTTAAATTAGAGGTATGAAGAATTTGAAAATTGCTTGACTGACTCAACTCTGCCAGAGGCTCGATAAGTGGAGTATCAATGCCTATACGTAATTATGTACTACCTTCGTCCCACTACAGGGTACGGGTATACTATCATGGAGGGTGTTTGGGCGTTCGGCCATCACGTGTGCCCAATGAGGATTGGTAGACTTCACATAAAAGCATTAGAATTTCTTCTTTAGCGTATGCAGGTTTCCTCACGATGTTTTCCTTCACCGTTTGAGAGCTGTCGGTAATGCATATAAGTTAGAAAAACTCAATGGTGCATGGCATGTCGTCCATGCGGATTCGAACCCGAACCTCATGATTGAGAGTCCGTACCACTCCGCAACGCGCCATTGAACCTCCCCAAGTACCTACTAAAATTAGAAAAATACTCGAGTCCCACAGACTGTAGGTGCGCGGTATGTATATCCAACATTTAAAAACCGCACGCAATAATGAAAGGGAAACGATAACAAAAACACTGTATTACCGTGAAATAGAGAACATTTCACGTAATCCTACTTTTAGAACAACAAACATTCCTACAAATTCACCGACCCGGATGATTCATAGAAAAAAAATATTTACTCTTACTTTTAGGTACAAGGAGATAATAAAGTGAATCCCTGGAAGATCCTCATAAAAATACGAGTAAGCCCCTTTTTAAGGTACTTTTTAAGGTTTTGCTTTTAATTTGGACGTTTTCGCTTTTCAGTTAGTAAATATTAGAAATATGAGCTCTTGACTTTATATATGCAATGCGATTTCAATTGGATTATGCTTGATCAAAATTCACAGCAAGCTGGACTATAAAAACTGGTATAATATATTTTTAAAGTTTATTCAACCAAATATGTATACAGAAACCCCGAGGGTGTAGACTATGTGAGATATTGTTAATGAAGGATGACCGACTTCTTTCAAGGATGATGAACACAATCAACCCCTTTAAATTTAAGCATATAGGTTTCGTCACTGTTTTTTTCGCTCTTTAGTAATCTATTACTGTGGTTTGTAACCGTTTTTTACACCAAAAAACAGATTTACCTGCACTTAAAAAAATATACCTACAATAATAATTCAGTTCATTCTCTGCCAAAACAAAAATCGGGATCACAAATTAAAAACACGATAAATCACGGTTCTTATAATTTTATTTCAGTGTCTGTCTCTTCTAGAATTAACTTTACATAGAGCAGTGGTTTAAAGTGAGTCTTAATTAAACCGTTGATTTACAAGATAAATATTGAATTTTGGTATTTTAGAATTAACTTATTTGCTTTGTAGTTAAAGTAAAAATAATAAAATTAAATGTTGTCAACCAGCCAGAGAATACCTTTTCACAATGAAATGACTTTCAAATAAAATTAAAAATATTTATAAAAATTCTGTAGATCTGTTTGGAAGGTTATGTTTCAGTTGAGGGTAAGTTTTGATTGTTCTATTGTTTTTAAAATTATACTCCTTTTTCTATATTACACAAATAAATAAAAAGTGATAAAATAAATAAAGTAAAATAAAAATTATTTCCATCAATCCTAAAGTCAGAGAACGGTATATTGGCAGGCGGTTTCTTTCTCTGGTACAATAAGTAGGTGCATGTATAAACCAACCAAGATAATTAATAATAGTTACATAAATATTCTATTCAATAAAATTATAAACTTAGCGATGATGTCCATTTGATACTTATATTTGCAAATAAAAACAATTGGGAAAAAAATTATAGGAGGTGTTCAGTTACCAATACACATATTAATCTATGGTGTTCAGGATACGTAATGGAATACAAATTAAGACAATTTTTAGAACTTTTGTCTGCTTGTTTGTGCACATATCACTTAAAATCTACTAAATCGATTTGGACATGGTTTCAACAAAACCATAGCTAATTTGAATAAACATTTTACCTTTATTTCATCGCAATCTGTTCATTTTATCAAATGTTATGATTATAAAAAAAATAATGTACCGTGCGTACGTAGTCGCGGGTGCCGCTAGATGCTAGAATTTACATAAAATAGAACCAAAATACCAACAGGTTTTAAATGACATTATTTAATTTCATAGTCATCATCATCATCAGCCTATCATCGTCCACTGCTGAACATAGGCATCTCCCAAGGCGCGCCACAAAACTCTGTCCTCGGCCTTCCTCATCCAGTCGCTACCCGCTACTTTTTTTAGGTCGTCTGTCCAGCGGGCAGCAGGGCGTCCCACACTACGCCTGCCAGTTCGCGGTCTCCACTCTAGAACTCTGACACCCCATCGGTTGTCAGTTCTTTGGCAGATATGACCAGCCCACTGCCACTTCACACACACACACTTCATTTCATAGTAGGTACACTTAATTCTAACGTTTCTCTGCAAATTTTGCGTATGTATGTTATTCACTGCAAGTGTAATAAAATATTGTCCCAAAAACACAAATTATTCCATCTCTTCTTAGAATTAATTGCTCGATTAATGTGATGAGTTCGTATCATAATAATAATGAGTAGAGGGTTGATATCGAGTTACCACCCCCCTCGTTTTACCCCTCATGTAAATATTAGCATAATTGCTACAATACCTTACACTGGGTGATTAAGGCGGTAATGGCAGTTATACAGGGTGTTACATAAGTAAAAATAAATATTTAAAACTCTTAAGGAGGTTGTTTAGAGTTGTGGGGACTTACCATAGATGTCAACACCCACAAGTTATAGCAAAGAAGCTAACAGATGGCGATACCGTCGCGCTCAGAAATATGCTCCATACAAAGACAACGTTCACCGTAAATACGTAACTCGTAACCTACTACAAATAAGGTTCACAATCGGATGCGAGACATAAATCGCGCAAGAGAAATAATCACAGAGATTCGATATATATACAAGGTCCAACTAAGAACTGTTGGACCACGGCCGGTCCCCAGGCTTCACACTAAGCCTGGTGGAAGATCTTCCCTTTTCAATGGAGGAACATTCCCAAGTAGCACCTCCATATTGGTGACCCTCGACAAAGAACATTGCAACCTGAACACCGCAGAGCAGCACCAACACAGAGCAGCAACCAGTTCAACCAACCCTTCCTTCCCCTCGACCAGGTCAAAACAAGCAGCAGTCACGCCATCAACCCGAAGCCGCACCAGGTTCCATCGCAGCTGTCTTCACACCGCTTCCTGGGCCTGCAGCTTCCTCAACGACAGTCAGCGTCTGCATAGAAGGATCTCCCGCAGCCCACGTGTCTGAGCTCACCTCCACGTGGCAGTTCTGCTCGCCTTCTCCACGCCTGTCACTCACCCGCATCACATCAGGACTAGTCTCCCTGACAGATGCACACACTCGCAGCACATCGCTCGTCAGACTCACTTGACTGGAGCCCTGCACCTACATGGATACAGACTGCACACTTCGAACAACTCAACGACCTCCGGTCTGAGGGGGGAGTACTGTGGGGACTTACCATAGATGTCAACACCCACAAGTTATAGCAAAGAAGCTAACAGATGGCGATACCGTCGCGCTCAGAAATATGCTCCATACAAAGACAACGTTCACCGTAAATACGTAACTCGTAACCTACTACAAATAAGGTTCACAATCGGATGCCAGACATAAATCGCGCAAGAGAAATAATCACAGAGATTCGATATATATACAAGGTCCAACTAAGAACTGTTGGACCACGGCCGGTCCCCAGGCTTCACACTAAGCCTGGTGGAAGATCTTCCCTTTTCAATGGAGGAACATTCCCAAGTACCACCTCCATAGAGTCTAAACAAAGAGTTTTAAATATTGCAGTTTCAATGCGTTGCATACATAAATGGGTGCTTAGAGCATCAAATTGAACAACTTTTATTATGGGACCAACATCAAAATCGCGAAAAAAAAGACTGATATCCCATACATATTTTAGCTCGAGTCGATTTGTAGAGTCCGTATGGAACATAAAAAAATTTAACATAAAAAAAAAAACTTGTTGAAAATTCAATGTAATTTTTAAATCGTTCATTTCCGAACCTATGTGTATGAGGTCAAAATTGTTGGAAATGATCTCCAACCCCCTCGTCTATTTTCGACCACCACTTCTGGGACACACTGTATAAGTTAATGCCTTCTATGTTTTTTACATTGAAATTTTTTATCTTAATCCCGATAATTTTCTGACAAGCTTAGTATAATGTATACAGAATTTACAGTTATCAAGTCAGAGTAACTGAGCAGCTTTTGCATACGCAGCTTATTTAGATATCACTACTTACACTCATATTATACAAGGTTAATCAAAGATGTTATTTTGTCTTCGCTGCGCTCCGACAGCAAAGACCAAAGAACATCTTTGTTTATCTGTATACCAATCCCTCTAGTACCTACCCTTGTATTACCCTCTATTTCTCTTCAGCAGGTTGTAAAAGATCGTGTGATCTCCGGCGGTCAGCATTCGTCCAGTTCTGTGGCCCGACACAATACACTCCGCAATTCGTCCCACTGCCTTTTGTTCCTCCTCCATTGTTTCGATTTTTGCGGTTTTCTTTTGTGCCAATGAAATCTCTTTATTTTCCGTCGACCTAGCTTTTCTTTTCATTACAACTTTTTGTTTTACCGTCCCTTAACGTTATCTTTTTCAGAGTTAATTAGGTAAGTTCTGTTTTGTGGCCGCAAATCTATTTTGGTATCTGATTCCGTACGGAAATAAGTTGTTTTTTTATGGTCTCTTATTTTGTGAGTCGTTGAGTTTGTTTTTGAATGGCTCGGTGTAAGTAACGTTATAGAAAATGGTATTGTTTTTGCTTATTGGTGGTGCTTTTACAAAGTTCTTTTAGAAGTGTGATATAAACTTATTTCGTCGCATTTTCGTACTTTCGCCGTTATTGTTTAGAATTTTTGAGGTTTTCTTTTGTTTCAATTTTTCAGTTATCGTCTCTTTGATTTTCGCAATTATGATAAAAAATGGTTAGCTTTTTACCTGACTATGGCAAAGTCAAAAGGAAGGCTATGTGCCAAAAGGAAGGTAAAGGATGTATGTTGATGTATGTCGCAGCGCCTACCTAATCTCCTGAGCCAATTTTGATGAATGAATGTCAATTGATTTGATTATGTGATCGTTGTGCCGTGATCATGCGATGACAACTACAAAAATATATGATTCTAATTTCGTCAATCAAGAGTAACAAATACGCGCGGTATAAGGTATTTTGATTGAATTATAACGTTGTTAGCGTGAAACTGGCAGAAGAGCTTAATAGAACTAAATAATCAAGAATACCATCTACACTTCATTCCAAATAGCAACGAAATTTTAAGGCAATTTTTTTTTAAATCACGAAACAGTTATTGAAAATACTTACTGTCACTTATTCTTAGAACAGCTTTAGTGTATCTTTCTGACCAATAAATTATATTTGCTAATCAGAATTGGTAAATAGGAATCAGAATAACTTCAATCAGCTGTTCCATACATTTGAGTCGAGCAGCAATTGACATTTTCTACGGAACAACCTATTTTTTTCTCGTGATTTCAATGTTGGTCCCACAGAGAAAGTTGTTTAGTTTGATAGTCTGAAACAACCCCTTAAAAATGTAACGCATTTAAGTTTTCGCCCTGTATATTGGTGCCTTAACAGATTCACATCTTTGTCGAGTTTTAAACTAGCTCTTAAACTATTCTATTATGCAGGCACCTTATTAAATGACACATGTTTACTTCGAAAACAAAGCCTTCTTCCCAAGACATAAGGCCCTGACATTTCCAAATAAATCTACACCCAGTCCAACATAAAAACACCCTTCACTAATATCTTATCAAAACGCAGTGAGAACCAAAATTGCTAGTTTGTAGGACTTCGTACGTTGAACGAAATATAGCTCATAACTCTGCCCCTAAACCCAAAACCATAAAGTAGGGAACATTATTGTTTTATTATGAATCGTTTTCCATTAGCCGAATTGCGAAGATCCTACGTCCTGACACAGCGTTTATAGACACCCTAATAAAGCCTTGAGTGTGCAGGGATCCTTACGATAGTTTAATGATTTCCTAGTGCTATTCGTTTTTATGTTAGTGTGTGAGGTTTTCTTTAAGGTATTGCTTAGTGCTTGGTCAACTCTTTTGCTAATATTTCGAGGATGGTTATTTTGTTTCATCATACATTACATTACATCTGTGGCAGATGATTTAAGCAGTGTTTTTGGAACAGCACTTTTTCTCATGGCTGCAATGTACAGTCCTCTACGTGAAAAATTGTGACTGTTCCAAAAGGGAATAAGGTCGAGAGTTGTTAATGCATTGCTTAGATAAACTTAAAGCCAGACCACCCGCGTCCAGTTAAACGGACATGTAGCATGTGCGGACGCACATTTGAAGCCAAGATCGGCTACGTCAGCCATCTAAGAGCAAGTCAACGAAGCTCTTAAAATCAACAGCCATAATAAGTGGCCGAACACGGCCATGAAACATCATCATTGAGCACTGGTTAAACTTCTTTTATTAAATTGTTGTTTTAAGACTCACTCAAAATGTTTATAGAGACATTATTGTGTCCCTTTTCAGATTAGATTTTTCTTATCATAGTTTCCATCAATGATGATGATGATGACGCTTGATTGTATCAATGTTAACGTGAAAATAATTATGTTGAAGGACATGCCATGCCATAAACGAATCTTAAAGCATGGATAACTTAATGTATTTTTGGCCAAAACAAGTTTTAACATAGAGACCATTACCGCCTTTACTCTACCAAATAATGATTCACCAAAGACCTGTAACGGTTCGTAGACGATATATGGGATAGACCAACTAGATTGTTAGCATTTATCTCATGTAAGACTTCCTCCGTCCATTGGTTGTCTGGAAGAAATCACTTTTAGTGATAAGGCCGCCTTTTTTACTCTTCTTGTTCGCGATATTGTTGTTGTTTTTTGTGTATTTGATGTGCAAATAAAGAATATTTATCTTATCTTATTGTTTGACATACGCCTAAGGCTTTATTATTTATGTATTATTATAATTAGCCTTTTGCAGAAAGCATTAGTTGCAATATAACACTCTTCGATTAGTTCTCGTCTTCACTCTGCGCATCCTGCGCATAGGCCTCCTCCAGAATCATCCATTGCACTCTATCTATTGTGAGTCTAGTCCGTAAAGAACCTTCGACTGCTCTGATGTCCTAAGGCTTAAGATGAAATATTCTGGCAGATCATCTTATTTTATCATATTTAATGAAGTCCCTGATCTGTTCAAGGTACGTCCTCCTAGCTCTGTCTCTACTAATATTTCCTTCCCTCACCCTATACAGGGTGTAAAAAAACACCCTAATAATACTTAAGGGGATGCTTCAGCCCATGAAACTGAATCATATCCATGTTACGTCGAAGCCGTAATAATCGAAATCCCCATCATCGCGCGCGCGGGGGACAGTCGCGATCTCAGCCCACTCCTCTTCCTTCCGTCGCCTACAGACGCTACCGGCACATCGCTGGCCGGTTCTCACCGATCCCCACTACCCCTACGACGTAGGCCGCGTAGTCCCAGCAACGCCCATGGCCGAGGTCCGTACCCACTTTGGGTGCCCCCTGGGCTGGTTGCTTAAGCTCTTGCATTTGGTTCGGTAGACCCTTCGAGGTCCCGCCAATAGTCCGCAGTAAATGCTCCCTGAGCAATGCTGTATTTAGTCACACAATAAAAAAAAAAAAAAAAAACCTGAAACTGAACAACTTTCACTATGGAGCCAACTTCGGAATCACGAAAAAAAATCAGCTGTCCCCATAGACTTAAACTCTAGCGAGAGTAATATGTCTATGGCTGTCCCATACAAAACTGCTGTACCAACTCGACTAAAATTTATGGGACAGCAGTTTTTTTTTCACGATTTCGATGTTGGTTCCATAGTGAAAGTTGTTCAGTTTGATGGTCTGAAGCAACCCCTTAAGTATTACTAGGGTTTTTTGTTACACCCTGTATATCTTTTTCCTACTTTCATCCATCCTATCGATATGTCCAAACCATCGAAGCATTCCCTTTTCTATTTTAACCATACCATCTTCATTCTAAACTACGTTTCTTAACTATAATATTTCTGTTTTGGGTCTTCTGTCTCTCTTCAAGTCGAATTTGTTTCAATGGGTGCGAAAATGAAAGAGTAATTGAGGCGAAGCATACAGAATGTACGAAACTATACGGGATTTTTGTCCTCTTAGAGTGCCATGTGCCTCCTAAAATATGAAGTCTATTCATTA
The DNA here is from genome assembly GCA_963693445.1 of Agonopterix heracliana. Classification (NCBI taxonomy): domain Eukaryota; kingdom Metazoa; phylum Arthropoda; class Insecta; order Lepidoptera; family Depressariidae; genus Agonopterix; species Agonopterix heracliana. Next base: position 17,177,660 of record OY856326.1, on the reverse strand, counting down.
GTCACATTTGTCATCTCCCAAGAATGTCTAACTATGAACAATTAGCAACTAACATTTCGACACCGTCACAAGATTTCTAAACAGAGATTTTTCAAAAATTACCATTTGAAAAGCGAGTTGAACTCTGTTTGAATCTCGTAACACGGGCACGTTATTTAGTTCAGTACCTAGTCATTGTCCGATTATGTGCTCTGCTGTAATAGTAATAGAGATGGTAAACCATCTTCAAAGGAGGGTATAAGAGACCAAGATGACAATAAGCAATTTAGAGATTTTCCGGGTGTTGCAGGTTAGGTAAGGTTATAGACATCTAATATGCTCACGACATGAAATCACATCGAAATGCGCTGCCGCAGCGTAGAATGCTCCAAATATCCTGGACTAAACGCCGCACAAATGAGTCCATCCTCGATGAAGTAAACAACAAGATGAGGCTCTTCACCATCTGTATGTAACGAGCCCTTAAATTATTTGGGCATAAGGTCAGGAGATCAGATAGTTTAGAAAAACTCATGATCACCGGCCGTATGGAGGGAAAGAGAGGTAGAGGACGCATGCCTACGAGATGGACCGATGCGGTAAAAGAAATTACCGAGACAACTAACTGAACAACTTTTACTATGGGAGCAACCCATAGGAGCAAAAAAAAAATCTGCTATCCCATACTAAACTGCACCCGCCGCCGCTGCCTACGGGACTCAAATTTGTATGGGACAGCAGAATTTTTTTTTGCTCCGATTGGTTTGCTCCTAAAGTAAAAGTTGTTCAGTTTGATGGGTAGGTAGACTCTTAGTTTAAAAGGATATCAATTTCATCCTGTATACATCACGTCGTAGTGATCTAGTCAACTCTTGCACCAATGTAGGTAGGTTGGAAGTTTGGCATGTCCATCAAAGCCAGCCAAATCCAAAACATACTTACAACATCTTATCTATCATATCCTGGAGATTGTCACACTGGTTATTATTAAAATATAGACCTGGTTCGTGGTTATTATAATATAGATTGATGTTATAAAAGGCTAATAAGTCTAATGAAAACGTTTAGTTCCATTTATGGACAGCAATGCAGTACTGGCTTTAATTTACATAAAAACTGCGGTATTGGAGACAATGATACTATGAGATGATTATTGTCATACCATCATCATCATCATCAGTGGTAAGAACAACTGCCATGATTATTGACGATTCAAATTTTGTTTTTATATTATTGAGTATTAGAGTATATTCCATTGTGGATTCGAGGCTCTGGCAGAAAGTTTTTCTTCCAGTAAGTATGAAATAAGAGTAATATTATAACGGAAGCGGCATTGAAATGGCAATTAAAATGTATGTACAGGTTGTTAGAAAAGACCCTATAGTAATATGAGGGTGGCTAAATTAGACCATTAAAATGAATAACTTTCAGTACCTACGAAGCCAACCAGGTGTGCAATTTCTAATGTTTGAAAAAGCAGATTTATTTCATCTATGACACAATCATTGTTACGAATTTTTTATTCTCCCCTCCGGGCGGAAAGCGTCAACCTTCGTCCCGCTACGCTAAACGAAGTTGCCGCTTTCTGCCTCCAGCTCCGTCGAGGAGAAAAATAGTGTACACACCTTGGGCAGGAAATAAGATAGCCTCCAGTTTCTTGCCCTCGATGTGGAATCTACTATTTCTGCCCTCCGGACGGAAAGCGTCAATTTTTCTCCCGCTGCGCTAAACTTAGTTGCCGCTTTCCATCTTTTTCGAGGAGAAAAATAGGATACTAACCTCAGGCAGAAAGTAAGAAAGCCTCAGATCACATGTTTGTTGACCTCGGTCAACAATTACATGAGATCTGAGACCTTTCTTTGCTTTTCCGTTTCTGCCTCCAGCTCCGTCGAGGAGAAAAATAGTGTACACACCTTGGGCAGGAAATAAGATAGCCTCCAGTTTCTTGCCCTCGATGTGGAATCTACTATTTCTGCCCTCCGGACGGAAAGCGTCAATTTTCCTCCCGCTGCGCTAAACTTAGTTACCGCTTTCCACCTTCGTCGAGGAGAAAAATAGTAGGTTTACTAACCTCGGGCAATAAATAAGAAAGCCTCAGATCACCTGTTTGTTGACTCGGTGTGTAATATACTATTAAACGCTTCAGCAAGGTTCCAGCATAACACGTGGATGCCAAAAATTTTGCTATTGCTGCTCTACATTTCCTTTCAAGGATTTCCCGCTCTATTACCACACATCAAGTAAAATAACTAACTATGAACTATTTAATATTCATCGTGTCAATGTCAGCCCTCGCAAGACTAGTTCAATTGCTAACTAATCACCGTAAACGACACATAACTACAACTAGTGCACAGAAACGACAGCTGGAAAGCAAACTATGCAATTTATTTATAGTATAAACCAAGACTCGAGCGCGTAAAATCGTAAATTAGTAGAATCCGTAGTTTAACTCTGCGCGGCGGCGCGCGCGCCCGCTCCCGTTCCAAATTCGAATTCCCCATAAGGCATAATGGCCGCCGAAATATGAAAAGTTACGCGATTTTTTTATAAAAGCTCGTTCGGAAAATTGTTCGGATACAATGTTAAAAATTTCCGTTGCGTTCGTACTTTTTGATGCGTGCTATTCGGATAATGCTTGAATGAATTGTTTTCGATGAATGTGTTGTGCCTCGTATTTGTTGGATTACTTTTGCTGGAGGTAACTTATTTTGTTATGGTAATTAATTTGTTATTTATAGATTTATCTTTGCACTTTGAAAAGCCTTTGTATTACAATGCTCTTCCGTTTCGACCTTTTATCACCAGTTCCTCAAGATACGATCGCCTTTGCCGGCATAAAAGCTGGCTTTCTCACTTAAAAACGATATCTTCTAGATAACTTTAGGGAAAAGATATTAAACAATAAGTCAAAACATTATTGCATGAGACTGATTACGTAGTTATTAAATTGAAAACTTCAAATAATATTTATCTGCGGACATGAATGAATAAAGAAATAATAAAATTGTGAACACAACACAAACGACAATTTTAATGAAAATTTCTTTGATAAAGTGATGACAGTCGAAGATACGAAAGCTTCGAAAAAAAATGGAACCAGTACTGGCTCCTAAACCCAATAGATATACACGCACACATACATAATTTGTATGGCGCCTCACGCATACCAACCTATGAAACTTGGCCCCTTTTGTTTTATACGGTAAAACAGTGAGGCTCATTCTAGACATTATACTTTTTCTAAGGAACATTTATTTTATTAAATTTTTGTTGTACCACTTTCTTAGATACTACTATAGTACTACAAGAACACCAGTTTTTAAGTCAAATCATAAGCTTTTAAACAGACAAAGCATAAACATAATCGGTATAGTCGTTTTTGCACAAACAAAAAGACACACCGACAGACAAAAAATCTTTGATATTGGGTTGGGGATATGTTTCACCGCTTTTTAGTAAGTAAGTTCTTGTTAGCTTATCTGACAACTTGTTTGACATATTTTGAATGAATAATATGTCAAAAAGCTATCAAGAACTTACTAGGATGTGGTGAAACAGGCCCTAATATCGTAAATTGTAATTTTTTTCATTATTTATTATCTTTTTGTAAATTATCTTCAATTTTCAATGTACTTCCGCTGCAGTTTTGTAATAGGGTAGATAGATTGTAATAGAGAATGACACAGAACAGAGTGGACAAGTGCAATTGTTAAAGGAAAACAAGATGGTCTAAGACCTAGATCACTCAGACCTAGGTTAGTGTCATGTTTATATTAATCTAGTGCATGGAATGCTCAGCCGGTCAATCAACAGGATGGTAGTGTAGTATTTTATTATTAGGATGTGGTACCCACTTAGGTATGTTGAATTCGTTTTCTGTTTATTAAGATGTTTAGGGGTGAAAAAATCGGCAAAGAGCAAGTTGCACTCGCCCATAATAGGGTTCTGTAGATATTACATGAATGTAACTTAGTTGAATTCATTTTCTGTTTATAAGATGTTTAGGGGTGAAAAAACCGGCCAAGAGCGAGTCGCAATCGCCCATAATAGGGTTCTGTAGATATTCATAAACATTTTGTCTTGATACAGCTACTTAGGAATCTAATAAAACAATCAATAGCGTAATTTGCAACAGACAAGAACAATAAATTTTTTAAATTGTTAGTATTTCCGATACTAGGTAATTTGTGTTTTGTCCTACAGCAGCGTTCGATATAATTTTCATTGGAAGTACTTACTAATAGGTATTTTTTAGGCGCTCTGTTTTTGATTTTGAGCGCGTATATCTCGAGATACTCGTACAAGCATTGTAACGACTTAGTTTGTATGGATGGTTTTTTCTACGTTACAAGAGCAATCCGACCCAAAGAAAACCCATATTTACTCTCCACAATATTTTACTTTGAAACTTTTTATTAAAAAATGTCTACCAAGTAAAAGAGTAGTGTAAAAAAAAAGTAAATAAACTACTTTGATCATAGCGACGCGTGTCATGTCGCTTGTTAAAAGTGACTTTAGCGTCTTCATTTTAGTCGGTGACGTGTCTGTGAAATGTAGAGAATGTAGTGAGAAAGGATATAAGTTCTTCTCATTGTTGATTTTTCTGTGTTGTTCATAGAGTACTGTAAACCTGGGGGTAAAATTGCTCTTCTGCTTATGGAAAATGGTACTATTACTTACAGTACGGACACTGCCTGCTCTCCATCTATGATACGGGTGGAGGCCGAGAAAAGGAAGTTTTGTTCTATTTTGAAAATTAAAGGGATATAATTCGGAGCGCGCTCCATACAAACGTACTATGGTGATATTTTCAATACTAACCAATTAATTCAATGCAATTTTGGATAAATAATCTAGAAACAAATCTCTATGCTTGTATAGAGTCAGATTTTCGTTAAAACATACAGTTTCGACTAATCGTCGTTTCGGACTAATTTAAGATTCGTATGGAAATATTTGAGGCACTGTAACTTTAAAACTATACATTTTAAAGAAAATCTGACTCAATGCAAGCATAGATATTTGTTTCTAGATTGATTCTGAAAAATTTCATTGAGTTTAATTGGTTAGTATAATACAGTAAAATATCACCATAGTACGTTTGTATGGAGCGCGCTCCGAATTATATCCTCTTAACCAATTAAAGTAAAAAAAATGGTTACACAATCTAGAAACCAATATCTTTGTCGGGATTTCTCGGTACATTGTCAGATTTCCGTTTAAATATTTGGTTTCAATGCTAGGACTAATTTAAGATTTGTATGGAAATCTTTGAGCCTTTGAGACTTTGGAACTTTGCTAGGTACCACAGATATTGATATTTGTTCACAACTTTTTGTTTGTTTAATTACTAAACCAACTTAGTTTCGTATGGAGCGCTTTATCGAGAGTATCGTCTTAAGTGACAATTCTCTAAAGTCCAATATAATTTTCAGGGCCAAGTGTGCCGTTCATCATGGCTATGATTCGATCAATCATAACAATGCTACGTAGTACATTGATAGTACGAGTAGCGTACGTGCCACGAACCGTGTCTTGTCGTCTTCCAACAATACGTTATTGTGTCTTCAAATATGGCTTTTAGTTTTAACAGATTAAAATTCATTCTCAATTACCAATTAGTTTAATAGCCGTGTAATAAGAATTGAATGATTTCTCAAAAAAATAATATTTTTGTAGAAAAATCACAAATTTTATTAAAAACTAGTGTTTTCCCGCGACTTCGTCCGCACAAATTATATACCAGATTTTAAGTCAGATCATAAGCTATCAAACAAAAAAAGTTTCATCTAAATCGGTTCAGTAGTTTTTGCGTGATATGCGCGAACAAACAAACAAACACACTATTTTGTCAAAAGATGGCGCTGCACGTCATCGCGCTATCGAGTGTCATTTGAATTTATATGAAGTGAACCGCTACTTTTTTGTTCCTTATGGTTTTACGGTTTTATAACAGTTAAGATTAAGATAATGTTGATCTAAATAGACATAAATAAAACACAGACTTACAGTACATGGTGGTTCAATGTTAGCAGTTGATGTCGTTACAACATGACTTTACAATCTATTTTGTAGATTTTTTTCCGTATTATTTCTTGACACATTTTTTAATTTTGTGTACCCAAAAAAAAAATTTTATATCCTTGACAAACTGCATCTTTATTTCACTCTAATTAAATTTCAATAAATGAAACCATAACGTGGATACACATGGAACAGCAATTGTCTTACTTTTGCATACTAAAAGTCAATTTGTTTGTCAACATTCCCCATATTTGACATTTTTACAATCATATAAATCAGCTACGGTGACCGAAACCAAAAATGATATTTTGTGCTTTTTGTTTACACAAGGTATAACTGGCTATCACTCTCTCTCATTTATTGCCTCCATCTTATGTCTGTAGGTATGTCTAGCTTCCAAACAAGTGGATCGATTTCGATGCGGTTTTCTGTAATCGAAAGCTTATTTTTTAAAGTCTTCTACCGTATATAATCATTTATGAAATGAAACGAAAATGTGTGAGTCAACCAAATCTACCATTCTTTCCATCACAACCAAACACTGTGCATTACAGTGTTTGGTACAGAACACAGTGTTCGCAAAGGAAGTATCAAATTGAGCAGGTAATCAGTCCCCTATCCAGGCGTGCGACCCGCTATCTATTGGGGTTCCATTAGGTGATATGTTTTAGGCTTTTCAATTGACCCCGTTGATTGTCCGATACGTAGTGAGAATGATTGCTGAAAAAACAAAAGTGAAATTCAGGGGAAAAGTTTAAAGGTACAGACTACAATAAGAATACTCGTAACTACAGAAGAGTAACTCTAAACAAAATCGAAAAATTTTTTGGCACCCAATGAAAAATAACATTTTGTATGAGTTTTGGCGGCCAGGTATAGTTTTTAAAGAACAAATTTAGAACACGGTAGACTTTTTTTGGTGCCACTTTTTGAGCTTCATTTACACTTCTATACATTCTTATTCGTAGGGTACAGAGCATTAAATCATTAGATAAGAGTTCAAATCTTGCATATTTTGCTTACCTACAATATAATACCTTCACAACAAAGGATAGGTACATTTTTAGTCAGTTCGGAAAACCATTATATTTGTCAAACTGAACCACTTTCTACGTAGACAACTTTGAAGTCACAAAAAAAATCTGCTTCTCCATACATTTGAGCATAGTTTTGTATGGAAATGTAGTTCAGTTTAACTATTAACTACTCGAATACTTAGTTAGAGTCTTGGCACTGACTAATAATTTATCCTGGCAACTAATAATCCCTAATCACACAGATAATTTAAATAATCAGTGTTGTTGTCGAGAAACAGTTTTTCTGGCTTTACAGCTAGCTTGCTTTCCTTCACCGTTTGAGAGCAGTCGGTATTAGGTACGTACTTATGTTAAAAAAACTCATTGGTACATGGCATGTCATCCATGTGGATTCGAAGATTGAGTTTCCATAGCTCTTCGCAACACGCCACCGACGCCACTTTAATGTAATTTGTAAGGTTAGCTATTCGTCTAAAAATCTTTATTATTTGATATAGGACAAAAAGGGAATAGTTTCATTACCAACAGTCTTAGTCGGGTCTTAAGCGGCAACAAATTGTTACTATTACGGTATAAAAATAAGAAAAGTGATTCAAACAGGCGCAAACAGAGTAGGTAGACAAAAACGTAGGTGGCTTTATAAGGCCAACGGTCAAGCTTCACCCTGGATTATTTAGTATTTATCTAATTCTATTATATACTCGTAGCTGTGCCCGCGACTTCTTTCATACGCACCGACCACTAGAATACGATGAACACTCTCAATACGCATTATTGTCCTTTGATGGAGTAAGGCGATTGCGAGGTAGAGAGAACAGACGCGGAAGACTGACCACGACAGGAATTAATCTACCAGCACGGTTAGCATGCCACCCACGACAAAGCGTTTAAACGAGAAAAACGTCATGCGCGCTCTTTTTGGCCTACGTAAAATAATAAAGATGGAGGCACGTCTCGATTTTTGTCGTTTTCTCGGCGGTGGCATGCTAGAGGGGCAGGAAGAGAGACAGAGAGCGATAGAGAGAAAGATAGAGAGCGAGAGAAAGATAGACCACTTTCTTAACAAAAAATCAACACATTCTCTACCTTATACCAAGAAGAACATAACGAAATACCTTCAAATGGATCCGGGGCGCAAGATTTCTTCTGTATACTATTGATATCTCGCTTGTTCTAATGGACGTTTGTCATAAGACTCGTAAGTGTGAATAAATGTCAAAGTATAGTGTTTTTAAGTCTTGCTTTTTTTCCTACCTTATACTTTATCTTTGAGAAATACATTATTCGCCATTATTGCCTCCTCTTCGACATCACGAGCTACTTCTTATCATCTTTCTCGCCAGAAGCCATAGCATGTTGCACGTGTTACGGTATCTCACTAATATTATAAATGCGAAAGTTTGTGACGATGTTTAGATGTTTGGATGTTTGTGACGCAATCACGCAAAAACGGCTGAACGGATTTGGATGAAATTTGGCACACAGATAGAATATTTTCTGGATTAACACATAGGATACTTTTTTAAGATCCACGCAGACGGAGTCGCGGGCAACAGCTAGTTATCCATAAAGGTATTATGCCTTACAGGAATAGAGCCACTGACATGAGTTGTCAAATGAAACCGTTTTTGGATGTTTCAGGAGACTATGCGCAGGCATAAATTCGAATACTGTCTATAAATCTGAGTCTAACGTGAAATCGTGGATAAGCTAATGAAGTAGTGTCAGTATATTTCACAAAATTATCTACGATTTCACTTTAGATTCGCAATTATTCACGGAACCCGAATTGTAAAAATTGGTAAGAGATTAGAAAACGGTTCTATTGCCTCGCGTCACGTATATCTCTCTATTATACAGTGGTGCCGCTAGGTACATCTCGCTCTCTCAGCTGTTAGTCCCTCTATTCCATAAGGTATAGTAACTTTATGGGTTTATCACGTCTTTTGTCTCGTTCGTTTGCGCGCAAATAGAAAGAGAGATTTGTCTCGATAGCGTTATGCAGAGTTATGTTTTCAACCATTCCTTCTTCCCCAAAATTAATTACTTTTCAAATGTACAGACACAAAGTCAAGATGTCTTCAACATAATATAGATTTTAAGATAAAAATATCATCTAAGTGGAGAAAGAGCAAAACTGTCAGATGTAGAGCAAAGCCGGATTTGTCGCTCTTAACGTAAATCGTTTTATACAATTTCGTACATTTTCCAGGATCTTAAGACGTCAGACATTTTAGTTAATGGAAAGCTCGAATTAACGTCGTTTAGATTGTATACATAGAAAACTTTATATTGTTGCGAAGAGGTTGAAATAGTCTAAAATGTACAAAACAATTTATACCCGGCTCTAAAGTTTGATTGTATCGTTCACAAGATCGATAATATTCTGTGATTATCATAAAACAGGGTCCTTCTTAAATGCTGACACTTTTTTAAGGGGATGTTCAGACCATCAAACTGTACAACTTTCTGTATGGGACCAACATCGAAATCGCGAAAATAAAATAGCTCGAGTAGGTTTGCAGTTTTGTATGGAAAGCAGATTTTTTTTTCGCGATTTTGATGTTGGTCCCCTATGGGACCAAGAAAGTTGTTCAGTTTGATAGTCTGAACAACTGAACATCCCCTTAAAAAGTATCAGCATAATAAATTGGACCCTATATATTGTCTGATATTTGTTAACGAAATATGAATAATAAATAAAATATTAGTAGATTACACACCGAAGACAGGAAAGTAAGAAAGGTCGGCTTCGCCTCGGTCAACAATTACATGAGTTCTGAGGCTTTCTTATTTACTGTCCGAGGTAATACTATTTTTCTTCTCGACGGAGGTGGAAAGCGATAACTTCGTTTAGCGCAGCGGGACGAGAATTGACGCTTTCCGTCCGGAGGGAAGAAATACCTATTTATTCATCAGAAAAGATGCATGCATATGCTCACGACTATATTCCCCGAGGGGGTAGTCAGAGATATTCTGAAACCTCAGAACATCCACATTTCACCAGTAGTCAGTAGTAGCGAAAACTCTGTCCAGTGTGACAGGGGGTGAGTCCGTCGCCACTTATAATTTATAATTGACAGTGGGTACAATACCTGCCTCAAAATTGAAGCATGCAGGTTTCCTCACGATGTTTTCCTTCACCGAAAAGCCATAAAGATACAAGGATTAAATAAAACTATTGATCATCAACATTTCATGAATGAACGGGTGGGGCATCAGCACTAATGCTATTTTGCGGACTCCCCCTATTAAGAAACACTGTTCTGTTCTGTTTTTGTGTGAAATAAAGTAAAACCGAATTTAATTGAAGCAGAATAGCTAAGAACTGCTAAAAACACCATGCCGATTTGATGCCCGACGTAGTTACACAAGAAGACCCCTGGTTGGTTGATTGGCAAGCAAGTTGAGATATTTCGATTTCTCACAGCCGAAATTTCCGCAGTGACTGTTTATTTAGAAACGCAGTCAGGTGCGCAATACATTTTAGCGTGTGTACTAAACACAGATGCAGTCTCACGTCCTTACGTGTACCTTCCTAAATGTGATGGACTGGGGAACCGCCCTGGGCCTTGTTTAATAAACGCGACAAGTGACAATTGAAAACGACAATTCAGTGTACATTGCTTGTTACTAACGACGCTAACCCGTACCCGTACCCATAACCCGTGTTCGTCTTGTAAGGTGTTACGTATTCTCCATCCTCCTGTACGGTGTTGAATCCTGGACACTCACCCAAACCATGTGCAAACGACTTGAGGCTTTTGAGATGTTACAGGAGGATGTTGAAGATATCATGGACGGACAGAATTAGCAACGAGGTGGTCTTGCAGAGGATGCATAAGAGAGTAGAAATCCTAAAAACTATAAAAACCCGGAAATTACAGTACCTCGGTCACATTATGAGAAGTGATAAATACCAACTTCTCCAGATTATTCTGCAGGGGAAAATTTTGGGAAGACGAATGCCTGTTAGAAGAAGGACGTCCTGGCTTAAAAACCTATGTGAATGGTTCGATATGAACACCACCTCACTGTTCTGGGCTGCAGTCTCCAGGGTCCGAACAGCCCTAATGATAGCCAACCTCCGATAGGAGATGGCACCACAAGAAGAAGAAGAACGACGCTAAACTTACAGTGTCCTAGCATTCTCAGCAATGTACTCTGAATTGTCATTGTCAATTGTCGCGTTTATTAAACAGGGCCTAGAGAAGGGCTCGGATACAGTGACTGTGAGAGAGGTCATCAGAGATGTTGACGATGCCTGAATTACGACACCTGTCTGGGTTTATGCCTTTTGAAGCCGGACACCACCCGGCACAAGCCCTGCATGGCAAGGCCTAAATTAACATGAAATAAGGCCATATTCGGCCACAATGACGGGCGTGCAAATGAGCGGGCGGTTTTTATGTTAAAGGCCTCCGCTCATTGCAGCGACTTTATCGAGCGATAATATCGCTGCGATTTTGCGATAATTATTTCCAGTACATTTTGTATGGTGACGCTCGCGATCCTACACACTGCCGCGATATTATCGAGCGATAATATCGCTGCGATTTTGCGATAATTGTTTCCAGTACATTTTGTATGGGGACGCGCGCGATCCTACACACTGTCGCGATATTATCGAGCGATAATATCGCTGCGATTTTGCGATAATTGTTCTCAGTACATTTTGTATGGGGACGCGCTCGATCCCACACACTGCCGCGATATTATCGCAACTCTTTCGACTACATTCAGTGGTGGGGCGCATGCGTGACGCGAATCGCGGAATCGCTGCAGTGTGTAAGGTGTCGCGATATCGCTGTCGATAATATCGCTCTATAAAATCGCTCGATAATATGTCTGCAATGTGCGGAGGCCTTTATTCTTCGACTGGGAATCGAAATCGATACTTTTCATGACTAAGTATCGATACTTTCTTCCCATACCAGTATCAAGTAACATTATCGATACTCGATACCAAATCTGTGTATTTTCGTCCCTATTTTTTAACCCCCGACGCAAAAAGAGGGGTGTTATTATTTAAGAATTACACAAGTAAGTTAGGCCTCGTCTCACGAATTTATAAGGATAAGATTGATGAAAGTAAGAATTTGACATGCCAAATGTAAAACACATTTTAATTTAAAATGACTAAAATAGTTAAAAGTTTCAAGTGATGACCCAAAACGGAGTTTATTTCAGACATAAAATTAATTTCACACAGGAAATCGTTACATTCAATTAGAATAATTGACGTCGGTTTCCGGCATTAAAATAGTTTAACATCCCAAATGAAATTTATTGAGGGATAGGGAGAAACTATTGTTTCACTTGTATATTCATTTAAGATGTACATTCCAAGTATTTAAACTGTTTTTGTTTTGTGTACTAACCAGCAACTTGGAATTCGCTGACGATTGCAATACGCAGGTATCAATAATTATGAATAAAATGAATTTGTCATGTTTTCAAAAACTTTTCGTTGAACCGATTTGGATAAAATAAAAACTATTTTAAAGCTTGGCCTGCGGCCTCGTTTCGCAGGCAGATTGACCCCGGAGACCAGGTCCACCAGGTTCCAGGCGGGCAGCTTCGGAGCTTCGCTCCTACGCGTAGCTCGGCCTTCAGCCTCGCGCTCGGCTCGGCCTGATAAGATTATGCTTAAATTCATAGATCTGTTGTTTTTTTAGTAAAAACTATAGACCCAGTTTTTACGTAAATTCCACATCTTGTCGATCAGATTGCCTGAAATACATAATCGTAACAATCTGATTGCAAAAAACGATACCATTGCGAAACATGCGATTAAAATTCTTTTACATAATTTTTTTCTTTAAACAGAAAGATTTAAAAAAAAATGTGCCTCGTTTTATTAAAATTCACCACCATGCCAAATTTTTAATTGCTTAGTAAAGTGTATGTGACAGACTGACAGGATACGAGAGTAGATCTTTATAACATAAGAGTTCCGTTTTCCCTTATTCAGGCCCGAAACCCTAAAAATCTAAACTATATAATACCAAACGCATTAATAATGAAATTCGTCCATAATAACTATAAAGGTCAGTACACACAGTAGGAGGTAAATTCGTCCAAATGAAAAGCTCGTAACAATGTATTGACCATCGGAAAGCATTAATCATTCGTTTAGCCGCACGCTTCCGTCGGTACGGGCCTTTATTGTTATTAATTGTGTACGATAACTTAATTTTGGTTTAGTTTCAACTCTGTGTGCTCGGGTAATAGCATTTTTATTTGGTATATTCAAGTATTTACTTCCTGTGTGTTAACATACGTGACCTTACTACTATTCGGGGTCTACAGAAACTTTGCTACAACTACCAGCTACTAAAATTAAACTAGTTTTCAAGAATGTAGTTGTGACAAGGGTCACCTCGTAGCCAAATTTTTTTGATGCGCGCTCTATACAAACGAAGTTTGGTTATATTTTAAATACTATCTAATTAAAGTCAAAGAAATTATTCAGAAACAATAAAGAAACTAATTTCTATGCTTGTATCTTGTCAGATTTTCGTTAAAATGTATAGTTTTAAAGTAACAGTACCTCAAAGATTTCCACACAAATTATCCTCTTACGGTTTCAAGTGAATTATCCTCTTACGGTTTCAAGTGAAATTGGTATTTCATCCACAAGAATATTGCAAATCGAACCTGAGTACATTATTGGGTCCTTTTTCAAGATTAACTTTGTATACTATCATAATTATTGTACAGACTGCCGTGCACCAAGCCTGCACCAATAAGCACGGCTGCTGGAGATGAAATAAACGGCGAAAAAAATATTTAACATTTTAACAAAAATATAACTAAACAGGACTGTTTTGTTTTTATAATCTAGTTTAAGGAAACAGATTTATGAATAGAGCGACAACATTTTTCACTCAGGCCAAAACCACAATACACACAAATTACGACATAGATTAGAAACGATCGTATCCAAAGTCTCCACTTCTCTAACTCGGCATTTTTTATTCAAACGAATTTCAAATTAGAAACCTTTCTGACGTAATTTTTTGACTCTATCACCGCGTCGGAAGTTTTTCGTTGTAGAGAAGATGTGGCCAGAAACTCTACAACACAAATCTTTTAAACAAAACAAATAAATATACAAAGTACAATTACAGATACCAAATTGATTTACATACCTAGTGTAACACTGTCAAGATAAGACATTTTTACCCGACTGCGACAGAAGGAGGGTTATGTTTTTCGAGCGTATGTATGTATGTATGTATGTAAGTATGTAAGTATGTATGTATGTATGTATGTATGTATGTATGTATGTTTGTATGTCTATTTCTTTGGCACGCCCTACAGCCTAAACGGCTTGATGGATTTTAACGTATGAGGTGTCGTTAGATTCGTAAAAATCGTGAGAGTGACATAGAGTACATTATTTTAATATGGCGTATGCGAATTAAAAAAGAGAGGGGGGAGAATCAAATTTTTATCGTAAAAAAATACAATATGGGTATCAAATGAAAGCCGGTGAAGAGCAGATTCCAAATATATATGTATTATAGTATTTTTACGCTACCATTTTGACACAAAACTAAAAAGTATAAAATAACTTAATTATTTAGAAAAACAAAAAACCCGACTGCATAAAAAACTATTAACTGAAAAGATAAAAACAAGCTCATTAAATCAGCTAGAATAACTTTGTTTGAGCAAATGAATAGAATTTGAATGTTATTACTTATTAGTTATTAGGTAGGTATTGCAGGCGGGGACAAACCAATAACCAACAACATCATCATCTCTCATCTCATCATATCTCTGATGATGATGAACCAATAAATAGGTCATTTTTCTTTGTCCCCGTTTGCAATACCTACCTAATAAGTAATAACATTCAAATTGTATTAATTTGCTCAAACAAAGTTATTCTAGCTGATTTAATGAGCTTGTTTTTATCTTTTCAGTTAATAGTTTTTTATGCAGTCGGGTTTTTTGTTTTTTTTGTAATTCATAAAATCTTATCCTTTACTTACGGTACTTACAAAATAAGGACAAAATCTCCTATGTTTACAGATTAATAATGTTTTATGTTGATAACCAATTACAAACAGTGTCGGGGCCGTTAAATAAATTAACTATTAAACTGTTTTATGACATAAACATAACTGTGATGATGTCATTTTATTACGGGATAGATTGACCTACAGGGTGACTTTATTGACTATACTCGGTTGTTAAATATTTGATGGGTCTAAAGGAAACTATGATCGTCCCTTGATTTATTCATTGCCATTTTATTTATGAGTCTTATTTTGGAGACCCAGTTCATTTTAGCCTCGTAAGGGTCAGGATCTTATAAGATAAAGGGAGTTGCAATTTTTTCCACGAGCTGTTGTTATTTGCGTGGTGTTCGCACGGTTCGCGTGTGAACTTGTCACGTGGCACTGCCATTTATTCTCAACAGTGTTTTTAATCAAAAAACAATCTTAGCGATTAGGATAGATTCCACAAACTACTTGACACAGGCAGAAAGAAATGCAGTAGTGCTACTGCGAAAGCATAAGATGAAGCATATACAGGGTGTTTCATAAGTAAGAATAAATTTTTAAAACTCTTAAGGGAGTTGTTTAGACCGTCAAACTGAACAACTTTCTCTATGGGACCAACATCGAAATCGCGAAAAAAAAAATGATATCCCATACATATTTTAGCTCTAGTCGATTTGTAGAGTATATGGAACATCAATTTTTTTTTTTGCGATTTCGTTCATATTCATATTCATTTATTGCATTGCCACATGGTTGTCTTAGATCTAAATACATTATTTATAGTCCTTTAGACATGTCGCACCCCGTCGGGGCACTGCAATATTATTCGTTATTGGTCCCATAGTGAAATTTGTTCAGTTTAATGGTCTACACCACCCCTTTAAAGGTTTATTTGTATTTTGGTAACACCTTGTACCTATAAGTAATATTTTTATAAATAAAAAAAGATAAAGGTGTCTCAAGGCCAAAGTTTTCTATACAATGTTGAACGCTCACAAAATATTATCTCAAACATCAGTGTTTCGCAAATTTTCCTTCAATAGCATTACAAAAGGTTTTGTGATGGCCTTTTAACTCAAAACGATTTTTTTCAATGACTGTTAGTAACAAAATAACGACACGGCACTGTTTTAAAAATTAGTAAAGTTTACTTACCTTTCTTAGTATGACTAATTTTAAAAGGTTAAGACAATTATTTCACAAAATAAAAAAATATCTGTAACTTACAGCTTGGCAAAAAAGTCGTGATAAAACATGAGGGCGCTGCCTCCACGCAAGAACGTCAAAATCACGCATAACCTGGCAACACCACCATACTAAAATTTTAGTTCCACCTGTCACCACGATCATGACTTTTTTGCCAAGCTATAACAACATTTTTAACTGTTGTTTATTTTGAACAAAAACTTTACACAACCTTTGCACAAAAGTTAAAGTACCTACTTAATTATTTTTCACAAACGTAACACATCTTTTTTTAACTTGACTATGTCAAAAATCTAAAACAGTTATGGGAAAAGAATGACCGTGTAGAATTGGTTCTGACAATAACCGCTCGCGCTTGACCTATTTATGTGTTTAACAATAAGTTGTAGAGCCTGCAATGAAGGTTAACACTGATCACATAATGTAGGATTCAGAAGTGTCAACTTTTGTTACCCATCGTACTATTTAAATAATAAAAGAATACTTTAGTACTGATTTTTATTTGTACATTTCTTTTAGTTTTGTATTGAAAACTAGGTATACAGCTTGTGTGAGATGGTTAGACAATTCTAAACCGTTTGTTTATTTTTGTTATTAGGTTAAATTTTAAAAAGGGGACTGTTTCAGTGTTTCAAACAGTAAGGCCGTAAGGCGGCGGTCTGAAAAAACTCTGACCACACGAAGGAAGAAGAGTTTGTTTCATTTCATATGAAGTCCGATAGAAATACTTTTAATGTTACCGAACTAAACCGATGATAGCATGAGATTAGGTATCGTAAAACATAAAAATAAAGTGAAATTTGGGTAAAAAAAATTTCCCGCACAAGGTACGTAATACGTTTTTTTTGTTGTTGCTCTATCGTTAAAACGGTGATACATGCACTAAGTATTCCTAATCAAACTTGGTTTGATTAATCCACCAGACCAAAGGTTATACTTAACCCAACTTCAACGACGATGCAAATGGAACAAACCAGCTGAAAACATCAAGGTTAGGCGACATCATGTTGGTAAAAGAGTACAACCTGCCACCTGGAGAATGGGCCAAGGGCCGGGTACAGGACCTCCATCCCGGTTCAGATGGCCTCGCTAGAGTAAACTCTCAAGACTCAAACTGGAGTCATCAAACGTCCAGTTGTAAAGCTATCGCCGCTCCCGATGGAAACTACAACCAAAACTGACAAGAAAGAAAGTTCTAACTGTAGAAGAGAGAGTCATAAAAAATTCCAACTAGGTTTGATTATAGTGCATATATCGTCCCCTTAGAGGGAAAAGTCACTAACTGACATGTGCATAGTTTTGAGATATTGAGGTTTTAAGTTTAAAATGTCATAACAACGTCAAATTTTTACATATCAAATTTTTTGTAAGTACAAATTAATCGTTGAATTAATCCCCATTTTGTAAAGTAAAGTGTAGATCTCTAATTATCACAGGAAAGACGAAAAGTAGGATAGTTAGTTTTCCATCCAACACATTTTTGCCAAATAAATCGTTAGTGACTTTTGTCATGTTGTTGGTGACTTTATGCAATTTGGAAATGCAGGTTTATGAGTGTCCAATTTAACTAACACTATTATTTTGTGTCTTTAATATTACTAAAAGTTATTTAAGCATAGCATAAGCATATGCACACGACTATATTCCCCGAAGGGGTAGTCAGAGATATTCTATAACATCAGAACATCCACGTTTCACCAGTAGTACCGAAACTCTGTCCAGTGTGACGGGGGGTGAGCCCGTCGCCACTTACTGTGGGTACAGCAAATGCCTCGAAATTGAAGCACGCAGGTTTCCTCACGATGTTTTCCTTCACCGAAAAGCCAGTGGTGCTACAAATCGTACATAAATTCCGAAAAACTCATTAGTACGAGTCGGCCTAAACGGGGATCGAACCATCGCCTCCTGCACGGCAGGCAAGGTTACTCGCCACTAGAAAAACAAACATTCATGTGAAGATCACCTTCAGTCAGGTATCAGGAACCTTTGTGTGAAAATGTGAAGGTCAGGAATTTTTGTTCCTTGTTTTTGTTCCTGGTGTGACAGCGCGGTGTGAAGGTTAGGTTCAGGGCTTAACTTCCTCTTGTTCATCAAAATCTCTTTAAATAATGATGTCTCATGAAATAATGTATAAATCTCGCTAAAACACAACGCAACGGTGTTCATCGACCGGCTAGCTCGATCGATCTGACTGAAGTGGGCGCAGTGTTTCCAACAGTTAAATTAGCTCTCCACCAGATTCAAAAGCACAGGAAAACCGCTAACAGAAGGCCCTACTCTCATAATCACAAAATTTTGCACTAAACAAGAAAACATTGGGTAGTTATATTGGTAATTTGCTACCTTTATTATACATATTGTGCAACATTTATTTGTAAGTGCCGTAAGTGCCGTGTCGTGGTGGTCCAGTGGCGAGTAACCTTGCCTGCCATGTAGTAGGCGATGGTTCGATCCTTGTCCAGGCCGACTCGTACCAATGACTTTTTCTGAATTTATGTACGATTGTAACAACACTGGCTTTTCGGTAAAGGAAAACATCCTGAGGAAACCTGCATGCTTCAATTTTGAGGCACGTATTGTACCCACTGTCCATAACAAGTGGCGACGGGCACACCCCCGTCACACTGGAGAGAATTTCGGTATTATAATAGTGAAACATGGATGTTCTGAGGTTTTAGAATATCTCTGGAAATAGTTGTGAGCCCTTTTTCCTATGATTTATTTGTAAGTCTAAAAATATAACTAAACTAAACAAAGTATTGAAATTACACAAAGAAATACTTATTTGCTTCTGGCCGTCCGTATATGTATAGACCAAAAGTGACAAATATACTGGCGGCATTTCTCCGCTGCACAGCTAAGGACAGAGGAGGTCACAACCTTTATCTTATCTTTATCGTAAAGGAAATCCCAGGTCCCTAAAGAAAGGTTTGGCTTCGAATGGCCATGGCCCTGGTGTCTCGACAGCGAACAGTTGTATAACAAAATATTTTTCTAGTTATGTAAATAATCAGTAAATCAGCGGTTGAGTAATCGCCTGTCTACTAATTGGAATGCTCTTTTTAAATCGGACAATTTCAAAAACATGATAGAATAATGCATTTATAAACTTAAATAAAAGTTTAAGACATTTTTGAGAACGACTCCAGCCTTACGAAATTCAAAAATAGCAAAAATAGCTCTCTTGTAACTCAATTTTAGTCTATTGAACCACTCGCAAAACCACTTACTAAAAGCAAAATTTCTACGCTAAAAGGGGGTCAAAAGCACCATTTTTAGTAGAACATCCACTAAGTTTGCAACACTGAGCGGTGGGCGCACGCAGGGTGCAGGTGAAGTGGGCGGCGGGCACGGGAGGTGTAATTCAGTACTATGCTTTCAACGGTTTCTCAGGAGAAATAATCACTAACTGCCCTTACGGAATTAGGGCTTAGGCAAAAAGTCACGAAATGCGGTTAGATCATTTTTAAAATGAAATAAAGTTCCGTAGAAAAAATAACTAATTGCACTTAGTTATTATTTTTGTCAGGGAAAAGTCACCAAGTACCGTTAGTGATTTTTATTCGAATTGGAAAAGTCACTAACTGCTCGTAGCTATATTGGATGATAATGCAGCTGGAGTTAGTTACTATTTCCTGTTTGAATTCACATAAAAGCTGTACTTAGTGACTTTTCCACCTTTTTATCTTGGAAAGTATGACAGATATCGAAACGTGAGTGAGACGGGAACGTAGAGCAGGTTATTCTGAGTACGGTGGTGTTAATAACTCATTTTGGCCAAATGTGTCAGTTGGTGACTTTTCCCTCTAAGGGGACGATATATTCTTAAGTAAAAAAAAAAAAACGTTTTGTCCCAATGTGTGTGTCGGGCTTGCACTAAGGACTCCAGAGAAAGCACAATGTTTATGGTGATACGGCACCAAATGTGCGATAGTCCGACTTGCACTTAGCCGATTTTTTAGTTAATTAGATTTATCAGGATGGAATGACGTGTGAGGAGATGGGAAACTATCCTTTCACACAAAAACACTGCCACTAGTGATAATACACTTAGTAAACCTAAAAAAAGTAGTTCAACTTATTGGCGTCTTATTAAAGGCAATTTTTTTGCTGTGAATTTTTGACCTCAAAATTACCTCATACAATTTCATAATGAACCGTAGTATTTATTGGAAATCTATCAGGATAGGTAGGTACATAATAGAATGATGATTGATGGCGTATATTAACATTTTTTGCAACTCACACGTCTAATCAACTTCAATCGGACATCCACTCAATTACGCAATAACAATGTACACCTCTATAACAAGTAATAAATGTCTTTTCTCACACTTAATATACTATTATCCGATGTCATAGAACTAACCATCGATTAACTAGCGACCTCGACGCGTGACAGTATCAACTATGCCAGGGGTCGCGAACATTTTTATTTCTACGTATGCCAATGAGAATAAAAATAAAATGATATGCCCTGACATGACGTGCACGAAATAGAAATTTCATAATCGCCATCATAATATCCGTCCCATTGGACTGCACTCAAGGTTAGCAACTGCACACAATTCGGATTAGTTAACTTCACATACGTATCAGAATTTCTTCTTCAGCGTATGCAGTCTCATGATATTGTCACGATATTTTCTTTCACCGTTTAAGTTATCAGTCGGTTGGTACTGGTATTACTTAGATAAGATAGATAAACTTAATGGGTAAAATGCAACTTAATAGGATGTGATGGGGAAAAAAAGGAAATCAGATCGACTTTAAAATTGTATATGATAGCTGATGACTACTAATGATCTTATGAGTGAATTTAATTATTTATCAGCCCATTTTGAACATTTATACTAGAAATCCTGTGAAAACTAATTTATAAGTATTTAAAATCATAGAAATTGCAACGCCAAACATTATTAAACTTATGGGTAAAGTACTTATAATTTTTTGTCGCGTGCCAAAGGTTTGTCATCCCTGAACTATGCAATTATGTCTAATAGAGTGTACAATTGTGCCGGATTATCTTACTGCATTGTTTTGTCGTGGTATTATCGTGGAAAATTAGATGTTTTCATTTTTATAATCGATTTTCTAGAGAAGTAATTAATTGTGACGTTTGAGGAGATGAGATCTTCAATGGCGCGTTGCGGAAAGGTAGGCGTGGACTTCAATCATGATGCTCCAGAGTCCAATCAGTCAGGGTCAGAGGGAGTCAGGTTTTCAATCCTCACGTACCACTTCTAAGCACCATTGCATTTTTAACATATTTTTTTAACTTTATTAAATTTTTTATTTTTATAACGTATTTTGACGTTATACAAACCGATCTAACGGTGAAGGAAAACATCGTGAGGAAAGATTTCATTAAGAAGAAATTTTAATGCGTACCTATGTAAAGTCCACCTATCCATATAATTGTGCACCCGTGTTGAACTCTCAAACTCACACTCTCACTCTCTTACAGTGCTCATCCCACTGTAAGTTTTCTACAGTATTTGTTAAGGTAGACATGGATGATAGATATTCCAGTGGAATGGTTTAATGAAACGGAAATTAGGCAATAATCCAGTCGAGGATTTCCTAAAAATTTGCGTTGTCTCGACTATGTCTCGTTGGCATGGCAGCATGCAAAAAAATGTTACTGTTATTTTCTATACTCTCTTTTGTGTTGGCAATAAATTGTATAGAAAATTTAAGCTAAACGTACCAGATACACGAAAAAATAGAAGTGGATTATTTTCGGTTGTAAGAATGAAGGAAGCCTAGGTTTATTCGAATACTACTGGACTGATTTTGACTATTCTTTCACGACAATTCTCCTCTTTTCTGGAAAAATTTTCTTACCTTACAATAGAGGCTGTAGTAAAACTGGAAAGCGGGTTAAACTTTTTATACAGGGTGTTAGGAAAAGTATCATTAACTTTGTTTGCTCTGATCGTTTTGATCCCATAGTAAAAATTGTTCAGTTTTTGATGAGTTTAGTCTGTGGTTTAAAGGTTAATGATTCTTTTCTTTACGGCACTGGCCTAATCTATAGGGTCCAGAGGATGATCAGACCATCAAACCGAACAACTTTCTCTATGGGACCAATATCGAAAGCGCGAAAAAAAAAATCTGCTCTTCCATACAGAACTGCAAACCTACTCGAGCCAAATGTATGGGACAGCAGATTTTTTTTTTCGCGATTTCGATGTTGGTGCCATAGAGAAAGTCGTTCGGTTTGATGGTCTGATCATCCTCTTGAAAAAGTGTCAGCATATTAAGTAGGACCCTGTATACTTATAAAATAGTTCCGGGACTGACTGACCAATGACAGATCTATCTATCCATCATTCACCTAACGTAGTGTGAAAGCTCAATCTTCTCCCACTAAGCTATCTGACCACCCCGAACTAAATCATGTATCGTGAAGTTAAGTATTTTGTACGTACAAATAACGTGACGCAGCGAGCGCATTCGCGCTGATTCTGGGCCTGCCTTGGTAAACAATCTCGGTAGAAATTAATCATTCCCAGGAACCTCCTAAGCTCTATGATATTTGCTGGTTTTTTAAATTCTGAAATCGCCTCCATGCGTTTTTCAGGCGGTGCGATGCCCTTTTCAGACACCTTGTATCCCAAAAAATCAATCTCTGTTTTTCCGAACTCGCATTTCTCGACATTTAGGGCTATTCCGCTACTATTGAGGCGGTCTAACACCTGATGTAGTATGTTCTTGTGTGTCTCATCGTCCTCAGAAAACACAAGGATGTCGTCGACGTATGGGAAACAGCCCTCTATGCCTCTTAGTGTTTCGTGCATGAATCTCTGAAAGGTCTGTCCGGCATTACGTAGTCCGAATGGCATGCATCGGAACTCGAACAGTCCGAATGGTGTGATGATTGCTGTCTTCTCTGGGTCTGCCATCGGTATCCAGTAGTACGCGCTTTTTAAATCCAGTTTTGAGAATAGCTGCTTGCCGCTTAATTGGTACGTAAAATCTTGGATGCGCGGAATCGGATATCTATCCGGTATTGTGACTGCGTTTAACCGGCGGTAGTCACCACATATGCGTAAACTACCGTCCTTCTTGGTTACTACGTGCAACGGGCTCGCCCATGGGCTGTTGGATGGCTGACATATGCCCATTTCCATCATTTTCTCGAATTCTTCTTTTGCTGCTTTATACTTCCATGGGGGTAAAGGTCGTGCCTTCGCATACAAGGGTCTCCCTGTCGTCTCTATATAATGACGTACGTTATGCTTTGGAGGATCTTTCAGTGATAGTGGTCGTATAGCGTTTGGGTATTGCTTCAATATATCGTGATATGCGTGGCTGCTATTTATCATGTGTACTGCTCCTTGCGTCGACGCTATTCTGATTGCGCTGACAGATAAATCCGTGATTCCGTCTATCAGTCTCTTGCGGCTCACATCGACGAGTAAATTGTAGTGACTAAGGAAATCTGCTCCTAGAATCGACGTTTTTACCTCGGCCACGATGAAACTCCATCTGAAACGGCGCCTTAAATTCAGGTCCATTATTAATGATCTTTCGCCGTACGTTTTTATTGGGGAGTTGTTTGCGGCGAACAAATGAAACGACGCGGGCGTTGCCCCTCTTTGCTTAAACTTCATTGATAGTACTGATATTTCGGCGCCCGTGTCGATGAGGAAACGCTCCCCGCTGTCACGGTCAACGACACATAAGCGGTTGCTAGGGTTGGGAACATCGATGCCCGCCAAAATCGATGCGTCCTCTAGTTTTCCGTCGGTGGCGTTTTTTTCCATGAGCAAGGCGCCACGCACTCCCATGCTCTCTCTCCAAACCTTCTATGGAAATGGCACACTTGCGATCTCTCTCTCTCGGCCGGTGATTTGAACCAAGTACGCCCGCGCTGCGGCCCGCGACTGCGAGCCTGACTTCGACTCTGGTAACCGCGTGGGCGATACCCGCTCCTGTCGTCGTATCGCGTGTCGCGAATCCCTGCTATCTCTAAGCTTAGCCTATCCAGCTTGTCGGCCAATGCGTCCAGTCGGGAATCGCCCTGTTGCGACTGCGTTACAGGTGGGGAAACTGCCGTAGCGGCTGCGACGCTGGCGCTCGGCGCGTAGAGCATCATCGTGTCGGCCATCACCGCTAACGTATCTAAATCGCCCGCGCTGACCGACAACACCGGTCGCACATGGGCGGGCATCTGCTTTAACCACTCTATCTTCAAACCTTCCTCTGTTATTAACCCGCTGCTTAGCTCTCGCATCTGCCTAAGAAACTGAGTCGGCTTTAGGTCGCCTAAACCTAATCCGTTAATTAATTTCTGATAATTCTGAATGTCCGTGTCCTCGTAGGACGCGATCAAGCGGTTTTTGATTGTGGTATACTTGTTGCTATCGGGTGGCTTCCTTATTATGTCGGAAACGTGTCGAAGGTCCTGTGCCTGTAGTTGCTGTAGCACCCATCTGTACTTGTTATCGTCTGAGGTCTTTAACGGCTCTACTACTGCTTCGAATTGTATAAACCACAGGCTGGGGTATTCACGCCAGAATGGAATAAGGCGTGACTGTATAGAGACTGCTGCCAAATTTAAACTTGATGCCGCGCCGCTGCTACACGTTACGCAGCACGCTCACGCACGAGAGTTCCCCAAAATAACCATCAATCCATTCATAGAACCATATAAGAATCCAAACATGCCCATTCATTATAATTAAGACAATTATAAAATACAATAGTGAGAACAAATGAGAAAATGTTACAGGCGTCGAAAGCCGTCCTTGATGATAACATCATTAAAATGTAATTAGATGAAGACTAGACCCGGAAATTTCTCAACCGTCACAGGAAAGAGTGAAATGTCCCTTTTAATTAAGGAAGCTAGAGAACAATGTCAAACAATGAAGATTTCTAACAACAAGTGACACTTAAATTAATGATGAAAACGTTGTTTAGATAGGATAGGTAATATAAGAAACATAAACACTTAACTGTAGGTGTACAAATTCTATATTGCAACGTACAACGATAAATCTCTATAAGACTTTTAAATTAATCGCTCAAACATGATTCAAAAATTGAAAACAGACACGTGCCACTGTAAATAGATTTTGAAAATGTAGAGTATTTTGAGCTAAAAGAAAAGTAACAATTAGAAGCAACACAAGATCATGAAATTACGATTATTACTGGTGTTTTGTCTTGCAACCCTCATTTAAGTTAATTTGTTGAAAGAGGGATTCTAAACTAAAAACGTGTTTGGAGGGTAAAACTATTTTAAGAAATCATTAAAGAAAATGAAGCGAGTATACACAGAATATAAAAAGGCAACTTAAAAACAGGGGAACCTTAAACAACATGACGTCATTAGGGATACATTTGAAGTCAAATCTAAGTTTGTCGTCGCTTTAAAAAACGATCATATAAATCGTCACAATTCTTCCAAACATTACACTGTTTACAAACGAAAAACTACTTTATTTAACAGTAATAGGAGAGGTGACGAGTGAAGATATAAGAAAGTTGGTAATCGTAGTGGCGTTTGATGTAAATCCTTTTGATCTTAGTGACATTTTGTAAACTGTAGATGATTTGACTCAGACGGTAGCACTTTCGTTACCGCGGATGATCCACCGCCCATTGTTATACGGCTAATTATAGAAACAATTTTAAAAGTCGAGGAGATTGATGGCGTGTGGAGAGATGAGGGTGTCGGTTTATTTTAGTCGAGTTATGCGGGAAGGGTTGGGTTAAGAAAATGATTGATTAACGTTTTTGGACAAAGATTTTGGGGGATTGATAGATGTGGTTTGTTAGTGCCTAATTAAATTTATGGTTATTTTGACGGTTGAGTTTTTATTGATTCATATAAATCATCATTAATATAATGCTTCCTAGTCTCTGAAATAATGTGTTTAATTAATATTATAACTGAAAGTCGTCAGTTTGTACACGTAAAATATCGGTAACTCAAATGATTATAAATAAATGCGGTAGGTAATTATAAATATATAAATGTATAATGTCAGTCCTTTTTTAATTATAAGTAAATAAGGTAGACTCGGAGTAGATTTGGTAATGACTAAATCATTTGTCAATCAATATTTATTTTTTTGGTTTGTCCTTCCCTTTCCACAATCACCAGCTACGATTTGCAATTTTAGGATTTATTTCACATTTTCCTTTTTGAAATTACATGGATGTATGAGTTTGATCCCTTGGCCTTTTAGTAAAAAAGATCAAGACAATTTATGAAATTATTTGGCACACTCAAGAAGTTTGGACTTAGATCCATGGGCACACTTTTCTCTGGAGGTTCATCGCTCCATAGAAAAGTACCGAGTTGAGTTATTTTAAAAAGTTAAAAATCTTACTCACTAAAACTTTCCAGTCTCAATTAGTGTCACCTATTTTAAAACCATTAATGGCCTATGATATTTATAGATATCCATTTGGAGCTACTAAGTTGATTCTTGGAATCTTGGGAGTAGTGTTGCCGCTTGGTAGTCGACGATCGATAGACCACCTATCGATAATTATTGTTATATTGTTTGGTATCTATTTCGTTTGTGTGGCAATAAGGAATACCGAATTTGTTCATTTTATTATATTTACTAATAGGAACAGTCGGAGTCACGTTGTGGATCTGCTATTGGGCGGTCGCGTCGCCTGTCGATTGTTGGTTGCCCCCTCCCAGGTCTACAACGGGGCTCCAGTGGTGGCTCAAGATAGTGCTCTTTTCGAAAAACAATCCTTGAAGTCACCAAATACATAAATTACCGTACAACGTCAAGCACTTTTGCTACATAAACTAGACTAGACATTGTCAAAATCATCAAATACCCAAGATGGCAACCATTTTTTTTAAAATAGAATAGGAACAGTCAAAAATTATCTATAATAATAATAATAAAAATAAAACGTATTTATTTCTCACCGCAATCAATGAAATTACACAAATTATTAGGTACATGGTACATTAGTAGGTACAAAAAGATTGTGGGAGACTGATGACGGAACTAAGCCAGATTTCGAGTCTGTCGGTTCTGGAAATCAGGCCTCCACCCATCGAACAGTGAATTAAATAGGTATTTCAGCTTACAAATTTAGGTAGGTATCGACAGTATCGATAGTAAGCCTATCGATAAAGTTGACAACACTACTTGGAAGTAGATTTAAATACATTCTGCGTCGGCGCCGGGGCAATTAGGATCAGAGATGATGGTGACGGGTCCAAATGGAATGCTATCTCTTCTTGTCACGTATAGTTTGGATTAATACCGATAGTACTTGAGGTGATGGGTGTAGACATGAATGCATCGATTGGATTGCAGAGATGAGATGAGTGGTGAAAAAATAAATCGAAGTATTAGAATCGGTTGGTTACGTTTTTGGATTATCGATTAATTTATTTAAAAAAACTGGACTAACTGGACTAAAAATATTTTAGCACAAAATAGCTTAGCCACGTAGAGTGGTTTAAATGATAATGATACTTTAACCTACAGTATATACAGGGTAAGTTTTATATCACTGCGGATAACTTCAGCATGTATTCTACTCATCAAACTGAACAACTTTCACTTCAACTTCCTCATAAAAACTGACATGAACCTGCCAGTTTTTTATTTTTTTTTGTTTCACATTATAATATGTCACATTGTTACATAAATATTTTACATATTAATGTCCATTCATAGCATGATCTTCAAATTGTATTATAAATTTATGAGATTAACAATGTCAAAAATAAAAACGAATAATTAAAATATAAAGAATAAAAATTAAACAAAGTCTATTTCAAGAATAGTACTTATACTAAAAATGTCGAATGGAATGGTTTAGGAGATACAGCCGTTCAAAGGCTTTGAACGACTGTAACTCCTAAACCGACTGATGAACCATGTCAGTTTTTGTAGTGTTCACATGGCTACAGTGCATACTACAATAATATCATACGATCCGTCTTGCAGCTGATCGTGAATTTTTTACTGACCTTTAAAAGTCTGTAACTCCTAAACCGACTGAAGTTATACAGGCAGACCTGGTCCATCCCCATCACAGAGATGCTCTACACCCCATAAACACTGAATCAGCCTTGCTGCTGATAGTTTCAAAAAGTACACTTATCTCTTATATTAGTATTTCACTAATCAAACTGAATAACTTTCACTATGGAGCCAACTTCGAAAACGCGAAAAAAAAACTGTCCTATACAAAAATGCAAAAAGTACAGAAAACTGAAGTTATCCGCAGTGATATAAAATTTACCCTGTATAATAAACAGCATTAAATCTACCGAGCTGTGTGAGTACCTACCTACGCCTTTCGACAAAACTGATGATGATGATGTTAGATCTTTAAACGATGTATAAATCTATCACCTGATCTTTATCAGTCATCAACTCATCAGTCATCACATTATCAGGATAGATTTTATCTCGAACATGATCATGATATGAGATGATTTGTGACAAACTTACGGTCATTACGATAACCATCATGAGGGTTTGTAAGGGACATGATTGTATGATTTATGTTCTTACCTAATTGGGTTCATGTGTCATTTTTTGACAAATTTTTGGTCGGTGGGGTCATAGAAATATTAAGATGAATGTAACTAGATACATTTTATGTATTAGGATATTCATTGTTTCCAATTGGGGTATGAAACGGCAAATTATGTCTAGTAGTGTGTAGTTTTAAGATGGGTACGGCTAGGTATTACATAAGTAATTAGGTATCAATCTACTATCTACAGGATAAAATTGATATCATTAGCATCCTTTTAAACTAAGAGTCTACCCATCAAACTGAACAACTTTTACTATGGGAGCAAACCAATCGAAGCAAAAAAACAAATCTGCTGTCCCATACATTTGCGTAGCTTGATGTGTCGCCGTGGTGCGTGTCGCTCGTCTGTGTGCGTGCGTCGATTTGGGGGCTTGTATGAAGTCTGTCTACTGTTGTCTCTCTTTTCTGTGCCTATGCCACGGGTGTCGAAACAAATAAAATTGAAAGCCCATTGCGAGAATCGTAACAAGAGTTTTAGAAATGCATTTTTTCATGAATAGCTTTGTGTCTGCCCCCGGGTCGGATCACAATCAACGGCGCTGGTTTTATTTTACGAATAAATATTTCGTGTTTTCGATTCAAGCTCCACTTTCGAAAATTGGCAAAGTCACATGAATGATTTGTCAATAGTCATGCTAACCAATTGTTACGGTTAATCTTTTTGTTTGGTTTTCAATTTCATGTCTGTTCATTTTCGTGTGTGTCGTATTCTGTCTTATACAGGGTGTAAGGGACAGCCAAGCAAATAATGAAATGGTGAAGTCAGAAAATCTAACTTGAACTTTACTATAACATATTTACATAACATACTATGGTATGGATACAATCTTAGGAAACTCGAAAAAAAACTACTGTTTCACACATTTGAGTCGGATCGGTACAGCAGTTTTGCTAGGCTGTATGTTGTATCTGAATCTTAAACTCAAAGAACACATATAATCCATAAAACCGTAAAACCATTCGAAATAAAAAAGTAGCGGTTCACTTCATATACATTCAAATGACATTCGATAGCGCGATTTAAATGACTTGCAGCGCCATCTATTGACAAAATAATGTGTTTGTTTGTTTGTTCGCGCATCACGCAAAAACTACTGAACCGATTTAGATGAAACTTTTTTTGTTTGATAGCTTATGATCTGACTTAAAATCTGGTATATAATTAATTGAGCGGACGAAGTCGCGGGAAAACACTAGTGTAAAATAAAATTGTCTATGTTACGTTGCTCTACATTAAAAATATTTTAAGAAAAAAATATTGGACCTAGCAAACGATAAAATGTATCTAAACCTTTAGATCTATTTAGAATTACAATGAACGCATCACGCAAAAACTATACTGAACTAAAATTTCATTTTGTTTTTAGAAGCTAATTTAAAACAATATTGTGGTGAACCCCCCTTGTCAAGTTACAAGAATTGAATAGGAAGTTTAAAATTAACAAGAGATACCTGTGGACAGAACGGAAAGGGTTAACAAGAAATTTTAGAACGCGACGTGTTGATTGGGTCTTTCTTGTATCTATCCTAAAAACGAAAATCTAATTTTAACTTTAACATAAAGAAGAAAGGCTTGAAATCAAATGACTACTTCACAAACTGTAATCAGTCTCATGTTGTGACAAGCATACAGTAATTAGACTGTCTTTTTGTTACCAGTTGCCAGAAGGAATAGTCCAGTAAAAATACGGGTCGAAAGGAAATAATTTATAATAAGCAATTTTTTTTAGTACTAAAATGTAAATTTTTTATTTATAGTGTCAGGTTTCTTTCTTTTTTCATTATTATTGTTTGTTTTAGGTTATGAGTTTACATTATAATATGTTAATTTTGTACTAAAATTGATTTTTTCGTAATTTCAACATATTTAAAAAAAAAGGTTCCGAGGTGATTTTTCGTTGGATTTACTTGTAATATAAAATAATACAAATGAATTTAACAAATGGCATACAAAAATTGTATATACTATTTTTTTCCAATTTCACATGATTTTTTTTACTTTGCTTAATTATTTAATAACATTTTTAGGGGGATTTTCAATCTAAATGATAACTAGAATTATAATCTAAAATATGAAAGAAAAAAACCGGCTATTATAAATTATTTACATTCGCCATACAAGCGACCCGTAACTTTACTGGAGTAGAAGCAATTGGAGAAACAATTGTAGCGTCGTTGGATCAACGGGAGATAGAAACAAAATAAAACTTAGTAATCTAGAGCTGTGGTGGTACAGTAGCAAGTAACCTTGCCTGCCGTGCAGGAGGCGATAGTTCGATCTCCGTCCAGGCCGACTCGTACCAAAGAGTTTTCGGAATTTGGAATGTATGTACGATTTGTAACACCACTGGCTTTTCGGTAAAGGAAAGTGTCGTGAGGAATGCTTCAATTTCAAGGCATGTATTTACCGACTGTCCATTACAAGTGGCGACGGACTCACTCCCTGTCACACTGGACAGAGTTTCGGTACTACTAGTGAAACGTGGATGCTCTGAGGTTTTAAAATATCTCGGAGAATGTAGTCGTGATCATTATGCTTATATGTACCTATGTTTGGAAAGATGAAGCAATATCACCACGGAGTCTGTTCCCCAAAAGGGTCGCCGACGTCGAAGTAGACCCAGAAAAAGGTGGAGAGATAACATGGATGCCTTCTTGGACAGTTGGTCAGTAGTTGCACACGATAGAGAGGATTGGAGAGTGATAAGAGAGGCCTTTGACCAGCTTTGGGACATTGCATTAACCCCAGAACTGATTTGTATGACATTTGACACACATGTATAAAATCGGATGAATGAAAAATCCTACGTGTTAAACGTCGGATTGGATAGCTGATTTTTGTATCGCTTTTTCGATGCCGGTCCTATGAGAATGTTTGGTCTGATCCCCTTAAAAACCGTCAGCATATGAAGAAGGAACCTGTATAAAGTTACCTAATCATTCTTCTTATCGAGTGGGCTGCAAGCCCTGGTGTCAGAGTTTATTCAAACCGCCTTACGGCCTCTGACGTGGTTTTTATGTAACGACTACTACCAACAGAGATACTAGCCGGGACCAACAGCTTAACGTGCCATCCGAAGCACGGAATCATCTTTCTTTTCAGACAATCAGGTGACTCAGCCTGCAATGTCCTAACCAACTGGGGAAAAACGCACAAAGTGACATTTCACTAGGTGCCCCCCGTGGGAATCGAACCCACGACCTCCGTATCAAGAGCCCAATGCTCTTAACCATTAGACCACGGAGGCAGTTACGGAGGCATTAGGCACCTAATCATTGTAACGGGTTCTTACCGCGTTTTTATTTATTCGGAGTTCCCGATATTTCGGCAGTGTTACAACTGCCATGATCACGGGATGACTGTAGAACTGCAGGTAGATTTTTAAGAGCAGACAAATCTTTCTACCCTCATTCTTCTTCGTTTGCTCCGACCAGTATCGGAACTCACTCGAAAGTCATCGTCACTTTACCGGGAACTCCAAATAAATAAAAACGCGGTAAGAACCCGTTACAATGATTAACTTTAGCTTAACTAAAAACCCGGAAACTCACAAACTGTATTAAGAGGATAGGCGGGCTGAAATGCTAATTTGGAGACTATGTCACTTTTCCCACTGTTTACATATTTATCAGATCCGCCCCACCCATACACCCCACCGAATAGAGTGCGAAAGAGACAACTGCAGCTCGGACCGATTTTATATACTAAAAATCGACGAAATCAGCATTTCGTATACCCCTGTTTTCTC
This sequence comes from Agonopterix heracliana, assembly GCA_963693445.1. NCBI lineage: Eukaryota > Metazoa > Arthropoda > Insecta > Lepidoptera > Depressariidae > Agonopterix > Agonopterix heracliana. Next base: position 17,145,095 of record OY856326.1, on the reverse strand, counting down.
CTCCAAAACTAAACCGATTTAAATAATTCTTTCAAAAATAATATGAGAAAGACTTTAGCTATGTCCGCACGTTTTGCTTTTTTTGTTTATATTCATCAAATTTGTTTACTGGATGTCAAATTTGTAAAATGGGTCACTTTCGAAGGTCCCTAGTTCTTACAGCAATTAATTAATGCAAAAAAGCAAAACATAGGGACATGGCAGAGGTGACATAGAATGTATGGTAAAAAAATATTTGCTCTAGTGTTATTATCCAGGGAGAAAACAGGGGAATACGTTTGTATGGAGAAAACTGTACTCGTCTATCCTCTTAAGGAACGTATTGGCAAGCCCTATTCTAATTTGAGGTAACTAGCAATCAATTAAGTGTCTCAAACGACAAATTCTCCACATTCCAAACTAACCGAACGAGCAAGGAACATGCTATTTTCCATAACTACTTCCCTCGCTACAAGTTTGACGTTTCATTTCGCGCCACATTCCGTGAGTCACTTCCGCTCTAATAATATCCCCACGGATATGACGCTTCCTTTGCCTTGAAATTGTTTGATTAACTCATCCAATTAGTACACAGTAGCTATAATTGAATGAGTTTTTTGGCTGTCTATTTTCGTTATGAATAATTAGAGCTGTGACGGTGATCAAAGAGATACTTTGACTCATCGCGCTTCAAAGAGTTGGATCCAGTAGGACTATTGTATGTAGTCACAATATGTCAAAAGGGTAAAAACAACATGATTGTTCATTAGAAAGTGTAAATGATTGTTAAGAGGTATTCCCCACCGAACGATAGTTTCAGAGCCTCCTCACGTCTACTAAACTACTTCATTTTAGTAGGTATTTTCATTTTGACTGGTTTATCCTTATTACGTCACTGTGATACCTTCTAATCCAAGGAAATCAAATTCGAAAATAATAAGAATTGACACAAAATTTTACAATTATTTAATTAACTCACTAAATATTGAAAAAAAAAATCATATAATTTTAGATCATAAAATGCAGCAGTTTGTCTCGGAATCTGGATAGTTTCAACAGATGGTGGTGTGGCTTGGCTAAATATTCGTTAAGCCAGATCAAAGGTATCTTGACCCACTAACTTGTTTGTAACAATCTGAACTGGACTGACCGTGGTGGAGTTATGTTCCACTTTATTTCTCTTATATTTATGAGATAAGGCTGTACCCTGCCGATGTCGTCAATACCTAAACTTTCTCGACATTGTACAAGCAGCTTTCAAAAAGTTCGCAGTTTAGATCTGGTGAATAGACACTATGCTGTGAAGGAAAGTTATGTATAAAAGTACTTAATTATTATTAATTATTTATTATATCAGCCGTCGCTGTCCCATTGTTGGGCAGAGGCCTCCTTCCGTTCTCTACATGCGACCTGATTTTGCGCTTCGTTAGGCCAGTTCTTCAAGAAGCCACCGATTTCGTCCCGCCACCTTCTTCTAGGTCTGCCCCGACGCCCATTTTGTTTACTGGGGACCAGTTGGTTGTCGTTTTGGCCCATATGTCTTCTGGCTTGCGGCAGACATATCCAGCCAAATCCCACTTTAGATTGGCAGCGGTGGTGTATAAGTAGTAATGTAAAATATTGCTTTCTACAAACGGATAGATGTAATATTAACATCCTGTCATGAGCATTCATTGTAATAACAATCTTAGGTAATAACTTTAGAGCAAACTTACGCATGTGGGAGCAAGAGATATGATTTCATTTAAACGATAACCCTCAACGAAATGTAGGTACTGTGTTAAACAAATATTATGTCTTGTTCTACTATGTAGCTAGTATATTTCCCAAGGGTCCGTTATAATTACCTTGCCAAATCTATCCAATCGAAATAATTTGTGTTCTTTTTGTAAATATACAGAATACCCTTTACCCTAACAGGTAAACCGTTGCATTAATTACTTTAAGGGGTGGTTTTACCCATTATACTGAAAAACATTCCCAAAGTAACAAAGAAAAATCCGCAAAAAAAAAAAATTTTTTATATAAACGTTTTTGATCTGATTGAGTTTAGTATGAAAAATAAAAAAAAATTGGTGAATTCCCCATAGGTTTCTTAGAAAAAGTTATTCAATATCATGGATACAATCACCCCTTAAAGTAATGCAACTAAAGCCCGACCAGAAATATAAAAAACCTCGCCATGTTGCGGAAAATCATTGGAACTAACTTTTGTACTTGGATCACTGACAAGTCGTCGATTTCAGCGCCCCCGAACCAGGTTTTTTATATTTCGCTGGTCAGGCTTTACTTACTTACTACTACACTAGTGTCAGAAATATCTGTATCCATTATATATCTTTCTGTGGTTATCCTGTAGGTAGTGGAACTTGTTTAGTTTGATAATCTGAAACACATAAAGTACGCAACGCATTTTATGTTTCGTTACACCCTGTACAGGGTGGATTTTTGAGACGGGGCAGTAAGGGCAGTTTAACGTGTTACTTTCAAAAATCGCATTCCAGTATTCACTTTAGCGGCCAGTCTAGCCATAATAAAAAGTTGGGTTAAGTATAGCCTGACCAGGAATATAAAAAACCTGATTTGGGGGCGCTGCAATCGACTGTCACCTTTAATGTTAGTGTTCCAAGTAGGTACAAAAATTTGTTCCAATTATTAAGGCTTTATAAAAGTAAGTTGGGGTCTCATTTCCTACGAAATGCACGGGAAACGTTTTTTGAGATTTGTAACATTTCTAGTACTCTAACCTCGGTTGGTCCGATAGAGTTTATTGATCCTTTTAGGAAACAGGATCGATTGGCATCAAAAAAAGTTTTTGTTTAAATTGACAATTATCTTGCTGACTGTATTTTTTTTTCAAAATCTGTGAATGCAGTTTGAAATCTTTCAAAAAGTTAAGGATAGTCTCTTAAGAACGTTTTACTGTAGCTACAACGGTTAAGGTACCTGCCCTTAATGCCCCGTCTCAAAAATCCATCCTGTATACTGCACTCGTAGAAGCTTATGGAAAAAAGTACATAAAGAAAACATCAAACACGAGCCTATCTGTATAAAAGTATTACGATTTAGACTTTTATTTATTTGAGCACTTATGCTAACACACGTAAACCACCCACTTACAAATATTTGAGTCTAGAATGTTATAAATCAACTAAACGTATTTTTGTTGAACTCCTCTGTTTTTTATGTTAGCATTGTGTTTATTTGAAGTTATTCATATCTAAGGAGTAATGAATGGTACATTTAGAATTCTCCAAGATATTATAATATAAGAGCGGATAGTCACGTTGCAGGGTTTGCCCCGAACACTCGTCTTTCGCATGGTGTTCGCGCGGTTCGCGTTTCAGCCTCCCACGAGGCTCGCAATCCATCTCAGTGGTGTTCTTACTCAAAAAACAATCCTCGAGATTGGATAGATACTCCCTCAAACCACTTGACATTGGCGGAAATGCGGTGCTAACGCACAAAAAAAATAAGAGCGTCGGTGGCGGAGAGTAATGGATACCCAATCTTGAATAGATAATATAATGATCTATTAATACGATCCAGGTTCGAATCCGCATGGACGCCATGCCATATACTAATGATTGAATCTCACTCTCTGCCTCCGTGGTCTAATGGTTAAGAGCATTGGGCTCTTGACACGGAGGTCGTGGGTTCGATTCCCACGGGGGGCACCTAGTGAAATGTCACTTAGTGCGTTTTTCCTCAGTTGGTTAGGACATTGCAGGCTGAGTCACCTGATTGTCTGAAAAAGAAAGATGATTCTGTGCTTCGGATGGCACGTTAAGCCGTTGGTCCCGGCTATTATCTCTGGTGGTAGTAGTCGTTACATAAAAACCACGTCAGAGGCCGTAAGGCGGTTTGAATAAACTCTGACACCAGGGCTTGCAGTCCACTCGATATGAAGAAGATTGAATAAACGGTGAAGGAAAACATCAAACCTGCATATACGCTGAAAGAAGAAATTTCGATTTGTCTGTGAAGTCTACCAACCCGCATTGGGCACGCATGGTGGACTAACGCCCATACAGGGTGTACAGGGTGTGCCCTGAGGGTAGGCCTGTGGCCTGCTGTGATCATGCATGAAACATATTAATATGGCTATTTATAATCACAGCCTATAACTACGTCCCACTGCAGGGCACAGGCTTACCCTCAGGGAGGGTGTTTGGGCGTTAGTCCACCACGCGTGCCCAATGCGGATTGGTAGACTTCCATCGGAATTTCTCTTTCAGCGTGTGCAGGTTTCCTCACGATGTTTTCCTTCACCGTTTGAGAGTAATACCGACTTATTACGTACACACAGCGACACATCATGTTACGCACCCTATATACCCATAACTAAACTACGTATAAAACACAAAATAGTGCGGTAGAGAGCCTGCATAGACGCGGCTGCCGGCGCGGGCGCAGCGTGCCGTGAGACGAAAAAACAACAACATATGTACCGCACCCTCTCGCACGATTCGCAGCGTTCAACTTCTAATAGTTCAAAGTCCAAACAGGGTAATCTGACCTGTCGCCGTGTGTACATAAGTTAGAAAATCTCATTGGTACATAGCATATGATCCTTGCTGATTCGAACCCGGCCCTCAAGATTGAGTTTCCATAGCTCTCCGCAACGCGCCTCCAACGCTCATGGCTATTCATACGGTGATCAAATCGTGTACAATAGACAAAGAGGCCTATGATGATGAAATTCAGTCATTGGAATCGTATCCGTGAAATCAAGGCAAGTCAAGACTCAAGCCGAGTCGGACTTATTCTGTCTTCCCCTCCACTCTCATAAAAATATCTGGTATTCACGTCGTTAACATATATGTGTTACTCTCACTAGAGGATGCTTCAGACCTTCAAACTGAACAACTTTTACAAAGGGACCAACATTGAAAGCGCAGCAAAATATGATCCATAAATGTTTTCAACACTCTAGCAGTCTTCTTACATCTACCTAATAACCATAGCGATAAAAAAACATATCATTCGTACAGTTTATTTATAAAAATTGTTTATTCCAAACTACAAAGTGTTTACTTTACTAAAAATAACTTTTTTTTTCAGATTCCATGTTCCGGCTGTCCGCAAATTACTCTAGGAACGAAAAAAGAAACTGGATACCATCCAAGACTTAGAAACATTCAAAAATAGATTCCTTTTTTTGAATCACTGAAACGCAAACATAGGAAACAAACAGTTTATCAAAAACTGATTTCAATGCGGTCAAAATCTAGTGAATTATGTCTTGAAAGTGGATACAAAAACTTGGTGATATTGAATCGGACGAAGAGATGTGAAAATGGCGAAAGATATAAATTTGTGTGTGTTAGTTTTGGTGCTAGTGATAAAGACAGTGATACGGCCAAGTATGGAGATCGTCGATGCAAGTAAGTAGACTTTTTCTTTAAACAAATTAAAAAACACTTTCAGGTTGATCTTTAAGTTGGTCATCCGATTGCTCTTGGGCACGCGGGGTAGGTAAGCTATGAGATAGATACAGACACCTTCACAGATTTATCCGTGGAAAAAAAGAAAGAAAAAAGAACAACAATAACAGTGTGGACTGTTATTGACATTTAAAAGATGCTTTTGCAACATTTCTTTTTATTCTATTCTTTTTTTCTTTTTAAATGGCTGCCATCTTGGGTATGTGATGATTTTGCCAATGTCTAGTTTATTTAGCAAGAGTGCTTGACGCTGTTTGGTAATTTATGTATTTTGGTGACTTCAAGAATTGTTTTTCGAAAAGAACACTATCTTGAGCCACCAATGGAGCTTCGTTGTAGGCCCGGGAGGGGGCAACCAACAATCGACGAGCGACGCGACCACCCAATAGCAGACCTACAACGCGACTCCCAACGTTTCTTTAATAAAAAGAAAAACCTTTTTTAAAAATACTTACGTATCACTATAAATCAGCAAAGTTTTCAAAACGGTCAATCACAGATTTCGTATAACTGGTACAAAAAGTTAAAAATATTTCCTCTAGTCAAATGTAGTTTTCATCAAATAATTATAATTGAAGTCATATTTAAATCCCATCAATTATTTAGTGTTATCTTAACCTCCTTTGCGAATTTTAAAAAGTCAGGCTAAAGATGTGGCATGTTCATACATGTCTAAATAATGCTCATAGCAGAATAGTATAATAACAAATCAGAACAACAAATGAGCAGTTATAATAATAGTGACGTCCACATTGAACTATCGGTGTCTATTTGTACTAGAGCTAGAGAAAGTGTCTCCCCACGACCTGATTTCTGTAATTCTGGCCTGCTTCCAAATTGAACGGATTTAAGTTGCACCACTACTGTTGTCATATATGATCTGTCAGTAGCATAGCTTTATATACCTATACTAAAACTGTAGTATGGAACTTCATTTATACACATGAGTAGAGCATTATCATCTTTTTCCAACGGCTGGGTTACAGGCTTACCTTTTTCTAAGACTCGGTAAAAAATTGTGTTTTCTCCACTACGGACGGAAAGCGTCAATTTTTGTCCCGCTGCGCTAAACGAAGTTACCGCTTTCCACATCAGTCGAGGAGAAAAATATATACTAACTATTACCATGGTGTCCCATCCCATACAAATTAAAATTTAGTTTAAAAATTGCAATATATGGCGTTATGGTATCGATTTGTAATTAATGTTTACGTAAACGTGTAAATTGTTACTAAAAGTACATGATCTGACTACAAAAAAATCTCATGAGCCTCGGAAAATCAAGCAATTTACTTTGCCCGAAGACTGCCCGCGTTACGGCAGTCGCGTTTCATTGTTTGACGTTGGGCATCTGTACTGTATAGTATTATATAATCTGTGCTATTACTAACTAACATCTCTGACAGCAAGGTGACCACTAACTTGCCTCCACCAACACGCACTGGGCCCGCGTGGTGGAGTATGGCCCACTCCCTCTCACCCTTATTCGTGAGAGGAGGCCTTTGCCCTGCAGTGGGATTCTATAGGCTATAACTTACTTACTTACTTACTAACTAACATCGGGCAGTATATAAAAAAGCCTCAGATCACATATTTGTTGACCGAGGCGAAGCCGAGAGATCACATGAGATCTGAGACCTAACTAAATTTCCCGCCCTCGGTGTGTAATTTACTATTTGTTGTGAGGGACAAACATGGGAGTGACTTTCATTTCCCCGCTCTGGATCATAGACAGGCATCCTCAGCGTCAGAGCTGTTTAGTTTGGTGAGAGATAGACAGGGACATGCAGAGCTAACTGTCAACCTCCAGTAATGTAGAGGAACCTGAAGAAAAAGAAAAAGTATCATGTTTTATCACATTTCTCTGGCCATACAGCGCGATAATGCTGCCACCGCGATGGGGGACTTTTGGTTTATTATCAACCTGTGGCAGGCTTTTCGACTGCCAATTTTTAAAGCGTTTATTTGACAAGGTATGTTGCTTCCGATAAGAATATAATAATAATAGTCATTAACTTACACATCCTACTGCAGGACACATGCCTTTCGCAAATAAGTGCCGGACCAATGCGTATTGGTAAAGAATTGGTGATCAACTTGCTGTAAGAGCATTTGAAACCTCCCTTAGAAAAAGTCATTAACAATTTCTCAAATGTTTCGTAACCAACAAATTCACATTTTTGTTCCAACCTACCATCAAAACCGCCAATATTTTGACACACAACATTAAACAGGAACCACCCTCTCTAAGTCACCATTAATCCAACACTATCATGTAAAATATGCAGACGGTACATTCGGCGGTTTGCTAAGTGTCGATAAACTATTTTAATGTCCGAGATAAAGGCGCTCCAGCAGATCTACGGGCCTTGCATAATCCTGCTAAATAAAGTAGAACTGTTTTGCTCAGTTAAAGGTATTTAGTTTGGAGAGATCTGCTTTTGGTTGCATTATCGGATTTGTTTGATGATTTGTTGGGTCTTATTGGGTTGGTTCGAAATTGGGAGCAATAATTGGTGCTGCGACTGCCGGATTGGCTATAAAATTGATGAGGATACTTACTATTACTAACTTTCCATATCAAATCGAGTGGATCTACGTAGGTCAGTTTTATAAGTTGATTAATAATTCTGAACCTTACTTTCATATAAATAAAGCTGACACATGTTCATCCACTTTAAATGCTGACTGTACCCATTATTGCTTGTTACTGCTACACTTCTACAGCCAACATTGAAAACGCAAAAAATGTAAAGTTGATACGATCCAATACTGGGTGAAATTGAAGTCATTGGCATCCATTGAAACTAAAACTCCTCATATCAAACTGTTTTTTTAATAGGGAGCAAACAGACGGAACAGTAGATTTTTTTGCGATTTCAGATTTGCCAATATTAAAAGTTGTTCAGTTTGTATAGAGTCTTAGTTCAAATTGATGCCAATGATTTCAATTCCACCCTGTTTAACCTTTGGTATGGCATGGTATTCTTAAAAATAAGTGTTTATAGATCTACTACAAAAACGACCTAAATTAGTACCATGCGAAATATCATCGATAAGTTAGATCGACAATGAATGATTTAATTTCATGCTAGACGCTATTCTGTAGAAAAAAATATAATTAACAACTTCACAACCTGCAACATAAGAGCCAACTAAATCACCGAGCTGGATATGAATATCTAAATATGAACTAAAAGACAGGTGTAGATAAACTTTGTGGAGCTGTTCCAAGCGCTAGGTCATAAACCTCTGCTAAGTGTTGCATCGGCCGACACTAAAGCCAATCACTAGCAATTTGTCAACTCTGCTCTATTTTCTGAGCGGGTGGACGGACGTTGCCGTAGCGTATGTAGTTTGAATGTTTTTTTGTTCAGGGGAATGACATGGTTTGTTGTGGTTTCAATTTCAAAGAACTTGTGGCAGATTAGTTAAGCACAAAGTCAAATGTTTATCGTTATTATGATGGTACTGAAACTTGGGTGTATTTGTGGTCGAAAGGCTAGCTAACTAACACGACTTTTCACGTCATTTCACCTTGTAACCTTAAATATTCTAAATGAGCCTTGTTACATCTGTATGCAAGACAGCTAGTAGCCTTTCTCTTCTGCTTATTAATGAATACAAATAGGAGATATATCGTTATTTTTCAAGCACTCATCTGCGAACCCTACATTATATTGTTTTATTGTTCTACAAGGCAGTTTTCTAGGTCCAACGATCTTCCCTGATTACTTTTATAATCAGCTTAAAAGTAACATTTTTATAATCAGCTCTTAAAATCCACTTGAAAGTAACATTTTTTTGCTATGGTTATTAACGTGGCCATCTAGTTATGTTTGTAACAAAATTCAAAAAGTCTGTTGTCTACCGTTTCGCTCACTATAAAAATCCAGTAAGAAATAGATGACAAATAGGCCAAAACGAACTTTAAATCAACACAAATGTCCATCAAAACCTCAAAAGGACACCAACTTACACGGTTGCTGCCACCACGTGCCTATTTGTCTCGGGTATTCGACGCATCTATATTTGTCGCCTGGCGTTCAGCCAACTACTTACACATAAGCTTCCTCCAGCTTTAGAGTTACTTTGGAAATTACCACTTTAGAAATAAGAGTATTTGGTGTATTTCTAACGCGGCTCACGTTGACTTGGCATTGATTTGGTTTGCGTAGATTAGTATTTTTAATATGAATGAAACGCAATTAAAATTATGCCAGAAGTTACAGCAAATGCGATAAACAGAAAGCTGCTGCTAGATTAAAAATGTTTGCATCTGACGAAACATTTGGCATTTTCTGATCGACGTCATGACTGACTCACGACCATGCTCGCTTTGTAATGACAATTGTAACAGCAAAGATGATTATTGAGGTAGTAAGAAGACTGCACTAGAAAACCAACTACTTGCAAGCACCTAGAACATTATTAAATTACATAAGTTACGTCTCGATCGATCCTCATAATGTAGTACGTACTTATATGCCTCAAGCATCACACCCAGCCTAGCAGACAATCTTCTCTTAGGTACATGTTAAAGGATTTGGTGTCGCTCCTTTACAAAATTAGGTACAATTTCAAATAACTTCAACATCCATAGTTTTCTATTCATATTTTCCAGATGATTGAAGTAGTGTCCTTAGTAGAAACCCTTTTTCGACAAATCGTTTATCATAAGTCTCCGTTACTGGAGGCACAGTTCTATACCCTCAAGATAAGGATGTATAGTTGAGTGGCGAACAAGGAACGAATCAGAATTTCTTCTTCAGCGTATGCAAGTTTCCTCCCAGTGTAATATATCTTTTGTTACAACCATTTATGTCACTACTACCACGCTGGTAGCTTATGTAATGTAATGGTTATAGTAATTGCGTATATAAGACATTGCTGATATGATTGCTTCCTTTATGAGTCATAATCTCAGAAACGCAACATTCCAGCGTCTCAAAGGACACTGTTAGTTGTTAGTTATTGCTGTTGGGATGCTTTTAGTGACGTCATGTATTTTACATCCGTGTTGGGGCGAAATGTATAAACTACTGCGTATGTAATAGGTAAGTACTTATTTAATATTTAGGTCATTGACTGTAGTGATTCTGATTGAATTGAATCTTGCACTTACGTACCTATGTACGTAAAGATTTTTCATGTGCAAGATTCAATTCAAACACATAATGTTAATTGAATCTTGCAACAACAATCCGACTATAGCAACAACAGGGTGACTTTGAAAATGTGAGTCGACAAATTTTTTGGGGTGGTTCAGACCATCAAACTGAAAAACTTTTGCAATGGGAGTTCGGTGACGCGTTGCGGAGAGGTATAGACTTTCAATAATGAGGTCCGGGTTTGAATCCGCACGGACATCATGCCACGTACCAATGAGTTTTTCTAAGTTATGTACGAATTACCGACTGCACTCAAACGGTGAAGGAAAACATCGTGAGGAAACCTGCATATACAGATGAGGAATTTCTGATGCGTATGCATTGACTTACACTCTACCGATAGACATGCCCTTTCATAGAAGCAACATGTTCCACTTGAATCCGATGCCCGCACCTGATTGATGTTCCCAAGTTCACTTCGTCACTATGGCAATGACAGACCGCATTGTGTCATTTTGTGTCGTTGTTTGTTTGAGCGAGCTTGTCTATCGCAGAGTACATTATGTCAGAAATCGATTCTACTCTTGACTATTTCCTCAGTTTCAGTTATTCCGTTAACACGTTGTATAAAACCATCTAGTTAACCCTTCATCTGAATTCTGACGACACTTTGACTGATGTGGAAACCTTTTTAGTTGTATTCAGGTGGCGCTTAGGGCAACGGTTAAATTTGTCCACGTTGATCTTTGGATGCACGCCAAGAAATGCTGATCTGAAAATATCCAGTGTCGTTGGATGCAATTTTGTATTTGGGACAGTTTTCATGGGGGAGCCAGAAATAGATTTTTAGTTTTAGAGATTGGATGCGCTGAGTTTGTGGTCGTTTCTTTTCGATGCATTTGTGGTGAGGCTCAGTGAAACGTTGATTGGTTAATAATAACATTGGGTTGTGGAGAATCTTAATAAAGTTTTTATGCGCGATTCAATACTATCTCACTCTATCATCATTCCCACTGCCCCTCTGCTGCGACACAGGTCTGATGCTGGTGGTCTCAGGATGTATGAGACCTGCTCACCACATCGCATACACGCACCACGCAGACGATTGTCCTTTACCGAGGTCCGTTAGTCCGTACCCATTCTGAGTGCCTCTAGGTCTGTTGCCTAAGTACATTCACTGGCTCGGTACCTTCGTGGTCCGACCAATAGTCCGTAAGAATAAGCCAGTAGCGGCTCCCTAGGCAATGCTGTAATTGACAATTCGAAAAAAAGAAAGAAACGCTTGCCCAATGCTTCATTCACATGAGAATCTCAATTTCTTCTTCAGCGAATACTAAAATTTGCTCATCATTTGAGAGCAGTTAGGTAGGTATTACTGAAATTTTGAAAACTTCACTCTTATCTTTTGATCAACTTAGAGTGTGGACTGTTCCGTATAAGTAGGAGGCATTGCCTTACACACGGTGACACACATCAAGCTACGCAAAGCCAAAACAAGCTGGCCGCGTGTAGGTAGAGTAAGTTATAACGTCGCGCGGCCAGCTTATTGTGTGGCGTAGCTTGATGTGTTGCCGTGTGTACATAAGAAAAGTAGTATCTAACTACACTGATGATGTTTACAAGCTAGAACGTATCGATCTGTTTACATCTTTTCTAATAAGTATAATGTTATTGTAACTTTTACGAAGGTATTTTTAAGAATAAATTTGTAACCAGCATATAGATAGGTAGCATGACACCATGATACAGCGCTATCACACCTTCGCTCTCTTTCTATTTGCGTGCGAAAGAACGAGATAAAAGACGTGATACAACCGTATCACGTGTATCATGCTACCAGTGCAGTAGAATGAATTTCATCGATTATTTCGACTACAGTGACGGCATATTTTGAAAGCAGTTAGAAGTGCCAATGTGTTCGCGATAAATACTAATGTGTTTTCTCTTCCATGACCTCCTAAATCTAATAGAAGTCGTCATCATCATAGATGTTGACAGAGTCAGCATCAGAGATGTTGACGTTGCCCGATGATACTCGCATCTTGACACCCGTCTGGCACAAGAAAACGAAACACAACATAACTATTAACTTAGAAAAAAGTTTCTCCGGGACCTTTAGCGCGAGATCGACTCACACTTGGCCGGTTTTTATTATTTGTTGTTATACTGTCGAGTTTGCTCTATAATAGGTAGGACGGACGGACGGATATACGAACGGACGGACGGACGGACGGACGGACAGACGGACAACGTAGGCTTAGTAATAGGGTCCGGTTTTCACCCTTTGGGCACGGAACCCGAACAAAAAAGGAAGTAGGAATAAAAGAAAAGATCCCTATAGACTACCTTTAATCTACGGGATAACAACGAATCGAAGATTTTGAGATTAAGTACCTTGTTGATACACAACAAACAACCAAAAATAAACTTTCCCACCTTCAAAACAATTCAATTCAATTCAATTCATTTATTGCTTTCATGTACAGTATTAAAGGTCTTATAATATAATTAGGTATGAGTACATGAACCCTGTTGATTAGGGCATTGCAAATTAGAGGCATGCAAAATAATTCTTAACAACGCCCTAAAACCCATTCTAACAAAGGACTACCCACACAAAAATAAACCTAAATTGACCTTGTGAATAGCTGAAATTGAAGTGGCCACAGTCGTAACTCCAGTACAATAAAAGAGCCACGTATTCCTGAGACTTGTCGTTACAAGGGAGCCGTCCGCGGACGCCGCATACATAAAACATAGCGCCTTTGCCGCATCGAGCTTGCTATGATCTAATAACGGGTGCGTGGTTGCTTCTAGTCCATTGTGCTGGACGGTACGAGATCTGTATATTGACGAGAGAATATTCCGTCAAATCGAATGACTCCGATGAAGATAATAAAATATTGGAAGGCATGAGTTGCCAAACTATTCAAGTATGCTGTCTACATTGAAATTCTTGAACCTTGCGGTATAACTTTCGACTCAACTTTTAATTCTACTACAATTCAGCATCAATTATAGTAGCCCGATTTTGACTGTCAATGTTAATGCCTCCGATATAAAGAAGATGCTGTTCTAGAGATGAGTTGTTCTAGAGTTTTGAAATCCGCAAACCGTCTATCGAATTCCGCATGCAAAAATAACTTAACTGCTCAGCGAAGACTTGGCATTTTATTACCTGATGGTAAACAATGTCTCCTTTTTCTTTTTTTGTTTTATTGAACTCTTTGCGGGCTACAATAAAAATCGATATGGTCTGCCGGTAGACCGCGGTTGGCGCGATGTCTTAGCCACGGTATAGAAACTTCTACGTGCTTCAATATCGAAGGTAGTGTTGCTGCCACACTGTCCAAAAAGCTCCCGGTCATACTGCACTGATCATAAGCATAATGCTAACTCATTAATAAACATGCAATTAATGCTTGTTCATGTTTATTGTGAAGGTGCATTTCTTAAAAAACAGATCTAAAGATTTCAATGAAATTCATGGGATGTCTGTGAAGAAATCTATTTAGCTAAGTCTCAACTCATGGATTTAGTCTTGAAGAAATGTGACACGACTGATGATTGCGCTATTACTCTACAGGGTGCTACAGGTAACAATAATACAAGATTGGAAGCTAAGCAAAAAGAGCGTGATAGCTCAATTTGATATTAAATACTGCCCCGAAAACAGGTTTTACTGCTCGACAACGACATAATCATCATATCAGCCGATAGACGTCCACTGCTGGATATAGGCCCCCCAAAGATCACCAAAACGACCGGTTCTGCGCTGCCCTCATCCAACGGGTTTCCACCGCCTTCACCAGGTCGTCGGTCCACCTTGTGGACCTACCCACACTACGCTTCCAGTACGCGGCTGCAACCGAGAACTCTTCGGCCCCATCGGGCATCGGTTCTGCGAGCAATGCCTCTTGCCTTTCTTTGAGCTATGTCAGTTACTCTGGTTTACAATGGACTTTATGTCGCATTTTCTCTTCCTGTCAACTTCTCGTGCTACAACGGTACCGCGCACTTCCTAACTCAATTCGCGTCGCTCGCCCCTTTTGATGTAGCTGTGTCTCAACCGCCCTTTCGCCAACTAATGCCACGCTATGCTTTATCGAGTTTACGTGGTAACACCGCGCGTAATGTCCTCTAATGTTCTGCTAACATTGCTTTGACATGACACTTTTTAGTCGACGCGAAGGTTAAAGTCACAACTATTTTTGAATCAAATATTGAACCTGTGGGGACTTGCCATAGATGTCAACACCCACAAGTTATAGCAAAGAAGCTAACAGATGGCGATACCGTCGCGCTCAGAAATATGCTCCATACAAAGACAACGTTCACCGTAAAAATACGTAACTCGTAACCTACTACAAATAAGGTTCACAATCGAATGCGAGACATAAATCGTGCAAGAGAAATAATCACAGAGATTAGATATATATACAAGGTCCAACTAAGAACTGTTGGACCACGGCCGGTCCCCAGGCTTCACACTAAGCCTGGTGGAAGATCTTCCCTTTTCAATGGAGGAACATTCCCAAGTACCACCTCCATAAACCCAAGGCAGTCCTGAAGGAACCAAAGACTGAAGTCTAAAAAATTACTCCAAGTCCAGTCGTGAATCATACGGACTTGATAGCAATTCGGATAAAAGAAATTAATGTAGATACAATACTTATAAAATAATTGTAGATGCGAATTTTATTGAATTTTATTGCTATGTTTCTTTTATGTACAGTTGGTATCTCTAAGACTGGATCAGATATAACAGATCTTACCGCCATTCTTCTTTCTGTTATTTCCACTTATCTCGCAAGTCATCATCATCATCCACTGCTGAACATAAAGCCTCTCCCAAGGCGCGCCACAAAACTCTATCTTCGGCCTTCCTCATCCAGTCGGTCCCCGCTACCCTTTTTAGGTCGGTCGTCGGCTCCTTCCTGATTTTGCCACTCGACAGACAGACAGACGGACTGACATGGACGGTCAGACAGATGGACGGTTTGCAACCGGCAAAGAACGTGTCAGTCTCGGCCATTGCAGGGCCCCATAGCTATCGTACTGTACCTACTCATATAAGTGGGAAACCTATTTTGACCAATTAACTATTTTATGTGATTAGAGAAAGATGTGGTCCGAAAGAAGATGTAGTGACAAGGATTGAAAAAGGAATGTTGAGGTGGTTTGGCCATGTGGAAAGAATGAGCCAAAGTAGGCTGACGTATGAAATCTACAAGGAAAGTGTGAATGGAATGGTTGAAAGGGGTCGCCCTAGGCGCACGTACGCTGACCAAATAGGATGCGTACTGAAGAAGGGCCAAATAAAATGTACCCGGAACCGACGAGCATGTATGAAGAGACTTATGAATGTGGAGGAGGCGAAAGATGTGTGTCAGAATCGTAGCATGTGGCGATCTATTGTCTCTGCCTACCCCAGTAGTGGGACATAGGCGTGAGCATATGTATGTATGTATGTATGTATGTAACTATTTTACTTATTTTTGTGTGTTTTATCAATACAATTTTTATTGGTGCAATCTTCTTATCGAGTGGGCTGCAAGCCCTGGTATCAGAGTTTATTCAAACCGCCTTACGGCCTCTGACGTGGTTTTTATGTAACGACTACTACCACCAGAGATAGTAGCCGGGACCAACAGCTTAACGTGCCATACGAAGCACGGAATCATCTTTCTTTTCAGACAATCAGGTGACTCATCCTGCAATGTCCTAACCAACTGGGGAAAAACGCACAAAGTGACGTTTAACTAGTTGCCCCCCGTGGGAATCGAACCCACAACCTCCGTGTCAAGAGCCCAATGCTCTTAACCATTAGACCACGGAGGCAGGCAGTTGGTGCAATAATTACATAGGTAAGGATAACATTAAATATTACACGTGGTAAATCTACAACCAGACTGGGCCACCGCCCCCTTGCCATAGTCGTGAAAATCAAAATAAATATCTTTTTATTTATGTTTATGTTACAAGTTTTTTCCGACAGTGATTGCGCTACAGCACACGTTATAATTTTCATTGATAGTACATAATATTTACTTACTAAGACCAATAGGTACCTATTCTTGATAAGTTTCAGATTTTTTATTCGAGTACCTATTTAAGTTTGAGGGGGTAACGTACGCTCTATTTGTCATTGAGTGCATAAAGAAGCATTTGAACGAGAACTTCAAATCTAAATAAAAGTCTAAAATTATAATACGGTAAGTATTATATGAGTTTCAACCGTTTTAATTTTTTTCAGTAAACATTTTTTTTAATATCTTCAATTAGACCGGTGGCCAGCTACAGTCAACTATACCTTATAAAATTAACGAACTCACGCATTATGCACCTAAAGTAGACTAAAAATAAGTCATAAAAAACTTGGTTTGCCAGGGCGCAGCTTGGCACGTTTTCCGGTGTGATGAAAAACGTGGACCCCAAAAACACCCCATTTTACCTCATCGAATTAAAGGATGGAACTTGTCTGTTGGTCTAGAGGCCGATTAGTAAAGCCTAAAAAACCTGGTCTGCCGCCGCCTATCCGACTGAATTTAGGGTGCCCCTCGGAGGGTGGATTTTACCTCATCGAATTAATGAATGAAATCAATGCCAATTTATAGTCCTATTAACTATGTTTACATATGCCTTGGTTTGCCTAGGCTCAGCCTGGCAGGTTTCCGGGTCCGACTGATTTTACTTTCAAAAAATTGTCTAGCCAAACTATAAAAACCGCGATAAATCTATAGAATCTGCAAAAAAAATTACTGAAATTCGCTTGTATAAATTAACCAAGATATATGTACTCATACAAATATCCCTGAAGGTGGAATTTTAATAGAAAAGGTCAACGGCCCGCGGAAACTAAAAGAGATAGGTATGTGGTCCCGAAGGAAAAAATGACAAAAACCCTGGGCAATTTGACGTCCCGATGAAAAAATCCAAGATGGTCGTCTTATATTTTCAAAGTCTTTATAACTTTGTAACCATTGACGGTCGGCACGCTATGTGTATACAAATCAAATTAGTAGCAAAGCCCTGCTTACGATGTTTACCTTTCGGTTCAATCAGAAGGCATATTTTAGTGTCGAAAAAAATGGTGGCGCTGAATTGTTAATCTATGTAACAAATAAATTGATAGATAGATAGATAACTCATTTATTATTTCACCTGAACAATACAGGAAAAAACAGTGACTGACAAAGGTAGAAAATTACCTACCTACACGATAAATTAAAATGCCTAATTAGCATATTCGGACATCGTAGGTATTTTTTTTACTAAGGGCTCATTCCTGATGTTTTACACTGCAATTCTGCCAATATCATGATGTGGAAGTATCGAAATCTCAATCTCCATGATTGTTTTATTAACAAAAACATATTTTAGGACACCAAATAGCAGAACTGCGTGGCAAGTCCAGAGACACCAACCGAGACGACCGCCCGTCAATAGACTCGCCAAGCGACTAAGAAACGAGTAAAACACTTAGTTCAACATGTCTCGATATAATATGGCGTTGACATGACATTACGGCTTCGAAACCGGTGATTAGGCCAAAATAGTAAAAATACGTGTCCATCAAGCTAGCGTACACATCGACGGTCCCTACGTACATATTCCTAAGTGGTAGATACGTGATTTGCCTTTTATTGTTCCATGTCCTTCAGGTCACTCTATACTATCGATTAGTCAAAAAAAAATTAAACATTTTATGCAAATTGAACCTTAAATCCACACACACATTTCCCGTAAATACAAAATTAAGAAAAATTTCCGAAGTAAACTAACATCAGTGGTAGTTCAGTGATTCTACATTGGAACGTAATCCACGCCTGCCGCGTAACTGCTACGCACTATGTTAGTTACGTTGTTTTACGTGGACAACTTTACGTGCCTAAGCAAGGCCATGCCATGCAAGTGGTAGATACGTTTTCTTACGTCGGAAAATAAAAGTACTTTTTATCAATAACTACCATTTAAGGCTTTTTATGTCGGAAATATTTTGTAAATATGATAAGAAAGTTGTATTTATGTTATTAAACTTCTGTAACTTCGTCTGGTTTTGGAAAAAAATATTGATTAGCCAGCCAAATTAACATCTTACAACCATCATGTCAATTCCAAATTGACATATTAGGTGAAAGTTGTTTATGACCAGGAAGCTGGCATGCGTTTATGACTGTGCGCGTTTGTCATTATTTATAATAATTATAATGCTTTATGCAGAAAATAGTTTAAAAAAATTATGCGATGTAAAGAGGTCTATCAAAACCTCTTTATTTATTTATTTATTTCATTAATTGTACAAATTAAATCCATTTACCATGAGTTAACTAACGTGGCAATGTTTTTTAAGGCAATATGAACTAGAAAATTGGTTACGCCGATCACATGAGCGCTGATGTTTGTCATGAAAGAGAGTAACAGTAGCTATAAGTAATATATGGGATGTTCAGATGGGAAGATGAATACCCCTCCATAATAGCCCTCTCCATTGCCCTTTGTGTGACTTTCAGGCTTTTTATGAGGCCAGGAGTGAGCTACTACGTCTCAATTTCGTATGCAAAGTAATATTCTATCCTATTCTGTGTCGTCACTGGCAACACACACTGGTCAATGAATTTTGTTTTGAGACACTGCATTGTTTGGCCGAGAAGATACTACGCAGTCCATACGTCCTGAACGATGTCCAGCCCAGTTAGATTCGTCTATTGACCTCTATCTCGAAGTGGGACCATCCTAACTGGATAGTTTGTCCCTGGTTAACATAATCGTAGTAACTTCGAACTCAGAGTCTACGATCTTTACAGGAGTGGGTAGAACATGGACATTTGACATGATCTTCGTCTTGTCCATGGTTATTTTTCAAACCAACTCGTTCGAAGGCTCTGCTAAGGTCATCAAGCATTCTACTGAGGTCCTCCATGCTCACCGTCATAATGACTATAATTATCTCACCCTGAGAGACTCAGCCCTTTCCAATCCAAAACCTTGAAAACATCTTCCAGTGCCACGGTGAACAGTTTCAGAGAAATAACGTCTCCATGCCTCACACCTCGCTGCGGTAGGTAGGATAGGTATCTATTCTGGTCATGTAATCGGACTGACATACCTAGTGGCAGTAGCATTTGAGCACTTCCAAGTACCTACCAGTAGTCAACTTTTCATCGCTGGAGAGACTGCAGTACAGCACATGTCCCATTCAAATCAAAAGCTTTTTCGTAGTCCACGAACGCCAAGCAACGAGGCAGAGCGTATGTATGTGGTACGCGGTGCTAAAGTTTGTTCGGAACCCAGGTTACTCGGGAGGTTGGAATTCGTCCAAATGAGCGCGACACGGTTCGTATCAACTCTAGAAAACAGCTTATAGACCTTAGAAGTGAGATGGGCTTATAGTTCTTCAGTAGGGCATTATCGTCCTTTTTACAGAAGAAAACCATCAAATTTCTGTTCCATGTCTGCGGCGATTTCCCTTCAAGTATGACGAAGTCAAACAGCTTCTGAAGGGCTTAAAGACCGGTGTCAATAGTGACACCCACCACACCAATTATTTGTTTTGAATTAGATTGGTACTCATATCGTATGGTCAACAAGTCGCCTTATAATATTGTCAGTTTATCAAAATAGTAAAGTCTACTACTAGAGCACCGCCATAGCATTTATCGCTCTATTCCATCAAATGAATTTCTGGAAAAATAGCTTTACGAGATATGGCCGCCTTTGATACCCTTCTCGTCTATGTTGTAAATTGTATTTGTCTGTTTCTGACGAGTAAATATATAGAACAATAATTATTTTATGTTATCAATATTGCTAAGTTTCAAATTAGTTACTTTGCTATTAACAATATACTAAAACAATATAACAAAACAAACAATATACTACACATACTAAAGTATATGTACTAGAAGTACCGAAACTCTGTCCAGTGTGACAGGTACACACGACGTATGTGGGGATGGGGTTAAAATTTATTAATAATACTAAAAAAGTTTACTTTTTGTTGTAACAATACACTTCGTCCTTACCTACAAACCCCGTATCTCCATAATGTTTCCCATGTACAATGATCTATGTGACAGTTAAGATTTTGATCGATCTTGAGACTACCGCGTAATAATCAATATGTACCACATACGTTATTTGTAATTGGAGAGTTTCCGATGTAGAACTAAGTAAGTGACTAATAACACACTTCCAATTAACTTTTTAAGTTTTTTCTTTATTTTTCATGTAGTTTACCGTATATTAAACCTATATTCCAAATTTCGTCACTGTGTTACAAATAGGACGTGAAATACACATGTTTGAAACTTAAAAGTGCTCTCCTGTAAAATTTGACTTTTGCACTTACGGGAATGTACGTAGGGACCGTCGACATGACGGGAATCAAGATTAATCATTTAGTGCCATTAAATAATAGTGCCCTTTAGTTTGCGAAATATATACATATTTTTCCCTGTTAGTGCTTTTGTGTTTATTACTCTCTGTTTGTACAGTGTACAAATTAAATTAGTAGCGAAGCCCGGCTTACAATGTTTACCTTTCGGGTCTATCAGAAGGCATATTTTAGTGTCGAAAAAAATGGTGGCCTAGAATCGTTAATCTATGTAACAAATAAATTGATAGATAGATACATAACTCATTTATTTCACTTGAACAATACAGGAAAAACAGTGTCTGACAAAGGTAGACAATGACCTACTTACACGATAAATTAAAATACTTAATTAAGATATTCGGACATCGTAGGTATTTTTTTTTTTAAAGGCTCATCCCTGATGTTTTACACTGCAATTCTGCCAATATCATGATGATGACTGGAAGTATCGAAATCTCAATCTCCAGGATTGTTTAATTAACAAAAACATACCTTTGTCAGTCACTGTTTTTTCCTGTATTGTTCAGGTGAAATAATAAATGAGTTATCTATCAATTTATTTGTTACATATAGATTAACAATTCTGCGCCACCATTATTTTCGACGATACTAAAATATGCCTTCTGATAGAACCGAAAGGTAAACATCGTAAGCCGGGCTTTGCTACTAATTTGATTTGTACACACACAGCGCGCCGACCGTCAATGGTTACAAAGTTATGAGGACTTTGAAAATGTAAGACGACCATCTTGGATCTCCCATTTTGGATTTTTTCATCGGGACGTCAAATTGCCCAGGGTTTTTGACATTTTTTCCTTCGGGACTACATACCTATCTCTTTTAGTTTCCGCGGGCCGTTGACCGTTTCTATTAAAATTCCACCTTCAGGGATATTTGTATGAGTAACATATATCTTGGTTAATTTATACAAGCGAATTTCAGTAAAATTTTCCGCAGATTCTGTAGATTTATACCGGTTTTTAAAGTTTGGCTAAACAATTTTTTGAAAGTAAAATCAGTCGGACCCGGAAAACTGCCAGGCTGAGCCTAGGCAAACCAAGGCATATGTAAACATAGTTAATAGGACTATAAATTGGCGTTGATTTCATGCATTAATTCGATGAGGTAAAATCCACCCTCCGAGGGGCACCCTAAATTCAGTCGGACCCATGAACGTGCCAGGATAGGCGGCGGCAGACCAGGTTTTTTAGGCTTTACTAATCGGCCTCTAGACCAACAGAAAAGTTCCATCCTTTAATTCGATGAGGTAAAATGGGGTGTTTTTGGGGTCCACGTTTTTCATCACACCGGAAAACGTGCCAAGCTGCGCCCTGGCAAACCAAGTTTTTTATGACTTATTTTTAGTCTACTTTAGGTGCATAATGCGTGAGTTCGTTAATTGTATAAGGTATAGTTGACTGTAGCTGGCCACCGGTCTAAATGTACAACGTGGATGTTCTGATGAATATCTCTGACTACCCCCTCGGGAAATATAGTCGTGAGCATATGCTTATGCTTATGCTCAATGTGCAGACACACTTATTCTTATCCTATTACAGTTTTATAATAGCGTCGACTAAACTTTGCTAAAGTATTCTTTGGACAAGTTTTAGTAATAAGTATTATCACCAGTAAAGTTCACACGTGTACCGCTAGATGTCGCTGTACGTTTTTAAATCGCGCTGTCGTTTTACTCTTTCCGAAACGCTAAAAGCGGCACCTCTTCTTATTACTGCAGACCTATACAAGTTTATTCTTTAGTATTATTTTTGTAGTCCTTAACTTTTTGTTAATGGATTTCATTTCACAATACAACGACACGTGCAATGTGCATTGTTGCCAATTATATTACAGATATATCTGTAGTTAGATAGGTACCTAAGGTATCATTAACCTTCAAAGTTTGAAGTTCAAACCACATACTTTACCCATTACTCCATTACAACTTTTACTATGGGAGCAAATCAGGCAGAACAAAAAAAAGGACTAACACTATGAAACACCAGATTTTTTTGCGCTGACGGGTTTGCTCCCATAGTAAAAGTTGTTCAGTTTGATGAGTAGAGTATGTGGTTTATTAAAAGTTAATTATATTTTTCCTTACACCCTGTGTAGATTTTGATACACATAACAGAACAGATTTTACTAAATTTTGATGCAAATGCATAGCAATTTCATAACTTTTGTAGGGTTCCGTAGTTAAACGAAGAAGCTTATACTTTCACCCATTTCACCCACCCAAGAGAACTACAGCGCGATTTAAAAACGTACAGCGACATCTAGCGGACCCACGTGTGAACTTTACCGGTGATAATACTTATTACTAAAACTTGTCGAACTCAAATAATACTTTAATTTAGCAAAGTTTAGTCGACGTTATTATTAAACTGTTATAGATAAGAATATGTGAACGCACATAGACATTCATTACATCAAAACAAATTTGGTTATTGTTTTAGCAAGTGCAATGTATTTTAGATACCTAAAATTAGTTTAATACTTAGAATAATATTGTATGAATTTTAGAATAGCATTAGGTAATAAGGGTGGAGGTGTTATGTAGGTGGATTGGAATATTAATGTGTAGGTAGATTTTAAGTGGATGTCATAATTTGATTTTTTTTTTTAACACAAATCAGCACACATCAATCCAAAGCTGGGTCACGGACTTGAAAGAAATACGGACCGAATATTGCACTAAAAAGATGTGAAACATGCAAGGTAATACAATCTCGTTTGTTCTACAAGGGATCTACACTCACACAGATGCACTAGCTCTAGGCGCAGGTGCTACAACCCGTTACCTTATGTCCCGCGTGACAGCACGCACACAAAAGAAATGGGTGCTTCACTCATAATTAGACGAGATTACGTCTGGTTCTTCTTTTTAATCTGTGAGCTGGGTATAGACTCGCTTTTATTGCACCATTCCTCACGGTCCTGTGCTAATCTGATCCAATGCGAACCCGTCACTCTCACAATGTCATCAGACCAACGTGCTGGTGGTCTCTTACTGACTTCTGTTCCTCTCTTGGCCACCACTCAGATACCTTGGTCCACCGGCCGCCTTCCCAATGTAGTGTGTGCCTAGCCCCCCACACACACATAGTCTTAAAGTTAAATGTCCCAGCTAGTAGTTTCACAAAATTTTTTACAATAAATTAAGTACAATAAATTCATCATCATCATCATCAGCGTATCATCGTCCACTGCTGAACATAGGCCTCTTCCAAGGCTCGCCACAAAACTCTGTCCTTGGCCTTCCTCATCCAGTCGCTCCCCGTACAATAAATTACTGTCTGTCAAAAAGTACAAAAAGCATGTTCTTTATTAAGATACAAAAACATAATATGAGAAAAAAATATTATCTAGAAATATTTTTTTTTATAAATTAGCGGGGGAGGTGTAGTGTGTGCCTAGCCCCCCACACACACATAGCCATAAGTTAGTTATAAGTGATTGTTCGCTCCATAGAGAGCTTAATAAACATCTGAACATCGAACATATCTTGTCATTGATTACCACCTTTTACGACACCACCGCACCATCTAGCCAAGTGTACCGCCCATCTCAACTTCTTTGTGATCAGCTTACCCAAGTCTTCGACCTCGGATCTTCGTCGAATTTCAACGTTAAGGTAATCTGTTCACTAGTGATAATCCTAATAAGTTCCATGGTTATCTGTGCAACAGTTATTTTATGCAGGTTTTCCCATAGCAAACGCATCTATCGCTAAAGTTAAGATTTCAAATCAATGCTACGAGTATAACTGCGAGCTTGAAGCCAAATACAAAACTAAAATGACAAAAATAGCAGCCGTTTGAAGCACAATGAAGTAAAATTTAAGCACGTAACAGATCTACCGTTCACACCTAAATGCAATGCAAACTCGGGAGCATACGTCATGCATACGGTGATATTACATGCAGGTTTCATGCATTAATGCGGCGGCGGTTCGCTTTAGGGGTGTCTACACTACATAGGTAGATATAATGTCTTGTAAAATAACTCAAGTGTGATGTGAATATATTGTTATGTACTACTATTAATACCTTTACGTTTCCGAATTGTATAGCTACTACTGTTAGCTCCCACAACCCAGGAAGACCTCGTAAAGTTTGAAAACTATACACCAAAAGTTGCCTATGAACTTGCATTAAAAGTGGCCTGTGTTAATCGAGAACATTATTCTGCGCCTGTTCACAAAATTTCAACGAAATACGTTCATCCGTTATGCGTGATTGAGTAACAACACCCAATTACTCTAACATAAACCACACCATAACCTGTTTTTCAATATCTTTAATGTACACAAACATTTATGTTATACTGGATGTTACAAAAGTAAAAATTAACATTTAAAACTTTAAGAGAATATTATTCCGAGAGCGAAAATGCGCGCTGCATACAAACGTATTATGGTGATATTTTCAATACTAACCCATTAAAGTCAATGACATTTTGCAGAAACAATCTAGAAACAAATCTCTATGCTTCTATAGAGTCAGATTTTCGTTAAAATATACAGTTTCAATGCTAGGATTAATTTAAGATTTGTATGGAAATCTTTGAGGCACTATAACTTGAAAACGAAATTTATTTTAACGAAAATCTGACTCCATACAAGCATAGAAATTTGTTTCATGATTGTATCTGCAAAATTTCATTGACTTTAATTAGTTAGTATTGAAAATATCACCATAGTACGTTTGTATGGAGCGCGCTCCGAATAATATATATACCTACCCTTAAAGGTGGTTGTTTAGATCATCAAACTGAAAAACTTTCACTATGGAACCACCATCGAAATCGTGAAAAAAAATCCACTATCCCATACATTTAGCTCGAGTGCATTTGTAGTTTAGTATTGAACATCCGATTTTTTTTCGCGATTTCGATGTTGGTCTAATAGTGAAAGTTGTTCAGTTTGATGGTCTAAACCACCCCCTTAAATATTTATTTGCATTTTTGTATCACCTTGTATACAGTTTTATTTTAAAAAAGATAGGACTTGATTCAAAATTTTGACGGAGACAACCCTACAACTCAGCGCATTACACTAACGATTGACATTAATTGATTATCCCGTGTAAACTATGCATTAGGTACTAACACCAGCTCTTTACGACGATATAGCAGGTTAGTCTAACGAAAACTTCCAAAATTTAAGACGTATATGCCTTTAAAGCTCTTAGTGTACCCGAAATCGAAGAGCGTACACACGACGACTTATGAATGTGGAATAGGCGAGAATCACTTACTTACTTTGGTTGGTTGATTTCATCGTCTATTCTAACTTCTGTGGGGAACAAGCGATGTACCGGGTGTTAGGGTAAACAGTTGCATTACTTTAAGGGGTGATTGTACCCATGATACTGAACAACTTTCCCTAAGAAACCTATAGGAAATGAGCAAAAAAAAATTTCGGTCTTTTCATACTAAACGCATCGAACGTTTGTAGGAAAAGTCGAAATGTTTTTTCTCGAATTTCCTATAGGTTTCTAAGGGAAAGTTGTTCAGTATCATGGGTATCGTGGGTCATCGTGATATCATGGTATCACCCCTTAAAGTAGTGCAACTGTTTACCAGCATGCATGAAAGGACAAATGAATGTGGAGGAAGCTAGAGAGGTATATCTGCAGGTGGCGTTCTGTGGTCTCTGCCTACCCCAGTGGGAGACAGGCGTGAGAATATAATATGAATGGATCAGATAAGGTTATAGTTTTGGGTCATGAAGTTACAATGTTGCTGATCCTCAAAATGTTAATCTAAAACATCTTTACAACACATTTCTAACAGACAGTATATTTACAGTGTTGCTGACAACTAGTAAAATATTACCCTAATATATTATTTTGGTTGCATAAATTATATATTTTTGTTCCATGGTTGTTTATAATTTGTTGGTGTAAAATAATGATAGATTCATAGGTGAGAACTATTAAAACTATTGTATTTCATCTATATCAACATAAATTCTGTCCTATTAAAAAAAAACATTTTGAATTTAAAGACCTTGTCACAAAATTCCAGAAATGCCCCCAAGAATTTTTTCAGTTCAACAGCGTCATTTAAAAATCATGATCAGCTTTTGTCCACCCATTGCCTCCTCCCCATTATGGCACTCTTTCCTGTCTTGCGCCAGTCTCAACTAATTCTTTCCAGTTGCCTTCGCAATATCATCAACATCATCCACCTGGCCGCTGGACGACTAGTCCTCTCCTAACTGATCTTGGCCACCACTCGGTCAAGACTTGCTCCATCTGCCGTCTGTCCTTCTAGCCACGTATCCTGACCACCGAAATTTAAAATGTTTACGAAATAAAAACAAGCTGTTTACCTCTAAAGTTGATGAGCTGGCAACCCTAGTAATGCCCTTCCACACGTCTCCTTCCTTTCGTTGTGTGATAACACTTTATAGCTTCTACATTGACTAGAAAAGATTGAATTATGCATATTTGGAAAAACGTAAAGTTTTAGGAGAACGCTTGGCTAAAAGTGCTCTGTGTTTAGTTTTTAAAATTCCTCTCCCTCAGCGAGATGAGAGGAAAATAAAAATTTTGACGTCTTTTAGAATGGTTTTAAAAATTCAAGTACCAACAGAAAATTTGCATTAGAACTTGGAATTTAGAGTCAAATAAAACCAAGGCGACGTCATAAAGTCAGCGTAAAAGAAACACCATGTCAGCTATTTCTACTAAAGTATGGTGAATTATTTTATAAGATTTAACGGGTATTATTAGTCATTCTTTTATACAGGGTGTAACAAAACACCCTAGTAATATTCAAAGGGGTGTTTAGACCATCAAACTGAACAACTTTTACTATGGCACCAAATTTTGAAATCGCGTAAAGTAAATCTGCTGTTTCATACATTGTGATCAAGTAGGTGCCTACCGGTGGTACCTTTTTGTATGGAACAGCAGATTTTTTGCGCGATTTAGATCAATGTTGGCGTCATAGTAAAAGTTGTTCAGTTTGGTCGTCTGAAGCACCCTGTTCGGGCTACATTGTTCGATTCGTAAGCTAATTACAATCTTTATTTATATTTATTTATTTATAATATATTTCGTTGTAATCGACTACGACTAAGTATAACAAAAATAAAAAGTGTAAAAGCGCCACCCGTAATGACAATATGACAATATCAACAACAAAAAAGAATGAAATGTCGGTAATGTGCTTTTCATTCCAAATGATACAAAATATGTTAATGTTTTAAAAATAAAATAATCCGTAGTCTCATAATGATATGAATTAACATTCGAACATGAAATTCAATGGTAATAAAATTGTTTATTAAAATATTAAGCCCCTCAGGCCATACTGCGCCTGAATACCAGTATAAAACAAGATGTACACTTTACAGTTAATTTGTTCACAATAATATTGGCTTGCTATAAGTCGTTAATTGGTATATATCTACTAGAATTCGATTTATAACAACATATAGGGTCCTTCTTAATATGCTTAATTAAACTGCCTCCGTGGTCTAATGGTTAAGAGCATTGGACTCGGAGGTCGTGGGTTCGATTCCCACGGGGGGCACCTAGTGAAATGTCACTTTGTGCGTTTTTCACCAGTTGGTTAGGACATTGCAGGCTGAGTCACCTGATTGTCTGGAAAGAAAGTTGATTCCGTGCTTCGGATGGCACGTTAAGCCGTTGGTCCCGGCTACTATCTCTGGTGGTAGTAGTCGTTCCATAAAAACCACGTCAGAGGCCGTAAGGAGGTTTGAATAAACTCTGACACCAGGGCTTGCAGCCCACTCGATAAGAAGAATATGCTGACACTTTTTTAACTGTCTAACTGAACAACTTTCTATATGGCACCAACATCGAAATCGCGACAAAAATATCAGCTGCAACTGCAAACCTACTCGAGCCAAATGCGTGTACTCACCCAAAAAGCAAAATTAAAGCCCGGAAGGAAATCCATAGACTAGGACGTATGGAAAATCAGTGTTCTACTTATACAAAAGCGAAATTAAAGCCCGGAAAGAAATCCATGGACTATGGAAAATCAGTGTTATTAGTTTGTACCACGTTTGTAGGAGACACCTACCATAGCATGAGCGGAACCAAGGTGGTGTGCTCACCCAAAAAGCCAAATTAAAAAAATAAGCAATTCCTTTAGCCTTTTTATAAAAGCTCAAAAGCTCAGCTGCATTTCGTAAATTTTCCAAAAGAGAGCTTTATAGCGAATATAAATAAAGTAATTATTTAAATGATGCACTTTTACTTCTGTGTCAACAATTACATTTTGGTACAATATTTTGTATAATTTGTGATTAATCCATGATATTTTACTGTTTTAAATTGGTTTTAAGTTCATAATTTTAATAAGTTGGTTCACGCAGTAATTTTGTTCCAGTTTTCTGGTTGGAATTATGTCATATATTTTTAACCGACTTCATTACTGAACTGGTTGGATGTTTTATTTTAATTAACTAATAAAAACTACGCTGACGGCTATTGGGAAATTAATTTTTGGAAATTCCTGGTTTGCTTTGTATACAACATACCGCTTCGGCAAACTTACTAAATTAAAATTGGGAATGCCTAGCCAATTCAAATCATACAATACTATTAAACAAAGCAACATTTCTTTGTATATCTGTAATTGGGTTCTAGAAAAGGGTTCTAGGGATTATAATGGGGGTTTATAAGGACAAAAATCGATCTAGATTAGTCTCATCTTTGGAAAAAAAAACATTTAATTTTCTGCGAGCAGATATATACTAGATATATTCCTAAGTATGGTAAAGACAGGTAGAAAATAATAACATCAGTTATCACACTTTGGCAAAAATTTAATTGAATAAAATTGAATTGAAAAAATTGCCTTGCAAAATCTTTAGGAAGATCAAATTTTATTAAACTCAAAATAGGTGTAAGATCCTGTTTCACCACTTCTGAATAAGTTCTTTTTAGCTTATCCGACAGATATTTTGACATAATTTCATACAAAACTCATTTCAGTCAAACTCTCTGTCGGATAAGCTAACAAGAACTTACCCAGAAGTGGTGAAACAGGCCCTAAGTATACAAAATTATTTGATTATGTTCTTGATCTCTATTCTAATAGGTTTGGTCCCTTAGTAAAAATAAGTAAAATGATATCAATATAGAATAGAATAGAATAAAATTTCTTTAAATATGTGTATTGGCTGATGATGATGATGATTTCCTTTAATTCCTTTTAACCTTTTTCCTTTTTTAACTTATCAGCTAAATAATAATGTGTTATTGTTTAGGTACATACACAGGTTGATGGTCAGATGCTGACAAGTTCACACATCTTAACTATTATAAAACCGTAAAACCATAAGGAATAAAAAGTAGCGGTTCACTTCAGATAAATTCAAATGACACTCGATTACGCGATTTAAATGACGTGCAGCGCCATCTATTGACAAAACAGTGTGTTTGTTTGTTTGTTCGCGCATCACGCAAAAACTACTGAACCGATTTAGATGAAACTTTTTTTGTTTGATAGCTTATGATCAGACTTAAAATCTGGTATATAATTTGTGCGGACGAAGTCGCGGGAAAACACTAGTAATATAAAAATATACATACATACCTACCTAACATTACTCGTTAGTCACTATAATTATGACTCGTCAGTTTAATTAAAATAAACGCTTGTTTATGCCAATCAATTAACTTTTCTAGGAAACAGTGACTCTTTGAGTTCTAAATTTAAACTTCTTAAAACTGTCCTGTCATGATTATTAGAAACTAAAATGATGAATAGATACTCAGAAGACAGAAATGTCACAACCGAGTTGAAAGCGGCATCCTTTTAGGTAGACCGTGCTCCATATTTTTAATTAATTTCGCTTTAATTTTTAACTTTAACAATCAGTTGCAGAAACGCTCATTAAAGTTAATCCTCCATTAAATATCTTGCTAGCTTTTACTACTTCAACAAGATAAAAAGTGACAGCAAGAGATTTAATGGAGGATTAACTTTAATGAGCGTTTCTGCAATTGAGTGTGAGTGCTAATAATCTGACTATTTTTGAGGTCATTGAGGTGATCACACCTGACCGTGGCGAACGCGGCAAAAGAGCCAAGATAACCTAATCTTAGGATTCGTTGTATGAAATCCTATGAAACCTCGCACACTTATCCGCGCCAAATCGGACAAATCGCCGGAAGAATTTGGAAGGTACCCAAATCGCAATGTAATTCGATTTCGGATGACGTCATTACAGAAACTGAACCCGTCAAACTGAACAACTTTTACTATGGGTGCTTCAACTAAACTCGCTTTGGGTACATCCATTAATTTTACTTTGATCGAAGGTATCTATAGTGAAAGTTGTTCAGTTTGATGACCTGAATTCACCGTTTCACTTTTTGCTACACTGTCACTTACACCCTGTATATCCACTGGCTCATAAACTACTTTTTAAATATAAATATTCTTCAATCTATTCCCCCTATTGTTTTCTGATACAAGCTTTTACTATTAGAATTCACTCAAACACTGTAGAAACAATTATCATCAGCCTGTATACGTCCCACTGCAGGGCACAGGCCTACCCTCTAGGAGCGTGTTTGGACGTTAGTCCACCACGCGTACCCAATGCGGATTGGTAGACTTCACATATGCATCAGAATTTCTTCTTCTGCAAATGCAGGTTTCCTCACGATGTTCTCCTTTACCGTTTGAGAGCAGTCGGTAATACGTACGTAAGTTAGAAAAACTCATTGGTACGTGGCATGTTCTCCGTGCGGATTTGAACCAGGACCTCATGAATGAGAGTCCATACCTTTCCGCAACGCGCCACCGAGCTCTCACAATATCTTTTCTCTCATGTTGAAACAATCTATCTATCTATAACGTCACGCCTCTTTCCCAAAGGGGTAGGCAGAGACCAGAGCGCGCCATCTACTACGATCCTTACATACCTCTTTTGCCTCATTCACATCCATACATCTCTTCATACATGCCCGTCGGTTTCGAGTACTCCGCACCTCCCCTTTTTGTAGGACGCAACTGATTTGATCAGAATACGTCCTACGAGGGCGTCCTCTGCCGACACTTCCACTCATTTTAGCGCCATATATCTCTTTCGTACATCTGTTGAAACAATATACAAAGATATAAGTAGATAGGTACATATACAGTCAACAATCAGACTCTAGACGTTTTATAGTGACTATAAGAGTAGGTGCCTCGTTATTCAAGTGAGATTCATGAAATTGGAATAGAAAATGGCGTCGCAATATGGCGGCGTTCATCCAGTCAGTGCAATTTCCTCCCGGCAGATGTCGGCACTGCGTGAAATGTCTTATTTTATGAACTCACTGCTACATACGTAATGTGGGACGGATTGAATAGCGAAGACTTTTTTTTTTGCATTTGTGATGATTTGTCACAAGCTCACAACTATGATCCCTTTTGGAATGTTTAGAAACTTTCAGGGATAGTATACACGGTGTAAGTGACCGCCTAGCGAATACTGAAACGGTGAAATCAAACCATCAAACTGAACAACTTTCACTATGGAGCCACCCTCAGGAAACGCGGGTGGCGGAAATTGTCCTGTTGTCCCATACAAAACTGCTGTACCTACCCGACTCAAATGTATGGGACAGCTGATTTTTTTTTCGCGTTTCCTGAGGAATGAAAAGTTGTTCAGTTTGATGGTCTGAGTTCACCGTTTCAGTATTTGCTAGGCTGTCACTTACACCCTGTATTAAGAAAAACCAGCCTGCGAGGTTGGACTCGCCCATCTAGGGTTCCGTATCAAAATAAATTTAGAAAAAAAAATTTTTTTTTTTCCGGTATCCTTAGCATGAGTCCGACCACACGGTTTTTGTTATAAAAATTCGTGATGTTCAATAGAAAATGCCAATAACTACTCGACTCAAATAAAAGTCTATGGAACAGATGTCTAGTTTTTATTATATTACGAGTTACTTCGTGTTTGAGTTTGAATTCTTTCTCAAACTTTGTTTTCAGTGGGCTATATTAATACCGGCCCTAGTCATGTTATAGCTTCGGTATATAGCTGCACATACCTGCAGTCAAACTGAGGTGGGAATGCAGTTGTTTCGCAATTTCCGCCGTCAAGAGACGCAGCTGGTTCTTGCTTGGCTGCATCCTATCCTTGGTTAAGCTTCACAGACTGTGCCCGATGGTTATGTGTTTATACTTGGTATTCATACTGCACATTGTTCATATTTATGTTGAAGTAGTAAGACTTTTTGTAATTACGTAGGTACCTAATAAATCGCGAATGTGATGGAAATAGGTAAAAGCCAATGACTATAAATGGCGCCTTTTTTCTGTTCGCCTCTTTTTTTAGCGCGGCCATCAATCAAACTAGAATATTATAGTTCAGTATAAAGTTACAAACAAATATTAAAGACAAGCATATCTCTAAACTCAGTCCAAATGGAGATAAATTATAGGTATCTATCTCCGTTTGGACTGAGTTTAGAGATATGCTTGTCTTTGATATTTTGTTTGTAACTAAAGTTAACCTAAAGGCTTGAAGTAAACGTAATGAATATATTTTAAACTTCAATCCTTTATATCTTCGTTCAGACTTAGTTTAGGGATATACATGTAATAACAAATTTTGATTGTTACTTTATTCTGAACTAAAATATTCAAGTTTTGTTGATGGCCGCGCTAAAAACAACATCCAAAAATAAGGCGCCAACCTTCCTTACAAAACCCGCATTGTCTTTTGTCTTTGCAAAAAGCATCTCAAGAGGAAAATCGTTGACTAGTGTGTATTGCAGTGATAATGATGACATAATAGAAAAGAGCCTCAGGACTCAAGGGCTAATAAAAAGGCTAAAAGTCACCCAAAGGGCTATGGAGAGAGTTATGCTCGGAATTTCCCTGCGAGATCGAATCAGAAATGAAGAGATCCGCAGAAGAACCAGATTAGCTGACATATCCCGAATTGCTTAATTAAAGTGGCAGTGGACGGGGCACATTGCTTGTTAAAACGATGGCCGATAAGGCGGAACAGTTATCGAGTGGCGACCGCGTACCGGAAAGTGCTGCGTTGGTCGACAAGGTGGACCGACGACCTGGTGAAGGAGGCGAGAAACCGTTGGATGAGGGCAGCACGGGACCGGTCGTTGTGGCGATCCATGAGGGCAGCCTTTATCCAGCAGTGGAGGACCATCGGCTAAAATGATGATGATGATGATGATGAATAGGTAGAATGATAGGTATCTGCCAATAATTAGTTGGAATTTTCCATGAATGTTTCGCCACAAAATATTCGGATAATGGGTAAAGTTTAAATCATTTACCTACTCGTACCATGTTCAAAATAAACAATTTTAAAATCTCTGAATCTGAAATGATGCGAAAATTTCTTGTTATATTATTACGATGTTGCGATGCCGATGCAGCGTTTGTCCAAAAAATAAATTAATCTCATTCATTATCTTCTTCATGTGCATCAGGCTGCATTTTATAAACATCGTCGCCATACCTATATCCGCCCATCCCTAATAACGTGGATTTGACGCTATGCAAAACATATCGTTCCTACTCGAGATAGAGACATTTTTTTTGCGTTATTTTCTAAATAGGAAAATTTTAACATTTCGGTGTATGGACGAAAAGTTATTCCGATTCCTAGTTAGCTTTCTGGCCAATTCTGATTAGCAAATGCAATTCATTTATCAGAAAGATAATACTATCTGAAATTTCTTGGACGTTACAAAGCCGTTCTAAGAATTAGTGAGAGTACTAAGTACTGCCATACGATACGATGATGAGTAGGTAAAAGTGTTTCAAATATCTGTTTCTGTAATTCAAAATAGCCTTAAAATTTCGTTACTATTTGGAATATAGGACTTATACAAGTAACATGCATATTCGGAATCGTATCTCTAAGTGATATGCTGTTAAGTCCGATACTTCGGTATACATTGTGTTACAATGCTTGAGTACATAGTACGCAGACGAGAACCTACATAAAGTGTGTTACTCTGTCGTTTGTAGCATGGTTTATTGTAGACGTACATAGTTATGACGTAGCACGTGAATCTTCATGTTTAAGAGCTGCAAACAATATAATATACCTACACGGCGAAACCTAAAGCCTCGTATGCACTAGACCAGCGGTTCCCGAATTCTTTTGGCTACGGAACCCTTTTTGGTTCACCGTTTTTGGGTGGAAACCTAGCTCAAGTAAGAAGTAATCTAACTATAACGTTTTTTAAAGTGTAAATAAATAAATAAATAATAAATAACGCTCACAGGCACATACATTGTAATGATCCCAAACTAGCACTAAAG
The DNA here is from genome assembly GCA_963693445.1 of Agonopterix heracliana. Classification (NCBI taxonomy): domain Eukaryota; kingdom Metazoa; phylum Arthropoda; class Insecta; order Lepidoptera; family Depressariidae; genus Agonopterix; species Agonopterix heracliana. The sequence goes on along the minus strand of OY856326.1, from coordinate 17,109,891 downwards.
GCTTTTATTATGGAAACCATACAACAACGGCACGAACATATGACCGAACCGGGATTCGAACCCAGGACCCTGGTTTGGCAGTCCGGCGTGGTAACCATTACACCCGGGTCGTCAATGTAATACTTTAGTTCTGTGACGAATCACTTGTGTTGTCATCCTTCAGAGAAACACCGAGCATAGCTCTCTCCATAGCTCGCTGAGCAATGCTGTATATGGATTGCTTATGATGAACTTTACAATAGGGTTACGCAGAGACTACGACTCACCACATGCATTGATTCTGACTTACCTACTTAATCCCCTTATCCACATTCAATAAATCTATTCACAGACATCCCTCAGTTGATGGCTAAGCTAATTAACTTAATAATGGAACCTTACTAGTTTCTAATAAAGTGCACATTGTAACGAACTTGTTGCCATGCCAATTGAAGGCTACCCCCCAGTACACAATTGAAAATTAAAGAGCCAACATTGCTCTGAAACAACGTTCGAACAATGAAGGTGGAACAAAACAATTCAGAAGGCATTACTTTCATTATGTTCAACCTGCTAGGAGTTTTGCTGGAACACAATTAATATTCAAGGTATCAGGTATTATCATGCCATGTACCAATCGATTACTGGCTACCTTACATGGATTTTGTTGCAACTGGAGATATCTTCTTTGAGTTCAGATGTATTGGAAGTAAACTAGGTGTTGCCTAGTAGGCCGATGGACGTCCACTACTGGATAAAGGACAAAGGCGATCAACGATATTGTTGATCGAAGACAAAATATACAAACAATCCGACTTTTATTTCTTTTTATAGTAGATTACACACAGAGGGCAGGAAAGTAAGAAAAGTCTCAGACCTCATAGAATGATCTCAACAAACATGCGATCTGAGGCTTTCTTATTTACTGCCCGAGGTTAGTATACTATTTGTCTCCTCGATGGAGGTGGAAAGTGGCAACTACGTTTAGCGCAGTGGGACGACAATTGACGCTTTCCGTCCGGAGGGGAGAAAATATTAAAACATCTCCGTTCGGGATTATTTTTTTATGTGTACATTGTATTATAATATAATGAAACGCTTTTCGTTCAAAGACATACTTTATTCCATAGTTTAGTTTTATTTATTTTACACAATAGATTCTTGTCTATCTTTTTTCTTCTCTGAACATTGTTCGATGCAAATTGAATGCACAACTTGGAAGTGCTCAGAACAATCGTATCTGAGAGTCGGGACAAGGAAGTGAGAAGAGAAAATTATGTAATGTTTGGACAATATTTTTCCAGGGTCATGCTCGCCACAAAACCTTCTTCAAGGGGGAAGTCAGTCATTCTAATTGCAGTGAATCAAAGCATAGTATAATGCTCGCTACTGTACTTTCTTCAAGGGGAAAGTCAGTCATTATAAATATACCATTATGCAGAATATCCTCATTTTACTAGCAGTGCCTAAAATCTGTCCAGCGAGCCCTTCAACTTGTATACAGGGTATAAAAGTGAACAGATGCATTACTGTAATGATACTGAATATCTTTCCCAAAGAAACAAAGAGAATTTCGCAAAGAAAATTTTCTAATTTACATACAAACGACTTGGTCAGCTGATTGCATTTAGTAGGTATGGAAAGTCCAACAATTTTTTTGCTGATTCCCTATAGGTTTCTTAGGGAAAATTGTTCAGTTTTATGGTTATAATTGCAACCTGAAATAATGCAACTGTTTACCCTAACACCCTGTAGATTTTGCTCTTCGTTAGCCGCCAGTGGATCATCCAACCAATTTATAGAAGCCTCTCCCCCGAATTGAGGAGTTAAAAAGCTACAGTAGGGCTAGCATATGGCAAAAGGGGAACCCATCATCAGTGTTGTTTTTGGCATAAACAAATTATCTTATATTATCTTACTATGGAGGCTGGCAAGCCAGCAACACTTCCACCTTTCCGTGTCGACCATATTAATTTCTTCACCCTTCCAAAACCTGTTGAACGACAATTAATACCGTTCAGGGGAAGAAACCTGTAATCTCACGGTTTTGGGATAACCATCTCCCAGCAGGTACAGTGTTTAGCCGCCAAGACATCGCAGTTCCAAACGATAGGTTTCATGATCTCTTCCTCCTCTCTGCATACTCGGTAGCTGGGATCAAATTAACAAAGATAAAAGGTACCTCAAAATAGTCTCGACCTTTCTTGTTTCCTCTGATACCATGTGCTAAGCTTTCAGGAGGCCAGGGCCGATTCTTGTAACCATTTACCATATTCAGAGCATTGAAGACTAATAAGATTTGAAGACAGCGAGGTAATCCACCAATAGCTCGCTCGCTCGCTCGCGTCATAAGGAAATTAAAGCTATTGTATTGGTGGATGTTTTCCTTGCTCATCACCTTGCTAATTCACACAGCTCTAGTGAAAAGCCAGCCTAAACGGTCAACCATACAAACACCACAATCGGGTTGCTCCAATTCGAACATCCTTTCGAACACTGAATCTTCACTAGGTACACCAACTGAGTTACAATACAAAGTAAATAAGAGAGTCCCAAAGGATTTCAAACATTGTCATTTATGAACCTCACTTAAACACAATGATTAAGGAACCAAAGGGTCTTTTGAAGAACGTTCTGTTACCAATTACTCATTTTGGATTCCATGACAATGAAGTTAGGTAGGTGACTGACTGTTTAGGTAGGGCGAAAGTGTTCCTACTATGCAAGGTATTGACAAATTGAGGCAAAACTTAAGGATATGTTTTGTGAATAATCGATGTAAGACCTTGATGCTTAGTTGCGACTAAATTCGCCTATTCCAGATGTAGAGGAAACCGAAGAATAGTATAGTACTATATTACGACTTAATTTTTTTTATTCTATCTGTACAAATAGGTTTAATAGAAGGGGGTAGTATACTTAAAAATATGGTTCCTGCGTTCTAATGGTATCCATACCTTAAAGAAATAAATCAAGCAAACGTTACAGTAGTTCCATTTAAACCCTGATTAAGACAACCTGACAAGAGAAGAATGGGACAAAGCTTGATGTGTTGTTGAAAAATATGTTTTGTACTGGAAAATGACCTTGGCTGTGAAGGTTCAATATTAAGCTTTCGGGCCATCAACATATTTTTTCTTCATACATATTTCATAAAGTCTAATACGTCAAAGGATAAGTCTAAAATTAAAGGCTAGACTAAAGACTCTTACAATCTCTCATAAATAATAAAATCTTATATCTTATGGCATTAAAGGGTCGCCGAAATATGTATTGTTTTTACAGGTTATTATCCATATAGGTACGTTGTAACTCTTTATGTATAAATTTACGTCCAGCCACCTGCCTGACGGTAGCATTTTGAGGGTTTGATCCATTGAGTAATTATGTATAGAGCAGACAACGCGAATAAAATCTGTGCACCATGATCAGCAGTGTGGGGCGCGTGCTGGGAGCGTCAGGCTGCGTCGAGCGCCTGGCACAGGCTAAGTGGGTTAGAGCGCGTGCACCCTAACGCGTGTTACAAAACATTACTTCTCGGTAGCTTCTCTAGTTAACATAGTACCTCAATGGTTTGATCATTCCCTTAAAAAAGTGTCGACAATATGTCTTAAGTGCTCTGTACATAACATACCTACGAAGTATGCGGACACCGCAAACAGTATTCCATAAAATCTAGAAAGCAAAATACATCAACGGATAAGGCTAAATTGAAGGCAAGATGACCAATAAATCTAAATAAAGAGGATACCGTATCAAAACCTTCTGAAATCCGAGCCTACCCCTCATCTGGAACAAAGATATCGACGTCCGACCGTTCAATGCTATCTGCATAAATGAACAATGGCATTCAGAAATATGTTCATAGGTTGGTTACTGAAGGGCTGCACAAAACTGTTTTGTTGCTATTGTCAGTATTTATAGTTAGATGGTCTGGATACTACCTTTGAGTGCACTATGAAATAGATACAAAATGACATATATTTTGAAATAATGTAGGTGTTTTATGAATTACTTTAGTACATGTTGTAGAGTTTCTGGCTGCATCTTCTCTACAACGGAACACCTTCCGAAGCGGTGGTAGAATCAAAAATGACGTCAGAAAGTTATCTATGTGATATTATTTTGAATTTTGAGTTTTTACTAGTGTTTTCCCGCGACTTCGTCCGCACAAATTATATACCAGATTTTAAGTCAGATCATAAGCTATCCAATTAAAAAAGTTTCATCAAAATCGGTTCAGTAGTTTTTGCGTGATGCGCGAACAAACAAACAAACAAACAAACTTGTCAATAGATGGTGCTGCACGTCATTTAAATCGCGCTATCGAGGGTTATTTGAGTTTATATGAAGTGAACCGCTACTTTTTTTTTCCTCACGATTTTTACGGTTTTATAATAGTTAAGAAGTGCTTAATTTACTCTATGAAATAGTAGGTGGTTTATGTGAAATACTTTGGGTGTTCTATGAATTAGGTGCTTAATGGGGAATACTTTGAAATGCTTTGGGTACTAATAATAAATTACTCAACGTGGAATGATCTGAATTCACCGTTTCAGTGTTTGCCGGGCTGTCACTTACACCCTGTATAGACTGAAGATGGTGTCTTCAACCATCGGTACCAAACCTTAAATATAATCTAAATTACTATTGGTTCTAAGACTGTGATATAATTTCGGAAGCACTTAATAAAACGCATTAACTGGAGCGCGAAATTCGGCCCGAGTGGCAGTCAGGAAATTGCGCGACGTTTCGCAATCCTGTGTCAACTGTAGAATTAATTCCATTACAATGTATTATATTCCGTTTGTGTATGGCATAATATGTGGCAAAGCTTGTTTCTTAATTAAATTGATGACAAGGATGTTTGTCAGGTTCGTAGCTGGTAGCGTTCTCTCTACCTACCCCAGTGGGAAACAAAGGCGTGAGAATATGTATGTTTTTTAAAATCATAGACATAGACTGTACTTTAGTACATTGATATCGTTGGTTAAAATCATTGTTGATATTGCACGGTGAGATCTTAAACTACAACCTCCAACAACTTAAAACTAAATAGCCATTATAGTCTCACAAATGCATACCGTAAACTTATTCGTCAGCCATCTTTGAGTTTCATGATTAGTTCAGCTCTGGACGGACTTTACACGAGTTTCCAAACTTTGATTAAACAGCACAGCAGCTTACAAAGTTACCAAGGATGGCAAAAGTGCTTCTATTTGCATTACTATAACCACAGAACATACAGGGTGTAAATTTAAATGCTTTAGCTGCATTTATGTGGGAATTGAACGTGGAAGTATGAATGGAACGGAATGTAGATCGAGTGAGAGAAGATTGGGAGATTAAAGTACCAACTGATTACGTGATAAGGATGAAAGATGCGCGTTGAATGACTTGTCAGGTGAGATAGGGATGAAAGATAAAGTGAGTAGCAAGAGAATTGATGACGTAGTAGGAAGCTAGAAGGGAGTGGGACTCTTCTCTTTACAAGATGGACAGACAATTTGTGTGCGCGTAGGACGCAATTCATTAAAAATGTGTAATGGAAAGGTGAATAAAGATAGATAAACAAGGAGGTCCTAAATTTGGTTTAACTTCCTCATGAGTAAGAACCCCACAGAGAAGAAGATCGAACAATCGCGCTAGTGGACTATCTATGGGAGACATTGGGCGAGCGCGTCACGTGATCATTTTGTGCAAAGTACTCGTCCGAAACTTGGTTTTACTTCCTTATGAGTAAGTACACACAGAGAGAAAGCTTCGAACAATCGCGCTGGTGGACTGTTATATGGGAGAGATTGGGCGAGCGCGTACGTGATCATTTTGTTCGAAGTATTTGTCCTAAACTTGGTTTTACTTCCTCATGAATAAGTGGGGTACTTACTCATGAGCGATTGTTCAAAGCTTTCTCTCTGTGGGGACAGAGAGAAAGCTTCGAACAATCTCGCTAGTTGGCAATCTATTGGAGTATTGGGCGAGAACGGCACGTGATCATTTTGTGCGCTCCGAAAAGCTTTGTCCTTGTGTGGGGCCAGGAGCGCACAACATGAGCACGTGACGCGCTCGCTCAATGTCTCCCTAACCGCCTGGCCCCGGATCAGGACATAAAGCGGCTTGGATCGTGATTTTAGAATACCTACACTGAGTGTTGTATCGCAAAAACCACAATTCGCGCCGCGCCGCAGTTAGCCCCGTCCTATGGCCAGGCGGTTAGATTGTCAACTAGCGCGATTGTTCGAAGCTTTCCTTCTGTGGAGTAATTACTCATGTGGTCATATAAATTATTTAGGAGGGTGTTAATAACTTTCACTATGGTCAACATCGAAATTGTAGTGCGTCATTCAATACTGTTGGCAATTAATCTGTAATTAGTAGTCATTTTCTGTTATGACTAATAAAACTTGCAACAGTAGAGATTCCGCAGTTATTAAGATTATATCTGAAGTGCAGTTTATCTCATGAATTGACCCCGTCAACTAGAAAATTACGGACGGGCTTCAGATGCATTTCTATTTAGTTTTGTTGAACATTAATCTAAAAGGAGACTATACAAGACTTTATTAAAACCTAGCTATTAGCGTCAGTGAATTCGTGTGTGTAAAATATAGTGTTGTATATTTGAAAATGCCGTGGTGGTCCAGTGGCGAGTAACCTTACCTGCCGTGCAGGAGGCGATGGTTCGATCCCCGTCCAGGCCGACTCGTACCAATGAGTTTTTAGGAATTTATGTACGATTTGTAACATCACTGGCTTTTCGGTGAAGGAAAACATCGTGAGGAAACCTGCATGCTTCAATTTCGAGGCATGTATTGTACCCACTGTCCGTTATAAGTGGCGACGGGCTCACCCCCCGTCACACTGGACAGAGTTTCGGTACGTGGATGTTCTGAGATTTCAGAATATCTCTGACTATCCTCGGGGAATATAGTCGTGAGCATATGCTTTTGCTTATATATTTTGAAAACACTAAGTTTTATCTCTTAGTCGTCTTATATGATACCCATGGGAAGAACTGAGGATGTTTATTTTAAAAGGAACCATCTTCATCATCAGCCTATACAGGATGTTAATATAAATGCGTTACATATTAAAGGGGGTGCTTCAGACTATCAAACTGAACAACGTATAATCTAAAAATCTGCTGTTCCATAGGAAACGTCAACGGCCACTCGGCCCAAATATATGGAACAGCTGTTTTTTTTCGCGATTTCAATGTTGGTCCCATAGTGAAAGTTGTTTCAGTTTGGTGGTTTGAAACACCCTCTTAGGTAGGTATGTAATATATTTAAGTTTGCGTGCACCCTGTATGTACGTCCCACTGTTGGGCACATGCCTACTCTCTATGGGCATTAGTCCACCACGCGCAATGCTGATTGTTATTCTCCACATGTTCCAACCAACCAAGGAGTCGTCCAAAAACGTCCATAAAATTCTCCTCTCGCCATTTCTCACCGAAAAAACCAATTAATACCAAAATAAAGCAATACACCAAAAAACGGTTGTACCATCGACGAAATATAATTGGTGCCGCTCAAAACTATGGAGACGGCTAATTGTGTCCGCGTCATGAATATGGATGGGATCGATCCTGCTAACGAGGTGTCCGTCTGCCTCTGAAATAACTAGCTAATGATCCAGCCTGCTGGAAGGTCTAGTTTAGAGGGACGGAGGAATAAACCAGTTGATTATTGGTAAACTTCTCACTACTAAACTACCTATCTACAACTACATCATCATCATCACAGCCTATAACACGTCCCACTTCAGGGCACAGGCCTACCCACAGGGAGGGTGAATGGGCCTTTAACTAGTTAAATTTGGACTAGTTACGCGTGTAATTCTACTAACAAACATTTCTGCCACTTTTTGCGGGGGGCGAGGTAACATGAAATCCGCAACTTTGGATTTTATTCCTCAACTTTAGATTCTAATTTTGAATGTTAAAAATCATGAAAATAAATATAGTCTCGTGTGAACCCCAAACGATCTAAGATCGAAGTTATTATTTTGCAATTATAGGCTTTCTCGTTTAGTGATAAGGTATAAAATTGAATGTAAATGCACATGATCAATTGTGCTTATACCGTGGCAGAGGGGAAATGCTACCGCAAGACTAGTCTTTATAATAAATAGTCAAAGGTATGGGCGTAAGTCCACCACGCGTGTCCAATGCGGATTTGTAGACTTCACAATAAACATACGCATTGATATTTCTTCTTAAGCGTATGTAGGTTTCCTAACGATGTTTTCCTTCACCGTTTGAGAGCAGTCGGTATTACGTACATCCGTTAGAAAAAACTAATTGGTACATGGCATGTGGTCCGTGCGGATTCGAACCCTAACCTACCTTACCTATATCTACAACTCAATACACCTACTCCGAGTCACCGATGTGCGACTTCGGGGCACCTGACCAAACCCTCACCCATGTGGTAAATGAGTGCACCCTACGCCGTTTCCCCGGTGGTATTGAAGAACTCCATAGGTTAACCCAGGCAGCGGAAGACTGGCTAAAACATCTTGACCTCGAAAGCAGGAAGAAAAAAAAATGCCATACGATATGATGAATACACATACAGTATAGTATTCAATTTCAGATCAAAACTTTGATGCAACTACCTAGGGTTTCGTACTACCGTTTTCTGGCACTGTTTTTCCTGTGTTGTTCTAATAAATGAGTTATCTATCTATAAATCTGTTTTTTTGGATTCTGTAGTCAAACTAGGCCTCGTCCAGGGCTTTACTGCAATAAGCGTAAATACTTAACTGTGATTCGATCTTTTTTAACCGACTTCAACAAAAGGAGGAGGTTCTCAATTCGACCCGTATGTTTTTTTTTTTTTTTTTGTATGTTTGTTACGCGATTACACCGCCAATTGAGAATTGATTATGATGATTCTTATTTTGTTTGGTAGGTCATAATTCCGAGGTGGTCCCACGAAATTGATTCAGCGCTTGTTGAAAAAATATGCAAAATAACAAATATGTACACAGATCACGGACTTAAAAAAAATACGGATGTAATGTTACACTAGAAAGATGTGAAGTGTAAACGCGTATGAGATAGCGATAGTCATAAAATCCTATACAATTTGTATGAAGCTAGATGTCTGCCTCCGGAGTCAGACAGCCGTCGTCAAACAAAAAAGTGTTACGTCGATAAGGACAGCAATAAGTAGCGATCTCCTTTTTTTAACTAAAGCGAATTTTTAACTAGAGCGAATTTGCTATGTGCATCTCTTACTGAGTGAGTATGACACGACACGTGCTTCTTTCTAGTACACCTTCTCTTTCTACGACGCAAACACAATATAATACATGGGTGCTTCACTTATATAATAAAAGGATATTACGTCCGTCTTTTTTTCAGGTCCGTGACACAGATGACGTTTTTGTTTGTCGATTCTCTTCAGGAGTGCGATTTTTAAACATCACACGTTCAAGTCAGTGGTAGAAAATGTCAAAATTACTATGGAGATTATGTATATTTTGTCTTTCTACTGCTAATTCGAACGTGTGATGTTCATAAATCGCACTCCAGCTATGTTTTGATGGGGACTGTCAAACTATGTTTTTTTTACTGTCATAACCAAGAATCTTTATATGCCTATCAAGAAGTTTGGAATCCAGATCCATGATGCCTATATATTTAAAACTTCTTGGTCATACTGTTGTGTTTAAACGTATAATAACTTTATGGTTTAAACTTCATGGATATAGTTACCGAAACACATAGATTTAATTGATGGCGGTCGGAAATGTTCGTCGTTTTAAGGGTTCCGTAGTCAAACAAGGAACCCTTATACTTTCGTCCATTCTGTCTGTATGCTCCGCCTCATTAACTCGCTCATTTTTGCATCTATTGAATCGAAATATGGCATAAAGACAAACCCAAAAACAGAAATGTTGTACAAAACATGGGTTGGATTTTCTTAAATCGAGTTAGGTGTAGAGCGTACACCGTATCCTTTGCATTGAATTACTTATAACTGCTTAGTCGAACTAATGTATTTCACCTAGATTTCAACACTGAAAAGATTGAAATAAAAAATTTTTTACAAAAAATTAAAACCGACTTCAAAACTAAAAAGGTAAAAATAATAATATTGCAGTCGTTGACTTTTGCATTCGAATCTATAAGAACATTAATTTGTTTTATTGGAGTCGGTGTCAAGCCAAGCCAAGCCAAAAAATTACTGCAAGCCCAGTTGCGAATCGTACCGGCTTGACACCGAGTGCATAAGACAAATTAATGTTCTTATAGATTCGAATGCAAAAGTCAACGACTGCAATATTATTATTTTTACCTTTTTAGTTTTGAAGTCGGTTTTAATTTTTTGTTAAAATTTTTTTATAAAAAGATTCGATGGCAAATCAAAATCAAAAACATGTTATCGCCAACTCGACAGAAGAATTTCATTCCATTGTCATTCAGTAATACCAACCTTTAATAGAAGTAAAATTACAGTTAACGTTTCAATAATTCGCCTTTTATCTAACCTAAAGGACATAAAAGCCCATCAACCCATTCAGATAAGAGAATAGCAATTTGTAACTTTAAACCTAATACAGGCTTTTAGGTAGATAGTAATAGGAGCTAGATTTACTTGCAATTGTATCTCGTATCGAGTTTTTCATTCGGCCGTTATTTCATTTGTTTGGACCGAGGTTGGATCAACTCGGCTCTGGAATACGACTGCCACTGGGTTATTCCCTTCTAGGCTTTATTTTAATGTAATAGAATATTCATACTTATGATTTAATTGTTTTCACTAGAAAAAGGCTACCTATCCTTCTATCAACACTTAAAACGTAGCGCCTATGGATTTATAACCAGTGGATCCATATTCTCCTTACAAGCATGAAAAATGAAAATTGGCCATCGATGTTTCAAACTTAAGGTTTGTCCTGTGGTTTGTCCCTTTCTATCAGAACAAAAATTAAATCTCTTTTATTTACGTCGTTGGTGTAGAATGGGAAACTTTATACACTTGCAGGTACTGTTAGTAGGTATTGGTAAAAAATAACAAAGGAATAGGTCCACACCAAGAAGTTTGGAATACCTATAATGGACGACAGACTGCCTAAGAAGCGATGAAACATGATAATACTCCTTGGTGGTCGGTAATGATTGTTTTTTTCCGTCGCGTCGTTGTTTTTTGTGACGTTAACTTTGTCCCTTTCTAATCCAACGTCAAAAATGTTAGCTCCTCTCCTGTCACTTTCGTAACTACGTCATTGAATAGAAAGGGACACAACTAAAATTGGAAATATCGAAGACGCCTTGCCAATTTTCTTGTTTCAATGCTTGTAAGGAGGAGTGGCATCCTTTATGATTCTAAATCGATGGTACACACAAGGGTACTGTATACTAACTCAAAACCATCGACAAATAGAGCGAAAAGATGGATTGTTGTTTGAGTTACATTATGATCTGGAAAAACTGTTTTCAGGATTTAAGTTAATTTTTATTTTTTATTTTAATCACATTGTATTAAATAGTTACTTTCACCTTATTTATGTAGTTATTCGAATACTTACATTTTATTTGTCTGCTCCTTCGTTACTTTCTTTTAGTTATTTAAACTCGTCAACAGGTCTTACAAAGAAAAGAAAATATTAAAATAACCTAAAAAGTTTAACGAAAACACTAGATTAGATAGGAATACACCTCCCATTTATTGTGTAGAGAAAATCCACGCACGATTTACATACGACCTGCGTTTGTAATTCCAGTATCGTTTAGTGAAACGAAATCAAAGGTGGGATTTGAAAGGGTAGGATCTGGGAATTAATTTACGAAATAGTCAGTCTGAATTGGATTCTATATAGGTCGATTTAAGATTTACATTATATAATCAGGCTGTAAAGGTACTGTGACAAAGGGAATAGAAACAAAAGGTTAATATACTATTAAACAAAGTAGTACTAAACTTGTTTTATGGTAATTAGGTACCTTTTGTGTCGTACGTGTAGAGTTACCTTAGTTACAGTACTTTTAATATTGCAATACATAAATACCCCATAGGTTTAAAAAAATTCTTTAAGATTTTGCCAGTTTTTGTACTGTTTACAAAAGCTACAGTGCGTATAAGAATAATATCTTATTATGATCGGCCTTGCAGCTAATCGTTCATTTTTTTCTGACCTTTGAACGGCTGTTACTCCTAAAACGACTGGAGTTATGCAGGCAGACTAGCATTCTAGCATGATTTCTCTTCTTGCGCGACTCGGCTTTATCCCGCACTACATGTCCCAGCAAGCGTGGCTATCACTCTCCGAAAAGCGCGGGAACAGGTTATTTTCTATGGAGAAAAGGCGCGTCGAGCGCGTGTAGAGAAATCATACTAGACGTGCTGGTCAATCCCCACCATAGAGATATCTAACCCTATGAATCAGCCTTGCAGCTGGTGATAATAAGACGTACGTCTATCTCTTATAGTGTAAGGGTGTACGGGCCAATGCCCACATTTGGCAATACAGATTGGTAGGCGCATACACATCAGAAAATATTTTACAGCGTATGCAGGTTTCCACTCGGTGTTGTAACACCACTGGCTTTTCGGTGAAGGAAAACATCGTGAGGAACCCTGCATGCTTCAATTTTGAGGCATGTATTGTACCCACTGTCCATTATGAGTGGCGATGGGCTCACCCCCCGTCACACTGGACAGAGTTTCGGTACTACTGGTGAAACGTGGATGTTCTGAGGTTTCAGAATAACTCTGACTACCCCCTCGGGGAATATAGTCGTGATCATATGCTTATGCTTATGCTCTCGATGTTTTCTTTTACTATTTAAGAGGATAAACTCGGAAGCTCGCTCCATACAAAAGAAGTTTAAGTAAATCTATTTTAAATATTAACTGGCTGGTATAATATCCTTTTAAGAGCCGTCGGCACTCAAGTGCATTATTTTTATATATTTCATGGAGAAATAAAATAAGCAACTAATCTAAATTAGACATTCTTCTTTTATCGAGTGGGCAGCACGCCCTGGTGTCAAAGTATTTTCAGACCACCTTACTTACGGCCTCTGACGTGATTTTTATGTAACGAATACTACCACCATAGATAGTAGCCGGGACTTAACGTGACATCTGAAGCACGGAATCATCTTTCTTTTCAGACAGGTGATTCAGCCTGCAGTGTTGTAATCATAGAGAAATTACACGGTCGTAACCAACTGGAGAAAAACGCACAAAGTGAAATATCACTAGGTGGCCCCCCGTGGGAGTCGAACCCACCCACGACCTCCATGTCAAGAGCCCAGTGCTCTAAACCATTAGACCGCGGAGGCAATTATAAAAATAAGACTCTATCACACAAACTAAAGGTTCTAAATTGGTAGCTAAAGTCAAGCGTCTTCTGTAAAGTGCCATTGATTAAAGCCCTATCAATTTTGTTAAAGTTATTGTTTCTTACCCTTTGAAGCTATCTCTTTGAGTTCCAGTAATTACAAGCGGGACAAAGAAAATTGTCTCTGGTCCGTTTAATTGTGTTTATTTATGGTGCCGGTAATTAATGGTTTCAAGGAGGCTTTAATTATAGTTTTCGTTGCAATTATTTAGTGCTTTGGGGTTGAGAGGAGAACAGTTTTTGAATACAATGAAAGACAAATCTAGGCTTGTTAATTTAAACCTAGAACTTGTTAATTCAACTAAAATTTTAGTATATGTAACAATTATTATCACAACTATTCATTTTGTAGACCTTGCTAAAAAAATCTAATTGCCAACAAGTTCTAGTTCTAGTTTTTATACCTGGGTACGGCTAGCATCACAGAAAATAATTTTGTTAAATTACTAAGGTTAGTTACTAAGGTACATACATACATATACTCACGCCTATGTCACACTGGGGTAGGCAGAGATAACAGATCTCCATATGCTACCATTCTGACACACATCTCTCGCCTCCTCAACATCCATAAGTATATTCATACAAGCTCGTCGGTTCCGAGTACATTTTATTTGACTCTTCTTCAGTCCGCATCTGATATTGTCAGCGTACGTGCGCCTAGGGCGACCCCTTTCAACCATTCCATTCACACTTGCCTTGTAAATTTCATACGTCAACATACTTTTGCTCATTTTTTCACATGGCCAAACCACCTCCTTGCCTTTTTTAAACCTTGTCACTACATCTTCTTTCAGACCACATCTTTTTCTAATTACACTATCGTAATCTATAATCGACTTATTAATTTCTATCTTGATTATGTTCCTCTCTCTCTAACATGTTTCATTAGTCAAAAGTTTTCAGACACTTTGTTAACCTAGTATTTTGTATGATAGAAGATCTCAACCGCAACTGTAATCAAATACAACCAAACATTGTTCCCTTTTCGCACACTTCCCTAATTAAGAAGCGTAAAGATACCGTTACGCGGCCATTTTATGGGACCGAGCAATTAAATGTTAATCGAGACGACATACTGTCATCAGTGAAGGAATGTCGTGACATTAGTGTCAAGTAGCATGACTTCATGAGCGGAGGACAGGATAGGACAGGTCCAAAGGGCCAAAATTTTGCATCATTTGGTACATAATAATTATATCCTATTCTAATGGGAACTAGCTTAAGAAATAAATAGAAACTTTACAGAAAATCGTGATAGTCTTGGCTAGTCACTACTGTGTTAACTACTTTGGCGTAAAAAAGAGAGATGTAGAATGTGTTAATTACAATTATGAAATGATGAAAAGAAATAAAAATAGAGCTAATCACCTTGATTACACATTCAAAATTTTGTACATTAATAAAATTAGGCGTTGAAATCGAAGAATAAAAAATACTTATGTGAAAAAGTTTTTTTATTTGACGGAATTTTCATCCTGACACCTTATTAATTAATGTGTTTAAGGTTTTGCTGCAACGAGCGTACACATAAAAAGATAATTTGTAGTTGTAGCAATGTCTCTGACCAAACTCAAGGGGTTCTCGTCATAATCATATTATATTTATGTGTGTATGCAAAACAAACAGCACTTTTATTTTTCGAACAAGAAAATTTTATTTTTCGCATGCTAAAGACCACCCTGTACCTAAACGCCTGTACTAAAGACCACCCTGTACCTATAGACTGCGCGTCGGGCTTTGAGAAGTAAAGGCGAACTTGGTGCCAAGTTAAGGGGCTATAGGTCCAGACCAATATTTTCTATGAGAAACGCGATTGCCGAGCGCTCCGAAAAGTGTGTGCGTGAGCCGTATTTTCGATTAAAAACCACTAACCAAAGTACTTTTTCTAGATTTTATTTATGATTGCACTAGTTAAACTAATGGTGAATATGTGAGTAAAAATACCAACAATCGGAAACTATTTTAAGTTCTTCTAAACCGAGAAAAATGTTTAAAAATGCATGAAAATACGTCATCTTTGTGACGATTTTCTATCGAGTGAAGTAACTCCAATCGTGTATTCAGTTGATGATTGCACTAGATGAAATATCCAAAAATACGGAGGTTTGACTTTAGTTTCGGTAAATGGTATAAATCTAGTCGTAAAATGAAAAATAAAAGATGCCTCCGAGGTATTATTTTTTTTTTTTTTTTTTATTATTGATGGGTTTGCTCTTGACCTCTATCTAGTCCTCTATTTCCACCTACTATTACGTCTTAATGTTGTTTATGTTGTTGATTCCTTATCAATGAAGGTCTATAAAGCTGCTGACAGACTAAAGCGCAAGCCATGCGCGTGCAAGGCACATACCACGCCACTCCTCGCCATATACGCCGGTTTACATAGACACGCATGTGGGCCACGTGCCATCCATGCGCTGCCAAGTATTTCGTTAGCGATTGGAGTAAATTCAGTCGATTGTGGACAGGTACGTTAAATTACAGAGCAATTACATTATTTTCGTATTTTTTTTGCGAGCCTACTTCATCCCACTGCTGGGGAAATAAAATAATAAAAAATCCAAGTGTAATTCGTCAAAATCCAGGTCATCCCGAAACCTCTTCCTGGGTCGACCTGGACACCGCCGACCGTTTTCAGGAATCCAGTGCATGAAGGTTCTTGCCCATCTCTCAGGATGCATCCGACAGACATGACCGGCCTAGTCCCATTTAGGTTTGGCGCTTTTCTCTACGACGTCTGTTATTTGAGTTTTGGAGTGCAACGTGGTTTTTCTGACCCAGTCGGTTCGTTTAACACCTAGAATGCTCCATCGCTCACTGGCAAACCTAAAGCTTGGACTCTTGGGCATCAGTAAGTGACCACTTTTGAGCTCCGTAAGTTAGGATGAGCAGGATACACATGTCGATAAGTCTACGCTTAAACGAGAGCGGGAGTTCTCCCTTCATCAGCTCTGTTATGGATCAGAAGCTCTTCCAGGCGTTGTCGACGCGTCGTTCGACTTCCTTGTCTTGCCTGTTTTTGAAGGAGATTATCTGGCCCAAGTAAATATACTCATCGGTATAATGTATTTCGTAATTAGATTTTTTTATTTCTGTTGGTACATTTTGAACCCGCCCTAATATTCGTGTAAGCTTAGCCCTAAATGCGTTACTTAGCTCAATGTCTCGCGAAGTACTAATCTGTTGCAATCCAGACATATTTCACAATTAATTCTGATAGAGCGTGATAAATTGCGAGAGTTTTTGAAATATCTACTTGTTCTGCAATGACCGTTTGACAAGATAATTTTTAGTATTTGAAACTAAGTAGGGAGTAAAATTTATAGTAGGTAGTTCATCTCTTACGAAAAAGTCTACCAAACAAATCTTCTTTTCGTGTCAGTTGTTCTACTATTGTGTTTCGATCATTTATTGGATACTCGTAGATATTAGGCAAGCCTGACAGCGTTGCTTTGTTGGGTCCTCTTTCATGCAGGTGTTCGGGCATAACTGATATTCTAGCAGGTATACCAACGACTGGATAGATTATGCTCAATCACAGTGCGATAGACCAAGATCCTTGTACCCTTTTTGCATACATTTTGTTTGCAACGGCCAACTTGAGTGCGAAGCCGATTTATAGACTTCAACACTGGCCGATGCAGATTATGCCCCTGAGGTAGACGTTCCTGTGGGGAAATGAACTCAGGTGGTGGGTGTGGGAGAGGAGTACCTTTTCCTTATTTACTAAAAAATAACTGATCACTAATATCATCATCATCATCAGCCCGGTAAACCCCTCTCTTCATTTTCAAAATAATATGATTAAATGATACTTAATAATTCATTTTGTTCAACGGTAAGATTATAACATTAATTTCTTCTCTTTGTAGAACATAGAACATTTTCAAACTTAATTTTGCAAATACCATTACATAACATAATCCTTAACTTTTGGTACACTAAAGAGCATACTCAACAAAGTGAAATTATCAATGACCTTTCAAGGACATGCCCAATTGCGCATTCTTATTTAAATCATATGTATGTAAGGTTCTTTATTTACTATTCCTTCATCACCAGTTTCACACAGCACTAATTCCTTACCCCCGTATGGAGATAATCTTAAACGATAACAATTCAAACTGACGATACGCCAGTCAGTCACGAACACGCAATAGACCACCGTCACACATCTGATAACGGTATGGTAGTCGGTACGCAGAACCATCCTCCTCTATTAGCGTTATTATTATTGCGATCGGTTGCGGTTTAAGTATTAGGACATCTTTGTTTTAAACAGGCATTCGAGGCATTTAAGGGGTTACCTGCCGGTTTTGGGTAACTTTGTAACCATTTTATTCATTAACTGTGGCACTTTTTGAGCTAAAAAATAAACTGAACCATCTACAGGATATGAGAAGTGATGTGGTTTTTCGAGATTTTAAAGAATAAAACCGAAGAAAAGGGACTCTAAAGTCACCCCTTTTTTTCCAGTTGTAACCATTTTACTCTTACATTTTGAATCGGAAGAAAATGAAAATTTACAATATTGTACACAATACAATTTAGAATGATGTGGCTTACTTTTTAGAAATTAAAAAAATCATCTAATTTTTCAAAGAAAACAGCTAAATTCTGACTGGAGCCACGCACTCGTTCGCATCGATTAGTATGGAGAATCGTGGTCCAGGGCAGATACGCCTTAAGCAATCATCTCAATCATCGTCAGCTTATTATACGTCCCACTGCATGGCACAGGCTTACAATCAAGGAACGTGAATGGGCGTTAGTGCACCACTCGTGCCCAATATGGATTGGTTTCTTTAGAATTTAACGAGCTAAAAATGACCTGATGATGTTTTTAGCTACAGCAATTGCTTAGATTAATTTGGAGAGCATCGGAGATACTCCCTGATGGTACGCCTTTGCTCTTCATTGGGATGTATATAGCTATGCAAGGTGAAATTGATATTATTAGCATCAATAGCATAGAACTAAGAGTCTAACATCTGGCATGTATGGTGTACAGCGCTTTAAAAACAAAGTACAAACAATTTTGCTGACCTTTTCCATATTTTGTTTAAACGGCAACATTTGCGCAAGGTTTGGATTCGCCAAAAGCTTTTCACTTGAAGCGCGGTAATCGCCGCTATCTCCAATTAGTGTTACTGTCCATTAAAGGATAAATAAGGATGCGTAAACCCTGACATTTCTTAGTAGGTACACTATCGATTTACTTTAGTACAAAATTCATAATAGAATTAAATACGTACAAATTATTGATTATAAACATGTTACAGCCATGTTGTGCTATTTCGAATCAAATTAAAAATTGAAAAATTACGCACGTCCCCTTAAGACGTAACAGATTGAAAATTTCGTTCTCTGGGTAGTGGGCGGTGGGTGGTGTAATTGGTAAGCATGTTTCCCCGGTTTGGAAGAGCGTGGGTTCAAGTCCCGCCCGAGACAAATTTTTCAATCTTTAATTTGATACGTTAAAATTATATTAAAGGGTGCTTCAGATCATCAAATTGAACAACTTTTACTATAGCACGAACATTGAAATCTGAAAGGTCGAGTAGCCACTGAAGTTTTCTTTAGAACAGAAAATTATTTTTAGTTCTTTCATCAATATTGGTAATGAAAGTTGTTCAATTTGATGGTCTTAAGTACCCCGTTGAATTTGTAACGCATTTACGAGTTAGAGATTAAAGTATTGTAGCTATAATATCAATGTGATAATATTTAATTCTCAGACAAACTCACGAACATAATTTTATATTTTTTTCGTCAAAAACATTGCTGCAACTACAATATGCTGACGACTACATTCCCCGAGGGGGTAGTCAGAGATATTCTGAAACCTCAGAATATCCACGTTTCACCAGTAGTACCGTAAGTCTGTCCAGTGTGACGGGGGGTGAGCCCGTCGCCACTTATAATGGACAGTGTATACAATACATGCCTCGAAATTGAAGCATGCAGGTTTCCTCACGATGTTTTCCTTCACCGAAAAGCCAGTGGTGTTACAAATCGTACATAAATTCCGAAAAACTCATTGGTACGAGTCGGCTTGGACGGGGATCGTACCATCGCCTCCTGCACGGCAGGCAAGGTTACTCGCCACTGGACCACCACGGCCACTGCAACTACAAAACAAACCAATTTATAATTTTAGGCGTACTATTGCAGCAATGTTGTACTATTGAAGATTACATGATTGAATAACATTTCAAGTGGTGATAGGTGGCTAGCCGTTCACGCACAAAACCTTTTTAAAAGAAACCCTAGGATACGATATAAACAGGATGTATGGTTTTCACTCCACCACGCGTGCCCAATGCGGATTGGTAGACTTCACATACGCATCGGAATTTCTTCAGTAAGAATAAGTATAAAATACGTATGAGAACAAAATTGAGGACCTGGAGTGCGATTTTTGAAACTCATTCGCTGAGCTCGGCAGTTGAAAATGTCAAAATTGCTATGGAGATATGCATCTTTCTACTGCTTATTTGAATTTCAAAAATCTCACTCCTGAAGTACGATTTTTGAAAGTCAAATCAGCGGTAGAAAGATGCATATCTCCATGGTAATTTTGAAATTTTCAAATGCTGAGTTCAACGTATGACTTTCAAAAATCCCACTCCTGTCTACTTATTTTTTAAGAGAAACTAGGCTTTGATATTCGGATCCGAAGGTAAAGGAAGTTCGAAATTTAAATTTGACACCTGCGGTAGTATCACTTCTATCGTGTCTTTACGACAGGTCACTTTTTTAAACAAATCCTACGAATAATAGAATAGAACGAAACATTTTCGTCCATAACTACAACAAAATAAAAAACGTCCCTTTGTACAAATTGCAAAAATTAAGTCGACCGACCGGAAACTTAACGAACCTTATAAATAAATAAATAAAAGTTTTTTTTTCATACTAACTATAGCACTTTCAGTCCCTGTCCATCTTTTATCAATTACGATTCAAACCAACCATGAACAACAAAAGACATAAATATTTCAATTGGAAACGAAAGCCAATTTTCAATCATCAGTTGGCTGACGGACGAAGCGAAAAACAAAGGGAATTTTCAATTATCCGAAAACACAATTTGAGTATAATCAAAAGGTCTATATTGGTGTCGTAATACTACGTAATAACGACTAGAATGCCGTGGCCGAAGACGACTGCAGTGACCATGTGCAGTTTGATAATTAATTATAGGTATTAAATTTACTCTAGACTTCAGGGCAATTTTAGTAATTTCTAACATGCTTCTCCATGCTTCGGAAGGCACGTTAATAAGTTGGACCCGGATAGTTCCGCCAGATGTTTCCGTCCTTAATAGGACGAAAACAAAATAGGTGGCTTGAAAATTGTCTAGCAGAATGTTTTCCCCTATCTTGCCTCTACCAATCCAAACTGGACCCGCGTGGTGGAGTATGGCCCACTCCCTCTCACCCTTGTTCGTGAAAGGACGCCTTTGACCTTTGATTTGTGATATAGCGCTATCACACCTTCCCTCTCTTTCTATTTGCACGTAAACGAACGAGATAAAAGGCGTGATAAAGCCGTATCACGTGTAACATGCTACGAGTTCAGAATAACTTTTAATAACTCATTAAAAGTAAAAAAAAGCGCAAATCTGGTACTTGTTTCGATTTTCATTGCGGCCCACTGATTCTATGATCATATTCTGAAATCAACTTGGAAACTGCTTCCAAGATGTGTGAGGGGTCAATTACAATTCTGTTTCCTTTCATGAGGAAAAATTATTTCTCGCACTTGTTGTGTTGTGTTGCACAAGCAAATGTCATAATTCTTGGTACAGAACCAAATCAGGAAACTATTCTTAAAATTGAATTAGGCCGCAGGCAAACGCATGGAGGGTATTTTGACATTCCTGCTCTAGACAATCTTCTAGTTGCTATTTTGATCCTATGGTTGGGTTATGTATAAATAGGATCAGCCCGACATTTCATTTCGACATTAAAGTTCAAAATATATTCGATGACTAAAGTAAAACCGGAGCACGCCTACTCAAATATGGACCTTTGTCATCTGCACAAAGACTAAAGATCGTTCCTGCAAACAATTTTTATCGTTGTCACCCTACGTTTCTCAAAGGAGAATCGTAAGATCAAAGGTCCCCAAAAACGTGTGAATCGAGTTAGCGGGTGATCGTTATGGATGGGGGGAGGCAGGGGATTTTAGGGGGTTAGGGGGTCACAAAAGCTTTTGAGGCGTCATTAAATCCAAGATTTTCCTGTATTAATGTGAAGCCGGACAATACGTTTGTCGGTTTCCTTTTTTTTTACACCAAAAGTTTCGATGATTCTTTTGGAATTTTTTTTTCTTTTGAATTTGATTTCGAAAATAATGAGTTGGCCTTTTGTGCGGACGCTCCTCGGATTAAAGGAAGATTGTGCACTTGTGGACTATTTTTAAGATTGTTTTTCCAAGATGATTCTTATAGATGATTGAATTCGTTAGTAAAATATACGCTCGACCATAATCCCTTTCGGGTGGTCAGAAACTATGCTATATAGTCCTTCTTAATATGTTGGCACTTTTTAATGGGACGATCAGACCATCAAACTGAACACTTTCTCTATGGGACCACATCGAAATCGCAAAAAAAAATCTACAATACAGAACTGCAAACCTACTCAAGCCGTGATTATTTTTAGAAAGAAGAGAGAAAGTTGTTCAGTTTGATGGTCTGATGATCCCCTTGAAAAGTGTCAGCATATTGAGAAGGATCCTGTATAGATAGATGAGGATGCCGATATTCTTTCGAGGTGTTGCAAGCTAGAATTTTAGATCAGTAACAGTAATATTATTTCATTGTTTTCAGGAATGATCCCGGTTTGGTCGGCGCCGGGCGGGCTGACGCGCTTGCCCTGCGACCTGGCTGCGCCTGCGCGGGACGTCGCCATGATGCTGTGGTTCAAAGATGGCGACCGAATGCCTATTTATACGTAAGTTTTGATTAACTGTAGTATTGAGCTCTATGTAAGTGGCGTTTTAATCGCCATCACTTATATACAACACAGTAGTTTAACTCCAATTTTTGTAAGTTGTGACTAAGGCTGCGTTTCCACCAGAGATGTGAGAGGTTACGAGGCGGTGAGTGAGGAAAAAATTGGCCAATGGGAGTGCTTCAATTTCCCTATGACGTGATCGAGCCAGCTCGCTATCGGCGGATTATTTCCTCGCTCACCGCCTCGCTACCTCGCACATCTCTGGTGGAAACGCAGCTTAAATATGCGTCAAAAGTACTATCCATCATGTGAGAATGAGAAGTGTAAACTCATGGTTAGCCTTGCCAAAAATATGATAAATTCTGAATTACCGTTATTGCTTTCAATTATTTCAATTAAAGAAGCTTTCGTGTGATTATGTCCTATAATGATAGGCTGGCACATTGATCATCCCGGTCATTTTTCAGCAATTACCTCGATTTCGATGACGGAACACCGCGTATCATGTCCAATTCGTAACGATTCAACGCTGGTTATTAATGTATTTGTTCCTTTTTACGGTCAGCATCAAAGGTGACACAACCATGATTATCACACATAGATAAACTCACGACCAAAATCCAGTAGTTCAGGGATCTTTGCAGAATCTTTGCTACAACGAATGACAAAACAAGTAACAAGTATTTAAGAGGCCATAGGTCCTGACGAATATTTTCTATGAGAAACGCGATTGCCCAGCGCTCCGAAAAGTGTGTGTGTGAGCCGTATTTTCGATTAAAAAGAACTAACCAAAGTACATTTTCTAGATTTTTTTTATGATTTCACTAGTTAAATTAATGGTGAATATGTGAGTATAAATGCAAAAAATCGGAAACTATTTTAAGTTCTTCTAAAACGAGAAAAATGTTTAAAAATGCTTGAAAATACGTCATCTTTGTGACGATTTTCTATCGAGTGAAGTATTTCCAATCGTGTATTCAGTTTATGATTGCACTAGATAAACTACCCAAAAATACTGAGGTATGACTTTGTGGCGGACTCTTTGCTCACCGATAAAACTCTATGAGCGGTGGAGAGTTGCCTTGACGACAAGCCGTCAGAAAAATAACTTTGATATTTTTTCACTCGCAATTTATTAATTCCAATGTTATTATTTTTATGTTCAATTCTATCGTTATTATAATTGCATCATCCTAACTTAATTATCGCGTCCTTATTTCAAACATCATCCCTTCCGAGCTTCATTCACCTGCGCCCTATCTCCGCCTTTCTGCCGGCAACCAACCCCACAACTTTAGATTCGGTAAATGGTATAAATCCTTCGATCAAAATAAAATGAATGGATAGGCCTAAAGCGCGGTAAGTTGAAGCAAACTACTGGTGCACTTGGTACATACAAACTAGCGCTATTATCTGTCAAATCTAGGGCACTTTCATACAAGTGACAAGTAAAAATTTCATTTGTTTTGCCTCATTTTTCTGGTTTGAAATGTTCGCTTAAGGCCTATCCATTCATTTTATTTTGATCGAAGTATAAATCTAGTCGTAAAATGAAAAACAAAAGATGCCTCCGAGGTATTTCCACCTACTATTACGTCTTAACATGTTGCCTAAAGATTAAATCATCAATTGCTTCAAAGAAATTTAAATAAATCGTTCAAGTGCGAGTCAGGATACTTGCGCATCGAGAGTTCAGCATCACAACACTGTACACGCTTTACGCTACATATCAACTTACAAAAAAAGGTTTATATCTCCGGGACCTTTAGCGCGAGACCGACTCACACTTGGCCGGTTTTTATTATTTTTTGTTATACTTTAGAGTTTGCTCTAAAATCACACCAAGTTTGACGCTTGTTTGTATTACCATTTTTACGATAGATCGAGAAGAAAAAACGTTGGTAAAAACTAGTATCTTGTATGAGGGTTTTGCAAAATTACTTGAATTTTACTTGCATTTTGGTGGTTGTCCGATGGACGCTTTATTTCGTTGTCCCCACGCTTTTTGGTCTATCGGACAACCGCTAAAAACTTCTAGTAGTTCAACACAAATGGTGCAATGCGCATGTGTGCAGAAGAATCATATCATTAGATACAATATCTATATTTCAAAATTAATGAATGTCAAGGAAAAAGGAATAAAAACGTATTTTTAAACAGTACCGTGAGGACAAAAAATTGTTGATCTACCCATTTGTTAGCAAATCCGACCTAATAACGCATATTCTACGAAAATTTCAACTTTTGCTATTACGGTTCAAAAGTTACAGCCCTAAATAGTTAGGACAGACAGACGGACGGACGGACAACGTAGGCTTAGTAATAGGATCCCGTTTTCACCCTTTGAGCACTTTGGGTGCGGAACCCTAAAAAGGGTTAAAACGTATCGCTTTCTATATGGATATTACCATTGTTTTCTTTGCTCTACAGTTCTTTTGATAAACTTACGACCACAATAGCCTTAGGGGTGGTCACAAACATAAATTCCTATGTAATAATTCTCTACTGTCCTTACCGTGTATAGTAATCTTATCTTAACTATTATAAAACTGTATAATAAAAAAGTAGCGGTTCTCTTCATATAAATTCAAATAACATTCGATAGCGCGATTTAAAAACGTGCAGCGCCATCTATTGACAAAATTGTTAGTTTGTTTGTTTGTTCGCGCATCACGCAAAATCTACTGGACCGATTTTGATGAAACTTTTTTTGTTTGATTGCTTATGATCTGACTTAAAATCTGGTATATAATTTGTGCGGACGAAGTCGCGGGAAAACACTAGTATTGGTATAAATTAAGCACACTGAGATTACATTGGAATATAATGACATATGTAGAAATTCAATCAGTCACCATGCTATTGACTCACTAATACCCGTAATTGATAACTATTCGGGTATCTATTTACTATATTGCTTATTGAAATGATATTTAACCTTGCCTGCCGTGCAGGAGGCTATGGTTCGATCCCCGTCCAGGCCGACTCGTACCAATGAGTATTTCGGAATTTATGTACGGTTTGTAACACCACTGGCTTATCGGGGAAGGAAAACATCATGAAGAAACCTTGCATGCATCAATTTCGAGGCATGTATTGTACCCACTGTCCATTATAAGTGGCGACGGGCTCACTCCCCGTCACACTGGACAGAGTTTAGGTGCTACTGCGGTGGAACATGGATGTTCTGAGGTTTCATAATATCTCTGACTACCCGCTCGGGGAATAATATAGTCGTGAGCATATGCTGGAAATGATATTACGAATACCTACTTTGCATTCGTACATAAAACTACCACCCTATTTCTTCTTGAGATGGAAATCGTGTTTTAATTGAAAACCACATTGTAAAGATAGAATGAGGCGTTTTCAAAGAGAAAATAATATTTTGATGACACTTACTATGTAGATGGTGTCACAATAACACAAATTTAGTTATGTAAGTGAAATTGGTTTCGTACGACTCCGTTCAAGTCATCTCGGATATGGTGTCATCTGGTGTCAATATTATGTTTAGTATGAATTCATGAGGATGTTTAGTAAGCACCACGTCCCTTAAGACGAAATAGATAAAAAAAATCGTTCTCTGGGTTGTGGGTTCGGTGGCGAAATTGGAAAACTAAATATCCCGGTTTAGAAGCGTGCGGTTTCAAGTCTAGCCCGAGACTTAATTTTTCAATCTTTAATTTGATTATGAATAAATAACTCTACAGAACGAAAGCTTCATACAAGCGACCGCTGTCGGTGTACACACACATAGCGTGACTTAGAAGGCGTTTGAACAGACCAGAAGCCGTAGCATGCTACACGTGATACGGCTGTATAACGTCTTTTATCTCGTTCGATCGCACGCAAATAGAAAGAGAGCGAAGGTGTGATAGCGCTGTATCACGGTGGTATGCTACCCACACGCAGGCGCATATACCCCAGCTGAGTGTGTGCATAATATTCGTACATCCTCTAACACTCGTATGTGTATTTGTGAAGGTTTCGCGTTCTTTATTATGTTCATGTGGTTCTATAATGAAGCTACATAAAACCATGTCCAGAAAGCCAACGTTCCAAATTAAATACAACTGGAATAGTGACGTAGCGTCGCCTTCGTGACGTCAGTTAATAAGCCCATTGTCTCTCACTGAATAGTTTAATCTGAACACGACAATAGCGATTCTAGTGATACGTGCGCTTTGAACGCGATTGGCTTCGGGACGACCTACTTGTACACTATTTTCCAATAGCATAATCTTAAGCTGTAAACATTAACCTAACCTTAAAATTTTTCTTTAATTAAAAATAAAACAAAGAAAATGGGTAAGAGGAAATATTCCCAGTAGTGGGACAAAATATATGAGAATAAAAATGTTGTAGAACGCACGTATGTAGACTATGTTCTCCGTAATTATGAGTAGATATAGATATTATTTATGAACAAGTTAGTTTTTTTCTTTCGTTTTTTTTTACAATTTACAGAAGTTAGTAAATTAAGTATGAAAATTTTAATTTTTTTCCCTCGGTAGGACAAAGATCTCTTGTCACGAATAATGTTGAGATGGAGTGTACCCATTTTAAAAGAATAGTCCATCCATAAATCACTATCTTTATTTCACATTTGTCAATGTTATAGTTCCGTAAATACCTAGTTTTAAAGTTATCGTGGCTCAAAGTTTTCCATTCTAATCTTAAAATAATTAATCCTAGCATCGCAGCAATCGTGCTTTTTCACAAACTATCTATCGCCGTTGATCAATGTGTCGTAATCCTAATAATAACGCGAAAAAAAACAAAAGCAAACATGCATTTTTATCCCATTACGAACCCAAAAGAAGTATAATGTTTTATCTGCAAGTCTTTGAACCTTGTATTTACTGCATGAGCTAAAACAAAAAAAAACACCGTCAATGAAAGAGATGCTTCCATCTATTTTCCTTATAACCGTACTATTTTTCCTTCAGTTCTCTTCGCTTCATTTGCTTAATGGAATTGAGGCATTCCGTTGATTGGAGACCTTTGCTCTGAAACTATCTATGGTTAAAATAAATAAAGTCTTGCGGTTGGATTGTATCGGTTTTTTTAGTTTTTACAGGCTTACTATACATGGTGTAAAATTAAATGCGTTACATATTGAAGGGGGACTTCAGACCACCAATCTGAATAACTTTCGCTATGGCTTCAATATCAATATCGCGAAAAAAAATATTTTTCCAGTATTGACTTATTCTATGGAACAGCAGATTTTGTTTTTGTGATTTCGATTTTGGCTGCAAAGTGAAAGTTGTGGTCTGATCATCCCCTTAAGATACTGTTAGAATATTAAGGAGTACCCTGTTATATTCCAAAACACATTGCCCAATCCCGTTTCGCATACAAAACTTTTAAATTAATGCATATTATATTGATCTAGAACAAGTGTTTCCAATTCAGAAAAACATAATATATTTAACATGAAAAAGACCAATGTCCTTTTCATGTTCTTGCCTGGACGCTATGAAATTTGGGTATCCCGCATGACAAAAGTTAGCTTTCTGATTGATTTTACTATCAATAAATATACTTTTAAATACCATTTTTATATACAAGGTTACAAAAATACAACTAAACTTTATGGGGGTGGTTTAGACCATCAAACTGAACAACTTTCACTATGGGACCAATATCGAAAACGCGAAAAATTAAATTAATGTTCCATACTCTACAAATCGACTAGAGCTAAAAAATATGTAGGTATGGGATATCAGATTTTTTTTTTGCGATTTCGATGTTGGTCCCATAGAGAAAGTTGTTCAGTTTGACGGTCTGAACAACACCCTTAAGAGTTTTAAAATTTTATTTTTACTTATGAAACATACTGTATAATATTAAATTTGTCACCACCTCAATACATTAAATCGATGTGTGATGAGTAATTAATTGACATATGAATTTTTACAGTGTCCGGACATGCCAAAAACACAAGGTAGCTGTTTGAAAAAAATGCTCAAATTTGAGTTTTATAAGTAATCCCAATCCCAATACAAAAAAGGATAATTACCATTTCATTGGGCAGTATGATATTCCTCCTGTTTTATGTATAATTTTAGCTATCATACTCTTTGTATCTGTGCTTTGATTATACTCATTCGTTAGTTGCTCAACGATTTGAAACGATTACAGTTCGTCCCGTGGGCAATGTCTTTTTATGTTTGTATCTTCAGCGGTTTAGGATATGCGTTGCAGTTGTTCTCAAAAGACATTTTGCATTTTTCATACTAAATGCAATCAGCTGATTAAACGTTTGTAAAAAGTAAGTAAGTTATAGCCTATAGAATCCCACTGCAGGGCAAAGGCCTCCTCTAACGAATAAGGGTGAGAGGGAGTGGGCCATGCTCCACCACGCGGGCCCAGTGCGTGTTGGTAGAGGCAAGGTAGTGGACAACTTGCTGTCAGAGAATTTTCAAGCCACCTCAATAATAGGCCTCTGACCTGGCTTAACGAATAGTTACAACGTCATCAAACGTTTGTATGAAAAGTTTTTTTTTTTTCGAAATTCCTATAGGTTTCTTAGGGAATGTTGATCAGTATAATGGGTAAAATCACCCCTCAATGTAATGCAACTGTATACCCTAACACCCTGTAGATAGCTAGGCTTTTAATCAAACAATTTTAAAAGCTTTTTATAAAATCGAGTATCCATTTCTGATCATGATGACCTTTTGATAAGAGATCAAAAGCCTGGATTCATCATTTAAGCCTGCAGTATTATTATTATGATATTTTATGCTGTTTGTTTGATCTCCAAATTATAATGAATGAACATTATAATTAATATCGGAAACTTCGTTAATTAACAAATATTGATAAAATATTAACTTAATTTTAAAATTCTCCGCAAATTAATTAATTTGCTTTTGTTGTTAACTGTACAACAGATAAATAGAGCAGTAAAATGTCACAAAACGAGTAATTAATGAACACATGTTACGTCGGTGACATTTGACATGTAAGTGATGAATGGAGTCGCGAGTAAACGAGGCTTGAGGCTTGAGCGCACGTTCGTGCCATCGCCCGTTGATTTGTACTATTGTTGAGGCTGTGAGATTGAACGGCCTCTTCGTTTCATGGATGACAGTGAGTGGGCTGAAACTTTTAAAGAGTCTAGTATTATGTCATCATCATCATATTTAAGAGCTACGCTCTTGTCGGTGGAGTATTCGCCAATCCTGTCTCTTCTCCTGTTTCTTCTGGAAACGGAAGATAGAGAGGAAGAGAGGCAGAGGGAGACCTAGGCAGAGTTATCTAGCCGGAGTAAAGGAAAAGATTGATGTCGTATTGTATCAAGAACTTGAGACTCTAGAATATGTATAATTGTATACAGGGTGTAAGGAAGAGTATCATTAACCTTTAAACCGCATACTGTACCCATCAAATTCTATCAACTTTTCCTTACATCCTGTATACAGCGTTAAAAATTTAAAGCGTTACCTATTATCAAAGGGGTGCTTCAAACCATCAATCTGAACAACTTCCACTACGAGTCAACACCGATATCGCGAAAAAAATTGCTCTTCCATACTCCCAAAATGTATGAAAAGCCTTTTTTTTTTCGTGATTTCGAAGCTAGGGATTTTGAGGTAAAGCTCTTTACAGGTAGCACAGAGAGATAGACGCGTTGGCACCTTTTGGTAACAGAACCCTAAAAAGATCTATCTACTAGGCTGAGGCAGTTTTTTGTAGACCCGTTTCGGGTTTCTAGGCCAGAAAAATAACCAAGTACAAAACTACAAAGCCTACTCAACTCAAATGTATGCAACAGCAGATTTTTATTTTGCTCCGATCGGTTTGCTCCCATAGTAAAAGTTGTTCAGTTTGATGGGTAGACTCTTAGTTTAAAAGGATGCTAATGATATCAATTTCACTCTGTATAATAAATTATTTATGTAGGTATCTATCGAACTCACAATGAACAAAACAGAGCTTATAAACGACCTACGACTGACAATACAAATTGAACTAAAATGTAAATTAATTAATCAGTTTAAAACATAGTACGCGATCCATATTCAGATGACAGTCGGAGTGCTGTATGATTGATTATGTAATGTTCAACGCTGCGCCGACGCGACGGCGGAAGAGATATGATTACGTTGCCGATGGGTACTTCACTGAAAATTCACTATTCAGTGAAATTGATGAATTTCGCGAACAGTAGACGTGTAAATGGGTAGGTTTTAAGAGGAATTGGCATGTGTGATAATATGCAATTGCAATGCTCATTTCGTTGTATAAGTAGGTAATGTAATTCTTCACATTTTTCTCAGTAGGTATTTGATATTAATTTCAGCTTGCTTTCACATACAAGTATAAATGTGAGGTGTAAAAAATGCTAGTTTCTGAGTCAAACAAATCAAAACTTATAAGGTACTTCCCGTTGACCTAGAATCATGAAATTTGGTTTGAAGCAAGGTCTCACAACACGAGTCATCATCAGCCTATGTACGTCCCACTGCAAGGCACAGGCCTACCCTCTAGGAGGGAATTATTCCCGGCACGCCGCTTTCCCCCTACGCCGCTTCTCTTTATAGTGAGTCGCGCTACGTCACGTCGCGTAATAGTGATTCCCTCTACATCGAGTCTACGTCATGTACAGTTCGCGAACGATTTTTTAAAATTGTATGGTAGTTTGCATGTGTGTGTGCTTTTTTCAATCATCATCAGCTTCTATGCCTCTCATTACACTTACCTACTTAGGTAGGTACATAAGGTTTATATAATTATATAAAATGCATTGAGAGAAGTACCAGGAGAGCAGAAAAGTACAAGATATTAAACTTTACTCTGCTATATTATCGTGACGGACCCACCATATCCCTGTTAAGGGCGCAACACACGGCCACTATAATATGTTGCTGTACTCTTCTAACACACGCAAGTTGCTAATCGCTTCCTCTCACTCGCACGCAGAAAAGAGACGTGCTTATGTATTTTTGCGTGCGTAAGAAGAGTACAGCAACATATTATAGCGCGTGTCTGTGACGGGCCTTTTATGTGCTGAATCAAAAATCTATGGTTTAACCTTTTGTACTCTTCTGCTCTCCTGGTACCCACGACATTAATATCTTATAATAATTCTTTGTTAGTATGGTGGAAATTGAGAGGTGGTGTTGCGAAACTCAATCTTGAGGTCCGGGTTCAAATCCGCACGGGCCACATGCCACATGTACCTACCAACTTATGTAGGTACGTAACAAACGGTGAAGGTAAACAACGTGAGGAAACCGAACGTAGTAGTGGGTCCACGAGGAACAAGGTTTCCTCGTGGAACAAGGTGGGACACATTAGCGGGTCCACGAGGAAGTACCGATCATGAGGGACAATAGAAGCTGATGATGATTGCAAAACACCACCACCACCACCATCATCACAGCCGATATACGTCCCACTGCAGGGAAACCGGCCTACCCAATGGGCACGCGTGGTGGACTAAGGCCCATGAGGGTAGGCCGGTTTCCCTGCAGTGGGACGTAGGTATATTGGCTGTGATGATGGTGGTGGTGTTAGTGTTTTGCAATCATCATCAGCCTCTATTGTCCCTCATGATGCTAAGGGTTTACAATTATGAATTATGAAGGACCCCCTCATCCAGAGCCGGACGGAACTAGAACTGAATTTAAGATTGGACATAGAAAGATTAAGGTAGAACGGAAGGAAAAGCTTATTGGGACTTCTAACTTTTTGGTGAAATACGAGTACTTACTTATATACAGGATTGTCCAAACATTTTTTTTAGATTCCTCACACCTCCATGTAGGTATGTTCCGCGATTTTTTGTAGTTTAGAAGTGATGATTTTTTTAATGAATATTTGAGAATTTTCTACCTGAGCGGCTTAAAACTGTCATAACTTTTTCATAGTAAGAAATTTTTACATTTTGTTTTTGCAAAATAATCGTCTGGAAACACTCTTCCATACGTAAAATAATCAGATTTTACATTACTTACAAATATTATTGTGTACTTTTTAGCTAAGTGCACAATTACATGAATAAAAATATTTTTCTTCAAACAAATCAACAGAAAAAAACAATGTTCACAGAAATAATGCGTCATTCCTGACCTGCATAGATAGCATGGCACCGTGATATAGCGGTAACACACCTTCGCTCTCTTTCTATTTGCGCACGAACGAACGAGGTAAAAGACGTGACACAGCCTTATCATTTTGTAACATGCTATGGCTTCTGAAGTGCTTCAGATCGTCGAAGATGTCATATAAGTTTGACACAAAGCATACCTAATTGACAGCTCGCCGATGTTTCAACCGATGTTTCAAAGTAAGTTTAAGTTCTTTACACAGAGGTAAAGTACATTTTTGATTCAGCGCATCAGTAGGACCAACAGAAATAGTTGTCCATGGTGGACCTACTAGTAGGACAAAATAGTAGGACCCCGAGAAAACGCTGGAAAATTCTCAAATATTCGTTCAAAAAATCATTACTTCTAAACTACAAAAAATCGCGGAACATACATGGGGTATTTTCCGATACACCTAGGTGTGAGGGATCTAAAAATAATTTTTGGACCACCTTCGATCCCAGGTGTGCGTATGCCCAGCGGGGCCCTCGATCCTAGGGCTTTGAAACCTAGCTAATCATTTATAACCCAGTAAAATTAAACAGAAAAATGGCATTCTGGAGAAGTAATTCCCGGAGTTTTGGAAGTTGGTTTAAACATTCCATTGGTATGTAAGGTTGAAGAAAATAAAAAGTCCTGGTGAGGGGGGGGGGGGTGAGCTCGAGGAAGGGGGGGGGGGGGGGGGCGCTAAAGGTGTCTTTTTTCAGTTTTTCGCTTATTTCTCGGAATCTGTAAATCGTATTGAAAAGTTTTGTAGGTACAAATTAATTCTGACAAAATTTCCTACAAATTATGTGGTATGAACTTTTTTCATAGGACTTAACCTTTGAGGGCTAGAGGGCCAAGAATTTCAAAAATTATGAAATTTGTATGGCGACCCTTATGAAAGTTGAAGATACCAATAAATTATTCCATATTATTAATCAGCAACCCCGAAAACCCACGGATACAAATTTTTAGTCAGTTCGGTGAACCTTTAGAAGCTGCGTGGGCGTTTGAAATTTCCATGGCAGCCATCTTGGATATCGCAATTTTGGATTTTTTTTACCGACAACCAAATCTGACCAGGGTCCACTATGACATTTGTTAAGGTCCATACCCCTATCTGTCATAGTTTCCGCGGGCCATTGACCTCATCCATCAGGAGTTACCTTCGGAGAAAGTCGAAATATTCCTTTTATCACCAGGCCATCCTTATGATGATCCCCAAATGTCATCTTTGTACCGTAAGGGGAACACGGAGATCAATTAGAGGTATCTGGTCGATCCCCCCCACCGCTTTCTATGGAATTAGCTAAATACCTGGATAATTGTTCACCTGGTCTCCCCCAAGGCCCCAACCAACTAGTAAATGATTAGTTAGTGATTAATGTAGTATTGAAATAGTAAAATTATTTTAAGAATCATCATAAGGATGCCCTGGTGATAAAAGGAATATTTCGACTTTCTCCGAAGGTCAACTCCTGATGGATGAGGTCAACGGCCCGCGGGAACTATGATAGATAGGGGTATGGACCTTAACAAATGTCATAGTGGACCCTGGTCAGATTTGGTTGTCGGTAAAAAAAATCCAAAATTTCGATATCCAAGATGGCTGCCATGGAAATTTCAAACGCCCACGCAGCTTCTTAAGGTTCGCCGAACCGACTGAAAATTTGTATCCGTGGGTTTTCGGGGTTGCTGATTAATAATATGGAATCATTTTATTGTTATCTTCAACTTTCATAAGGGTTGCCATATACATTTCATAATTTTTGAAATTCTTGGCCCTCTAGCCCTCAAAGGTTAAGTTCTATGAAAAAAGTGCATACCACATACTTTGTAGGAAATTTTGTGAGAATTAATTTGTACTTACAAAACTTTTCGATACGACTTACAGATTCCGAGAAATAAGCGAAAAACTGAAAAAAGTCACCTTCAGAGCCCCCCCCCCCCTTCCTCGAGCTCACCCCCCCTTTGCCAGGACTTTTTTTTTCTTCAATCTTACGTACCAAAGGAACGTTTAAAAAAAGTTCCAAAACTCCGGGAATTATTTCTCCTGATTTGTCTAATTTTACTGGGCTATTAGTGCTTTCTGAATATGTTTGTATGGCTTATATTTAGTGCTTCAAAGATAACGGTCCAGTTTTCTAGATACACCATAACTGCATATAAATAACTTTGTAATCCCATAATATGTAGGTATATGGGATTACTAAGTTACATTTGCAGTCAGTAAAAAAGTAGGACTATCCACAAAAAGAAATGAGATCCTATCAAAAACCTAAATTTTAAAAAACAAGTCTCGAATCACTAAAAACTCATCTACCGCAAAAAGTTGTGACCATATCAATATTAAAAATATTTTAGGTTTTAAATAGATAGATTGTCTTGGCAATCGCACTAAATAAACAAATTTAAATAATTTGTATTACTTGTGAGATACATTGTGTTTTCATGCGATGGCGAAGTCAATCTATTTCTTTAAAACCTAAAAGAGTAGGACCACGAGGTTTTTAAAATCCTGCTGGTCCTACTAGGGGAACTAAGCGGTAGGACCAACAGTCCGTAACGAAGATTTTTAATATTGATATGGTCACTATAAGGATCCTTGAGTAGGGACTGAATAAATTAACAGACTTGGACATGTGGAAGCATTTCATACATTCCTATTTATGTGGAAGCTTGTAATTGGCCTATAGCTGACTAAATTTGAGACTTATTTGTTTTGTAGCTGTAAGCTCCCCAAATATAATAAAATAAAATAAAATAAATGCATCTCACAACTTTTTACGGTAGATGAGTTTTTACTTTTTGTGTTGCGAGACTTGTTTTTTTTACAACTTATTGTTTGTGATGGGATTAGTCTTTAAAGAAATCAAACTGTTAAGTTTTTGCTTTAAAAAACATATGTAATTAGTATTCTTCTAAGATTAAATCTATGGAAAAGATGATCAATGAGATACTTAATGCAAAAATTTCGTTAGCATGTCGTCAAAAAAAGGTGACTAGGTAGGTATAGTACCTACCTACACAGTTATAGACGCTAAGATTTATGCTTAATAAAACAGTTCATTCAGGTACCTACTTTAAACTTATGACATTGAGAAATTGTTATTCTAAATATTGGTTACATACAACATGGGTGAGTATCAAATATTAAATGATGTACCTAACTACTTACCTATTACACAATATAAAACAAAAGTAGGTAGATTCCTTCAAAAAAATATTTTTTTTTATTCGTATTCCATTAAGATAAAATCTATGGAAGAGATGATCTATGAGATAATGCAAACATTTATTTAGCATGTAAATTATAGTAGGTACCTACACAGTCATGGGCGCTAAGATTTATTTATGCTAAATAAAATAAAATTCATTTAGGTAGGTACTTTAAACATATTATGATATTGAGAAATTGTTATTCTAAATATTGGTTACAACAAAGGTAAGCATCAAATATTAAATGATGTACCTATAGGTACTTACTTACCTATCACAAAATATAAAACAAAAGTAACGAGGTAGATTATATTTCATGCCTTAAATAGAAAATAATAGTACATTATGATACAATACAAGTGAGCAAAATTTGTCATTACAGCCGAGGCGGGATTCCAACACGAGCCGCAGGCGAGTGTTGTATATTCTAGCAGAGGCTGTCATGACCAATGCTCACGCGTTTCATACGACGTTTTTCGACATACTTCCAAGGAAAAAGTAATAAAATTTCGTAAAACACAACAATTTTAGACAAGTATTTGTGGAAAATGGCCATAGTAAAAAATATATGTAGGTACTTGAAAATGGAACTGGACTTTTTTTTAAATGCAATGACTGTAGCCGCCATTCAACCAACGACATTTTATTGTAAACAAGGTGATATGAAAAACGTAATAAACTAAATATTTATGTAGGTATTTATAACACAAATTAATGTTTATTTGTTACTAAAATAAATTGTTTGATGAAATGAAGCGTTTGTTATTTTGTAGCTAAAAGCGGTGCAATAAGAGCCACTTTACGAGCAAGTATTTGAAAAAATGTTTTTATAGCTTGTCGTCAGAAAACGGTGACTACCTACATAGTACACAACCTGTTAGTACGGGAGGGGGTAACACAAGAAAAATAGAAGAAGTGCTGTTTTTGAATTTAACACCCTCAAAATCTCGATCGAAAAAAATGTATTAACTCCGTAACTACTGTGTATCCACGATAATTATGAGCTCCGGTGGTACATAAGCACGACGGTCCCTACGTAAATTCCCGTAAGTGCAAAAGTAAAATTTTACAGGAGAGCACTTATAAGTTTCAAACATGTGTATTTCACGACCTATTTGTAACACAGTGACGAAATTTGGCATATAGGTTTAATGTACGGTAAATTATATGAAACATGAAGAAAAAACTCAAATTAATTGGAAGGGTGTTATTTTATAAGTCATTTACTTAGTTCTACATCGGAAACGCTCCAATTACAAATAACGTATGTGGTACATATTGATTATTACGATCGGTCAAAATCTTAACTGACACATTGATAATTTTACAGGGGAAACATTATGGAGATACGGGGTTTGTAGGAAAGGGCAAAGTGTGTTGTTACAACAAAAATTTAACGTTTTTAGTATTAACTAGTGTTTTCCCGCGACTTCGTCCGCATAAAATAATTATATACCAGATTTTAAGTCAGATCATAAGCTATCAAACAAAAAAAGTCAAAAAAAGTCAAACATCAAAATCGGTTCAGTAGTTTTTGCGTGATGCGCGAACAAACAAACAAACAAACACATAAACAAACAGACACACAAAATTTCTAAAAAAGGTTGACTTCGAGTCAGGAATTCCTAAAAACCATATCGTAATCTTTTTTTTTGTAAATATCTTCAATGTACAGACACACTTCAGTTACAGTTTTATGATTAGGTAGTATTAGATTAATATTAATATTAAGTATTAAATTAATTAATATTAATATTACTTAACCCTTAAACAGGCTGTGGCTATCACATTAACATTCAATAATGAACCTTTTTAATGAAGTTTGAAGTAATATATCAGTTACTTATATGTGGTCGATGAAATGTACTATGCCTGATAAAGGGTTAATTAAAATATTAATTAATAATAAATTTTAACCCCGTCCCCACATACCTCGTGTGTCCCCGTCGTCACATTGGACATAGTTTCGGTACTACTAGTGAAATGTGGATGTAATGAGGTTTAAAAAATTACATACTTTAGTATCAGTCGTTAAAAGCAAATTAATTAATTTAAGACTTTAAAATAATGAAACAGTCCAATACAATTTACAACATAGATGAGAAGAGTAACAAAGGCCTTATCTCGTAAAGCAATTTTTCTAGATATTAATTTGATGGAATAGAGCGGGACACTTTTTATTTACAAGTCACAGGAACTCAAAATGCAGGTGTCAAGATTTAGTTCTACTTTCATTTATTACGTTTTAAGTGAAAACAGTGTTCTAGCGTACATAATTTCAAAAATAACAGGGTCCTAAAAAACCTCCACTCAGCGGGACCCTTCTTTACTATGGTACTTAGCCCAGTCATTTTACGGAGTTTTGTTAGAAGGGGTGGGGCCCTAATTAAGTATGGTACTTTTAATCTGTAACCGGTATCATTTAAGTTATTTATCATTTAAGTTAAGGTATCATTTAGTGACAAAAAGACTATCTGAAAAATAATTTTAAAAAAATCACCTTTAACCTACTACCAATCGAGGTCGCATCGCACCATTTTATTAATTAGTTAGCAAGTACTCATCAAACCGCGATCACGCGCTCATTCCATATATTTTCATTTATTTTAATAATTATCAAGTTTAATATAATCAAGTTTTTACCTCTTAATCAATCTTATAACATAACAGTAGATAAATAACAGTAGTATAAAACGAAATTTGCAGCTTAGAAAGACCTGTGTTAACTGTCATTTTAAGTGCTCGAAAAACCTCGAAATTTTCCGACATTTTTTAGTTTTTGGCATATCACTTCTACACATCCTTGGGGGGAAAATACCAACTACACCGTTAAAATAAGTTCCGAGACACTTCAAA
The DNA here is from genome assembly GCA_963693445.1 of Agonopterix heracliana. Lineage (NCBI taxonomy): Eukaryota > Metazoa > Arthropoda > Insecta > Lepidoptera > Depressariidae > Agonopterix > Agonopterix heracliana. The sequence goes on along the minus strand of OY856326.1, from coordinate 17,071,415 downwards.
CATTAAAAACTTAGAAACACCCAAGAGAAAAGATACTGAAGAAAAAGTTTTTTTTGCGATCCTGCTTTTAATTGAAGCGGGATGGCTAATTGCAAAAAGTTATGCTTGTAAGAAAGAGACCCTTGCACTCGGATAATCGTGCCTTAAATATATACAAATATCTCTAAAATAAAATGCCTTAAATGGCAGTTATTGATAAAAGCATATAGCATATGCTCACGACTATATTCCCCGAGGGGGTAGTCAGAGATATTCTGAAACCTCAGAATATTCACGTTTCACCAGTAGTACCGTAAGTCTGTCCAGTGTGACGGGGGGTGAGCCCGTCGCCACTTATAAAAGGATAAGATAAGAATAAGATAGGAGGATAGGATAAGGGTATTGATAAAAGGTACTTTTATTTACCGATGTAAGAAAATATATCTACCACTTTCATGGCATGGCCTGGCTTAGGCATGTAAAGTTGTTCACGTTAAACAACGTAACTACCATAGTACCTACGTAGCAGTTACTTGGCAGGCGTGGATTGCGTTCCAATGTAGAATCACTGAACTACCAATGATGTTAGTTTACTTCGTAAAATTTACATAATTTTGTAGTCAGGTACCGGAAATGTGTGTGTGGATTTAATAAGGTTCAATTTGCATTAAATCTTTTTTTTTACAATAGTATAGAATGACCTGAAGGAATCAAAAACTGAAAATCACGTATCTATCACTATAGAACAAAATGACAATGTACACACGGCGACAGATCAACCTACCCATAGTTGAACTCTATGTTCATGGACATAAGGTCCAACTATGGGTAGGTTGATCTGTCGCCGTGCGTACTACTAAGTAGGGACCGTCGAGCACTCTTTATCGAACGTCGAAATGCGCACATTGTATGAAAAATGTAATAATTAATTGGTATTGGTATTGGTGGACATTATAAATTCTTTTTAAATTTTTCGTCGTTGATTCGCTATGTTAGGTATATGTATTGTTTATCCAGTTATTAAAAAAGTTGAGTCCAGCAGGTGTAATGAAGTAAATTCAGTTGGCAGCCGTATGTATATCCTTGATCAACCAAAAAAGGTGGTAAAATTTTGGAACGTTTATATTTTTTACAATTCGCATAAAGGATGATGCAACTTTTGGTCCACATTTTTTTGAGTTGTTGCCCAAAGTTGAAACTTATGCCGATTGCTAAACCTTATCACCAATAATAACTTTTAATAAAGTTCCCAGATATTGGTCCCAGAGCAAAAAAGATATGGTCATTAGAACAAAGTTAAATAATTTTCTTTAATAGTTAAACAATTATTTTGTTCATGTGAAACAAGTATACCACAAACCTACCATATTTACGTCTGCGTTTATAGTGAGTAGAAGATGGTATGTTAGGTTAGGTTTAGGTTGTTAGGTTTGGTTAGGTTCAAGGACCAAAGATGAAACCTATATGCTAATTGATATAGGTACCTACGTTATCTTATCACCAATAGTAACTTTTACAATGGCACCGGAAAATCTATCCCAGAGGGAAAAAGATATTACCTATGGTCGTTAAAATAAAAAATTGCGGGGACGGCGATGTTGGGGAGCCGGGCGGCATGGGACGCCGCGGTCGCCTTCTCTGAGACCGTCGTGGTCCAGGAGAGCGCAGAGCGAGACCGCGAGCGGGCTAATCCCGCCCGAAGATAGAGGCGCCGGGGACGTCAAGTTGGCCTACCTACATTGACCTACATTTCTGGTGCCATAGTAAAAGTGGTGATATGGTCTAGTATCTATTACCTAGCATAGGTTTCGTCTTTGGGCCTTGAACCTAACCTAACCTGGGTTTCAGAACAAAATATGGTTGGACCAGAACGAAGTGTGGGAATCCCAGCATTCAGCAATAAGAACGACAATTAAATTAAGAATTGGGCTGATAAAAGCACAGGCGGGAGTGATATGGCCTTGCAGGTCTACAACACTCCAAAAATTTATCAGCACTGTCACAAAGTTCATATTGAACAACAGTTGGAGCAGGCCTCGTGCTATTGTCAGAGCCATCACCGGGCACTACGCCACAGGCATGATGATGCACAAGATGAAGCTCACATGAGACCCCAGTTGCCGAGCTTGCGGAGAGGAAGAGGAGGATACCACGGAATATTATTGGATTTATCGAAATCGCTGTCAAGCCGGTACGATTCGCAAATGGGCTTGTACGAGATTTGTTGGCTTGGCTTGACACAGACTCCAATAAATCAAATTAAGAATCTAATTACCGTAGGCGCGCTCCATACAAACGAAATCTGGTTATATTTTCAATACTACCAATTTCTATTAATGAAATTTTTCAGAAACAGTCTAGAAACTAATTTCTATGCTTGTACAAGGTGTTTCGTAAGTAAAAATAAATATTTAAAACTCTTAAATATGATGAACTCTTAATTGATGTTTAGACCGTCAAATTGAACAACTTTCTCTATGGAGGTAGATATTTTAGCTCTAGTAGATTTGTAGAGTATGGAACATCATTTTTTTTGGGATTTTGATATTGGTCCCATAGTGAAAGTTGTTCAGTTTGATGGTTATTTGTATTTTTGTAACACCTTGTATATTGTCCGATTTTCGTTAAAGTACAATGGAGGCACAAGGAAGTCGGTTAAAAGTACAAATGGAGGTAGGTGCAAAAGGTGGTAGATGCAAAATTGTATGAACAACTTCAGGGGGCGATGAAAACTGATTCATTCCTTTTTTCCATTGAGGTAATATTTTACTAGAGAACACACGATATACTAAACTAACGAGCCCGAACTCGGTGGGTCCATGCTGACTACTGAGAGAGACTAAACTAATTGAACTAATTGAAACAGTGGATTGCTTCTGGCGAACCTGCACCGAAGAAGGCCAAAGCAGTTTTATCGGCCAATAAAGAGATAGCCACAGTTTTGTTAGGAGAAGTGGGAAGTATAATTGAATTGAAGTGCGGCGTCTTCTCTAGTAGAACATTACCTCAATGTAATTTTCTGAACATATATGAACAAGAAATATATTTACTTAAAGGCAACATTAAATCAAATAAACAGAGAACCGAAAAGACATTATGTTTGTAGAAAAGATTCAGCCAGAAACTCTACTATGTAACATTGAATTAAAATTTACAGAGAACAAAAAAGTTGTTATCGTTGTAGAGAAGATGCAGCCAGATACTCTACAATATAACATTAAATCAAATTTACAGAGAAAAAAAGGTTGTTATAGTTGTAGAGAAAAAGCAGCCATAAACTCTAAAATATAACAGAAACACAATGGGTACTATAAAATTTACAGAGAACAAAAAAGTGTTAGCGTCACGTCACGGATTATTTAAGCTACCTAAAAATACATTACAGACTACTTCATCTGATCAATTTCAAAACGGACATTTGAAAGCAGCTTTAAACACTTTGCAATGTCTTTATCCTCCAAATAGTCTGCTACCAGTAGTTTGATTCGTTCGTCGGTGTTGGTGATTTTTGCAGGGGGTTTTGCCGGTTCTATGTAGCACCTCCATTGAGATATTTTAAAATCAGCTTCTTCAGACTCCTGTTTTAAAATATCTATAGTGTGGTACATAGTAGGACATCTACCCACCTTCCTGTTTAAGCGATTGTGCCAACCTTCCACAGCGTTTGTAGTCCGGGTTATTTGGCCGTAGCAGGAGATCAATGGAACTTTGATTCCCAACCACTGGCTGGACACATACTGCTGAAAGGCTGTCACAGCTTCGCCTTCCGGGCTATTATGCATCAGGTAGAGCCAAGCTTCTGGTATGCAGTCGATTGGAAGATAAGCGATAGCCGCACACATCCTTAGGTATTTTTTTCCCCCTGCCACTTCTGTTAACCCGACATCAGCGCCTTTTTTCCAGAGGGCTTTGGTGAAGTGAAAAAAACATCCAGAGATGTGTGCGTCTGGGAAAACACAGTGCAAAGCGTTTATAGCCGCCATTTCAAAATCAATTTTAAAATCGATAGGTGAAAATCCAGGAATGGCATTTTTAAGTAGCGTAAATAACCTTTCGTAGGTATGTTGCGTCTTGTTTGGCAAAAGGGCGAAAACTAGTGGTACGACTTGATTTTTTTTTGATTTTTTTTTCTTTTTTCTTTTTCCTGATTCGTCGGATTTTTATTATCGAATGAAACTATGCAATTACCACGGCTCCACTTACGTTTTAAAATGAAAAGTTATTTTTACAATAAAAGAATAAGAAGAATAATATCTAATCTTATATAGTTTTAATATAAGATAATATTTCATATCTCTTATTTTTATATTTCATATAAATTAATATTATATAGAACTATATAATATATAACTATTCGTCAAGCCACGTCAGAAGCCTATTGAGGCGGCTTGAAAATTCTCTGACAGCAAGTTGACCACTACCTTGCCTCCACCAACACGCACTGGGCCCGCGTGGTGGAGTATGGCCCACTCCCTCTCACCCTTATTCGTGAGAGGAGGCCTTTGCCCTGCAGTGGGATTCTATAGGCTATAACTTACTTACTTAGAACTATATAATTATGATATGATATGTATATGTATAACTGCTGCTGAATAATGGTCCATTATTTGTAATGATTTTATATAAATAATTCCGACGAAACGGGAATACGACGAATCAGGAATCCGACGAAACAGGAATACGACGAATCGGGAACAATGCTCGCTTACGACCAATACAAAACATTCTTAAAAAGGAGACGTTTACAAAGTGAATCACACCCCGGCCAAGACATTTTCCAGTGTATAGGTCCACGCAGGCAAAGCCACATGAACACTAGCAAATTAATAATCCTTTAAAATGCTAGTCTGTTTGCTCTCGAAAATGACTAAAGCAAATGTGTTTTTTTTGTTTGCACATCACAATATCATATCTCTAGACTCTAAACTACTGATCCGATTTTGATGAAACCTTTATAGAGTGCCTGATCACGGGGTCGCAGCAAGGATTAATCTTGATTACATCCACCTTACCATTATCTACGCCACCAATGGTGTCTGTACCCTCCAGTATGGCAAGTAAAGTTTCAACATCCACTGAAAAAAAAGTTATAGAAATGGAGTTTTTTTGTGATACTTGTTAATAGGTAGGTTGATTCTATTAGATGAATTCTATGGCGAGCTTTAGTGCTATCAATGGTGTCCTAACTTCGTCGTAAAATTCACAGATTGGCACAGCACAGCCACAACAGCTCTAGACAAATTCGCTTAATTTGGAGCTTAGAAACACCCCAGAGGGGAGTCTCGTGGCTAAGGGGGTAACAAGTAGATACGTTTCGTCGGCTTGCAATTTTATTGACCACGTGGCTATGGCTAATTTGTTACATACCTATCTATTTTTATCGTAAAATAAGGAGATATTGTCAAAAACTGTTTTAAGACCGCTAATGCGCGCTGCTGCATACAAACGAAGTCTGGTGATACTTTTAATAGTCACCAATTAAAGTCAATGAATTTTATCTGTAACAATTAAAAAACTAATCTCTATGCTTGTATGAAGTCAGATTTTCGTTAAAATATACCTATTATATAGGGTCCAACTTAAGGCGTATCCGCCCTGGACCATGACTCTCCATACTAATCGATGCGAACGAGCACGCGTGGCTCCGGTCACAATTTTTCTGTTTTCTTTGAAAAATTTGATTATTTTTTATAAGTTTCGGAAAAGTAAGAAAACCACATCGTTCTAAATTGTGTTGTGAACAATATTGTAAATTATCATCTTCTTCCGATCAAAAATGTAACAGTAAAATGGTTAGGTACAACTGGAAATAAACAATAAACAAACATTTAAGGGGGTGGTGTAGACCATCAAACTGAACAACTTTCACTATGGGACCAAAATCGAAATCGCGAAAAAAATTAATTAATGTTCCATACTCTACAAATCGACTAGAGCTAAAATATGTATGGGATATCAACTATTTTTTTTCGCAATTTCGATGTTGGTCCCATAGAGAAAGTTGTTCAGTTTGACGGTCTAAACAACCTCCTTAAGAGTTTAAAATATTTATTGTTACTTATGAAACACACTGTATACAGGGTGGATTTTTGAGACGGGGCAGTAAGGGCAAGTACCTTAACCGTTGTAGCTACAGCGAAACGTTCTTAGGAGACTATCCTTAACTTTTTGAAAAATTTCGAACTGCATTCACAGATTTCGAAAAAAATGTACAGTCAGCAAGAAAATTGTCAATTTACACAAAAACTTTTTTTGATGTCAATCGATCCTGTTTCTTATAAGGATCAATAGACTCTATGGGACCAACCGAGGTTTGAGTACTAGAAATGTCAGAAATCGCAAAAAACGTTTCCCATACATTTGGTAGGAAATGAGACTCCAAATTTACTTTTATACTTACATAACAAAACTTTTTTATTATGGATAGACTGGCCGCTAAAAAGAAGTTTGTTCGAAAATAAACAAAAAGGATCAAAATATTAATGTTCAAAAATCTAGATAGCCAGCATTGTAAATTGTATGATTTTAAAAATACATTTCTTTCTAATACGGTTTCAGTATGTTTTTATTATCAAAGTCTTCTTAGCGGCAAATCTGTCCTTAATAAAAAGTTTTGTTATGTATAAAAGTAAATTTGGAGTCTCATTTCCTACCAAATGTATGGGAAACGTTTTTTGCGATTTCTGACATTTCTAGTACTCAAACCTCGGTTGGTCCCATAGAGTCTATTGATCCTTATAAGAAACAGGATCGATTGGCATCAAAAAAAGTTTTTGTGTAAATTGTCAATTTTCTTGCTGACTGTAAATTTTTTTCGAAATCTGTGAATGCAGTTCGAAATTTTTCAAAAAGTTAAGGATAGTCTCCTAAGAACGTTTCGCTGTAGCTACAACGGTTAAGGTACCTGCCCTTACTGCCCCGTCTCAAAAATCCACCCTGTATAGGGTCCAACTTAATATGCTGACAGTTTTTTAGGAGGATGATCAGACCAAACAGAGCAACTTTCTCTATGGGACCAACATCGAAATCACAAAAAAAAAATCAGCTGTCTCATACATTTGGCTCGAGTAGGATTGCAGTTTAGTATGGAACAGCAGATTTTTTTTTCGCGATTTCGATGTTGTTCCTATCCTATAGTAAAAGTAGTTCAGTTTGAGTTCAGTTCAGTTCAAACTGAACAACTTTCTCTATTGGACCAAAGTCGAAATCGCGGAAAAAAATCAGCTCTTCCATAGAAAACTGCAAACCTACTTGAGCCAAATGTATGGGACAGCTGATTTTTTTTTCGCAATGTCGATGTTGGTTCCATAGAGAAAGTGTTCAGTTTGATGGTCTGAATATACCCTTAAAAAAGTGTCAGTGTATAGTTTCAGAGACCCCTCACACTAGCGTCGGTCGTCGTCGTACCAGCGTCCGCGCTGCGACGATTCGAGCTTCGGTCGTCGACGCGGCGCCAGCGCTGGCCGGCTGCCGAACGCTTACGCAGCGCTGGCGTAGCGTGGCGTTCGGCAGCCGTCGACGCTGCGCTGACGCTGGCTCTACGACGACGCTCGAAAGACGCTAGTGTGAAGGGTCTCTTAATACCAAGGTTAATTAAGATTTGAATGGAAATATTTGAGGCACTGTGACTTTAAAACTAGGTATTCATTTTAACGAAAATCTGACTTCATACAAACAAGCATAGAGATTAGTTACTAGGTTGTTTCTGAACAATTTCATTGACTTTAATGGGTTAGTTACACACTACACCGTGCCGGGTCCGAGCCGTGTCCGTTCCGAGCGCCGGCCGTAGCCATCCGACCCGGTCCGGCCCGGGCCCGGCTCGGCCCCGGCTCGGTTGCCGCTCGGTGTCCATCATGTGTCCATAAATATCGGCCGACGGTCGGCACGGACTCGGCTCGGACCCGGCACGGTGTAGCGTGAGTGATCCTTAAGACACTTACTTTCTTCCGCTTGATGACGCAGGCTGATGATGCAGTTAGAGGCGGTTACGCCTGTGGGCCTGTGTGTCCTTTTGTCTCTTAAATATATATATTTTTAGGCCTTTTTGTGTAGCTTGTACCGTATCTTGTAATAAGTTATCATAACAATATAATATAATTAAACTGTAGTCTTTGATAATATATTTTGCTTTTGACCAGCATGACATCAAATTTGCAAAACAATGGAAGATCAAAAAGATCGAAGACAGAATGAAACCAACGGCCAGCAAGTAATTAGAAAGAGTATCTATTACACGTACCTTCGGGTTGTACTAAGTTTGACAAAGAAGGATTTAATCCTTTAATATTTTATTTATTTGAATATTTGGTATTAGGTAGTTACTAAGGCATAATAACTTGATGGGTATTACCATACGAGGTAATACCGTAGAAAGAGAAGGAACGAAAGCGAAAAATACTTCGCCTGTGGGTATTACCCATAGAGAAATTACTCGCTGAATGCAGCGTACAGGTAATACCTACCTACGTAGGACGGCTGCGGAAGTGATTAACTGATGATAAGTACCTAGATGTTCTGTAAATCCAGCAATGAGTAGATAAAAGCTTCCGTGCATTCATCATCACATTATTTGATTTCGTTAGTTTCTCTCCATAAATTATCCAGTCGGCAATCTACTCCGCATCATCTCTGCCTATCTCATCACATTCCCTATTAAAGTAAAAATATTAATATGTATAGATAAATTCATAATAAACGTACCTACATAAACAACAAAGAATGACAATAAAAAAAATAATACATCTATCGAAACGCGTTCGAAAACATCTATTCATAGCGATCTCCTTTTTTAACTAGAGCGAATTTGCTATGTGCATCTCTTACTGACACTTATATATGACAAGACACGTGCTTGCTTCTAGTTCCTTCTCATTCTACGCGTCATACGGAAACCTGATCCGGAATCAGTGTTGCCAGATGGGGGGGATTCCCTCCAAATTTGGGGGTATTTTCAGACCAAGGGGGGATTTTAGGGGGGACAAATCCTTTGGGGGGTTCTGCGGAGGGAAAATAATTGGCTTGGAGGGAATGAGCGTTTTTCTTTTCTTTTTTAAATTTAGTTAATAAAAAACTCGACAGATGGCATGTTTATCGCTCCATAGAGCCGTTGGCGAGATCCTGTCAAAATATTGTCAAGACTGTGACTGCCTTTTTTTTAAAGCCAAGGAATCGAGCCTATACAATCAAGTCAGACATAAAAGTTAAGAATTTTCGATTAAAATGATTAGTAAATAATGAAATATGCCATCAAAAGATGCGTTGGCATATTCTTGATCCTCTTTTCCCTCTTTATTGTTTCAAAGAAACGCTTTTTGAAATTTTGACGTATATTCGCACAGACCGTAGCGCCATCTATCGATCCCCTAGAAAACCAAAAGAAAAACGCTCATTGGAGGATTTTTGAAAAGCCGTTTAGACGAAAGTTTTTATAACTTAACGCGATCAAACCTCTCACTACTTAATTTGAACGCACCATAGGAACGCACACACGCACTAGCACAACAATGCTGCGGCGCACGAGACGATGGACGACCGTCGTTCGGTCGCAGTCGGTCAAACAGGTTTTTAACGCCAACCGCCCGCTAATACCGTCTTTGCCAAAGTGTAAAACGTTCTATTCTATATTTTAAAAAAATGGCTGCCATCTTGGGTATGTGATGATTTTGCCAATGTCGAGTTTTTATAGCAAAAGTGCTTGACGTTGTACGGTTATAATGATATTTTGGTGACTTCAAGGGTTGTTCTTATAAAAGAACAATATCCTGAGCCACCACTGGAGTTCCACTGTGGACCGGGGATGGGGCAACCGACGCGCACGTGACCACCCAATAGCAGACCCACAGAGCAACTCCGTGTAAAACGTTGATAAAACACAGAGATAAAATCGTGATTAAAAGTGACAATGTTTAAATAATAGTGGTGAAGATAATCAATGGCACTGTCAAAACAAAATTTAACTCAGAGAAAATGTATGGAACTGCTGACGACGTAAGTGGAGATGCTGATCCAGTGATGGAAGCAAGTTTTATTTGATTGTTTTGAATAAATAAATATGTTTCCAATTAGTGGGGGTTTTTTTCTCAAAACACTACAATTTTGGGGGATTTCGGGGAGATTTGCGGAGAATGCCAGATTATCATCTGGCATCACTGTCCGGAATTCCTGATGCCATCCACACACATACGTTTTTTTTCATCCGGAATAACCTTTTGTACTCTTCTGCTCTCCTGGTACTTCTCAATACGTTTATTAGCCTTTCTTTGTTAGCCTTATATTAGGGTTCCGTACTCAAATGGTGAAAACGGGATCATATTACTAATTGTTCGTCCGTCCGTCTGTCTCGGCTTTCTGTCTGTCCTAACTAACTATTTAGGGCTGTAACTTTTGAACCGTATAGCTAGACATTTGTTTCACAGCATGTGCGTTATTCTTATTATGGCGGGTTTGCTAACAAATAATAAAAATGACAAAAAGTAAAAATTAAGGGGGACCTCGTACAAGAAACTAGTTTGTATGAACGTTTTTTCTTGTCGCTCTATCGTAAAAACGGTAGGGGTAAACCGGGATGCATGAACAGGTGGGATAGATGAGCCACCTCCATTTGTCGATTGAAAATTTCGTGTTATCGATTCGTTTGACAGGTCATTGCATTCCCGCGATCCATACCTACCACCACAAGCGCCATCTAGGCTGCGGGCAGAGTAGTTTGACTTTGAGCTGAATTTGTGTGTTTTTTATAGTAAAAAGTGAAAAAAAATAGTTTTATTTACTTGTTCGTTACTGCGTTAAATTAAAAGGTACGCATTATGTTGATTTATTATTATATTTTCAAAATAGTGCAGTTTGTTGAATGCAAAGCCTATTTGACCTGTGATTCAGAGTTTTTCGGAAATCTAAACAAAAGTAGGAACGGGTCGATAAAGGATGGTTGATCCACCCCACAGAGGGAACCATAGTGAATAATAATATTTTTCATCGACTTTAATTATCTTTTAGCTTCAAATGCCGTTCCAGATCAAAACTAAGCATAGCATAGGCTTCAGCCCCAAGAAAGGAAATAAAAAATCAGCAATTAGTAGATTCGACTTTCGAAGTTTTGCAGATCACATACCAGCTTTATGTGTTTTGCCATGTTTTAGTTTCAAAATTTGATTCTCTTATTAGATCTTGCTTAGTGTGTTCATATTATTAAGGAATATAGTTCTATAATGCTAAATTTGACTCTAAAATGATTTCTTTTAGTATCAATATATAACCTACGTAGAAAACCGTAGTTACCTTGTCAAAGTGTGCAATGTTGACATGCCGCAATTTTAATTTCTTTTTTAATATATTTACAAGTTTAGATTGTTCCCATACAATGTACTTATATGAGATTTTGATATAAGTACATTGAATTTAAAAAGCATTATTTCTTAAATTATAAGGGTATTTTCAACGATCCCTACCCCCCTGTTCAACCATCCCACCCATTGGGGATGGTTGAGCCAAATCTCATTTTTCGGAAAAAATTGTCCAGCCCAATAAATATTATATTCACAAACATCTTAGTACATAAAATTTGTAGCCAAATAACTTCGCTATCTAATATCACTAAAGTGACATCACTGCATCTTTGCAATAAAAAGTTGTATGCGTTTAAGCAAAAGGTGGTTCAAGTATCCCGGACTCCCCCTACTTACAAAAGTCAAACTTGGTGTGATTAGATTATAGAGCTTTTGTAAGCTGTTTGTTGTATTAGTAGTATTAGTACCTACCTATGTGTTGTGGTACGGAACCCTCGGTGCGCGAGTAGCCCGACTCGCGCTTAACCGGTTTTTTTATCTCACTTGGACACGATAAAATAATAAAGAAAGAGGTTGTTGGTCCGCTTTTTTTGTTCTTTGTTTTTTTCACAAGATTGTGTTGCATGCATTGTCTATAGCAATGCACACCTAAATTTCATAGCGCGGTTTCTATATCAATCACCTCACCTTAATGGCGGTGTTTCAAAAAATTAACACTTCTTTTATTATTTTATCATCGTGTCCTATGCAGTGCTGTCTGTCTTTGGTGCTGATGATCGAGTATGCTCGTATATATGTATTGCAACTCGAAAATGCAAACTCATTATGTACTAGATGACCGCGGCGTATTTCGTACCGCCTTAGAATCTTCCCGACACACACTTGGCCGTTTTTAAGCCTATGTTTAACACGGATAATGTAGCATTCAAATGGTGAAAGAATTATTCAGATCGGTCCAGTAGTTTCGGAGCCTATTCAATACAAACAAACTTACGAGCATCCAGACAAACAAACAAACAAAAAATCAAATCTATCTAGGTATCCTCTTTATAATATTATAGAGATTGTACCTACTACCTATAGAGCGCGCCAACGGTAATTTTGTAAGTTTAACCTCTTGTACTCCTCTGCTCTCCTGGTACTTCTCAATGCTTATTAGCCTTTCATCTTTTAAAATTATAAACCCTAAGTAAGTAGGTAAGTGTAATGAGAGGCATAGAAGCTGATGATGATTGAAAAAAGCACACACACATGCAAACTACCATACAATTTTAAAAAATCGTTCGCGAACTGTACATGACGTAGACTCGATGTAGAGGGAATCACTATTACGCGACGTGACGTAGCGCGACTCACTATAAAGAGAAGCGGCGTAGGGGGAAAGCGGCGTGCCGGGAATAATTCCTAGGAGGGTGTTTGGGCTTAAGTCCACCACGCGTGCCCAATGCGGATTGGTAGACTTCACATACGCATCAGAATTTCTTCTTCAGCGTATGCAGGTTTCCTCACGATTTTTCCCACACCGTTTGAGAGCAGTCCGTATTACACACGGACTTGAAAGAAATACGGACCGAATATTGCACTAAAAAGATGTGAAGCATGCAAGGTAATACAATCTCGTTTGTTCTACAAGCGACCTGCACTCACACAGATGCACTTGCTCTAGGCGCAGGTCCTACAACCCGTCACCTTATGTACTACGTGACAGCACGCACACATAAGAAATGGTTCATGATAAAACGAGATTACGTCTGGTTCTTCTTTTAAGTCTGTGGTATTACGTACATAAGTTAGAAAAACTCATTGGTACATGGCATGTGGTCTATCATTTGTAAAAAATATTTTTTTCGATTACAAACTTACATTTTCGACCGTGATGGCGACCGATTTTTGGGAGAAATTGTTTTTTACTGCAAAGTTAAGTTTGTCATTCATAATTTAGTTTGTACGGAACTATGAATTCGGTTTTTTATGTTGACTCAATGACTACAAAAGCGTTTGTTCTCATAGGTTTTTCATTCACCCTTCGAGGCGCGGTTCACAAAGCAAAATACCATAAATATATTTTCGTGCGGCTAGCCTAGCGCCTGCGGTAGGCAATATAACAAAGGGGACCTAGCCCAAACATTTCTGCCTAAAACTGGCTCTGGTACAGTCAGCTGAGAAATAGTACTACACACACTGGCAAAACTAAAACCTGAATCTGCTCCTATAGTAAAAGTTGTTCAGTTTGACTGTCTGAACCACCTCTGAAAATTTGTAAAGTGTTTAAAAATCACCTAATTATAAGGATTGTTATAAACTTGGTAATAAATTAGGTGTAACTTTTCAAATAAGACATTTAAAAATTTTATAATTCTATATGCACTTCTTCCCTAAAATCTGAAAATATAGGGAAGAATGAAGGAATGAATTAAACCTACTACCTACATACAGAATGAGCCACTCACTCCCTACTCCTTCAAAATACCTCACCTCACCCCACGATTTTAGAGTAGTCGAGCACGAACTGTGCAGGTGTGCGCATTAGAGCAGGATGGCGCGTGTGCCGACGTCATCTTGTTTCTGTAGCAGTACTAAGTAATATAATTATTATCATAAGATCACTTTACAGTGCCTGAAGGGTGGGTACCATTGACTTACACTCTAGCGATAGACAGACCCTTTCATAGAAGCGCCCGCACCGCATTGATGTTCCCGAGTTCACTTCGTCACTATGGCAATGACAGACCGCAATGTGTCATTTTGTGTGACATGTTATTTGTTTGAACGAGCTTGTCTATGTGGTAACCTACCTAAACAGTTGCTACACAACCTAAGTAGGTTTTGTTCGATTTTAATATTTTAAAGTGATTTCATGAACAATTCTTGCATGGACTGTACCTACTAAGGTTTCATTCGAAGCACGTTTGTAAAACACTGCAATTTTTATAACACGACCTACGCAGACGGTCGAGAAAATGGTACTGGTACTGGTAAGACGTCGTGGGTTCATGGTAAACAAGTTGTCGTGTATATTGAAAATATAACTAAATTTCAAAATAAATAAATGGATGGTTTACATTTGTAGAATTACTATTTCAAATCGTTTATAGTGAAAAACATTAGTTGCATTATTAAAAATATTCTTAAGCTAGCAAGTTTACTATTTAAGGGTATATTATTCGGAGCGCGCTCCATACAAACGTACTATGGTGATATTTTCAATACTAACCAATTAAACTCAATGAAATTTTGCAGAAACAATCTAGAAACAAATTTCTATGCTTGTATGGAGTCAGATTTTCGTTAAAATGTATAGTTTTCAAGTTACAGTGCCTCAAAGATTTCCATACAAATCTTAAATTAATCCTAGCATTGAAACTGTATATTTTAACGAAAATCGGACTCTATAGAAGCATAGAGATTTGTTTCTAGATTGTTTCTGCAAAATTTTATTGACTTTAATTGGTTAGTATTGAAAATATCACCATAGTACGTTTGTATGCAGCGCGCATTTTCGCTCTCGGAATAATATTATTCTCTTAATTAAATATTTTGAACTTATTAGTGTGCTCTTAGGTATACAAGGTGGAATTCAACAAACATTTCTGATTGTTTTTCATTTGAGCTACATTTATCCGAAAGAAAATATCTTATTATTCCCATCTGTTTTCAAGATATAACTCGTCTAAGTTAGCATTAAATGTAAAATTTCAAGCTCACTTACCAATTAATTTTTGTCCATAAGGTTGTATCACAGACTTTTGGGTTGCATTAATCTCCTCCGAATATTCTTTCTGCAATAAATAATTACATAATTCCTAAAAAAAAGTAGCAGGGAGCGACTGGATGAGGAAGGCCAAGGACAGAGTTTTTTGGCGTGCCTTGGGAGAGGCCTATGTTCAGCAGTGGACGATGATAGGCTGATGATGATGATGATGATGAATAAATAATTTGCAATGTAGGTACCATAGACTTTTGTAGGTAAGTACCAATCACGCGTCAATGCGTCTTTGAAGCGGCTGACTAAGTAAGTATTCGTCCAAAAAATAGATTTTTCTTCTATAAAGTAGTGGTATAGTATTAGTAGTATTATGCCATATTCATAGAATTACTGGCAGAAAACGCGGTCTGCAAGACATTTGAAGAATAGGATTTTAACTGAATTTTTGTTTAATGGCATCCGATGTGTTATCACAATGCAGCCAACGTCTCGTTATATGAATGCTATACGTAGGAAAATGATCAGTAGTTTTAATTTAATCTAGAGTGGCAGTTTTGCCAATGTAAGTATAGTTTTGAGTCTCAAGTGATTGTTTTAAGGTTAAAACACAAAAGAGTCACAAAATGGCCGACCCGCATGGCCAGAACAATCACGAGCCGACGCAGACAGACGTCCTCTCGGTAGACCTCTAGCCACGCGAGTATTGTTCCCGAGCAACCGACCTACCAGTGTCTAAGTGACAACTGCTGTCAGCTCGCACTGATTTTACCTACATAAATATTTACGAATTCATAATCTCGTATTCCCCAGTTTCCTGCTCCGAAATTACACCGATTTTAATGTTTTTTTTTTTCAAGAATAATATTAGAATTCACAGTGTGACATAAAATAGTAGAAAATAAATGAGGGCGCGCTGCCTCCACGCAAGAACGTCAAAATTACGCATAAGCTGGCAAGACCGACCTACAATTTGTACTACAATATAGTTCCTGCTGTCACCGTTTTCTACTCTTTTATGTTGTCGCACGTTTTGATTTTATTTTTATGTTTTTCAAATTTGTTTGCTGGACGTCTGATAACGGCGCGGTATAAAGTTCCTAGATGTTATTAATTTATGGAAAAAAACAAAACATAGGAACAATTAAAAAAGAAATAAAAAAATCTTGGACAGTGTCACACAAATCGACCCCTCTGGCCCCAATTGTCGTAAACGCCAAAAATGACTTTTTACAGGGGAATACACCGATCGATAGAGCGAAAAAAAATAAACAAAACTGCATTATTAACAAATTTTGGCCAAAAATGGCGTTTACGACAATTGAGGCCAGAGGGGTCGAAATTATCTAGTCACATTTAAAGTTCCAGAATCTAGCCTGGACTTGTATTATGATGACTAGACAACGATATAGAATACATATATAGATACAAACATCCATGACTCGGGTACAAATATTTGTCCCTTACGGGATTCGAACCCGCGACCCCCGACACAGCAGGCAGGTTCACTACAGACTGTGCTGTGTATGTTAAATCAGATATAACGAGATTGTAACAAAATATTTGCTCTAGTTCCACTATCCAGCGAGAAAACAGAGGAATATGTTAATATGGACTAAACGCCGCCCGCATTTCCTCTTAACAGGAAGAGCAGGATATAAGATGGGTCATAGTTTGAACATAGCGTTTGATACTTTGACGCGATCTTGAAAAAATACTTCAGTTAACTAGAAGAAGGAAGACGCCATAACCTTGTTTTGTCAAAATACACTTGTTTTTCCTAATCAATTTTGTTCAGGAACAACTTGCTATCGTCGACGAAAAACCTGTTTGTTAATCAACTAAGTGACGGAAAATGCTTCCTGTTCATGTAACTATGTATCGTTTACATGGGTGTTGTGTAACTTTAGCAAAATATTATATTGTAGACTTTATGGAAAATGTTTTTCAAACAAAAACATTATCCCCATTTTTGCCTACTGATAACTTAACAGTTAAGCCGTAGATTTCGTGTTGTTTTCAAAATAAAATAGATATTAAGCATATGCTTACGACTATATTCCACGAGGAGGTAGTCAGAGATATTCTGAAACCTCAGAACATCCACGTTTCACCAGTAGTACCGAAACTCTGTCCAGTCCAGATATTATTCCTTCATAGATACCTATTAAAGTAAATGAAAAAAAATTACAAATATTTTTTGATTTTAAACATGTTAGTGGTACTTATGTTTCCTTCTCTGGGTAGGTGGGCTCGGTAGCGAAATTGGATAACGCAGTTCCCCGGTTTGGCTGAACGCGGGTTTCAAGTCCCGCCCGAGACAACATTTTTTTCAATCTTTAATTTGATTAAATGACAAACATTCAGATATATAAAATTGTCTTAGAGGCATCATAGATGCATAAACTCATGACCACAATCGATTCTCTTTGTAGGTGGTCAGAAACATTGCCACAACTAAACTGCCATCTAGGTTTTTTTAAGCGAGAAGTGATAAGTAGCAACGGTCAATTTTAGCTTATTGAACTTTTCACAACGAAATAATGTGTCCAGAAGCAATAAGTGGCTAGCATTTCGTCCACGGAAATAGTGCATAGGAAATTATCCCTTATTCGCCTCAAACGAAACCCATGGCAAGACAAGGGGTGGTTTCAAGCCAGAACCACACTTCTACCAGAAGCCGTAGCATGTGTACGTATTTATCTCGTTTGTTCGCGCGCAAATAAAAAGAGATCGAAGGTGTGATAGAGCTGTATCACGGTGGCATGCTACCCATGCAGAAGCCATAGCATGTTGCGCGTGATACGGCTAGATATAGCCGTCATAACACCTTTTATCTCGTTCGTTCGCGCGCAAATAGAAAGAGAGCGAAGGCGCGATAGCGCTGTATCACGCTGCCATACTACGGCCGCTGTAGGTCTATCATGACAGCGTAACATAAAAAGTCGCGCTTTACCTCTCTGTCACTTGCGTAAAAGAGCGCGGGATAACGTCGCGTGTATCATGCTAGCCCTCAACTCACACAATTTACCAAAACCTATCAGCAAAACAAACACTCTAAAACCCTAACCCCATTACCATCAACTACTTCAAACTTTAAAAATTCTTATTTTACATGGAACCCTATTACCATTTATATAAGGTTGCTAACATTTTTCAGAGCTTTCGCTCCCGGGGCCTGGGGCGCAGAATTATTTATGACGCCACTCCGCCACTGTCCGACACCACGTAATAATATTATTGTACTATATAAAGCGGCCAATTTTACTATTTCACCCTTGTACTGTGAATCAGTGAACCAAATATTGCTTCGGGTTTACCTGAGGCGTTATCTGGCGTGGGAAGGGTAGCTGTAGTAACCAATATTGTGAGATATACAGTCTAATTTGCAGAGGAATGTTTGAAAGTCAAAACAGGACTGGACTCACAGAAAAGAGAATCGGTAGAAATTGATAGAGGACTATTTACCTACCATTTAGTTTGATAATTAGTGTGACCGAAAAGTACTTATCAAATTATGACTGAACTTCTATAATGAATGGACTCTGAATTATCTCTATAAAATTGTCATGGTAACTTAGTATTTTCTCCGCGTTTTTAATTCCATATTCAGTATGTGCCACAAACGGCGTTTTGCACGCTAAGGGCATTTTTTTTTTCCTTAATGATAAAATTTATGTTTTCCGGTCATTATTATCTATCTTCATGTTAAATTTAACATACAACCGATGTAAAAATGAGAGAGTCAGTGAGGTAGAGCTTACAGACGGACAGAATGGACGTTCCTTGTTTGATTACGCAATCCTAACATCGGTAAACGAGAACCTTTTTTAGGTTCTCTTAAAACCCAAAATTACAAAAATTACGCCTCTAAAGATGGTTGTTATAGCAAGGCATTTCAGCACACCGTAAGGAATGTATATCCTATGAGTTTCTGTATGTTGACGTTTAACAGTCATAAAGATGACTCCGTAGTTTTTATCTCGTACAAACTCGACCCGAATTCAGAAACTAAACTCTTCAGTGCCAACATTGTTAGGGGAAGCCACTTTTAAAGTTTGTCGTCTCGGTACTTTGGGCTTGACGCTTTCCTACACTAAATTTGGAGAAATGAATTCTTGTGCCTATATTTGTGTACCGTGATACCAACAAAAATAAAGGAAATGAAACATTACCTCTTTGTAGCTACATACCACACATCGCAGGAAAAAAATTGTATTCTTGCTACTTAAAAACTATAAGTCAACATTGACTGTTTTCAATAGAAATAGATTTTCCGAAATAAACTGCATACCTAATAACATTAGTTATTTTTCTGTTTTTAAACGAACATTACGTAGTTCAATGGTAACTATAGGTGAATACATAGCGAAATCATAATATTTTATCCTAAAATGAACATGAAAAAAAAATTTGCTTTTGCCATGCAATGAGACTTACGTTGGCTGATGATGATGATGTGGTTTTATTTGAGAAAAACCGCCTATCACCCTTTGACACGTTATTCCATCCTGATACCTTCCACATGCTAAAGGAGAAACTGCACGCTTAATAATTAATGTTGTAGCAAAGATCCTGTCCACCCCAAAAGAAGTTATATGGTCGTGAGGGATTCATCATCTTAGCCGATGAACGTCCACTGCTGGACATAGGCCTCCCCAAAGGATCGCCACAATGACGGGTCCTGCGCTGCCCTCATCCAACGCGTTCTCGCCACCTTCACCTAGTCGTCGGTCCACCTTGTGGGGGACGCACGCTGCGCGCATCAGGCATTACAATATAACCCTAACCGATACAAACTACCACAATATCTTGTCAGCCATCAAATTACCGATTCCGTCTCCATAAACTACTAAACCAATTATATCCTGCAGATCCGAAGTCTACACGTACACCATTCACCGATGCCAGTAACCTAAAACTGGATAGTATTTACTAGATATTTCGACAGACACTACCGTACTGTAATCCCATAGTACCCGAGCTCCCAGTTTCTCGTAAATTAGTCTATCAAACATCTAGTTGACTGCGGGGAAACCTACTGTTGGTTTTGTACCTCGATGTACGGGCTACTGGGGTATGATATTTGTTTGTATTCCTGATAGATTTTGATGAGACTTTGTAGCACGTTAATGATGGATTTATGCTCATATTCGGTTTCGAATACTGGGTCTGCTTGATTATAAAAGCATTCAGTTACGCAGGATATATTTAAGCATACGATATTATGGTATGCTTAGTATGTGTGGTGTGACTTTGAATGATCGGTGACGGAATAGAGTGATTAGAGAAAGATATATTTAATGAGCTATAATGTAGCCATGTGGTTCCGGTAGAGCACTGACGGAGCGGCAGACGCCAGTCCGTCATTTGTGAAGCAAGGGGAGCGGATTGACGCACCGTGTGTTCTACTTGCGGTTTCATACAGCTCCTTGCTTCAACAATGACGGACTGACGTCTGCTGTTCCGTCAGTGCGTCATCGTGTGTAATCTCAATTAGAATTGACCACCCCATTTCTTAACGTGGGTTTCGCACGAGGCGATTAAGGGATACGTTTTCTTGTGCAGTGTTTTCAACTTCAATGTGCTTAAAGTGAGCCTTGCAGCAACTGCACGGATTAAATTTTGTCGGTAGTTCATTCATTCATTTATTTATTCACGTTAAATTGTAGGTACATAACAATGTGGATCGTATTACAAATCGTAATCGTATCGTAATCGTATTCAGTTCTAGCAAAGCTTCTGTACACCACGAAAGAAATTACGGTTGTGTGTATATGTTTGTATTTTTATCACGATCTCACTCAATGGAAAATATCAATGTGGCCCAAGTGCTTAGTACCTTAAACCTTATTACATTCTAGGGTTAGTTGTAATGATTCTCTCACAGATATTCTTCAAACTTGACGAGCCGCGACTTGTGGTTGCGATCAGTGGCATCTCTACTATGTCCCTCAGACAACTCGGTCTCGGGGTTTAACCTGATTGGTGGCGCTAAGTTTACTGGAAACGCGCCAAGTCCCAACATTAACTGTTGAAGAATTTGATGTCTACTCGGATTCATTAGTGGTTTGTGCTCTTTTTGCGTCACGTTTTATTTGCACCGTCGAAATGTCTATTGGTGTTTATTATGGTAATTAATTTATGGATCGTCAGCTGCTTTCATTGCTCGTTCAATTTGTTGACGAGGAAATTAGGAAGGTTAAATACTAGATAGCTAGTAATTTTGCTATTTGTAAATGTTGTAGTGGCATTATATCAAACGTGTCTGTTTTCGCAATCGTATAAAGAGCTTGTCTGCGTATTATGTGACCGATTTGTATGGACGGTACATTAGTAGGTAAACCTTAATTTTAAACCTATATAATGTGTTGAACTTTGGGATATTTCTGCGTAGAGGAGGTTTCAACAACAATTATTAAAGAAAAATGAGTTCAGGGGAAAAGGTATTATTTCACGAATAAGGGTGAGAAGGAGTGGGCCATACTCCACTCTGCGAGCCCACTCAGGATTGGCGCAGCCAAATTTAGTCGTCGACATGCTGTCAAATTTGTTTTTGGTAGCACCTAACGAGACTTAATGGATAGATACACTGCCATTAAATAGATCTTTTCGGACAAAGTTTAAGACGCTCTCCCCATTCGGTCCCCAGAGGGCCGGGTCATATTTTGCTGGTTTTTACAAGCTATCTTCTCTTTATTTGAAAGACATAGAAATTAATGAAACATATAGCAACGATCTTCAACATCTCGGTTTTATTTGCTTTGAAGTCTTATTTCCTATTTTTCTATAAAATACATATGAAACTTGTGTTCAAAAGAAAGCCTAAATATTGGAACAAATCTGCATAATGTGCATCTACTATAAGTTGAAGTCTTGCGACACACACCATTGTGTAGACAATATTAAGATCTGAAAATGCTATGAAGACAAATTTTTATGACCCTTATCCTTAATGAGTTAATTAGATAATTGTAAAATTATGCGCGAATTCTTATGATTTTAGAATGTAATTTCCTTGAATTAGAAGGCACGCCACAGCGACATAATGAAGGACAAGCCTCAAAAATAGGTATACCTTCTAAAATGACGGAGTTTAGTAGAGGTGAGGCAGCTCTGAAAGGGTCAAAGTCGTTTGGTCAGAGAAACCTCTTAACGTGACATCCGAAGCATGGAGGTGCTCGCGCTGAAATACAACTAAAACGGACACCCATCTAAAGTCTGACAAAGCTTAACTTTGGTTATCGTTTCCTATAATTATTATAAAAGCTTCAATAACCGCCTCAATTCAATATAAATCAATGCAATATTTTTCTATTATTCCACAGACAAGACACTTAGCTGACGTAACTCACAACACTTTTCCTCAACGATATTCCTACTAAATTTAGACAATCTTTCAAACACTTCACGTCATCATTGTCTTACAAATCGTTAAATAAATAAAAAAATAAAGTGCACATCACAATTTTAACTTACAACTTGTATCTGGCTGAAGTCCAAAAAACTTTGTGTGAGCTGCCTCCAATCGCAATGATAGCGTTGCTTTTGCTGAAATGAATCTAGCCAGTAATTACTATAGTGGCTAGTATGGCTGAATGGTTTATTTTACTACCTTTCTGTGGTTTCGCACGTTTTGTTAACGTATTGCGATAGGTTATTTTGTATTGATTCACTTCATGTCAGATAAAATCTAAATAATATTATGCAAAACGAAATGCAATATTAATTCGGTATGTCAAGTTTTTTTTTGGAGGGCTGAATCGAAAACCATTTCGAGATAGTTGTCTCAATAATCATATTTTCTATGTCAGAGATTTTAAAATGAAAGGATTACAGATATTTTTAATAAAATAACGTCGTTTTTCGGTACGTCCAGTGACGTCACTGGAATACCTGTGAACTCCTTGGTAAACTTAAAATCAACTTAAAATAACCGGCCATTAAGAAAAAAAAAACATTCATATGTCAGAATTTTGTCATTTGATGTTGCCGTATCTGTTTCCAGCATAGAGTTAGAAAGAGGAGGCAGGTTTGAATTTTTTTAAATATAGCAGTAGATGGTTTTTCTCCATGGAGTTCGAATGATTTTTTCTCCGCCATTTTTGCACTTTGAGATTACAGATCAAAATCATTTAAAAATTAAATTTATATTGATAAACTCGATGAATCGCAATAAAAATGAAATAGGTGTCTTAAAATTATGTCTTCTATCCGTAAAAAATATAAAAATGAAGACCAAAAAAAACTTGACATACCGAATTGTGTTTTAAAAACTATGGGCTATGCTAGAGGTTTTTTAAGTGGATAATCCATAAAGGTATTATGCCTGACAGGAATAGAGCAACAAACATGAGTTATCAAATGAAACCTTTTTTGGATGTTTTTTGGAGACTATTCGCAGGCAAAAATTCGAATATTGTCTATATAATTCTGAGTCTAACGTGAAATTGTGGATAAATTAATGAAGTAGTGTCAGTATATTTCATAAAATTATCTACGATTTCACTTTAGATTCGCAATTATTCACGGAAAACGAATTGTAAAAATTTATTTGTGACTAAAAAACGGTCCTATTGCCTCGCGTCACGTCTATTATACATTGGTGCCGCTAGGTACATCTCGCTCACTCAGCTGTATGTTCCTCTATTCCTGGTATAATACCTTTATGGGATAATCAGACCATCTAAGTAAACAACTTTTTCTATGGGCCAACGTCGAAATCCCGAAAAAGAACCAGCTGTTCCATACAGTTTAAGAAGGACCCTGTATAACATATACAAAATATAAACGCAAAAGTGCAATAACTGCAAAAATTAGAGAGTAATTAAGAGGAGGAGGAAGGGTTGAAATGCTAATTTGGAGAATAGGTCACTTTTCCGACTACTATTAGAATATTTGTCCGATCCGCGCCACCCATATAATCCATTGACTAGAGTGCGAAAGATACAATTACAGCTCGGACCAATTTTATCTACATAAAATCGACGAAAACAGCATTCCGTATTCCGCTGTTTCCTCCTCCAAAACTAAACCAATTTTAATAATTCTTTCAAAACTTTGTTACTGTTGTTTTGCTTTTTTTGTCTATATTCGCCAAATACAAAAAAGCAAAACATAGAGCCATATCAGAGGTAACATCTGGCGTAAAGCAACATGCTGCGTTCCGTCAGTGTGCAGGAGTGCCAGTGCCATTCTGGGTAAGCTCGCTACATCTTCGACTCCATCTTTGTCCTGAGGACTAGATTAAGGTCAATAGCAAACCCATATATAGACAAAAAACATTGTATGGTACATTTTTTTTTGCTCTAGTGTCATTATCCAGTGAGGAAACAAGGGAATATGTTTGTATGGAAAAAACAGTACTCGCCTATCCTCTTAAGATACAGACATAATGGACAAGACTATAAGGGTTCCTAGTTTGCCTACGTAACCCTATGGGATCTATGAAATCTAAAAAGAATAATTTTCTTGCAACATTAACCGCAAAAAAATGATAACATTCCTTGCTCTGCAAAATGGTATTTTCTCGAAACATCTCGAAAGAAAGCTTTCGTTTACCGACTTAAAGTCTTTTACGGCAATTTAAGACATCTCAACGCATTAGTGGCGTTTTAAGCTGTGTCTGTAGAAACACTGACATAAAGAGACATACGCAAGTCGCTTTGACCTGGAATTTTCACCTATTTATGTGAGCAATGCTTAAAATATGCCATGGTGGTCAAGTGATTAATAATCTCGTCATTCGTACAGGTGATTCAATCCTACATTACCTTATACAGTGTGTAACAAAACACTCTAGTAAAATTTTATGGGTCAAAATGTTTAAGACTAGACCATAAAACTGAACAACTTTTACAATGGAGACGACATTGAGAAAAAATTCTGGCGAATGTACATTTGAGTACAGTACGACCAGGAAAATAAGTCCACTTGTCAATCTTTGTTTGCGCAGAGCAGGCCCGAGTCCCCGACAAAAGCCGAAGTCATTTACCTAGTAATCAAAAAGTGCAAAGTCGGATAGCAGCGAAAAGGGCGCGAAAACAAATTAGCCAATAGCGTAAACGGATTGAAGGTGGCACATACTGATTGGTCAATATAATTTCGCGCGCTATTTAAATTTTTCAACTGCGCAGGTACATCGGTAAGCCTTATAAACCTGGTACTACTGTACTGCACAGCAGTTTTATATGAAACTAGAGTTAGCCCGCGACTTCGTCCGCACAAATTATACAGGGTGTAAGGGATAGCCCTCCGCAACGCGAAAAAAAATCAGCTGTCCAATACATTTGAGTCGGGTAGGTACGGCACTTTTGTATGGGACAGCAGATTTTTTTTCGCGTTTCCTGAGGTAGGCTCCATAGTGAAAGTTGCTTAGTTTGATGGTCTGAGTTCACCGTTTCAGTTTGCGGAGGGCTGTCCCTTACACCCTGTATACCAGATTTTAAAAATTCATCAAAATCGGTTCAGTAGTTTTTGCGTGATGCGCGAACAAACAAACACACAAACAAACAGACGGACAAAATTTCAAAAAAAGGTTGATTTAGAGTCAGGTAACCCTAAAAACCATATCGTAAGTAATCTTTTTGTTGTAAATATCTTCAATGTACAGACACACTTCAGTTACCGTTTATAATAGTTTAGATAAGAAAAAGTTCTCGATATTGCCTCCATAGTGAAAGTTGTTCAGTTTGATGGTCTAAACCACCCTTTTAAATATGACTAGGGTGTTTTGTTCCTCCCTGAGACATGGTATATTTTTTGTAATTAATAATTCTTGTTGACTTTTATCGTATTTAAAATAGTTGTTTGAAAATTTGGATTAAACCATTAGAATTTTACATTTTTGTCATACCTTTGACAATAAGAGAGTCAGAAAATACCTTTAAAAAAACCTTTTAGGAAACCCATTAAATTTTAACAATATTGAGACCATCTAAAGGTCTAATAAGTCAAGCAAATTGCAATTAAGTGGTGCCAGCTTCACTCTGTGTCAAAATTTAATTTAGAACCCCCCACCACCCCTCGCGAAGACTCTGCGAGTGATGCTACAATTAATTCAAAATTTCAAATTGAGTTAACGGGTTTAATGTAAATCTACTTTCATCGAGTTCGGAGTCAGTGGCTGTGTTAAGGTTATTCAAAATGGTTTCAAAGAATTTGAAAAGCTTTTCCCGCGGGTTTGCCTATTCATGATCATCATTAAATAATTGAGTTCATCAACGACCCGGTTGGTCATCTTCTATCGAGTTGTTTCATGTCTGGAGGCACGGTAGAGCCCCAGCCAAGTCGAGCAAACCACATCCGTAACATCATTGTCTCAAGGATTCAAAATTTATCCGTCCCAGTTTTTAGTATTATTATTGTATGTCTTTTCCTTATCTCGGGAAGTAAGTGTCCAGGACCTTTGGAAGGCGTGCGTGGGGCCGAAACCAACACGTAGAGGCCCGTCAGAGAATTTGATCTAAATGGTAACGTGACACCAACCGGCAACTATCCCAGTATACACTATAGAAGTGCATCCAAAACAGCCCCCAGTCAGTGTAGGACTATTGTAAAGAGTGGAAAGAAACAAAATCTGGGGTGGGGTGCTAGTGGAACAAGTAACTAGGTTTTGAACGGGACTATTAAACTCAAACCAAAACTCAAAATAATTTATTCAATATAGGAGCCTGAAGCACACTTATTAAACGTCAATTCTTTTTTAAGCTACCACGGCGTCGGAACGTGTTGTCGCTGTAGAGAAAATGCGGCCTGAAACTGTACAGCATTTATTTATTATTATTTATTAATATTACCGTGCCGCGTCCATAAGCTATGTTCGCATGTAGGGGTCTGGGCCGGATACACGATGGGCCATAGTCTGAGGGGCAACACCACACTCACACCTGAGGAACGACCCGTCTATGTAACTACACTCGAACAGGTTATCTTTACTCTGGCCGACCTGGGTTCGGAGTCTATCTAAGCGCTTCCAAATCCGCCTGGGGGTATCTCCTGGACAGAAGCTTTCCACAAAGGGCACACAATTTTGTAACAACGTTTTTTTTAAGTTACTGATACTTTTTTTTTTTTTTTTTTAATTTATTTAAAATTTTCAAAAATACAAAGGGTACGAATTACTTTATATTTCGCCAAACTGCAGAACAGTTTGTTGGCGAAAAAAACATTACACTCAACTTAATACAATGAGTCTGTAATCTTACCTATACCTATACATAAATAAAAGTTAATCTTAATGTACACTGACCTGCAATACCAAGTACTACACATTTAATATTAAAATTTCTTTTGGCGCGTTAGGAAAATCCTGCATCCTTCAATTTCGAGGCATTTATTGTACCCACTGTCCATTATAAGTGGGAACGGGCTCACTACCCGTCACGTAGGACTGCGATTTTTAAAAGTCACACTTTTAAATCAAGAGTAGAAAATGACAAAATTACTATGGAGTTATGCATCATTCGAATACGATTCTGAATATCACGATTCAAAAATAGTACTTCTAGACACGAGTTTTGATACTACTGGTGACTAGTGTGTGGCGTTCAAATTTTTCTGAATATCTCTGACTACCCCCTCGTCGAATATAGTCTTGAGCAAATGCTATGCTATGATTCATATTTAGTCTGGAAGGATTATAGGCAAGAGTAGTTCGTATGGATTAGGAAATTGATGATTTGAGATACAGGTCTATTGAAAATAGTATCTTCAGAGAAACGGATTGGTTAGGAACGGATGTTTTGTGAACTTGTATTTTGAGAAAAGGATATCATGATCCGAAAGGATTGTTACTTTTATTTCCTAAAACAAAAAACATAAAACAATAAGGTTAGCAATTGTAAAAACACTGTCAAGTTATATGACATTTCTTTACATCTTTTATACAGCCATAAACATACAATAAAAGAAATTAAAGTAAGATAAAAACCTAGTTTCTATACGACAGCGGATGGGAGGACTGTAAACTCAACTGCACCGCATTTAATGTCATTCGTGATGCAATAAAACTGTAGAAAATTGTTCGTCTACGTTTACAGATATTTTTGACGACCCTAGCTTAAAGACGGAGTCGGGCGAATCGTGAATCGTTATGCATCTAAACAATAAGCGATTTCTTTTCTTTATTAAAACTTCATAAAAAACTCAACAGACCTCAAGCCGAGATTCAGAGACGATTTTTTTAGTCTTAGTTCGAGCTAAGCAGGGTTGAAATGTATAGATTTTGACATACGGGAGTTCGAACTATGATTTACAAATCGTCTCTGAATCTCGGCCTTAGAGAAGTGTGCTGGACTATAGAACGATTTAACCACGTCGGACCATGTCAAGACTGGGCCTGATTTCCAGATCATGTCCAAATCATGTCAAAACTGGGTCTGCTTTTTAATAAAGGCCAAGGGAGCCCATATATCAATTTCAAACGAAAACAGTTTTTAAAATATTCAATAAAATGATTCGTTAATAATGAAATATTCAATTAGAAGCTACGTTGATCTTTGTGAAGTCGCATCGCTTTTAATCACCTGGGATTTGTAGTTGATTTGAGGACAGAACATTTTCAAGTCAGGTCGCCTTTTATCACCTAATATTTAGAGGTGTTTATGGGATACCAAAATATGAACTGAAGTTCGAGTCGACTTACACTTGGATGATCATTTCGTCGGGTGATCATTACATAGTACACATAGATGAGTCGACTATGATCACCCGAGTGATATCACCCAGGTGATTAAAGTGGAATAAACCATGCAATGCACTGCATAAACAACAAAATCACATACAAGCAAAACCCAAAACACCTAGCCTACTGAATCAACAAAAGGTATAATTTTTCCTAAACGTTAACCGCGACATGGTATGCGCCGCGGCTTTCCTCGCACTGGCCGACCGCCAAATCCCCTGCAGTGCCGCCTACAAGATTTATACAAGCTTTTGTTCTGCGCGCTCTTATTTAAGTTTTTTGTTTATGACGTTATGAATGTTTAGATCTTTGGAGCGAAATCTAGAGGGAAACGTTTAAAATAAACATACAATCACGATCAGGTTTATAAGTCTTACCGATGTACCTGCGCAGTTGACAAATTTTAATAGCGCTTTTCACAGCTATCCGACTTTTCTCTGATTACTAAATGACTCCGGGTTTTGACGAGGACACAGTTCTGCTCTGCGATTGACGAGCGGAATTCGTTTCCTGGTTGTACTGTACTCCTATGCTACTCTACAAACTGAACATAGGGAGCGCGTTGCGGAGAGATATGGACACCCAATCTTGAGGGTCTGGGTTCGAATCCGCTCGGACCACATTTCATGTAGGTATTAATGAGTTTTTCTAACGACTGATCTCAAACGGTGTGGGAAACATCGTAAGGAAACCTGCATACGTTCAAGAAGAAAATTCTGATGCGTATGTGAAGTCTACCAATCCGCATTGAGCAAGCGTGGTGGACTAAAGTCCATACATCCTTGACGGTAGGCCTATGCCCTGTGCTGTGGGACGTACAAATACAAACCACCTTTTTAAGTTTGTGATAAATTTGATTGATTGATTATTATAGACGGGAAAGTGAAAGATATCATCTGTATTATTGTTTTAACTGTTTTAGTTTTAAAGTCAATTTATAAATTATTTATTATTTTTATTCTGTAACAATCTAACTCCTCAACTATCTCTAAACTTGGTAATTGTAGACGTCTGGAAAATTTTAGTTTTAAGGTTGAATTGAAAGTGAAACTATTTAAGGTCATCAATACAAAAACGCGACCACCCAGCGATTGAAGACCATATTGGCCTCTTTTATAGGATATGTTACTAGTCGACTCATTTCTAGAATATCCTAGAGTTTAGAAAAATAATTAAACCATCTTTCATAACTTCAAACGTCTCTACATCCTGAAAACTTAAAGGTGTGTGTGAACACATCAAAGCTGCGTACGGGACGTTGCCGAGTCGGGTTAATTTGTATGAAGTTACCTGGACACCGCGTGACATTAAGTTTTTCAACATCACACCTAGCCTAGCGGAAGATCTTCCCTTTTCAATTGAAGGTCACTCCACATAGTTCCTCCACAGTGGTGACCCTCCACAAAGAACATCGCAACCTGAACACCGCAGAGCAGCACCAACACAGCATCAACAAACCCTTCACTCCCTCGACCAGGTCAAACAAGCAGCAGTCACATGCAATCAACCCGAAGCCCGCATCCGGTCCATCGCAGCTGTCTTCAGCGCTTCTTGAGGCAGGCTGCATCTTCGTCGACGATTGTCAGCCTCACACCTAGTCTGGAGGAAGATCTTCCCTTTTCAATGGAGGAAGGTTCATTCAACATGTAGGTCCTGAGTTTATGTTTGTATGACAACTCACACCAGTGGCCTCGACTAAAGTGGAACATGTAGTTTAACTAAAAGATCGTAAAACCGTCGAATTGAGATTTCGTTTCAAGTGAAGCGATAAAAGTGATTGACTTCGTTCAATTTCGAGCTTCATTACCTCGTAACAAGGTAGATTGTTTATTGACAAATGCTGAAATTGAAAATGCTAATGCTGGAACAAAGCTGTAAACAAGGACGTAGAATAAAGAGTTAAAGTTGTCTCTGAAATGGCGAACATAAAAAAGCTCAAGCCGTTTTAATATAGCTACTTGAAGATAAACAAAACGAAATTATAAAATAATACTTCTATACAAGTCTTGGTGGTCTAGTGACGAGAAACGATGCTTGCCATGCAGGAGGCAACCAAGCGTTCGATGATTCCAGGACGAGATACGTACGTTGATACTTACCATTCTTACCAATGAGTATTTCGTAATTTATTTATGATGCCCGCGACTTCGTACGAGCAGATCATCGACTTTAATTATTCATACCTTTTGATTGGATAAACTGATTGCGAGAATGTTTAATAAGAACTAAGCTTTTGTAAAAACCCTATACAGGGTGTTTCATAAGTAACAATAAATATTTAAAACTCTTAAGGGGGTTGTTTAGACCGTCAAACTGAACAACTTTCTCTATGGGACCAACATCGAAATCGCGAAAAAAATAATTTGATATTCCATACATATTAAGCTCTAGTCGATTTGTAGAGTATGAACATCAATAATTTTTTTCGCGATTTCGATATTGGTCTCATAGTGAAAGTTGTTCAGTTTGATGGTCTAAACCACCCCCGTAAAGGTTTATTTGTATTTTTGTAACACCTTGTATAAATCGGTTTAGAAGTTTTAAAGTGATGTGTGCACAAACAAACAGAGAAACATTCTAGAAATGGTCTCAATACATTCCATTACATACCCTAAACGTTAAAATTAATATTTTTGCAAATATCTTCAATTTACAAACACGCTAAGTTTACATTTTTACGGGTAATTTGACAATTTTAAAATGAAAAAACCATCATGAGCTTCAGATGATAGTGTTACTATAAAATCAGCCCGTACATCCTCCCGAGATGGACCTCCCTCCCTCCCTCCCTGGACACACTGAGTATAGGTCCACTCGGCATCAAGTGCGGTCCCACTCGTTGTTAAGTGGGAGAGTAAACATTGGAACTAGATCTCACGACACGTCGTTTAATTGAATAGATATTTGTGCTTTCTAATTGGCGTTTCATCTACAGGGTGTTACAGAAATATATGGTTGAAAGGGTACTTTGAACATCAAATTAAACAATTTTCCCGATGGGGCCTCGATACGACAATTGCTGACTGGCTATGAGTAATGATCATGCAAAATAGATTTTAAAAAAATACATTTAATTTCCATTCATTTCATCACAATCTGTTTATTTAATTAGACATAATTATGTGAATTTTCAAAAATATCTCGGTATCATAACAAGGTTTTTTTTGTTATCGATAATAAAAATAATAATCTACACACGGCTACACATCAAGCTACTCAAAACAAACATAAGCTGGCCGGGCGACGTTATACATTACTCTACCTACGCGCGGCCAGCTTATTTTGGTTTTGCGTAGCGTACGAAGTTGAGCAGTGAATCTACATATAAATGTAAAACAGTTATGGAGAGAGCTATGCTCTGTGTTTCTCTGAGCAATCACATCGGGAATGGGGTGATAAGTCGGAGAACTAAAGTGTTTTTTTCAAAGTATTTTATTAATTGGTTGTAAGGGCTTGGTCCAATAGCTACCGCGACCTGCAAAGATCTAGCTGTCGACTAAAGTGGTTGACATAGCTCAGAAAATTTGCAAGCTAAGGGCAATAAGCTGGTCATATCTGCCGGAGAACTGACAACCGATGGGGAGCCAGAGTTCTAGAGTAGAGACCACAGACTGGAAGGCGTAATGTGGGACAACCTGCTGCCCGCTGGACAAACGACCTAAAAAAGGTGGCGGGGAGCGACTGCAATTAAGGAAGATCGAGTATAGAGTTTTGTGGCGAGCTTTGGGATAGGCTAACGTGGATGATGATATGTTGATATTGATGATGATATTGTAAATCAGTGCCGTTTCTGACTGACTGACGGACAACGTTCAGACCACTGAAGATAGAAACATAAAATGGGTATGCATAGTTATTTTTCGACCCATTAGGAATACATATTCTACAGAGGATAATTCAAAAATCTAACTCTAAATGGGGAGTTCAAGTTTTCCGAAATCCACGTCGTACGAAGACGCAAGCAAAAGCTAATATCTTTATCTCCAACCCAAAAGTAAGATCTTTAATTTACTGTGACATTTCATAAGCCCATAACAATGTATCAAGCAACAATACTCCACTCCGTTCTAAAGATACTTGGCGGTGTTCCAACGTCCTCAATCCTAGTGGAACTAACGAATCCACCAAATTTCGATACGCCATGTATTTTAAATTACACTAGTCTAGACTAGTTCTGAGTTAAATTAAGATTTTTTGGCATTGGTTACATCAATTTCCGTTTTATTGTAATTTTTGGGTGGTCTCATTGTGAATTGTCTCGTGTTTTAATTTTAAAGTAGGTAGGTAAGTGGTGATAAATTTTAATACCTAGTCTGATTATTACCCCACGCTTGATTGTGTATTACAAACTTTCTTTACAAAGGGTGAAATTGATATAATTAGCATCCTTTGAAACTATGAGTCTACCCATCAAACTGAACAAGTTACTATGGGAGCAAACCAATCCGAGCAACAAAAAAATCTGATGTTGCATACATTTGCGTCGAGTAAACAATGCAGTTTAGTATGGAACAGCAGATTTTTTTTCTTGCTCCGATCGGTTTGCTCTTATAGTAAAAGTTGTTCAGTTTGATGGGTAGACTCTTAGTTTAAAAGGATGCTAATGATATTAATTTCACCCTGTAGATATTGTGGTATTTTGAAATCTATTGTAGAACGAATAAAAGAATTAAGTAGCCAAACATTTTTACGTCCATAAGATAAACTTCCGGAGTTTCAAAGCATATTAGGCGAATCTTCTCTCAGCGACAACAAATTCCGACGCGGTAGTAGGTTCAAAAAAATACTTGGCGTTTAATAAGTGGGCTTCAAGGTGCTATATTGAATAAATGTCGAGTATGAGTTTGAGAGTTCTAAAGTATAAGGACGGACGGACGGACGGACGGACGGACGGACGTCGGACACCAAAACATGCCACAATCGTAGGCACCTTCGATCAAATATTTTATCAAACAAACTCAAAATAATTTATTCAATATAGGAGCCTGAAGCACACTTATTAAACGTCAATTCTTTTTTAAGCTACCACCGCGTCGGAACGTGTTGTCGCTGTAGAGAAGATGCGGCCAGAAACTCTACAGCATAACACGACTTAATGAATATTACAATATGAATTCTTAAGCTAAGGTTATGTGTACAGTAATAAATATAATAATAATAATTGATACTATACAGTAAACTATAAGTTAGTGACACTCAGACCCAAGCATTTTGATCAGTTAAATAATCGTCCAGTTTATAATATGTTTTTTTACACAGGTCTTTTTTGATCTGAGTTTCAAACATATTTTCGGAAAGTTTCTAAATGGTCTCGGGGACTTTATTATAACAACGTAACAGTGACCCATGAAAGACGTGTTGACCCTATGGTAGTACTTACCTTCATATTTCATCAGTCTGTGCTAACGAATTCGGGGACACAGATAGTAAATACATAAAGTTCCTAGTTCATTTCCCAATCTCACTAACTATAAAAATAAAAACTCTAGATGCTATTTAAAGACAGTTGAAATCGAAAACCCACTCATTCAAGAAGCGTTGCCAAATGAAAACCTTCCCAGTTGAGTCACACATTTTTAAAACAACTCACAGACTGAGGAAGGAAGCAATACAGTGAACGATTCCGCCCATCTTCCGTCTTGGAAGAGATCCAGATTCAGCTAGTTTGTTAGGAGGGTCGCGACCGGGAAGGATGTAACTCAGTAATTAGAGTTTTAAGGATTATTTTTGGCCTACGGCCTGTACGTAAGAAATCTATTCTTGATTTGGGATACTATAGTAATATAATCATGCTTATTACTGTATTCCCTGAGGTGTCCAGTAAGCTTACCATAAGTTGTATCTGACTACAGTCGATACCAAATACTAATCTACTGTAGTTTTTCTGCCAATGGTATTGAATTTTGTACAGCGCTGCTAGTTACTTTGAGAACTAATGTTATTACACAAACTTTGTAAATTTATTGATAGGCCTAAAGGTAACTTTGTTAGTGGTATTTCTTCTGCAGCGCCTCCGTGCATAGTAAGGCGCATAGAATAGTTGGTTCAGGATTCAGATCCAGTTAGATGGCGGTCTCTATTCTTTTAGATGTCAGAGCCAATTAAAGACGGGCTTTATAATGCTTTAAACTGCCTCCGTGGTCTTAAGGTTAAGAGCGTTGGGCTCTTGACACGTGACGGAGGTCGTGGGTTGTATTCCCACGGGGGATAGGTACCTAGTGATATGATAATTAGGTCACTTTGTGCGTTTTTCCCCAGTTGGTTAGGACATTGCAGGCTGAATAGAGGCTGAATCACCTGATTGTCAGAAAAGAAAGATGATTCCGTCCTTCGGTTGGCACGTTAAGCCGTTGGTCCCGGCTACTATCTATGGTGGTAGTAGTCGTTACATTAAAACCACGTAAAACTATGTCACCAGGGGTTGCACACACGATAAGAAGAAGAATGCTTTGAAAGCGAAATCTTTCTTCCACCAATCCAAATTAGGAACTCTCTCTCATTCATACGATAAGAGAAGATTCTTTCGTTGCATTGGAATCCTACAATTTAATTTTCGAAGGCCACTGATATTTGATAGTCGACAAAATCATTTTCTAAAATGCAAGATATCTAAGATACGCAAGTTTACCATAAAATCAGACAGTAGTGAATCAAAGGAGAAATATTTGTTTAGATCTGCCGGCAGCGAGTGTTTTCTGCTGAGAATCAATAAGCCCGGAGTATATTTGTCTGAGAGCAAACATATTAGGAACCGAGATGAGGTACGGTTGTTTTTTGCTGGAAAATTTTTTTATTGCTCAATGAAATTACTTGTATAAAATACTTAACTTACTGTAAATACGGAAAGTTGACCTACATTCGCAATTTAATAAAGATGAAGTACTTCTTTGAAAAATAAATTATGGTTTAGTCGGTTATAGGAAATTAATTTCGATGTATTTCATTTGGTAGGAATTGGAAGGTACTATAATTTTTGCTGGCTCCGTGGTCTAGCTAAGAGCATTCGGCTCTTGACACGGAGGTCGTGGGTTCGATTCCCACCTAGTGATATGTGTGTTTTTCACCAGTTGGTTAGGACATTGCAGGCTGAATCACCTGATTGTCTCAAAAGAAAGATGATTCCGTGCTCCGGATCCGATGGCAGGTTAAGCCGTTAGTTCTGGCTACTATCTCTGGTCTGAAAAAACTCTGACACCAAGGGAAGGAGAAGATAAGGAGTCGCGTGGCTAGAGGGCTCTCGAGTGGACGTCAATTCGTTCGGCTTGCGATTTAAGTGGCCACGCGCCTCCGCCATTTTGTGAAATCTTTTGTGTTTTAACCCTAATCACTTGAGACTATAAACTACTTACATTGGCAAAACTGCCACTCTAGACTTAATTAATACTACTCTCCACATAACGAGACGTTGGCTGAATTGTGATAACACATCGGATGCCATTTAAACAAAAATTTAATTGAAGAAGAAGATAATTTTTTTCTGGTTCCAGACTCCAACACAAGGAACACAAATAATATTGTCCACTTTCCTTGCGTCCATCCAGCGATTTCAGTTTGGTTTGAAAGTTTATTAGAGATCTTGTACGAAACCATGTCTCTTTTAATCTTCCTCAGGGTGGACTTCAGGAACGGCCCACCAGTGCACTGGGCAGTCGCTGGCGAGTTCGGCAGTCGTACCCATTTCGTCCTAAACGAGTCAGATCCATCTTCAGCTCATCTCGCCGTTGAGAAGGTGGCGAGGCAGGATGAAGGCGTGTATCGATGTAGAATTGACTACATTGATTCCCCAACAAGGAATTATCGGGTCAATTTGACTGTTATTGGTGAGTTTCTTGAAGGTATTTTTGAACTACATTGATAAAATTATGGCTTTTGACAAGTTTCAGAAGTAAGCATCTCAGAAGGTTTTATTGTAGCGAAGATGAGGCCAGAAACTCACATGTTTTAAACAAAGTATACAGAGTATTACAATATAAAAACGCTGCACCTACAATTTGTTATGGATCTAGGATCATAAACCCATCAATTATTGCTCTAGCACTATTTAGCTAAGCAAAATAATTGAGAAGAAATAGATAGGTTCGAAACTATAATACTTAGGCCCGATTCGACCAAACGCGAGTAAATTTTATTCTTAGATTAAGTCGCCGGTGGTTACTCTAGAGTAAACTGATTTTGCGTTTTACCAACCCTAATCTATGAGAGTAAGGAAATGTCAATGTCGCGTAACTAAAAAAAATTAATAAAAAGAAACCTAACAAATTAAAACTGTATAAATACATTGCAAAAAGTACGGATACAACGACCTCTTTCTTTAGGTGGATTATAGATTCGTTATTTTAGTATGAATGAAGTAATTTCGCATTAAACGCTAGGAATAAAATTGTTCTTTAAATCAAAGTTTGGTCGAATCGGGCCTTACTCGTATATCCAATAGTGAAATCCAAAGAAAGACGTAGTTTAATTAATTACTTCTAGGGGTAGCCTGTATGAAACTACCGAGCAACGCAAATACAGGGTGTAAAAAAACACCATAGTTATACATAAGGGGGTGCTTCAGACCATTGAGCAAACTTCGAAATCGCGAAACAAAAATCAGCTGTCCCATACATTTTAGTCAAGTCGGTACTGCAGTTTTGTATGGGACAGCTGATTTCGAAGTTAGCTCCATAGTGAAAGTTGTTCAGTTTTACTGCCTGAAGCACCCCTTTAAGTTTATTAGGGTGTTTTGTTACATCCTGTGTATATCAAATGAACTGAGTCTTTGCTGTGTAGGATCTGCTATTTTAAAACCAGCCTTAATCCTTATCATCAGAGTTGAAAATAGTATTGTTGTTGCAGTACCACCAGAGTCTCCTCGGATATACGATTCTGAAGGTAGAGAAATTCTGGGTTCTATAGCAGGACCGTTCAGAGAAGGACAGGACTTACTGCTTTCCTGTCAAGCTGCTGGTGGTATGTATTAAATAAAAAGAAAGAGAAGAAAGTAGCATATTTCTGGCCTCTACTTAAAAACGGTCTCGTACCTTTTATGATCCTGACGGTGGAAACAGTCACAAGTAAATCAGTTCAGTTCTTTAGATATCTGATCAAAACAATGAAGTATCTCGTTCGTCCAGTCATCATTCTATGCACATTCGAGAAAACCTCATCATCAGCTAATGTACACCCCACTGAAGGTCACAGGCCTACCCTCAAGAAGAGTGTATGGATCCACCACGCACAGACTTCACATAC
Organism: Agonopterix heracliana; assembly: GCA_963693445.1. NCBI lineage: Eukaryota > Metazoa > Arthropoda > Insecta > Lepidoptera > Depressariidae > Agonopterix > Agonopterix heracliana. Next base: position 17,033,527 of record OY856326.1, on the reverse strand, counting down.
GCATCAGAATTTCTTTTTTAGCGTATGCAGGTTTCCTCACTATATTTCGTTTGAGCCGTTTTTACCGCAATCTGTATTACGTAGGTTTATAATTTGGAAAAAACTCATTGGTATGTGTATGGTTGATATGATATGCGGATTCGATCCAGGACCCTTGATTTCGTATCCATTCCTTTTCGCAACATGTCCCCGTTACCAATGAGGCTTATATAAAGTTTCCATCAATTTAAACTGACTTTACAGTTGATCCTATGATAGCTGTGTAGAGAGAAAAATATTGTATTTATGACGTTGTAATTTTTTTTAGAGAGTAACGTTGTTGACAAATTGAAGGTCCTAAGCCACTGCCTCACAAATATTCTCACCTCCCCAGGTAAACCACCACCAGACGTGTCCTGGTACCGTGGTGACGAACGGCTAGCCATCACCAAGGAAGGATCAGTGTGTCAACTACATCTTCCAACGGTATCCAGGGAGATGGCTGGTATGCGGCTGCAGTGCAAGGTTGAACCTCCACTTCTTCAGCCTTTCTTCAGAGATGTCGCTATTAAGTTGTTTTGTAAGTACTACAACCCACCCACCCACATACCCACCTTACCTTGCTACAAGTGCGTACAATACAGTCCTCCATTTCTTCAACCTTTCTTAAGAGATGTCGCTATTAAGTTGTTTTGTAAGTAGGTACTACAATACAACCCACCTTTCCTTGCTACAAGTGCCTACAATACAGTCCTCCACTTCTTCACCATTTTTTAAGAGATGTCGCTATTAAGTTGTTTTGTAAGTACTTTAACCAAACAAACGGGCTCGTACTGGCAAGAAGAGTATATCACATGAATGCTGAGTGAGTGCGAGTGAGAGAGGAATACATCAATGCCTACTGTCGTCCACCTCCCTAACCAGCGAGACCTATATCGGTGTGAAGTCAAAATTAGTGGGGGGCAGGAAGTGTCCATAATAAACGTAGGTATTTGATACGTTTTTTTTTAAACTGTGATTCAGCTAGAATTAAACATTTTAACGCGTTCTTACCGCGTTTTGGTATATTTGAGTTCCCGATATTTCTTTTGTGATTCTGTCCCTTCCGCAATGGAGGGAAGTTGGTGACTTGTTTTCCTATTCGTCTCCCATCTCTGAATAAATTCGTTCATAATTCAATTATTCAAATTCGGTGCGGGTTCCAAGACAGCTTAGAGTACTCAATCCTCTTTGTTTTTTGTCCAGAGATCATTGACAAGTGTTGTGATCGGTCGCCGTTGTTGATCCTAGTTGTAAAGTGCTTACAGTGGTGTGAATAAGTAACAGCGAAATAATGCTCAACATATTTTTTCATCATATAAACCACAGAGCACGAAATCATATCGCGGCGCTATACAAATAAAATATCTCGAACATTGTCACTATTTGTCACACAAATTATCTAGTCACATTTAAAGTACCAGAATCTAGCCTGGACTTGTATTAAGATGACTTGGGCAACGACGTCGGCCCATTTCTATACTCTGATACAAACAATCGTCACAGTTATTGTCAAGATCAATTCCAAAATCTATATTAAGATGGTTTCAGTCCATACCAAACAAACACAGAACACGCGAAGACGGTATTAATAAAAGTAATATTTTATATAGGTATTATGGAAAAATTGTTTAGAAAATCTAGATTGCGCGTCTCAAATAACATTTACAATTTATAATATCATTACGAAGATATAAAGCTTGGAAATGATTCATATAAAATTTCAAATCTATCATAGCAATCTAGATTTTCTAAACTATTTTTCCATTGATAAAATATTACTTTTATTAATACCGTCTACGCGTGTTCAGCGTAAATTTTTTGAACGAAATTGACTACTCTGAAACCACCTTAAGCCCATGATTACGTTTATGTCTATCCAAACGTCAATAACAAATGAATTATAAGATAGGTATTACTTGACATTTCTAAAGTCCTGTCAGGCCGTTTAGTTCGAAAGCTAATAATTAAATTAGACATTAACGTAGGATACCTTTGTTAATGTTAGCACTAGAACTTTATTACCTGTAGAATGATACTAGCCGTAAAACGAGGAAGCCTTGGTACTGAGTTATACTAAAGAGAGCCAGACTAAAAGTTATCACAATCTGTAAGTTTTATTATCATTGCCAGATTTTTTTATCGAGCTTTCTTTTTTATGAAAATTTCAACCATCTTGCTATTACGGTTCAAAAATGGATTACAGCTGCCTACAAAAGTTTGTTGTAGCATAGTTTTTTATCAATTCAAAGGGGAATGTAGGCGTGAATTAATGAAAACGAAAATAAACTGTACTATTCTGTGCTGTGTAGTTCTTGTATTCATTATCATCTCACCCGATAACACTGCCACTCTAACACTCTTCCACTGCTGGACATAGGCCTTCCTAAGGATTGCCACAACAACCAGTTCTGCGCTGCCCTCATCCAACGGGTGCCAGCTATCTTCACCAGGTTGGTCGTCGGTCCACCTTGTGGGGGGTTCTGTTATAATAATATACTACCCAGTGTGATAGCAAAGCTATGCGTACATAACATAGGTAAATATTAGTAGGTATCTATATACAAGTATATTTTGGAAAGCGGTGCCGGAGTCACACATCTGCTTCCCATTTAGAAATTCGAAAAACTGTCACTAATGAAATTGCATCCTAACAAAACAATAAATGAAATACCGATTGTAAAAACAACAGTTTGGAAACACTTAAACAAAGCATTCGCACACAATGAGTTTTAAAAGTCCGAAGGCGAAAGAAACGTCTCATAGAATTTAGCAGGAAATGTAATACTAAACTCAAACAAAAAAACAAATGTCTTACAAAATAATAAAGGTCATAAACCACCCGGTCATCGGAAAGCCTGGGAACGCGAGACAAACAACATAAAATACCATGTTATTATTTTGCTAAAAGTTGTTACACGAATTTGCACCTTAACGTCTTAAGATGTCATGAATTTATTATAACTAGATGATTGTGTTTGGATTTTCTCAAATGTTCCAGGATAATCACTGATATAAATGTACCATTTGAGGCAACTTGAGTTACGCTGCATTGGACCAGAATCTAGGATCTAGAACCGAGGAACCTAGACAAACGGCGGGGCGTGTTGCTGTCGAATAACGAGGCGACCAATTGAAGATGGTTTGGGGCGTTTCGTCGAGTTGGGACAAAGAAACCGACCAATAATAGATAAGGCCATCCGAAATTAATAAAGAACGAACTCATGCGCAGATATGAGAGTTGGAGGAAATTGTACCATGTTGTATTAGAAATAAGTTCTAGTATTGTATAAAATGTTTAAGGGATGATTTAAGGAGGGAGATTTTGTTTGCGAAAGCGACACTCTAATTTTGACCCTGGAAAGAGAAGGTTGTTTTGTAAATCTTTACTAAAAGTTTAAAGTAGTGTGATAAAGAATGTTATAGTTCTAAAAGTGCACTTTTTGAATAAACCTAGAGTGGTTGAAGAAGCCCAGATGATTGACAGCTGAGTATATGTATCGTTGTCCGAGAACGTGGTTTATTTAATCTGATTAAACGTCGAGATTAATGCAGAGAGATATGTTATACATAATTATTATTGCAAATTAAAGACAGTTGCATCAATAAGCACAAAATTACTAAATCCATTTTAATTCAGAATAAACCCGTTGTCTAATATTATATTATTATGTGATGTGTGTAAAGTTAATCTTGAAATCATTGTGAGATTAAGTAACGATTGTTTAATATCTTAAAACCCTAAATTGAATTGGAAGTATTTTGGATTGATGAGAGGAATCAATTAAATTCACCTAGTAGTGGATAATATTTCAAGATTAACATATTAATTATTTTTATTAACGTGTTATATTGTCAAGAAATGGCCTGTGAGTGGTTTTTTTTAACTCCAACGGTTTTCCCACCACATAATTTTACTTTTGGCCTAGGAACCGTGAGAGGTTCTAGAAATTCGTTCATCGGATTTCTAGAGCTAAATAATCAACAGTTTCGAATTAAACTCAAAAGATATAAAATAAATGAGCATTATTAATTTATTATTGTGTATTTTCTATTTCGACACCCAGGAAACAGATATCTCGATTATTCATACAAATAACATAAATTCATAGAAGCGGTATAAACAATCAGATTCAATTATTAATTCAAAGATTTCTCTTTTCTCTAACAACAGAATCATATTACGAGAACTCGAGAGTATATTGATGTATTTGCCAATGATTTTACCTATCAATCACTAGATAACTCAGTCCAAGTCTAGCTATATGGCGTGATATACTTAAAGGTTAGAGAGGCCTATCTAATCTTTTTGTTGTAACTAACAATTAACCTGCTCACACCACACGATATTGAATGAGTCCCTCTGATCATAGTAAAGTAAGTACTGTGACAAAGTTCACAATAATTGCTGGTCCAGTTTCTGTCGAGTGTTGGCGCCTCACGAGGGATTGTCCCCTTAATCGACATAATATCAAAGCGCTAAAGCTGATCTCCAGGTGGCCACCTAAACACAACGACATAATACACACAACCAAAAGAATATAAATGCAAATAGAGACAGCTTGATTACCCGGTCTGACCGAGGAAATCAGAATAGAAAGAAGAGTTAAGGTGAGGACGTCCAGTTACCAAGCACGTTTCGGCCAGTTTTGAGACTGTACGAGTGTAAGGAGCTGTGGCAGACTTACGTGTTTGTGGGACTTAAAATTCCTGAGGACTTCTCTTGCTGAACGAACGTTGCTGCTCGGGTCACGTGCGCTCGTGAAGTGTTTGGAATGCATTTGATGGTCAGCCTTTACAGTAATTGGACTTAGCTAATTTAATTCATACAATCAGTTACCTTTTATGGACATATAAAGTTTGCTTAACCTAGACTGAGACATGAGTTTTACTCTCTATAGAAAAGTCACTTGTTATTATTATATTGGCAAGATACAGTCATATCTTTATGTAATTATTATCTCAAGTAAATAAGTAATATAAACTTTCAATTCAATTCATTTCATTTTCAATCAACTAATCAAGATAATTTTATAATTCGCAATTGTATCATTGAAACTAGACGATCATAGGCATTTGGCCAAGGGACCGCTACGCATAGAAGTATATGCGTAGCCCGGTACCATCACACCAGCCTGCGCTTTTTGGTACGCTGTCGCCACTTAGGAATTCTTTGGCCCCATAGGCCATCATGTACCTTGTATTTCTCGAAAATTTCCAACAAGAAACTTTTGATTTTATTAAACGACAAACCAAAAAATTACTACAGTGATTAAAAACCCAATTTCTTTAACAGTAAAGCCCCAATTTGTTCGACTGACTGGCAGTGGAGCGACACGAGCTGGACAGGACAGATCATTTGTGTGCACCACGCGAGGATCCAAACCAGCGCCCAACATAGACTGGTTTATAAATTCTCAGATGGTTGACTCTACGTTGACCGAGGTAAGTGGTACAATAATTATAAGTAATAATTGTATAATCATTGAGCTTTATCATCAGTCATGCATTTATGATGTCATGGGAATTGGTCGTTCAGTTATTATTTGGGACTTTAAAATTCGGCATGACGATGTTTAATAGGGCTACGAGAGAGCTGACTAGAAACAACTATGTCGAGGCATCGATCGAGTCGATGTAAACAACAGATCTAGATCAGCCTACGAATAAAGAAATAAATATGGAACGATAACTCCGAACAAAATCTCCTTTATTTTTGGCACCATGAGTTTTGGCGGCAAACGCCGTAATTGGAGTCGCCATAATGATTGAGTCTTGCGCGCTTGCGTGGTGTACACCAAAGTTCGTGAGGTCATTTTTTGACGTGAATTATATTTCCATATGTATTTATTTATTCGTAGAGATCAGCGCATCCAACACAGCAAGTGACACGTTTGACAGCCAATCAGAAGATGAATCTATCCAACGTGTCGTAGTACACTTCAAGTAATAAGCCAATAATGGCAAGTCCTAAATTGTAATATCGTTCTTTGTTTAGGTTATGTGTTATATTATAATAATTATATTTTGACGAAATTGAAAAAATCTATATGCTTAGATATAAAGATACTTTGCATATAATGTAATTTCCAACAAAGAACAGTTGGACTGCGATTCCGAGCATACCAGCAATCCATGCAGCATCCCCTCCAAACTTTTTTAGAGGAAAACCGAAGATGTATCTGTATCTAATAATAATGGAGATAATGTAATGATGATATTATAATTGTCTTGTAGTTGATTCTGACTTCAGGACCTGCTTGATTTCAAAGAACTGACGCAGGCATGATATTATATTGAAGTTCATCATTAAAATCATCATTAGTTCATATACATAAGTACCTGTCCTCTCGAATATTCTGTCCACTATGCTGACCTAGTGCTGGTTGTTGGTGGTAAGTTCGTGGTCAATCTGCTATAAAAATATTGTGAAGTACTTACCTCAATCAGGCCTTGAACTTCTCTTAACGAAAAGGCATCGCTGTCTAATGAAAAGCCGGGAACAGACTGATGTTCAATATGCCTTCCGAAGTGCAAAGTCGTTATGTTTTTTTTTCTCTTCTGCAGGTAGAAGTAGATGGAGAAGTAACCAAGAGTATACTGACATGGCACGTGCGAAGAGAAGACAGTGGGAGGCAGTTGGTCTGCAGAGTTTCCAATCCTTGGTTTCCTGCTTACACCCTGGAAGACTCACTGATGTTTGATGTTATGTGTAAGTACAACTTCATTTTGAGCCTAAGTTTTTGCTTCATCATCAGCTGTTGCATTAGATGCAGTACGTCACAGATTATCATAATCTATGAGCTTTGCGTAATGATGACACTACCTTACTTTCGCAGTATGTCATTTTCGCAGTTCGTCATTTTCGCTGATCGTCTCTTACGGGTTATAATTTACGTCACCTGTAGGGTGCAGAAATTTCTTTACTGCAAACTGATGATGTTGATGTAATATTGATGGCACAAGGCTACTCTCACTCAAATACTGAATATGAGTTTGCAGACGGCATAGGTTTCCTCACTTCACCGAAGAACCAATGGTGTCACAAATTGTTCAACGTTCAAAGCTGGGGTCGAACTGCCGCTTTCTGCAAAAACATAAGCCTATTAGCCACTAGCCCTCCATTTCTATCTTTAACATTCCATGGAAACAGAAAACTCATGCTTGCTGTTGCAAAGTTCCATTGTAACACGATCCAAGGTATAAAGTATAGAGTCGTAACTCAACAAGTAACAAGTTCAAAAAGTTAAATGAGTAAACTGCTAAAGCCCTATGCTAAGTCCTACAAACAAAGTCTCCTCAACCAAGCTAGATTCGACTTTAATACGAAGGCGTAAGAATTGTGTTAAAGGACTTTTTATGAGGAATAGTAAAGTGGGGGGAGTAATAAACCGCGCGAGTTGACGGCGCGCGATAATATTTTAACTTGACGAGATACACTTGAGGACAAAGTTTAGTGGTTTGTTATGTGGATAGAAATATGGTTTGTTTTTACACGGAGGTATATTTTTGCCAACTAGATAATTCTAGTGGCTTTGCGTTCATTTCGTGACTGATTTTTTAGCGATTGCGCTCGCGTAGGCTTTGCATTGATTTCGCGTCAACTTTTTCCTGCGGCTGCTTTCGCGTAAAATTTGTTTTCGTTTTGATGACAACAGTTGCCTACGTCAATTTAGAGAAACTACCTCTCTATAACTAAAATCAGATCGGCAATGTAACAAACTGACAGATTTCTGTAACACTTCAGATTTGTAATGATTTCCCATAAATTTTTTCCGCTTTCGATTACAGCGACTGCTTATTTACAAGCGCAGTCAGTTGCGTTGCGTAGGATATAACATAAATACACGAGTTTGTGAGCTCATGACACACATGCACTCTCCTTATCTTCTAGGATTTGATAGCCTTGCCATCTTTTCTCGTCAATGGTTCTTCAGTGATGTTCCTACAATTTCGGGCCAGGCACCTTAAGTCCTCTCTCATGCAGGTGTTCATACATAAAGGACTTCTAGCAGATGACGCATCGACTGGGTAGGTTCACCGCAACCATCCTGTGTTAGGCCAGGATACCCATACCTCCAATTGCATAAGTTTAGTCTGCAGCGACAGATCTGAGTGCAAAACCGATTGGTTTACCACACTGGCCATTGCAGGGAAATTAACTCAGCTGGTAAAAATATCCTTTATTTCCACAGAGTGCATTTTGTATCAGACGAATGCCGTAACTATAGCCCACGGTGTAGTGGAAATATTTTCGATTCCTGATGAGAAAATAGCCCCTTTCAGTATTCCCCCTTTATACTGTTAGTTGATAACTTTGCTACAAACTACAAAGTATATTTGCGGTGTTAAAGTTGCTTAATGTGTATAGCTTGTCGGATCTTATTGCAAGTCGAAATCCTCCTCTCACTAATGAAGGTGAATCATACATTTATTAATCTCAGCCCTGAATTCATATTCTATAGAATATTACAGAATATCATTGGCTTTAAAAATATCAGTAAATTTAATAATACTAGTGTTTACCCGCGACTTCGTCCGCACAAATTATATACCAGATTTTAAGTCAAATCATAAGCTATCAAACAAAAAAGTTTCATCACAATCGGTTCAGTAGTTTTTGTGTGATGCGCGAACAAACAAACAAACAAACAAACAAACAAACACACACACAAACAAACAGACAAACAGACAGACAAAATTTCTAAAAAAGGTTGATTTCGAGTCAGGGATACTAAAAACCATATCGTAATCTTTTTTTTGTAAATATCTTCAATGTACAGACACACTTCAGTTACAGTTTTATAATAGTTTAGATTAGACTAAGGGGTGGTCAGAAGCTGTGCTACAACTAACAACCATTTTTTTAAGCGTAAAGTGGCTTATAATGGTTGCTGTGTCATGGCGTGATATTCAGATGTCCTTATCGACACATTCGGATCGGTATATCTCTAGCAAATTACTTTGTGATAAACGCGATTGTGATGAGAATTTGACCAGAATCTGTGTGAAGGACATGTAAGGTTTCTTATGCCGAATTTTTGGAGGTGAAAGTCTAACCAGCTATCAATCCGTCATTCAATCCTGAAACTCTCAATATGCCAAAGGTGATCCTAGCTACAACTGCATACTTAAGATTGTTGGTTTTTAGCAAAGTTTCTGTCTGCCCTGAAAGTAATTGATTGTGGCATGGTTGGCAATGTATCACACACGCATCGTCATTAAACTTTGCTCAGGAACTAACGTTCTCTGTGAAAAGAAAACTTTATACCCATTCTTTTCACGAAGAGGCCCACTATATCTTTATCAATGAAAACCGGTAAACGGTTTTCGTAGCTCATCGAAAGGTAAACTTTTACGATCAGCTCACAGGGTGGTAGTGGGCTTCCATCCATCACGCTTTAGCCCAATGCCGCTTGATAAAATTCAACTTTGTATTGACCACTGTACCGCTCATAGGGTGCGACAGAACACTGGATATTTGTCTCACGTGCATGTGATGTAACAGTCAGGTGTTAATAAACCGAGTAGGCACCAGGAAAGACTGCGACGGAATAGCAGAGCGGAGCGAGATTTTCTGCTCCCGTAGATATTCCGCCACGCCTATGGAGCGGTACACAGCCCTTGTACTCAGAATATATTCGAAATAGAACATAAAGAAATAAAATTCGAGCTTTTATTCAGTTTGCTCTGATATTTAAAAACTGTTTACATTTTGATAGCTCGACGTCAATAAAATACAGAGTTTACAAAATAAACACTTTCAAACTAAGTAACAAGAACGTAAAAATGCGAGGAAGACTCTAAAAGCGTCGTGCACTCATACATTTTAAACCATATTCGTTTACATCGTATCATAAAAGATGTTTTGTGACGTCACCGTAATACTTCACGATGAACTTTATGCAGCGTAACCGCGGCTCAACAAGACTCGCGATAATATTTAAACTCAGGGACAAAGTTGTTGGCACACTCTCTCAGACCGCAAGCAAACATAGCCCGGAACTCCCGCTTCCCTATCTAGCGCGGTGTGCTTTTGATATATTGTGAGCGGGTTTTTAGCGAGTTTTTTTACGTGGACGATTATTTTGTCCGCAATTGTAAAAGGGCTGTTTATCATGTTAAGATTTTTTTTTTGACGTTTCGGCTGAAAGTAGTTGAAATGGAAGTATTAGCCGTGATTGAAGGATTTATTGTGTTTTAGAAATTCACTGTTAAACGTTTAGATTGGAATGCGGTTGGTATAGGATCGGGAAGGTTGGCGTAGAGGGTGTTGGAATTTGGGTATAAATGGAAACAATTGATTTAGATTAGTTTAGATTTATTAAACTAATAAAAGCAGCACACGATACAATATCACAGAGAATTAGAGTGGAAACGGAAACTTCAGCGCTTCTCGAAGACAGTTAACAAACGTCACAGGTGACGTTTAACTTCAGGTTGGATTGCGTTTACAAAGATCGATATTACCAACAGAGGGCAGGTAGAAGTCAGCCATGAATGGATCTAGGCTAATGGCTGGGTACTGGCAACATCGTATACAGTTGCATTACTTTAAAGGATGATTGTACTGATGATAGTGAACAACTTTCCCCAAGGAACGTTGTAAAAAATTAGCAAAGCAACATTAGACTTGCCATCTAATATGTAATCTGCGGATCGAACGATTGTATGAAAATGAATTTTACTTCTTGCTTATTTCCCTTTGGCTTTCTTGAGGTAGGTAAGTTTTACATTGTAAACCCTATTTAGGTAGGTACATGAAATAGAAGGTGCAAACTTAAGGTAGACGGCTCTACGAGTGTTCTACGACAAAGTTTTGTATGAAATTGACAGCTCTCCAACCACCGTAATGCGTTATATTCTTAGACCCAACTGTATGGAACAGCTTTTTAACGCATACCCTGTAGAATAGTTATAATAAAATAACAATTTTCAATATTTCTCAACCACCCCCAAACCTCGCACGATGCGGTCTGACCGGGTCGCCCGCGGTTGGCCGGCTTTGTACAAACAGCCGACTTTTTGGCCGGACCGTCTGCCCGTCCGGGCCGGTCATGCGAATTAATTAGGCTGCTGGGTCCGACTTTAGGTCTGCTAGTAATTGTTTGTACATTTATTGGACCTCTGTCTCTGAGGTGATGTTGAATTCATGATTTAGGTATAGTTTAGTGTATCTAAGGCCGAGATTCAGAGACGATTTTTTTTGGCTTAGTTCGAGCTAAGTAGGGTAGAAATGTATGGATTTTGACATACGGGAGTTCGAACTATGACTTACAAATCGTCTCTGAATCTCAGCCTAAGCTTGATAAGGTTTATTCTCACGACTGTTTTCTCTGAGAAGGTAAATAAAATAAAGAAATAAACATCTTGCATATTAATTGTCATACAGATTATTTAGACCAGTAGGTCTACCATGAGTTTTCACCGTACTTTACTACTATAGTTACGTCACCAATTTTGTATTGAATTTCGTACAGCGCTCCTAGTGGTTACGTTGAGAACTAATTTCTGTCATACAAATTGGCGACGTAACTACAGTAGTAAAGTACAGGGAAAACTCATGGTAGGCCCTCTGACTTGTTTTTCGTGAACTAGAAAACGATTTATACGTTAGATACAAAGATCCATGAGTTAGTTACAAATATTCTTCGTATTCACAATAGATATATTAGAATTGGAACCGCGACCTGGCTAGGCACAGCCGAGTCGGCGGGCAGGTTACCACTGACTGAGCCATCGAGATGTCAACGATAATCAAAACAATACAAACATTGTTAAACACATAAATATACACCAAAATACACAGATGTAGCATAAAACAAAGAAACAAAAATGATAATGGTACAAATAAGGCGGACTTATCGCTTCAAAGCGATTTCTTCCGTACAACCCTAGGTAAGAAGAAAATTTTAACAATGAAAACGGGAGAGTACCCTATTTCATAAAAAAAAGTAAATACCGGATGGGAACGAGCTACATTTCCCAAAGCCTAAAATAGAAGAGAATTCACAATTTTTGGACTATGAGTAGGTACTTAATTAGTGCATACTAGAGTGCGCGCTCCATTGCGGTGTCCCATTCAATTGTGGCGATGTCGCTAAACTTAGTAAATCGCTATCGCTATCTCTTCCACCGGCCTGCACTCGTCCTACTCTCACTTGGAGCATGACGTTTGTCTATCGTGTTAGTTCTTGTAATACACGATAGTTTAATTATGTTGGATCTATCTCTACTTTATATTAAACTTTTGAACTTTTCAACGAAATTCAACCGAAACTAAACACATGCAAAACACTAAATGCCTCTCCATTTAATGCACGTACAGCATGCAATAACAAAACTTTTGAAAACAAACAAAAACATCGTAATAATTGCACAGTGGACGGCTGTGTCTGTCGGGACAGAACCCGGGCATCGTGTCCCGAATTCACAATGAAAATAGTTCGTCAGCTCATGTCCTGTTTTCTACAAGTATAGGTTTCGTGATGTCTTAGTCAATTAAATGCGTTTAAGCATTCATAGATAAGTATGTAAACTAACCAAAGGGTAAACCTTGAATAATAAACCCTGAACAACGTTCATAATGGAGACAAAGATGAAAAAAAAATCGGTTGTGTTCTTGGACACAACTGATCTGGCCTTTTACTTGGAGACCCAGGCAGAGCAGTGTAAATGGGTCTATAATTTTCACGGTCTTGACATTACATAAACATTTCTTAGTTCCTGTGTTACCTTTGTACCTTTTCATATATGTTGGACACAAAAAGCTTTCAAATACTACATGTTAAAATACGCATTGTGATAATCATGGTCCTTACTACATCTTAGTAGACGTTTCAAACAGTGACTTTTTGAATAAGACACCGATGATCGTGACTAGCCAAAACAAACAAAAAATGTGTCGTTTATGCAGGAGCCTTTTGGTCGCTGTATCTTTTGGCTCGCTTTACGGTCAGAGATTTGAACCAGACTTCATCGTGGGTTGGGTTGTACAACCGTCTACCGAACCATCCTACAACTTCCTCCACCGCCACTTCAAATAGAAGTGTAAAATAAGTGTACATTGGCTTATGGACTAAAACGACTTGGTCAATAGAAATATTCCATTTTAGCTTTGTTAAATTTAAAATTGTGATTAGCATGGTCCCGTGGTAAAGCTAGTAACTTTATTAAAGAGAATTCCTAAATTGGTTTCGGGTTTAGTCTTTGTTGGTTGTAAGTTAATTATTTTCAGAGCATTTCAATGCTCCTCGTACCTAATTGAAATTTAACTGTCTGTAAAACCAGAATTTACTCCACTATCATAGTGCCCAGATTATTGAATTAATGTTTATAGCCCACTAGCTGTGCCCGGCATGTTTTTTTTATAAACTTAGCGGGAGCAAAAACCCTCCAAAGTTTCATCGCAATTGGACGAACGGTGTAAGAATGCTTAATAAGTACAAAGAAATATTTTTTTTTATTATGCAGGGAACTTTTACTAAGAGAGCAAACCGGTCAGCAAAAAAAAAATTTGATGTTCCATCTAAACTGCAATACCTACTCGACTCCAACATGTTTTCTCACCGAGCTGGTAAGTCAAACTGATAGAGAAAATCCCTCGACTGAGCAAAAAAGTACTGTTCGCGACAGCGGGGTATAGGCGACAACGGGCAACATTACTGGTCCAGTGGTTAAATCGTTCTAGACTCCAACCTAGACTCCAACGCATGAAACAGCTGTTTTTTTTTGTTCTGACAGGTATGTTCCCATAGTAAAAGTTGTACAGTTTGATGGGTGGAGTAGGTATGTGGTTTAAAGGTTAATGATACATACCAAAATAAAATACCTTCTTATCTTTTTGGATTGCAACTACAATGACTTCATTACCAATTAAGAAAAGTTGTCAGGTACTTAGGATATTTTTATGTACATGAATGTATACTACGGTTTAAAAACAGCTAAGCACTCTCTCGTCCTAAAACGCTCCTGAATCAGATGTAAAGGGATCAGATCATCAGATGTGGGGTAGGATAGGATGCTGTGACCTTGACCCGTAACCAAATCGTGAGGAGATCAAAGATGTTGAAGATACCTGAACGAATTACTCGACTCTTATCAACACCCATCTGGAATTGCTATTCAATCCAGTAATATTCAGGGATTGCATTCCAGATTGCAGACCTAAACAGAGTTATCTAGCCCAAGTGAAGGAAAAGGTTGATATCGTGTCGTGTTACGTGTCGTATCAAGAACCTCCATCGACAAGAGCGTAGCTCTTAAATACAATAATGATGATAGTAGGTAGTGATAATGAAAAAAACAAATTTTAATTGTTACAGATCCACCAGTAGCCCAAGTATCTCTGATAGAGCCCAAAGAACCTCGTCTACTAAGAGAAGACGAAAACGCTGAGCTGCTCTGTTCTGCGGATGCTTCACCACCTCCCAACAATTTCTCTTTCTATAAAGAGGTAAGTCTCCTGTGAAAAAATTACGTTTTTTAAATGCTTTATAAGTTGTATAGCAAGTAAAGAAGACCAGGCTTATAACTATAATTATTGTTTCCAATGAACCTCCATGGGTGACGTTACTGAACCCCCAAACTTCTGGCGCATCCTGGGCAATCAGCAAATCTCTACCTCTCTCACTCTAATGCTTGTTATAAAATCTCTTCACTGCGGTTGCAAGTCTAACTCAATGACATGCCATCGAATCCACAGAAGCAGAAGAAGACTGAATTTAAAGGTTAACCCCTACCGTTTGTGAATTACATCAAAGCCAATGTAGTCGCTTAAAAGAAAACTGAATTTCAAAGAGGAGGCAAAGCATCACGAGTACCAACTAATCATACCAAAATGTCTGAATTGCGCTATCAACAAAACGGTAGTTTACCAGGCTTTAAATTGGAAGAAGTTCTATTTTCCACTAAACAGCACACTTCACCCCTTTCACAAATAGATACATCAACAAAGTTTCCGCTCCATATGACTTGACTACAGTTTACTCGAATTCGCTAAATTTGTATGTCGACTAGACTGTCTAGTCAAGCACTAATGAGTTGTGAGTGTTATTTTATTAACAGTTCAGAAAGTTCAGTTCAGTCTTGTTAGAACTGTGCTTTATCTTTCAGTCTTAATAGACCGTACCCTTTTTATTCTCCAAACAAAGACGACCTTTCTTTTTAGTCTTTGGAGATGTTTAGTTAAAGTTCATAGTCAATTCCATTACAGAAATCTCATGCAATGGTTTTTAGATCTTCATCCTTGCTATCAAATTTGCTTGATTATCGAGACTTTTAAGTTAGAGCGAACTGCTTCCAGGCATCCGTTATTAATTTATTATTCCTTTTGGTAACAGTTCCATTGTAATTTCTCCAAGTAATTATTTTCGAAAGAATAATTAACTATTAAACTGTTATTTTTCCTTTTTTGTTTCACATAGCTTTCTTTGTTAGCGTTTTTTCTATATTGAACATTAATCGAGTATTCTGAGAAATACTCAAATCTCACCTGTCTTTATCTCGAAAACTAGAATCCGCCCACTAGATCCTTTTGCTTGGACGCTCACATATTTCACAAGCAGTGCCCAAAGTATATTCATTATTATAGGTATAGTAAGATACTTTATCTCTACTTCCGATGAGCATAAAACACATTTCAAAATTGGAGCATGCAAGCATACAAAATAATACTCAAAAGAAAAGCTTCCGCTCTATAACTTCTGAAGAAAGTACTACACTCAAAACTTACCTCACAACATTTTAGCAACAAATCGATAGTTCCCCAAGTATTTGCATCGTTCAAAGCCCATTATGTAATAAATTACATGTATGTAAAGCTCTCCACGCAAATAGAAACTTAAGTGCATGTTTAAATAACTAAGCCTAGCCTAGCGTGATGCCACACGACTCCATAATGAGTATTTAATTAACGCTTCATGAAAATTCAATTTGTTACCCGGTGAAATAACTTTATAACAACGATCTATTATTTGTCAGGCTGACGTGAAATTAGTTTTCGTCAATGGAAGTAGACAGATTATTTAAACCATTTCTATTTTAAATATAAATTAAGTAGCTTTTATGAGTTGCCAAGTGGCGACTGGCTTAAAACAGCATTAATCCAGACGTTTTTTTTTTGCGGCATCGAACCACCACCTCGGCCACCACACTTTCCTGCCCCTGTAACTCTTGAACCACATCAACAGTGGCAACAATCCAGACGGAAGTTGAAAGAGGTAACTAATCCCTTCAAGCATCTCTGATGGAATGTTAGGAATCTTTATCATCACATTAACATACGTAAACTCAAAACCATAATAACTTTACCGGTCAGAAACTTAGCTACAACCAATGAACTTTAAAGCTGCTTGCTATCGTGGTGGGGAAATTTGCGAAATCTGAATTAGAGGTTTGCTGATTGTCCATGATGCGCCTCAAGTGTCAGCGGTCCGGTATATACTCAGAGAGGCTATCTTTATGCATTCGTTAAAAAAATAATTTCTACAAACATATACTATTCAACAGGACCACCTAATCCACGACGACCCCATCGGAGGCATATCGGTTGAGGGTAACAGACTGGTTCTACGAGGGCTGAGGCGGCATCATTCGGCAAGATACAGATGCAGGGCAAGGAATTCGGAGGGAAGCGCGCTGAGTGAACCTCTCACCTTGAACGTTCTTTGTGAGTAGACCATTATCAATAGATCATTATCAATAGTCTATATACTGTACAGGCCTCTTCTTGCGAGAAGAAAGAGAGAGAAAGGGAGCGGGTAAAACTCCAAGATTGGTGTAGATATTATCATCGTCCACTGCTGAACATAGGCCTCTCCCAAGGCGCGCCACAAAACTCTGTCCTCGGCCTTCCTCATCCAGTCGCTCCCCGCTACTTTTTTTAGGTCGTCTGTTCAGCGGGCAGCAGGGCGTCCCACGCTACGCCTACCAGTTCGCGGTCTCCACTCTAGACCTCTGACACCCCATCGGTTGTCAGTTCTTCTGCAGATATGATTCGGTAGATAACTCAGTTTCAATTCTGCTGTCAAAGCATTATCAAGCCTCAATTTTATTTCTCTAACCATAGAAACTAGCATACCACCTCCGAGAAAACTAGAAAGATCGAGGCGTACAATCTGTCTTTGTTACTTTTCGCATGCCAAAATGAGCGCGCGTGAATATTTTCTTGTTGACGTGCTGAAGAAGCATACGACCCTTTTTGGATTTTCAGATATATTCGTTATTTTGATGTTTTGAACTGTCGACTATTTCGATGCAAAATAAATACATTACTCGAGCTAAAGAGTCATTATTATATGACACATAAAAGGCTTTTGATTATACAACGTGTTAATGAATTAACGCAAAACTAGAAAGTAGTTTGTTAAGAATCGAGAGCAGAATCGAATTATCTTGGTTTCAACATAGTTAATTTTTTTCAAAATATGAAATGTTTGTAAAATTTAGAATTTTCTGAACTGGATCTCAACCCAGCGCATGGGCACACTCACCCTACTTACTACCAAAACAAGATTCTTAAAATGTATCCATGAGCAAGTTAGCGCTTTCATTCATTGCTGAAATGATACCAAATCATTTTTGTCTCAAAACATAAAATGCTAATAACTTTAAATTTTAAGTATCAAAATAATGAAATTATTGTTTCAATCTTCTTATTTTGTAATAAATCAGTTGGGGTGTATGAGGTTTTGCGCTTATTCATTAACACGTTGTATTGTTTCACATTGTTCACAGCTCGACCGGAGTGCTCAGCAGGCAGCGTGGTTCAGCAACTGGCTGGTGCTCCAGGAGGTGAAGTCAGGGCCCGATGTTCTGTCACTGCACCATCGACCAGAGACGCTGGCCCTCTGAGGTTCTATTGGACGTACAATGGGACGAGAGACGTTTTACCTGTAAGTTTTTAGTAAAAATAAACTTGTACAAGTAAAATTAATAACATCATCTGACAATAGATTTTTTCGAGCTAAAGCCCACCACAGTGACTCATGTAAACCAGGATCAACAGCAATGACTTTACAACACTAGACAAGTCCAGTGAACGAATTCTTGAAATCCACAACGGCCACAATACGGATGAGTATAAATCAAATATCCGACTTTAACTGATAACAAATAGAAAACAATAAAAACAAGACTATTAGCAAGCCAATAAGTCAAATCCGGGAATTATCTATTTCAGGGTGGAATTGAAAACACTACGATCGATAGGTGTACCTAAATTACGAATTCCCAGAATTCATTTAAAAAGCAATACTGAGCTGCCGCTCTCAACAGCACCAAATCAACACCGATTTATTTTATAGCAATATTGACATGTAAATTATTGATTAGTTCATATGCGGCCCAAGTCCTCTATTTGCTTTCAGTTTTATTCGCTAAATCTATCAGATTCACAGATTAGTATTCTAGCACGAGACTAATCTAATCAAACTTAGAGTATTGGAACTAGGGATCCATTAGCGATACTTGGAGAAGTTGCGCTGTGAAGAAAAAACATCAGTGTTTGTTCTATTTACGAAGGAATAAACCAATGAAGGGATTATTGACGAAACTTCTAAGAACTACACTGACCGTTTATGCGAGTTAGCCAATTCAACGAACAGACCAATCGCAGGGAATCTGTGTCAACTCAGACTAAAATAATTGACCGCGTCACTAATTGAGCCCAATTATAATATGCTAATTGATTAGTTTCATTGTGAATACGAGGTTGCACTTTAAAGCAGAGCAGTTAAATTTACATAGACAGTACCTACAACAACCAAATATAATTATAATAATGTGACTATTGCGAAAACACACTTATGCTAGAACAAGCTCACACGATGCTGTAAGAGGCGGCAGATCCATTCAGGCATTATACAGTTCTCTAATGGCAATAAATGGGGCTATCAGTTTTTTGTAACTGGCAAATACTACATAGCTTAGGGAGCGGTTACTGCTTATTACCGCGGACTATGGGCTATCGGTTCTAGAGTTCAGATTCTTGTTTTTGGATTGTTATCAAAATTGTGTTGTTAATTAGACCTGCGGCTTACTTATAGTCATGATTGTCATATAGCTCTCTCGTGTTCGCAATAAAGGCAAGTCCTGTATCTATATTTCCTACTCATTTTAGGTATATTCTTTGATTAAATTCGTTGTGGCTTCCAAAACAGATGAGATTTATCCCCCGTGCTTGCTGCACCTCATAGGCTAGTCTTGTGAGTGGTCGTTGCTTTTGATCCTGGTTTACCAGGAGTTACTGCATCTGATCTCTTATTTTTCTGTTATTCCGAACCCTGTTCTATTGTTTTGCGTTGCATATTTGGGTCGTGTATTCTACTCTCCCACTGCTTCATGTAATCAATTAAGAGAGGTTCTATAGATAAATTTGTAATTAGGTATGTCAAAATGTAACCAGATGTTTGATAATCCAACTCTTTCCCAGATACCAGCATCAAATGTTACAATGATGGGGTCAAGTAGCACAGTCATTCATGGTTTGACCTCGGAAGTTGGAGATGACCTCGGCTGGTTGGCGTGCTGGGCCAGCAATGATATCGGGAATCAACGAGAACCTTGTCTCTTCAGAATTATGCCTGCTGGTATGCCTATTAATTAGCTACTAATGGATTTGACGCGCCTGTGACATTCGCCAAACACTGGGAACATAACCTCTTAACTATACTCTCACGCACTTGTACAATTAGTGGAGACCTTTAGAGTAATAATGGGTTTGCAATTTGATTTTTCATTCAACGAAACCTTTAACACTTTTTGAGAACATTACTTAAACGTTACTTCCACTGAAACCGGCACGCTTAAAAGAATATGGTTTTTGTGAGCATCTCTGACTATCCCGAAAGGGATTATGGTCATAAGTTTACGTGTGTATGTAACAAACAACTTTAAAAACCTTTTTTTGTCAAAGTGGTTGCCTCCAACACAACAAAACATTTTAAAAAGATTTCTTATATTTTCCACTTTTAATCAAACAAAATACATTTGCAAAAGTTATTTCGCTTCACAGTTTCAATAATTCGTTTTAATGACCGCCTACTTAGATAAGTAGGCGATTAACTCAAAGCTAGTCTGGGGCGATACAATTTCTCGCGCGACCTCGTTCCCGTGACTTAACGTCTGCTTAATGGTGGCCTAATGGCGGAGAAGGCGATCAAAAAGGCACGTAAATGACGATGTTATGCAAAGGGATAATCTTTTCATACAACCTGGGTGCGATTAAGTGCGAGATTCGCGATAGTAAAGAATAATTTGGTTTGTTGGGTTATCAGTTTTTGGATTTTGCACGAACGGTCTTGTCCTAGTTTTGCTTTCTTGTCGGTTGTATGTTCTTGGTCGAAGATTTTTTGTAAATGTTGTTTTAAACGTTCATGAAGCATAGATGCGGTGTGGCGCTGCAGCATTCTACGTGGAAAAAAAATCTGTGGTACGACACACGGTGTAGCATGCATGTAGTCCTCTGCAAATTTTTATGCAACAAAACTACTTCTTTAAGTGTTGTTAGGATATGTTGTTTTTTTAATCAAGTTTAAAATCGAGTCCTTCAAATGCCCTACATAGCCTGAAGGCTAAAAGCCCTATAAAACAAATTCGTGGATTATATTGGCAAACCTTTATTCTCCTTTATCCGTAAAAAAATACCTGCACCATGCCACAAGATGCAAATCTGTAGCTACTTCCATCTCATTAATATTCATCTCCATCCATTATCCACTTTCCCAGCCTTACCAGAACCGCCAATCAACTGCGAGATCAACAACGATTACCTCCACTGCGAGCCAGGTCACGATGGAGGGTTACCACAGAGGTTCCTGCTGGAAGCGTTGGAGGTACGGCCTCAAGGCGATCCTGTGGATGAAGACAATGAAATCTCCACTCTGAACGATCAGGTGAGCACGGTGTGTTTTTACTACAGGCTTAGAGGCAAAAGATAACGCAAGGTTGCTAATTGCATGAAACGGTCGCTAACGTCGGTTCTAGGGCAGGGGTGGCGAACCAATGGCACGAGACAAAATAATTTGGGCATGCCTATTATTAACGAATCTTCAGTTCCAGACATATTTAGTTGTCTGAAGAAACTGATTTTTGCTATCATAACATTATTTTCATCAAGCTATGCTTGTGAGTCTTTATTTTCATAAATAAGTTACTTAATTAAAAACTCGCATCGAAACCGTTTGTCAGATGACTCCAGTTCAGCTTGCATTCTGCTGAAAATAACAAAGTATGAGCCTATATAATATAGCATCTAATTTGCAACACCAGAAATCACACAAAATTAAAACCCAGTTGCAAATCGTTTTAAGCATCTAGTTTTATTTTTGTATATTAATGTGTCAAGATTTTTCTACGGCACAATATTTTTTTTAAAGGCAACATATTTTTTTTAAATGAAAATGGCATGTTCAACAATAATAGTTCGCCACCCCTGTTCTAGGATATGAAACTCTCTGTTCAAACAGCTAGCGACTTTTGAAGAATTTTTCAGTTAATCATAGCGCAATCTAGCATTACAGTAACTCGAAAATAAATATCTTACTCGTTCGATTTGCTTGCCTCATCTATGCCCTCTAAATCTGTGGTTTTTACCGTGCTTGTTTTTTGTTTTTGAGAATTTATCAATGAATGCGTAACTGATTGATCTCACAAATGCACTTTGAACCAGGGTCAGGATACCCATGGGTGTCTTGTTTTGTATCTATTATTTTGAATAAAGTTTGCAATGAACTGGATTTTGCACTAACTTAATCTTGAATTCCCTTTTAACGTTTGAAACAACTTTATGAGGCTTTCTGTTAATTCATTTAATACCCAACAACTGCCACAACAACAGAATTCCACAGCACTAAATATATTACTCGTATTAATACGTTTGGTAAATGTCGTCCTTAATTTCGACTAATGGATTTCTTTACTTTCATCCAACGCATGCCCTTTCATTACATCTTTTCTAATATCATCCTTAAAAAATGTATTAAATTAAAGCTTTTATTCTCCAGGGTATATCTGGCCGAGGTCTAACAGAAGCAGTATACCGGGCCAGTAATGAGGTCACGCCGCAGTTCCAACTTGAGGCTTTACCGCCTGGACGATATACATTACTCGTCTACTCAGAGACCCCTCGAGGAAGGTCTCAAAGGCCAGCAGCATTGCACAGCGTTTCAATAAGGACTGCCGATGATTTGGATAGACCTGGTGAGTGAAGTAGATTTTCCCGGATCAGATATTACCAACTTTTGTGTTAATCTGTTAACCATTTTTAAACATACATTATTTCTTTGATGATTCTTATAGTGAAGTAGATTTTCGAAGTAAAAATTATATTTGAACTTCCTTCTTCTTCTTCTTATCACGTCGACTTCAAATTCTGAACAAAGTCGCTAAATAGTAACTCGCCAGAATTGGGCAACCAATACTGCACCGTCGCTGCAGTCATGAGCTCCTCCTGCGTGCAGGTGTTAGGGCACGCAGGACACGATGTGAGATGGGCCATCGTTTGTGGGGCTCAACACAAGCAACTCACAGTAAGGTCAACGATAATCTCCTTCCATAATGAAGTAGGTGAATTAAATTGAATAACTAACGCTTGGCGCATAGAAACAAACCTTTTACTAAGAACAATCAGGCTACATCGTACAATCCCGCATCACTGACTGGATCGTAAATACAGCATAGGTCCTATATTTTCTGGTTTTAACCTGTCTTTGTGTCTTAAACTGGTTGTAAATTAAAGAAGTTACATGTTTTAGGAGGCTCTATATTAACATCGGTCTCATTTGTCAGTCTTCTTTAATTTTCCAGGATCTCTCCAAACCCTGACACCGGTACAACCTCTTCCGTCACCACCAGGAGATAGCAGTGTTGCTTTGCTAGTTGGAGCAGCATTATCGTTGGTGCTGGTGACCATACTGACCACGTTGTGTGTTTCGATGATGGTCATGTGTCGGAAGAAAACCAGACCTAGACATGACACTGAACAAAGGTAAGTTTTATTTATTTGTTGATATAATATGACAATAGAATGATTAGTAAATTTAATTAATAACGACTGAATATGTGTTTTGCTTGACCCCATGAATAGTCTAAAGGGGGTAGGGGTAGTGATGCATATTAAAGTGACATGAACTTCTAACTATGTAAATAGGATTTTTTTTTTAACCTATTTTGTCCCACTGCTGGGCAAAGGTCTCCCCTAAACTCTTCCACGTCTCTCTATTTGCTGCTACATCCCGCCACTCATTGCAGTAGGCATCTAGCTCGTCTCGCCACCTTTTTCGGGGTCTGCCTCGACCTCGACTCCCGTCGTGAGGCACCCATTGCGTAACGATTGATGCCCACCGCTCGGTGTGCATTCTGCAAACATGCCCGGCCCAGTTCCACTTTAGTTTTGCTGACTAGGATTTTATAAGAAGCGTAAAAAACGATTTCAAAATTTTGATTTTAAACTTATAAAAGACAAATTAAAAGAAATACGGCGAGTGTACAATTACAAGTGCAATGCATCATTTGATTTCACACTAAAATATTACACAATATTTATTCACAAAAACTTCAAAATGTAGATAGAACTAAAAAACAATAATTTCTTTTACAGCACTATTACAAGACGAAACGTTGGTGTGTCAATGTATGGAGGTTCCTCAATGACTTCCAATGTAGTACCTACTGTGGTGGTCCGAGGACATAGAGGCTCCAGAATCTTGGCTGCTAGGTGGTCAGGAGTGTTGGAAGACATGCCTATGGCTGTATTGGCTTTGGATACTAGGCCTCATGGTAAGGTTTAAGCCAACTCAATTATCATAACTGTCGTTGGCAAGTCAATTATTGTTTGTTAACACAAGTTAATCATAAAACACCGATCTAGCTATGCTACTTACTAATCGAGCGAGGCGAACCATTCCCCAAAGCCAGTGGCATAGTTTTGTACACCTAGACACGTCATCTAGGTCCGGAGCAGGCATTGTTCACAATGTACAGCCAATGTTGGACGAAGTTCACAATAGATGGAACAAATCAACTTTGTGTACCGCCAGTTTCGCAGTGCTAAAAATGTCCACTATGATATGTACAAATACATGTCTCTTAATCAAGTTGCAGTAATTTTCAGTTGACCAGTGTAGTGAATAAGCAGTTTTGAGAGGACGATGAATTAAAGACCTATTTTGTAAATTAGTTCTTGATCTAAACTATTATAAAACTGTAACTGTAGTGTGTGTAAGATATTTACAAAAAAAAGATTACGATATGGTTTTTAGGTATCCCTGACTCGAAATCAACCTTTTTTAGAAATTTTGTCTGTCTGTTTGTCTGTTTGTTTCTGTGTTTGTTTGTTCGCGCATCACGCAAAAACTACTGAACCGATTTTGATGAAACTCTTTTTGTTTGATAGCTTATGATCTAACTTAAAATCTGGTATATAATTTGTGCGGACGAAGTCGCGGGTAAACACTAGTTATATTATAATATTTATAATACTCTTTCATACACAGGTGATACAGACTCCAGTCATAGTGAAAACGAACAAGAAGCTGTGTTGACGAGGCATGACGATATGGAGACACAAACAGACTCATAAATTATGTTAAATAGAAATAATGTGTTAAGGGGCTACCTGCCGGTTTTGGTTAATTTTGTAACCATTTTATTCATTAACTATGGCACTTTTTGAGCTGAAATTTAAACTGAACCATCTACAGGATATGAGAAGTGATGTGGTTTTTCTAGAAATCGATTTTAATGAATAAAACCGAAGAAAAGGGACTCTAAAGTCACCCCTTTTTTTCCAGTTGTAACCATTTTACTCTTACATTTTTAATCGGAACAAAATGAAAATTTAGTATATTGTTCACAATACAATTTAGAATGATGTGGTTTTTTTACTTTTTCGAAATTAATAAAAATCATCGAATTTTCAAAGAAAACAGCAAAATTCTGACCGGAGCCACGCGCTCTTTCTCATCGATTAGTATGGAGTGTGAGTGAGAGGAGAGTGGTCCACGGCTGATACGACTTAAGATAACATTGCAAGCCCTGGTGTCAAACACAGTATTCCTTCGTCTAAAGCGTTCCACTTGGCAAAGTTGGTAAATTTTAAATGTACTCTTATTTAGTAAGTACAATGATTATGATTATTAATTTGACGAAATTTGATGGTATTGTGTAGTCCAATATTAGAAACCTCATTTAACATTTAGTGCCAAAGCTTTATTCTATTGAAGAAATTAAAAATAGTAAATGAATAATGCTGCTTGAATTATGTTGAGTGGTTTACTGTCAGGCCTTTACCGTGATTTACTTGGCTTTACTTAGATGCAGTTAACAGACGTAAAGTAAAAATTATTTGATATTCATCAAGCCACGTAAACAAGTAATTTATCTGTAACAATATCAAAGATTCTTATGTTACAAATCAAATTACATCCCTCCTCGATTATTGGTTCTATAATTAAATTACTAAAAAGGACAAATTGTTTATTTAACAACAGAATTTCTTTTGATAAATCATCGAAGCTTTAGAAGTTTCTTTTCATAATTCAGTATGACAACAAATATTTTAGATATCAATGGGCTTACTAAATTATTGACTGTAAGTGAATAGGTATAAATTTATTGCATGATACAGTATTAATTTATAGTGATAAATGATAGAAAGAGTGAAATATGTAGATACTTTGTAGTATAGATAAAGTAGTGTAAAAATTGCACCGATCATTTAAAATAAACATCGTATCGTAAAATTATTAAAATAAATGTGATAATCTTTTAGTAGATTATAATTAAATGAATTTGCATTTAAAAACGTAATAAAATGTTTTTACGTAAAAATTCATTGACTTATAATTATGAGAGCAGAATGTGATGCCAGAGAGGAACATAGATTGTTTATATCGGTCATCAAAGCAAGAAATGATTGGTGAAATTTTGTTTAACACTTAAGTTACTATTATAACTTTAAATATGATTAAAGATTAAATAAAGCAAAGAATAGAAGTAATTCTTCAAATACGGGTATTGTAATGTAGACAATGTATTATAACTGTTCCACATTAATGTAGATGAAATAAATAAAAATTTGACCTAAGTAACAATTTATTCTCACCGATACAATTCTAAATAGATAAGTAGGTAGAGTAACAAAAAATACAGAGAAAATAGTATCTAATCCCTTAAATCTAAAAAATATAACTTCAGAAGAAAAAAACTTTGTACAAATAAAGAAGACACATCTAACTCAAATTATGTTTCTGAATAATTCAATTGTATAAAGAGTGACAGAGTCCTTTATTTGTGAACAAAAGAATAACTTTAACAGAATACGTTTACAGAATTTATAATGGACTTATGAAATAGCAGATAAACAATTTTTACAAATAAGTTTTGCACAAAGCCAAAGAATGAATCATGCAATTAAAACTTTGACTGAATTCAGAGAGAATAGTTATAATTTTTTCATTACATTTCGGAATTTTTAAAGTTAGTTGTTTGTGAAATAAAACCAGATAACTTTGAACTCTATAATTTTGAAACTATTTATCTAGGTATCAATTTGTAGGTATACTTTTAAAAAATTGTCAATGTAATTAAATAACTTATCCAAAAAAATGTATACGTTTTAGTATTACATTGTACCTCTAGCGTTCTATTTCATTATTCTTATGAAAAATAAATCTTTTTATTTTATTCATTCGTTTTTCATTACATAGCTATATAACCATATCCATAGGTATAGGTAAAGGGTCCTTCTTAATATGCAGACACTTTTTTAAGGGGATGATCAGACCATCAAACTGAACAACTTTCTCTATGGGACCGACATGACATCGAAATCGCGAAAATAAAATCTGCTGACTAGAGTCGGTTTGCAGTTTTGTATGGGACAGTTGATTTTTTTTTTCTTGCTTTCGATTTTGGTACCATAGAGAAACTTGTTCAGTTTGACGGTCTGAGCATCCGCTTAAAAAAGTGTCAGCATTTTAAGAAGTACCCTGTATTGTGGTCAAAGATATTTAAACTTAATAA
This sequence comes from Agonopterix heracliana, assembly GCA_963693445.1. NCBI lineage: Eukaryota > Metazoa > Arthropoda > Insecta > Lepidoptera > Depressariidae > Agonopterix > Agonopterix heracliana. The sequence continues at coordinate 17,006,485 of OY856326.1, read as the reverse complement.
TTAAATCTAATTAAATCTCTTTGATTGTGGTATTGCAAGCGGGGTGGGCGTACCCGCTACTATAGGTATGCTTCATGTATTCTATGCTAACGATATTAGTGGATAATGATAAAACTAATATATCTCATTTTCCAGTTAGTCGATTTTCGTCCGAAAAGGAACAACTTTTACTATGGGACCAACTATGAGAACTCAAAAAAACTGCTATTTCATACAAAACTTAAATACTAACCTACTGCGCAAAATATATGGACAGCAGATTTTTTTTGAGTCCTCGTTTGTTGGTCCAATGGTAAAAGTTGTTCATATCGATGGTTACTTTCACCCCTTTGAGTTTCGGGGGTTGTCTTTTTACAAACTTTGAAGGTAAACAGATAACGAGTAGGTAAGCAGCTATTCAAAACAATTACGTCTTGTTGCTGAAATAAGCTTAACCCTTCAACAATATTGTTAAGGGTTAACTTTTGAATCCGGTTTGCGTCACCCCGAGTTATAGCAAGTTAAGACTTTCTGATTTGATTAAGTTGTATTGAGGTTTTACTTTGCGAGATTGAGGTCATGAAACTTGTTTCATGTTGTTACTAATTGGTTTAATTAAGTTAGAAATAAATACCTAAAGGACATCATCCAGGCTTCATACATTTCTGGTCCAAATGTAAAAGTGCCGGCCGAAGAAAAATAATGTTATTATTCTGTTAGAACTTGTCCGTCTTAACTTTTATTATTATTGGACTAACGCTGTAGGCATATTGTCCTTAGTTTCGATAAATCGAACCCAAAAAATAGCTTAATTTTCGATAGAATGAACGAATAATAAACCGGCCAAGTTCCGAAGTTTCCTGTCACAATAAAGGCTTCCGCACATTGCAGCGATTTTATCGAGCGATAATATCACTGCGATTTTGCGTTAATTGTTTCCAGTACATTTTGTATGGGGACGCGCGCGATCCTACACACTGCCGCGATATTATCGAGCGATAATATCGCTGCGATTTTGCGATAATTGTTTCCAGTACACTTTGTATGGGGACGCGCGCGATCCTACACACTGCCGCGATAATATCGCAACCTGACGCAATCTTTCGACTACATTCAGTGGTGGGCGCATGCGTGACGCGAATCGCGGAATCGCTGCAGTGTGTAAGGTGTCGCGATATCGCTGTCGATAATATCGCTCGATAAAATCGCTCGATAATATCGCTGCAATGTGCGGAGGCCTGCGGTCTTTTTACGACCTTTTACTTCGCCACATACATTTTATAAGTTGGTTGACTTAACACATAGATTAGAAGTGGGATATGTAGGTCTCCCATGAGTTTACACCTAAAATGAAGGATTTCTTTATTCTAAAGCATAAAAGGAGCCACACTATTAGCATAGAGGGAGCCACACTATTACAAGGCTATCCACTTTTTTTACACTTATTGACGTGATAGTGTGTGTAAAGTGGTAAGACAAACAGGACCAAAAGTAACTACTTTACACAACTTTACACACACTAGCAAGTCAAAAAAAGTGGTCAGCCGATGTCCGAACGAATTAGTCAGCTCTTCTAGTGCATATACTTAATTTTACACCCTGTTATATTTGTAATGCTTGATTGAACAATCTGCTAAAACACTGCCTATTTTCCCTTGTAGCGGTACTTTAAAAAACGATTTAACAATATTGACATTCAAAAACGTAATTAATTTTCATTAAAATTAACAACCGAGCCTAAACTATATAAAATAATTTAACACACAAACCATGATTACTTACCAAAGACACACCAACAGTAACTAAATAAACAATCTTAATATCTCAGACCATACATAAGCCCTGCCATTCTTACCTCATAAAAAAGGGATATTTCCCTACTAAACCTTCCTATAAACACAATGCTTTACCAATCACATCTACAGTCAACCACAACCTTATACCAAGACAATAAAGTCTGCTTTTACATAAAGCAGTGTCAAAGTTCATCTTGTTTTGTGTGTACTGTGTAACGTTTCCTAATTCCGTTGTAAAAGTATGGCACACTTCAGTTTATTGCGATCTAAAGTTAATAACTTTGGAGGATGGTTTATAAGCCATTTTGATAATAACTAACGCTGGGGTAAAAGCTTGTAAACTTGCCATAAGTGATGGTGTTGGTAAGACAATAAAGATAAGAATATTGAAGTCTTAAAAGGATGCTTAAAGTTATAGGACACAAACAAACTAATAATATTCTACTTAAGGGTCGGCACTACCCTAATCGGGCAAAACAGGGTTCGGCGTTCCGACTTTTGAGGATAGTAAATAGCTATATTTAGAAACAAAATTAAGACCATCGCTTCTCTAAAAGATGAAGTACAAGATGAACAAAAAAAATTTCAGTAAAATTGTGTAGTTACATCAGAAAGTAATCGAGAATTTCATGAAAAACTCTAGAATAGCACTGCCGCGTTCCGAGTCCTGTGATTTAGTGAAACGAAATAAAACAACAAAATATATTTGACGGCGCCTGGTGCCATCCCTCTACGGCACCTGGCGCCATCTCTCAAGTTAAAACAGAACAAGATCGCACACTAATGACGGTGCCTTGCTACAGCGCCGCCTGGTGTCGGTCTAGTGGAACGTCGGGTCTTGACAGCCATGTCAAGAGGAGTTCAGTTGAAGATTTGAATAGAAATGGCTGAACCACCGCATAACTCGACGGATCGCTAGTTCTGTGTAATCTCGGTAGTTTTACTATTAAGCAGTGATCTGTTTGCGATGAAGGCCCTCCTGCACCTATATCAGAAGTGTAAACAAACTTGCGCCCAAGAGAAATAAAATCGTCTATAGAAAAATCTTGATGGTTATTTGACAGCTAAAACCTAGCTTTTGTTTCAAGAGTCAAGACCTGATGATAGTTTTATCACGAGGTTCCAAATCGATGCGAAAGAAACAGCGGCTGAATCTGCATCTGCATCAATCTGCATTCTAAATTCATGGAACATGATCTAACTTATGTCCTGCCTACTCATATGGCTAGTGGCGGAACGACGAGCAGTAATTTCCAACCCCACCAGTTGACGAATGATTTACAGTAAAGTCGACGGATACATAATACAGTTCATACAGTACGGACACTCCCTGCACTTCTTCGTGGAAGACAGATGGAAGACAACTACAGTGTCTACAGTAGGCAATATGGTTTTGCTAATGCCAGGCCAGCGTTTGGCCCGGCCTTGTTGTATGAAGTGTCCAGGATGAGATAGTGGGCAAGTTATCTCCGTGTTGGTATGGTATAATTAATGTTTGTGGTTCGAAATAGACTTTGGTCACGGATTATTGGTGAGAATTTTGTCGGATATTGCTGTGTTGTGCTTGGTGTGCCCTCATTACCTGGTTTCATCTATTTAGAATGGGCTTTTGAGTTATAAACTTATGCTTATGCTACAATATTTCTTCTAGTAAAACGCGGATGTTCTGAGGATTTAGAATATCTCAGACTACTCCCTCAGGGAACATAGTTGTGATCATACGATACTACGATAGTTCGTTGAATGCAGGCAGTGTAGTCAGAAACATCGCTGTAGTATCTAAGCCAAAATTTTTGTAAAATATGGCTTTTATGGTTTCCATGCTTTTGTCATGCCGTCATGCCTGTATACACTCTATTTCAAAGGCATGTTTCTGTTGTTGATACAATAAAAACTTATTCGTATTTGCTTCTGTGTACAAGGTAACTCTGTACCTAGATGCTGCTGAAGAATTTAGGTGTCTCAATCTGCCTGTTGCTGACGCGATGTGGAACTTAATAGGCGATTAAGAGCTCTCTTTGTCGGCTCGTAAATCGCTTCATGTTCAGTCAGGTCAGGCCAAACTCCGAAACTCCTTCATACATCATCCTTCCAACAAGATTACGGCATTTGAAACTTGTCCTCGACTTCCGATTCTGATTTAGAAGTGAAACAAGGTCCTTATTGCGTGTTGAATTTGGGTTGTAATGTAAATGGTGGTTGTATTTGCACATTGTTGAAATTGATCGCCGAGCCCCGGGCTCTTGTGAGTGTGCACACATGTTTTACTAATTTATAATTGCGGTTTATGGACTTGTAATTTTTGATGCAATGTTTCTGGCCACACTGAAAGGGATTATTGCCGTGAGTTTCTGTATGTATGTAACTTTTGATCAAGAAATAATGTAACGGTGGTTATTATGTGATGGTTTTCGTAGACAAAAGTCAGGATTGTGTTTTGTGGATGTCAAGTGTTAACGCAACTGCATGGTCGAGCGGGCGTGCGGGGCGCGCCACCTCTTTGGACGACGACTCCAAGTGTTGTTTTTTTTTATGTTGTCTTTTATTGTTGTTCTTGATTCACAAACTAATAATGTCTTGATTGTCGTTGTCACGATGACGTTCGGTTGATTGTTGATTGTTGATTCATATCGCAAATAAATAACAAATATTGAATTGAATTGAGCAAATAAATTCGTGCTGTAGGTGTTTGATGCTAAATGGCACTGGATACATCGAAGCATTGTAAGATCGAAATATCTCTGTTGTGAAATCTGAAATATTACAACGAACTCGTTTAGAAGGCCTTTTTTTAGCGGAGGAAGACAAAGTAAGGATTTACATCCCTTTTTAACTGAGTGCTGGTATACTGTATGAATGAAACACAATTCTCTACTATGTTCATGGTTAACTAGTAGATTTCGACGCCGAACCATTGAGGTACTATGTTAACTAGAGAAGCTACCGAGAAGTTATGTTTTGTAACACGCGTTAGGGTGCACGTGCTCTAACCCACTTAGCCTGAGCCAGGCGCTCGTCGCAGCCTGACGCTCCCAGCACGCGCCCCACACTGCTGATCATGGTACACAGATTTTGTTCGCGTTGTCTGCTCGATACATAATTATACTCAATGCGCCGAACCAGTTCTTCGTCACTCGCGTTTGTCAGCTGCGATAAATTCTTGCCTACGGCGCCTTGTATCTCATAACCATGAGGTACAGGGTGTCGCGTATTGATATAAGTCGCATTTTAGTTCTCGTTTCTGAAGACCAAAGTTTGAAATTCGAAAAGCGCGCGAAACTGTGATGAGTGCGGTACCTATCTGTTACGGTAGTAGGTAACTGTTGAATAATCTGTTTCCGAACTCGTGGTTCTGTTGTAAGATGGTGTGCTATATTTAGTTTGGACAATATTATGATGGTGGTGGTATCTCAGGTTTCCTTTTCTAACTTCGTGGTCAATGTGTAGACATAAATATGGGAGCTTTTTCTTTTGGGAGCCAATGTCAGTCAAAGAGCATAAAATTACTACGTTCTAATATCAGATTTACACGAGGTTTCTAATTCCCTGCTTTTGTTGGTAAAGATGTTTTTATTTAAACTGCAATAACACGTATCTGGTATTTAATTTAAATATGTACGGGATGCATGAATCATTACAGCCAATGCCGAATATAGCCCGATGCAGTTTATGGATTAGGAAAATGTAGTTTGTCCGTACAAAATTGCTGAGGTCACAATGCCATAACCCAAAACAGAGTCCAAATAGCCATTATTATGCGGCTTTTCTCAGAGCATCAAATCATGCACATGTTGTTTTACTATTGAACATACCTAAATCGCCGAAATTATTTCGTCCAGTCACGGATTATAGAAGAGTACAGTTGCAATAACAATCCATATTAGTATACCTCCTTAAAAAGTTATAATGTGAAACTTCTTCTTCTGGTTCTGTGCGAAAGTGCATGTTAGTGCTTAGTGTCTCGACGTTGAGATAATTGATAACTAATTGCTTCGTCCGTTTCCGAGGGTATTTCTTTGTGGGTTGACCTTGAACTGTCTTCATCATAAACTTGGTACATGTTTATCCTGAAACTCTTGCTATAGGTATGATGTCCAGTTTTTTTTTTTTATACGGCGTATTTGATAAACTGTTCAGTTTGCTGTGAGACCCTTTTATAGTCAATGGCTGTTTTCTTGAGTCTTTCGGCAATTATTTCTTGATGTTGTAGTCTAGCTGTAGTGGCTCCATGGTTGAAGGATAAGATAACTACAGACTTCAAAGATGTGGTTAGCATACAGTAAGTCTTGCTCTCATGTTGGCCGATGTTTGTACTTTATCAGTGGCGCAGCGCAGCGTCATAGGTCTTGTGATTTCCGATAGGGTTGTTTGTGTCCATAAAGATGTATTTTATGTTGTTGTCTAATCACCACAATGCAGGTTCGGCCTAAATTCTGGTGCTTAGGTTTGCACTACCTTGGTAATCTATGTGAGAATGTCTAAAAATAAAGATCTAATGTGTACCTTAATTTGTCTGTTTAAGCGAGAAGATTCGTCGAGATCAGCGCGCACAAAAGAGCATAAGTAAACGAGACAAACGTTGTAACTTGCTTTGTGTCAACCTGTTATGTTTGCGGCAAGCCAGGACGCATGACTACCATCCGATCAGACCGAAAAAGCAGTAGAAGAGTTCTTGTCAAGTGAAGAAGGTTAATCAATGTGAACAATGAATGTCCAGAGGTACCTCGAAAGCATGATCCGCGGTGAGCCCGCCTTTTTCTGGATGTGCCATGACGGCGCCAGAAGACGTTACAGTTAACACGGGTCACCGTAATGGCCCGTGTTTATGGAAACGGAATTCTATGCTATGCATTGACTACTTATATGAGGGACTCGCCTTGCGGTAGCATTTCCCCTCTGCCACGGTATAAGATCAATTGATCATGTGCAGTTTACATTCAATTTTATACCTTATCACTAAATAAACGAGACAGCCTATAATTGCGAAATAAATAACATCGAACTTAGAACTTTTGGGGTTCACACGAGACTGCTTTTCATGATTTTTGACATTCAAAATTAGAATCTAAAATTATGGGGAATAAAATCCAAAGTTGCGGATTGCATATTACCTCGCCCCCCGCAAAAAGTGGCAGAAATGTTTGTAAGTAGAATTACACGCGTTACTAGTCCTCATATAAGTACATAGTCAAAGATGCTATGTGATAAGATAATTGATGGAGTAGCGGCACGGTGAAAGCAATTCTGGCGGTCGCAGTGTCGTCCGAGCCATACCCCTTGTGTGTGGGGGTTGGTTGGAGGGACGCAGTCGTCTGTCAAGGTTGTTGTGAGATTGGACGGGGGGGCTGCCGTCCGTGCCACACCTTTTTGGTTGGTAGAAGGGACGCACCCGGCCCAACGGTGAAGAACATGTCGAGATGCAGTCTGACGATGATGCGAGATTGTTGTCAGGCTGGACGAGCGGGAATTCAGATCTGCCGTATGGTTGATGTTTGCTTGTTTCTTGCAGGGCCGCAGTAAGATACGCCCGAGGACGGTCGACAGTCAGTCTGGCCGTGACGGCGCCTGGTGCCATCCCTCTACGGCACCTGGCGCCATCTCTCAAGTTAAAACAGAACAAGATCGCACACTAATGACGGTGCCTTGCTACAGCGCCGCCTGGTGTCGGTCTAGTGGAACGTCGGGTCTTGACAGCCATGTCAAGAGGAGTTCAGTTGAAGATTTGAATAGAAATGGCTGAACCACCGCATAACTCGACGGATCGCTAGTTCTGTGTAATCTCGGTAGTTTTACTATTAAGCAGTGATCTGTTTGCGATGAAGGCCCTCCTGCACCTATATATTTATAATCAATGGCAAAACATCAAAGAACACTTTAAACAAATCAGTTTTTCGATATGACTTCTAGTTTTTTTGCAATTTGTTACCAAAAATCACATATTTTTTTGGATGTTTTCTTCATACAAATTACTATGGGCCGTCAATCGTTCGAAATCATTGCGAATAGTCCGGTGACCGGCAACACCCAACCCTGTCTTAGAAGATTAATGAACAATTCCATTTTTAGCTAAAGTAGGCAAAGTAACTTATAAAAAACCGGGCAAGTGGGTGTCGGGCCACATGCAGTGTAGGGTTCCGTAATTGCCCGTCACGATATGTGGACTTAGAAGTGCATTTTATAAATTGGTCGACTATTACTCGTAAATTTTTGTCCCCTTTATTATATTAGAATAACTGTAAGTTTATTACTATTGTTACTAGCAAACTAAGGATTGATAATCTGAATTCATCATCATCATCGTCAGATATGTTTTAAATAAGAATGGAATAAGAGTGAATTCTGTACCGTAGTAGGTGACTCAAACGATTGACTTCGAAAGTCATTTGCACGACAGAATTTTGCGCGAAAAGACATTGCGCGATACAAGAAAACACAAAGGAATTTCACAAAAGTTACTGTCCGGTCACTGTTTGGTAGTTTTTGGTTATTTTGGTAATTTATGGTAGTTTTTGAGTCTTTCGGTAGTTTTTGGTAAATTTTCGTACAAAAATATCCAAAAAGTTATTTTGGTAGATTTTCGTACTTTTTGGTAGTTTATGGTTAATTTGGTACTTTTTGGTTTATCTCATTTCATTTCATTTATTTACCTTAAATTGTAGGTAGGTACATAAGTTACAGATGGTAAGTACAGAGTACCTATTAGTCACACTACAACATAATTTATAAACATTAAGAAAAAAATAGATTTAAACAATAGGTGCCGGACAATAACTTAATTATTTATTTTTTATTTTTATTTATTTCCTTTTTGGAGAACTTACAGCTAAACAACAATTGGATTTCAAAAGACAAATTGATAGTCAGATGCTGACAACAAGTTCCCACATATAAAAATAGAAAGAAAAAAAAGAAGACATATAATAAGCAATGTTAAAACATCTCTAGGGTATAACAACATTATTATGGGCCATCAAAAAAGCTACATGCTAGAATATTTTTAACTCTATTGGTGCTTGTACAAAACAAATCAATATCGAAGTCCATGCAAATGTCGTTGACTACCACCTTTCAGTACTACAATTAAATTAGTTAAATGTTATAAAGTCAGTTCAATGTGATTAGTTAAAAATTATAATAACCTTATTGAGGTACAAATAATCGATCTGCAACCTGCAACACATTTTTTTCTACTCAGATTGATGCCTGTTTGTTTACTTATACTGAAGAAACTAATTAAAATCATAGGGACACTGTTCGATTAATAATTCTTTTACCTTCTTCAGAAATTTCTTGTCGGCTTTAATGTCATCTGGTATTTTACTATACACAAGAACAGTATTCGACTTTATTTTGTAGTCCTTTGCATCGATGCTAGTCGGTAATTTGGTACCAGTAGCTCATTTTTGCGAGTTACATTTAATCTCTTACGGAATACTACGGGGTATCGTCTCACGATTTTGCACGGATCGAGGATATATACAACAAAGCTGTCACAGTGAGTAATTTAAAGTCGGTAAACAAGGATCGGCATGACACCCTTACTGACTGAATTCCGCTTACGATTCGAATGCACCTCTTTTGCAAAACAAATATTTTATTTATGTCAACAGATCCACCCCGTAGCCAAGCCGTCAAGAACTCTTTTGTTTTTATGGTAGTTTTTGGTAATTTTCATTTTTCTATCAAATATTACCAAAAAGTATAAAAATCTACAAAAATAACCAAAAACTACGAAAATCTACCAAAATAACCAGAAACAACGAAAAACTACCAAACTAACAAAAAACTACCAAAAAACCAGAAACAACAAAAAATATTTACTAAACTCTACCAAAAACTACCAAAACCTACCAAAAGAACCAAAAATTACCAAAAGAACCTAAAGAACTATTGACATTGTACTAAATTTTTTTTATCTTTAAAATTACTTCTTGTTAATATTGCTGTGCCCTTTTAGGATTCATAAACCCACTTTAGCTACTAAGTAACACCTATATTATGTTCTTGTGTAGCACAATGTCCTTCAGCGTGACTAAAATTACTGCTGAAATCTACCAAAATCTACCAGTCCTGTTTCAAATTCTACTTAAATTCTACCAAATAATATTTATGTCGTTACAGATGGTCAAAATTTTATATGAAACACGTTTTTGTACAAAATATTATAAATTTTATCTAAACGCTCATCATTACACATGTTATTTTCGCATTTTTGTATAATTTTTATTGGTTTTTATCACTTTGTAACATGGATGCTTTAATTTTCAAATATATATTAAATTAGGTCGTCCCTATGCAAGTTTAAATTTAGTACAGTTTTCTGTGTCTCATAAGCAGAATCCGAAATTTTGGTAGCACTTTTAATAATGTCAAACGGATTGCACGTTTATCGACTTCCGATTGTGTCGATATACGGGAAATTTTTTATCACTGCGGTTAACTCCAGCATGTATTCTACTCATCAAACTGAACAACTTTCACTATGGAGCTAACTTCAAAAGAGCGAAAAAAAAATCTGCTGTCCTATACAAAACTGCAGTACCTACATATTCGACTCAAATGTATGGTACAGCTGATTTATTTTCGCTATTTTGAAGTTCGATACCATGCTGAAGTTATCCGCAGTGATATAAAATATACTTACCCGTATATCGACATTATTGGAAGTCGATAAACATGCAATGCCTTTGACATATTAAAAGTGCTAGGTACCAAAATTCCAACTCTGCTCAGAAGCCCTCTTTTGTAAAAAAAAACAACATTAGGCGATATGATTAATATTTGCTGTACTAGAAGTGAGTTCGGTGGCGCGTTGCGGAGAGGACTCTCAATCAAGAGGTCCGAGTTCGAATCCGCACGGACAACATGCCACGTACCAATGAGTTTTTCTAACTTATGTACGTATTACCGACTGCTCTCAAATGGTGAACGAAAACATCGTGAGGAAACCTGCATATGCAGACGAAGAAATTCTGATGTATATTATGTGAAGTCTACCAATCCGCATCGGGCACGCGTGGTGGACTAACGCCCAAACACCCTCCTAGAAGGTAGGCCTGTGCCCTGCAGTGGGACGTATATAGGCTGATGATTATGATGATGATGTACTAGAAGTTCCGGAAAACTTGCAAACCCTGCAATCGTTTTCTCAGCCATTCGTATTGCCAGCTTAGATTTTATTAGACGGAATCCTTGCATTTTTAAATACATAAAATTTACGAATACCCAATTTCAACTAAAATCTACTAAACAATTTTGCCCTAAATCTACCAATAAAGAAGAAATCTACTAAAAGTGGTCACACTGATGTCCTTTTGCGCAAATGTTTTTGAAGGCAATCGTTCCAGTTACTGCAAAATTTACTTTTATTCCGTGCTTAAAATATTATATCTGACGATGATTATGATGATAAAAGATTACAAACCCTTCGTTTGCTAATACCTAAACTTATAATAATTTCTTTATTTTGTAAAAAGTTTTAATTTGTTCTGTTATAATAATTTTAAGTTTTTTTTAGCCTGAGTAATACTGTGATCTAATTAGTTGGAACCCATCCTATCCTACCACCAGGGGTGATCTTTGATCAGTCACATTATAGGTCCATTACGCACGGTACTGTACTGTTGCTGTAAATGTCAATTTCGACCTACGGCTCTCAAATCCAGATGCTGCAGGAGTATTGCCACGCACAACCAAACATTCAACATTAATTTAATGTGGTAAAATCTGCCTTTCGGGTAGTAGGTACCCTAAATTCGGTCGGACCTACGAACCTGCCAGGATAGGATCGGCCGACCAGACTTTTTAGGCCTTACTAATTGGCCTCTAGACCAACAGACTAGTTACGTCCTTTAACTCAACGATGTAAAATGTTGTGTCACCAGGTAGGGTTCTCTTTTTTCTTCACACCAGTAAACGTGCCAGCCAAGCTGCGCCGCGCGCTGCAGCCGACCACGTTTTTTGCAAGAAATTTATTACCAAAAGCTATCAAATTGATTTGTTCATTAATCTTATAAGATAGGGTTGAGTGTTGTCGGCCACCGGTCTTTTTCTTTTGACAGATATGTCAAACGGGCCGTAGGTAGTGCCGACCCTTAATGACTGCTCTTTAACTGTGAAAGAAAATATCGTGTGAAAACCTCTTCTTTGTGTGGGCAAGCCCTGGTGTCCGACTTTTTTCAGACCGCTTTATGGCTTCTGACGTGGTTTTTATGTAACGAGTACTACTACCAGGATACCGGGACCAACGGCTTAACGTGCCATCCCAAGCACGGAATCGTCTTTCAGGTTCAATCAGGTTATTTAGTCTGCAATGTCCTAACCAACTGGGGGAAAACGCACAAAGTGACATATCACTAGGTGTCCCCTGTGGGAATGGAACGCACGACCTCCGTGTCAAGAGCCCAATGCTCTTAACCATTAGACCACGGAGGCAGCACGCCTTTAGGTATGCTGAAAAAGAAATTCTAATGCGTCAGTGAAGTTCACCAACCCGCATTGGCATTGGACATGCACTACCTAACATGGTTAAGAGCGTTGGGCTCTTGACACGGTCGTGGGTTCGATTCCCATGGGGGACACCCAGTGATATGTCACTTTGTGCGTTTTTCCCCAGTTGGTTAGGACATTGCAGGGTGAATCACCTGATTATCTGAAACGAAAGATGATTCCGTGCTTCGGATGGCACGTTAAGCCGTTGGTCCCGGCTACTATCTCTGGTGGTAATATTCGTTACACGAAAACCACATCAGAGGCCGTAAGGCGGTTTGAATAAACTCTGACACCAGGGCTTGCCCACACGATAAGAAGAAGACCTAGCACTCATTAACTCTGGTTTTAATATATAAATACTCCCCTCCCCTTGTATCTTGCTTATGAACTTTGCATCGTTTTTGGTTTTCTTAACTACTCCACTCCACGATCTACTTCGGGCGATTCTGGCACACCTCTCTTGCTTCCTCTAGGTCCATACATCTTATCACACATTCCCATTAATTTCGGCTACTTTTAACCTGGTATTTTTAATGACGTCCGTGATCTGTGGTCTTTGTAAGTAAGTAAGTTACAGCCTATAGAATCGCACTGCAGGGCAAAGGCCTCCTCTCACGAGTAAGGGTGAGAGGGAGTGGGCCATACTCCACCACGCGGGCCCAGTTCGTGTTGGTGGAGGCTAGCTAGTGGTCAACTTGCTGTCAGAGAATTTTCAAGCCGCCTGAATAGGCTCCTGGCCTGGCTTAACGAATAGTTACAACGCCATCTGACGGAACTATCCGAAACCAACTGCTTAACGTGCCTTCTGAAGCACGGAAACGCTCGAGATGAAATACCACTATACGGTCAACCATCCAAAAACTGACCGGACCTGACGTTGCTTAACTTCGGTGATCGTTTCCAATACCGAAGCTCCACTACGCCAACGAGCGCTGGTCTTGGTACGTCGTCCTAAATATGCCTCTACCAAAATTTCCTTCCACACACGCCTGATATATCTTTATTGTTAGTCGACTTTCGTTCGCAAACCATCGATACATTCCCTTGTCTACTTTAACTACATATTCATTCAAACCACAACGTTCACAGTATTCCTCATTTTTTCCCAATTTTTTTTCAGTGTGTATCGCTAAGATATCGAAAACATCTTTTGTTCTTTCGCTCCTACATCACACAGCAGAAACAAATAGCACAGAGCATTGCAGACACAAACGTAATGTCGTAATACATTGTTGTCCAATATCGCAACATTTTTATTTTGACCATAGCTTGAGCAAAGAAATATTTAGACTAGAACTGCCTAAGTTACCTTAGACACGATTCGTATATTATTTATCAATATTATATTTATCATCATCATTATCAGCCTATCATCGATCACTGCTGAACATAGGTCTCTCCGAAGGTGCGCCATAAAACCCTTAACTCAGGCTTCCTCATCCTGTTCTCAGGATGTGCCACAGAGCGTCACGACAGCGTCAGCAACACTTCGCCTGCCAATTCATGGTCTCCATTCTAGAATTCTGATAAAATTATTTTACGTATAATATTATGGGTACCAATACAGGGTTATAATGTCAGAGGCGGTTCAGACTATAAAACTGGACAAATTTTACTGTAAGGTAACAAACTATAAATCGCAAAAAACAGCTGTTCGATACTAAAGTACAATGCCTATTCGACACAAATGTATGAAACAACATATTTTTTGTTTTGCCTTTTCAAGTTTGCTCCCATAGTAAAAGTTGTTCAGTTTGATGGTCTGAACATGACAATTCAGCTAAACGTTTTATTTTACCTAACCCTGTATTTTGATAGGTAGGTATACTAAGCATCACATAAAAACTTATCAATACCAAAGCTCGGTAGAGAAAGAAAATAGGTAATGTAAAAACTTCTATTCTATTCTTAATTAATGGCGTTTCCTTGTTAGATTTCGCCAGTGTCAAGTGTTGAGGATATACTCATTAGATATTGTACGGTAATAGGGTATGGCGATCTCAAAGCCCCGTTTTTAACAAAAACACACACTCGAAACCGCCATAAAACGGCGGAGCCACGTGGCTGTCAAAATTGCAAGCCGACGACACGTACACTTGTCACCCCCTCAGCCACGCGACTCATATAAAAACTTCGAGACTTTTATTACTCGTGTATCTACCTGTCCATTAAAAGTGTTGCCTGTCACATTGTGGAGTGAGCACTGCTAGTGAAATGTAGGTAATAAGAACAGTACTAACAACTTTATTTGTTGTCTCGACAATATTCGTAGATATTACAATATTCGGAGGGACAAACAATTCCCGAAGATACTCAACACCAATGACAATTACAAAAATAAATCTCAACTATAATCGCACGTTAAAACCAATACCGTCACTAAACGAAAAACCCGCATTTTTAGATTTTCGCACCACGTCTCCCACCAATCAGAGCTTTGTCCAATGCAAAAACACCTGTAACGAAATTCCATGAAATTCTTATAGATGTCAGTAGTATCGCAACGACTTTAAACAAAATTCGCCCGCCGACTAACCGCTTTACCGACACCATTTGGATAGTGACGTGAACGTCAGACATACCAGAGTACTTTCTAAGCGCAAGAGTGTCATTTTTTGGATAAGAACGTTATTCCATTAAATAGAACAGCCAATTGAATGTACTTTGATGTGTGGAGTACCGTCATTTTTTGGTTAGTGTCATTTTCACGTTAATTTAATAGCGTAAATTCGGTACAAATAAACGCAATACTGTCCGTTTTTGCAAAGAGCCATATTTGCTTTTACTTTAGGCTAAAAATCTGTTGCAGTTTCTGGGAATAGTGTATTTTTGACGATTAAAGTCGTTCTTTTTGTTAGTTTTTGAGCGTAAAACGCATAGGGATTCAAACAAGACTGTCATTTTATGTTTTAAACCTATATTGCCTTTACTTAAGATAAAAGATCTGTAGATAATTAAATTATCTACAGATCTTTTTTCTTGAAATTTTCAAGAAATATTGTCATTTTATATAAATTCATACAAAAATGGTAACATTTTTTTTAGAGTCAGTATTGTTTGTATCTTTTATAAGTAAACCGTGTCATGTTTCGTTTGGTGTCGATATTACCCAAAATTTATTGTAGACTGTGAATGTTAAAAATAAATTAGAACACATTTTAACTTTTTACTATTTAAGTTTTGTATTCTTTTGCCAAAACCAAGAGCTCTTTTACCTTGATTTTATAGGTAAGTATTTAGCTAACTAAAAACTCAAGTGAATTGTTACTTGCAAAAGAAGTCGGGCTGACTTCGGCTTTTAGAGATTCCCAAAACTTAATCAGCCCTGTGGTATAGAATTACGTAGTACTTTTTAGCTCATAAGCCGCAAAACAAAATCTTTGCCGGACAAGTGCGTAGCACCCTCAATGGCCTAATGAGGCTAAAGAGGTGTGTCAGAGTCGTAGCGTGTGGCGGTCCGTGGTCTCTGCCTACCCCCATGGGGCAATTGCGTGAGCTTATGTATGTATGTATGTAGAATATGAGGTGTATTAGATTCTCGTAGGACAAAGTACCTAAGCCCCTCCCATTTCAGATCATGAAAACAGTATTTGATTTCAATCAAGACAACATCGTCCCCACCAGTTGTCTTGTCAAAACTTTCTAAGGGAGTCAGGAAAATTGTAGTACGAACCACCATACAATTTTACGACGGCCGTCTCTAAGATCTAAATAACATTTGCAAGATTATGCCAGTATCAAACCCAAAGTCCTTCGTCAGTCAAGAGCAAAATACCAAAGTCAAAAATCAAATTATTCTTCATCAGAATCCGATTTTGTTTTGGAAGATAATGCTATTGAAAAGCCATCGTTGGTCAAGAGTTAAAATACCAAAATCTAAACTAAACGAGTGTTCAAAATGAAGCCCGTCAGACCTTAAATTCAACTTTGAAAGAGGTGTCATGAAACAATGTTAGGGCTAAACCAAAATGTAGCCCGATCCAGTCCTCTAGCTCTAGCTCGTCATCAAAATCAGATTAGGTTACAGAACTCGTCTTTAAACTTTTACAATATAAAAGTGGAGTAGGACCCAAAATTACTTTGTGCCTAACACAAAGTTATTTGGGGAATTACTTTAGTGTAGTTTACTTTTACATCTACAAAGTTCCTTGTACATTTTCTTTATACCTATGATTCTGATGAATTTACAGCGTGTTTAAGTGCTATTTATTAGTGTACTTCTTCCTTTAAACACGGTGTATAAGTGTGAGTATCTAGAATAGCCCGCATGGACATAGAAGTTGTAACGATGCGTACATGGAATAGCAAGAAGTATTCATATTTATGTATTAGTCCTATTGTAACACTTATTATACCTATTGTACCCCTCTTTTACCTCGGTGCTTAATAACGATCTATTGACAACTGTTTTTTATTATTTACACCAGTTAATTGCTCATACAATGCATGTTTTTATAAGTTTTCTTAAGTTTGACTAGAATAGTGTCAGTCAATGTACCTTATTCTCTACGACAAATTAAGTAAAAAAGTTAGAGGAATAATGACACAAAAGTAGATATTTTTTAATAACTGCATGAAAATGGAATATACCCTGTACATCATTGAACTAATAGCAAGATTATTACCCAAACTATCATTTAAATTGATAAAATCATTAAAAACCACTAACAAAAAAATATAATTAAATAATTCGTTTTGCAAAAACTTTGAACGCCATTTCCCGAAAGTTGAATTTTTTGCATAGTGACGGTAATGGTTTTAACGTGCGTAATGTCACTTCCATTCCAAGAATGCACTGAGTTGTCAGGCATTTTATAAAATAAATTGAGCATACGTTTCGCATGAACACATTTTTGAAATAATAAAATACAAGTTTCAGTGTAGTTTGTCCTATTTGTTGTAGGTAATTCTTTGTCTTCGAGAAAATGTATGACACTTATTACTTACTTAGATATATACTTACTTATTACCACGGACCTGAAAGAAATACGGACCGAGTATTGAACTAAAAAGATGTGAAGCATGCAAGGTAATACAATCTCGTTTGTTCTACAAGTGACCTACACTCACACAGATGCACTAGCTCTAGGCGCAGGTCCGACAACCCGTCACCTTATGTACCGCGTGACAGCACGCACACAAAAGAAATGGGCGCTTCACTCATGATTAGATGACATTCCGTCTGTTCTTTTATTAAGTCTGTGCTTATTACTTACTCGAAGAGTAAGGTGTCTTGTGCCCCGCTCCCCTCACGCTTATTCGTGAGAAAAAACCTATCATGACACAGAGACCTCTTTCAAGGAACTTTCGAGCTATCATCATCATCATCTCAGTCGATAGACGTCCACTGCTCGGCTTTCAAGTCTAGGAAAAATACGGTTTGAGATTGCATTAAAGACACTTTAGTAAATTGTGTTTGAACTAATATAACTGTTAGTTTATAACACTTTTGTCGAGATTTCGTGGTTTGCAAATTATCACCTAAAGTCTCGTTCTAGCCTAAAGTAAAATTAATGCAACCTATTCCATACAAAAATCTAGGCCTTCTCCAGGGATCGTCACAACGACCGGCGTGACCGAAGATTTCTTGAGTGGCAACCGCTTAACCATAGAATAGGTACTGTATAGTTCGCTTATCGGAAAGTTCCCACAAGGTGAACCGACGACCTGATGAAGTCAGTGAGTATCTGTCGGATGAGGGCAATGAAGTAAGAATGAAATAAGAACGAAGATGATGAAGTGGAAAACCAAACAAAACTTGAAATACGAGTAATACATTTTTTCATCTGTAATTTAAATTCCAAATTACTTGCGAAGTTACTATCGCACTAGACAAATCAGTAGATAGTGATGTTGTAGTACTAACTACTGATTTGTCTGATAATAAATTAATTGTTGTTCATAGTGTAAAGGTTATTTGCATAATTTGTGCAGTTTGCAAATAATTTAAAAACATTCAGAATTTCGGGCCGCACCTTCTCTACAGCAGCGACAACACGTTCCAACGCGGTGGTAGGTTTGAAATATTGAAATGATTTAAATTTTAAAAAGTGGGCTTCAAGATCCCATATTGCATGCATTATTTTGAGTTTGAACACTTACACCACAAAAGCGATGACTTTATGAAAAGACAAACACCACACGACAAAGTGATAGGTAAACCTTTGGAATGCACTGTGTTCTAGGGTGTAATACGTAGTCTGGTAGAAGCCCTTCCCTTTTCCACTAAAGACGTACCACAATCTATTCAAAAATATGAAAATGCTAGAATAAACAGACAAAATAATCAGTGGCGGTAAACAAACGGTAAATAAGGTCGCTAAACACATAGCCACAGGCGAATAGATTAAGATTCTGATTAGTTTTATGAAAATATCTGTTTTATTTATAAAATTCTAATAGAATGTAAACAATCTGAAATTGGTTGTGAACGTTGGTCGTTGACGCCTTGCGGTGAGCGTGGTTTTTCAATCATGAGAAAAAAATATCAGCTGTGTGGGGACACATTTGGCTCGAGTAGGTTTGCAGTTTTTTATGGAACAGCTGATTTTTTCGCGGTTTTGATGTTGGTGCCATAGAGAAAGTAACTTAGTTTGACGGTCGAATCGTCCCCTTAAAAAAGTGTCAGCAGCCTATATGTTGCCTCTTACAATGTTTCCCCACTTCTAACACATAACGGTTCATTTGAAAACCTACGACGTCTACAAAGTGAGGAATAATAAAAATCACTTTACGAGTATTGGACTGGACACTTTCACAAAAACCGAAACATTTCTCTTTCACAGAAACTATTTCAATATCGCTACGTAGATTCTAGTAGTTCATGAATGCCATTCTATCTAGATTACCTACCGTGGAAACTGAACTGGAGCGAAAATGCTTTTTGGTTTAATTTTTGGTACAATAATAATCGGCGACCGAAGCGGAATTTGAAAATCTAAAATCCGTTTGCTAAAATCGATGGCAAATCAAATCAAAATTCTACAAAGGTGTTTTAGAAATCACAGTAATTTCTATTATTTTTGGTGTTTGGTTAAAAATCTTTCCAAATCACTGAAGAAGCATTTTTTTTTTTAATTCTCGAATTTAAAATTTTTCGGCTGACCTACAGCTGTACGAGGCTTTTCTATGATAAGGTTAACCGAACTAGACTGAACTAGTGAATGAACTTAAGCACTTGACCTATGGTCTCCTAGAAGGCGTACTAGTAAAAGGATTTATATTGATCCTAGGAGTTTAAGGATCGGGAAAAGTGGAGCTCGCTCGATTTGGGGACCAAGTCCCACTTTGGTTTCCAGAGTTAGTCATGTACTTAATACCGACTGCTTTCAAATGGTAAAGGACAAAATCGTGAGCAAACCTACACGTTTACGCTAAAAAAGAAATTCTAATACCTACAAGTGAAGTCCACCAATCCGCATTGGTTACGCAAGGAGGACTAAAGCCCATACACCCTCGTTCAGAGTAGGCCTGTGCCCTGCAGTGGAATTAGTGAAACTTACCTACCTATATACGCTGATAAAATACATCAGTTTTGGAGGAAAAGGGAAGATCTTCCACGGGCTAGTTGGAATGCCCGGGACCGCGGTCCAACAGTTCTTAGTTGGATGTTGTATATATGCAAAGTCTCTTGATAACTTCGATAGTGCGATTCAGGACTCGCCATATGATTGGTTGTTATTCGTAATGAGCTGTGATGCGTTGGACAGATCCATATTGTGATTGGCCGTCTTCTGTGTGACGTGCTAGGTCGCATGCGCTGACCTAGATAGATCTCTGTTTACATCGACTCGATCGATGTGTTCGGCATTGTTGCTTAGTCAGCTCTCGTAGCTCCGCTACAATCAGTAATAAGTTTAGATACAAAAATTTTGAATCCACCAGCATTCAGCGTCATACCTCTTGCACATTTTCCATGTTTTTTCTCCCCAAATAACTGCTGAATCGCCAGTTTCTGCACTACGTATCCTACGTACGTACACACGAAGTACCTTATCACGATCGGTCCGAAGATTTATCGGCCCCATTCGTTACAGAGAGGAACTTGTGAATTTTATTGCGCGTGGATATAAAATATAAAGTGTCGATGCCGAGATATGAGGGTTTGCGGATTCTTTATCTCTTGATCGATTTTCATATTGCAATCCGTTTTGTTTTATATTGTTTGGGGAAGCAGGTGTGTCAATCGTCAGGTGGATGTGTGTACTTATGTATTGACTATTATCTGACTTGAATAACAAATTTGCAATAAACTGAACTAGAAAATAAATATCCTGCAAGGTTAACCAAGGATCTTCTTCTTCTTATCGAGTGGGCTGCAAAGCCCTGGTGCCAGAGTTTATTCAAACCGCCTTACGGCCTCTGACGTGGTTTTTATGTAACGACTACTACCACCAGTGATAGTAGCCGGGACCAACAGCTTAACGTGCCATCCGAAGCACGGAATCATCTTTCTTTTCAGACAATCAGGTGACTCAGCCTGCAATGTCCTAATCAACTGGGGAAAAACGCACAAAGTGACATTTCACTAGGTGCCCCCCATGGGAATCGAACCCACGACCTCCGTGTCAAGAGCCCAATGCTCTAACCATTAGACCACGGAGGCACCAAGGATCGTAAATAGGTACGTGAAAACAATCCCTCCAGAATCTCACAAAACATTATTTTACTTTATTTTAAAACTTGTAACAAAAATCGAATTTGTATACGTTGATTTTTTTGTATGGAACGTCGAAAAAGATTTTCGTCATTGTACAACTTTGCAGAGTCAGTTTGAAGTCATTGTGGTGTAGTTACTGGCCTAGATTTGATCAGATTACACTGGATTAAATTAGACACCGTACCATAATGAGAATTCCAAGGAATACCAACGGTTTCTTTTGTTGTGCTTTTGTGTACGAAATGCTATCCGCACTTTACATGCGGTGTTTTCTATCTTGACTAATATAATTATGTCCTAAATGTAAGACATCCTAAAACTGCAAGCATTCCTTATCTTTAAAAAAATCCAGGGCATTTCGGAAAAAAGTGTCCGTTCACCCCAAAAGGATTTATTAGATTAAGGATGTTGATTGTGAGTTAATGTTTGTTCTTGAAATATTTCAGTGCCTGTTTCCACCCCTGAAGCCGCCACTGCTTGATTTTCAATCAATTTGAAATACTGCAGCAACTTTTAAAAATTCCGTAAACGTTGCATTTTACGTAAACACACTACGAAATGAAAAATAAACTTTATTTACATCGAACAATAAAAACAGGACAACGAAATAGGTATAGATTATGTTACCAATCGGCGGTTTTATCACTAAAAAGCGATTTGATCAACACAACCTTAGGGGGTCAAAACCGACAAAAAAGTCTGATGTTTTACACAAAACTGCAGTGCACGACAAATCAAATAGGAGAGCAGAATTTAAAAAAACAATCTACATTGTCTCTCTGGTATGTTGAGTTTGATGGTCTAAACTAAACTACTCCTTTAAATTTTTCACGACCATGAACTTTAAATGCAATTTTCTTTACTCGTACACACGGCGACACATCATGCTACGCACCCTATATACCCATAACTACACTACGTACAAAACACAAAATAGTGTGGTAGAGAGCCTGCAATGGCCTGCATAGACGCAGCTGCCGGCGCGGGCGCAGCGTGCCGTGAGACGAAACAACAACAACGTACAGAACCCTCTCGCACGATTCGCAGCGTTCAACTTCTAATAGTTCAAAGTTCAAACAGGGTAACCTGACCTGTCGCCGTGTGTACATTTTGACAGTTTCAGATTAAAAACATTCAAAATAAATAATGGTTGCACCTAGAGATCTGATTCTTTTTTCTAGAAAATTTTATCTCGTTTTAGGAACTACCAATAACTCTATATCTCGAAAGTTGTACCTTTCAAGTTTCACAGTCACAAATATTGCCGGGATGATTTGTTACACCTAGTATTTATTATTTTTTGGAATACCATACATTCTACAAAGGACGTACACACCCAAGGGTGCACTAAGAAAGGATTTTTCGAAAATAAACCCCAAAGGGGGTGAAAATGGGAGTAAACGTTTGTAATCCACTCGGACAGAGTCGTAGGCAATAGCTAGTAAATAAATAAACAGTGGTATTACAGTAGGAAATTCCCTCTAGAGACAATTGTGAAAAGGGCAAAGTTGGACACAAAGCTATGTTAATATCAACTGCAACTCTACCCCTTGGGGTGAAACTGGTTCGTTCTAGCTTTCACAGGAGAGTTGGTTTGTAATGGAAAAGTTCAAAAAATTTCAGTAAATAGATTTTTGGGTTAATTAGGTTGAATTTTGGGAGTTTGTGATCAAAGGCTTCTGTGAAGGGTAATTAAAGTCTAATTGGTTGATTTAAATTTAATTAGGACTGTTATGAGTTTTGTAGGTTTAATATTTTTGTTTAAGACGCTCTTATCCCGTCGAGGCCGTTTTTTGAACACGAACGAAAGTGTTTTAAACTGTGTTTTAAAGTCTGAAATTAAATTATGTGTTATCTAAGGATCGGGCGGATGGGCGATTGTTCTCAATTACACGATTAGATTAAGTTTACTATATAGAAAAACATCCCAAAGTTACCCCTTTTTGTTATGTTTTTTCAATACTACGATTAAACTGCTGATATTTAACTTTTTATTCTTGTACTTAACTAAATACATTAAATATTTCTAGTGAATTCAGAAGAATTTTTGGTTTAGAAACTCCCATGAGCAAAGATATTGACGAAAAACACGTTTTTTTGCGATCCTGCTTTCAATTGGAGCGGGATGGCTAATTGTAAACTTATGCTTGCAAGAAAGAGACGCTTGCACTGGGATAACCTAGCCTTAAAGCCTGGTATCCACTAGGCAACAATTGAGGCTCAACATGTTCGGCAACGTTGCAAAACAACGCGCGACGTTGCTTCTTTCAAAGTTTCTTCTGTTTGGAAAAGAAGCAACGTCGCGCGCGTTTTTTCGCTACGTTTAACGTTGCTGAACATGTCGTGCATCACGTGTTGCGCGTCAATTATTGCCTTGTGGATACGAGGCTTTAAGTATCTGAATTATAGAACATAGAAGTGACGTCACAGATTATTTGTTGCTTATTAGCAGGTACATCACTTCCATTAAAAACGATAAATTTTCACGCTGACGGTACGCGCAAAAATGTACCTAGTGAAGCTAGCAATAGCGTTTCTTACACAGCGCTCGACGTATGCAACGTTGCCGTCTGGACCACGTGGCAGAAATAATAATAATATAATAATAATAATAACCCCCGCGGGGGCAGCTTGTGGCGAGCTGACGGTGAGTGGCGACACCGCGAACCCCTATCCAGGGGGACCATACAGACATGCGCTCACACACACACATACAGACAGTAACACACCCCCCTACCTCTGGCTTGCCTTCATTGGCCGTCCAGAGTGGAATCGCAAGAGCAAAGAACCTATGCTCCAGGTTGGAAGTGTATTGCACGTAATGGCGTAATAACGGGGAAACCCGCTCACGGGGGTAAACCCCGCGATGGTGAAACCGGTGCCGCACCTCTCGACAACCTTTAGCCGCTCAGTGGGATGTTGCCCCATTGTCGCACTTTGTGCGTGCGGCCGTTTTATGGGGCCCACTCGACGAGTTGGCGAGTCACCGCCTGCCCTATTTACAATTTTGAGACTAGTTGTCATGGCAGGCCTCCGTTAGTCTCCTCCCATAGCCCAGTATCCATCCATCCAACTTTCACCTCTATAGCCCAAGACCTTATTTTTCCATCACGGCCATAGCGCCGGACTCCAATAGTCTTTGCACCTGGCGGGGACCATCCCCGTGTGTATCATGTTGTGCGCTCGGAGATGGTATCCGCCATGTGTATCCCTTACATTTAGATTAACTTGTCTTTTGAACGGGCCTCTACATGTTGGCTTCGGCTCCATGCACGCCTTCCAAAGGTCCGGGACTTAATTGCCCGTGATTACGGATCGTAAGACACATAATAATAATATATCGTTTATTTTCTCTACACAAAGGTTCTTCTTATTCTAAATAAATCAAGCAAGCACATTGCTTACGATGCGCCTACTGCTGTCAAAAGATACGTCACCAGCACACGTATCATGCTACACGTGATACGGCTGTATCGAAATAGAAAGAGAGCGAAGGTGTGATAGTGCTTTATCACGGTGTTATGCTACCTATGCTGGCCTCTGTAGTTTTTTTAGTAGTAGTCTTTTGTAGAGTCTAAAAAGGCCTCCGCACATTGCAGCGATATTATTGAGTGATTTTATCGAGCGATATTATCGACAGCGATATCGCGACACCTTACACACTGCAGCGATTCCGCGATTCGCGTCACGCATGCGCCCCACCACTGAATGTAGTCGAAAGAGTTGCGATAATATCGCGGCAGTGTGTGGGATCTAGCGCGTCCCCATACATAATGTACTGGAAACAATTATTGCAAAATCGGACCGATATTTGTACTGCATGCTATTGTATTTTAGTTGAATAGATGACTTAAGATAAATTTTATGAACCTGTTCATAGCAAATAAATCATTTCATTTTTTAAAGTTTTTGACATGGCGGGTTTATTTTATACACTTGTAGGATTAGTAGATTTGTATTTTTTCATAAACTTGTCCAATTATTTAAGGTTTTGACTGAATTCTGATTGAAGAACGATAATTGGCAGGTATTATAATACTTTTATTTATTGAAGTTTGATTGAAGTTCAAGATTCGTTATTGAATTTTTTACATAATTATTTTGGTAAAATAACCCTGTGGAATTCAGACAGATTGAAAACAAAATCCATTCCGTCCGTATCGTTTCCGTATACCATTTTACATACAATGATTTCCAAAATATAAATTTCAGCGACATTATTTTATCAAGCGGTAAAAAGATTTTTTTTTAACCTGTTTTGTCCCACTGCTGGGCAAAGGTCTCCCCTAAACTCTTCCACGTCTCTCTATTTGGTGCTACATCCCGCCACTCAATGCAGTAAAAAGATTTAAAAACATTATTTTCTTATGGCACAGACAGAATCCAAAAAGAAGCGAACACAATGATACCATCCTGTCACAATATATCAAATTGTACCTTCAAGCAAATTGAGAGTGTTTTCGCGAGAATCATGGAAAGCCAATTTTCGTCAAATAAAATTTACTTACAGTACACGAATAGGTAAAAGCTTCTAGATATCTGGTCGATATTTCAGCAATAACTCACAATAGCTTCTTCCTTACACAACAATTCCATCTTACCTACGTGGATGTGTATGTACCTATGGAACATGAAACTGAGAAGAGTGGAGAAGGCAACGAGATTCATGTCTTTTGACTGTTCAAACTGCCAGCCACATCCATCTCGGTGTGAATAGAGCCTTACAAGTTGTCGGTCAGCCATTAAAATTTAGGCTCAATTAACAACAACGATGCAGTAGCTGGCAGTAGCAAGTAGCGGCTGGCAGCGGCCAGAAGGTTGAGTAAGGGTTGAGACACATGTACCGACGGTGACCGACAACCGGCCTATACAAAAATGTCATTTATTGGAAGCCCGCCATCGACGCGGCGACGACGGTGGACGGCTTCTCATAATAAATGTCATTTTTGTATGGGCCGGCTGTCGGTCACCGTCGGTAGATGTGTCTCAACCCTTTGCAAGACCACTCATCAAGCTAGTGCTAAGTCACTTTGTATCATTAGGATGTCGTACGCTAGCGCGCAAGAACACTGATATTCTTGCGTGAATATGCCTGTCTTGTATACAGGGTCCTTCTTAATATGCTGACACTTTTTTAAGTTGATGATCAGACCATCAAACTGAACAACTTTTTTTATGGGACTAACATCGAATTCGCGAAAAAAAAACAGTTGTCCCATATACATTTTGCTCGAGTAGGTTTTTTTGCAGTTTTGTGTGGAGCAGCAGATTTTTTTTTCTCAATTTCGATGTTGGTCCCATAGAGAAAGTTGTTCAGTTTGATGGTCTGATCATCCTCTTAAAAAAGTGTCAGCATATTAAGAAGGACCCTAATACTGTGCTGTATTATTGGCAGAAAGACTGGCAAAAAATATAATTATTGTAAGAATAAAAGCGCGTTAAATCTGCGTTTTCTACGGCTCTGTGTAACTATTATCGTTTCAGAAATGTGGATACAGTTGAATATGTTGCGTTTTTGGAACTGCGCTTCTGACTGTTGCCAGCCGCTGCCTGAATTGAGCCTTGTACTACACTTTTACGCGTCTCTTTACCGACTTCTCAAAGACACTACCACCAGTACCCTCAATCTCTTAGAACATCCACGGCACGTAACGTACGATCTTTATTGCGTCTATATTTCAGTTGGTTCACGGTACGCCGCGTACCGATATTATTTATTGGCCACGGTACTTGCCCAGCGATGGCTGCTCTAAGGTTACATCTTAACGATCTTGATCGATGATCGGTTAGTTATGGTTGCCCATAAGGTATTGTTATGACCAAACAAACTCAGAATCATTAAATACTCGTGTTATTATCAAAGTATCTCTTACTTTGAGGAGCTTCGATGGCGTGTTGCGGTGGCTATGATGGATCTTGAGGTCCGGGTTTGAATCCGCACGGATGACATGACATGAACCAATGAGTTTTTCTAACTTAAGTACGTAATACCGACCGGTCAAACGGTGAAGTAAAACATCGTGAGGAAACCAGAAGAAGAAATTTCGATGCGTATGCGAAGTCTACCAACGTATTGGGCACGAGTGGTGTACTAACGCCCATACATCCTCCCTGAGGGTAGGTTATATGTGCCCTGCAGTGGGACGTATATAGGCTGTGATGAAGAGATAAGAGATATAGTTTTCAAGCAGTGTTTCTGTGGGCGATAGGCTAACCACCAATCATAATATGACACGTCACTCCATCCTAAAATCTCCATGCTAGTGAACCTTGCTACAATTTCATGCTTCAAAACTTTTGTTGGTTTGTAACGTTGTAAGCGTTACCATCAAAAAAAGTTCTTAAAATTAACTTAAAAGTATAAACTTAACTATCTAGATTAACTATTTACATTAAAAATGATTAACTTCCTAGCTACCTCTAAATACACAAGTCGTTAAGCTGATATCTAATATTTCTTCTCTAAAGAACCCTTTAAAATCTTGACAAACGCTAAACGTTTTAATCGCCGCGCAATTGCATACTACGCGCTGCGCGGACCCCTAACAAAACGGAAACCGGTTCGAGGCGGCCAGCGTTTCCGCAACAGCCGGCCGGCACTTGATCTCGATCATTCCTACGGCAGCTCTGGCATACCCTTCACGTGCCACTTGCTAAGACCTGAGAACGCTCCGCTGCTAACAGCCTCGAAGGTTCGAGAACCTAGAATTTATCTAGATCCCGCTGGGGATCATCGTTTGGGAATCACCGTTGGGGTTAGACCCTACAGACATATCCTACGGTCTACCTACCTAAGGGGAGCTTCGCGTTCCCGTTCAACTCATACCTACTGCTGCGCGAGGTTGCAGCCTACCTACCTACGTGGCCTCACCTGCGTGGGCACCCACCTGCTACCCACCAGCGTAACCTGTATCTTCGACGGCGCCGGCAACAGCCGTGAACACCGAGGCCAGTGACCTAACTTACCTACCTATCTAACTACGGCGAAAACGACTCTGTGCAAATAGGTGGCTTAATATTTGGCAAATTAAAGGTTATTTCTACGTAATCCTTGTGGACTCATTTATACTACCTACCTGTAGCGTAAGCCTAACCCTAACGCGACAGTGGCGCTCATAACGTGGTTTTTTAAGTCTCCTCTCTGCACAGAATCGTTTCCGTTCGTGTTTTTAGCCTACGGCGAGCCTACCTACATCTTCTTTGTGAGCGGAAGGGTGACCATATTGCTGAACTGGTACGTACTTTCATTACATTTCAGTGCTATTTATTGTGTTGTGTATCAATAATTACGTGCCGTTCAGTAACACCTTGAAGAGAACGCCGTAAAAAGTTTAATATAGCACCTGGAAACTTCCCGTGCTGGACCTGGGAACTATAAAAAGAATTCTCCAGCTGCATACCTACTCGTGCATGTCGTAAGAGGCGACTAAGGGTCTACAGGCGTCTAATTTTCCCTGTAAAGTTAGATTCCTGGTAATTTTTTTTTCTCTTTTTTTCTTTTTTTTACCTACCTACCTAAAAACGTAACTCGTTATTTTTAACGTTTTAAAGTAAAATATACCTATATTGTAATACGTAACAGTTCCGCCATTTGATTTTGCTTGTTCTATCCGTTTTTCTTTCATAAATTCAACAACTAATTAACTTCGCGCTTCATTCAATTTAGTTTACCTACATACCTACCTATCACTCTTTCGCCGTAGCTTCAATTCTTTTAAACCTGTATCCTGCGCTGCACTTAACAGACACCAGAAAAAGGTAATTTTTTATATAACTGTAACTTTTAACTAAACTTCTGTTTATTTTAAGTAACTAAATTTTTTTTGTGTACCTACCTATTGTTTTACCTACTATATCACGATGGCAACTCACCCTATATATCCGATCAAATATTTTTTGCTTAACAAGCACGAGCTATCGTACGAAGTGCTTATTAGAGGTCTCGAACCGGCTACGACAGTCATCGAGCTCAAGAAGCAAATAACGAAAATTACACCAACGCTTCCTAGTGCGGATATATTTGAATCAGGCTTAGATGCCGCTGAAGATCTTGCTGGAGTGGCAGTTTCTATTAAAGAGCTTAACGCTCGAGTAAAATCACTAGAGGAAAAGTTTGATACCAGCTTATACGAACGAGTGCGTGCTTTGTGTTCTCACATCTACTACCGCCTAAAACGTGTCAGTACTACCGACAAAACTATCTCACTTACGTATAAAGCGGTTACCAACGACTTTAACTGTTTATTTAACAAGTTTCTTACTATGAAAAAGGATCCTGCCGGTCCTCGAGTCAACGAAGTTGCTATCCCTGATATTCCGACACCAACTATTGTTGTTCATTGTGATCATTCTTCCGATTCAATTGCAAAGCCTAAGTTTGATGGTGACACTTGTGTCCGCGTATTTTTACAAAAAATTCAGGAATATTGTGACTTTAGAAATCTAACTGACGTAAAATTACTTTCTCTCGCTCCTCATTTTTTCTCTGGCAAAGCTAAACATTGGTTCTGTTCTATCAAAGACGACGTACATTCGTGGAAAGAACTGGAGAAAAAACTAATCGAGGATTTTACTTTATTTGATCATGACTACAGGTTGATGAAAGAAATTAATGATCGTACACAGGGTGAATCTGAGGATATAGTTATATACCTAGCTATGATGTCACAACTTTTTTCGCGTCTTATTGACCCTATTTCGGAACAAGAACAATTAAAAATTCTTTTACATAATATACGTCCCTGTTATGCTACCGTCTTAGCTTCGAACCCTACCGGCTTGGAGTCAATATCAGGTATGCGCAGCGTTTGCCGTAACTATGAGAAAGTGAAATGTCTAACATCACAGTTCCGCGAACCACCTAAGGTCTCGGACGGTACATTGGCACCTGACCTAGCTTTTGCTGGTGCAAGTACTAGCAGGGACAAACATTTTAATAAAAACTATAATTACAATCCACAGAGACAATATCAAAATAATCAATATAATAAACCGATTAACAATCAGCAAAGACAATATCAAAACAATTACAACCGAAATAACTTTAACAGATCTTCTTCTTATCAGAAACCCCCTGTCAACCCTAACGTCCCACCTCAAGGAGAGGTGAAACTTGAGGCTATCGAATGGCCAAAGCAATCCGTTGGTAACTACTGCCCACGTTGCCGTAAAGATGGACATACCTTGTCCAACTGCAAACAGGATCGCTTCCTGGTTTGTTTTAAGTGTGGTAAAAAGAACGTCAAATACCCAAATTGCCCTAACTGTCACAGTACTCCTAGTCCAAAAAACTAACTAATGATGGCTGTAGCAAGCACGGTAATCCTAGAGATCTCAAAACTAAATCTAATTTTGATGCGAGTGATTGGGATAATTGGCTAGCTACAATAAAAGTTTTCTTTTCTAGTTATTCTGTTGCTTCAGTCATCAATAACAAACCAATTAATGATGTGCGTCCCTACGCCACCATAAAAGTCTGCGAAGTTACTATACATGGCCTGCTCGATTCTGGATCAGCTGTGTCACTGCTGGGCAATAACTTTCATTCACATTTTATAGAGAGGGGATTTTTGCTAAAGGAGTGTGACGAGGCTCTTACATTCACTGCTGCCGGTGGTCAACACTTATTACCTATCGGATATATTGATCTTCCAGTATCTTTTGAAAATCAATTACACCTACTTAAAACCTACGTCGTTCCCTCTGTCCAATCTGACTTGATCCTTGGCATAGATTTCTGGTCTAAATTCAAACTTTTCCCTACATTTTCTAAGTTTATTACATTTTCTAAGCCCATTACGCATGAAATTTCTACAATAATTCATTCTTACGATGCATTATCGGAACAACAACGTGTAACTGCAGATAACGTTATGCTGCAATTTAAGGACATTTCTTCTGATGTACGTGGTCTTGGCCGCACTACACTGGTCACCCACCGTATTGACACTGGTGATTCTCCCCCTATCAGGCAAAGATATTACCGCATGCCTCCAGAAAAGATTCGTATCCTATGTGATGAGCTGGACGAGATGCTGCGTCTTGAAGTGATAGAACCTTGTGAAAGTCCATGGTCGTCTCCTGTGCTCCTGACCCCCAAAAAGGATGGCTCTATGCGATTCTGTTTGGACAGTCGTAAACTTAATTCTGTCACTCGTAAAGATGCATACAAACTACCGTACATTTCAGCTATCTTAGACAATCTAAAGAATGCAAAATATCTAAGTAGTATTGATCTATCTAAAGCCTTTTGGCAAATACCAATTGCTAACGAAGATCGCGACAAGACAGCCTTTTACATACCTACTCGCGGTACCTACAGATTTGTCACTACCCCTTTTGGTCTCACTAACGCTCCTGCTACCCAGCAGCGTTTGGTTGATGTCCTCTTCTATGGTCCCGAATTCGAAAACTCTGTTTTTGTTTTCCTCGATGATATTGTAATCGTATCTCCTGACTTTGAGTCCCACATAGCTATGCTACTGAAGGTTCATCAGAAATTAAAGTTCGCTAATCTAACTATTAACATAGAGAAGTCTACATTTTTCCGACAGGAACTTAAGTACCTCGGTTACATAGTAAACTCTAACGGTCTCCAAGTGGATCCTGCTAAAGTGAAGGCTATCCTGAATTTTCCTACACCTGCTAACAAAAAAGATGTGAAGCGATTTCTTGGTACTGCATCCTGGTACCGACGCTTTGTGCCTAATTTTAGCGCCATTGCTGGTCCACTAAATAAGCTGACATCTACTAGCAAGAAGCGAGAACCATTCGAGTGGTCTAAGGAAGCAGACGAGTCCTTCAAAAAACTGAAGGAGTGTCTTATATCTGCACCTATTCTTCGCTGTCCGGACTATTCCATGCCTTTCGAAGTACACACCGACGCTAGTGACTACGGTGTTGGCGCTATGCTGACACAGACTGTCGACGGTGTGGAACATCCTATTGCTTACATGAGCAAGTCCTTGTCCTCAGCAGAGAGGAATTACAGTATCACTGAAAGAGAAGCTCTGGCTGTCCTCGTTGCCCTAGAACATTGGCAATGCTATTTGGACAACGGCCAAAAGTTTGTCGTTTACACCGACCACTCTGCTCTCAAGTGGTTCCTCAATCTTAACAATCCTACAGGACGACTAGCGCGTTGGGGTATTCGCCTTTCTATGTTCAACTTTGAGATGAAACATCGCAAAGGTTCGGACAATATTATTCCCGATGCTTTATCACGTGCTCTCCCTATCTCAGCTATTGATCCGCCTTCTACCTACGACCCAGAACAGACTAACGATGAATGGTACCGAAACATATACCAGGGGTGCCAGAATAATGCTACTGCTTTTCCTAACTACATTATTAAGGATAAACGGCTATACCGTTTTATGAAAGCTAAATGCTCCTTACACCAGGAATTCCAGTGGAAGGAGATAGTTCCATCTGAGGCTAGATATGATACTATCATGTTGAATCACGCTGTACCTACTGCTGGACATTTCGGTATCATGAAAACGTACAGACGTCTAACATTACGCTACTATTGGCCGAGTATGTATGCTGATGTAGTCAAAGCTATTAATGGCTGTGACACATGCACTGCTCACAAACATCAGACTCACTCACCTCTAGGCGAGATGGGTTCACCTAAAATCTGTTTCAGGCCTTTTCAGACAATTAGTATTGACCTCGTTGGACCGCTCCCGCCAACAAGACAACAGAACTGCTATATTTTCGTGGTAACCTGTTGCTTTAGTAAGTACTGCTTACTATTTCCAATCAGGCGCGCCACAGCTGAAATCGTAACCAAACACCTCGAAAGTGTATTTCTAACACATGGAATACCATCAACTGTTATAATGGACAATGGTAAGCAATTTGTCAGTGCTACACTAAAGCAAATGCTGGCCAAATATCATGTTCCTAATCTACACTACACACCTAAATATTCTCCTCATGTTAACACAGTTGAACGCTATAACAAAACTATTATGACAGCGATATCTACATTCATCGCTAGCGATCAACGCGTGTGGGATAAAGTTGTACCTCAAGTGCAATTTGCTCTAAATTCTTCCGTAAATGAAGTGACTGGCTACACTCCGTCATTTCTAGTTTATGGTCGTGAACTAATCACCTGCGGATCATTCTACTCTGACGCTGAGTTTAATGACGAGATTGTTCACATACCTCGTGATTCATATGCTGATAATCTAGGTGCATTGTCTAGTATATTCAATAAAGTACAAACTTGCTTACTTCAAGCTCACTCACGTAACTGCAGCTCCTATAATCTACGTAGGAGACCTGCGGAATTTAATATTGGGGATACTGTCTGGAAAAGAACTTTCTACCAAAGTGACAAAGACAAGTATTTCTGCAAGAAATTGGCGCCTAAATTCGTCAAATGTAAAATTATTGGCAAGAAATCTCCACTTGTTTACGAACTCTCTGATGAGTCTGGCAAGCCTATAGGTTTCTGGCATATTAAAGATATCAAGCTAACTAATTATAAGGATTAAAATCCTTATTAACTAATGTATACTGTATCCATCATAAAAAATATAGTAATTCTAAAGATTACCTTCGTAGCGACTAATGCTACTTATGTAATTGCAAACTTCATTCTATAATGGTATAGTTCTAAAAACTATATCATGCTCTAGAGATCCCCTACAGATTTCCTTGGTGCGTGTAATACTACTACGTATTATGGGCTTATAAAATAAAATAAATAAACAAAGTAAATTAAATAAAAGTACTTCTGCCAATCTAACATCTTTCTGCCTTTCGATTGAGTGTTTCTCTAATAGGAATACTCTGTTGTGTTGTGTTGAGTGGAATTGAATAGATAGTTCTCACTCTGTGTGCTAGGATCTGATGGTATTCTAAGACCAGATGATGGTATGATGGAAGATTGAATAAATGTTGAATAGATGTGGAAGAAAAGAAGTGATGTATGTTGTACTCGTTAGGTAGATTTAGTCAGACGTATTTCGCTCGAGTACGCAAAATACTACTCTTTTGGGCGGAGTACTGTAACGTTGTAAGCGTTACCATCAAAAAAAGTTCTTAAAATTAACTTAAAAGTATAAACTTAACTATCTAGATTAACTATTTACATTAAAAATGATTAACTTCCTAGCTACCTCTAAATACACAAGTCGTTAAGCTGATATCTAATATTTCTTCTCTAAAGAACCCTTTAAAATCTTGACAAACGCTAAACGTTTTAATCGCCGCGCAATTGCATACTACGCGCTGCGCGGACCCCTAACAAAACGGAAACCGGTTCGAGGCGGCCAGCGTTTCCGCAACAGCCGGCCGGCACTTGATCTCGATCATTCCTACGGCAGCTCTGGCATACCCTTCACGTGCCACTTGCTAAGACCTGAGAACGCTCCGCTGCTAACAGCCTCGAAGGTTCGAGAACCTAGAATTTATCTAGATCCCGCTGGGGATCATCGTTTGGGAATCACCGTTGGGGTTAGACCCTACAGACATATCCTACGGTCTACCTACCTAAGGGGAGCTTCGCGTTCCCGTTCAACTCATACCTACTGCTGCGCGAGGTTGCAGCCTACCTACCTACGTGGCCTCACCTGCGTGGGCACCCACCTGCTACCCACCAGCGTATCCTGTATCTTCGACGGCGCCGGCAACAGCCGTGAACACCGAGGCCAGTGACCTAACTTACCTACCTATCTAACTACGGCGAAAACGACTCTGTGCAAATAGGTGGCTTAATATTTGGCAAATTAAAGGTTATTTCTACGTAATCCTTGTGGACTCATTTATACTACCTACCTGTAGCGTAAGCCTAACCCTAACGCGACAGTTGTGGTAGCTAAGCTTCGTGACCAGATTATGGTGTTGAGTAACCGTAACCGTGTCGTTATATATAGTGTAACAAAACACACTAGTGTTTAGAACATAAAACTAAAACATTTTTACTATGGACCCAAAATAGAGGAAAAATAAAAAAAATGGTATTTCACACAAAACAACGACTCGATTCGTATGGGAAAGCATTACTTTCAATTTTTTTCCGACATCTTTTTGTCTTAACACACCTTAACACAGTCATAGTGTGTTATATATATATTATATTTCGTGTTATTACTAAAAATGTTATTTAATTATTGTTTGCGTATGACAGGTGCATTCAGGTCAACACCTACTGCGGCGCTAGACATAGTGCTGGACCTTAAACCGCTTCACATATTCATACAGGCCGAAGCTACGAAGGCTCTTTACAGAATGAAAGTGACCCAAACCTGGCACAGCGATATGCCTAAGATAAGACACACTGCACTAAGACTGGACAGTGAGCTCGGAAGGAGGTTCAATATGATCGGTGACACAATGCCGAGCATACGAATCTTCAAGAGGAACTACAAAATACATGTCCCAACAAGGGATGAATGGAAGCGTGGACTGCGTACCCCGGACGCGAACACACTTGTTTGGTACACTGATGGCTCAAAAACCGAGTCAGGTACGGGTGCAGGCATACACTCCAAAGACTACAACGAAAGTATCAGTCTAGGAGAATTTGCAACTGTCTTTCAAACAGAGACGTATGCTATCATAGCCTGTGCACAAGAGAATATATATAGAAAGGTAGCCAACAAGACTATATATATCCTTAGTGACAGCCAAGCAGCTCTCAAAGCCTTGAACTCCTATCATGTAAGTTCCAGGCTAATTCTGAACGGAGTGAAGACCCTTAACAAGCTTGGTCTTCACAATACTGTACGATTAGTCTGGATCCCGGGACATACTGGAGTCCAGGGTAATGAGAATGCTGACGAGCTGGCGAGAGCCGGGTCAGAACGAAAAATGGTCGGCCCAGAACTAAGCGTGGGAATCCCGGCATGCAGCATAAGAATGGCCATCAGGGATTGGGCTGATAAAACACACAAACTGGAGTGGTCTGGCCTTGCAGGTCTACAACACGCCAAGAAATTTATCAGCAATGTGACAACTCGTGTCTCAAAGTTCATACTGAACAACAGCAGGAGCAAGGCTCGTGCCATCGTCGGAGCCCTCACTGGGCACTACGCCACAGGCGCGATGATGCACAAAATGAAACTCACCCTAGATCCCAGCTGCCGAGCATGCGGAGAGGATGAAGAGACTATGGAACATATTCTTTGTGACTGTGATGTCTTGGCGGCAAAACGCATGTGCCTCCTCGGAGATGGATACCCAAAACCGGGAGATCTTAGGTTTCTTCCCCTCAATGGTATTGCCTCCTTCATTGACCATGTATTTGAAGGGTGAGGAAAGCGAAAAATATTGGGGCTAACACAAAAGATCCCACTGGGTCGAAGTGTTGGCTGGCCTGCCAGCCCCCACAACAAGATAAGATAAGATACCAAGATTATTGTTAGTAGTTATAAGTTAAACTTAATTTTGTTATTGGAATACTGTCCTCTTTCCATAACTCCTTTTGTAATACCTAAAAAGGTGGCTAAGTTGTAAATGCATTGTATCATATTATTTAAGAACATTATTGTACACTTAGTAAGCAAAATAAACATTTGTTTGATTGATTGATTTTTTGAAAGTTGTTCAGTTTAATGGTCTTCATGGTCTAACCCACCACTTTTAAATTACTAGGGTGTTTTGTCACTCATTGAATAAAAAAAACTTATTTTTTGCCTCTACTAAAAACGAAATCAAAAATCAGTATCCGATCGCAATCCTTTCCAACCAACCAATAACGTTAAACAATAAAACTATGACGTAACCTCTAGATACGGCACGTAGAACGTAGAATACGTTCAGCAACGTATATCTACGTGGCGCCGGCACCTGAAACTAATTGAATTGGATTCGAACTTCAACTTAGTGTAAGAAGTTCATTTCAACCTAGTTGTGAGGATGTAAGGGGTTAAGATTCAAATCGGCTTTGATTAAAACAGAGGTTAAGTTAATGACCGAGACCTTCAGTTCTAATGTTTCTTGTGACAATTGATATGGGAATTTGAACTTTATCTCTTTTTTAGATGGAGGAAAAAAATGTACTGATCGAACGTGTGTATGAAAAGTTGCTTTGGGAAAGTTGTTCAGTATCATGGGTATATTATTCGGAGCGCGCTCCATACAAACGTACTATGGTGATATTTTTAATACTAACCAAATTAAAGTCAATGAAATTTTGCAGAAACAATCTAGAAACAAATTTCTATGCTTGTATGGAGTCCGATTTTCGTTAAAATGTATAGTTTTCAAGTTACAGTGCCTCAAAGATTTCCATACAAATCTTAAATTAATCCTAGCATTGAAACTGTATATTTTAACGAAAATCTGACTCTACAGAAGCATAGAAATTTGTTTCTAGATTGTTTCTGCAAAATTTCATTGACTTTAATTGGTTAGTATTGAAAATATCACCATAGTACGTTTGTATGGAGCGCGCTCCGAATAATATACCCTTAAAGAAATGCAATTGTCTACCCTAACATCATGTACAACATAACTAAAAACGTACTTTGAATAGTTTCCAATAAAACTCAAATTTGACAACCATCCATTGCTCCACATCATTCCAGCATCGCTGCATCGCTTACACTAATGCGTTTCGACATCATAAACTCTAGGAGAAACATTAAAGAATCGTTGTACCTACGTCATCAAACTACACTCAACAGTCCTACACAACTTTGTACGGGAAATAAAAAGTAAAGAAATAGATGTTAAAATAATTGCTTCGTTAGAAATTGAACGAGTTTAAAGTTGCGATTGCTGGTACGTTAAAGATTTTCTAATAAGAATTTCTTGTGTTCAGTAGTGTTGCCTAACGATAGTGAAACTATCGATAATCTGTCGATAGTATCGTGACCTCGAAAAGTTGTTATAATATCGTAAGTGATATGGATAGTTCTACTCTAAGACTAATATTTTTTTTTTTATTTTTTTTTTTGGTAGGAATTACTATTTTATTTTATTTAAAAGGTTAACTTACAGTTATAACTTATTCAAATGTAACATGAGCATTGAATTAAAATAACAATATCTATCTAACTGCACAACTACTGACAAATAAACACAACGTGACTAATAAATTATAACCTAATCCAAGTACAAAAAAAATTTAAAGCTCCAAAGTCTCAAGATCTATCTAATAGTGGCGACAATAATAGAAAAGAGCCTCTTTTTAACCGACTTCAACAAAAGGAGGAGGTTCTCAATTCGACCCGTATGTTTTTTTTTTTGTTTGAAATTTTTGATCTCGGATTCGATTTCAGAGAATAGTGAAATAAAGGGAGTAGGGAATTTAAAAATAAAATCGATACTATTTCATCTTATTGCTATCGATACCACAGCACAGCATAACTATATCAGTAATATAGTTATGCTGTGTCGATACTATCGAAAATATTGAAACTTTGGATAGCACTATCGATATTGCTATAAGACTAGATCTTTAGATGTACTTAGTGAAAATTGTATTTCTAGAAATTAACTTAACTTTTTGTTTCCTCAACGGCACTTGTTGTATCAAAGACGAGAATAATATTCGTGTGCAGCGGTGATTAGCAAGAAATGTTTATTCTCATTAGTTACTTTACGCGGTGGAACTTTAGTGTAACTTTTTTCCCACTGGTTTCGCGGAACTTCTGGAAAAATATTTTTGTTTCCAAAGCTCGTTTCTAATTTGTTTATCTTTCAAGTTATAAGGCCCGATTCGACCAAACGCGAGTAAATTTTATTCCTATATTAAGTCGCCGGTTACTATAGAGTAACCTGATTTTGCGTTTTACCAACCCTAATCTAAATCAAATGTCAATGTCACATAATTAAAAAAAAAAAAAAAAAAAAAAACCTACCAAATTAAAACTGTACAACCTCACATTGCAATAAGTACGGATACAACAACCTCTTTCTTTAGGTGATTAATACATTCGTTCTTTTAAGTACGGGGTGTGTAAACATCAAAAGTAAAATTGTTCCTTGTATAGTTACTCTTCTATAAATCTAAGTTTGGTCGGATTCGGCCTAACAGACACTGAAACAGATTTAGGGCCTGTTTCACCACTTCTGACTAAGTTCTTGTTAGCTTATCCGACATAAATTTTGACATAATTTCATACAAAATATGTCAAACTATCTGTCGGATAAGCTAACAAGAACTTACCCAGAAGTGGTGAAACAGGCCCTTAGAATAATGAAAACCATATCATCACTACATAGTGTAAAACTAAGTCGCTTCCCACTGTCTGTCTGTCCCAACGATATCAATGTTATGATGATTCGATGGTCTGTCCCTATGTATGTAGATCTTTAAAACTACGCAACGGATTTTGATGCGTTTTTTAAATAGAAATTATGATTCTAAAGGAAGGTTTATAAATTGTGCATTGCACCCGAGCGAAGCCGGGGCGGGTCGCTAGTCAAAATATAAACGTAAAATTTTGTTGTTATAGAAATTTAGCAATTCGCTGTTCGATAACCAAGAAAGATCATTAAAATAGGTTTAGCAGTTTTTGCGTGATGACTGCTGAATAAACAGTCAGACCCAAATTTTACGAAACAAACGAATTCTCGACCTGTTGTGATTCTTATGGAATAGTATATTCAAACAATGTTTATTTTTATCTACTCGCATTAATACGAGTATAGTAACTTCTCTAGTAAGCATATAAGTACGGTCTAGACTAGCTTACACATAAATATAAAAGAGGCTTTAAGAAAATAAAAACACAGATTCACAAACCAGGCTTTAAAACAAAAACGTCTTTTAGAATTTTAAAATCGTAAAGAATAGCTAAATCCCTAGATTTACCAATGTGTTTTTATTAACTCTAAAATTTTATTTACATAACAAGATTTACACAGCAACAATACTATAAAATTAATCCTACTAAATAATACAATACCTAACGTAATCTAAATAACACGGTAAATTAAAAACTAAACTACAGGGTGAAATTGATACCTACAATTATTTTAAACTAAGCGTCTACCCATCAAACTGAACTACTTTTACTATGGAATCAAACCGATCGGAGTACAAAAAAAATTTGCTGTTGCCTACGAATAAGGCTGTTGCATACATTTGAGTCTATTAGGCGATGCAGTTTAGTATGGAACAGCGGATTTTTTTTTGCTCCGATCGGTTTGCTCCCATAGTAAAATTTTTCAGCTTATTGAGTAAACTCTTGGCCGACTTGTAACAATGTACAATTTGTAACACCAATAGCTTTACGAGGAGATAATACAGGGATACTTGTAATTCGACGAATTCCTTCCAGGACGTTAAAGGGCAGCCTAAATGCAATAATGTGAGGGTCGAAAATTAATAGTTTTCGAGATATTTGGAATTTAACGCTTTTTGCCAAAAAAAAAAAAAAAAATCAAATTTTTCCTTGAATTAAAAAAAAAAATTAAATTTTTCCTTCAATAAAAAAATATGCTTATTCCATGGCGTCGATTCGAATTTTTATTCATAACTAAATCATTTTCCGAGCTTTCT
Source organism: Agonopterix heracliana (assembly GCA_963693445.1). Taxonomy (NCBI): domain Eukaryota; kingdom Metazoa; phylum Arthropoda; class Insecta; order Lepidoptera; family Depressariidae; genus Agonopterix; species Agonopterix heracliana. The sequence goes on along the minus strand of OY856326.1, from coordinate 16,966,089 downwards.
ACAAAAATAAAATTAGAAGCATTAAAAGGATGCAAATGATATCAATTTCAACCTGTATAACTAGGTAGGTAAGTAATTGTGTCTACTCTACTCTAAAATCTCTCACAATTCTATCAAATAGCTTTGCTATAAAATGGACACAGCAAATGACTATAAACAAGATTAGTTGGCTAGTAAAAGGTCTAGGCTAGATGGTTTGCGGTGCACCGAAGACAAACACGCCTTTCTTGTACCGCAGAGTGCATCTTGTATACGTGGTTAGCCTTACGCCCCTGGACGTTGAGCTACGAAGCATAACTTTAAACAGAGAGTGTCGAAACCTTAAACAAACTTTCAGTTAGGACACAAGCACGGTAGAAAAAAAGAGTATCTAGTACTACATACAGAACGGACACTACCCGCCCCCTACTAATTTGAACCTCACTCCTTCTGGTAAGAAACGTGGCGGAGAATGTAAATAATGGCGTTTTATGACGATAATGTCTGTTTGTTTGTCTTTTCATTACATAATGTGCCGGCCATGTCTGTCGAATGCACCACAAGAATCAGGCAAAAATCCTTACGCACTGGATCCCAGAAAATGCTCGCCAACATTCAAGTCGTCCTAGAGGAGGAGGCGGGATAATCTGGATGCTTTTGATAGCAAGTGGCTTGCTATCAAAAGCTTGCCCAGAATAAAGAAGCAAATCATCGTGAGACCTGCTTACGCGCATGTGAAGTCTACCGTTAAGTATCCGCATTGGGCACGCGTGGTGGCTTTCTCACCCTCACCCTCACACCCTTCTTGAGGGTAATCCTTTGCCCAGAAGTAGGATGAAACAGGATTATAAAAATTTTAAATATGGTGGATTATTTGGAAAAACAAAACACGACTCTCTTACCTTGCAGTATCTTCAAGTTTATTATTTCATAAGAATTGTTTCAGTTTTCAAATGCAGTATCAACAGTTACGTAGTTCAGCTCATACGATTCGTAGAATACAGACGAGACTTTATTTGAGTAAAAATGACTTCTTCAACAATATGCTAGCTCGTAGTTGATGCATTAGTATCGTCCAGTTTACTGCTCGTCTCGGATAGGGTTGCCACGTGCCGAGTGTATACCTCACTATACACTTGTACGGTTGTGTATAAATATCCGTTGAAGAATTCTTGGAATGAGAAGATTAGATAGAGAATTAAAATCTCCGACACAGCTAGTATATTACGTGAGGTACCTTCACTCTTATTCGTGAGAGGAGGCCTTTGCCTGCAGTGGGATTCTATAGGCTATAACTTACTTACTTACTTACCTTCACCGGTTGAATCAGAAACTGGGCTGAATAATCAAATAAACCACTTGTTGATTTCAACCCAGGAATATGGTTTCTTATGTAGTTAGTGTTTGTCTAACAGTAACAGGGGCCTGATCGCGCTAAATGAATCTCCACTGAAACGTCACTGGACCGCATACGAATCAAAATTTTTAACACGTTCGGTATCGCGCTAATCAACGACGCCTGGAGCCCGATTACGCTAAGTTAAAACATCGAAGTTCTATTCTTATGCAATTTCAGTTCTAATCAAATTGCAATCCAATCACAATTCGACTGTGCTAAATTCCTCATCGCTCTAAACTCTATGTAAATGTAACTGACAGCCTTTAACGTCTGAGGGATCTGTCAAAACGACTCTAACGGCTATCAAGAGCAGTACCACAGATTACTTAATAGTTACTACCGTAACAGATACTGCACTCAACCCGGTTTCGCGCGCTTTTTCGAATTTCGAACTTTGCGCTTCAGGAACGAAAACTAAAATGCGCCTTATGTCAATGAGCGACAGCCTGCATCTTGCAAGATGCACGTGACGTCACGACTTCAACGCAGCTATCAAACGGGAGTGACGAGGCACTGGCAGTACCTCGATTAGCGCAATACTAAATGTGTCAAAGTTATATTTCGTACGTAGTCCAATAACGGTTCAATCACCGAATGTTTACCGCGATTGCAGTCCTGGCCTCTTACAACGCCGGCGCCCCTCCCGAGTTAGTCTGGGACTGTTCGAAGAATTAACCTATTTTGATTTTTCCAACGATGGACCTTTGTTTCGTTAGTGCTTAACTTTGTCTAAGCCGAGAGAAACTCAGGACTCAATAAATCATTCTCAAAAACGATACAAAACGACAATATTGGGGTAGTCTAAAATAGTTTCGATTACAACGGTATGCCATTACGGAATAGTTGCAGACTTATAGTTGGGAAATTGTTGAGAATTGTTTACCGCATGACATTTTGGACGAGTTATGGAGAATTGGGTTATGAAGTTTTGAATTCCGATGTTTAATAAACGGCTAGGAATACCTCAGGGGTTATCCCTTGACTAAGATAGGTTCATTGTAAGGGACAGGTCATTGAACGCCGAGTCATGGAAGCAAAAATCTACTTTATCGCAAGATTGTTTTTTACACACTATACATAATACAAACATACAAAATCTCACGTCAATGCTTTTTTGGAGTTGTCAGAATCGACGATACTACCACATACTACTATAATGCTACAACTATCGACTATTGAGTGCACGAAGAGTGCCTTCAAAAGAGACGGCCGGCTATAATCCCGATATGTCTATCGCCAGAGGTTATTGCTGATTAGCAAGCCTCTAGCTCTGCTTGGCAAATCGCTTCACCACAAGGGAAAATCATCATAGGCCTAAAATCTGTTGCAGATGATTTAAGCAGTGTTGTAGAAGAAGCACTTTTTCTCATTGCTGTACAGTCCTATACAAGAGCGGCACACACGTCTGCAGCCTTGACAACAGAACTGTACTGGTGGAAGACGGCGTGATTGTGACAGCCTTATGCCTTCTGTCACGTTTCTCCGACAGGTATGCGAACCAGGCTTCGTCATGAGTAGTTTATGCCAAGACATAAATCGCGCTCAAGAAATGATCATATATATTTGATACAATAATAAAAGGCCCAACTAAGAACCGTGGGACCACGGCCCGTCCCCAGGCTTCACACATAGGCTGGCAGGAGATCTTCCCTTCTCATTGGAGAAATCTCCCATGTAGTTCGTACCATCGACTCAACGGAAGAAGGGTACCTACCTGCTATTATTCTAAACTTGCTGTCTTGGCAATGTTATTTTAGCATAATATCTCGGATTAGAATAGTGTTTGCATAATTTTATCTCTACTACATACATAGAGGACATTCCCAAACTACGATACAAATTCTAGTTTCAATTCCAATTAAATGCCACCCCTTTTTACCCCCTAATGACCCCAGAAGCTGCATACATCCAAACGGAGGGTTTGGACGTTCTGAGGGATTAGCGGAATTAATTTATTGGAAACGGAATGATTCTATTAATGTTATTACTCATTTATGAAATAGCGTTTGCGGTCTTGGTCGATTGGTTCTAATGTGTGGGTGTGGTATGTATAAGGCGCGGGCCAGACAGAAGAGACGAGACAAAGACGAGGCGCGGACGCGGACATTTTCATACAAAATGAGTTACAGACTAAGAGCGGGCCGTTGGCAACCCTACAACATCGAGTAACAAGATGCGACCTATCTACGGTGTATAGCATTAGGATGGTACGTCTAAAAGTAAAAGGTTGCCTGGGTATAACTTTTTTGATGTTTAACATCTATTGGCGCACCTTGGCAGTAAAACCGACCCGAAACAGTAACAATAGCAAGATGGTTTATTTTACATTCGATAGAGCTCATCAAGATGTGCCAAAACATACCCTCTCTGTGTACCATTATCTCGTCTGGACCTGCGGTACTTTCGTGAGTCGGCCTGGTTTTATTATAGGGAAATAGGTCGCATTCTTGTCACTCGATTAGGTAGGGTTGCCAACGGCCCGCTCTTAGTCTATTAGTGCCAGATTGCTTTAATACATTTTGTATGTGTCCGTGTGCCGTCGTCGTCTCACGTCCCTTCCGTCTGGTTCGCGCCTTAGACTCATGAGTTTAGCAATTCCTCAGGCTATCGGCTACCGTGGTTCTTCTGCGAATCTCTTCATTTCTGATTCAATTTTGCAGGGAAACTCCGAGCATATGTATTGCACCTTGAGTGACGTAAGGCCTTTAGTAGGTTCTACTTTCTACTAATATTTTAAATCTTTGTGACGATGTATGGCAGTCCAGTGTGGGTGCCATATCAACCAGATCGTCTGACGCTTTTCAGTTTGAGAAATGAAATGAAAAACATTTAATTGTGCAAACAACACACTACTTATTAAGTAATAAAATTATCACTTATTTTATAATTCGATAGTTATAATAAGTAATCTAGAGACTTAAAACCTGCTTTTTTTCTATTTGATTAACACAAAATCTGTTTACATCAAAAGGGATCATCTCAGTGTTGTGCCGGCTGAATGATTTGATCAGAGATCATATTGGCCCTGATTTTCAGCTGAACCCGGTTCACATACAGGTAGATGTAATTCGATATTTCGACCCAAACATCTATATCATAATAGACACTGTCACACAATATTTTCGCAAAACAAATGGTAATATTAACAAATAACGTCACGTCCTAGGTCGGAATGTTAATGGAAATCATTATCTTTTAACGCCCTGCCCCAAATAATTGGTAAAAAGCCGGAAGGCAATGACGATCCTTATTGACACGTCGCTGGAATACTAATGCGAGACCATTTCGGTGTTACATATGAGAAATCGGAGGCTTTGTTTATGGTAGGATTAAACGAACTTACCTGAAGTGAAGTTCTATCCTAATTATATGAAGTACTTAGTCCGAGATATAATTACGTGTAGTATCGCTCATCTTGCTCGTATCCGCGTCCTTTAAATCATAGAAAAAAAACAAAAAATGTTTCCATCACCCGCCACCCACCTGTCAATGTCAGTAGTTTAGAGCTAACACTGGGTATGCGGGGGGTGGGAAGTAGGTATATATCTCGGACTAAGTACTTCATATAATTAGGATAGAACTTCACTTCAGGTAAGTTCGTTTAATCCTACCATTATATTCGTACTTAGTCCGAGATATAATTACGTGTAGATGTTTAGAGGAAACAACATCTTAAATTAAGACAACTGTTCTGTTGTGAACTTAGAGTCACAACTAAGAACAAAACCTTGTAAGTTATTAGGACTAATATCTCAACCATATCCCTATAACGATTGTTACAATTAGTCAGTAAGAATATCTTGTTAAGCATTCTAAATTCTAACTGACATTAATTATAATTATATGAGTACCTCAAACTGCTTCTCCCAACTTAATCTGATCACTGTCAGACTCCATATTGTTGAGGTTATAGTAGACCGACCAACATTGGTGTCGCTTTTTAAAAATACTATCCACGTTAAGACTTTTTGCGGACCTACGTTGCAGCAAATATAGTGGATGTGAAAAGAAAACACAGGTCTCCACTACACTGTCTCAGGACTTGACTAAACCACCGGCTCATACATTCTGACAAGAGGCTTTCTGATGTCGTCTACCAATTCTCAGGGCCATGTATTCTTTTACTGGTCTAAGTTGACTAGTGACTTTTAAGTAGGTATTTATTGTAAGAGCCTTTTATTTAACGGGGCACATTTCAGGTTGATTGACTAAAACTTTCTAAACTAATATGTGTACCAAGAGTAGACGTCTTTCAGTCTGTTATAATTATAACATTTCTCTATCAGTTTCATGGCTAATATTAAATATACATAATTAGTTGCAGGTATACTAAATATCATTTTTAATCTGAAAATTAAGTAAAAGGTATACTTAACTAACTTCATGGATAAGTTTACCTTTACCTAAATCTAAGTTATTGAATGGGTACAACTATTAAACATAAGAATCAGACATGATGTGAGTCCCACATACTAACATATTTTTGTTTAGAAGGTCGTATTTTGAATAACCTTTAAAACCGCGTTTTATCTAAATTGATCTATCATCAAATCATTGTCGATATAAGTGTTATTATCCATTATGAGATATAGAATAGGTGATGCATTTGTTCAGAATCACCTTTAGGTATCAGTATCAATAACAGAAGTATGTAAAATACAATAACACAAATAGAAACCTCTAAAAATACCTAATTTAACTAACAAAACTGCTTGCACTTTCGCAAACTATAGAAATTTATTAGTGTTTTATATAAATTTGCACGGCATCTTTTTAAAATTTAACCCAGTAAGAAAGAGTTGCCTGCGATCTGAATAGAACGTAGAAGATAGACAGAGTTAAAACATAACTATTTCTGAGACTTTCAAGTGCTTTCAGCAGTTAGTACCAAGGCTGAGAGTATGAGATTGGAACACTAAAGAACATGCTTAGAAGAAAAAATGAGGGTGAAAATGTCAACCTAACCCTCTACATTCCATGCGAGAGTGTCTCTATGCATGAAACCTATTTTTCACATGAACCAAACTTAGAATGAATCATCCAAAAATTTCTGAGAAAACTCATTCAGTAAGTATTTACCTATACTTAATTAGGCTAGTTAGGATTATCTCCTTTATCTCTCCAGGGGCAAGGCCTCCTTATGAAAATAAGTGTTATGTGGGCTGAATTTATCCACACGCTGTGAACTTTGTACCACTGACAGATCTACACTGAACGGAACTTTGAAGTAAACATATTCAAAACTTGCTGGGAAAACTCTCCTTCTGCTGTAGCTCCTTCGTTTTTGCTATTTGCCTGTATTTAGTTAGATACTTATGTGATATACTCCTTTATCAGTCTAGGGATAATGTCCCCTTAAGAATTTAAGTGCAATGTAGGTTGCATTGATCCACATGCTGTGAGCTTCGTACCCTCTTAAATTTATACTAAATAATTTATTATACATCTTTGATTAAACCGAAAACCTCTGTCTTTTAACCCATTTAACATAGTTTTTATATTTCTGGACATGTAGGTAACATAGGTACGTATTAATATCCAGATTATTTGTGTAAACAAAGCTCTATCAAACTGCCACACAACAGATATCAAATAATAATAATATAACCACTTAATAAAATCTTTAATTGCTCATGACCCTAAGTTCAGATATAGGTTAATTAGATTGAGCAGTGAATGTTAAAAATTATTTTATGTTTAATAGAACCGACAGATTCTAAAATATCTTTAGTCTTATGTTGTAAAACTTTCTGTGCTGTGACAATAGATCTGTTTCAATCATTCATTCATTAAACCATTATTTTAAACATTATTAGTAAGTCCTACGTACCAATGAGGTATTGATAGGTACATCTTCAGGTCCTTAAGTACAGGACTAAACATTCCTTAAATTTTTTAAGGGTTTTAACAGTTTTGTGAACATTGACCGTGCAGGCCGGGCCTAGCCAGCTAAGCTAGTCTATTGGGTAGGCCATCCATTTTAAATAATGAACCATTATTAATTGAAATCTTAAAATACTATTTATGATCCATATGTATTGTTACTAAACAATTTTCAATTTTCCAAGGTACCACCCACACAATGAAATCCCTTGCAACCAAAGTTTACCCAAAACTCTGATATTCCATCTATTTGAAAAGTTTATTAAAAAACAAAAACCTACATCCTACATAGGTACTTAATTATTGGGAGGTTCTAAATTTAAAATCTATGGCGTGTACTGTGGTACATCATCATTTGTGAATAAGTTATAACATAATTAATCTTAAATTGTTTGCCTGTTTTAATTATTTTCATTTCAGACATCTTTAACTTGTTATTAACATGAAAGTTATGTTGCTGCTACTATACCGGAGTAACAACATACCCAAAAAAGGGTATTATTAGATTTATTAGTGATATATTACTCAATTATAAAACTCTTTTAATTCAGCAGCAAACGCTACCTCAAAAGGTATTTTATTAGATCATTAGTGATATTGCCCAAATTGAAAAGTAAGGTATTTGTGACTAGCGATAAGCTTTATCACAAAGGGCAGGTACTTCACACGTCCAAATCTGATGGATGCTGAAGGGTAACTGTAGACGGTTCGGTTTGAAGCCATGGTTTGTGTTTGTGGTTCATACTGTCTGAAACTTTCTTTATTATAAGACTTCACACTGTGGAGCAAAGGAATTCAGTTCACTAATTTCCTTATAAGGCCAAGGTATATTTTTGTAAACGAAAGGTGCAATAACCTTCTATCTTAACTCAATGTACTAGAAATGCAGAATGCTTAGCTTGGAGAGTCTGTAAGCATCCTTACTTGGTGCTAATTTATTGAAATCTCTTGAGAGAAAGAATATTGTATTGTAGGCTGTGGCCTTTAGCCTTACCAGATTGTTTCAAACTGCCAGGCGTTTCCAAATTTATATTAGGGGCATCTATATGTGTGCAGTTTTATGGTACCTAACCTAATTATTTATAAATAAATCTTTTAGAAACTGCATCTTTCTCTCTTTGTGTTCTTACTATTGACTGAACATTTTCAAATTGAGAGTAGATTGACTCTGCCGCATTTCTGATTTGTTTTCTAACCTCACCTTAACTTAAGGTGAGTAGCATGCCTGAGGCTAATTGAATCCTGGGAGTGTGACTTATGTGCAGTTATTAAATGTTTACTGAATATTCGAAGTATGAATTTTATATCTACCGGGATTTAGCTCAACGTCTCTCTTAGTAACTATGTCAAAATCACCACTAAGAGCTATAATGTACTTACAGAGTAAAAGCTTTTTACACTAGCCTCATACATGTTAGTAGGTAGCTGGAACATAGGTATAGGTAACCCCCACTGTTCGGAGTTATGTTTTCCCACCGGGAAATCACCATGAATAGGTAAATGAGGCATCAATGCCTAATTTATTATGAGGCAAACAAAGAAACAAAAACAAACCCACTTTCCAACGGAAAGATGCATAAGTATTACACGATCACACAGATAGAACCATATGTATGAAAATAAGGACAATAACATAGATATGATAATTCCCAATGGGAATTGGTGGGTGGTCCAAGTGGAAAAAACCAATAGATCAGATAAGTCACTTAGTCCAGACAAATCAAACTCAGCGAGTATGTCAATCAGAACACAAAAGCTGTGTTAGTACATTATGTCACAGGGCACCGGAGACGGCGGCAGTTGACTTCCCAGCGGGAAAGTCATCATCATCATCATTTCAAGGCCTAAGGGCTCAGGAGCTGGCAATGGGAGAGTGCTTGGTGGCAACTCCAAAATGGTGGGTAATAATAGGTACCCAACGGTAATGTGTCTGTTCGAAACTCAAACGTGTGTGGGCATTGGGCACTAGTACTGGTATAGTTTTCCCAACGGGTAAACAAGTGCATGGTCGAAACTCGAACATGCATTGTGCTATGAGCACAGGAGCTTTGATCGGCGTCAGTTGTCCTTCCCCAACGGGGAAGCGCCAGAAACGTAACACGTTCATGCGTGGGCCGCGATTGGTACGCTTTTGTACCTAAATTTCCCAACGGGAAATCGCATGTTCGAAACTCGAAAATGCATTGTGCTATGAGCACAGGAGCTTTGATCGGCGTCAGTTTTCCTTCCCCAACGGGGAAGCGCAAGAAACGTAACACGTTCATGCATGGGCCGCGATTGGTACGCTATTGTACCTACATTTCCCAACGGGAAATCGCATGTTCGAAACTCGAAAATGCGTGGACCTTTGTGTCCAGTGTCAGGCCGGCCGGGGATATTATTCCCTCACTAGTAGCAAGTTAACTTCATTTATAATAAAATTTTCTTTGTGTAAACCTTTGTAAATTGTGTACATACTTACAGTCTACATAATAATATATTACTTTGTCATTCAATCCTCCTACTTATGTTTCCTTTACTTCCACCTTTCCTGCTTGTCTTCAAACTTCCTTCACATCCATAATATACACAAAAAAACATTTTATATCAATATAATAATTAACAATTTGTTTCAACACAGGAGCGCGATTTGAGCGCGACAAAACGACTGGCATTGACAGGTGGGTGGCGGGTGATGGAAACATTTTTTGTTTTTTTTCTATGATTTAAAGGACGCGGATACGAGCAAGATGAGCGATACTACACGTAATTATATCTCGGACTAAGTACGAATATAATTGAAATTATTTAGAGGTTTAGCCTACGAATAAAGAAATAAATATGTAAATATAATTCACGTCAAAAAACGACCCCACGAACTTTGGTGTACACCACGCAAGCGCGCAAGACTCAATCATTATGGCGACTCCAATTACGGCGTTTGCCGCCAAAACTCATGGTGCCAAAAATTAAGGAGATTTTGTTCGGAGTTATCGTTCCATATTTTTTTCTTTATTCGTAGGGTTTAGCTATATTTTGTTCCAAAATTTGCCTCTTCCTACACAATTCGCAGTCTTCGAAAACAGCAAACTTAGAAATTTTAATAAGGGATAAGTATGATTGTATTCACTTTACTATCTGCGGCGCTACAACCCTTTGTGGGTCCTGGCCTCCTCTACAATTAAATTCCAATCTGTAACAATCTCTAGCTTTTCTTCTCTGGATGGTAAAGTTGCACATGACCCTCAGATGTTCCTCGACTCAGTCGATCTCTTTTTTCCTTTGATTAAATTAAAAAAGATAGGATAGAGATAGGTGACTAACCTATAGCGCATGGACTGCATGAATTGAGCCCCTGTCGCCTAATTTACTTAGTCGTAATACGAGCGGCATGGTGTGATTGAGATACTTTTTGATTTTAGGTGGAATAAAGGTACCACAATGCCTTCGTGTGCTTTTTACTCGTTGTACAAATCATTCAAAAAGAAAAAATAAGCATTTAAAAGCAGATCCATTGTTCGAGTACGTAATGCAAGAATGTCATCTAACTTGCGCTATTCTAATTGAATCATAGCTTTTTTTGTCTTCCGCGCGGCTTTTTCAGCTGCAATTTCCAGTGGGTCACTGTTTTGGGCGACCTGTTCTCCTCCATTCTTTCAACATGTACAACCTTTCTGAGGCACTGCGTTTTAATGAATCTTACTTAAGGTCTCCTGTTCCATCAGGTTATTCAGTTCATGATTCATCCTTCACCTTCAACTCAAACAATTTATAAATATTTGATTTTAATAGAACTAATTGTAAAATAAACAAAATTCCTTTCCTCGCATATTCAATCGAAAAAATATGCTAAACAATTAGGACGATAATTTTATTGCTAAAGAACCGAAAATGAAGGACCAAAATTTTTACCGGATTCAAACTCTATAAATCAAAAATTCTTTAGTTTTCTTTTGGAAACCTAAATAAAGGCTTCCGACCGCAAACCAGGCAAGTCCATTAACTCTCAGTGTTTCGAATCCTGTCCGCATTTAGTGTATGGTCAGAGTAACGCGGTCTGCGGGTGCGGTGGCGGTCCTTATGTTGAATTTATGATGTTTGTCGATTCTAATCATGGGGTTTCAGTGTAAGGCTGGTCATACAACAGCAACTAAGCAACGTGTGAGGAAATAAGTAATCAAGCATTGGGAGCACTTATGACGTAATAAAGTGAGGTTACTATTGGTGGATTATTTTTCCTCGCACGGTTTCTGCTGCCTTAGACATGTCTGTTGGATGGTGAACAGTTCCCGCTCGTCCGGGAATGCTTTGAATAACGTTTGACGTCAAAAATTAAAGTGCCGCTCATGCTAATCGCACAGTAGAAGAATATGCCATTGACTCTACTGATGGTACGCCATTGACCGTATCAAGACCGCGACCGTATACCGCGTTTGTTTGTCCATACCTTCAGATGTACACAGCTAAATCTAGCTCCTAATACATTTCCTTTCTATTTTCTGCCATGATTTATAACCAATGTTAAGTTAAAAGGTTTCCTGGGCTATATTTTTGATTTAAAAGTAGTTTTTTTGACAACAGACTGTACGTAGTCGATATCATCATGGACGTCTACTAGTAGTCGATATGAACGAGGTTAACTTATCAGTGAAGCCACGTCAAAAGACTGTAAACAGCCAAATAATCATTTTATTTGATTTGGTCTAGTGTAGAACCAATAGGTATACAATAAATATACAATAATATACAATAATATATATTTATATATGTATATATTATTATTACTTGGTATATATTTACACCGCCTTACCACATATTTTTTATTAAAGAGTTCTTCCATCCTATGGTTGTCTGGAAGAAAGTCGCTTTTAGTGATAAGACCGCCATTTGTACCCTTTTGTTTGCTTATAATATTGTTATTTTATGTTTTTGGTGTGCAAATAAAGAGTATTGTATTGTATTGTATTGTAATAAATAGAACCAATTTGGTCTAGTGTAAAACCAAAACTAATTAAAAGCTTTTAAAATATCACAACTTTTGAAGGACTACTTGACAAACTACAAGACTAACCCTAAGCTTTTTTGAAAACCCCACCTGTGATGCACGATTAAACAGCCACACACATTTAAAAGTATTCTTGATGCATTTTATAACGTATTTTGTACATTATGTTTAAGATTTTTTGTATGTGTACATGGTGAAATCGAAATCGTTGGCATCCTTTTAAACTGTAACTCTAGACATCAAAGTGAAATTGATAAATATCTCAATTAGATTTTTACAATTTCAATTCAATTCAATTCAAAATCATTTATTCAATATAGGAGCCTGAAGCACACTTATTAAACGTCAATTCTTTTTTAAGCTACCACCGCGTCGGAACGTGTTGTCGCTGTAGAGAAAATGCGGCCAGAAACTCTTTCAGGTTTGCTAATAGCGATATCTTTTTGTATGGATGCTTTAACTATGAAACTGTTATAGGATTTACCGTCAGTGGCTAGCCGCTCCGCCTCAAGAACATAACAAGATGTAATATTTATACAATAATTTATTTTGTTACTGTGCCTAAAAACTCTTTAACAGTCTGTGGTGGAACTGTTCGTTGGCATGAAAAGAAGATGAGTTTAACGGCTTTGTTAGTAATTAATAATTAAATGATATGAGTTTTAATCACATTAATCAACCCAGACATAATATAACATCCCAAAATAAATAGAAGCTACTTAGTTATTTTCGCCACAAAACTTCAAACTCAAAATCACTTTGGCAAACTTCGGGTCTGTGGCATGTACAATATCGTTATATCAAGTTTTATATGTAATGTTTACATGATGGTGCAAGATCGTAGGGCGAGCGATTTTTTGAAAAGTAATATCTCAGTAGTTCCGTCTTAAAATAGACCACCGTTTCCCGTGTGCCAAGGCGAGTGTTTTTTTTTTCAGGCGAAAGGCTACCAATCATCACTTGATACCTTCATTCCCTCCTGAAACCAATTCATTTCATATTCCATGGAACGCGCTCACCCACAAAAATCCTATTAACTCTTCTCTTAAAAACAGCCTAATTTTATTATGCTTGGAAAAATGACGCAGGGAGGGAGTTGCAAACACAGAAATAACACGCACCCCTGGGCTTCCAAACCTTACCGTTTATTATTTATAAAAATTGATCGTATGGACGTAGTTCTGCTCTCTTGTAGATCGTAGATAAACTTCATGCTTCAATCACTTGGTTGACGAGTTTAAGGCCCGCCCACCTGTGGCCTATCATTATTATACTTATGTGGATGGAGAGTTGAAGTATGTCCTTTTCCTCTACATCCGATCGTGCGGAGTGTGTACTCTTTCAAGTACACTGAAAAAATGTTTTGTTAAATATAACCAAACTTTAATGACTACCGAACTGTTTTGTAGCACATAATCAAACATTTGGTTATAAAGAGCTAAAATATTTGATTTGTGCTACAAAATAGTTCGGTAGTCACTAAAGTTTGGTTATATTTAACAAAACATTTTTTTCAGTGTAAAGTAATAGCCATATCCAAAATCGTTGCACTACTATAAATTTATAATAACCACGGAAAGAGATGGAGTGATTAAATTCTTAGCCCCACGGACAATGGAATTAAATGACAATGGCTAATTTCTCATAGCTGGGGCCAAACAGATCCCTCCGTAGCTCCGTGGTGTTATCGCTGTCTGCGAGACGCTGTTTAGAACCAAAACCGCTTATTTCAACTTAAAACTTGTACTGAACTCCGGAGCCTGGTACACAGATATTTTACGAACCAACCCATTGAGTAGTTTTGTTAGATAGAAGTTTAGTAGTTGGTTTGATAGTAGGGAGGAGGTCCGTGGGTAGACCATCGATGCGTTGGTCAGACGACACTGTAAGGGTTGCGCGTCAGACATGGATCAGATTAGCACAGAACCGTGAGGAGTGGCGCAATAAAAAGGAGGCCTTTGAATGATGTAGGCTGATTCGATTGATTGATTGAGTAATTTGGTTGCTTGAACAGGGGTGGTACCATGAAATTCGATTGACAATCTGTCAGTGCGTCTCGACAATCGTTAGGTAGTTATCAAAAATCCGTGCTATGATGTAAAATTGTCTCGACAGAGGTATCATCGAAGAGAGAGATGGGTATATTCGAAGGAAACATCAACATAGTGCGAGATATCTTAAGTCTTCATCAATCAGACGATAGACGTCTACTGCTGGACATAGACCTCCTTCCACAACGACAGGTCCTGCGCTGTCCTCGACCAACAGGTTGTCGCTACCTTCACCAGGACGTCGGTACACCTTGTTGTAGATGGGGCCTACCCACGATGAGTTTTCGACGTCTTATTACCAAATCTACATTTATAGAGTAAACGTTACATACTTTAGGGGGTGCTTCAGACCATCAAACTGAACAACTTTTACTTTCGGAGTAACTGTGAAAAAGCGAACATTCAATCATTACTCCATAGAAAATGTCCATAACTTGGTACTTGACCAAACTGTGTGAAACAGCAGATTTTTTCCTCGATTTCAAAGTCGGTCTCATAGTAAAAGTTATTTAGTTTGTTGGGCTGAAGCACCCCTTAAATTACATATCACATTTAAGTTCACACCCTGTAGAACAGTTCTATGAAACGACTGACTCAGTACTCAAATCAAATTAGAATCCGAAGGAATCTCACGAAATGTAGCAACTAAGAGATACAAAAAGAAGGCGAGAATTCGGACCTAGACTAGACACATTCACTAAATTGATTTCTTGAACCAATGCCTTGGGTTCATGGGTTGCCACCGTCAGTTCAACAACCTCGTAAAAACTGTTTTCCAATAAATTGGTAGTAAAAAATTAATTACAGAAATGACTTGGAACTTACCTTGAGTGGTCATATTCCTCCTCATTATTCCCAAAGGAGTGAAAACATATAAAAATTGTATTGTCATCAGCCTATAATAAACTTTGTAAACAAACACCGACTACTCTCAAACGGTGAAGGAATACATCGTGAGGAAACCTGCATACGCTGAAGAAGAAATTCCGATGCGTATGTGAAGTCTACCAATCCGCATTTGGCACGCGTGGTGGACTATCGCCCAAACACCTTTCTAGAGGGTAGGCCTGTGCCACAGAGGATTATATTGTACAGTGTTACAGCTTCAAACAACCTCGCAAAAGCGGCGCATCACTACATGCGCAGTATGATTGTGTGCGCGTTCACCTACGGGGCTCACAAACGAGGCCGAGGGGACACTTTGGCTATGCTTCGAGTGGTTACGGCGTAACGAGGGTGTGAATTTAAGGTGTGAGATATTGTCCATTCTTCCTTTCGGAAAGAGATTGGAGCCACTGACCTCTGTTAATATTAATATGTCTATGGATTATTTTCTGTTTGATCGTCACTATCATTGTAGAACGTCATGTCATGTGAATTTAAAGTGTGAGATATTATTATCGTTCATTTTACTCGAGCATGTTTAAAAGTAGTTTAATAATATTAAACGAAATGGTTAATAATTGCACTGTGTGCTTTAATAATACGAGGAGGAACACAAACAAAAACATCTCGTTCTTCATATACCTACCCCAAAGATCGTGACAGGTAAGTCAATTTCTGAGTCACCCGCATAAAGCGGCGGATCGGGCGGCAACGTTTTTTAAATTTTAACTCATTTTATTCAACTAAATAACAAATAATAAATAACACAACAAACAACAACAACAAAATAGAAAAACAATATACCTACATATTATAAAACATTATCCTTCATACTTCAATTAAATTTATTTCCTTTTAGACAGCCCTACAAGAATAGGCTAATGTAATCGAAGCTCCTATGAAGCTGTTGCTCTGTACAATATAATCCTCTGTGCCTGTGCCCTGCAGTGGGACGTATATAGGCTGATGATGATTAAGAACTATCATACAATTCACTACATTGTTATCCTGGGTGTTGGTGCCTCTAGAACTGCCCCTCTGCCGCGTAGAGGTTCAACGAGCAACAACATAATGAAAAATTACTACCTATCTACCTATATGACGTTACATATTGAAGGGCTACAGAGCACAGGCCTCTTTTTACGTATTTAAGCGTGAGCGCATTCCTCCATGCGAATTGGCAAGTTAGTGGTTAGCTTGCTGTCAATATATTTTCCAGTTGCCTGAATAGGCCTCTGATTTGGCTTAGCGGACAGGTGCAGCGCGTTTTAGCCGTAACGCCGCTAAAACAATAGAGTGACTGACAGCTGAGAGAGTGAGATGGACCTAGCGGCACCACTGTATAATAGAAAGAGATATGTGACGCGAAGCAATAGAACCGTTTTTGGGGATTTTATTGCAGGGTAAAAATTTTGTTTCTGTGAATAATTGCGAATATAACGTGAAATTGTAGATAATTTTGTGGAATATACTAATACTATATCATTAAAATATCCACGATTTCACGTTGGACTCAGAATTATAGACAGTTTTCGAATTTTTGCCTGCCGATAATCTCCTGAAAACCTCCAAAAACGGTTTCATTTGACAACTCACGTCAGTTCCTCCACTCCTGTAAGGTAGGTATAATAACTTTGTGGCTAAAACGGTAACCCATCTAAAGGTGAGAACCGGCCGCTTGACTGATCAACATCTCTGATATCCACAACTTGTAACTACTCGTTAGAGTCACTGCATCCGACCATACCTCCAATTCCGGCGATCAATGTCAAAGTCAAAGTCAAAATTTTTATTCAAAATAATATCACATAGATAACTTTTTGACGTCATTTTTGATTCTACCACCGCTTCGGAAGGTGTTCCGTTGTAGAGAAGATGCGGCCAGAAACTCTACAACACACTTCTTTTAAACAAAACAAAATATACAAAGTACAAATATTGAATTACATAGTGTAACATTGTCAAGACCAGACATTTTGGTCATTCAAATAATCATCGAGTTTATAGTAACCTTTTTTACAGAGGACTTGTTCCATTTGACTATGGAGGATAAAGACGGTAGAGTACATCTGTGTCACCGAACACTTATTCTACCAGAAAAACAGCTTCAAACAAGGTCGCAGCCGGTACACCCCTAAATGCGCAGCGTGCGGCAAAACGTTATAACGTTCATGTTAGAGAATAAGCAGCAGCATTTTTTATGTGCATGAGTGTGTTCTAAATACAGACACGGAATACAAGATGTTACAAAAATACATATAAACCTTTAACCTGGTGTAGACCATCAAACTGAACAACTTTCACTATCGAAATCGCGAAAAAAAAAATTATGTTCTATACTCTACAAATCGACTAGAGCTAAAATAATTGTATGGGATATGAAATTATTTTTTTCGCGATTTCGATGTTGGTCCCATAGAGAAAGTTGTTCAGTTTGACGGTCTTAACAACCCCGTTAAGAGTTTCAAAAATTTATTCTTACTTATGAAACACCTTGTATACAGGGTGAAATTTATATCATAAGTATCCTTTTAAACAAAGAGTCTACCCATCAAACTGAACAACTTTTACTATGGGAGCAAACCGATCGGAGCAAGAAAGAAATATGCCGTTCCATACTAAACCGCAGTGCCTACTCGACTCAAATGTATGCAACAGCAGATTTTTTTTTTGCTCCTATCGGTTCAGTTTAATAGATAGACTCTAAGGGCCTGTTTTGCTACTTTTGGATAAGTTCTTGTTAACTTATCCGACAGCTCATTTGACATATTTTGTATGAAAAATAATGTCAAATGAGCTGTCGGATCAGCTAACAAGAACTTATTCGCAAGTGGTGAAACATGCCCATAGTTTAAAAGGATGCTTATGATATCAATTTCACCCTGTAATTTAGGCGAAATCTAATAAAATAAATTGACAATTCGTCATCAAGTACAACTACATCATATCACAATCAAATACGTATTTAGAATAACACTCGTATTCCCCATCTGGATGAATTCACAGACCAAAGCTAGAGCACTGCGTCCTTCACAAGGCAAACAAAAACAAAATTAACATGTTATAGCCAAGATCCAGTTACAAGTTTTCTACATCTATATGTTTAGGCACCTGATACATTAATATTCCATTGCAAATGTCATAAATTAAGGATCCTAAAAAATATATGGTTGTAACCATGGTTTGTGGCAACCGTGTTTTACAGCAATCTCCTGGCTGCCGGGTGCAAATATGTTGCTCCCTTTGAATATCGATCGATACACTCGTTTACGCAGTAATAGGTAAATTGTTTGCATGACATGACATAACATTTACACAATCGGATGCCAAGAGGTTGCGGCATGCCTAAATAAGGGTGGCATCTCTATTTTTTAAGGATCCTTAAACTACGACACTCCTCTGGATTGTTTATCATTGCCTAAACAGATCAGGGTAGGTACCTTACAACGGTATCTTAGTCTATGCTGAAGCCAGGCAGAACCGGAAAATTAATTTAACCAAATTAGTCTACATGCTGTCACTGTTAACCGTTGCAGCTTTGTTTTTGAACCATTGTTATTTTAACATACATTTAATAATTTTCCTTTATACTGAACGACGACAAGATCCAGGCCATTATAATAATGGAACATTGTGTATAAGAATTAGTAGGATATCATGGTAAAATACGTAGAACTCTTTATGGTACTATGGCACAACAAAGTATCTTGGGTATGTGATGATTTTGCCAATGTCTAGTTTATTAAGCAAGAGCGCTTTACGTTGTACGGTAGTTTTATGTATTACTAGTGTTTACCCGCGACTTCGTCCGCACAAATTTGATACCAGATTTTAAGTCAGATCATAAGCTATCAAACAAAAAACGTTTCATCAAAATCGGTTCAGTTGTTTTTTCGTGAAGCGCGAACAAACAAAGAAAAAAAAGACAGACAGACAAAATTTCTAAAAAAGGTTGATTTCGAGGCAGGGATACCTAAAAACCATATCGTAATCTTTTTTTTGTAAATATGTTCAAATATGTTCTTACACCCTGTAGGTATAAATGTATTTATAACTGCCAGCGCTTCGATTTTCTAGTAGCATGTAGGTAGCATGAAATAGTTATTTGTAATGCTAGGCTGCAAAGTTGCTTTTTGGCGCGAGTACTTGTATTGAAACCTGAGCAAGCGAAGGAGTCTAAGATTGAATATTATGCAGTTTTGTATAAAACAACATTATCCAGGGTGAAATTGATTATTATTAGCATCATTTTTAACTTAAAGTGTCTGGGTAGACACTTTTTTAAGAGGATGATCAGACCATCAAACTGATCAATTTTCTCTATGCACCTAAATCGAAATCGCGAAAAAAAATCTACTGCTCCAAACAAAAACTGCAAACCTAGTCGAACCAAAATGTATGGGACAGTTGATTTTTTTTTCGTGATTTCGATGTTAGTCTCATAGAGAAAGTTGTTCAGTTTGACGGTCTGATTATCCCCTTTAAAAAGTTGGACCATGTTATATTTTAATGGCTCCACAGTGGAAGTTGTTCACATCTTGTATCAATCACCTTGTCACCAGTGAGCTTAAATAGTAACAATTATAAAAAATCATTGGTTCACCTAGGCTACATGGCAAAATCATTGGTTCAATAAATCAACCTATCCTAGGTTAAATGGCAAAATCATTGGTTCAATAAATCAACCTAACCTAGGTTATATGGCAAAATCATTGGTTCAATAAATCAACCTAACCTAGGTTACATGGCAAAATCATTGGTTCAATAAATCAACCAGGTTAAATAACCAGGTTATATGATAAAATCAAATTCCTGACCTTCAAATCCCGATACTCAAAATGCGACAACAACATTCTTGATCCTATAAAATAATCTAAACTATTATAAAACTGTAACTGAAGTAAGTCTGTAGGTACATTGAAGATATTTACATGAAAAAGATTACGATATGGTTTTTAGGAATTTCTGACTGCAAATCAACCTTTTGTATAATTTTTGTCTGTCTGTTTGTTTGTATGTTTGTAACAGCATCACGCAAAAACTACTGAACCGATTTTGATGAAACTTTTTTTGTTTGATAGCTTATGATCTGACTTTAAATCGTAAACACCACTAATTTTTAATTAGTAACGAGACTTTAAGGGTGTATTCAGACCGTGAATCTGAATAACTTTCCCAAAGGAACATGGGTCGAAAAATGATAAAATTGTTGGGACCTCTAATAGAAAATCGATCAGCCGATCCGCACTTTTGTATGGGAGGTCCAAAAATTTATCGCATTTTTCGACTCATGTTGGTTTGGGAAAGTTGTTCAGATTCACGGTCTGAATACACCCTTAAAGTTTCGTTGCTAATTAACAATTTGTGCGGACGAAGTCACGGGTCAACTCTAGTATAATAATATAAGTACAGTGACATACAAAGTTAGAATTAGGCCGGAGACGTATCGCGCCGGTGGCAATATAGTACGTGACACCTTGTACGTGGCCGATGTAATACAATTCTAACTCTCTTGAAATTAAGGTTTAAATTGATTTTGTTTTATTTGTTGAGGTAGGGTGTGTTCGTAAGATCGACCTATCGCACATTCCCATACGAACAAATTACAAAAAGGAAAAAATAATGAGGTTGTCTTTTGTACAATTTTTCAAAACAAAAACAGAAGCCGTGTAGTTCCGTCGTAAAATGAACCACCCCATATACTCTTGTGGGTGTCTTATGGGGTGACTAAGGGATAATGTTATAATTGCAACCTTAAAACGAGGTTGGTGGTTATTGTAAGGTTTCCGACCCGTAAGGGGTTGTGAATTTAGATATATGTATAACGTGCGCAAATGGTTCCGGTTGGCGTGATTAGTCAAAAATTCAAAACATTGACCACTTAACACCGACTACGTATTCATATTCATTATGTCACCTGAATGCACCTATGTACTCTTACAAATAAAGTTCTGATTCTGATTCTGATTCTGTGATAGTTACCACGCCAGACTGCCAAACCAGGGTCCTGGGTTCGAATCCCGGTTCGGTCATGGATGTTATTATGTTTGTGCCGTTGTTGTTTGGTTTACTTACTTACTTGGGATCATTACAATGTTATGTTCCTGTGAGCGTTATTTATTTTAAGTGTTTATTTTTCTTTTAAATAAAGAATATTAGCATATATATATTACAATTAATTATACAGGATTATATTTATGATATTCTTCTTATCAGCAAGCTCTGGTGTCAGAGTTTTATCAGACCGCCCTACGGCCTCTGAGACGTGGTTTTTATGTAAAGGCTACTCCGAGAGATGATTATTTTATTGAAATCTAAATTTTTATAAAATAACGCTAAATTGTTTGCAACCTTTTATATGTGTCGGCTTTTTAATCCGCTTTACTAAAAATAATTTATAAATCCAGCAATATTAATACAAGCATTAAAGCTTGTTTACGAGTTATACAAGCATTTAAGCAAAACACCGTTTTTGCTATCAGTTTTTCATCAGGCGCTTAAACAGAAATTTCCACAAACATTTAACGTTAGATAAAATGTATAAAATCAGTTTTAAAGCTTGCAGCATTTGGAGCGTGAATCGTCCAGTTCAGGTAAGGATCAGACGAGCAATATTGTACGTGACTTAACGTACGAGCGGTTTAGAGCTCTTTCACATTAGCATTGGATTGTCATGACATTTTTATCATGATATAGACATTAAATTGTATTCCATGACAATTGTGTTTAAAGTAGTTGTATTCTTTCGCAATAAAGAACAAAGACGTGGCCAAAAAGTGTAACAAAATCTTTACTTTTTTAAATCAGAATAGCCTGCCAATTCAAAAAACCACAAGACAACATACCTACATACGTTCACGCCATTGTCCCATGGGAGTAGGCAGAGACACTGACTGCCACAAGATACGACTCTGAGTTCTGACTTTCTGACACACACCTCGTTAGCCTCAGTCACATCCATACATCTTTTTATGCACTACCGTCGATTGTGCTACGCACTTGGCCTTTGCGAAAAAGGTCATTAATTAGATCAACACTTCCGCTCAACACCATGGAAAATGTGCAAAGACAACATGGACATTATTTTAATATTTTAAAATAATACTCGTATTTGTAGAACATAAAATTTTAGGCAAACTATAAATTTATGATTCTGGACATACTGACATGGGTCCAGACTATAGACTAGATTTTGGTAAGTATAGTTAAAACTATTATCTGTCGTAGGATAATACGTGACAAATCGTCAAAGTGTGAAGCAGCTCTTACAATAGATTTTCATTGATAAAATATGTGGGGCCTCTGCGTGGAAAGAATGGGAAACTTTAAAGTTTTCTTTCTGTAGAAAACGTTAGTACTTGTGCTATATTTACAGATATGGAAAAACGATTTATGTAAAGTTCCTTAATTCAAAAGGGAAGATCTTTTGCCAGGATAGGTGTGATGCCAGGGCATTTTTTTAGGTATGAAAACTTTGATAACTTGATTAAGAAGAATGGCGAGTTCAATTCAATTCAATTCAAAATCATTTATTCAATATAGGAGCCTGAAGCACACTTATTAAACGTCAATTCTTTTTTAAGCTACCACCGTGTCGGAACGTGTTGTCGCTGTAGAGAAGATGCGGCCAGAAACTCTACAGCATAACACTGTATGGGTCGAGTCTTTTTTTCCATAAACTACCTTATGTACATTACCTTATAGAATGAAATAGCAGTATCTGTCTCTAACTTAAGTGATATTTATATACTTAATTACGTATATTTTGATATACAGGGTGTAAGAGACAGCCCTCCGCAAACTGAAACGATGAACTCAGACGATCAAACTGAACAACTTTCACTATGGGGCCTACCTCAGGAAACGCGAAAAAAAATCAGCTGTCCCATACAAAACTGCCGTACCTACCCAACTCAAATGTATGGGATAGCTGATTTTTTTTCGCGTTTCCTGAGGTAGGCTCCATAGTGCAAGTTTTTCAGTTTGATAGTCTGAGTTCAGCGTTTCAGTTTGCGGAGGGCAGTCCCTTACACCCTGTTTATTTTAAATTATAGGTAAGTATACATGGTTACTTCGGAGACAGTGCGCATTTTTCTTCCATGCAATCAGTATCGTTTATAGAACACATTCCAGGGAAAAAAGTATGTTTTTTTTCTTATTTTTTTTTTTCTTATCGTATTCGGATGACTAGAATTACCGGTATTTAACAATCGGATTTCTTTCTTTATAATCAGACGGTCCAAAGCGCCACGGATGTCAACCCCAACCCTCATAACTGTAGTAAGACCCTAATCCGAGTTCAGGAATTTTTTCTTTTATCTTCGGAGCTCTTTTGTCACTACTATTGTAATATTTTTGTATGAGACATGATAGAATAAAAAAATACGTGTCTTTTTATTTTCGATTACCTTCATAATATGTAAAATTTGCGCACTGTCTACGAGGTAACCCTGAATAATATACACAGAGTGTAAGGAAAATTATCATTAACCTTTAAATCACATGCACTACCCATCAAACTGAACAACTTTTACTATGGGAGCAAACTGATCGGAGCGAAAAAAAAATCAGCTATTGTATACATTTAAGTCGCGTAGGTATTGGAGTTTAGTATGGGACAGCTTATTTTCTTTTTATCTGATCGGTTTGGTTCCATAGTAAAAGTTGTTCAGTTTCAAAAGGTGTTCAGTTCATTCAAAATATACATATTTTACTAGAATTGTTCAAACTCTGTCCATGTCAGGTTATGGGCCCGTCGTCACCACTTTTAATTAAAAATGGATATAAAATAGAAATAGAAGCATGTTTACAATAATTTCAAAGTAGAACACAAATTCTTGTAACATCATATACAAAACTGTTCATTATTAACGCCCCATCGATTCGACTTATGTTATGTTTTCATAAGACGACCTGCTAATCCCTCAATTTGTAGTCCTAATTCTTCCTCTATCAGAGGTTCTTACGGGCCTTGATAAATAAAACAACGCACGAAGCACGAAGCTCATAAGTTTCGACTCCCGCGTTCAAACTTCTAACAGGGCAAGATAAAGTACTCTCAATTAATTAGATCAAGTTTAAACTATGTTTGGGGACTAATTTATTGTTTGGGTGAAGGACTGGTCGTTAAATCTGGGTCTTGTTTGAATAGACAGGTTGAAGTTTGGAAGGTATCGTGGAAGATGACACAAGTATTTTTTGTATACTGTGAATCTCGCTAATATGATAAATGTCAATGTTTGGATTGTCACTCACACTCAGTTGCAGAAACGCTCATTGAAGTTAATCTTCCATTAAATATCTTGCAAGCTTTTACAAAGTCAACAAGACCAAAACGTCGTTGCGACTTTTAGATCTCCTATGAGAAACTTTTTTCGAAATCCACTTTTTTATGTTAATGCATTATTTATGATGTCATCCGTAGAATGCAAAAACTCCCATGTCAAAATAACGACAATTTCACGGCTATTCTACAGTTACAAAAATACTCTTATGTCATGAACCAGCTGTTGGCAATTTAAAACTTAATTTCCCAACACTTTTACATTTTACACATAGGAGATCTTAAAGTCGCAACGACGAAAAGTGACAGCAAGAGATTATGGAGAATTAACTTTAATGAGCGTATCTGCAACTGTCAATCGTGCAGAAACGGGTGAACGGATTTGGATGAAATTTTGCACGTAGATAGAATATGTTCTGGATTAACAAATATAATCCTTTTTTAAAGTCCACGCAGACTGAGTCGCGGGAAACAGATAGTAAAGTATAAATTGATTGATTGAAGAGATAATATAATTTATTGCAGTTATTCATGGAATTAGGATCGGATACGTGGTGGTGTTAGAGTTTTGGGTACCTACTGCTCCTCTACCTCCAACAAGCCGCAAGTGACCGCTGTGGTGGAGTATGGTGTGGACCATACTCCACCAAAATAAGCTTTTCCCCGCACTGGAATCGTACAAAGCTATTATTAATTTTCCTTTTATACTCATCGAAATCATAAATTTGGATTTGTGACTCCAATGGCTTTTCAGTAAAGAAAAACTCTAACCTTCTCGAAGTTACCTCAAAATGTTCGAAATGAATGCAATGAGGACATTAGCTACTAGACCACAATGATTTAACCCACACACCTTTACCTGCACAAAGATAGAAGAATACCTACCTTTTTAAATTTAACCTTTTTAGCATCCCACTGCTGAGCCAAGACCTCCCATCTGATTCTCCTCTCTTACCCTCTGTGTCTTCTCCTGACTCTTCATGAAAGCAAACAAATTGTCTCCTCATCTTTTCAGGGTTTACCTCTACACCTACTAACACCCCGAGAGACCGCATTTGTGAAAATGTTAGCCACTTTTCGTTATTTTTAGTAAAATCAATTTTTTTCTTCGCTACACCATGTAGATAGCTCTGTTTAGAACTATTCCAGTGATTTGTCACGAAACTTGAGGCTTAAACCTATCCTCTATATTTCTAAGGACATTAAAATGAGTGGCAGCTTTCGGTTTCGTGGAAAATTTAATGAAAGGTGGGTCGCGACATTTATTACAAATTAAGGTTTCCTAAAACTGATATTGATTTCTTATACAGGGTGTAACAAAAAACCCTAGTAATGGGTGGTTTAGACCATCAAACTGAACAACTTTCGCTATTGAGCCAACATTGAGAAAAGATAAAAGAAATCTGCCGTCCTGTAGGCCTCGCATGCCAAACCCCGAGAAAACGATAAAAATCGAGATGTGCCTCCATCCTTATTATTTTACGTATGCCGGAAAGAGCGCGCATGACGTTTTTCTCGTTTAAACTCTTTGTCGTGGGTGGCATGCTAGCCGTGCAGTACAAGAAGTAAAGGGACAGATTCAGATTTTATCCGCATTTTCCTGAGGTTGGCTCCATACCGAAAGATGTTCAGTTTGATGGTCTGAGTTCACCGTTTCAGTTTGCGGAGGGCTGTCCCTTGCACCCTGTACATTTTAGTCGAGTCGGTACTGCAGTTTTATATGGAACAGCAGAGATTTTTTCGCGATTTCGTTGTTTGCTCCATAGTGAAAGTTGTTCAGTTTTATGGCCAGAAGCACCCCCTTAACCCCCCACAAATTACATAATTTATGGTGTAACAAATAATGAGTTGTTACTGTGAGATGAGTGATTCGTCACAGAACTAAAATGGCTGACATAGATCAGAAAATTAGCAAGCTGAATTGGCAATGGGCTGGTCATATCTGCCGAAGAACTGACAACCGATGGGGTGTCAGAGTTCTAGAGTGGAGACCGCAAACTGGTAGGCGTAGTGTGGGACGCCCGGCTGCCCGCTGGACAGACGACCAAAAAAAAGTAGCGGGGAGCGACTGGATGAGGAAGGCCAAGGACAGAGCTTTGTGGCGCGCCTTGGGAGAGGTCTGTGTTCAGCAGTGGACGATGATAGGCTGATGATGATGAATTGATGATGACTGTGAGATAGTAGCATACTCATCAAAACTACTTTCAAGACTGTTGAAGCCTGTTTATGATTACCCGTTTTTTTTAATCGGATATTTTGGATTTTCACTTAATCAACTTTAGTGCTTTCACGCCTCGTATATTGATGCTTGGACGCAAATACAAGATGGTACTATTCGTTTATACAAATCAAAGGCCAGTTAAGACGACTTGATAATACTGTAAAGGCAAGACGACCTAATAATACAAGGTGTTACACAAATACAAATAAACCTTTAAGAAGGTGGTGTAGACCATAAAACTGAACAACTTTCACTATGGGACCAATATCGAAATCGCGAAATAAAAAAATATGTTCCATACTCTACAAATGGACTAGAGCTAAAATATGTATAGAATAACAAATTTTTTATTTCGCGATTTCGATGTTGGTCCCATTGAGAAAGTTGTTCAGTTTGACGGTCTAAACAACCCCCTTAAGAGTTCTAAAAATTTATTCATACTTATGAAACACCCTGTATTATAGGTACAGGGTGTAAGGAAAAGTATCATAAACCTTTAAATCACATACTCTACCATCCAACTGAACATCTTTTACTACGGGAGTAAACCTGTACGCGCAAAAAAGAATCAGCCGTTCCATACTAAACTGCAACGCCTACCTTGTACCTACTTGACAAAAATTTATGAGATAGCAGATTTTTTTTGTTTTGGCAGGTTTGCTCCCAAAGTAAAAGTTGATCAGTTTGATGGGTAGAGTATGAGGTTTAAGGGTTAATAATGATTCCTTACACCCTGCATAATACATTGTTCTCATCCCGAAAATCGGACACCATTTCTTACTTTTCCTTTCTCGTTTTGTTACGGTTAAAATAAGATAAGGAGAGATCCTTATCATAAAAACGTAGGAAAATAAAACGAAATATCAGTCATCTACCACTTTCTGTATTTTCAATTGAGTTAATAAAAGTCAAAGTCTCTTCGTACTCAGCTGCCGAACACAACGGCGTATCAATTTGCGTAGTAACACTTAATTTAGAAAAATCAACAGCGTACATATTTATTGAATAATCAAATTCTATCACAGGTACAAATCTGTGTCCCCACAATACATCGTTTTCGGTGAAACTCGACCTTACTTGCATAGGTTGCCCTGTTGTTTCTATCGTCCCTTCAAATACAACCAATATTTCTAATGACCCACACATTAAATCTGCAGCAGATATTTTGTATAGAGGACTACTACTATCTATAACATGTATGACTGAAACAGGCCATAAGAAAAATGTAGATTCACAACCATCAATTTCCGTCTTTAATTCTATTTGTTCTGAACTATCAATATATTTGACAGTATTATGCATTCTAATTATATAAGCAGAAGCTCTTATGTTCAATATCCTTGTCACTCTCATATCACCTACTCGAAAAACTAAACAGAGTTTCTCATTCCTTAAATTTACGACTGCTTGTTTGCTCACTAAGATAGTCTGCGTCCTTGATTTAGGCCTTGTCAATTTTGCAAATAAAATTCCAACCATAAACGCTTGGAATATAGAACTCAGAATACATTGTAAACACATTGCTAATATGGCTTGTGGACATTCTAAGGTTATGGCTCTTCGACCGTAAGCTACAGTTGTATGCACTTCAATACTGAAGAGGAAACTAGAAGTGAAGCCATAGATGTTTTCGACACATGGAATCCATTCTGTTGAATTCGAAGGAAGATGGTCAAGATTCAGATCTTCATGGATCAAAGCAATGATCCAGTAGATGAAACCGAAGAAAAGCCAATCAACAGTAAAGGCAACGAAGAAGTTGAGGAGAGTCCAACGCCATCTGGCTTCTACCATTGTAATAAACCAATTGGAGATTTTGAAAGGCTTATTGTACGCTTTTTCAATGTTAAATTCACCACTTTTTAAGACAACTCGTTCTACTGGTCTCGACGATTTTAAACGAAATCGATGCACCGATCCTGCGAACAAAAATTTGTATTAATATTTTGTACTTCTTCTTATCGTGTGGGCAGTAAGCCCTGCGTGGGTAGCATGACAGCGTGATATAGCTCTATCACACCTTTGCTCTCTTTCTATTCGCACGTGAACGAACGAGATAAAAGACGTGATACAGCCGTATCACGTGTAGCATCATAGCATGCTACGGCTTCTGGTGACAGAGTTTTTTTCATACCGCCTTACGGCCTCGGACGTTGTTTTTATGTAACGACTACTACCACCAGAGATAGTATCCGGGACCAACGGCTAAACGTGCCATCCGAAGCACGGAATCATCGTTATTTTCAAACAATCAGGTGATTCAGCCTGCAACGTCCTAACCAACTGGGGAAAGACGCACAAAGTGACATGTCACTTGGTGTCCTCCGTAGTAATCGAACCCACGACCTCCGTGTCAAGAGACCAGTGCTCTTACCCATTAACCACGGAGGCAGTATATTTGTACCGGGAAAAGATAGAGAAAAAGCGCTTGTACCAAAATTAAACTAAGACTAATCCTTTAGCAAGTCATAGTTTGTCCTCATTTACATGCTTTGAAGACAGTGCCTGTCTCGTGGAACTAATTCCATAACTATCTTGATTCATTCTTCACGATTGAATTGCCAAAAATATTATGTCGTGAGTTACTAAAAATTTTAAAAGTCACATTTTTTACCTTAGTTTGAACCACTCACTTGTACGTAAACTCGTAATTTTGATTATCTCTATCTTAAGAAAAACGAAGGAACTTACTGTTTTTAGGATAATAAATTCCAGGTGTAAATGCTGCGTCTCCATTCTGATTTATTTCTTCATCTTGTACGAAACCAACACTTCTCCTTCGTATTGAACAATTTCCGATGGCTTCACACATATTTCTGTAAATTACAAAATATTGGAAATTATTTATAAAGCAAACAATAGCATACCAAGAAGACTAAATAATAGTGCAGTTTTAGAACACGCAAATAATTAATTTATATTTTTCTGTGTGATTTCCGGCTGACTGTAAACTACCACATTTCTTTTCGTAGCGTTGGATATGTGAGAAACGAGAGGACTAAAAGTTTCTATAAGCAGTTATTTTCTCAATAAATTAGATCTACATTTTCACATTTGAATTTGATTAGATAAAATAATATTCACTAGAATCATTTTGGACCAGGAGTGCGATTTTTAAATCTCATTTGGTGAGCTCAGCTGTTTAAATTAATATGGAGATACGCATCTTCTTACTGCTGATTTTACTTTCAAAAATAGCACTCCTGAAGTATGATTTTTGAAAGTTAAATCAGCAGTAGAAAGATACATATCTCCATAGTAATGTCGACATTCTCAACTGCTGAATTCCGCGAATGAGTTTCAAAAATCTCACTCCTGAACGAGATTTATACTGAAAGTTACATTCTGCTTTACTACTGTTGTAAAGGAAAGTGTTTCTCTCAAATAAAACTTTCAACTTTACTAAATATTAAAATGAAGAAAGATATTCAATATTGTCACGTAAAAGATATAAAAAACTTACCTTAAGATCAGCAAATAAATTTCATTCCACTGCGGAATAGTTAATGTACGAAAACAGCGTAACTGCAACCATAACTGAAAGTGAAGGACTGATATGAATAGAAGCAGTATTGTAGTATTAAAAGATATAAGTATAAATAAACTTTTATTTATTTATGAAGATAACGTATGAACATGATATCTTGGAGATCAAATTTGATATTAGATAGATCAACAAGGTTAAAAGGAGAGAAAAACATTGTCAAATTTAATTATTACGGTCCCAACACTTATCAAAAGAGAAATAAATGTCATATTCACGGTAGACACAGTGTTGTTTGTTCGTGTACCTGCCTATTACAGCTGATAGTATTAGCAACTTCTGATGTCATTGAAATACGAAATATCTATCGGCCTATTATATTACAGCTGTTGCAAGCAATAATTATTTATCTTAAGCAATAGTCGTTGATTCTGTAAATAAGTATGATGTAATGCTAATTCATACATTTATATCCAAAGTTGTTGATGCCAACAAACCCACTTCTTGTTTTTACCGAACTCAGCCCTTTTTTTATATTTGTGTTCTTATGCTAAAACTAACCCTATGGGTTAGCATAAGCAGAACTCATTATTTGAATTTTAATGATCTGGTTAGAAAAATTTAAAGATCTCTATATTTATTCCTTTTGATGACATACGGATAGGTACATGCATAGGTTTGTATTTGTACATACATTTGAGTCGGGTAGGTAAGGCAGTTTTGTATGGGACAGTTGATGTTTTTTCGCGTTTCCTGAGGTAGGCTCCGTAGTGAAAGTTGTTCAGTTTGATAGTCTGAGTTCACCGTTTCAGTTTGCGGAGGACTGTCCCTTACACCCTGTATTATTTTAACTCGCTAAGATAATGGGAGCCGGTGCAGACGAAGTCGTGAGCAAAATCTTATTTAAACTTTACCTATTTCTGTCAGCAATTAAAACACAATTTTATTTTGATACTGAAATGTAGGTACTTTATATGACCTAGTATTTTTTTCATAGATACATTAGCGGAATTAAACAAATCTAAATTTCTAATTAATCTAATAGGTTTAATAATGGATTGCCAAGAATATCTCCCTGGGGTACACCACAAATCTATTAAAAGAAATAAATCCATTGGTCGGATCCTTCCCCCGTATCGTATAATTCATTACGACATTACCTAACATAAGAAATTGTTTGGAAAACATCAGTATTGTATCTGCCTATCCAAACGAGTGTAACTCCTATATTGTAGGTTTTACGAGTGCTAGATTTCGTTCAATGTTTAATTATGAGTAGTCTTTTTCGTTTGTTTTTAATAATTTCATTCTTTTTCATCTTTTTGACAGGGGTAAATTTTAAATGCCAATTTTAATAAAGTGAAATAATTATAAGAAGTACCTAAAGTACTAAAATATTATCCTGGAAAATCTAAAATCTGTGTTTAAATCATTTGGTGAGATGGTGGTAATAATTAATAAATAATTAATTAAATTATTTGGTATTTCCTAAGTCGCACGTCGCGGACGCCTGGCCTAAGTCGCACGTCGCGGACGCCTGGAGCAGCCGCGGAGCTGGCTGCCGTTAGAAAGTGGGACACGTACTCGGCCCTGGTGGCCGATTATCTTTTCGTACCTGTCGCCGTAGAGACCACGGGGGTTTGGGGTGCCGAGGCAAAGACCTTCGTTGCGGAGATTGGCCGTCGACTGAGGAAGCGAAATTGTGACCCCCGTTCCGGGTCGTTTCTGGTGCAGAGGCTAGCCGTAGCAATTCAGCGTGGCAACGCTGCTAGCATTATGGGCTCCTTTGCGCCGGGATCGACAAGGGACGGGTTATTTGACTGAGCTTGCTTTTTTTGTTTTGACGAAGCTTGTTGCAGATTTATATCTGTTTGTGTATATGTGTAATTGACGACGCTTGTGCTGACCTCTATTTTTGTTATTATTCAGATAACTTATGATCAATAAATTACTTTTTTATTGGTATTTCATATTTTTATTTTTTATATTATAGTATCTACTTTATATTCATTTGGAGGAAATAGTATATATAAAGTAAATTCACATATCCAAGCTAAAATATAACTAGACTAAGGGCCTGTTTCACCACTTCTGAGTAAGTTCTTGTTAGCTTATCCAACAGATATTTTGACATAATTTCATACAAAATATCTCAAAATATCTGTCGGATAAGCTAACAAGAACTTACTCAGAAGTGGTGAAACAGGCCCTATACAAAGTACCTACAAAATATTATAAGTATTATTTTATATTCAAAATGATAAGCGCAAAATATTAAAACTCGTTAAAATAAATGTTTAAAATTCATTCATTATTAAATGAAATTGAATCAACGTGAAAGTTAACGAATATTATTAAATAAAGTTATTATAACGATTTTAAGGGTAAAAGCCAATTTTTAAAATTACACGATAAAAAACAAAATCTTTCTTACAATAATAATCGAATGTATTTACTTTGATTAAACAAATAATACAATTCGTTCGTTCTGAAAAAACTATTAAAATCCAATGTTCTGGTTACACCATTTTCCCACCACCCCTCCCTTTGGGAAATGCCGGGTGAAAAGGGATTGTGACAGATGACAGGCCATCCCTCCACATCGGAGATGTTTGTCATTCTATTAGTAAGGAAAACATCTTCAGTGCTCCTCGTAGAAAAGCACTATTCCTTTACTTTAATAAATCAAACTCACTAGTTTTCTCCTCTGACTCGACGTCATTCAGTAATCTTACGCTTACTTCTATGAAACGACAGTTTTTTTTTTACAAATTTTCTTGCCGTCAAGAAAACCTCCATCGGTAATTATAAAATAAAAAAATGGCAGGAGTCATCGAAGCGAATCAGGGTGGCTTGCACCAACAAGTATTTACGCGGAATTATTGAAATTTTAAGTGCCAAATGCATTTTAATTTAAGAACTCGTTAAATAAATAAATTTTCTAATAAAAGGTTTTATTTTTTTGAAACAACTTAAAACGATAGAAGAAAATAGGAAACACACTATAAAACACAAACTTACCCTTAACTTAAATAATTCTAAACAGATCCACTACTAAATCTACCGACACGAAAAAGGGCCTTCTAATAAAAAGGTTAGTAAGCCATAATTAAAGTAATACTTATATTAAATTTTGATTTGATTTAGTTATGTAAAATTCAAATCTAAGATTGGCGATTTTATGTTAAACCCAGTAATCGCTGAACAGAATTTGAGAACTGCTAGTCAAAACAAATATAGTAGGAATAACCTAATAGCTACTAAACAGGGAACGTTTGAAAATAGTAGAAAACCTCCAACAATGCACGTCAGTCGTTACTCTAAACGCTAGGATATGAGATTCTGCGCCAAAAGACACAATGAGTAATGTTCCAGCTAAGTTTTTGAGATGAAATTCCTATGCTAATACGCCTCTGGTGAGTGTTCATAAAAGAATACGTAGTAATTTTCATTTATGGATACTTTCCTTTCGTAATGTTGTTTGTGATGATGTAATTTATTTACTTTAATAAGATTTGTCCTAAAAAAACAGAGAATCATTTGGATTTAGTGCTTTCATTTTAGTTATTTGAAGTACGTAGTACGACAGCGGCTTTGAAACTGAAGCATACCAGCATGTAGATACTTTTCTTTCATTATGACTGTGGTGTAGGTTTCGGTTTGGTGTAACGAATCGCACAAAACTTTAAAAACAATGATATTTCAATAACACTGAATGAATTCTCAAAAATTATGCTCTCAGATCTACAGTGTTTAAGGCTTTCCTCTATTCCCTTATTTTATGTCCCTGGTCCTCACTACAAATGATAGATTTTTTTTGTCTGTCTATTGTTTTGTTTGCTCGTTCGAGCAAAAACTATTGGACCAATTTGGATGAAACTTTGCGTGTTTATGATTTGACTTAAAAACAGATATAATATTTTATCTCACTACGATGACGGGTGCTGGACGAAGTCGCGGGTAAAATCTAGTAAGTATTTCATAAAACTGTAGCGCTCGTTGGCGTAGTGGAGCTTCGGTATTGGAAACGATCACCGAAGTTAAGCAACGTTAGGTCCGGTCAGTCTTTGGATGGGTGACCGTTTAGTGGTATTTCATCTCGAGCGTTTCCGTGTTTCGGAAGGCACGTTAAGCAGTTGGTCTCGGATAGTTCCGTCAGATGGCGTTGTAACTATTCGTTAATCCAAGTCAGAGGCCTATTGGCGGCTTGAAAATTCTCTGACAGCAAGGCGACCACTAACTTGCCTCCACCAACACGCACTGGGCCCGCGTGGTGGAGTATGGCCCACTCCGTCTCACCCTTATTCGTGAGAGGAGGCCTTTACCCTGCAGTGGGATTCTACAGGCTATAACTTACTTATTTCATAAAAGTTGAATTCTTGGATGCCAAGAGCTTATGAATGAATCAAGTCTTTATAAATAAGTGAATGTTCGCAAAAAGCTTTCCGTATCTGTACATACGAAATAAGGAACAAAATTTCTAATTACACGACATTGTTCCAACTTTTTGACTTTTACAAAACTGCTACGACAACTAACATCCAATCCCGCAAATTACTTTTCGAAACTTTACAAAATATCAAGGAAGAAATCTTAGCAGAAATTTCGCAACAAAATTATAATGAAATTTTAATCGGGCGGACGAAAATTTTCAACGAAGGTTGTTTGTTCATAATTTAAATAGGTACGAGAGAAAACTTCAACTTCAAGGCCGGGATTAACAGAACAAGTGAAGACTTAAGTTGTAAAGTTTCATCTTTTTTGGATGGCTGACTTTATGTGGATGAAAATGGCTGACTAATCTCTGCGGGACTTAGACGTGGTAATTCTTAATCTACAGTTTGTCGAGTGTTTGTGCGATGAGATGGGTCATGTTTGAAATAATTTTATTCTGAAGTTGGAAGTATAGAGAAGTTGGAAGTAGATTGACCTCCAAAAGACAAATTACCTTCTTTTAAGGTAATCTAGCTTGGAGACCAGAGATCCTATATTGTTGAATCTAAATTGTAACATAGCCATATAATCAGAACTTTTGTATTCTAAACTGTGTCAATAAAACATTTATTATTTTTTATTTATTTTTATTTATTTGCGTTTTTCGTATCGCAGAAATATAAGCCAAGGCATCAATTGGAATATCTAGATACTGTACTCAAATAGGATGATATTTGGCTATTATAATCACTGCTTAGATCACACAGTGTTCCCCTGTGTCGCAAACAGGTGCCGTGGTAAAGAGGGCTCCGTTTATTTCAATAGTAAATCAATATTACTATAGATTAAATGAAATAATGAAACTTCTATATTACATTACGTTGCCGTATGCCGTATGTTTGCCGCAAAATCCATATCATTGGTAAAGATAACTTTCTTTTTATATTAAACTATCTTATATGAATGTACCATTGCTATGAAAGTAGAGAAGATGCAGATTTCAGACCGAAAAAACAGATGAAAACAATGTCCCTTAGTTTACTGCCTATAAAAAGAATATTACAAAATCTGCTGTAACTGAAATTAAGAGTGGCTCCAAAAAGTATTTTGGCTTCATCACTGCCTATATACGTCCCACTGCAGGACACAGGCCTACCCTCAGGGAGGGTGGTATGGGCGTTAGTCCACCACGCATACCATGCAGATTGGTAGACTTCAGTCTTCACATACGCATCGTAATTTCTTCTTCAGCGTATGCAGGTTTCCTCACATGTTTACCTTCACCGTTTGAGAGCAATCGGTGTTAAGTACATAAGTTAAAAAATCTAAAGATTAGGACGTTATATTTTAGGTTTAAACATGTTTAAATATGATGCGGTCACTGTCATCAGCATGAGCAATGTGAGAGACAGCGCACTTACTAAATACTGTTTGATGCATGCCACCCTTATTATCTTTAACAAACTTAAATTAATTCTGTTCATAAAGTTTACGCCTATTGAAAAACTTGTTAAATTTCATAATCTAAACCACACAAAGTACACTAATTTAAAGTTTCATAAAGTGTATTTTGATCTAAGTTAGAATTCTATGACCTCAAATAATAACGACCAAAACGTAACTTTGTAATTTTCTTTAACAACGATTTTTCACACCCCTAATATGAAAAAGTTTAACAATAAAATCTCTCGCAAGTTCATCTAATATCTTATTCAATACGGCAGACTCTTTGGCTTTAATGCATTCATGCCTATTATCCTCGTTTAAAATTTCATCTTCTACCGTCTATGGGGCGACTTGCTTCAACACAGCTGATGTATTTACTTGGTATATTGGGTAGCTAAGTTAGTATGAAATTGTGGTACTTATAGACTGATTCGTCTTTGCTTAAATGTGTGGCGAATTTTAATGTTACGTTTGTTTATATTCTACGTTCTTATAATACTCATTTTTGGTGTCATTGTGTTTATATTTTCATTTGTAATACACCCTTTTCAATTGTTTTTTAACCTATTTCTTGTCGAATGATAAAGATTTTTTCACCTCCGGACGGAAAGCGTCAATTGTCGTCCCGCTGCGCTAAACGAAGTTGTCGCTTTCCACCTCCGTCGCGGAGAAAAATAGTATACTAACCTCGGACAGTAAATAAGAAAGCCTCATATCACATGTTTGTTACACAAATTACATGCGATCTGAGACCTTTCTTACTTTCCTGTCCTCGGTGTATAATCTACTATTACATAGTTATACAAGGTGTTACAAAAATACAAATAAACCTGTAAGGGGGTGGTGTAGACCATCGAACTGAACAACTTTAACTATGAGACCAATATCAAATCGCGAAAAAAAAAATTTATGTTCCATACTCTACAAATCGACTAGAGCTAAAATATGTATGGGATATAAATTTTTTTTTTGCGATTTCGATGTTGGTCCAATAGAGAAAGTTGTTCAGTTTGACGGTCTAAACAACCCCCCTAAAAATTTGTAATTATTTATTGTTACTTATGAAACACCCTGTATAGCGAAGTTACCTTTAGTAAGATCATATCTTACTTGTATTGATTTGTCACATTTTCTTTTGTAGCAAAAAGTTATAATAAATTAACATAACTTATTCCATCGAGTCGATGGCATGTCATTGAGATTGACTGGCGATCAAATACATTTTGGTGCGAGGCAACGTTAAAGTGATTGAGAAAATCCAAATTAAATAGGTATTCTCATGCTATTTTCCCATGGACAGAGACTTCGTTACCACACTCTACGATCCTGACCCACTTCTTTCCATCATCCACATGCATACATCAGAACCGACATCAATAAACAATTTAACAATCAAGAGAAAAAAGATAAAAAATTCCTTAGCACATAAATTATTACAGCAAAGATGAAAACCTTCAGCGTATCCATCCAATATTTTATTTAAAATCCCATATCCACGGTACGGTGGGCCACAGAATTATCTACCTCGTGCGTTTAATGGAGCTAATTTTCTAACTTGTGAAAAATTCCCTTCAAGTTCAGCAGTTAAGTGTGAGATTTGGAAGTTTGAACTTTTGTAGAGATTTTTTAATTTAAGATTTGGGTTCTATGGAGTTGGCGGTGATTGTTTTTTAAAGGTGAACTGCTTGTGTTTTAGTGGAAGACAGATACTAACTGTGAATCTACACTTTAGACGGTACAGAGATACTTTTCTTGCTCTTTCTAGATTTGTACGTACATTTGTACACATTGTCTGTCATTCTGCATCACCATCAACCTGTTATCATCTACTGCTAAATATAGGCCTATCTCAAGACATAAAAAATTTTGAAGTTTTGGGCTGAAAGGCCTATAAAATGCTCCCAGTTTCATGTCATATTTTCGTCGATTTTAGCCAATTTTGAAGGCAGCTTAAGATACAGCAAATGGTAATGTTTTTCGATGTATGATAGGTTCAGTTGTGTAGATGACAATTTTTATCTTGTCATCCTCCATCTTAGTACCTAATAAGGATCTATGAAGTATTTTTTTATTTATTTATTTACACATTACAGGCACAATTAATGTTGTCTTGACAGGTATACACCCAATGCGACGACATTTTGTTTTCACATCTTATACACAATTATTATAATGTTTGCACATCTTATATAAAAATAATATATTTATTATATGACACTATATGAAAATTGGCGTGTCTTTTGATGGATAATTTTGTTTAGTAACTCAAATATCTACTTCTTCATCGATAGTTGAGGATATTTCGACGCTGTTTTCTCAAAATGAATCTAGCAGTAGAAAAATTTAATGCATTCGAAATCTTTTTTTAACATCAAACTAAATTATGTTCACAGAATACAGAACGGTTATTTCTCTTTTCTTTTGCACCATCACAAGAAAAACTCTCTGAAATCTTCAATAGGACACCGACCTTTAAAAATCACACACGATTTATCAGCTGCACGGAACATTCACCCTTAATAAATCTTGAGTCAACGACCCCTTCAGTATAACCCAAACCATTACTTCTTATACTGAAAGCTCTAAAACTAAGTAGCTTGCTTCCTCCGCAATGGATGATGAACGAGAAAAAAAGTCATGTAGCAAATGGGGGAACAGACCATTGCGTTCGATATGAAAGCGTTCTTGTCGAATTGTTGACACTGCGTGTTTTTATTGTTAACTAGATTGATACTCGAAGAGATTGTCTACGAATGTTAGCTCCCCAAAGGGTGAAAGGATTTTAGAATACTGAGCTTTCTGCTACTTTATTTTAACGCTTAATTTGCAATACATTTTTTTAACCAGAATGTTTAGATCAATTCTTGAGATTTAACGAACCTCACAAAACACAATGCCTAGTGCTTTTGTTCTTGTTGATCCTGGTTCAAAATAAATTCGTTTGATTCAAGTGGATCGTAATTGAGCTAAGAGATACCGTTTTAAAGTTATAATTTAAGCTGTAAAACTTATTGCTCAACTCTTATATAATATTACGGTTATATCTCATTCGAGTAGATAGAGACCTAGTACGATACATATACCTCTTTAACTTATAACACCATATACAACCATTTGCAATTATTTGAAATAAAGAGAAACTAACAATAAACCTATTACACATCCACGGCCTACTCTTACGAATAAGCCATATAACCTAGCCAATTATAAAGAAATAATGCGGAACAGTGTATTTCTATTTGCAGCGTCACAATCAGAGACAAAAAATACTTCTCGTCACATTCTAACTGAAAACTAGAGAAAATCTCAAGTACTTATTTCTACTATAGCGCATTAGTAAACAAAATATACGTCCTCACATGTCATTTTACAATTTACACATACTGAAGAAAAAGTATAAGTACCATATAGAATACGTGTGAAATACATCAAAATGTCTCCGAGACGAAGCTTAATACCAACGTATTCACTGGGGATTCAATTAGCGCCCAGTTCAGGTGCGACTCAACTGGCTTGAACCGGTGCTAACCGCGCCGCGGCGGAAATTTCCGGTTATTTCTAGAAATTTCTGGATATTCCCGCTACGTGCGGGTTAATTTCATTTGGTGGAACAGCAAACGCTGCGAATATTATTACTTGACTTATTTAACAGCGGTTTAGTTGGCACTTGTTATGCTGTTTTTACAATAAACGTTAAAACTTGGCCACGGTTTGTACTTTCGACCGCTAAAAAGGGCATTATCGTTTGACCTCGTTTTCCTTTTTTGGCAGATAACGTTGTTATTGAGACATTGTTTTTTAATTTAACGATGGCTTTTCTGTTTTGTAACAAATGTAACCAGGTGTCGTTCGGAGCTGTGATAAGAAAAAACAAAGCTTCGTTTCTAGATTTTCTCTTTTCTTGTGAAAAATTGATTCTGTTTAGATAGATCCATTTTTTTTCTTTAATTCGTTGTTGTCGCCTTTAAATAAACTATTTTAGATTGTCACCACTTAATATTGTCACCTTCATGGCAAAAAGTTTGAAGAGCCATTTCACCAAATGCCTCTTCAGTCTTTTGCCTTGGAGGTGACTATAATGATATCCTGAAAACAACATTTTAGGGATAATTGAGTGTTTATTTATAAAGTTATAAGTATGTTATTAGGTATACAAATGCTCACGCTTAATTAGATCGCCACATGCTACGATTCAGACATCTAATCTCTTGCCTCTTCAACATTCTGTGTACATGCTCGTATCGGTTCCTGGTACATTTTATTTGGCCTTTCTTTAGTTCAGTGCCATCTTCTTGAGCCGAAACTCTTAATTTTTGTTAAATAATAACCACCAGTACTTACCTTCATTTATTATTTAGTCTAATAGTACCATACCTCTAACATACGCTCCGAGTTGATGATCGGGTTCATATTATCTGCATGGACAACATACCATGTACCAATTAGTTTTTCTATCTTATGTACTTAATACCGACTGCTCTCAAACGGTGAAGGAAAACATCGTGAGGAAACCTGCATACGCTGAAGAAGAAATTCTGATGCGTATGTGAAGTCAACCAATCCGCATTGGGCACGCGTGGTGAACTAACACCCATACACTCTCCATGCGGGTAGGCCTGTGCCCTGCAGTAGGACGTTTGTAGGCTGATGATGATGAATAAGTATGACCGAAAACAGTGAACCAATGATATCAAACTCAAATTGTTTTCTCTGCAGTAAATGATAAATAGTTTTTGCAAAATATTTTACCTACTAATGAGACCTTGTCAAGTTAAGCGTAGGTCTCACCAACGCTACTAATAAACTTCGCTGCAGACTCACAGCTTGCAGGAACACAAACATGACAGCTTAATTATAAACATAGCATAAGATTGTTAACAGAGGCATAAGATATATTATTATAAGGTGTTACGCTGACAGCTTGTTCTCCTGAAACAATAATTGAGGAAAATGTTGATTTGTGTTATATTTTCTCACATATTCACGCCAATAGATTTCGAGACGCTGGGCCTTTGGGGCCCAGAGGCCAAAGCGTTCGATGCAGGCAGACCTATCGGGGCGTCTCAATGAAACCTCCGGCGACCGCAGAGCTGACAGCTTCCTGGCACAAAGAATCAGCCTCACTATCCATAGGGGGAATGCTGCTAGCCTGTTGGGCACCATGTCTTGCGGCGACGCTCTGGTGTGTGTATTATTTGTAACTTTTGTGTTTAGTTTGTTCTTTGTTTTATTATTGTTCTCACATTATACAGGGTGGAAGGAAAAGTATCATTAACCTTTAGACCACATCAAGCTGAACAACTTTTACTATGGGAGCAAATCAGTCAGAACGAAAAAAAAACTGCTGTCCCATACTAAACTACAATACCTACAGTACTCAAGTCAAGGTTTGCTCCCATTGTAAAACATGTT
Organism: Agonopterix heracliana; assembly: GCA_963693445.1. NCBI lineage: Eukaryota > Metazoa > Arthropoda > Insecta > Lepidoptera > Depressariidae > Agonopterix > Agonopterix heracliana. Next base: position 16,924,628 of record OY856326.1, on the reverse strand, counting down.
CAGTTTGATGGGTAGAGTATGTGTATTAAAGGTTAAAGATACTTTTCCTTACATTCTGTATAAAGACAAGATATTTAAGTTACTGCGTCAGTGGATACACTAATCAACTAGACCAAAGCTTCATACATTTTGGTAGAGTTGACCTTTCTATGGAAGTACCCTGTTAGATAATATGTAATGTATTTAATTATCGCACATATTAAATCATCATCTCAGCCGATGGACATCCACTGCTGGACATAGGCCTCTCCCAGGGATCTCGCCACATAGACTGGTTCTGTGCTGCCCTCATCCAATGGGTTCCTGCCGCCTTCATCAGGTCGTCGGTCCACCTTGAAGGGGCCACGCTGCGCTGCAAGCAAGCAAGCAAGCAAGCTGTCCCGCCCGTTCCCACTTTAATGTAGCGATTCTTTGGGCTATGTCAGTGCTCGAAGAATCATAGACCACTAATCTTCAAACCCCTTTGGAAATAGTATCGAATCTTTTAAAAGGGGTTTTCAACCAGGTACTCCTTTGTAAATTACAATGAACATCTGTGTATCTATATTTCCTTCATATCCCGAGGGCAGGTGTTTGGCAGCTAATTTGAACTGTAACCACACTTGTCAATCACACTGACACAGTAATGATGTAATGTGATGGTGTGAGTGCTGTGGCCGTACGGGTGGGGTTAGAATCTGGAATCGAACAGACCACATTCTTCAAATTATTGTTTCTGTTTTTTAAGGGAGTGAACTTTTAGTAGTAATAGGCAAGGTAAGGTCATACAAGAAACTAGTTTTTATCAACGTTTTTTTCTTCTCGCTCTATCGTATAAACAGTAATACCTAAAAGCGTCAAACTTGGTGTGGTTATAGAACAAACTCTACAGTATAACTACAAATAATAAAAATCAGCCAAGTGTGAGTTTGGTCCGGAGAAAACAAAAGACAATGCCGGAAAGTGGCGTCATTTTTTTTTAATATTTTTTTTTTGATCGTCCACCAATCACTCCTTATTTTTATGGAAGATATTGATGTGCTGAACAAAACAAAGTATGACAATCATACCTCTACATGCAGTACAAACGGAGATATAAAGGTCTGAAATGTCAGAATGTTCACAGTACTAGAATTCTGACATTTCAGACCTTTATATCTCCGTTTGTACTGAATGTAGAGGTATGATTGTCATACTTTGTTTTGTTCAGCACATCAATATCTTCCATAAAAAAAAGGAGTGGTTGGTGGACGCTCAAAAAAAATTATTAAAAAAATGACGCCACTCGCCCATATTAAATCGGCATTGCCATTTTTTTGTAAGTTAATATGTCGTGCGGTGGTTTGGTACGGAACCCTTGGTGTGCGAGTAACCCGACTCACACTTGACCGGTTTTGTTCTAGTACGTAATACCGACTCTTCTCTATTAATCGATTGTACATACAAACTATATCCGTTAGTCAAAACGTCTAAAGTTCTATACATAATATCAAAAACATTAAATAAAAGCCATCTCGAAGGACTCAAGGCATCTCACTAGCCAAACATAGTTTCCGATATTTACTTAGGGGATAAGAATTTGTCCAACGACGGTCGCAGGCCGATCCTTCACGGACCCTCCCGATCCCCTCCAACCCCCTCCGATCCCCTCCGATCCCCCACGATCCCCTGACGCGATACGACACACACTCGTTTATCTGTTCAAATATGGGCTTAGAGTGAACCTAAGGGTAGATATCAGTTGGAACTATAAAAAGGAATTATGGATTCGATTACCTATGTGGGAAGTTTGTCTGGGAAATTGGTAGTGATTTTTCATTGTTATATTGTTTAAAATTGAAGATTGCTATGTTTTTTTTTTCATAAATAAATTACTATTAGAGAACTAGGAACCTTCGGAAATTAAGAAAAATTTATCAATTTTACCGCTGTGTTCAGACATCCAGCAAGCAAAATAAACAATAAAAGGTAAACATATTGAAATAATTATTAAAATCGGTTTTGGAGGAAGAAATAGGCGAATACGACATCGTGATTGCGTCCATTTATGTACGTAAAATCAGTCCGAGCTGGAGCTGTCACTTTCGCAGCCTTTCACACCGGTAGCTTGGTTGCTCGGAAACAGCGCGACCGCAATAGATCTGTTAAAAACATATTCTTAAAATTTCTTGCAGACCGCGTTTCCTCTTAATAAAGGGGATATCATAGGGGGGATATAGCATTTCGATTTATGCATAAAGTCAAAATGATTAAGTTTCACTCTTGGATAAAGTGTAGGGTTGATTTGGGATAGATGGATAATAATAAAGCAAGTACTATTAGATCCTTTGATGAACTTGAGACCATATCTACATAACCCGCTCAATTCTAACCCTAGAGTACATTGTCCAATAACAACCGTACCAACACGCCCGGCCCCTGTAAATCTTTCACATACCTTTACACCCATACATCAAGTGGTACTTAAAGTACATAATCGCTTGCATTCAGCGCATTGGCATCACGAAACAGCGGCAAAATTATCTAGATTGCCGCAATTACAGGCCGATAAACGGAACTCTTAAAACTATCGATCCGTTCGAGGAATACGTGTTACAATGTAAGGTTGTCATCATGTTGCAGTAATGTTGGAATGTCTTCGTTTGTAAAAAGATTGTCTCGCATTGGTATAAAATAAATAGGGCTGTGGTTAAAATAAAAATAAATGTATACGAAGTAGAAACGAGCCAATACATTGGGCACGACTTCCGTTCAGGTTACGCTAAACAGAAGACGTGCTCGAGGCCGCCGTCCTTCCCAGGACGCTGGCGGCGTTACCTCGTTGGATGGCGATGGATATTCGTTGCCAGTTTTTTTTTATTTCACTAATACTTACAGCGTTTCTCAGGAAGCAGTAACCTACTGCTTTTTAGAGCGGATTATGGGAGGGACCACGAAGGGTCTGCTGGGCCAATAGTATTTCTGGCTGTCAATATAGTTTGTGGGATAGGTGATAGATGAAAGGCATACAGGGTGTAAAATTAAATGCGTTACATGTCGAACGAGGTGCTTGCTATGAAGCCAATATCGAAATCGAGAAAAAAACGTGCTGTTAATCAAAAATGTATAAAACAGCTGATTTTTACTCGCATTTTCCATGTTGGTCCCAAAGTAAAAGTTGTTCAGTTTGGTCTAAAGTACGTAACGAATTTAAGTTTACACCCTGAATACCTACAGGGTGTAAAAAAACATCCTAATAATATTTTAAAGGAATTGTTTAGACCATCAAACTGAACAACTTTCACTACGGAAGCAACAAAGAGAAAAAATGTAAAAAGTATTCAGTTTCATACAAAACTGCAAATCCTACACGAACTAGACTGTATGGGACAGCAAATTTTTATCTTTCTTTCGATAGTGAAAGATGTTCAGTACATTTCAGTATACACAGCCAGTATATTAGATTTTATAAGAGACTAAATATTACGAGGGTGTTTTAAACATTGTATATAGGGTCCTTTTTAATATGCGGACACTTTTTAATGGGATGATCAAACTGAACAACTTTCTCTATGGGACCAACATCGAAATCGCGAAAAAAGAATTCACTGTCCCATACAAAAATGCAAACCTACTTGAGCCAAATGTATGGGACAGCAGATTTTTATTTCTCTATTTCGATGTTGGTCCCATAGAGAAAGTTGTTCAGTTTGATGGTCTGATCATCCCCTTAAAAAAGTGTCAGCAGATTAAGAAGGACCCTGTATAAATTGAAAGGACAGTAATGTAATTGAACTATTCAATTAATTAGAACATTATCTTGAAGACCAAAAGTTTCTGAAAGCGTGATTGAATTTTGAAACATTAATTTATTCATTTCAAATTAGCATAAAACTTTAGTTAGCGACTTTCAAACATTGCGGTTGATGGCAAACAAGACTCAACATTACGGCTTGGTTCCAATTCAGAAAGACAAATTCGGTTTTAAACTTTTGCATCCATTAATACTCTATTGTTTTTAAGGTTAATTTCTTCAACTTGTTTTGGGATTAAGAAATACATTTATACATTTTCGTACTTGTGCGTTCTTCGAAAGAAAGAACAGAATAGAAATTCATGACACTCTTCTCCCTACCCTGCTTTTTGTCTGCTCTCAAACGGTGAAGAAAAATATAGTGAGGAAACCTGCATACCTACGCATAAGGTGGTTGCAGAGTTGTCAATTTCATACAAAACTTCGTCGTATAGAACGCTCGTAGACGGTATTAATAAAAGTAATGTTTTATATACGGAAAAATAGCTTAGAAAATCTAGATTACGCGGATCAAATAATATTTAAAATTTAATCATATAATTACGAAGATGTCAAGCTTTGAAAATAATCATACAAAATTTCCACGCGTGGTGGACTAACACCCAGACCACAGTATAAGAAAGAGTATCTATAGTACGTCATACTGCCTGCGACCCCCCCCCCCCCTCTTTTTAACCTCACCCCCTCTTATACGAAGCAGGCAAAATGTAGGCAATGTTGTATTCCTATCTTGCTTGCACTCACAAAAATTTTCACATTTGTATGAAATGACGTGCAGCTATGTGTCCAACATTGACTTACACTCTAGCGATGCCCTTTCATAGAATAAACATTTCATAGAAGCAACATGTTCCACTTGAATGCGGTGCTCGTACCGCATTGATGTTCCCGAGTTCACTTCGTCACTATGGCAATGAATGACAGACCGCAAGGTGTAATTTTGTGTTGATTTGTGTGACATGTTGTTTGTTTGAACGAGCTTGTCTATCTCTCTCTGTAGAGTACATGTCAGTGGTGTCCAAGGTGTGCATACCCAGATTCTTCTTGTCAGATTCTTCTTGTCCGGGGTGTGGCACAAACAACACATTACCTATTACCATCTACCACCTCCAAATGCGAAGCCACTCTAAATAACAAGCAAAGTTAAAAGCGAACCCAAGTAAAGTAATAACACAATTAGGTGCAGAACTCATCCAAATGGCCGACTATAAACGTAAACAGATATTATAAGATCCCGTTTCAAGTTTTGCACCCTCATATATTTAGGCAATGATACAATATTCCAGCGGGCAGAAATATTGGAGTCGGGTAAAAATCCTGGTACGGTTATGAATGAGAAAATACTCCAAAAAGATAATGCTTCTAAGAGGCGTACAAAATGATCATGCGACGGTCTCAACTACAGATTGCACATTTGCCAAACCTATTTCTTGAACTCATTGACAAAAGGTCACACACACACTGCCTTACCTTGCAGTACCGCAATTGTTCGAAGCTTTTAGGGTATTTACCCACTCATGCCGTTGTTGTATGGCTTCTAAACTTAAAAGCCTAGTAATTCGTTCAAATGTACCTTCCCATACTTAAATCACCTATGTGTAATTTATAAATTGTATGCACTGAATTACAATATTTTTATTTTATTTCTTCATATAATTTACATTTGGGCTCATAAACATTTATTTACTTAGACAATCTGTGTTACAGACAGGTATGTATTTTGTATTACTTACTTATTTATTTTATTTTCACTGCCTTAACAGATGGGGGTAGAAAACATGAAACGGGATCTTAGACTAAGGGAGATAAGAGAAATTATTCAACGGTTAGTTACTACCGGTTACAGTTACGAGCTATCTGGGGACCTAATTTCTTAGGTTATCAGGACAATTAAATATATAAGGGAATAATATTTTTTGTGGCACTATAAAAGGTGGCCTTCGTCGTTTGCTTTTAAGAGGCATTTAACCGCTCAGTAGCGCCCTCACCAATTTAAACATTTCTCTTTATCTATCAAGAAAACCTGAAATAAAAAGCTTTCTTCAATTTAAAAGGTATTTTTACAGCATCTTTGCAGGTTTAAAACATTAAGCTTTTAAGAAAATACAATTTATTTAGATTTTCCTAAAAGTTTTATGTTTAAACCTATAAAAGTATAGTAAAAAATTTTTTTTTTTTTCATTTGTTTGGTTGTACCGTTAGGTATACCTAACGGTAGGCAGTAGTCGGAATTGGCCAACGTTGGTTACTGGTTGGGCGTAATGATAAGCATTCACTATATCGGGCCAACGTTAGTTAATATAGAATAGAGCCTACATTGCTGACCATGTAGGAATGCCAACATTTTTTACCCAATGGTAGGCACTAGCCGGGATGGGGTAACGTTGGTAATAACTGGTTGGGCGTATAAACCCTACGTTACTGACAATGTATATAGGAATGCCAACAGTTTTTACCTAACGGTAGGCAGTAGTCGGAATTGGCCAACGTTGGTTAGGTTAGGTGGGGTGTAATGAATTATAAGCATTTACTATATCGGGCCAACCTTAGTTAATAAAGAATATGGCCTACAGGGCCATGTAGAAATGCCAACATTTTTTACACAATGGTAGGCACTAGCCGGGATGGGGTAACGTTAGTAATAACTGGTTGGGCGTAATGATAATATTATATTGTATTGGGCCAATATTAGTTTTAAGTGGGCAAACTAACAATAATATATAACGTATTTCCTACTATTGGTCACTGGATGCCAACGGAACATGCCACACAACGGAACAGGTCTCTTTACCCGTCATGCTTCTTCTGTTCTTATGCATATTTCCCAATTAAAAATAGAACAGTGTACAATGATTAATAAAAGCATTCATCAGAACATCGAGGACCCAACAGAAATGTGCCATTTAATTTTAAACTTAAAAACTCAGGAAATAAAAATTAAAATATTCTTGAAACAAAGACGAGATAACGTTTTACTGGTCGTCACAGGAATTGTACAATTGTCCCTTATCTCGTCCCTAATGTTAGGGAAAAACAAATTTCCCTCTTTTATGTTCAGGAAATGGATTTACGGACGACGTAACTAATTGAAATTATCATTAAAAGTTTTGTTGTTAAGGTAGGGATACAACTTTAATATTTTATTCTTTGCTGATTTTAAGCTTTAATAAATTTTTCTGTTTTTGGAAGTTAATGTTGAAATGATGGTCTTTATCTCATTTATGTTCAACAAAGCTAGCTTCCAAATATAACTTTAATTTGGAATACCATGTTTCACCGAAAGAACCCGTAGGTACCTAATAAATATAATAATGTATGTATTTTATATGATACAAAGATTGTTATAATACTTTTGGGACCTCCAGGTCTGGTATCTATACACTAGTTTTAGATTATATTATTTTTATTAAAACTGTTTGTGTCCAAACTTGAAAAATAAAAAAAATAAAAATAATAAACAGGAGGAACATTTTTGGTTCCAGCTTCCACTGGAATTATGTACCATTGCCCAAACATTATTACACGAAAGATTGTAACTAAAACATGCGCGGGAGTTGTTGCTCTCGGATAATTTACAGGCGGAACATAAATCTGTCCTGTGATATAACAGTTATCTCAAATACGACACGAAATTCATGGATAGCACCGCACGACATGAAAATAATTTTAACTTATAATTTTAATTATGGTTATTCACGCTTGCAATATTTCTAACAATACCATAATTATTATAAAATGAGTAATTAAACGAAATTTCAACTACAACCATAACTTGAATTTTTTATCCGACTGCGCGACGCAAAGGAAGGGTAATGTGTTTAACAGCCTATGTATGTATGTATGTAAGTTTGTACCTTTGTGGCACATTAGAGACCAAACTCGTAGGCCGATTTTGATGATTCTTACGTCAATCGATTTGTCTTAATCTTGCGAGTGTCACTAAAGACATGACAGTAATCAAAATTCAATATGGCGACTACCAAACGCCATATTGTGAAAAATAAAAAATGAAAGTTGACGAACTATGTCAAGTGGGGTATCATTAAATAGGTATTTGAAAATCATCTTTAGGTTTCTGACATCTGATGGAAAAGTGTCAGCATATTAATTTATTTATTTATATATTTGCTTACAGGAAGATTTACAGATCAAATAGTATCTTTTGTTAAACATATAAGTTTACCAATGCTATTAACAAATCTTCACATACAGGAAAAAAGGACCCTATAGGTACATGGTGTTACAAAAATACAAAAAAACATTTAAGGGGGTTGTTTAGACCATCAAACTGAACAACTTTCACTATGGCACCAATATCGAAATTGCAAAAAAAAAACTGATGTTCCATACTATAATAATAAACTACAAATCTACTTGAGCTAAATGTATGGGATAGTTGATTTTTTTTGCGATTTCTATGTCGGTCCCATAGTGAAAGTTGTTCAGTTTGATGGTCTGAAAAACCCCTTTAAAAGTTTTAAATGTTTATTTCTACTTTTATAACACCCTTTTCTTTGGTTTATGAACAAATCAAAACTTTATTAGAAAGAATTTCAAAAAACACGATGACAATAATTTTTAAACTAAATTAGAAACTTAAAGCAAAATTGCAAATCTAAGCTAAAGTTAATCATTTTAATGGGTTTTTAAAATCTGTATTACGTTCCGACGCGGCGGTAGCTTTAAAAAAGTATTGACGTTTAATAAAATGTGCTTCAAGCTCCTATATTAAATACATTATTTTGACTTTGACTTTTGACTTTGTATTACTTTTCAAGAAACAAAAATGGTATACAATTACAAACGAATCCTAGTTGTCAACCACAATCGGGAAAATGTTTATCTCTGGAACTCGCGAACAACAACTCAACTCAACTTAAACTCTTATGTCATATTCATATTATTCATATTCATCGACATAAGAAGCGATCAAAGTCCAAATATTCCCAACTGTTCCATCAACAACGAATTTTCTTCACCATAGCGATAACCCATATCAGTCTCCAGGGAGACGCGAATCGAGTTTTATCATAGATGACCTTCCCGGTTAACGATCGACGAGTAAAATTACTAATCGTCGTGGAATTTTCTTTGGTTGTCGTGTCGTTATCGATTACGTGGAGTTTACAGCGACATTGATAGATCGCCTCGGGACCGGAATTTGGCTTTCACCGTGATATTGATGGTTGGTGCAAGATGTAGGGTCCTTGCTGTATAGTCTCCGTCTTAGAATACGAGTAGCACCAAATCTGGTGGCCTAGTATGACTGTCTCCGTTGTCATAAACGACGCGAGCTTTCTCCTGACCCTATAATTTGTGTTTTCTACTCTTACGCGACTCTCTTTCGCTGCATAGTTCCTCTTCCCTGCGCTAAGAGAGCGAACTGCGATATGTAGCATGAAAAAAAGTGCAAGGGATTAATCGAAGTTCTCGACAAACTGTATTGTGTCCGTATAAGAATTGCACCAAATCTGGTGGCCTGCCCGGTATGACTGTCTCCGTTGTCAGAAACGACGAGAGCTTTCTCCTGACCCTATAATTTGTATTTTCTACTCTTGCGCGACTCTCTTTCGCTGCATAGTACCTCTTCCCGCGCTAAGAGAGCGAACTGCGATATGTAGCATGAAAAAAAGCGCAAGGGATTAATCGAAATTCTTGACAAACTGTATTGTGTCCGTCTTAGAATTGCACCAAAACTGGTGGCCTGGTAAAAAATGAAATTGAAATCATTTATTTGCGTTGAATAGGTAGGTACAGTAAGGTGATATAACAATAGGTAGGTACAAAGTTTCTTCTATCCAGTTAAATTATGTGTCATGCAAATATTCATTTAATTATTAATGACTGGTATGACTGTCTTCGTTGTCATAAACGATGAGAGCTTTTTCCTGGCCCTATAGCTTGTGTTTTATACTCTCGCGCGACTCTCTTTTGCTGCATAGCACCTCTTCCTGCGCTAAGATAGCAAACTGCGAGATTCACAAGCAGAGAAACCAAACTAGAGGGGCTAGTTTTGATTCCAAGGCCATTTCAGGAAGCAAGCAACATGCAAGCTTTCGTAAGGTATGTATGCCGCCATGCCTATACCTTTGCAGTTTTGCGCGAACAGGGAATGTTAACTTCTTGAACAGGCTATTGTTTTGAAGTCGACAGAAGATTATGAGATTAGTCTTGTAGTCAGATTCGAATACACCAACTGGTTTGTGACTAGGCTGTCAGATGTGCAGGATATTATTTAATTTCATTCGAGTGTGCCATAAAGCATATAATCACAAATGTACGCTGTCTTCCTTGATCTCCTGAAACTGATGGAACTCTCAAATAGCTACGATCATACTCGGGGTAGAATGCACTGACTCTAACCAGTAGTCATATTGTGTGAGCATTAGAGATGTTGACTATGCTAGAATAGAGTCGCGTTGTAAGTCTGCTATTGGGTTATCGTCGTCGGTTGCCGGCCTACAACGAAGGCGTTTCGAAGACGGTGGCGTTTCGAAAAACATCCCAGGAAGTCGCCAAAATACCTGTAGGACCGTACCACGTCATGCACTTTTGCTATATAAATAGTAACCAATTGGTTACTATAGTGGTTATACTATTGGTCGAAACTGTTGTGGGAAAGGGATAGTCCGTATTGTAACGTAGTAATCATTCTTACACACTAGTCCCGTAGACAAGTAGAGGATAGCATAGCATAGCATATGCTCACGACTATATTCCCGAGAGGGTTAGTCAGAGATATTTTGGAACATCAGAACATCACTAGTACTACCGAAACTCTGTCCAGTGTGACGGGAAGCGGGCCCGTCGCCACTTGTATCGGCCAAGTAGAGGATACAAAAAGAAAGATGTTCGTTATCTCTCAAAACTTAAGTCAAACATTCAACTTACTTTCATTTACTAAGTAAACATAAAGCTGAAACTTTTCTATTACAAATGTTTGTGATTGGGCAGATGAATTGGGGTTTTTGACGTCACGGTCAAGTCTCCACTCGATGGATGATAATATTTGTACAGTTTCCTCTTACTGACAGTGGAGTTAAATTGAAATAGTGCTCCCGGTGATCGATGGAGTTAGAACTGTAGTATAACAAAACATCCCAGTAATATTTAAAGGGGTGGCGGTGGTTGAGACCATCAAACTGAACAACTTTTACTATGGAGAAAAGGTCGAAAAAAAAAACAGCTGTTCTATACATTTGAGTCGAGTAAGTATAGTTACTGCAGTTTTGTATGAAACAAGCACTAAACTTTTTGTATGAATAGTTTAAGCATTACAGGGTGTTTGAAAAATATGGTTGCGCTATGGGTCTTGACAATGTTACACTATGTAATTCAATATTTGTACTTTGTATATTTTGTTTTGTTTAAAAGAAGTGTGTTGTAGAGTTTCTGGCCGCATCTTCTCTACAACGGAACACCTTCCGAAGCGGTGGTAGAATCAAAAATGACGTCAAAAAGTTATCTATGTGATATTATTTTGAATAAAAATTTTGACTTTGACTTTGACTTTGCTACCCGAAGTTTTTTCTCGATGTCTGACCATCGAGAAATGATTCTGAAAACTCAGAATATCCACGTTTCACTAATAGTATTGAAACTTTGTCCAGTGTGACGGGTAGTGAGCCCGTCACCACTTGTAATGGATAGTGAGTACAATAGGTACATGCCTCGAAATTGAAGCATGCAGGTTTCTTCACGATGTTTTCCTTCACTGAAAAGCCATTGATGTTACAAATATTATCGTACATAAATTCCGAAAAAGTCATTGGCACGAGTCGGCTGGACGGGGATCGAACCATCGCCTCCTGTACGGCAGGCAAGGTTACTCGCCACACCACCACTGCTTTGATTGGATTTTAACACCCCTCTTTTGGCGTCGGGTGTTAGTAAAAAGTAGTTACGAATCAGAACAGAGGCTATTTAAAAAGTAACTTTGAACCTCGGTAATTATGCGGCTTCGTAATTGCCCATAATTTTCCTAAACCTATTTTCTCACACCATGAATTTCCCGTCAAAATATTGCTTCGAGCATGAAATCGTATTGTTCTTCAAACTGACTTAATTATAACATTGTAGGTACTTGTGTTATTTAAAGAAATATATGAAGAGATATGTAGGTAGATAGGTATAGCATACATCATCATCTTCAGCATATACAGGATGTAAGGAAAAGTATCATCAAAATGAACAACTTCCACTATGGGAGCAAACCTGTCAGAGAAAAAAAAAACTGCTGTCTCATACATTTCAGTCGAGTAGGTATTGCACTTTAGTATGGAACACAAGATTTATTTTTGGCTCTGACAGGATTGCATTGTAAAAGTTGTTCATTTTGATGGGTAGAGTATGTGGTTTAAAGGTTAATGATACTTTTCCATAAACCCTCTGTATACGTCCTAGTGCAGAGCACAGGCCTAACCTCAGGGAGGGTGTATGGGCATTGTTAGGCCGTCGTGCCCAATGCGGATTGGAAGATTAGATGGAACATAGACATATTACTCTAGCGATAGACAAGCTCGTTCAAACAAACAACATGTCACACAAAACAACACAAAATTACACATTGCGGTCTGTCATTGCCATAGTGACGAAGTGAACTCGGGAACATCAATCAGGTGCGGACACCTCATTCAAGTGGAACATGTTGCCTTTATGAAAGGGCAAGTCTATCGCTACAGTCTATGAGATTGCATTCATTTATTTCATATTATAACATGTCACATTCTTACATAAATATTTTACATAAAATGTCCATTCATAGATCGTCAAATTGTAGAATACAATAAAATTAGCAATGTCAAATAAGAATAATTATAAAATAATAAAACGTTAAAGTTAAAAATAGTCTAATGACTACTTCTGAAATAAATAGAATGTAGAATAAATAGACTTTTCACATACGCATCGGAATTTCTTCTTCAGCGTAGGTATGCAGATTTCCTCACTGTGTTTTTTGAGAGCAGACGGTAATTACGTACATAAGTTAGAAAAAGGAGATGACGCCCTATTTTTGACTATGAGCGCAATTATATCGAGATAAGCAATAAATAACATAGTCACTAAGGACGCTTTGTTCCATTTCACTAGACCTATGCAACGACGCCTAAGGGTACATAAAAGATTATTTCCGTTTCGTTTTTGTGGGTTAAAACTGTTATCGGATTATTATTTTATTTGTCTCCGTTGTTTTAAAAAGGTGCAAGAACGAGTGAGTCATTGCGGTGGGACATACAGACAGACAGAATGGACGAAAGTTTAAAGGTTTCTTGTTGGACTATGAAATCCTAAAAATGTGACTTGCTTGATCTTCACACAGATTGAGGTACTTGCGTTATCTATCTAGATCTATTTCTATGATCCTAATACATTTCTTTTTTATTGAAATACTGTGATTCTACTTGCAACCCTAAATGAGTTATATACTTTAGGCCTTCGAACCATCAAAGTAAACAATTTCTAATCTTGGTCCTATAGTAAAAGTTATTCATTTTGATGGCCTGAAGCCTACTTAAAGTACGTACCTAATGCATTAAATTTTACACCGTGCTGTTTAACAGAGATAGAATGTAACAGCATGGCTTGCGATGTTGCAGTAATTACATTGTGGGGACTTGCCATAGATATCAACACCCACAAGTTATAGCAAAGAAGCTAACAGATGGCGATACCGTCGCGCTCAGAAATATTCTCCATACAAAGACAACGTTCACCGTAAATACGTAACTCGTAACCTACTACAAATAAGGTTCACAATCGAATGCGAGACATAAATCGCGCAAGAGATATAATCACAGAGATTCGATATATATACAAGGTCCAACTAAGAACTGTTGGACCACGGCCGGTCCCCAGGCTTCACACTAAGCCTGGTGGAAGATCTTCCCTTTTCAATGGAGGAACATTCCCAAGTAGCACCTCCATAACATAATGTTACAAAGTTATGAACTTGTCACCTGCTCCCGACGCGTCGCGGCGTTAAATAGCCTCTGTTGTATTATGTTACCGTTTATTCAAACTCAAATTAAAAATAATTTATTCAATATAGGAGCTTGAAGCACAGTTATTAAACCACAATTCTTTTTTAAGCTACCACCGCGTCTTAACGTGTTGTCGCCTTTGACTGTTTTCGCCTTGCGGTAACATTTCCCCTCTGCCACGGTATAAGATAAATTGATCATGTGCATTTACATTCAATTTTATACCTTATCACTAAACGAGACAGCCTATAATTCATCGTCGTCATCATCAGCCGCCTATACACATCCCACTGCAGGGCATAGGCCTACCATCTAGGAGGGTGTTTGGGCGTTAGTCCATCACGCGTGACCAATGCGGATTGGTAGACTTCACATACGCATCAGAATTTCTTCTTCTGCATATGCGTACACACATTCAATCCAACTGCGATCGCCAACCCGCCTGCCAAGCGTGGCGATTATGGCAAATCCCCCCCATTTTTGGGGAGGCCTATGTCCAGCAGTGGACGTTTAGCGGCTGATATGATGATGATGATGATATGCAGGTTTCCTCACGATGTTTTCCTTCACCGTTTGAGAGCAGTCGGTAATACGTACATAAGTTATAAACACTTATTGGTACGTGGCATGTTGTCCGTGCGGATTCGAACCCGGACCTCATGATTAAGAGTCCATACCTCTCCGCAACGAGCCACCGAGCTCATTAAGTCTATAATTGCGAAACAATAATTTCGAACTTAGAACGTTTGAGGTTCACACGAGACTACATTTCATGATTTTTAACATTCAAAATTAGAATCTAAAGTTATGGGGAATAAAATCCAAAGTTGAGGATTGCATGTTACCTCGCCCCCCGCAAAAAGTGCCACGGAGGCAGATAATTTGGGCTAAGGTATTTTAAATTATGACATTATGATTTTTGGTATTCTAATATTGTAGGTACCTGCGGGCAGGAGGGCAGAATACAAGATGGGCCATAGTATGAGGAGCAACAACGCATTCACACCTACGAGTGGTAGAATAACACACATACATCCTCCCTGAGGGTAAGCCTTTGCCCTGCAGTGGGACATATGTAGGCTGATGATGATAATTGGCCTGAGGCTTTTCAATACGACGAATACGATAAAATGAAAACCCAAAACGCGTCAGAATAACATCCACCGCATAAATCATCGATCATTATTCAAAGAGCCGGCTATTGACACGATCGCATTACAAAGATAAACGTCAAACATTTGCGTTCACAAGAACCCGTGATGGGGAATGTGGAAACAAATGCCTATGAGAATGTTGACGTTGCAAAACATGACGTGCCAATACCATTTTCCTGGAGGGGAAATCGGGTAGTTCTTAGTGATATTAGGTATCAAAGTGAAAGCAGTGTGGTTGCAAACAGTTGAGACCTGTGATGGAGCTATGAGAGAGCTGATCAAGCTAAAATTCTGATGCATTGATCAAGGCGAAGTAAACAACAGATCTACAGAGTGTAAAGAAAAGTATCATTCACCTTTAAACCCATAGGCGAAGTATTTTTCGCTTACGCTGATAGACGGAACATCAGTGTAACCGCATATGAGACAGCGATAGTCATAAAATCCGGAGACTAAAAATGACTCCGGAGTCAGACTGCCGTCGTAGAACAAAAAACTGGCTACGTTGATAAGGACAGCAATAAGTAGCGATCTTCTTTTCTAACTAGAGCAAATTTGCTATGTGCATCTCTTACTCAGTGATATGACAAAACACGTGCTTCCTTCTATTTCCTTCTCTTTCTACGTTTAAACAACATAATCTACCCATCAAATGTCAGCGCAAAAAAAAATTCTGCTTTTTCTAGGCGACACTTATCTAAATAGTGATATATTTTTGTGCGTTTTCCCCCAGTAGGTAAGAACATTGCAGGCTGAATTACCTGATTATCTGAAAAGGAAAATGATTACGTGCTTCGGATGGCACGTTAGGCCGTTGGTCCCGGCTACTATCTCTGGTGGGAGGAGTCGTTACATAAAAAACCACGTCAGAGGCCGTAAGGCGGTTTGAATAAACTGGCATGACACCAGGGCTTGCCCACATGATAAGAAGAAGATTTTAGATATATCGCGACCGTTTCGGTCCGAACCTCATTGTAATAGAGCAGAGATTGGAACGAAAACGTTCACGCAATTGCGAAGATCGAATGTCCGGGTAGACCAACAGCTTCGTCTTTCGACGACTGTGATCATTATACTATTGCGGTCATTGTTATTTTACCATAATGACTTTAATGACATAGACGCAAATGGTCTACAAAAAAATGTTTGTATTAGAATTTTAGAACGGAACCTATTATAAACTAGAATAGAGTACGAAATTTTTTTTTCATGTTGTTATTATTTTTTTAAATGTCTCGAAGTATTTTAGTAATTTGGTTATCATTATCCCATTATAACAACAGCTTCAGGAGTGATCAAAATCGAATTAGTGTTGTCGAACTATCGATCGTAATATACAGGGTGTAACAAAATACCCTTGTTATACCTGCTTCAAACCATCAAACTGAAGATTTTTCACTGTGGATCCAACTTCGAAATCGCGACAAATAAATCAGCTGTTCTATACAAAACTGCAATACCAACTCGACTCAAATGTATGAGACAGCAGATTTTTTTCAGATGGTCTTCAGACCATCAGAACTCTTGTTACAGACAGATGGTCTTCAGACTTTTGTTACACCCTTTATAAAGTATGAAGGTATCGATGGTTTGGTTTGGTAGCAATCTTCTTGTACAGTCAATAGCAAGTGGAGTTTGACATCACCAGGATAAGCTGAGCTCTGATTTGTATATACGCGTCTTACAGTACGCGGCCGGTCCAAATAGTATAAGAGATAAGTGTACTTTTTGCAACTATCAGCAGCAAAGCTGATTTACTGTTTATGGGGTGTAGAACATCTCTGTGATGGGGATGGACCAGGTCTGCCTTCATAACGTCAGTCGGTTTAGGAGTTACAGACGTTTAAAGGTCAGTAAAAAATTAACGATCAGCTGCAAGGCTGATCATATGATATTATTGTAGTATGCACTGTAGCCATGTGAACAGTACAAAAACTGACATGAACTGCCAGTCGGTTTAAGAGTTACAGCCGTTCAAAGGTCGGACCTTTGAACGGCTGTAACTCCTAAACCGACTGATGAACCATGTCAATTTTTGTACTGTTCACATAGCTACAGCGCATACTACAATAATATTATATGAACAGCCTTGCAGCTGATCGTTAATTTTTTACTGACCTTTAAACGTCTGTAACTCCTAAACCGACTGACGTTATGAAGGCAGACCTGGTCCATCCCCATCACAGAGATGCTCTACACCCCATAAACACTGAATCAGCCTTGCTGCTGATGGTTGCAAAAAGTACACTTATCTCTTATAATAAAAGTGCAAAGTGTAAAGCTTGATGTGCTCTTGACTGTACTTAAATAAATTTAGAACAAGCGTTACTAAAAGTGCACTCTTAAAAAGTTAGATTGTTTTGTAGCAATGTTTAGTAATGACCACCCCGAAAGAGGTAAAGGTCATGAGATTTATTTTCACGTATGTTCGTAACTTTAATGCATTCCATTTTAACCGTGAGACCACATTTAGATGACAAAAAAACATGAAAAATGTGGTTTTATAGAACTTTTAGGTAAGTCATGGTAAATATTAACCCACCCATTGATATTAAGGTCAAAAGCCCAGTAGCTGGGTCTTTTGTTGTATTTTAGAGTAAATTGACATCGTTTAGGCACTTTACCGCGTACCCATCGCCTAAGTAAATATTCTATAGAAAAAACTGGTTCTTGTTAGAATAATAATGTTTGCCGCTTCTGTTTGTATAATTTCTATGTAATGATGGTGTTGTGTTGGGATGGGCGTTTCGGATTTTGATACGGATATTTAAATAAAGTTAAGCGGGCACCGAACCACGCGTTCTGCCCTATATCGTTTTTTTTACTATCTTAATAGTGACAATGTGACAATCTCGTTATTTTTAATTATTGTATGTATATAAGTATACATACAATAATTAAAAATAACGAGATTGTCACATTGTAGTCACTGCTGATTTTCAATTTATCATTTAAAACGACAAGTGTAGTTTAAATGATGCACTCAACAGCAGCAATAAATGATTATGATTTCTCTTTTTTTTTCGGGCGGATTAGCACAATACGAAATATAACAATCGTAAATGAACGCAAATCATGATAATATTAAATTTATAGAGAATCTTTCAAACTGAACAGAAAAAACAATTAATTTTGTGTAGGTTTTTAAACATTCATATACGAAACGAGTCTGACGAAGCCTGTAGTGGATGTGAGTGATGTTTTACCAGCAATGCCGAAGCCTGTCGTGGATACGCACTTTGTATTTTTTTTTCCAATAAATCAAGTAATATTCATTTACGTATTTGCATAAAAGCTCGAAAACTGACAGTACCAATTTAAGTATATAAAATATCTAATTTAAACCATTTAGAATTGCAAAAGGTTCGATATCAAGTGTTGGTTGATTCTGGAAAAAAGCTTTTAATTTTTATTGCATAGTACTACCTTTTTATTCTTAGTTACGTACGGTTACGTATTTTAAGCTTTTTAACATCACTAGTGTTGAAAGGTTAAAATTAGGGTACATGTGAATGTGGTGTAACACCCACTGATCTCTGATTCAGGAGTGATATTTTTTAGATGTTGTGTTGGGATGTCGGAACGACTAAATAATGATGTAGCACGTTTTAAATTTAGAATAACATTTAAAAGAGCTTAAGCTGCGTAAGGTACAAATTGAATTAATGTTAGAAAGCTGTCATAATGAGATTCATCGAGTACGTGGTAGGCTAATAATGAAGCTTGATACAAGAGCATCCAAACATTTTTGGTAATTGTATTAAAACGTCTTACTACTTCCAGGTTATCTTAATACCTAAACATTATTTTATTTTTGTTTTTAAATTAAAGGTGTTAGTGTTGCACCGAAATAATTAAATAAAAAACTAGTAATGATAGCTTAAAATCTCTTTTAAGCGTTACATTATTTTATTTGACATTTGTCAAGCAACAACCTCTGTACTTTATTTATTTGGTCGTCAAGAGCAAAGATATATAAATAATAAAAGCTGTGACAGCATATTTATTTTCCTGTCAAAAAACCATTGAATTAGTGTCAATTCCTCATAGTTGTGTAAACCAACTGAATGCTCATTCTTTATCGACACCCAAATCTCTATTCACGTCAACATCGACTCGATTAATCATTTTTTTCGAAACAAATAATCTCAAATCCCGTTAAATACTGTCCGGAAACTGTGGATTAAAATTTTACGTCGCCACGTAAAAAATACAACAGCTGATACCGGGTTCTTACTAGAAGAAAAAAAAGAAAAAAAAACATGGCACGTGGAGACAGAGCTTCAAAGCGCAAGTTCCTAGGTTTTTGTGTATGCGTAAAATGCAATGGTGTGCGTGCCTCTGCAGGTATTTGTGGCAAAGCCTTCTCAGTTCCCTTTGGGCTGTCGAGCGTTGAGCACGCCTGTTTCGCGCTCCGCTTTCGAATTTCGAACGCGAGCAGCCGGCGTTCTAATTGGACGAAGTATAAAAAATTCTAATGACATTTTGATTCTGTTTAGAATGTAGACAGATTGTTCTGAACAGAAAAAAATATGTGAAAATTTAAAAAGTGGATTGTGTGTATTGGATAATGATTGACAAGATATAATATTGACTCTACGTTTTGACTTGACTGTTGTGTAAATAAAATAACAGTTGAACATCGACTGTTGAAAAGTGAATATTCAGTTGTTTGTTTGAAGAAATCAAACCATTTGTGGATTCGAAATAAAAGTGAGAGTGTATGGATGAATAACTGTGAATTCTTGAGTTTGTTCTATTATTTTCGGAAGGAAAAATAACACAGAATTTCAAGTAAGTTTTACTATTTAAAGAACGTCTTTTTCGTACCTATTCTATAATTTTGTAACAACTTAGATATCAGTGAAGCATAAATCGGTGTGAATTAAAAACGTAATTTCCAAGTTAGAATCAGGAGTGCGATATATTAAGTAACACGTTCAAATCAGCAGTAGAAAATGGCAAAAATCACTACCTATGCAGATTATGCATCATTTGATCGTGATTTTGAAATCCCACGATTCGAAAAAAAAAACACTTCATACGTAATTGAAAATAGAAAATACTAAATCTTAAATAATGATAATAAGGGCCTCTTTCACCACTTCTGGGTAAGTTATTGTTAGCTTATCCGACAGATAGTTTGATATATTTTGTATGAAATTATGTCAAAATATCTGTCGGATAAGCTAACAAGAACTTATTCAGAAGTGGTGAAACAGGCCCTAAAAGTAACTGAACATAACAGTACAATTTACACGTACCTATAATAATTGTTGGGTAAACTGCAGTGCTCTTTACCCTAGGGCGCCTACTTGAAAATTTTTAAAAATACAGGAAAAGTGGGAGTAGGACACGCGCTTTAGAGTTCCGTACAAATTGATTAATGTATGTAGATACCAACTGCAAATGTAAATTTGTAATCACAAAAAAATGTTTTAGCACTGTAAGCCCATGATTTTTGCCAAAAATCATGATTCTAGATCCACGGGAATGGGGAAGTACCTCATAGGTTTTCATGAATGTTTGTGATAATCAAAATAATAATTATGTAACATAAGTAATTGCCTTATCTTTTGACTAATTAACTTAAATTTTTACAACTCCAAGGGATCGTAGACTTTGGTATTAGTCCAATCATTTTAGGGTTTGACCCTAACAATAATTCATCTATCGCTGAATTTTTGCAGTGTGATAAAGTAAAGTATACAGATTACGGTTGACAAATAATCTAGGTTTAATTTTTTCCAGTCCTAGATTATTTGTCAACCGTAATCTGTATACTTTTCTTTATCACACTGTAAAGTTTCAGCGATAGATGAATTATTGTTAGGGTGTCCATACACGGAAACTCTAAAATGATTGGACTATATTTGATTTAGATTTCAACTAGATCCCCCTCAGTTCCTAAGAAAAGGGGTTTGACAGACGAACGGACGGGCAACAAAGTGATCCTATAAAGGTTCAGTTTTTTTTCCTTTTGATGTACGGAACCCTAAAAATAACCTTATACCCTTAAATGGATCCCCATGTTCTTGTTATACCTAATTTTTTAGTGTTAAAAAAATCAACACCTAATTATCTTTTTTTTTTAATTATGGGTACCAGTATCGACATCGAGTAGGTAAACGAAATCGAAAACAACAACGAAATGATAGGTAGCGAAACATGCTTTATTAACATTAAATAAAATAAAAGATAGGACAAAAAGGTAAATAATGGTAACAAATACACTTAATATGAGACGGTTTTGTGGTGTGGAGAAATAAAATAGGTAACTAGGTACAACAGCTTTTTAAAATACAAACTCTACCTACCTAGGTACTATACAAGGTGTTACAAAAATACAATAAAACCTTTAAGGGGGTGGTGTAGACCATCAAACTGAACAACTTTCACTATGGGACCTATATCGAAATCGCGAAAAAAAAATTTTATGTTCCATACTCTACAAATCGACGAGAGCTAAAATATGTATGGGATATCAATTTTTTTTTCGCGATTTCGATGTTGGTCCCATAGAGAAAGTTGTTCAGTTTGACGGTCTAAACAACCCTTAAGAGTTTTAGATATTTATTGTTACTTATGAAACACCCTGTATAGGGTCCAACTTAATATGCTGACACTTTTTTAAGAGGATGATCAAACTGAACAACTTTCTCTATGGGACCAACATCGAAAACTACAAACCTACTCGAGCCAAATGTATGGGACAGCAGATTTTTTTTTCGCAATTTCGCTGTTGGTCCCATTAAGAAAGTTGTTCAGTTTGATGGTCTGAACATCCCCTTAAAAAAGTGTCAACATATTAAGAAGGACCCGTAGAAATAGAACCATTTTGCAATTTGTATTGAAATATTGAAATTGATTAAATTGATAGCCAAATTCAATTTCTTTATTGCTTATCATGTGGGGCATCTGACTCCACCTCTATGGGACCCAATCGTGTTCATTTAAAACATCGAAGTTCAATCCTAATCCAATGTCAGTTCTTATCACATTGCAGTCCAATTGCTATTCAACTATGCTGAATTCCGAATCGCGCTAAACTTGACTTATTTACTAGTGACTGATAGACTTAACTGTTTGACCGATCTGTCAACTGTTAAAAGTTCTTGTTCGCACGCAGTCCAATCATGGTTTAGTGGAGATTTATTAAGCGTGATTGGTTTCCTGATAGTTTCGGTCTCCCGTTGCAAAGACGAGAGGGTGCATCGGTGTTTAGCGCGTACCTACAAATCTTACCACTCCTGAAAAAAAGGGCATTGACAGACAAAAAACAAAGTTATCCTAAAAGAGATCCGTTTTTTTCTTTTGAGCCTACTGAACTCCAAAAATCAAAAATACAAAAACATTTATTTCAATGAGCACTATTACTTAGGTACAAATTTAGTTCAGGAGTCACGTTGCAGGGTTTACCCCGAACACTCGCGTTCGCGTTTCAGCCTGCCACGAGGCTCCACAATCCTTCTCAGTTGTTCTTACTCAAAAACAATCCTCGAGATTGGATAGACACTCCCTCAAAACACTTGAAATTGGCGGAAATGCTAACGCACAAGCAGCAAGGAGTCCATTAATTATAAATAAAAATAAAAAATTTTGTTCATATAAAACAAGATTTACAAAATAATTAACAATTAAGGCCAGGTTATCCCATTGCAAGCGTCTCCTTCTTGCAAGCATAAGTTTGCAATTAGCCATCCCGCTCCAATAGAAAACAGGATCGCAAAAAAACGTGTTTTTCACCAATATCTTTGCTCATGGGTGTTTCTAAGCTCAAAATTCTACGGAGTTCACTAGAAATATTTAATTTATTTAGTTAAGTACAAGAATAAAAAGTTAAATATCAGCAGTTTAATCATAAGTAGTATTGAAAAAAACATTACAAAAAGTGGTAACTTTGGGATTTTTTTCTATCCATTAAACTTAATCTAATCGTGTAATTGAGAACGGTCGCCTATCAGCCAGATCCTTAAATAAGACATAATTCGTTTTCAGACTTTAAAACACAGTATAAAACACTTTCGTTCGTGTTCAAAAAACGGCCTCGACGGGATAACAGCGTCTTAAGTACACTAGGCTAAGCCTGGCAAAATGTGACGGGCAAAATATAAAAGAATTATCATTTAGTTAATACAGTGAGCGGTATAGTTATCAACCAAGTATAATTAATAACAAATTAAAAATGATTGAATAAAATAATGGTTTCCAAAAGAATGGTGAAGTAGGTTATCTTATCACTATAGGTTAGGTATACTTAAATTAATTGTGGCTTAAAAATCTATTATTTTATAATACTTATGTATTGTATCAATAATATTAGATGCCATCGTCTTTTTATTTTATAAATATACGCTATCAAAATAATTGGAGACAAGAAAACTACTGTTATAGAAATAAGGTGGGTGTCGCTATCATGGCCCGTTTAAATTTTAATCATTATTTACGATAGATCGATTCTCCAAAATGTTGTTCAGACCAGAATGGAAATCAAAATAAAGATTTTGTTTGAAAACAAGCGATAACGTTAAACTATATCGTATCCATAGTCAATTCCGACTAAAGATACTGCTTGTTTTGATTACAAAATCCAATATACAACGTATCACGCAAGATAAAGGTATTTCACCAAGTGCACATGTGTGTATGTCAAATACAGGTATATCCACGATGTACCTAATTAATTAAATTGATACAGTGTCGGAGTCGCGTTGTGGATCTGCTATTGGGTAGTCGCTTCGCTCGTCGATTGTTGGTTGGGAGGGGTCCCAGGTCAACAACGGGGCTCCAGTGTGGCTCAAGATAGTGTTCTTTTCGAAAAACAATCCTTGAAGTCACCAAAAATACATAAATTACCGTACAACGTCAAGCACTTTTGCTACACAAACTAGACATTGGCAAAATCATCAAATACCCAAGATGGCAGCCATTTAAAAAAAAATTAGATTAGATACAGTGTCGAGATCCAGTTCGAAATATCGTCTGCTCGGTTTGTAATATCGGTTATCTTATATAGGGTCCTTTTTAATATGCTGACACTTTTTTAAGGGGATGGTCAGACCATCAAACTGACAACTTTCTCTATGAGACCAACATCGAAAAAGTGTCAGCATATGAAAAAGGAGTGTCTATTGTTTTCTTTTCACCAAATATTACAACGTTAACAATAATTTACTTAGATTATTATAACTTATTTTAGTTCATTGCGATTGTAAGAATTTATTTCTGAATGTGCCTGAACTGGAAAATTGAGAATAATGCCCAAAAGACAAAGGCGACAATTTCTTTCGACAATAGTTTTCGAACAGCATTGGATCCAGTCACTATATCAATTTAAACCAGCCATAATTATTCCGATGTTGGTCACAAACTTTATAATATTAAGGCCTCCGCACATTGCAGCGATATTATTGAGCGATTTTATCGAGCGATATTATCGACAGCGATATCGCGACACCTTACACAGTGCAGCGATTCCGCGATTCGCGTCACGCATGCGCACACCACTGAATGCAGTAGATAGAGATTGCGTCAGGTTGCGATAATATCGCGGCAGTGTGTGGGATCGAGCGCGTCCCCATACAAAATGTACTGAGAACAATTATCGCAAAATCGCAGAAATATTATCGCTCGATAATATCGCGGCAGTGTGTAGGATCGCGCGCGTCCCCATAAAAAATGTACTGGAAACAATTATCGCAAAATCGCAGCGATATTATCGCTCGATAAAATCGCTGCAATGAGCGGAGGCCTTTATTATTTTGTATAAAGATAGACAGTAGCATATAAATTATGTACAAAGTGCAAGTAGCTATGTTTTTTATTGTTATTATTATTCTGGATTCTACCAATTATAGAATAACTAAAAATTTATTAATTATGTACAAAGTGCAAGCAGGTGTACTATATTGTTATTATTATTCTACACCTACCAATTATAGAATAACTATAACTAAAAATGTGTATACAAAAACCCTCCGTTACCTAAACGACCTCATTTACCCTTCTAATATAAAACCTTACCAAATAAAACATTTTCCTTACCAATAATTGACATGAAGCAAAATAATGTCAACCCCTAAACAAATTGTGGGCCTAACTCGGTCAAGGAAAACATGTATGTAGGTACCTATTTACACAGTTTTGTTCGTTTCCGATTTCCTATTTAACTTTGTCGAAAATTCTCATTAATTTAAGGTGGTTGCAGAGTTGTCAATTTCTTACAAAACTCTGTCGTAGAACACTCGTATTAATAAAAGTAATGTTTTATATTTGGAAAAATAGCTTAGAAAATCTAGATTGCGCGTATCAAATAATATTTACAATTTATAATTTAATTACGAAGATAATATCAAGCTTTGAAATAATTCTTACAAAACTTCAAATCCTTATTTGATACGCGCAATCTAGATTTTCTAAGCTATTTTTCCATATATAAAACATTACTTTTATTAATAGGTACCGTCTACGAATGTTCTACGACAAAGTTTTGTATGAAATTGACAACTCTGCAACCACCATAAGCAATTACGATTATGACGAACAATAAAATCTTCAAAATATGGATTAGGTAAACTTCCAACCTATTTATTTTAGCATCAATGTATGTAACACGAAAACAATTTCGCCATTTAAAAACGCTTCTATAGGGTCCTTTTATATGCTGACATTTTTTTAGGAAATGATCAGACCATCAAACTAAACAACTTTCTCTAAAAGACCAACGACGAAATCGCGAAAAAATTCGTTGTTCCATACAAAACTGCAATCCTACTTTACGCAAATGTATGGGATAGCTTATATTTTATAAGCATAATTACAATTAAGAAGGTACAGTAAGAGAAGGTTTACTCTAAAATGGAAACCGAGATCAAAAATTACAAACAAAAGACACTGTTTTGTTTGAAATTTTAAATCTCGGATTCCATTTCAGGTAAAGGATACAGGGTGTGTCATGGGTATGTGGGTATATCAGAAAATCCGTTATATTCTGCAGGGTTGGTTGGTTGTATAGTTATTCGTTTTCATTCTGTATAAGGTAAAATAAAAACACCATGTTATTAAGCCACTCAGTAATAAAATCGTAATTAGGAGCTGCTCCAACCATAATCCCCAGCGATTTATCGTTAAATTATCCTTAAGATACCTTACCTTACCATACCTTTACGGTTTTATTCACGTTTTCACACATCTTGTGGATTAATATTCGCACCAATAAGTATCTGCTGCCTGTTGCAATACTATAGAAAACTAAATCTATTCGTGCTTATTAGTACAAAACCTAATTTTGAAATAAAATATTTTTGTATGGACGGCTGTAGTCGTAGAGTCCATTATTAACCAGTGACTTTGTCCGTACAAAATTATATAGCAAATTTTAAGTCAAGTGAGGCCGTAAGGCGGTTTGAATAAACTCTGACACCAGGGCTTGCCCACACGATAAGAAGAAGAAGACAAATTATAAGCTTTCAAAAAAAAAGTTTCATCAAAGTCTGTTGTTTTTGCGTGATGATACAAAAAAAAACAAATAGACTAAAATCCAAAAGTTTGTGATATCTAAAAATCTATCGTTACTTTTTTTAAATATCTTTAACACACAGACACACTTCTGTTACAGTTTTATAATAGTTAAGATTTTATTGTACTTATTTTACATAGACGGCTTCAGCAGTTGACGGCTAAAGCAGTTGCCACAACAGTAGCAGTAGCTGCATCAGTCATCGGTCAGAACCGGTCAGAACTGCTGTAATTGTAGATGATTATCTGCGTCTATATCAGTTCTTTCCTAAATATTTCGTCAAATTAGGCGATATTGTGTAATATTTAATTATCCTGCATAGCTAGCATGCCGCAGTGATACAGCGCTATCACACCTTCGCTCTCTTTCTATTTGCGTGCGAACGAACGAGATAAAAGACGTGATACAGCCGTATCACGTGTAGCATACTACGAGTCCAGGTTGAAATTGATATCATTAGCATCATATTAAACTCTACCCATCAAACTGAACAACTTTTACTATGGAAGCAAACTTATCAGAGGAAAAAAAATTATTTGTTTCCTTCGATCAACAATATCCAACTTTGTTTCATACTAAACTGCAATGAGTAATCGACTCAAACTCAACAGCTGAATTTTTGCTTTTCTATGGAACAGTTGTTTTTTTAGCGATATCAATGAAATCCTATAGTGTAATTTTACAGTTTGATGGTCTGAAACACCTTCTATTACAAGACAATAATACTATTATTACAAGACAATAAGTAAATTAACAGGTTTCACAATTACGTAGCAGATGCAAAAAGTAAAAAACTGATCAAAATAAAGGCTTAATAATGTATTTCTCGTAACGAAACACCGAAATAATGTTTATACTCGTACATTTCAGTCCTAATGGCGCAGCCGTGCAGGCCTTGTAAGAAGATTATAACAGATTTAATACCATTATCATTATTTGGTATTACAACTCTACTAATTTAAAACCCTGCGAAATAATGTACAGGGTGTTAAAGATGGGTGTGTTACTGTGTATGGATGTTGCGACTACTACGAAGACAAAATCAAACTCGCAGAAAAATACTGCTTTTCCATACAAAACGCAGGTCCAGCTTACTAATCTGACGGTTTTTAAGAGGATGATCAGACCATCAAACTGAAAATTTTCTCTATTGGATCAACATCTTAATTGCGATAAAAAACATCTACTTTTCCATACAAACCCACTCGACCCAAATATGGGATAGCTGCTTTTTTCGCGATTTCAATGTTGGTACTATGGAAAAGGTTGTCCAGGTTGATTGTTTGATCATTCTCTTAAAAAATCTCATAGTTTTTTTTTAAATTAGGTTGGATTACGTGATTGTACTTCATGATACTACTATACAACTTTCCCAAAGTAACATAAGAGAAATACGAAAAAAGAAAGTCGGAGGCTTTTTTTTCGTGCAACCGTTTGATCAGCTGGTTGCATTTTAGTATGGAAAGTCCGAAAACATTTTTTATTATATCTTATGGGTTTCTTAAGGAAAATCGTTCAGTATTACAGGAAATCACCCCTTTAAGTTTTGAAACTGTTTACCCTGGCAACTTGTATTTATTAACATTTTGTCAAACATCGTGAGAAAACCTGCATGCTTCAATTTCGAGGCATGTATTGTACCTACTGTACCTGTCCATTATAAGTGGCGACGGGCTCACCCCCCGTCACACTGGACAGAGTTTCGGTACTACTGGTGAAACGTGGATGTTCTGAGGTTTCAGAATATCTCTGACTACCCCCTTGGGGAATATAGTCTATGCTTGTAAAAAATTCTGAAATAAACCAGTAAATCGATTGGCACATAATTAATTTAAAGCTCACAATTACGAAATGGCTCACGAAAAGTGAGTCAATTCTTCAATCAGTCCACACCTCCCTTATTACTAGACTTGAGTCTACACTAATAAACAAAATTCAATAAACGCTGCTCTGAGAGCGTAACACGCTCAAGCAGACAGATGACGACGTTAAGAAGCGAAGAAATAAGAAAAAACGGCTAAGCGCGAGTCGATCCTTAGTGGCAGAGGTTCCGTGAAAGATATAAGGCCATCTTTTTTCATTTCGTTTCAGGAATTTAATTTCATTTTCTATCGCGAATAAATCTGTGTGTCCGGTGAATAACGGTCCAACTCAAAAAATGCAACTTTACAGGAGAGCCTAAAAACATAATTTTTTGGTAAAAAAAAATATTTTCTCGAGAACCGTTTCATATTTTTTCAAGCAAATCACTGTGTCTTCTAGATATTTTTATGGTCTTTTATTATTATATGGTTTAGTCTATGAAATACTTACCGTGCTGGAGATATTTCGTTCAGAAGTTGAATTAAACCTTTTGACACTAATAAAAATACGTTACATTATGATTTAAATTGAGTTAGGGCCTTTTACACTTCACAATAACCTTGGTGTGAAATGGTTTATGTTATTTTTTAATTTCATTTTAATTCCATCCCTTTCTTTAATACACACCACCGGAAAACTAACTTTGTAAACTGAATCAAAACGAATTGATAAAAGTAGTTTTATTTAGGTAAAACAAGCTCATCACAAAATTACAAAGTGTTTTTTGAGTTAAATTATTTTTCACAAATCTAACATTTTGTGCGTATGGATTTAAATCTAATATTTAATAATATTTTTAAGGAAAAATATAACAAACACTTGCAAAATGTACTTTCTAAGCTCACTGTTTAAGCTTTTAATATTCAGCGTTAAACTTAAGTGACACAAAAATTAGATATTTTCTAGAAAAAATATTCATTTCGTTATTAAGTAGGTACGTAGTTTTATCATATACAGATATATTTTTTTGATGGGTAACACTAGCTTATATGCAAATTTTGTGACGTGGGTAACGCCACGTGGTATCAGTAATGCTGGAAAGTGAAATATTAAACAACAAACCAATATAAAAACAATACAAAAACAAATTCTAAAGCGACGCATGCTTAAAAACTTATCAAGTTAGAACTCACGATTCTGTGCCACAAAATTGTATGACCAGTCTGATGTATTGTCATTCTTAAATACACGTTTGATATCCGGTTCGCTTTGCAGTGTTGTTATTATACAAAATACAAGATATTTTAGGAAAAAAATAGTTTAATTTCAAAGAATAAACAACAGATTCTTTCTTTACCACACTATGTACAAGCCTATGCTTGAAGTGCGGTTCGGCAATCCCTAACTAAAACAAGGCCTGACATTATCACTTAGTTCAATATAACAGTACCACCCTTAAAAAAAATCGCCAGATTGTATTCATACTAAGTGATTCTTATTCTCACTACATAAAAGAAAATATTTGATGATTGACGGTTTAACTCACTTATTCGACATACATTTTTGGTGAGACGTATAGCGTTCTCCCCAGTCCAAGATGATGTCAGTTTCCGTACTTAGCCCGCTATCAAACGCGCATCATATTCATGAGCTACACTTGATTTTTTATGTAGGTATTAACTATTAAGGTTTTTGAAATTTGGTCATAACTCAGATAAATCATATTTCACAAAACAAAATAAATTGTGTCGAAGGATTTAAGTCGAAGTAAATCCATGTTCACCTAATTTTATATTTGTTTTATGATTTAACTCTATTTCAACCAATGTGCACGATAAAAAAATGGACTTAAATCGTTTTGTAATAAGTCTATCTCTGGAATTGTTAAAGGTATGAATATTCCAGTAACACCATTTTGTAGAGAAAAAAAAATTGAGTATTATGGCATTAAAAACTCATTTTGGATCTAAGTTGAGTTAGACCGTTATTCACCGGACCCACAGAAATGTGAGATAGTCAAACTCACAGAAGTTAATAACAGAATGCTAATATTTGATTTTTGTATCCGTAAACTTTGTTTTTTACCTTTAGAGGATTGTTTTCGCTGCGGGCTGTACAAGGTGTTACAAAAATACAAATAAACATTTAAGGGGGTGTTTTAAACCATCAAACTGAACAACTTTTACTATGGGACCAATATCGAAATCGCGAAAATAAAAAAGATGTTCCATACTCTACAAATCGACTAGAGCTAAAATATGTAGGTATGGGATATCAGATATTTTTTTTTCGCGATTTTGATGTTGGTCCCATCGGGAAAGTTGTTCAGTTTGATGGTCTAAACAACCTCCTTAAGAGTTTTAAATATTTATTTTTACTTATGTAACACCCTGTATACAAACGAGTTTAGCTATAATTACAATGTTTTCAGAAAATATCTAAAAACTAATCTAGGTATATATAATTAAAATTAAATTAAATTAAATTAAAAATTATTTATTTGTCTCATAGGCATTAGGTACAACATGAAAATTTGTCAAAGTAAAAGTAATATTGCACAATGATAACAAAAAGGTCAAGGACTCAGCATGGGAGACGGGGATCCGGCTACCGCTGTTATTCTGTCCTAGCCAACTTAGAGCTAAATCACTTTCTACATTATATAAAATGTTACTAAAAAAAAAATAGAATATTGAGAAAGGAATTACACGTACTCATCTATATACAATTGAGATGTTTGACAAACAGAAAAATAATAACAAAAAGATATAAATTGTCCTGTACAACAACCTAAGGAGGGATGCCAGCCGCAGTTGACTGTTCTTTCAGTATCCATTCGCGACATTTTTTCCGAAAACTAGGTAAAGTTAAATTTAAAGCTTCACGAACTGGGGGAGGGAGATTATTCCAAATTTTGGAGGCGGCGTATTTGAAGCAGCCCGTAGTGCTGACGAGAGAGAAAACAGGAAGAACAAGTTGGTAGCCTCTATTCCTCAGGTTCCGCCGCTGAATTCTACGGACTAACTTCTGAGCGAGGTAGAGGGGAGTTTGTGTCTTTAGCAATGAATGTAAGAAGCATGCGTATTTTAAATGTCTCGCGTTCTCCATGTTGAGTACTCTATTCTCTATTAGGTACGGGGTGATGTGGTCCCTCCTAGGTATGCTGTAGCAGAAACGCATACATGCATTTTGAACACGCTGTATACAATTAATAGTTTTTCTGAAAAGACATGGACCGAAAACTATATCACAGTATTGGAGATTAGACAACACAAGGCTATTGCACAATTGTAGACGTATATTTGATTTTACGTATGGGCGGAGCTTGTATAATGTTTTTAAGGCTCCGAAGCACTTTCCTATTTTTTGTTGGACATGCCGTTCAAATTTTAGGTTCTCGTCCATCAAAAGGCCGAGGTTGCGTACACAATCCCCACGAGGTACAATCGCGCCGTCGATAGCAATGACCGGACTTAACTCCTTTACAGACCGCACTTGGTGTTGGGTACCAAAAATTATAGACACACTCTTACTAGGGTTCAACAGCAGCCCATGCCTTTTAGACCACTCCGCTACAGCACTGAGATCATTGTTTAAATTATGAACTGCAGAGAGGACATCCTCGGGCGTGGGAGGCGTGTGGACGTAGAGCTGCGTGTCGTCGGCATAGAGGTGATATCTTGAGTTAAATAATATGCTTGATGTTGTCAGATTTTCATACAAACCTTAAATCAATCCTTGAAACTATACATTTTAACAAAAATCTGACAACATACAAACATATATACATACATCAGTTTCTAAATTGTTTCTAAAAAATCCATTGACTCTTATTGGTTTGTATTGAAAATATAACCGGACTACGTTTGTACAGAGCGCGCTCCGAATTATATCCCCTTAAAAAGGGTTAAGTCTAACAGTTTGGTCAAGCCATAAGCCCATCTTTGCCTATAAAGACAGGACTATACGAAGCTATGTCGGTTCCAATATAAACTTTATCACAAGCGAGTAAGCTTGCTTCGTGTAGATACTTAACTGAGGACTTTACTCTAGTTAGTTCATGTTAGGTACTTCGGTCTCGTATTACTTTGTACGTTTCATTATGTGCAGTAAAATGTTTATTTATCTACAAATGCTCACAGTAATATGTATTGAATGTACCTGTCTATACTTAGGTAGTACGAGTATGTCGTTTAGTAATTGTAAAGGTACAAAACGTAATCAGTGATGAAATTTACTGTGCTAGACCGAGGTTTTTATAGGTTGTGTAAGTTCAGTATCATGGGTACAATAACCCCTTAAAGTAATGTAACTGTTTACCCTAACATCCTGTATAGACTAAACAGATAGTTGCAGCAAGTTCCTGACCATCCCGTCAGAGATTTTGATCGTGAATATTTACATACGTACCTATTAAAAATATATAGCGAAGAAATTTAGCAACTGGAACCCTAAAAATCTATAATAAGCCTCCCGCTTCGAAAATGAGGAGTTCCATTCAAGGCGGGGGTCGGTATAAAGAGGGATTTGGAGGGCAGTGAAGAGATTTTTCTCGACAATTTTACCTCATGAGTGCGGTGACGGTATAGGTAAAGAATATATACAAATAGGTACAGGTAGGTACTCGAGTTTACAATGAGTAATTGGTTCCGTAGTACGGATGAGTTTGTTGTGAATTCTTTATTATTTATTTTTGGGCATATATTTTTAAATATTGTTTTCCATGTTTTGTGAAAGACTACGAAGTTTATCGAGAAAGGGACATACGTACACAACTTGCTGTAATTGTCAACTGTTTATACAGCGTGTAATCTTAAACGCGTTACATACTTTAGAGCAGGGTTTTTCAAAGTAGGGTACTTGTACCACTTGGGGTACGCCATTTAATCGTAGGGAGTACGCGACAAAATTTGTGTAATGGCGAACAACATGAATCGTTGCTGGAAATGTCAACAGATCAAAATCATCAAACATTGACTCCATTTGCGACAGTAAACAAGCACATGCATCACATGAATGAATAAAAATAACATACCTTTATAATGTTTTATCAACAGTTCGTTTTTTTAAAGGGGTGTTAAACCTGTGTCTTGGAACTCAAATGTGGGTACGTAGAGCTATTAGTTTGAGAAACCCTGGTTTAGAGCGTGCTTCATACCATCAAATAATGTTAAGTTCTAAAATAAAGTCTCCTTTCGCAAAAGATAACATCAAGAGTTTAAAGGTCAACGTCATCGGTCATCATTAATATTTATTATACACAAATAAATTAATATTTATTTCTTAAGACGTAAATATACAAAAATATTATATGAACTTGGACTGCCTTGGACTTGTTTTTCTCAACATGTCGTAAAACAGAATGATTCGTTTTATATTTCATGTTAATAAACAGTTCAAAAGTAAATTAGCTTTTTAACTCTCAGTTGCAGAAACGCTCATTAGAGTGAATCCTCCATTAAATCTCTTGCTAGCTTTTACTACGTCAACAAGACAAAAAGTGACGGCAAGAGATTTAATGGAGGATTCACTCCTGTATAACTACAAGCACTGTTGTAAAAATTTTACTTCTAGAGCTTTCCGCGTTGTCAACGCATGAGAAAAGGTTCCCATGGACGAAATAATGAGTCCTGCAACCTTCCCATTTACGTCCCACTGTAGGGCATGGGCATAGTATTATAGAAAGAGCACTACTATCTACGTAAAGTAAACACACTATCTTCCCCCACCAATTTTGATCTGCCCACCCACCCTAGGTGGTACAGGAGGTGGGTGGACAGTAAGTAGTGGTATATTCTTCTCCCACTCACGCGCATTAAGCATTTGTGTGCTATAAATAGTTTCCTTGTGGCAGTGCAAATTGAAGTCAGATTTTAAACCGTTAACAATTAAGCAATGTTAAAACCGGAAACCGATAACCGAGCAAAAACGGCTTTTAATCAATTTAAAAAGTTAGTGTAGCCTTTTTAGAATGGAAACTGGGGGAAATCGATTGTGGATACCCCGAAACACAAAAGTATACATATTATCGGTAGTAATTATAGTATCTAGGTAAGGTACTCTGTGATATTATAAAAATAAATGCATCTTTATTTACACCTCACTGAAGTGAGATTTTTGAACATCACACGTTCAAATCAGCAGTAGAAAGACGCATAACCTCCATAGTCATTTTGAAATTTTCTTCTGCTGAGATTATGCATCTTTCTACTGCCCAGTTGATCGCACTGCTGGACATTATCATTATCAGATATAATGGTACCACAAATAACATGGTAATAATTTAGTTTGGCGATAAAAGGCAGAACAAAAATTATTTTTAAGGCCGCTGTACACATTGGGCCACGGTCGTGGGCCAACTAGTTGGGCCATCGTGTAGAGGCCTAGTTGGCGGTAAGTTGGTAGTTGGCGCGAACATTTGCCGGCCATCCGAATGTTGTCGGTTTTTCTTGTACACATCAAAGGATGTTGGCGCGCTCTTGGAACAGCGTTCACACGTTGGCGTCTTATTCAGTTTGTTGCTATTCGTCAGCAAAGACAGTAGTGTTGCGCGTGAGTTAAATGTAGGTTTCCGAGTTAGGATGTCGTGGAAAAGCAATGAGATTTTATAATTTAGGTATAGTAATGTACGCCAGTCATATAAAACATTGTAGGTCGCAATTGATTGCACGGAGCTACATTTTTGGGATATTGTTAGGATAGATACCAGCAGTATAAAACCAATTTTGCAGTTTCGAAAGACCTGTGCTAACCGAGGGGTGTTCGAAAAACCTTGCATTTTTCGGACATTTTTCAGGTTTTGAAATATAACTTCTAAGCGGTGCATCTTGCATAAAAATTGTACACTACGTTTTTCAAGAAGACAAAATTATCTATAATTTTAATTAAACTGCAGCTCTGTAAATTAAGTAGGTCTTGAGATACAACACTTCAAACATTGGCCATTTTTCACAAAAACTTCAAAATTGTAGTTTTAGCCGTCTTCCGAACAGGGTATCGGCTAAAATACTCATTCTACGAAGAAAATTAAAAGTAATGAATTTGTAAAACAATTATGTAACTTTAATATAAACATAATTTGAACCCTGTACTGTGATTAATTCCTTTGTTATCAGGAAAAAACGAAATATAAGGGAAATCGGTTTTTCAAAAAATGGAGCTTGACTCATTGCAAGAATTTTATTAAGGATAAAAAAGACATAACTCAGTGGAAAATGATTTATTTTACGCAAAATGAAATTCAGTATGATTAATAATGTATCTAAACTATAACTAAACTGTAAATTTTTGTTTGGTTGTTAGTTCGCGCATCACTCGAAAACTACTGAACCGATATTAATGTAACTTTTTGCATTTGAAAGCTTAGGATTAGACGTATAAACTGATATAATACATTTGATCTCACTACCATGACGAGTGCCGGTGCGGACGAAGATGTGGACAAATCTAGTACTATTATTAAACCGTAAATATTTGGTTGTTTGTTGGCGCATCACGCAAAAACCACTCAACCGATTTTGATGAAATTTATTGCATTTAAAAGCTTATGATTAGACGTAAAATCTAATATATAATTTATCTTGCTACAATGACGGGTACCCGTGCGGACGAAGCCGTAGGAAAACTCTCGTTTTTATATAATGTTGATAATTTTGTAATTACTAGTTCTCCCGCGACTTCGTCTACGAGGGTTCCCTTCATTGTATCAAAATAAATAATATACCAAATTTTAAGTCTGACCATAAGCTTGCAGACCTCGAAAGTTTCATCAAAATAGGTTTAGAACTTTTCGCGTGAAGCGCCAACAAACAACCAAATATTTACGGTTTAATAATAGTACTAGATTTGTCCACATCTTCGTCCGCACCGGCACTCGTCATGGTAGTGAGATCAAATGTATTATATCAGTTTATACGTCTAATCCTAAGCTTTCAAATGCAAAAAGTTACATTAATATCGGTTCAGTAGTTTTCGAGTGATGCGCGAACTAACAACCAAACAAAAATTTACAGTTTAGTTATAGTTTAGATACATTATTAATCATACTGAATTTCATTTTGCGTAAAATAAATCATTTTCCACTGAGTTATGTCTTTTTTATCCTTAACAAAATTCTTGCAATGAGTCAAGCTCCATTTTTGAAAAACCGATTTCCCTTATATTTCGTTTTTTCCTGATAACAAAGGAATTAATCACAGTACAGGGTTCAAATTATGTTTATATTAAAGTTACATAATTGTTTTACAAATTCATTACTTATAATTTTCTTCGTAGAATGAGTATTTTAGCCGATACCCTGTTCGGAAGACGGCTAAAACTACAATTTTGAAGTTTTTGTGAAAAATGGCCAATGTTTGAAGTGTTGTATCTCAAGACCTACTTAATTTACAGAGCTGCAGTTTAATTAAAATTATAGATAATTTTGTCTTCTTTAAAAACGTAGTGTACAATTTTTATGCAAGATGCACCGCTTAGAAGTTATATTTCAAAACCTGAAAAATGACCGAAAAATTCAAGGTTTTTCGAGCACCCCTCGGTTAGCACAGGTCTTTCGAAGCTGCAAAATTGGTTTTATACTGCTGGTATATATCCTAACAACATCTCAAAAATGCAGCTCCGTGCAATCAATTGCGACCTAAGCCGATTTTTATGTCTACGGTGACTGGCGTAATGTAGTCATGTAAAAGTACCTAAATTTTTATTATAAATGTACAATTTGCAGGGTTAACATTAATAATATTCGTTTAAATTCAAAATAATCCATTCATAACAATGTCAAGTTTATCAAAAGCTAGATCAGGTTCATGCTGTAGAAAAATCTTTTTTAAGTTAGGTACTTTATAAATGTTCTGATAACGTTGAGGGACACTGGAAGCAGATTGAAAAATTTTTACAGTCATTACATTATGAACCGAAATTAACCAAAAATGAGTCGATAAATATCAAACGCCGGTATTTCCCACCTCTGGGACGTCCCATTAAACTCAATAAAAATAAATTGTATTAAGTTTGAATGGACTGTCAGAGTAGATACGTCCCTTCAAACTCAATAAAAATAAATGTTCGTTGATTTTGAAGGGACGTATCTATTCAAATAGATCCCTAAAAACATAATGAAAATTATTTTTATTGTGTTTTATGAGACTTCCATGAGGTGGGACATACCGGCGTTTGATATTTATCGACTCAAATATGGATTCCAAAGCATTCAAATTGCCGCGGCTGCAAGAGATTCCACGTCCATCTTTATTAAAGAGCCAATGCAGAATGATCGGTACACCAATGTGTAAACAGCGACCATTTGGAATTCGTTAGTTGGCCCAACTAGTTGGCCCAATGCCGTGGCCCAATGTGTACAGGGGCCTTTATAAGTAATTAATCTATGTACCTGTAAAAACCTGTGAGAAATGAATAGGTGCAATAATGATGAAATTTTATTTTATGTCCTATGATAAGCCATACAAAGTCATTGCCCAGGCTCCCTTCATTTTTATACAGGCTGAAATTGAAATCATTGGCATCCTTTTAAACTAAGATTAAGAATCATTGGCATCCCTTTAAATAATACCTGTATTTTAATAAAACATTTCATATTAATATCGTATTAATATTTATGGAAATCGTTATACCAACAAAATGCTAATATTATTAACCTGTAAGGTTCTACGAGTATTTATAGATATTTTAATTCGCCCAAATCATTATAAAAGGGTTTTTAATAACATTATTTTGTTTTGGATCTCATTAAGGATAACAGCTTTAACAGGTGTAGATACGAGAAGGTATAAGTCGATGTATGAGATCCGGCTTGAAGTCGAATTTGATCAAAACTTGTAATACAGTATTTGAGAGTTACGCGGTTATATAATGAAACGCGGTAAGAACCCGGTAAAATGTTTAATTCTAGATTAAAACTTGTAATGACAAAATAATTACTATCATCATCATCATTGCTGGTTGAAATGATTCGTTGAGTTCTTTATTATTGTTATTTTGCAAGCAACCTTGCTTGTTATGTAACACTGCAACCATTGTTGGTCTATTATATTCTCCCCAAGGCCACCACCCATATTTTACACATACATCCGAACATTTTTTTCTTTCTAGAGTATGGAAGTTTCTTCACGATGTTTTTCTTCACTGCCAAGCTAGTGATAATGATAAATAGGTACAACCACATAAATTCCGTAGAACTTAGTGATACAGGCCAGGAATCGAACCGCCGCTTTGTGATTGATTTGCGTGTTCTGTTGCTCTCTCCGATTCAGACAGATTAAATACTCAGTCTGGCAATTTTTGGAAACTCCATCCGAATCGGTTCAATAGTTTTGAAATGAAGCAAGTGCAAACAAACTTACTTACAGACAAGAATCCAAAAAATCTTCTTTTTTGAGATTTCAGGATTATTAGGCTCCTGACAGGATTACGGCCGAATTTTGGAAATCTCCGGATTTTTCAATAAAATACAGTGGATTTTACAGATTTTTATGTTGGTTTTTTAGAATAAACTTTCATTCACTTATTTTACGAGTAAGCATAGCGTGGAGAACTCCCCAACTTTTCCACAGAGTTGGTAATAAAATCTCAATACTTTTCTATGGAAATCAGGCTTTTTGAAGAAGTCTATATACACCATTCACCAGTGAACGATGACAGGCTATTATGTGATACCTATAAGACACTATTGTTATCAATCTTATATCACATCTAAAGCCTCAAGATATTTGATACCGTCATCTAATTACAAGTTAGGTTTTAACTTAATTATACCGTCGATCAATCATGATCGGATACCGCGGGGAACTTATTTATTAAGTGATGGCTGGATTGTGTGTTATGGATCGTTTTAATTTGGATAGATATCTTACATCCAGGGTTGCCAAATTAATTACCTAAAGACCAAAAACACTTGGCATATTCTGACACAGTTTTTAAATGGTATTGTATTTACAGATATTTTTTACACAACAGATTGTAATACTTATTCTACTTATAGATACAGTAGAGATAAATAATGTTTTATAATACAGGGTGTAAGTGACAGCCTAGCAAATACTGAAACGGTGAACTCAGACCATCAAACTGAACAACTTTCACTAAGTGCTTTCCTCAGGAGACGCGAAAAAAAATCAGCTGTCCCATACATTTGAGTCGGGTAGGTACAGCAGTTTTGTATGGGACAGCAGATTTCGCGTTTCCTGAGGAAAGCCCATAGTGAAAGTTGTTCAGTTTGATGGTCTGAGTTCACCGTTTCAGTTTACTAGGCTGTCACTTACACCTTGTATAACAATATGAACAATAAAAGGAAACCTAAATGGAACGTATCAATATATTGAACAAAAATATTGAAAAATAGTGAAAGAGTAACATAAACAGTATTTATTTATTTTTATTTTTTATTTTATTCATTTTAGGAAAACTTACGGACTAATTACAGGATAGGGTATCAACATAACCAAAACAAAATTGCCAACTAAAAGTTTCCACAGATAAATATCATTCGTTTTACATAATTGTGTGAAAATACAAATTTTAAATTTTGAATCATTAAAAAATTATCAAAACTTACATTACAAAAAGCTTCAAGCTTGCTGGTACTTCAAACCATCCACAGAGGATAAAAAAATAAGACTAAATAAAGAATTTATATTAACTAAAAGTAAAGAGATGCTGAGTGAGCCGCTAACTCATTAACCTAGGTAGGTATTTTTCAGTAAGAACTCGTTTAACTGAGGTCGTGCTTGTGCAAAACAAATCAAAGTTTAAGTCAACCGAGACACTATTAAAGCTATTAGCGCTGCGCAGTAAGAATGCATTTTGTCTGTAGTTCGTTTTTGCATGGGGAACATGTAGAACGGGACGTTGCCGAAGGCCTAACTGATTGGTACGAAGATATATTTTAGAGACTAAATCGGAGCTGTCAATGGATCCATTAATAATATTAATCAAGTATGGTACAATAAATCCGAAAAAACAATTTAAAAATAATAAAAAATGACAGAATGGCAAAAAAAGGCTCCGTCGAGCATATCTTCTACTCAGCTTATGCTAAATAGAAGATGTGCTCGAGGCTGCCGTCTTATGGAAGAGTGCCGAGAACACTGGTAGCAACTTAAAAATAATAAAAATAAAAAAAAACTTTATTTGCATCTTAACGTACAAGTGGAGAAACAGTGCCTAGCTCCCAAACTAGGATTCCCTGTCCTATGGGTAGCTGAATAAAAGTTAATGGGTAGGTAAGATGTATTTACAAATTTACAAAAGAGCTACACAATCCAATACATAACCTACAATAAAAATTAAATATCTATTTCTGAAATATTGTCTTAACCTATTCTGAATGAAAAAAAAACGGTGTCATCATAAATCTGATAAAATAAATGTAGTGAATGAAATAAAATATTTAATTTACGTAACAAAAAAACATGAAAATGTGAACGCGTTAAAGATACCACCAATATTCAAACGAACTCTCAAAACATTCGCACAAAAAAAATAAAAATTCTTCCTCTTTTCACAAGAATAAGAAAATACAAAGCAAACCCAGGGAATTATCCTGCTCTACGCAAATATTGACGGATGACCCCTTCCATACAATCCTGACTTAACCTTTTTTCCCGTTTACTTTTATACCCGACTCGAAATGGGTATAATTTTGACATCAGGTCCTCACAAAAGGACGTAATTTTCGGAGTTTCAAAGACATTTTTGTTGGGTAAGATCAAGCGTAAGATAGAAGAAATACTATCTGGTTGGAACGCCTGGTATTCTATTGTTGAGTCTAAGTTTCATAGGTGGTGTAAGAATATTTTTAGTGATAAAAAATCTAGAACAAACTGGATCTGAAACTGTTTTGAAAGAATATGCCAGTATACCCAGAACATCATAATTTTTAACCGACTTCAACAAAAGGA
This sequence comes from Agonopterix heracliana, assembly GCA_963693445.1. Classification (NCBI taxonomy): domain Eukaryota; kingdom Metazoa; phylum Arthropoda; class Insecta; order Lepidoptera; family Depressariidae; genus Agonopterix; species Agonopterix heracliana. The sequence goes on along the minus strand of OY856326.1, from coordinate 16,883,487 downwards.
GGAGGTTCTCAATTCGACCCGTATGTTTTTTTTTGTATGTTTGTTATTAAGGGTATATTATTCGTAGCGCGCTCCATACAAACGTACTATGGTGATATTTTCAATATTAACCAATTTAAGTCAATGAAATTTTGCAGAAACAATCTAGAAACAAATTTCTATGCTACTATAGAGTCCGATTTTCGTTTAAAAGTATAGTTTTCAAGTTACAGCGCATCACAGATTTCCATACAAATCTTAAATTAATCCTAGCATTGAAACAGTATAATTATTTTAACGAAAATCTGACTCCATACAAGCATAGAGATTTGTTTCTTGACTGTTTCTGCAAAATTTCATTGACTTTAATTGGTTAGTATTGAAAATATCACCATAGTACGTTTGTATGCAGCGCGCATTTTCGCTCTCGGAATAAAATTATCTTAATTGCTTTAAGGGTTTCGTACTCAAAAGGACCCTATTACTCTACGTTATCAGTCAGTCCGTCCGTCTATCCTACCTCTAAAGGGCTGTAACTTTTGAACCATATTAGCTAGACGGTTGACATTTTCACAGAATATACGTTATTATGATGGCTTTTCTGAGAAATAATAAAAAAATCAAAAACTAAAATAATAAAGGAACCATACAAGAAACTAGGTTGTAATTTTCAACAAATTTTCTTCTTGCTGTATCGCAAAAGCGGTAATACATATACAAGCGTCAAACATGGTTTTATTATAGTGGAAACTTTTCAGTACCTACATACAACAACGAATAATTAAATCGGCCAAGTGTGTGTCTGGGCTAGCTTGCCTCATTCTCGCCCCACAGCGTCTAACCCAGCGTCTCAATAACCTTATTTAATAAGGGAGGTCAAATACAAATACAACATTTCTAAAACAGTTTAATTAAACTATGTAAAGTCTAGGGTCTAAACTAAACATCCTAAGTATACTTTATTAAATATTCTAACCTACATGGAATTGTTTCAACTCTCTTTACTTAATTATTGACACGAGTGACTTTCTGTGAATCTTGTTTTAAGTAAGTACCTACATCCTTCCCTCGAGTATCGAGGCAGAGAATAGTTTTTTGTGTATATAGGATCATTGCTGTTTATCATCAAGTGCTGTTTCTATACAGAGTCCTTCTTAATATTCTGACACTTTTTTAAGGGGATGATCAGACTATCCAACTGAACAACTTTCTCTATGGGACCAACACCAAAATCGTGGAAAAAAATAATTTTAAGCAGTGTTCAATTAGGGTTTTTAAATCGCAGCATTTTACATCTGAATATATCTCTTTGATTTGACACCCGCGGTAACTCACAGCATAGAATCAGCATTCGGAACACTAGCAGTTCATAGGGACCAACATCTAAATCGCGAATGTCCCATACATTTGGCTCAAGAGGTTTGCAGTTTTGTAGGGAAAAGCTGATTTTTTTTTTCACGATATCGATGTTGTTGCCACAAAGAAAGTTGTTAAGTTTGACGGTCTGATCATCCCCTTAAAAAATTGTCAGCATATTAAGAAGGACCCTAGAGCAAGAAGCACATACAGTGTCATGAGACGGCGCGGGTGCTGATGCTTGTTTCAGTTTCAGTTTACTTTTCAGTACTTTGTAAACATTGTGAGATCGTTGCATGTATGCTGGGGGTGTGGCCGAGGGGTTTTTATAATGTTAGTCTAAACTAGTGGCGCCACTAGTATGTAAAGTGCCTTTAGACGCAGATTCAATCGCGCGGGATTGCGCGCGCTAAAGAGCGCGAATAATCACATGCCTACACGCCACAACGCCTGGCGTTTACGCGTTTGTAATAAACTTTAATCCCGAGCACTCCGTGGTCAACGTGCTCAACTGCCACCGTGTTCTAATGGTTAAGAACATTGGGCTCCTGACACGGAGGTCGTGGGTTCGATTCCCACAGGGGACACCTAGTGATATGTAACTTAGTGCGTTTTTCCCCATTTGGTTAGGACATTGCAAACTGAATCAACTGATTGTCTGAAAAGAAAGATGATTCCGTGCTTCGGACAGCACGTTAAGCCGTTGGTCCCGGCTATGGTAGAAGACGTTACATAAAAACCACGTCAAAGACCGGAATGCGGTTTGAATAAACTCTGACACCAGGGCTTGCCCACACGATAAGAAGAAGATCCCGAGCAAATACGCGACTTTTTACTGCGATCATCTTATGTTAATATTTGTAAAGTACATGACTCCAGAGCGAAAAAAAAAATTATCACGTGCGATTGAGTCGATGCCCAAGTGATTGCGCGCGCGATTGCAGAACAGTGCTCTTTTGCGCACGCCGCGCCGCCTAGTCTCGCGTGCAATCCCGCGCGATTGAATATACTCGTACGTCTAAAGGTACCTAAATGTCCGACACATTTTGTCGTCGTAACAAACCTTAACAAACTCAACCCTTAAAACAAAATAATTAGGGACGAAAAATCAGAAACGTACAAAACTCAAATAACTAACAGAAAGTTACCCCCGAGTTAACCCCTACCCTTTTCTACCCCTATTCGGATTATGTTAATTTAGGGTACAAATATTTCCCGCTCATTTCAAATAATTTCCGAGCTATATTATAATGGAACAACTTTAAATCTACTTACAACATTTGTGATCCCGTTATAATTTCAAAAGGTAACCGGTAATCGGATTAAAATCTTTTTAATTGGTGCGTTATTATTGCGAAACAAGGATTAATATTTTAATTGTTTTTCGTAAATTGTGGCTAAAATGCGTAATGATCGAATTAAGGTGAGTGTGCCTACCTGAAGTACCTAACAGTAGCCATTTTCCACCAAAATATAGGCCACTTCCTTTCTAATAAGTTTTTTGTTCGTTTGTGTCCGAGTATACTTTGTGGCCTTCAACCAAACTGTTATAGTATAGTAGCCAATGTCTTCTTATTTCATTGTTTTGCTAACCGAGGTAGTAAACCCATATTAATTATAAAAAGTATACAAGGTGTAGAAAACTCCCAAGTAATTATTTATACGGGATGGTATAGTTTAAGGTGTTATTACACTTGGCTAAATTTAGATTCTAACAAGAGGGATACAGCTATAGGTTAGAACGGGACGTTGTAAGTACCTCCTTTTTTAACCTATAGCTCTGTCCCTCTTGTTAGAATCTAAATTTAGCCAAGTGTAATAACACCCTTAGACCATCAAACTGAACAACTTTCACTATGGAGATAGATTCGATAAAAATAAAAAAATTTGCTGCCGCGTACATAATGAGTCGAGCACCTAGTTTGTATAAAACAGCAGATTTTTTTATTTTTTATGATGTTGGCTCCATAGTCGTACAGCTCAAATCAAATCAAATTAAATCAATATTTTTATTTGTGACACACAGGTATTACAGGTGTTGTAGATACAAAATATAAAGTTCTCTGTGATCTACCATTAGGCATACAAATAATAGGTACTAAAATTATAGGAAGTAAAAATGATATAGAATACATTTACAATACATTTAAATTTCATAAATTTACGTCCGTATTCCATTTCTGGACCATAATCTTTTGTGTAAAACTACGAAATACCAGCATTTAATTTGAAGAATAAAAATATAAAACATCAAGTACAATAACAAGATAGGTACCCAATACTCTGGATGAGTATAAATAATGTAAATTAAGTGGACATGAACTTACTAACTATACCAAAACCACAGAATGAAATTCCAAAACACCTTGTTATAAACGTGTTACATAACTTTCTCTATCAATTTGGATGTCAATACCAATCATAAACACGCTAAAAGTAAATACACAAATACGTGAAGTACAAAAGTGTTATTCCGCAGTGACGGTCTCATGCTCAGGAGGTCAAAGGCATCGTCCATGTTGACCGAGTTGTTCATGTCGACCGTGTTGTTCATGCAGTCTGTGGTGTGATGGTTAAGAATGCCACTTCCTATCCTTAAAACTAGTCTGAGGGTTAAGAGCAAAATTTCCTGGCCTTCTCACTGTCTCTCCAATGGTGTGAAGGTCGAGAAAAAAAATTCCTGGTGTGACAGAGCAGTGTGAAGGTCGTTCAGCCTTCAATATAATTAATAAAATAGAAACAACTCGTTAATGCTTGTTGGTACCATAAGCGTCCCTTAAAGTGCTCGTGTCTCTGTTGAGATCATAAGTGTCCCTTCTGTAACTGTCTTGATTTTATATTTAATTCTATACTATTGTGGTAACGTCTCATTACGATGGTCGAAATAATCAAAATATGTATTCATCAGTCATCATCACATCAACTTTATTGTTACTTTTGACGTCTAGCCTTATTCGTCAAAGTATGTTGTCATTGTAATGATGTAACAAGCTTTTTTGTAAACTACGTGTTAACAAAATAATAATGGACCTACGCTAAAATAAAATGTTTCTTCTGAATTGATTAAAACTTTGTTTTTGTGGATTGGGCATGTAATTTTTTTGTTTGCGAAACATATTTCTTATTTTTTATAATATTTCGGTTACCTAAGTTCTAATTAAGTGGTCAGACACGCACGATGACGCATTGACGTTAGTTCATATTTGTGAAGCAAGGAGTTGTAAGAGACCGCACGTAGAAGCACACACGGTGACGGATTGACGCACCATGTGTGCTTCTACGTGCCGTGCGGTTTCATACAACTTCCTTGGTTCACAAATGACGGACTGACGTCTGCCGCTCCGTCAATGCGTCAAAGCGCTAAGGTTTTAATGTATAAAAAATAAAAAATAAAGATTTCTAAAAGTTATAAAAAATGTACTTACGATTATAATTTTTGTTAGTGGTGCTATTATGATCTTATAAACCCATTGTTTTTTATGGGTTAATTGATAAAGAAAGAATAGAACTCATCATCTGATCATCTGTTTACATACATTTGGGTCGAGTATATTCGAAGCTTTGTATGGAACGGCTGATTTTCTTTTTGTGATTTCGATGTTGGTCCCATAGGGAAAGTTGTTCAGTTTGATGGTCTGAAAATACCGTCAGCATAAAATTAAAAAAGACCCTATTGGGTCCTTCTGACACTTTTTTAAGGGGATGATCCGACCGTCATACTGAACAACTTTCTCTATGGCACCAACATCGAAATCGCGAAAAAAAATGGGTCTTCCATACAAAACTGCAAACCTACTCGAGCCAAATGTACGGGACAGCTGATTTTTTTTGCGATTTCAATGTTGATCCCATAGATAAAGTTGTTCAGTTTGATGGTCTGATGGTCATTCTCGCAAAAAAGTGTCAGCATATTAAGAAGGACCCTGTATACGTTCCAAAGCAAAGCACATACCTACGTCCCACGAATAACCCACATTCCGGACAAAACAACCTACCCTATAATATGTAATCCCTATCGTACATGTGGCGACGGTCTTACTCCCTGTCACACTGGACAGAATTTCAGTACTACTGGTGAAACGTGGATGTTCTTAGGTTTCAGAATATCTCTGACTACACCCTCGGGGAAGTCAAAGTTTCAGTACAATGTTAGATTCCTTTGGTTTGTAATGTTATATTTTTATTTTTTGATGCTTTTGCGGTAGGGTTTTCAACTCTGCCATAAATGATCTCTGGAATTGGCTCTCTAATAGCCATGCTTTTTGTTATTGCTGTCTACCGTTTGCAATGGAGGGAAGTCGGATATTTCTTTTTCCTACTCCTCCTATCTTCTTTGATTAATTTATTGCGGGTTCCAAGACAGATTAGAGTCATTCCCTGGGCTCGCTGGAGTTCATTGTCTAGTGTTGCGAATGGTCGCCGCTGTTGATCCTGGTCCACAGGAGTTACAGCGGTGGAAATGTGTGGTGGACCTAAACCTGTTTTTTTTTATTAACCCCTCGGGGAATATTGTCGTGAGCATATTCAATGCCTACACATAATTTCATTGTTCCATCGCCGGTAAAAAATCAATGGCAACGTCACAGCTATAACGATAAACCCCCTAAATCTTCTCTTACTTCCCACCAATAATTCTAAGCTGGAAACCTTAACCCCAGGCTTAAGTCGAGAGCAAAACTAGCGGTTTACCCTCTCCCATGGCCCCATTACCTTTTAATCAGGCTCTTTGCCTAATTAATTGGGGTCGAAAGGTGCGTATGTACCCCCGCGATAATAAGTTAAACGGTAAGAGGATTACAGCTACAATAATTTTAATGTTACTCCTGGGTGGACGACTAATTTTAGATCCCTCGAGTTTAGCTAACGAGGTAGGTTTCTATTGAATTATTTAATTTTCGGCCAGTTGAGAGATGAGAGGAAATTTAATGAGATTTCGGGCTATGAATTAGTTTTGGGGTCAGTGTTACGAAGCTTGTAACCAGAGTTACGATAAGGTTAAAAGTTGGATAAGGTAACAGTAAAGGAACAGAGATGACGTTAAATACTCAAAATTTCGTTAACAGTTCCGACCCAAACTAATGGGAGAAAAAAGTGTTAGAAAATAGTATCAGTAGTTTTCGGTAGCAGTTTGGGCCCTAACTAATGATGTTTAAAAAAATTTGAAGTTCCGTTCTATTGAGACAAAGTTTTTCTAAAGTTCGGTAGCAGTTTGGTCCCGAAGCAGGCCTCCGTCCGTCACTCGGCCGTAGGAACCGAGATAAGTAACCTACACTTTGGCGCATCGTGCTTGTATGAATTCTAACACTTCAAACGGCAACGTCGCATACGTCGCGGGCTGTACGAAGTACTAACAACGCTGAGTCGAGCACCATTAGATACATTTTCGCACGTACCGTCTGGCAGTTAATTATGTATCTGTTGCGAACTTAGATTAAAAACTTTTCGTTTACGCTGAAAGATGGAGCCAAGAAATGAGAGATCGAGATATCCAGTTATGAAAACTAATGTAAACAAAAAGACAGAAATAAAATTTTTTGTTTCGGTCACCGTGGCCAGTTTTGACATCATTGACAATGTTGATGACATCTTGCCAAACAAATTGTCTTTTAGTATGCAAAAGTTGCACACTATTGCTGTTTCATGTGCGGCCACGTTATGGTTTCATCTAGTTACTATATCTATGGTTACGAAGTAGGTACTATAATCTGTGTCCGAAGTACTGAGATGAAAAAAGAAGAAGAAGCATTAACAAACAAAAAACAAAAAATGACTCAAAAGTTCGGTACTGAACTAATTACCGAACCATTGAGATTAGGTGCTTGTCTAGTCAACCAATCGTTCTAGAGTCAACCCAAATAGCAGGTACCAGCAACAGATGAAATTCGTTATTATAAAGAAAAAGCAAAGGACAAAGGACCATTTCAGAAGTCCTGTTGACAAAGTCGTTCACAACGACATACGGCGGTGACCAATAAAACATACGCTGAAATAGAGAATGTCCCAAGCCTTTGATTTTTTCGCAAACAGCGTTCCGCCAATTTTCCGGTCACTGAGTCCAGAAACGATCAAAATGTCTTTGATCCGGAACTCTTTAAACAGAATTCCGTCTAGTCATCAGTTCATTTCTATTTCGTATTGTGTTCGAGATTAGATTCGAAAATAGATGAGGTCGAAGTCTGACATTTAGTTTCTCCTGAACCAGTTATAAATTGAAACAATACGAATTTACATTGTGAATGAATTAGTTAATAAAATATAACGTTTGTGTTTGACATTCAAGAAATGTTTAAATTAGCAATGAAACTAGAGTAGAAATGGTTGGAAGTGATGAATGGGTTTGAACTTTGAAGACAGTAATCATGAAGTTTTTACAATTATTATTTGGTACATACTTGAGAAATAAGCTGTGGTAGTCTTATGAAAGGTAGCCTTGTCATAAATTATCCTAGGTCCGAAGAAAGTAGGAAGTTATGTACTTATGTTTCGTAACACCACTAGATTTTTAAGAAAAACATTAGGAGAAAACCTGTATGAAGTCTGTGCCTGTATGACAGTAAAGAAGAAATTCTGATGCGCATGTGTAGTCCAACAATAACACGTGGTTAAATCGTTCTAGACTAACAACCATTCACCCTCATTGAGGGTAGGCCTGTACCCTGCAGTGGAACGTATATAGCTAATGATTGTTAAAATGATTGAGAAGAAAACATCATGCTTCGATTTTGTGACCCAATAATTAGAATTTTTAATAAATAAAATAAATAAATAATAAATATCTTGGACAGTGTCACACAAATTATCTAGTCACATTTAAAGTTCCAGAATCTAGCCTGGAGTTGTATTATGATAACTAGACAACGATATAGAATACATAATACAAACATCCATGACACGGGTACAAATATTCATATTCGTCATACAAATATTTGTCCCTTACGGGATTCGAACCCGCGACCCCCGGCACAGCAGGCAGGTTCACTACAGACTGTGCTGTCGGACCGTCTTTTTTAATTCGTGACACTAAAACAAAATAATAAATACTTAATAAGAATCTGAATCAGCATTGTGCCCTTATTCCAACAATCCCTAATATAACAAATCAAACTCAGTGAGCAAAATGAACAACATTTATCTAAATAAAACATACATGTCGAAAACTTTAACTAAGTACGTCAATTTGGAGAACGTTCTTAAGAACTCTGAAAGTCTTCGATGAAATCAAATTACCTTCGGCAAGGGTAGATAAGAATGTATTTTATTAACGCTCTACTCCTTTGAGCAAAACTTCGGAATAGGAGTAACGCAATACAAGTTTAGGAGTTTGTAGGAAACACACGGATCGGAAACGTGTTCATTTTAAAAATAAATGTCTATCTATCTATCTATAACGTCACGCCTCTTTCCCAACGGGGTAGGCAGAGACCAGAGCGCGCCATCTACTACGATCCTTACAAATCTCTTTTGCTTCATTCACATCCATACATCTCTTCATACATGCCCGTCGGTTTCGAGTACTCCGCACCTCCCCTTTTTGTAGGACGCAACTGATTTGATCAGAATACGTCCTACGAGGGCGCCCTCTGCCAACATTTCCACTCACTTTAGCTCCATATATCTCTTTCGTACATCAATAAAAATAAATGTCAATTATATTTATACATGTCAGTAGAGGAGCTACGAAAGAGCAGATTAGTCATTAATGCCGATGCACCACAGCAATTTTAGTAGGTAAGTAATTATTAGAACAATGTCAACGCAAGGGCTCGTTGCTCGCAGAACCGATAGCCGATGGGGCCAAAGAGTTCTCGAGTGAAGCTGTGTATCTGTACGCAGCTACAAGGACCATTACCCACTACAAGGTAAACTGACGACTGATCATCCCTTTAAAAACCCATACAGGGCGAAATTTATATCTACCCATCAAACTGAACCACTTTTACTATGGGTGTTTGGAGGAAAAGGGAAGATCTTCCACGGGCTAGTTGGAATGCCCGGGACCGCGGTCCAACGGTTCTTAGTTGGATGTTGTATAATTATATGCAAAGTCTCTTGATAACTTCGATAGTGCGATTCAGGACTCGCCATATGATTGGTTGTTATTCGTAATGAGCTGTGATGCGTTGGACAGATCCATATTGTGATTGGCCGTCTTCTGTGTGACGTGCTAGGTCGCATGCGCTGACCTAGATAGATCTATGTTTGTTTACATCGACTCGATCGATGTGTTCGATATTGTTGCTTAATCAGCTCTCTCGTAGCTCCGCTACAGGTGCAAACCGATTGGAGCAAAAAAAAGTCAGCTATTCCATACTAATCTGCAATGCCAACTCATCTCAAATGGTATGCAACAGCTGATTTTTTTTGCTCCGATCGCTCCCCTAGTAAAAGTTGTTCAGTTTGATGGGTAGACTTTTAGTTTAAAAGGATGCTAATGATATCAATTTCACCCTTTATAACGTGAAAAGACATTAATAAGTAATTATAGCTTCTTTAAAGGTTGATTTACTCTAAAATATGAATGGGTTAAAGATTTCCTTTTCAAAATTAGTCGAAAAACTGACAAAGCTTTAGCAGATTGCGTATGTTTTCAGATTTTAAAACCGCCGGAGTAACTTACAACAGTCGTTTGAGCAATCAATGTTAATAACATTTAGCAAACGTCTCAGTTGATTTAATGTTGTTTCGAGGAAATTGTCGATTAAACTTCCCGTTTTTAGTAAGAAAGGGGAGGCACGTTAAATCCTTTTGAATAATTTAATCTATTCTACTGAAAAAGGGCTAAGCAAAATGTACCCGGAACTGACAGCATGAACCTAATACGAGACTTATGGTTGTCGAAGAGGTAAAAGATGTGTATCTCTAGCGCCTCGATGCTTCGGAAGGTCCGTTAAGCGCCTTCGTTAAATTCAGATCAGAGGCCTGTTGATGTTTGAACCTGACCACCAATTGATCACTAAATTGCCTCCGCCAATTCACACCGGGTCTGCGTGGTAGAAATAGCGTAGCATAATATGCTCACGACTATATTCTCGACGATCCCCCGGGCTCGCTGGACTTCATTGTTTAGTGTTGTGAATGGTCGCCGCTGTTGGTCCTGGTTCACAGGAGTTGCAGCGGTGGGAATGTGTGGTGGGCCTATGTCCGATTTAAAACACTGCAGTGTATGCTGGCAGTGGGCAGATCTGAAGGTTTGAGAATGGAATGAAAAAGTGTGTTTTTTAAAATCTATTCATTACTTTCGCAAATCAAAAACGCGTAACTTGCTTCCATTTTTCCATCTTATCTAACTGTACCAGGAACTCCCAAGAAAGTTTCTTTCAAAGAAGGTTGGGCAATCGAGCTACTAATTTCCTAACTTTTTGCCGGAGCAACTGGAAATCGATTCTGTCAGTCGATTCCATCATTAACGGCGATTCCGTTCATTTTACTTTGAAAAAAGTTGGTAAATTAAGCTCTAGAAGTTTATTATGCTCGAATAAGTGTTTTTTTTTGTAGCTTTTTCGTTACTTTCTTATTTGTGCGCTCGGAATAGTGATATAATTTCGTTACTTAAGGCTAGGATATTGGGATATTGCACTGGGGTGCAAGCGTCTCTTTCTTGCAAGCATAAGTTTACAATTAGCCATCCCGCTCCAATTGAAAGCAGGATCGCAAAAAAACGTGTTTTTCGTCAATATCTTTGCTCATGGGAGTTTCTAAGCTAAAACTTCTCCTGAGTTCACTAGAAATATTTAATGTATTTAGTTAAGTACAAGAATAAAACGTTAAATATCAGCAGTTTAATCATAGTATTGAAAAAACATAACAAAAAGGGGTAACTTTGGGATTTTTTTCTATCAAGTAAACTTAATCTAATCGTGTAATTGAGAACAGTCGCCCATCCGCCCGATCCTTAATTAAGACATAATTTAATTTCAGACTTTAAAACATAGTTTAAAACACTTTCGTTCGTGTTCAAAAAACGGCCTCGTCCAACAATCGGACACCGACGGTTGATTGTGACGATTAATTATTCAATAAACATTTACAGAAATACAAAAAAATTTAAGTAAAATGAAACCCTTTTGTAACAAACACATCATTAACACGTAGAATGCCGTCGGGCACAATAAATTAAATAGATATTCCATTGTTCGTCGGTCATATGGTAGTCATTATTATGACTAAAACTTTAATGAGGTGTTTAAAAAAAATAGTTCTGTGAAACTGTATGGACGGCGTCCTGTTACTTAAAAATTTAACATTCAAATCAATATTGTTCTGTGTTTTTCTCCATTTCCTTATTATAGGGAGAATTTTGTTCGGTTGTAAATTCATATATTTTTGAAATTTATTTTCAATGTATAAACGGCAACACATCAAGATACGCAAAACCAAAATAAGCTGGCCGTGCGTAGGTAGAGTAATGTATCTCGTCGCGCGGCCAGTTTATTTTGGGTAGCTTGATGTGTCGCCGTGTGTACATCCACGCCAAGTTCTCAATTTTATTATAATTATTACGCTTACTACACATTATATGAGATCTGTGTGTATGCGTTTGTTAAAAGTTTGGCTTTTTAAGTCTTTTGCAGTTTTTTCACCAGACTGCGTACTCAACCCTTATATCTTAATTGTCTAAGAATCAACCATTTGAAGATTTTTATTTACATTCCCATTTTTAAAGTGTGTGTTTTAACTTCAGTGTAAGGCATCAAACATATTTCAACGTGGACTCGCCTCTATACAAGACGTGAACAATTTTAATATCAGATTCCCATCTGAAAGGCTGTAATAGAATGTCGTTAAAATATGAAATTTCAATCTCTTTATATAAAATCGGGCTGTTTAGAATAACGTTCACGCTCTAGGTTTAATATTTTATACCAAACAATTTTGTTCTAGTTTCAGATTATTTTATGGACGTCTCTAAAGATATACTTGTTCTTCTTAAGGGGCCATAGGTCCAGACGAATATTTTCTATGAGAAACGCGATTGCCGAGCGCTCCGAAAAGTGTGTGCGTGAGCCGTATTTTCGATTAAAAACAACTAACCAAAGTACTTTTTCTAGATTTTATTTATTGCACTAGTTAAACTAATGGTGAATATGTGAGTATAAATACCAACAATCGGAAACTATTTTAAGTTTTTCTAAACAGAGAAAAGTGTTTAAAAATGCATGAAAATACGTCATCTTTGTGACGATTTTCTACCGAGTGAAGTAATTCCAATCGTGTATTCAGTTGATGATTGCACTAGATGAAATATCCAAAAATACTAAGGTATGACTTTAGTTTCGGTAAATGGTATAAATCTAATCTAGTAGTAATACTTAAGGAAGTGCTTCAGTGCATCAAACTGGACAACTTTCACTATGGAACCAACATCGAAATTGCGAAAAATAATCTACTGTCCCATACATTTGAGCCGAGTTGGTATTGCAGTTTTGTATGAAACAGTTGATTTGCTATTTCGAAGTTGGCTCCATCATAGTGAAAGTTGTTCAGTTTGATGGTCTGAAGCACCTCCTTAATAATACTAGCGGTAGCGCGTTGCGGAGATATAATGAGGGTCTTGGTTCAAATCCGACGGACGACATGTCATGTACCAATAAGTTTTTCAAGCATAGCATAGCATATGCTCATGACTATATTCCCCGAGGGGTAGTCAGAGATATTCTGAAACCTCAGAACACGTTTCACCAGTAGTACCAAAACTCTGTCCAGTGTCACGGGGGGTAAGCCCGTCGCCACTTATAATGGACAGTGTGTACAATACATGCCTCGAAATTGAAGCATGCAGGTTTCCTCACGATGTTTTCCTTCACCAAAAAGCCAGTGGTGTTACAAATCGTACATAAATTCCGAAAAACTCGTTGGTACGAGTCGGCCTGGACGAGGATCGAACCATCGCCTCCTTCACGGCAGGCAAGGCAAGTTTTTCAAACGTTTACATAATACCGACTTGCTCTCAAACGGTGAAGAAAAACTTTGTGAAGAATACGAAGATTTATGAAGCGTATGTGAAGTCTACCAATCCGCAATGGGCACGCGTGGAAACGCCCATACTTCCTTCCTGGGGGACGTATATAGGCTGATTTCAGATTTTCTCAAGTCACCTAAATTAGTCTCCTAAACTTGATTGAAGATTGTGGCATTGTCCAACCCAAAACATTAATGGGGCAAAAGTAAACTATATTAACTTACATACATACATATACTCACGCCACTATCCCACAGGGGTAGGCAGAGACTACGGCTCGCCACACACTACGATTCTGACAAACTTCTCTCGCCTCATCCACATTCATACATCTCTTCATGCACTTCCGTCGGTTGAGGGTGCTACGCTACGCACTTATCCTTTTCGGAGAAGACAATTTATTTGGTCGTGGTAAGTTCTCCTCGGACGCCCTCTCTCGACTGTTCCGCTCACATTGGATCGATAAATCTCCCTAGTGAGTCTACTCTCATTCATCCTCTGTACGTGACCGAACCACCTAAGCATACCTTTATCAATCCTGGTTACCACATCAACCTTCAACTTGCACCGATCCCTTATCACACTGTTCTTGATTCGGTCGGTCACTGTAACACCACTCATACTTCGTAAAGAGCGCATTTCCACTGCATTCACTCGACTTTCATTCCTTTTGCTCCACACCCAACATTCACTCCCGTACATAATGGTAGGCACCAACACGCCATTGTGAATAGCCAGACATGCCCTTTTTGACACAAACCGGCTACTCACTACGGCGTGCAGGGCACCATTTACCTGATTTCCCGCAGTCACTCTTCTTCTCCACATCCCTCTCACACTTTCCATCTCTCGTAAATATACTTCCCAAATACACAAACTCATTCACTTGTTCCACTCTTTCTCCTTCAATAGTAATCTTACACTCTGTGTAATATTAACTTAATGGTTTATAAATGTACTAAAGATTCTGACCACCTGAACGTATATATATTCTCGGTTATGTATTGTATGAGAAACCAATCCCTTTTTTTTCCAAGTCCAATGAATCAAAACTGTTCCACTAACAAAACTAAGGAACAGAAAAACTTCTTACCCGATGTCTCGGAAAGTATAAAAAATTCAAAAGTAAACCTTTCGCCTTCTACCTTTTCACTTTCAAACTTTCCACTTTATTAAACTTTTATACACCTACTTGTATTCAATTTGGGCAGATTGTTATCTTAGAATCAAATTTTGTGCGTCGTAGAATATAGAAAATGTATTAATAAAAAAAGACATGAGATATTAGACCATCTATTTCTGACCGTCGTCGGTTTTGGTACAAGCTGGCTAAAAGGTTTATTGTGCTTACCCCTTAAACCCCGATGAGATAATCTGAGTTATTCTAAAGATAAACATTCATACTGGGCCTTTTCTAAAAGTACCGGCCGGCAAAAAAGTGGTACATATTGATAGAAATAGCTACTTGGAGCAGTAGTTAATATGGCACAAAAGTAGGGTTATTCTGAACAAAGTTATACAGGTTCAAAGAATCGACATTTTCATACATTCTGAATGTAATGAGAAAAATGTTATTATGGCGCGAAAGCTGTAGAGTCACTCTCAATAAGGGTAATTCTGAGCAATGTTAGGAAAGGTCGATGAATCCTCATTTCGTACATTTATTTATTTCTGAAAGTGATGGAAAAGATGAAATAATGCTAGGTATTCCTAGAGCTAATCACCGAGAACATATTATGCCAATTTCTAGAAAATCAATACAAAAATCAATAGCTTCAGAAAACATTTCAAAATAAAAGAATAAAAGAAAAAAAAACTATAAATTAAAGAGTTTGAGCATAGAAATATACAACCATTTAAAAATAATCGCGTCAGCAACAACCCCAAATTAAAAAATTTGCATTTGTCTCGTTCTAAAAAAAAACTGACGGTCATTTTTTGTCATATTTTTAAGGCTTTACCATTATACACCCCACCCCTTCTAACAAAACTCCGTAAAATGACTGGGCTATAGGGATATTCATTCATGTTGCCAGTGTTGTTCATACAACACCTAGTGTTGTAACAAATAAATCAATAAGATGTAATAAATTGTAAATCGTACATAAAGTTATTGAGTCGAGTTTGTTCCAGGACGGAATCGAACCGCCCCGTCAAAACTTGGCTTTTTATACCTACATTTTTGTTAAAAATGTTTTCGCTCCTTCTAGATTATCAATATAAATGAAGCCAAGAAAAAAAAGTTATTTTCAATTTAAATATTGAAAGAAGATCAATTTTCCTTTGAATAAAAATTCAATCGACTAGTTTCCTATCAAATCTTTATTACATTTCTTAGCCTTTATGACTACTTCAACGAGAAAGGTTTTTAATTAAAACCCTATAAAAATGTAAATAGGGTTTACGCTTTAAACTTAATTAAATTCATTGCTCTATTGATATTCGTATCACGATGTTACGTTTGGGTAGGCTTTAAATGTAGGGTGTTTTAAAATATGGTACAAGTCACAAGTATTAGCTAAACTATGAGTCTACTACATATTATTAGCGTATCACCTTATAACATCGGAATTCATTCGGAATTTATGTACGATTTGTAACACCACTGGCTTTTCGGTGAAGGAAAACATCGTGAGGAAACCTGCATGCTTCAATTTCGAGGCATGTATTGTACCCACTGTCCATTACAAATGGCGACGGGCTCACCCCCCGTCACACTGGACAGTTTCGGTACTACTGGTGAAACGTGGATGTTCTGAGGTTTCAGAATATCTCTGACTACCCCCTCGGGGAATATAGTCGTGAGCATATGATTATGCTTATGCTTATGCACCTTATAACATCAAGATAATTTTAGTAAAAGTAAAAAAAAGGGCCAGGTCAGAAGTATCAGAAACCAAAGAGCATGCGTGCAGGAAGCTAAAGAGGTCTGTCATGCTGCGTTCACATGCACGCCTTGCAGCCCGGCAATCTTAGGCAATTCGTTGTACCTCGACTCGTCTGTAAAGTGATTGTTACTATTTAACTTTATAGAATCCTCAATGTACAGCGAATTGCCTAAGCTTGCCGGGCTGCACGGCGTGCATGTGAACCCAGCATGGTGTGAAGCGTGATGTAAGTTATGGCTTTTTGAATTTTATTGCATATAAATGGTCTCCTCTCGCCATTAGTGTGAAAGGCAATGGCTATACTCCAACCAAAATGTGGGTGGGTATATTTCTATACAGGGTTTAAGTGACAGCCTAGCAAATACTGAAACGGTGAACTCAGACAAAGACAAAGATCAAACTGAACAACTTTCATTACCACGGAGACTACCAGATAACGCGAAAAAAAAATCAGCTAGGTATCCCATACATTCGAGCTTCGACCAAAGTAAAATTAATGGATAGGCCTTACGCCAACATTTCAAACCAGAAAAATAAGGCAAAACCAATGACAGTTATACTTGAAATATGTACCGAGATGACAGATCAAGTGTGCCAGTTTATATGGATCAAGTGCACCAGTAGTGCGCTTCAACTTAACGCGCTTTGGGCCTATCCATTATTAATTTTACTTTGATCGAAGCTTCAGTCGGGTAGGTACAACAGTTTTTTATGGGACAGCTGATAGTGCAAGTTGTTCAGTTTGATGGCCTGAGTTCACCGTTTCAGTATTTGCTAGGCTGTCACTTACTTGTATAATTATTACCTTATATTAATTCGTGGTTCTCCTTCTCTCCTGACTCGCGCCCATCAAAGCTGTAGGTAGCAGTATTACATCTTGTGCATTTTTATCACTTATTAATTCGCTGTTGTTACAAAACTGTTCTAAAGATTAAAACGTTTAGAGTGTTTATCGTTTTTCTAACCTAATTCAAAAACCTTCTGTTTTACTCTTATTCTGCCTTTTTTCGTGGTTTTTTGTTATAAACAGGCTGACGGGTTGAAGTGCCTAAAATGTTATTCTTTTTTTTGCGTACATTTTGAAAAACATTGCCATTTGAACCTTGCGTAAATGAAGTTTGTTTTCAAGCTCTGTTTTATGTACTTGGAAAATTTTATACGTTACGGGAATTTTCTCCAACTGCTGCTACTCTTTGATAATTCGTTAAACCCGCAACTTTTAAGACGTATTTTTCACTTTATCCACTTAGCCATCAAAAAACATACTTAGGGATTTGACTATCCCCTCAAAAGCCACAATGTTTGTAGAAGGCAGATGGAGCCTTTGACCGATTTGTGGCTGAGATCAGTCAGGCAAGAGAAAAAAGAGTCGTCCAGCAGCTTTGTTGACTTTCGCTTAGGACTAGCACTGAAACAGGACAAAAATATTACATACTGAGAGACACCACCCCCAGACTGGTCGAAATACGCCTACAATCTTTCGAGGAACGAGGTGGAAGGTTCTTCTAATGTAAAGATAAGATCTATAAACAGGCTAGGTGTGATGCCTAGGGACCGACTGGGTCCAACGGTCGTTAGTTCTACCTTAAACAACAAATCTCCGTGAAAACTTCTATAGTGCGATGTTAGTTATGCGATCAACATTGCTCTTTAGGTGTTGTAAGTATGGTTTACATTCACTTTTGCGCTCTGTCTATGATTCTTGTGAGTTGGTGCATGGTGTTTTCTGTGACAAGCTACCACAATCTCTTCAGGAAGGCTATTGCGCTCATTTAAAACATCCAAGTTTAATCGTAATCCAATTTCAGTTCTAATCACATTGCAATCCAATTACTATTCAACTGTGTTTAATTCCGTATTGCGCTAAAGTTGACTTATTTACTATGTGACCGACAGCCTTTAATGTCTGAGCGATCTGTCAAAACGGCTCTAACGGTTGTAAAATGAACAGCACAATACCGAATGTGTTATAAGTTGTGGTTCGCATGCGGTCCAATCATGGTTCAATTGCGATTTATTTAACGCGATTGCTCTCCAGGCATCGTCAACCTCTCTACTGCCCCTTACCGAGAGTATCTGTTTAGAGCGCACACTTTACTAAAAGCAGTCGCTTTGCCCATCTAGATTGAACTAAATGAACAGTCTACGGCTCAGCTGTTTTTGCACTTAGTCTGTAACTATCTAATACCATCCAATTACTCGGTCTGTCAGACCGAAGGGTAAAAACTTAGAGAGGCTCAGAGTTGTCCCTTTGATCGGGACGAACATAATCTCTTTCGATTCGTCATTGCTTATTACTGTCGATCCATATTTTCTGCTTTGCCCTCTTTTTTTCTTTACGAGCTTAGTTCTTGTTTTTTTTATTTAATGTTTATATTCACTTCGTGAATTCGGAGTAATTGCTTGGTGATTCAAGGTTTGCAATAATTTCTTCAAAAATAATTTTTTTATACTAATCAATGTCGCTGACATGTAATTGGATTGGTGTCTTTTTCAATTATGGGGGACATTATTAGCCTTCATAATTTCATTATTATCGTCTCATGCAACAGCCACGCTCTTGGATTTATATTGTTTATTTAACCACTAGATTTTTCCTGCAACTTCGTTCCCGCGAAACCGATGTTACCGCCGTAGTCTGGGAGAATTACCCACCGTCTTGTTTGACCACATGAAACAGAACAAAAGCTTCATACAAGCGGCCGATGTCGGTACACTCACACAGTGCGCTGTAGAGTGCGTACGAACAGGCTGAGCGTATGCACCTGTTCGTACATACTCTATTGCGAACAGGCAGTAGAAAGAAGTGAAAATCTTTATAGTATTTTTTGCGTTATTTATTCTCAAACAAACAACTTATTTGTACATTTCCTATACGATATTTACTCTTTGGTGTAAATAAAGTATTATTTCAGACATTTATATTTTAAATAAATATATAGATGGATGGATATAGATGATGGTACTGGGACTTGGTTTTAGTTCAAATGCCAACTCTATTCCAATGAAGTTGCGACAATATTGATCACGATATATCGAAACTAAAAAGTTCGTGTTTAGGGCCAAACAAAATTCCTAGCTAGATGAAAGGAACGATTTCAGTATATCGATTGGCTTTCGTCCTAATCGATGTTTCCAATCAACAACTTGAATATGCAAATGTCTACAAAGCTTCCACAGTTTATCTCATTTAGTTTCCATTTCGGCCCTATGTCCGGGTCCCTAATTGCTAAGGGTGAGGGCGTAAGGGACTATGATTGTTTTTAGACCTCGGTGGAAATGGGAAAGGGTAGTTTTGGAATTGCTGGGGTGTTTGCGATAGATGAAACATTTGATTTGTATCCTTCCTTAATGCTAGGTGCTAAAAAACATATTATAATTCAGACCTGAAACAGATTTCAGGTCTTGGTACGAGTATTAGGTGAAATAACCCCCGATGAAATTTAGTACATTAATTGAATACTGCAAATTGGATGAACGGTCCATTGAGCAAAAAAGCGATAAACAAGAAATAAATAAATATCTTGGACATTATCACACAAATTATCTACACACATTTAAAGTACTGAATCTAGCCTGGACTTGTATTATGATGACTAGACAACGATCCACGTGTAGAGGTGACGTATGTTGTTGCAGTGGGATGATAGAAAAGAGTTCTTGATTTATATATTTATTTAAGTGCACTTATTGAGAGTTACATTATTTGACCTAGCGGTACGGTGGTATGGGAACGACTGGCAAGTGCTCCAGTCGCTCCGTCAGACTGAGACGAAATTGCTTATTCAGCTAAACTATTTATAATACTAAAACAGTGTGTCCCCACACACGCATAACAACATCTCGGGTACAAATATTAATATTCACACAAATATTTGCCCCGTACTTGGATTCACACCCGTGACCCTCGGCACAGCATGCAGTTTCACTACCAGCTCGGTACATCAGCTCAGGCCGTCGAATAATCGATGATTCATTAACTGTAATCAGACGAAACGTGTTTCAAAATTACGTTATGCACCCATGCACATGCTGTAACTATAACACAATAACACAAACTTATATCTACAGCGCACTGTTTTTGTACGAGTGTGTTCCTGTAAATATAGCCCCAGGAGATTCCCAACTAAATCGCTCAGTCAGCTGAAATAATTTGTGTTTCGAACTTTGCAATATTAATGCTCACATTATTCTGTTTTCGTTAATGTGCTTGAAAATTTTAATGTCCATTTCGGACTATTTCGGATTTCCGGCAACACTTTTCATTATGGGTATATTTATAACCATTGGTTAAAACTTAAGCCTGTAAGGCCAGTAGGGCAAAAACCTCCACTCACGAATAGGTGAAGAGGAAGGCGGAGGTGGCTCGGAGAGTTAGCTATATTCCATCACGAAGGCACATTTTAATGAGTTAGCATTAATAATTATATAATAATAATAAAATCTTTATTTTCAGGTAAAGTTACATTGTACTCGTACATAATGTTCTTAGCTTAATTAAGATAAGTTTTGTAACATTACATTCTTTGTAATGAAGCCCCCTTTCTCGTTTTTACCCTCCAAAACAGAGAATGGATTGGATGCATTGACTCTAAGCCAAACTTCAAAGACTTTATTGCGACACAGGTAATATGATGAACAGTATTTTAGATGCTCTGTAATCTACCTATGAGCGTGTAACATTACGAGTAATTTTTATCTCTGTCTCACCGGTAAACCATGTTGTGGGCTTCAGGAGTGCGATTTTTGAATCTCATTCGGTGTACTCCGCAGTTGAAAATGTCAAAATTACTATGGAGATACGCATCTTTCTACTTCTGATTTGACTCTCAAAAATCACACTCCTGAAGTATGATTTTTGAGAGTCAAATTAGCAGTAGAAATATGCATATCTTCATAGAAATTTTCACCGTCACTGTACGGGTTATGTACACCCTTGTATGATGTAGATTGATGTGTTGATAAAGATGATAAAACTCAGGAGAGAATATTGATTTATTGTTGATATAATTACTGCTATGATACAATGATTATGCTGATGAGAGCGCGTTTCCGCTATAGTGTCGAAACGTGAACTGAATGTCTTATGCTACTTACTAATAAGGTTAACTTTAGTGCTGAGATTGCAATGTACGAACTTGCTTCGTACATACTCCCTAACGCGAGAAGAAATGCTAAAAAACTAATCCATTTAAAATACAATATGTTTAGTGATTGATTGATTACATTATGTTAATTATATAAAGTTAAGCTAATGTGTACTAACACATTACTACGAAATTAAACTTATAAAAGAAACATAATTACTTATTCGCTAAAACGATAAATAGGTGCAGCCATAATATTGAGCGCGCGTGCACTTAGAAATAGAAAATTAATTAGAATTAGAAATAGAAATAGAATTGAAATAGAAATTCGAAAAGCACGGACACAATTCTATGAACAGAAATGTGTCAAATTAGAAGAATTAGATAGAAAATTTGATAGTTTTAAATTACATAAAGAAATCAAAGAAATGGTTGGATTTAAAGGCGGTTCAAAGCAGAATATGTTGGTGGACGAGAACGGAAAGCTGCTGTTAGACGTTAAGACGAAACATTCTGTTTGGAAAAACTACATAGAAAACATGTTTGCGGACTCCACTAGAGGTGAAGTCATCGCTCCACAAAATCAAGATGGTCCTCCAATAATGAGATCTGAGGTAGTCAATGCACTGAAAAGAGCAAAAACCGATAAATCTCCAGGACCTGACAATATTCATGTAGAGATCCTAAAACTAATAGAATATGAATACGTGGACTCGTTGACATCTCTTTTCAACAATATTTATGGTACAGGAATTCTGCCAAAGGAGTGGTTAAAATCCACATTCATTACCTTGCCGAAAAAGCCTAATGCCAAGAAATGTACGGAATACCGAACAATAAGTTTGATGAGCCAGGTACTGAAACTGTTTCTTTCCATAATTCACGATAGGATCCGAGTGAAATGCGATGAACGAGTAGGAAAGACACAATTTGGCTTTAGATCAGGCGTTGGCACCAGAGAAGCTTTATTCGCAATTAACGTTCTTGTCCAAAAATGCCGGGATATGCAAAAAGACGTATTTTTATGTTTCGTTGATTACGAGAAAGCATTTGACCGAGTTCGGCATGAGGTGCTTATACGTCTTCTGAATAACATAGGGCTCGATGGAATGGACGTGCGAATCATTCAAAATCTATACTGGAGTCAAACGGGCACGGTTAGAGTGGATGGTGAAGAGACCGAAGAGGTGGCAATTTGTCGAGGGGTAAGACAAGGCTGCATTTTATCGCCGGTACTGTTTAATGTTTACTCGGAAGCTATCATTGCTGAAGCCCTTGAGGATCAAGAATGGGGGGTGGCCATTAACGGACAAATAATAAACAATATCCGATATGCCGACGATACCGTTCTTATTGCCTCTAAGCCGGAAGATTTGCAAATGATAGTTAATAGAGTCCACGATTGTAGTAAGAATGCTGGACTGTCAATGAATCTCACAAAGACGAAGTTCATGCTTATCTCCCGAAATAGTGGCTTGAATCCTACAATATCTGTGGATAATACTATTATAGAGAGAGTTTCCCGTTACAAGTACCTCGGCACATGGGCTAATGAAACATGGGAATCAGACGAAGAGATTAAAACCCGGATAGAAATAGCCCGCGCGTCATTTACTAAAATGAAAAAGGTACTAACTAATCGTAAACTGGATATACGACTCCGAGTAAGAATGCTCCAATGTTACATATGGCCAATAGTTCTATACGGTTGCGAGGCATGGACCATTAAGGAAGCTACTCGCCAGAAACTAGAGGCTGTAGAAATGTGGTTTTACCGAAGAATGCTGCGAATAAGTTGGGTTCAACGAGTCACCAATGTGGAAGTTCTACGACGTGTCCGGAAGTCCCGAGAGTTGCTTCTAACCATTAAAAGGAGGAAAGTCGCCTACCTTGGTCATATCTTGAGGAATGAGCGATACCAACTGCTCCAGACTATAATAATGGGCAAAGTAGAGGGCAAAAGAAGCGTCGGTAGGCCACGAATGTCATGGCTTGCGAATCTGAAAGAGTGGACAGACATCGCCAGCGTCGAAGAGCTGTTTCGTTTGGCGAGAGATAGACAGGGATATGCAGAGCTGACTGCCAACCTCCAGTAATGGAGAGGAACCCGAAGAAGAAGAAGAAGTGCACTTAGAGGGCCGGTCGAATCGCTCGTTGAGTTGTCGTTGCACAGTGACGTCTCGGCGACGGCGACGCGGCGAGGGGGCGGCGGCGGGGGCTGCGTGCTGGGCTCTCCTGCGGCGCTGGCGGCGCCCGCGCGGACGTTGCGGGGCACCGACTGTAGTGGCAGGCTCAGTAGAGTGGAACGACGATAACTTAATCGCTTCCGAACGAACATTATGATCGCTAGCACGATCGCTACTCCTATGATTGTGTATATGGCAGAGTAGTGATGTACGTCATGTAGATCAATTTTATCTGCCAAGGGTGTCTCCGCCTTCATCTGATTTATTTGTTGTTTAATGTCAGTGAGATATTTCTGATTTTGCTTCTGCTCACTGGTTTCATTATAATTCATAGGTAAGTTGACGACGTTGTTTATCGGCGGGATATCAAATTGCAGTACGTCGGCTTGAATGTCAAGTTCATTCACTTGTTGCTTGTGAGTAAACACGGTGAAGGCTTCGTCCTTGATGACACAGCCATTCTCTATATTGATGACTCCGGCCTGACTGAGCGTCTCGGCTGTAACTTGATGTCCGCATATGATCCGTGCCGTACAGGTGCCGCAGCAAATAAATAGGTATGAATTTATGTTATTCAGTTTTGTCCATGTCATTGTATTCTGGCACGTCATAAGGCTTGTTTTGCATTGATTTGTTTGTTGATCAGTGATACACAAACTTTGATCTGATTTCATTTGATGTACTGGTCCCTTTAGTGGACAAAGAAGAGTGTTTGTGTCGTACTGAGTGCATCTCTGGAGGTCGGCTTCTGACATCGGCAAAAATGCGTCCTTCTGAATATTTATAGACACGAGATCTGCTACCGGAGCGATGCTTATCAGATGGTTATCAATTTTCTTAGGTATTGGTATGATCTTGTAAAGCTCGAAGTTATCCCTGCTGACTAAAGGAATTTTTATTTCGAATATCAAATAGTCTTCTGCCATGTTTGTTTTTACTTTCAACAAATGATAGACTTTTGTTAAATCCGTGTTGATATTCTCGCATGGCAAAGCTATATCCTTTGATAGATGTCCGGAAATTATGTTGAGTTCTTCTCGAAGCTGAGCTGGAGTGAGAAGGTGAGTGTTAAATTTCCCTTGATAGACGTTTGTTATGATGTCCAGCAAGGTGTCTTGAATGTTTTTCAGGTTCGACAGGATATTGTTGGCTATGATAGATGATAGAGTGAGCTCGTTCATATGTACTTCATCTTGCACTCTTTTGTTTAAAACGTTGTTTGCGCGTTCCAAAATGTTAATGTGTTGATTAAACATTTTGTGTTGCTGGTCCATGTTGCTTTCTACTCTTTTCAAAAGATTGTATTCGGCTTCAAGTACAGAAGTTTGGTTTTTCCATAGCTGTGCAAGATGTTTTTGATTGTCTTGCATCAACATGATGTCTTCCTTGTACTGCTTAGCAAACTGGTCGTCCAAAATTCCAAATAAACTGTGCGCGATGTTGCCGACTCCATTGATAAGACCGCGGCGTAGTCGCGTGCGCTTGAACTGCTGATTAAGCAACATGCCATTGTAGTAATTTAACTCCGAATATGCATGACGAAGCTGTAATATTATTATGTCACACTGTGAATGCACTTCTATTTTAGTACATATGTTTTGCAGGTGATCGATGTAATTAGTAAATAGATGTGTTCCTCTCCAGTATGGTTTCATATTGTAATAGACAATCAGCTTCCATTCGTCCCTTACAAGGTGTAAATCGGATATTTTGTCGAAGTAAAGGCTCTGATGACTTCTTAAACTTGATATGTTGTAGGCTGATTGAACAGGTGATATTACTGAGAGGAGTAATATTAGTGCTAATGATACAAAGTTGCAGCGTTTCTTCGTAACCTTCTTTTTTGATTCATCTTCATTCTGTGATGCTGATATGTTTTGATGTTTTTCGTACGTTTTTTCGCTTGGTTTTTGATCGAGTTCATTCACGGGTAAAGTTGATAACTTTACTATTGGCCTCTTGATGATTCCACCCTTCGTTTTCAGGCTGACTACACGGACGAAGCCATCCTTTCCCGGGTGTACGTCAATGACTCTTCCCAATGGCCACTTTCCTGCGGGTAGCATCGCATCGTGGATGATAACTATGTCCCCAATTTGTAAACAGGAATGAGGTTGCTGCCATTTGCTGCGGGTTGACAATTGTGTTAGATATTCGGTTCTCCATCTTTTCCAAATATCGTCGAATATCTTTTGAGTAAGCTGCCATCGTGTGCGTTGATCTCTTTCTGTTTCAATTATGGTTAGGGTAGGGCCGCTTGCTAAGAAGTGAGATGGTGTAAGATAGTTCAAATCATCTGGATCTTCACTGAGAGTGCAAAGTGGCCTTGAATTGAGGCAACCTTCCAACTGTGCTAGTAGTGTGGAGTACTCCTCGAAGGTAAGCTTTTGTTCTCCCACTACTCGGCGGAGGTGGTGCTTGAGACTTTTAACTGCTGCTTCCCAGAGCCCTCCCGCGCTGGGCCACGAGGGTGCGTTAAAATGCCACTCAATTTCAAGCTCGCTTGTGTTGATAAAAAATTCATCGTCCAGAGTTGTTTGTAAATCAATGAATTCTTGCTGCAATGTTCGGCTAGCGCCCACGAAGTTTGTCCCGTTGTCACTGTAGATGTGACGAGGAGTTCCACGTCGAGCTGCCATCCTGCGCAGTGCTGCTAGGAATGCCGATGAGGTCAGGTCCGAAACCAACTCAAGGTGTATGGCTTTTGTCGCCATACATACGAACACTGCGATGTAGCCTTTCGTTGTCTTGCTATTTCGACCCTTGTTTGTTTTTATGTTTACAAATCCCGTATAATCTAAGCCCGTACTCTGGAACGGCCTTGACGAGTTCGTTCTTGCTGCTGGTAAGTCTCCCATTAGTTGTGATTGTTTCGAAGGGTTTTGTTTCCTGCAGGTTACGCATTTGCGTAGACGGCTTTTTACCGCTCGGTTACCGCCTACGATCCAGTATTGTTGTCTTAGCCACGAAAGCGTAAGTCTTACTCCGCCATGGAAAGTCAATTGATGTACTTGATCGATTAACAGGTTGGTGAGGTGACCACTGTGCGGTATGATAAGTGGGTGTTTCATGTCCTCACTTATTCTTGCGTTGCTGATTCTCCCGCCAACTCTTAACATTCCTTGACTGTCTAAAAATGGATTTAAGCTAAGGATTTTGCTCTTAGCGTTGATACTTCCGTGTTTCTTGAGGGATGATATTTCTACGGAAAATTCTGTTTCTTGAATCTGTTTTATGATTTTGTATTTTGCTTTTTTCAATTCTGGGACAGTCAAGTACGGTGTCTTGTTTTGATTACGTAGTGTGAATCGTAATATCCACGCTAGAACACGCGTAGCACGTGCTAAGCTACTGTGTTTATTTATTATGTCAGCTATCATGTTACACTGTTGTGTAGTAACACAAGTTTGTTTTGGTTTTTTAACCTCTTCATTTGTCGTGTAAACTGCCTTTTCTGTTTTTTGGTGATATAGGTCTGATGATAGCCAGTCAGGGCCTTGCCACCATAATGGATGTGATAGCAGCTCTTCTGATGAGGTACCACGACTGGCACAATCGGCGGGGTTCTCCTTTGTACTGACGTATCTCCAACTTTGGGCTGGCATGATTTCAGTTGTTTTCTGTACTCGGTTAGCTACAAATGGCTTCCATCGGCTTGGTTCACCTTGTAGCCAACCTAAAACTGCTGTAGAGTCGACCCATCCATAAACCATGACGTCATAGCTTGTTAACGATTGTTGTACGGTTTTCATTAACTTTGATAAAAGATGTGCTGCGCTTAACTCCAATCTTGGGATAGAAATACCTTTGTTTACTGGTACCAGTCTTGTTTTAGCTGCTACAATGATAGGTACTGATTGCTTGTCTTGATATTTCCCAGCGATTTTCGCGTAAATTACGCAAGCATAAGCTTTTGAGGATGCGTCGCAAAAGCCGTGCAATTCTATTTTACAGCCTTTGTCGGTTTTTAACCATCTAGGTATCTTCACTTGGTTTATGTTTTCTAAGTCCCGCTTGATAGTGACCCAGTTTTTAGTGATGTCTTCGGGAAGCTCGTCGTCCCACTGGAGATTCGAAAGCCAAACCCTTTGAAAGAGTAGCTTTAGTTTAGTGGTTACTGGAGCGAGCCATCCTAGAGGATCGAATATTTTTGATATATCCGATAGGAGTGTTCTCTTCGTAGTTTTTGATGATAAAGAGGTTGTGATCTTTAGCAGGAACGTGAATTGATCGTTGTGTGGATGCCAACGGAGTCCCAGGGTTTTAGTCGACTCTTGGTGCTTAAAGTCGAATGCTTGCTCGATGTTTCGTGCTGTGTCGACGTTCACCAACAGTTCGGGTCGATTGGAGGTCCATTTTCGTAGATTGAACCCACCCAGCTTAAGCAACTTGATTAGATCTGCTTGTATTTGTTTTGCTGAAGAGATGCTGTGGCTGCCGCATAGAAGGTCATCCATGTAGAAGTTATTCTCAAGGACATTCGCAGCCTCGGGCAACTGATGACGCTCATCGTCAGCTAGCTGCTTCAGCGTCATCATAGCTAAAAATGGTGCTGATTTTGTTCCGTATGTAACAGTTGATAGAGCGTATTCTCGCAAAGGTTGATTTGGGTCATCTCGCCATATGATTTTCTGGTATTTCTGATGGTCTTCATGGGTCCAAATTTGTCTGAACATTTTTTCAACATCAGCTGTCAGCACTATTTCATGCTGCCTCCATTTCAAAATTAGTGATAGGAGATCTTGTTGTAAATTGGGTCCACTGTGCATTAGGTCATTTAGACTTTGACCTGACGATGTTTTTGCGGACGCGTTGAATACAACTCGTAATGCTGTAGTTGTTGATTCAGCGCGACGCACACAGTGGTGCGGTAGGTAACAGCCTGTGTTCGTATTGCTGACACACTCTGTCATGTGACCCAGATGAATATATTCATGTATAAATGATTTGTATTCCTTTGCGATGTTTATGTTTTTAAGAAGTTTTTTCTCCAGTTGTAGAAATTGTGCAACTGCTGCTGGCTTTGATGAACCAAGCTTTTCCTCAGCATCCGATTTTAACGGGATTTTCACGACGTATTTTCCATCTGCTCGGCGTGACGTTGTCGTTTTGTAGTATTGGATGCAATTGAGGTCTTCGCTCGACATGTTAGAATTTTCGGCGATATCTTCGATTGACCAGAATCTCTGTATATCTTCGACGTTATTCAATACGACGTTGCATTGATATGATTTAAAGTTACCACAAAGTAACCATCCCAGGCGTGTTTGCTGCGCGATGGGTTGAGAGTCACTCTCTCGTATGATGCCTCCTTGTATAATATTGGAGTATACGTCAACTCCCAATAGAAGGTCCACTGGTCGACTGACGTTAAAATCAGGGTCTGCTAACTGAATGTTTTGTAGGTATTCCCATGATGGTTTCGGGAACGTTTGATTGGGCAAGTTATTGATAAGGCTTTTCATGATAAGCGCTTCAGTTGTAAATGTATAATCGCTATTTAGTGCTCTTACATTGATCTTAAGAACACCCTTGCAATTGTTCTCTTTAGCTCCGAGCCCGAAGATTACTCCTTTGCATCGTTGACGACGTAGTCCCAATAGCTGTGCGGCGTTCTCTGTGATGAGAGACGTCTGCGAACCCTGATCAATTAGTGCTCGCATTTTCAGGAATGAACCATCTTCCTTTTGTATGTTAACTTGGGCTGTTGCTAAGAGATTTTCTGTTATATTTTCATTCGAAACATGCGTCACATTCTTGGGTTGACCTAGTTCCGGCGCCGGCGGTTTTCCAGCTGGCGATTTTGTAGCTGAGTATGCGTCATGCACTAGTGTATTGTGCTTCTCGTTGCATACTCGACACTTTTTTTCAGAATAACATTCTTTACCATTATGATTGTATAGGCAATTCTTGCATAAATTCAATTTTGTAATATATTGCTGTTTGTTGTAACCATTCGACTCCAAAAATTTGTCGCAATGGAATAAAAGGTGCTGATTGTCGCAAACTGGACACTTCTTGATTGACCCAGTCCGCATCTTGCTCGTTTGTTTGAAGTTTGATGTTTTATTTACTTCGTTTTTATTGATACTAAAAGCTTTATATGTAGGCTTTTTGATAGATTCTGGATGCTGGGATGATTTTGGTGAGTCTTGTTTTCGGCGACTTGATTCGAGAGAGGTAAATTTACTCTCCAGGAACTCGAGAAATTCTTTCAGGACAGGTAGCTCCCTCGGACGTTTTAATGATTCTATGTAATCGCTGTGTGTCTCCGTGTCCAATTTTTGTGACAAAAGATGCACAACTATGGGGTCCCAGGTGCTGATGTTGACCCCAAGGTTCTTGATGGCGTTCAAGCATTCATTTGTCATATCGTGAGTCCTTTTGATGCTTGCCGCTGACTGTTGTTGCATTGCAGGTAACGACAGAAGATTGTTAATATGGGAACTGAAGATTAACTTTATATTGTTGTAACGGTGGTTCAATATCTCCCAACACACTTGATAATTTTCTGAGCTGATATGTAAGTGTTGGATCAATTTATCTGCTTCACCGCGCAATTTATTTTTCAAAAATTGCATCTTCTGTGCGTTTGACATGGAACGGTTGTTGTGGATCGTCTCATTGAAAAGGTCCTTGAAAGACATCCACTGATGATAATTCCCACTGAAGGTTGGGATGTCCATCTGAGGAGTTGACCTTTCACGATGCGATACTGACCACATTTTGCTGTTAATTTCCTTTTTGATGGCGTTATAGTCTTCTTCATATCTGCTGAATGTAGACTCGTAATCAGGATTTTCTTCGCTGAGCTCGCTATCGATCTCCCAGTGAAGATGGTCGATGATAGTCCACCTCGCCTGTATGGTTTTCAAAATGTCGTCGAATTCCCATTTTTCAGCGAGAGCATCCAAGTCAATGTTTGAAATGGTGCGTGTGAATGCTTTGAAGTTACTTTTTTGTTTGCGTAACATGTCATCTAATTTGCTGTTGTTTTTTGATAAAAATTTTGGAATTTCGCCTTGTTGGATGGGTTTTGATGTCCCAGGTTCCTCAGGATTCCCACTGCTTGATAAGTACCCGAGGAACATTTCTCGTTTTTCTTGATAATATTGAAATGTTTTCTGATAAACATTTTCAATGAAATATTGATGATTTTGTTCTTGATAATCACACAATTTCACGTGATTAGCTTGAAACTCTTTCCAGTAGCTGTCAAGAGTAGATACTCGCTTCTTGATGTAGGCGGGAATTTTTCTCTCGGCGCCGTCTTTCTTGAAATTGGTGATGAGTTGCTCCATCGCACCCATTAATTGGTTTTGGGTGGTTAGGATGTCTTCCATTGTTGTAGTGTTGATAATTGATTCGGAAGACAATAAGGTTGATATTGGCTGCTACGCCGATTTGCTGCTGCTGCTGGACGAGATTCTTCGACTGCTGTATCGAAGGCACTGCGTCTGGTGCTGCTATGATGATAACCCGATTGCTGTGCTGTGCTGCTGGGCTATGTGCTGCTGATCTTTGATTTAGACTGTTGCTGTCTGTAGGTTGCTGTGCGAGACCACTAGACGGTCTATCTGACTTCTTCTGATGGTGTCGCTTCAGTTGGTACTCAATGTCCTTGTAGAATAAGAACGATAAGTGCGATTTCTCAATTCGACTGGTGAGACCCGCTGGTGGGAGGCCAATCGAACCGATTCGCTATCGAACTTACCACGTACAAAAACACCAAGCCGTTGCTCGAAGGACCAAAAAGATGTACGGGTTATGTACACCCTTGTATGATGTAGATTGATGTGTTGATAAAGATGATAAAACTCAGGAGAGAATATTGATTTATTGTTGATATAATTACTGCTATGATACAATGATTATGCTGATGAGAGCGCGTTTCCGCTATAGTGTCGAAACGTGAACTGAATGTCTTATGCTACTTACTAATAAGGTTAACTTTAGTGCTGAGATTGCAATGTACGAACTTGCTTCGTACAGTCACCTTATGGAACGCGTGACAGCATGCACAATTGCACACAAAAGAAATGGGTGCTTCACTCATGTTTAGACGAGATTACGTTTGGTTCTTCTTCTTTTTTTTTTTTTTTATGGTTCTTCTTTTATGTCTGTGGTAATAGGTATACACATTTACATTTATTAACGTCAAATAAGTGGGTGTTTTGTTCCGAGCGCTACAGCCCGAATTCCTTAAAAGTACGAATAAATAGGATTCTTTTGGGTAAGCTCGCTACATCTTCGACCCCATCTTTGTCCTGAGGACTGGATTGAGTTCAAGAGTAGACCCATCAGTAATAAACGAAAAAACGTGAAAAAGGTAGGTCTCAATTTTTTTTATTCAACTGAGGATGTAGGTTGAGTCTGCCAATTTTAAGCTAGACAATACAGCTCTTCGACGTTTGCCTATCTTTTAAATTTTCCAGCCATAAACAACATTCTTAACTAAACATTAAATAGATACTTCAAACCCAACGAATATTCCGTAGAATGTTTAAACAATACAGTATAACACCTAGACTACTCAGTACTTAGTTTGAAACCTAACTTGACACGGCTTTAGCTACTTGTGGCTACT
The DNA here is from genome assembly GCA_963693445.1 of Agonopterix heracliana. Lineage (NCBI taxonomy): Eukaryota > Metazoa > Arthropoda > Insecta > Lepidoptera > Depressariidae > Agonopterix > Agonopterix heracliana. The sequence continues at coordinate 16,851,445 of OY856326.1, read as the reverse complement.
TGAAACTCGAGTCAAGTAACTTGTACAGACTAAGTCCTACTTTATTCCGTTTGGATTTAATCTGAATCGGTTTATGCTCTTCGACTTGAAATATTATAATTAAAATATAATTTAAAGATTGATGATGATGATAAGTAATTGTCATGCGATTTACAGGGTGTAAGGAAAAGTATCATTTATCTTTAAAACACATACTCGTAGGTACTCTACGCATCAAACTGAACAACTTTAACTATGGGGACAAAACAATCTGCTGTTTTTTTTTGTGTTGTTTGCGTCGAGTTGCAGTTTAGAATGGGACGGCTGACTTTTTTGCCATTGTAAAAGTTGGTCAGTTTGATGGGTATAAGAGTGTGTGGTTTAAAGGTTATTGATACTTTTCCTAACACCCTTTAGTATGCTGAGCCCTTTTTAAGGGGATGATCAGACCGTGAAACTGAACAACTTTCTCTATTGCACCAACATCGAAATCGCGAAAAAATCATCTCTTCCATACAAAACTGCAAACCAACTCGAGCCTAATGTATGGGACAGCTGTTTTTTTTTGCGATTTCTTTGTTGGTCCTATAGAGAAATTTGTTCCGTTTGATGGTCTGGTCATCCCATTAAATACTGTTAGAATAATTAATTAAAAAGGACCCTGTATCATGCTGACACGACAAGAAGAAGCTTAAGAGGATAGACGAGAATTTTTTTTCCATACAAACGTATTCCCCTGTTTTCTTCCTGGATAATAACAATAGAGCAAATATTTTTTTACCATGTAATCTATGTCACTTCTGCCATGTCCCTATGTTTTGATTTTTTGCATTAATTAATTACTGTAAGAACAAGGGACCTTCGAAAATGGCCCATTTTACCGCCCGTATTCAGGCATCCAGTAAACAAATAAGATGAATATAAACTAAAAAAGCAAAACGTACGGACATAGTCAAAGTCTTTCTCATATTATTTTTGAAAGAATTATTAAAATCGGTTTAGTTTTGGAGGAGAAAACAGGGGAATACGAAATGCTGATTTCGTCGATTTTTGGATATAAAATCGGTCCGAGCTGCAGTTGTCTCTTTCTGACTCTAGTCCGCAGGTTGTATGGGTGGGGCGGATCTGATAAATACGTATACAGTTGGAAAAGTGACCTATTCTCCAAATTAGCATCCTCTTAAGGGTCGGCACTACCCTAATCGGGCAAAACAGGGTTCGGCGTTCCGACTTTTGAGGATAGTAAATAGCTATATTTAGAAACAAAATTAAGACCATCGCTTCTCTAAAAGATGAAGTACAAGATGAACAAAAAAAATTTCAGTAAAATTGTGTAGTTACATCAGAAAGTAATCGAGAATTTCATGAAAAACTCTAGAATAGCACTGCCGCGTTCCGAGTCCTGTGATTTAGTGAAACGAAATAAAACAACAAAATATATTTATAATCAATGGCAAAACATCAAAGAACACTTTAAACAAATCAGTTTTTCGATATGACTTCTAGTTTTTTTGCAATTTGTTACCAAAAATCACATATTTTTTTGGATGTTTTCTTCATACAAATTACTATGGGCCGTCAATCGTTCGAAATCATTGCGAATAGTCCGGTGACCGGCAAAACCCAACCCTGTCTTAGAAGATTAATGAACAATTCCATTTTTAGCTAAAGTAGGCAAAGTAACTTATAAAAAACCGGGCAAGTGGGTGTCGGGCCACATGCAGTGTAGGGTTCCGTAGTTGCCCGTCACGATATGTGGACTTAGAAGTGCATTTTATAAATTGGTCGACTATTACTCGTAAATTTTTGTCCCCTTTATTATATTAGAATAACTGTAAGTTTATTACTATTGTTACTAGCAAACTAAGGATTGATAATCTGAATTCATCATCATCATCGTCAGATATGTTTTAAATAAGAATGGAATAAGAGTGAATTCTGTACCGTAGTAGGTGACTCAAACGATTGACTTCGAAAGTCATTTGCACGACAGAATTTTGCGCGAAAAGACATTGCGCGATACAAGAAAACACAAAGGAATTTCACAAAAGTTACTGTCTGGTCACTGTTTGGTAGTTTTTGGTTATTTTGGTAATTTATGGTAGTTTTTGAGTCTTTCGGTAGTTTTTGGTAAATTTTCGTACAAAAATATCCAAAAAGTTATTTTGGTAGATTTTCGTACTTTTTGGTAGTTTATGGTTAATTTGGTACTTTTTGGTTTATCTCATTTCATTTCATTTATTTACCTTAAATTGTAGGTAGGTACATAAGTTACAGATGGTAAGTACAGAGTACCTATTAGTCACACTACAACATAATTTATAAACATTAAGAAAAAAATAGATTTAAACAATAGGTGCCGGACAATAACTTAATTATTTATTTTTTATTTTTATTTATTTCCTTTTTGGAGAACTTACAGCTAAACAACAATTGGATTTCAAAAGACAAATTGATAGTCAGATGCTGACAACAAGTTCCCACATATAAAAATAGAAAGAAAAAAAAGAAGACATATAATAAGCAATGTTAAAACATCTCTAGGGTATAACAACATTATTATGGGCCATCAAAAAAGCTACATGCTAGAATATTTTTAACTCTATTGGTGCTTGTACAAAACAAATCAATATCGAAGTCCATGCAAATGTCGTTGACTACCACCTTTCAGTACTACAATTAAATTAGTTAAATGTTATAAAGTCAGTTCAATGTGATTAGTTAAAAATTATAATAACCTTATTGAGGTACAAATAATCGATCTGCAACCTGCAACACATTTTTTTCTACTCAGATTGATGCCTGTTTGTTTACTTATACTGAAGAAACTAATTAAAATCATAGGGACACTGTTCGATTAATAATTCTTTTACCTTCTTCAGAAATTTCTTGTCGGCTTTAATGTCATCTGGTATTTTACTATACACAAGAACAGTATTCGACTTTATTTTGTAGTCCTTTGCATCGATGCTAGTCGGTAATTTGGTACCAGTAGCTCATTTTTGCGAGTTACATTTAATCTCTTGCTACGGAATACTACGGGGTATCGTCTCACGATTTTGCACGGATCGAGGATATATACAACAAAGCTGTCACAGTGAGTAATTTAAAGTCGGTAAACAAGGATCGGCATGACACCCTTACTGACTGAATTCCGCTTACGATTCGAATGCACCTCTTTTGCAAAACAAATATTTTATTTATGTCAACAGATCCACCCCGTAGCCAAGCCGTCAAGAACTCTTTTGTTTTTATGGTAGTTTTTGGTAATTTTCATTTTTCTATCAAATATTACCAAAAAGTATAAAAATCTACAAAAATAACCAAAAACTACGAAAATCTACCAAAATAACCAGAAACAACGAAAAACTACCAAACTAACAAAAAACTACCAAAAAACCAGAAACAACAAAAAATATTTACTAAACTCTACCAAAAACTACCAAAACCTACCAAAAGAACCAAAAATTACCAAAAGAACCTAAAGAACTATTGACATTGTACTAAATTTTTTTTATCTTTAAAATTACTTCTTGTTAATATTGCTGTGCCCTTTTAGGATTCATAAACCCACTTTAGCTACTAAGTAACACCTATATTATGTTCTTGTGTAGCACAATGTCCTTCAGCGTGACTAAAATTACTGCTGAAATCTACCAAAATCTACCAGTCCTGTTTCAAATTCTACTTAAATTCTACCAAATAATATTTATGTCGTTACAGATGGTCAAAATTTTATATGAAACACGTTTTTGTACAAAATATTATAAATTTTATCTAAACGCTCATCATTACACATGTTATTTTCGCATTTTTGTATAATTTTTATTGGTTTTTATCACTTTGTAACATGGATGCTTTAATTTTCAAATATATATTAAATTAGGTCGTCCCTATGCAAGTTTAAATTTAGTACAGTTTTCTGTGTCTCATAAGCAGAATCCGAAATTTTGGTAGCACTTTTAATAATGTCAAACGGATTGCACGTTTATCGACTTCCGATTGTGTCGATATACGGGAAATTTTTTATCACTGCGGTTAACTCCAGCATGTATTCTACTCATCAAACTGAACAACTTTCACTATGGAGCTAACTTCAAAAGAGCGAAAAAAAAATCTGCTGTCCTATACAAAACTGCAGTACCTACATATTCGACTCAAATGTATGGTACAGCTGATTTATTTTCGCTATTTTGAAGTTCGATACCATGCTGAAGTTATCCGCAGTGATATAAAATATACTTACCCGTATATCGACATTATTGGAAGTCGATAAACATGCAATGCCTTTGACATATTAAAAGTGCTAGGTACCAAAATTCCAACTCTGCTCAGAAGCCCTCTTTTGTAAAAAAAAACAACATTAGGCGATATGATTAATATTTGCTGTACTAGAAGTGAGTTCGGTGGCGCGTTGCGGAGAGGACTCTCAATCAAGAGGTCCGAGTTCGAATCCGCACGGACAACATGCCACGTACCAATGAGTTTTTCTAACTTATGTACGTATTACCGACTGCTCTCAAATGGTGAACGAAAACATCGTGAGGAAACCTGCATATGCAGACGAAGAAATTCTGATGTATATTATGTGAAGTCTACCAATCCGCATCGGGCACGCGTGGTGGACTAACGCCCAAACACCCTCCTAGAAGGTAGGCCTGTGCCCTGCAGTGGGACGTATATAGGCTGATGATTATGATGATGATGTACTAGAAGTTCCGGAAAACTTGCAAACCCTGCAATCGTTTTCTCAGCCATTCGTATTGCCAGCTTAGATTTTATTAGACGGAATCCTTGCATTTTTAAATACATAAAATTTACGAATACCCAATTTCAACTAAAATCTACTAAACAATTTTGCCCTAAATCTACCAATAAAGAAGAAATCTACTAAAAGTGGTCACACTGATGTCCTTTTGCGCAAATGTTTTTGAAGGCAATCGTTCCAGTTACTGCAAAATTTACTTTTATTCCGTGCTTAAAATATTATATCTGACGATGATTATGATGATAAAAGATTACAAACCCTTCGTTTGCTAATACCTAAACTTATAATAATTTCTTTATTTTGTAAAAAGTTTTAATTTGTTCTGTTATAATAATTTTAAGTTTTTTTTAGCCTGAGTAATACTGTGATCTAATTAGTTGGAACCCATCCTATCATACCACCAGGGGTGATCTTTGATCAGTCACATTATAGGTCCATTACGCACGGTACTGTACTGTTGCTGTAAATGTCAATTTCGACCTACGGCTCTCAAATCCAGATGCTGCAGGAGTATTGCCACGCACAACCAAACATTCAACATTAATTTAATGTGGTAAAATCTGCCTTTCGGGTAGTAGGTACCCTAAATTCGGTCGGACCTACGAACCTGCCAGGATAGGATCGGCCGACCAGACTTTTTAGGCCTTACTAATTGGCCTCTAGACCAACAGACTAGTTACGTCCTTTAACTCAACGATTTAAAATGTTGTGTCACCAGGTAGGGTTCTCTTTTTTCTTCACACCAGTAAACGTGCCAGCCAAGCTGCGCCGCGCGCTGCAGCCGACCAAGTTTTTTGCAAGAAATTTATTACCAAAAGCTATCAAATTGATTTGTTCATTAATCTTATAAGATAGGGTTGAGTGTTGTCGGCCACCGGTCTTTTTCTTTTGACAGATATGTCAAACGGGCCGTAGGTAGTGCCGACCCTTAATGATGTATTTTTAGGGCTGTAACTTTTGAACCGTAATAGATAGTTGAAATTTTCTCAGAATATGCGTTACTACGGCGGATTCGATGACAAATAATACAAATTTCAAAAAGATAAAAGCTAAGGGCGGTTCTCAACAAGAAACTAGTTTTTATCAACGTTTTTTCTTCACGCTCTATCGTATAAATGGTAATACATACAAACGTCAAACTTGGTGTGATTATGGAGCAAACTCTACAGTATAACAAAAAATAATAAAAATTGGCCAAGTGTGAGTCTGTCTTGCGCTAAAGATCCCGGAGAAAAAAAGTTTGTTTCAGGAGAAAAAAAACAAACAAAAACTTTTTTGTTTCGGATTTTGTTGTGTTCTGTTGTGATGTGGTACGGAACCCTCGGTACGCGAGTAGTCCGACTCGCACTTGACCAGTTTTATTATTTTCTTCTTGACACGACCACCTCGGTTCAACTATCCGTTCGCTACAAATACTCCTGATAAACACGCTTCATAAAACAAAAGGAACAGATACGCCGTCAGATTTATCTCCAACAGAAAACAATAGCAAGCCACCTACTTACACAAAAGAAGCAAAAAATACATCAACCAGTTAATTAATCAACGAAAAGAAGAAAAAGTAAAAGAATTGCCGCCCCGTGCAACGTAAAAAAAGTTAGAGAAAAAAATAAAGAAACTAGAAAAGGGATCTGTACAAATGGTCGGTCCATTACACCGGTTTATCCTGAGAGGCCTCCGGATAAGTCGTCCCGGTACAAATGCTTTTTGCCCGGACAGTTGAGTTCAATTAAAAATCTTATTTATTCAACACTCAAGCCCTATATTGAAATACCTACTTAGTTAAATTGTTTTTGGTACGCAAATATAATTTTGTAAGGTCCAACAAAATTTACTGTAACTATTTTAAGAGGATGATCAGACCATAAAACTGAGCAACTTTCTGTAGGGGCCAATGATGCAATTTCGCAAATTCCTTGTTGGTCCCATAGAGAAAGTTGTTCAGTTTGATGATCTTGTAATTCCCTTTAAAACTGCTAACATTTATAAAGTAAGTATATTATGTTTTAATTAAGTAACACAAAAACGCAAAAAATACAGAGTTAGGAAATACCATAATAAAACTTTTATGTTTTGGACCTACATATTTGTTACTAGAGGGTGCTAGAGGACCGCGGCGAACTTCGTAACGCCTTAGAATCTTCCCGACACACTTGGCTGTTTTTTATAGCCTGAGATGATTAACATATAATCACTGATAATGTAGCATTCATATGGTGAAAGAATTATTCAGATCGGTCCAGTAGTTTCGGAGCCTATTCATTACAAACAAACAAAATCTTTCGTCTTTATAATATTTTAAGTATAGATTGACGACCCGGTTGGTGTAATGGTTACCACGCCGGACTGCCAAACCAGGGTCCTGGGTTCGAATCCCGGTTCGGTCATGGATGTTATTTGTTCGTGCCGTTGTTGTATGGTTTCCGTAATAAAAGCCTTTAGTGCTTAGTTTGGGATCATTACAATGTATGTGCCTGTTAGCGTTATTTATTTATTTTATTTATTTATTTAGATATTGAGTGAAATGTCAGAAATCATAAAATAATCCGCCTATACGACCGCTGTCAGCGTTAATGGTTTCTACTTATACTTAGTTCCTATAAGCTGCTTTCACACCTTTATAATTTTCCTCTATCATTCACAGTGTAAAGCCTTGAAAACGTGTGTGAAATCATATTAGTGAGGAAGTGTCTATGAACTTTATGGCCGATTGTGTATCTACTTATTGCTTATACTTATTGTGTTCAAACGGTGTTCGTAAAATCATAGTTTATGCATTTATCTATTCAGATGTGAAACTTTGCCGATTTTTTGCGGGGTTTGCGGGTGTACCGCACTTGGAAGCTTTAATGCGGTAAAAGTCATAATAATTTACAACCCATCTGGCTACATTGATGCCTCGACAGCATATTGCACGTTTCTTTGCAGATTCCTCACTATGTGAAACTATGATATGTAAGCTAAGGGTAACATGTAAAGACGTAGCTTTATAAAGGGAGACAATAATTCGACGTATACCAGAACGGAGAGACCCTTTTTAAAAGAACATGAAATTTTCGTAATATCACGTACGTTAAGTATAATTCACGTTCATGTCAAACCCTTATAACTTTGATGGCGAATCAAAATGTTTTAGTAAAACATTTTAGTAGTATTAAGACGGTGACTCTGATCAAATCGGTCGCGTCCAACAAAAAGGGGAGGTGCGGAGAACTCGAAACCGATCGGCACTTATGAAGAGATGTATGGATGTGTATGAGGTGAGGGAGGTTTGTAAGAAACGCAGTAGATGGTGCGCCTTGGTCTCTGCTTACCCTACTGGGAAATATGACATTATAGATAGGTGATTGTACAAGTTCAACATTTTCATTTCTTCGTTAGAAGCCCAATCGCTATGAGAGGATTTGTAACTGACCTGTGTTAATTATTATTTAACTATATTATAATTATTAGCTATACCAAAATTATCCAATATATCCTTTTAATGTACAGAAGACATTTCTCATGATTGAAGACTGTGGGTTTGCTCTCATTGTTTTCCTTCACCGAAAAGAAAAAAAAAAAAAAAAAAAAAAAAAAAAAAAAAAAAAATAATAAGTCAGTGTTACAAATCTTTACAAGTTATTAAAAATTATCATACAATTTTACTGGGATTGGTATTATCAATGAATTATTCAAACGACTTCCTAACATAGCAAAATCGAAGCTGAACCTCAGAAGCACATGTGCATTTGAAATATAGATTAACTAATTCAGTCTGCTTTGTCGCTTGTTAACGGAGAAGCAAGCAGAGTGTGCAAAAAATGTATCTCGTTTGTTTGTGATTCCGAATTCTCCATTGAAGACCACGAACTTCTAAATTTTTTGTGATTTAAGTAGCTCTTCGGCCGCTGTATCAATTTGCTTGAGTCGCGTGGCTAAGGGGGTAACAAGTAGACGTTTCGTCGGCTTGCGATTTGATTGGCCACGTGGCTCCGCTGTGTTTATGGCGGTTTCGAGTGTGTGTTTTTGTTTAAAAACGGGGCTTTGAGATCGCCATATCCTATTCATCATCAGCCCGGTAAACCCCACTGCTGGGTATAGGCCTCTTCATTTTCACGCCAACTAGAACGGTCCCTCGCTAGTCTCATCCACTGTTTGCCGGCTACTTTACAAATGTCATCCGACCACCTGGCTGCTGGTCTGCCCACTGACCGTTCCCCCTCCCACGGCCGCCACTCTGTCACTGCCCTCGTCCATCTGCCATCATTCCGCCTGGCCAAGTGTCCCGCCCACCTCCACTTCAGAGTCGAAATCCGCTTGCCGATATCAACCACCTTTGTTCGTCGTCTGATCTCGACATTCGGAATCCGGTCCAGAAGTGTGATTCCTAGCATAGCTCTTTCCATTGCTCTTTGTGCGACGTTGACTTTGTGCACTGCGTCCTTAGTCAGAGTCCATGTTTCGGAACCATACGTGAGAGTGGGCAAAACATATCCTATTACCGTACAATATCTAATAAATATATCTTCAACACTTGACACTGGCGAAATCTAACAAGGAAACGCCATTAAATAAAAATAGAATAGAATCAATTTGCTTAGACATCTTGGTAGTGGCTAGATGAGGACAGAGTTTTGTGAAGGGTCTTGAAGGAATCCTCAGAAGTACCACCTGAACCTAACCTACCTACCTAGGGTAGGTACCTACTAAGTAGATGATGACGGATTATGGAAGCGAAACTACCAACGATTCCAATCGTCATGGGCTCAGTCTTATAGGTGACAAATATTTCTGTAATTCTAACTAATATTTGTATTCGAGTCGAACCTAAGATCAGCGGCCTAAAGAATTAACAAGATCTGTTAACTTTTGATGCTTGATGCCAGCAGATTTTTCACTTTTAGAGAAAATCAAGCTTCTAAACAGAGCTGTTTTACTGTCTCTACCTTACTCATGTATTAATAGACATAGAACCTTACCTGATATAAATATCTCTCACCAAGACGTTAACGTGTATTCTCTAAGTGAAAATTTTAGCGGAAAATGATAAATAAAGGTTCTGACGGGAACCGAATTTTGATGGGAGAACCCTTTTGTGCCCGTATCTTGTTTCAGAGTAGGCTTATCCGTTCTCTGAATAATAGTGGACATTTAGGTTGTTATTATAAATAGAGAGAGGGTGACTCTGAAAGCCGATATCCAATCGAGACAGCAATAAATACGAAATAGATATGAATGGGTGGAGATGATATTTAAGGAACACTTATCTTTCTATACATGTTATTTTCAACTGGCCAAATCGGAGACGTCTTTAGAAAATTCAAGTCTAAGGGCTGTATTACAAAACCACTTTGTGATCTCGGCGATGTCGCTCAGTCAACGCCTCTGCTTAAAAATCGCGCCGATCTATTTGCGACGACGTCGCGACAGTGCAGTTGTGACTGGTCACTTAAACTAGCTGAAATCGAGGAGAGTGTATGCCAAAATGTACGAATTTAGAGGAAGCGAAAAGAATAAAAAATAGGTATGTGAGGACTGCCAAAGTTGAGATTCATATTCTCTGCTTACCTCGGCAAAAGGTGCCAGTTTATGTATGCGCAGGGTGTTAGAGTAAACAGTAGCATTACTTTAAGGGGTGGTTGTACCCATGATACTGAACAACATTCCCTAAGAAACCTATAGATTATTCTAAAAAAAAAAGGCACTCTCCATACTATGAACGTTTGCATGAAAAGTAGATAAAAAATTTGCGTATTTCCTATAGGTTTCTTCGGGAAAGTTGTTCAGTATCATGGGTAGGTAAAATCTATCTTTAAAGTACCTAATGCAACTGTTCACCCTAACACCCTGTATAGCTTTTAGACAGCTGCTGCAATATTAGAATATTGGCGGCGTGTTCGCGTTTGGAAATCTCCGATGAATAAGCCAGCTGTTGTTGTTTTGTGGCTAGCTTGGCGCGGGACAGATAGAAACGGTGTGAGAAGCGGACGGGGTGTAGCCAGGGCGGAGACGGGACGCTGTCACGACTTTTTAAAACATATAGAAAAGACGAGACACGGACACATCGTAATCTGTGGCCTAGGACCAAGTTTGTGACAGTGACGCACGAGTCCCGGCACTACCCCGCCTGCACCCCCGTTCTCGCCCGTCACTCGTCCACTCGCGCCCGTGCCCCGTCCTTTCTGTATGTTTTACAATAGGGCGCAGACGAGTCATAAGCGTCGTGCCCTGTCTTTTCTATAATATGTTTTGCGTCGCGACGCTTCTATACATTTTGTATGAAAGGGACGCGGATGAGACATACGAGTATGTCCAGGACCCGTCTGCGTCTATGTCTTTTCTGTGTGTCCAGCGGCTTAGCGAAGCACAAGCTGTCAGTCAAGCTATAAATTGACGTCATCAGTAGGACTCTGGCCTCTGCAAACTGACCAGCAGTTTTGGAACCGGTATGTATTGTACTGTCAGATGGCAAGAGACCAGGAATCGCGGTAAATATTCGGTGATTGAACCGTGATTGGACTACGTACGAACAATAACTTTTGACACATTTGGTATTGCGCTAATCGCGTTACTGCTCTCAGCCATTAGAGCCGTTTTGACAGATCGCACAGACGTTAAAGGCTGTCAGTTATATAGAGTTTAGGGATGCGGAATTCATCAAAGTTGAATAGTAATTGGATTGCAATGTGATTAGAACTGAAATGGGATTAGGATTGAACTTTGATGTTTTAAATTAGCGCAATCGTCCTCCAGGTAGTTTGAAGCTGATTCCATGGATTTATGTACCATAGTGATGGTGCCTTGGTATGAGACCAACATGCGTTACTCAGGCAAGAATATTTAAGTGGCTGAGGCAAAGCAAGGCAAGGCAAGGCAGCGGAGAAGTATCAAAGCGCCAAAAATAAGCGGGTCTGGAAGAGGGCTGCATATTTATACACAATTTGCATATTATGAATAAAATGCTATGTTTAGAATATCTCTGACTACCTTTAGGAATATAGTTGTGAATAAATTATGAATGTCCCATTAAGAGTCCTTTTACAGTCCAGTAGCACCTCCATTACAATGTTAAAGAAAGAAGTTTTCTGAATAATGAACACCCAAAATGAAAAAGTTATTTTATAAAATAATATACTATAAATAGTATACTTTAATAGGTTCTAAAAAATTTAATCCATTTTAAAGAATTCACCTATCGAATATAATAAATAAATAAATAAATAAAAGTTTTTTATTTGTCTCAAAACAGCAATACACAAAATGACACTAGAAACATAGCAAAATATTAATTTAAGTTTAGAGACAGAAAGGTCTACGACTCAGCATAATGGATGTTGACGAAATCGCCAGCAACCGTTGTTATTTTGTTATAGCCTGATGCTCAAGAGACGGGACTTATACAGCAATACGAGTATGCATTGTTATACAACAAGGAAAAAACAATTTAATTTTTGTGTGTATACAGGGTGTTTCATAAGTAACAATACATTTTTAAAACTCTTAAGGGGGTTGTTAAGATCGTCAAACTGAAAAACTTTCTATATGGGACCAACATCGAAATCGCGAAAAAAATAGTTTTATATCCCATACATATTTTAGCTCTAGTCGATTTGTAGAGTATAGAACATAACTTTTTTTTTTGCGATTTCGATATTGGTCCTATAGTGAAAGTTGTTCAGTTTGATGGTCTACACCACCCCCTTAAAGGTTTATTTGTATTTTTGTAACACCTTTAAAAAGTGATGCTTCAACATACTACAAACGCCTTTTTATGGGTTTTAAGGTTTTTTATCGGTCTAAACATATTTTGGAAAAAGAAAAAAAAAACGGCTGCTTTTAGATTAAGCCTATACATAAAAAGAAAAAAAAACGGGTGCTTTTAGATTAAGCCTATACATAGGCTTAATCTAAAAGCAGCCGTTTTTTTTTCTTTTTCCAAAATATGTTTAGACCGATAAAAAACCTTAAAACCCATAAAAAGGCGTTTGTAGTATGTTGAAGCATCACTTTTTAATGTATGCTTTCTTTATTGAGGGATCTTTAATATTGTGATGGATGATACCACTGAACGGTAAAATGACTCTTAACTGTTATTTTGTTTTTCGTTTCTTAATTTATATTTAAAAAGAAAATCACACTGAACCCTTCTACAATTTTGAAGAACAGCCATTACTACTCTAATCTGGCTTTATCTATAGGGGTCCCAAACAGGGTGTTCAGAAAATGGAGAGGGCATTATCTGTCGTCCCTCCGGCCCTCTATTCAGTTTGAGGCTTCGACGTATCCCTCGTATGGTCTATTATGTAAATTGTGATAAGTAGGCTTTTTCGGCAGCGTGCTATGATAGAAGATGGTAGGCGTGTTTCGTATAATAAGTTTTTGCTTTTGTTTGTTCAAAAACTGTTGTTGCCCGCAACTCTGTCTGTGTGGACTTTAAAAAAGTATTCTATTTGTCTATACAGAACATATTTTATTAGTGTGCCAAATTTCATCCAAATCCGTTAAAAAGTTTTTGCGTGATTAAGCCACAAACATTTATATACAAACATCCGAACATCGTCACAAACATTTACAAGTAGGATACGAATCTGAATCTCGAGTCTCAGGATTACATGCCACGTACCAATGAGTTTTTCTAGCTTAAGAGGATAGACCAGTACAGTGTCCTCCATACAAACGTATTCCCCTGTTTTCTCTCTGGATAATAACACTACAGCAAATATTTTTTTACCATACAATCTATGTCACCTCTGCCATGTTCCTATGTTTTGCTTTTTTACATTAATTAATTACTGTAGGAACTAGGGACCTTCGAAAATTACCAATTTTACCGCCGGTTTTCAGACATCCAGCAAACAAACGACGAATTGATGAATATAAACAAAAAAAGCAAAACGTACACACATAGCCAAAGTCTTTTTCATATTATTCTTGAAAGAATTATTAAAATCGGTTTAGTTTTGGAGGAGAAAACAGGGGAATACGAAATGCTGTTTTCGTCTGTGTACGGTTGGAAAAGTGACCTATTCTCCAAATTAGCATTTCAGCCCGCCTATCCTCTTAAGTACTCTCAAACGATGAAGGAAACCTGCATACGCTGAATAAGAAATTCCGATGTGTATGTGAAATGTACCACTAAAGCCCATACACCCTTTTTTTCTTACAACAAAACAGTATAAAAACTTTATCCCTTATTCCCCTTGTATAACACCCACGGCAATTAATGAGGTGGTCTCGTTACAATCGGCACCCGCTAACCGCAATCCTGCCAGACAAATCTAACCCTTAATGTTATTACGAAAGTCAAAGTTTCAGAACAAGGGTGTTCAGAACGCGCGTGTCTAATTAACGAGGTCAGTGTTGTGGCTCAGGGTGTTACCACAGGCAGTTGAAGTAGGAATTGAGTCACTAAGCTATTCGAATACGTATTCTTTGTAAAAAATAACAAAAATATTCTTATTATGTTAAAGTTTCTGATTAGCTTCTATTCGTCCCAGGCACTACACGGGAAATAAAAGCCTTTTTCAGTCCCATAGTCGCGCATGCATTTTACATACATGGCTGGCTACATTCGATGTATCAAAAGATAACATTATACGAAACATGCAATGTAAAGCAAGAAAATACCACCCGTATCCCGCCCGTATGCAGATCGCATGACAAAGACCCTGAGAGCATACCTACTTCACCATACCACAGAAAAGAGTTATACAGTTGTACAGCAACTTCAAGCAAGCGCTCGAAGCTACGCAGCACACAGACGGGTCCACGTACACGGCCCGCTAAATATTTCGAGATGCAAAAGTAATGTGGAGTGCGATTTTTGAAATTCACGTGTTCAAATCAGCAGCAGAAAATGTCTTAATTAGTATCGAAATTATCACGATTCAAAAATAGCACTTCTGACGTATCTTAGCAGGCCCTGAACTTGGCGTCTGTGTGCGTGCGTAGATTCGAGCGCTTGCACGAAGTCGCTTTACTGTATATCTCTTTTCTGTGACCATATAGACTCCAAGTGCAGATTAGATAGTGGTGAAATTGCTGAGAGAGTGTTTCAACCCGCTTTAATAGGCCTCTAGGTTTTACGAATAAGTTTGTAGACCAAATGTTTCAGTGTCAGTCATAGACAAATTACTCTAGCGATAGACACGCTCGTTCAAACAAACAACATGTCACACAAAACAACACAAAATGACACATTGCGGTCTGTCATTGCCATAGTGACGAAGTGAACTCGGGAACATCAATCAGGTGCGTACACCTCATTCAAGTGGAACATGTTGCTTCTATGCAAGGGCAAGTCTGTCGCTAGAGTAATTTGTCTATGGTGTCAGTACACCTCTCAAAGCAAGAAGTTTGACAGGAAATACCACTTAAACGGCCATTTATCCAAAGACGTGAACCAATCTGGTTTTGCTTAACTTCGGTGACTAAATAAAACTGATGAAAAAGGAATCTAAAGTAACCCCTTTTTTCCAGTTGTAACCATTTTACTTTTACATTGTTTATTGAAAGAAAATGAAAATTTACAATACACTTCATCATACAACATATTTTAGTTTTCAATTTTTTTTTAAATTCCTTAAAATTCATCAATTTTTTCTAAGAAAACGGCTAAATTCTGACCGGAGCTACGCTTTCGCTCACATCAATTAGTATGGAGTGTCATGTTCCCGGGCGGATAAGCCTTAATTGTTGTCCAGTCAACAACCAACTATTACTTAATTAAATAGGAATTCGAACGATCAAAACCTTCAATTTAGGTCTAATTTCGATTCCAGGTCAAACAAAACATCAAACTAAATCCAATAAATTATTAACAAACTTTCCGTCGAAAGGTCATTTTAATAAAAGCATAATAAATGAAATTAGTTTTTGATGTCAGTTTTGAAGTATTTATACAGGGAGTAGAAATTGATGTGTTATATTTTTAGGGAACGCTTCAGACATTTCAATTGAATAACTAACTAACACTGTGGGACCGACAATAAAATCGCGGAATAAAAATCTGCTGTTACCTATACAAGGTGTTTCATAAGTAACAATAAATATTTAAAACTCTTAAGGGGCTTGTTTAGACCGTCAAACTGAACAACTTTCTCTATGGGACCAACATCGAAATCGCGAAAAAAATAATTTGATATCCCATACATATTTTAGCTCAAGTCGATTTGTAGAGTATGGAACATAAATTATTTTTTTCGCGATTTCGATATTGGTCCCATAGTGAAAGTTGTTCAGTTTGATGGTCTACACCACCCCCTTAAAGGTTTATTTGTATTTTTGTAACACCTTGTATAGGGTCCAACTTAATAATTATGCTGACACTTTTTAAGAGGATGATCAGACCATCAAACTGAACAACTTTCGCTAAGGGACCAACATCAAAATCGCGAAAAAAAATCTGGTCTTCCATACAAAACTGCAAATCTATAGCCAAATGTATGTTACAGCTGATTTTTTTTTCGCGATTTCGATGTTGGTCCCATAAAAAAAGTTGTTCAATTTGATGGTCTGAACATCCCCTTAAAAAAGTGTCAGCATATTAAGAAGGACCCTGTACAGCAACATTTTTTTTTGCGATTATGTTGTTAGCTTAATGGAGAGAAAGGATGCAAAAAAGATGAAAGGATTGTGTGAAGGATGATATGTGTAAGAAAGGAATTAATCAAACTTAGATTTATAGAAGAGTAACTATACAAAATCAATTCAAGGTCGCTCAGCGAGCTATGGAGAGAGCTATGCTCGGTGTTTCTCTGAGGGATCACATCAAAAATGAAGTGATTCGTCACAGAACTAAAATGGCTGACATAGCTCAGAAAATTAGCAAGCTGAAGTGGCAATGGGCTGGTCATATCTGCCGAAGAACTGACAACCGATGGGGTGTCAGAGTTCTAGAGTGGAGACCGCGAACTGGTAGGCGTAGTGTGGGACGCCCTGCTGCCCGCTGGACAGACGACCTAAAAAAAGTAGCGGGGAGCGACTGGATGAGGAATGATAATGATAATTTATTTGCAAAAATATGGTACATAAGATTTTATAAAATACAATTTTCCAGCATATTCTACCATGAAGGCATGCAAATGTTAATTACAAGTATGATCATAACAAATCGAATAACAACAATATTTGGTAATTAGTCAAATTTAAGATGTCAGATAGATATTAGATTATTCAGATAAAATTTCATAGATTTCAAATAATCAAACATAGAGTCAATAAACACATACAAATAAGTCACTTAAGAAACTGTTGTATTGAATAGTAACACTTATCCAAAAGATATTTGTATGTTTGCTTCTTAAACTTATAAGTGTTAAGTTTTTTAAAATCATTAGGTAATGAATTATACACTTTTACAGCCATACAGTATGCATTTTTGCTGAACAGTTGTAGTTTTTGTCTATTCGGTACACACAATTCATGTTCGTAAATTTTCCTCTGTCTGCGTATGCTCAAATCACAATATTTCGGAAATAAATGAGAATGCTTGTGGACAAAAACACACATTTCATATATGTACAGGCAGGGCATCGGGAGGATATTTTCCCTTTTAAATAGAGGTTGGCAGGAATCTAGAAAGCCTGCACCACATAATGCCCTAATGCATTTTTTCTGAGATTTGAAGACTCTATCAGATTCGACCGAATTTCCCCACAAAATGATACCATATCTAATATTCGACGATACGAGACCGTGGTAAGCCATGAGAGCAGCTTGTTTAGAAGTAGTTAGTCTCAAACGATTCAAGACGTAGACATATCGGTCTAGTTTTAGGCACAGCTTCTGAATATGAGGTTTCCAGTTGCAATATTTATCCAATGTGAATCCCAAAAATACAGTATCATTTACTGACTCAATTTTTTCATTATTGAATGTAATTTTAGGTACAATAGAGGTACTATTATAGGTTTGGAATTCCATTATTTTAGTTTTACTAACGTTTAAACTTAAGTTATTACATTTGAGCCATTCAGTAATAGACGTCAGAGTATCATTAATCTCTCTTTGGAAAGTATTTTCATCATTTGCTTTTATGATTAGAGTTGTATCGTCTGCAAATAAGATGCAGTCGTGCTTTACGGTTTGTGGCAAGTCGTTAATGTAGAGCAAAAACAGGAGGGGCGCGAGAACGCTACCTTGGGGCACACCGAATTTATTGTGACTGTAAGATGATCTATGCAAAGACTTATAATGAGTATTTCTATTCCTTTTTACAATTGCGCAGATCTCTACACATTGTTGCCTATCATTTAAGTAGCTTTGTAACCATTCGTTAGCCTTACCACGAATACCTAGATTTTGTAGCTTATTTATTAAAACACCATGAGACACAGAGTCAAAAGCTTTCTTTAAGTCAAGAAATATAGATGCAATTCGCGTCAGAACGGAAGGCCGAGGACAGAGTTTTGTGGCGCGCCTTGGGATAGGCCTAAATCCTCTGTGCCGATTTTCAGCAGTGGACGATGATAGGCTGATGATGATGAACTATACCAGGAACAATTTTACGCTTAATGTTTACTCCGAAATAACTTCATTTGTCTTCCCGTACTAAAAGAACGAATGTATAATCCACCTAAAGAAAGAGGTCGTTGTATCTGTACTTATTGCAATGTACCTCACATAGAGTTTTAATTTTATTCGGTTTCATTTTTTTTTTTTTTATTATGTGACATTGACATTTCATTAGTCTCGGTCTCGGTCTCTCAACTTATTCATAGATTAGGGTTGGTAAAACGCAAAATCAGTTTATTCTAGAGTAACCGGCGACTTAATCTAAGATAAATGGAAGATGACATAATTATTGCGCCGACCCTAAGTGATGGGAAATGGTGAAGGGAATGATGATGATGGTTTTGTAGGCTTCATAGCCTAGCTACTATTAATTTGACTGTTCAAATTGCTGGCCACTATCTACCACTGCCATCTTCGACCCTGGGACTAAAGTAACTTTATACATTCGTTTGGGAATTTGCAATTTTAAATCGTGTCTGTATATGTAATTTATTATCTAAATATTTGTACTTTGTGTATCATCATCATCATCACAGCCTATATACGTTCCACTGCAGGGCACAGGCCTACACTCAGGGAGTGTGTATGGGCTTAGTCCACCACGCGTTCCCAATGCGGATTGGTAGACTTCACGTACGCATCAGAATTTCATCTTCAGCGTATGCAGGTTTCCTCACGATGTTTTCGCCTTCACCGTTTGAGAGCAGTCGGTATTACGTTACTTTATGTATAATAAAATTATTTTAGTGATCGAAAATGATCAGCATTAAATGTAATATGTACAATTTACTAACTTATCGTTTTTCTTTACAGGTTTGAGCGGTGCAGAACATGTAAGTTTAGTACACAAATAATAAGAAAATAAAAAATCTTTGGCACATCCAAATTTTAATATCCGCATTCTGCATGTTATGTCAAGTCGATCGAATTTCAATCTTGATATCACATTTGTCTCTGTTTTAAAACAAAATCAATTCCGAAATACCCCGTCCAAGATTAGTAAGACCAAACTAAAATCTCATTAACAAATTACAACGGACTTGCCACAATCAAATCTCACTTTGAACGGATTAGTTCAGGTAAGGTTTTGTACTTGTCCGCTCCGTCACCTCTCCATTCAATCAGACATAATTTATCAGACTACTCTTACTAACAAACTACGATATTATCGTTATCGTTTTTGCCAGTGCAGATAATGAAGAATCAGATTCCGAGTTTTAGCCACAGGCTCCAAATGTTTAGTTATCACTAGATTAGTCATGGAGTATGGAAAACCTTGGTGTACTTATAAAACACATAATTGGTGAGCTTTCCATTAATAGTGTGTTTGGAGTTACGAACGTGTTCAGCTATACAAACTTAACCATCATTCGAAGTAACGAAAAAATTTATGTTGGTTTTTGTAAGGTTGTGACAATCATTAGGCAGAAGAACGAAAGTTAGATGAAAACGAGTAGGCGGTTCATTAATATTGAATAAGTATCAATTCAATAGATTTAAAAAACGTTGTTTCTTTTTTCTAGTTTATTCCTAATCAACGACCGCCGTCGTTGATTATTTGAGTAGACCCTCCGAATCGGACGAATTGAGTCGGTTGAGCGACTCGAGCGTCCAAACTGTCGTGGCCCTTCGCTCCCAATTCCGATCCAAACAAATTTATTACAGTAACTTATATTAGAACCGTCCCTAATTTTGAACTTTAGACTCTAAAACTTAAGATTGGTTACAGGAAATTTGGGACGCAATAGCAATCTTTGTATAAAATATACCTGATGACCAGAAAATTGATTGGACACGTTAAAATTTCAGTTTATTTTCACGGTTCTAAACATTTCCCGATGGATTTGTTGGCGTAGGTCGTACGTTTGAGCCTGGGTGGTAAATTAAGTTTTGTTTTAGGATAATTATGTTAACATTTATGTTGGGTAAGAATAACAAACGTGGGTTTCATAACTTAATTACTTTTTGTGTAGGTTTTATACAGTTTAAACATTGTCTGTTTTATAACGTCATTTGATTTTGCCCACGACTTCGTCCGCGTGTGTTTTGGGAAACCTTCAACACCCCATTGGCCCATTGCTCCCGTTGGTGATGACACAATTTTTTTGAGTACATATTTTGCAAAGGATGTAGGGCTACACTAAAAAGGATTTTCGAAAAATCTATAGGCTGCGTTTCCACCAGAGATGTGCGAGGTAGCGAGACGGTGAGTGAGGAAACAATCCGCCAATAGCGCGCTCGCTCGATCACGTCATTGGGAAATTGAAGCACTCCCATTGGCCGATTGTTTCCTCGCTCACTGCCTCGCTAACTTGGACATCTCTGGTGGAAACGCAGCCTATAGATTTTTCGAAAATCCTTTTTTGGTGTAGCCCTACATCCTTTGCACAATATGTACTTCAAAAAAAATATATCTACAGGGTGTAAGGGCAAAAAATTGCATTACTGTTTAGGAGTCATTGCACCCATGACACTGAACCTCTTTCTATAAAAAACCTATAGGAAATACGCAAAAAAAAATCGAGTTTTCTCACAAACATTCGATCAGCTGATTGCATTTAGTAACGAAATTCCAAATTGTTTTGGCGAATTTTAATTGAGCAATTTTTCAATAGTTGCAATGAGCGTTTTTCTTTTCTTTTTTATTTAAATTTAGTTCCCAAAAAACTCGACAGATTACATGTTTACCGCCCCATAGAGCCGTAAGCGAGATTCTGTCAAAATCTGGTCAAGTCTGTGCCTGCTTTTTTTTTAATGCCAAGGGATCGAGCCCATTCAGCCATGTCAGGCGTAAAAGTTAAGAATTTTTGATTAAAATGATTAGTAAGTAATGAAATATGTCATTAAAAGACGCGTTGGCATCTTCTTGATCATCTTTTGACTCTTTACTATTTTAAAGAAACACTTTTTGAAATGTTGACGTTTCTTCGCACAGAGCTTAGTGCCATCTATCGATCCCCTAGAAAACAAAAAGAAAAACGCTCATTACAAGACTCCACACAATACGCCATTCTCGAAACTAAATTTACTACAATTAAACTTTACTAAAAAGTTAGTGGTGGTCCAGTGGCGAGTAACCTTGCCTGCTGTGCAGAAGGCGATGGTTCGATCCCCGTCCAAGCCGACTCGTACCAATGAGTTTTTCGGAATTTATGTACGATTTGTTACACCACTGGCTTTTCGGTGAAGGAAAACATCGTGAGGAAACCTGCATGCTTCAATTTCGAGGCGTGTATTGTACCCACTGTCCATTATAAGTGGCGACGGGCTCACCCCCCGTCACACTGGACAGAGTTTCGGTACTACTGGTGAAACGTGGATGTTCTGAGGTTTCAGAATATCTCTGACTACCCCCTCGGGGAATATAGTCGTGAGCATATGCTTATGCTTAAACTTTACTGTTCTTAAAAAAGCCCACTATTAACCGAAGTAAATCAACTCGGACCTCAACAAATAAGAAAAAGATAAATTTCAGTTTTACGACAAGTTAAAAATTAAATTATGTCTAAGAGTAGCAGAGCGGAACATGGAGAGGCCAATATCATATTTTCCCTGTAACTGAGGACAGTAATACCGAAAAGCGCCAGTTTTCCTCTTCTAGCTTTTTGCAGAGCCTTCTTTATTAACTGAATAAGTTATAGGCTGTTGCGTAAGTTAGAGTTTTGGTAGAAATTAGTTTTCGCTATATTTCTTAAGTATTTTCAAATGTAGCCCACCTTAAAACTATTTGCAATTATGTTTCACAAGAGCTCTAACAGATCATTGGAATACGTACCGATGCTGTGGAAAATAAATTCTGAACATTACTCCCAATATAGGTACTGGATGTAAAATTCAATGGTAAGTACGGTACCTTTTTTGTACTATGCCATACTGAATTTTCACTATGGAAACAGCATTCAAATAGCGAAAAATATTGTTATTCCATAAAAAACTTCAATATGGCTATGCAACTAAAATTAATAGAATAGCTGATTTTTCATGTTGGATCCATAGTTAAAGTTCTACAGTTGGATGATTGGAAGCACCCCCTGAAATATGTTATGCATTTAACACCATGTGGGTATAAATACATCCCCCCTTTTCAGTTATTTGGACTCCACATCTGGCAATGTACTATTTAGCGACTTTGTTCAAAATTTGAAGTCGACACGATAAGAAGAAGAAGTTATTTGGAAACACAGATTTAAAAACTATCATATATTTTAGAGTTTCCAAATTATGAAATCCCAGAAATCATGCACTAATTCCATCGTTAACCTTAAATCAATTTGCGACCCTGTATAGCATTTCGGATTTCAATCATTCTGAGTCTTAAGACATTTTAAGAATTGATCGATTTAGACTAGGCCATTTTAATTTCAGTCAATATTGGAAATACAATTTGGGTTTGGGTTGTACTGTACCGGAGACTTTAAAATCAACCGCACTTCTGACAAAAATTGTACTTTAAATGAACACGAATTTGACATTAACAATACTATAGGAAAAATAATACAATGGCTGACCGATAATAATTTACAAGTTAATTTGAACAAAACTCATTTCATAAATTTTAACAATCGCAATACCTCTCTAAAAATTCAGTACGGTGGTCAATTGCTTCAACATGCGACTGAAGTTAAGTTTCTCGGAATTCTAGTTGATGAAAATATAAAATGGAAGCAACATGTTGACAAAGTAAGTAAGAAAATAGACAGTTTTAATTATGCCCTTCGTAAGTTGACGACTGTGGCCAGTCGTAAAACGGCTATCACAGCCTATTTTGCGTACGTAGAGTCAGTGTTACGGTATGGCCTTATTATATGGGGAAACAGCCCTGACATTAATAAAGTTTTCATTGCACAAAAAAAAAGTATTCGTGCTATCTGTTGCTGTGCTCCGGATGAGCCTTGTAGACCGCTCTTCCAATCATTAAATATACTGCCCTTACCTTGCCTTTACATTTTCGAGTTAGCTAAATTTGTAAAAAATAACTACTCACTATTTAAAAAGAGTAGTGATGTATGCACGCGAAACACTAGAGCTCATGTTCGCAATAGAATTGTGTTTGAGATGACTCCCAGGAGTACCCGATATCTGAATAACTGTTACTCAATGTGCAAGTCAGTGTATAACAAGTTACCTTCATGTGTACAGAATTTACCTTATGTTAAATTTAAAAGAGTCTTGTATAGTATATTAGTGAACAATGTGTTTTATTCAGTGAAAGATTATCTTGATTTTGATTTTTCAAATGTAAATATATAATCCTAAAGATAACATATACAATTTAATAATAAATATACCTATGTGATAAATTTTGACATCTTGGCCTAAATGTAAATGTAGTTTGTTTTATTAAAATTAAATGTGTAATTTGCATGCTATTATAAATGGCTGAATCAGGTGATACTATTCAACAGGATCATTGTAACAACTAACCTTGTACCCTATTTAAAGCAAATAAATATTTCTATTTCTATTTCTATTATTTCTTATGCCTCCGGTCCATAAGAACCAAAAATGGGCTTTCTAATTATTGTGTCTAAGTTCTAGTTACATTATCAATTATCTTGCTTCAAATTCTGTCAACCCGTCCATCGGAAACTAATAAACGTCACAATTTACCCTGTCACCTACCAAGGCAGGTCACTAAAATCACTTGTCACTCCTCTCACTTCTCACCGCTGTCACTTTTCACTTACGAACCCACTTTAATAATTACTCCATAATTCCAGTTTCATTATTTAAATTAGTCAACGTTACGTAATAGCGTTTAATTTTTATGGGAGTCGACAGTGATTTATATTAAATGGATTTAATTTGGGGATGGCTAATTTTACGAGAATTTTTGTAGTCTCGTTTTGATATCAATTAGGGGTTTTTAACGAAAGCACAATTAAAAAATTAATTTGATTCACCTAAAATTGTGGCAATTTCGATCAAGAATCTTGAATCTAAGGAGAAGGCAGCTTTGGTGTAGTGATCGGTTTCATTTTTACTTTCATGCAATTTATAGATAGGAAAAGAGCTCGGTGGCGCGTTGCGGAGAGGTATTGACTCTCAATCATGAGGTCCGGGTTCGAATCCGCACGGAGAATATGCAACGTACCAATGAGTTTTTCTAACTTATGTACGTATTACCGACTGCTCTCAAACGGTGAAGGAAAACATCGTAAGGAAACCTGCATATGCAGAAGAAGAAATTTTGATGCATTATGTGAAGTCTACCAATCCGCATTGGGCACGCGTGGTGGACTAACGCCCAAACCCTCCTAGAGGGTAGGCCTGTATCCTGCAGTTGGACGTATATAGGCGGATGATGAATCATCTATTCATCCGAACATCAAAACTTTCGCATTCTTAATAATTTATTTATTTTTAAAAGCAGGGCTCTAAAATTTAAGATTTTAAGATTATCCTGACATGAATACCTGTTTATAAATTAAAAGTAGTTTCACCATAATGAATGAATAATATTGATGGTATAAAAATTGTTCTGTGCTCGAAAATCTTGAATCCTGTCTTTCATCTTCAAACTGGTTATTGATAACCATGGTATTAATAGTCAACGAACTTCGCACTTTTAGCAACTGTTTTATGATATACGCAGTTAAAGGCCTCCGCACATTGAAGCGATATTATCGTATATTTATTATCGATAGTAGCGATATCGCGACACCTTACACACTGCAGCGATTCCGCGATTCGCGTCACGCATGCACCCCACTACTGAATGTAGTCAAAAGAGTTGCGATAATATCGCGGCAGTGTGTGGGATCGAGCGCGTCCCCATACAAAATGTACTGATAACAATTATCGCAAAATCGCAGCGATATTATCGCTCGATAAAATAGCTGCAATGAGCGGAGGCCTTTAACGAAGTTCATTCGCTTGATATAAATTATACGGAAAGGGACCAATACCTACTCAGAAGGACTTATACACAAAAGGACCAATACGCAAAAGTATAGTAAGTTTTGTTTACAACATAAACATTATTATCTAATGCAACAATTTAAAAAGGAAATTTAGCGTCTATCAATCTTTAGAAATCTAATTTTAAACTAGCCATTTAAATAAATAATGAGGAGAAGGCTTTAATCACAAAATAAGAAGAAGACAATCTACGCGTCATCTTTTAACAACCAAATCCTCTCAAATAACTGACTAATCTATGCATAATCGAAAACCATACAATACAGGTGGCCCTGTCCAATAGTTTTTAACTCTTCCGTGAATTAAAAGCCAGTAATAGAAGTTCAGTTATAGTTTCACTGTTTAAACTTTTACATTCAGTCTAAAATTCCTACACTTAAAATAGGAAGAAGCTTCCTTTAAATACGTTAAAACTCTTAACTATTCCGTAGTCAACATTAATTGAATTAAATCAGCTGAAATCTGTACAAACGAACTTCACTGCAAAGTCACATCGCTCGCTCTTTTCGTACAACTTTGCTATTGAGGCCATGAAGTTAGCGACTATCAATAATTGGGATAGTTTTTTGAAAGATTATTTTTCCTTTCCAATTATTTTGGGTTGATGCATACGTATTTATTATTTATTTATTGATATAATATGACAATACAATGTTGTAGACATAGACATATTACTCTAGCGATAGACAAGCTCGTTCAAACAAACAACATGTTACCCAAAACAACACAAAATGACACATTGCGGTCTGTCATTGCCATAGTGACAAAGTGGGAACATCAATCAGGTGCGTTCACCTCATTCAAGTGGAACATGTTGCTTCTATGAAAGGGCAAGTCTATCGCTAGAGTTTAAGTCTATGGTTGTAGATTAACAAATAATCGACGCACTTTGAACCATAACTCGCCAGGTGGCGCTGCAGTACACACATGAGTTAGCCTAGATCTATAACACTAACACGATCTTTGAGCTTCTGTATTTTTTCCCATGCATCATTTTAGTCCATTATGGACAAAATACCAACAACTCCATAATTGACACATAATACATCTCAGAACAATAATACCAGCAAACTTATAAGTTTGTGGTGTGACACTTTCAACTGTGACTTATGAGACATTTGATTGATTCCATAGACCCTATTAAAAATATTATCATGCATAAGTACATTAATTTATTCTCTATTGGAAAAGAATAAAAACGATTTAGCATTATTTTGAAACGTTTTTTTAATTTTTTGTTCTAGGTTAAGAGTTATCCACGTTTCACTAGCAGTACCGAAATTCTGTCCAGTGTGATGGGGAGTAATCCCGTTGCCACAAAAAAATTAATTGGTAAAAAAAATGTATACAACAATTTTTTTTTTAATTAAAACAATATAATAAAATTATCATCCGTAAGCAATTCCCAACTAACCTGGATTCAATATAAGCACAACTGTGATGATCGCTGAGCTGCCCTCGGATCTCATGGCCTCCACACTTCCTATGGCGAAGTTGAGCCGCGAGCGCCGTAACCTTTGTTCGGCGGCTGATTGCTTTGTTCTCCCGAGGATCGAGATTTGAATTTATCATTAGAACGCTTCTTGCCGACTCCGATGCGGTGGAACTATTCAAATATTCAGTAGATAGGGTTGGAATTTTTGTTTTTGATGTTCAGTGTAACTTCGTTTTGGCGAGATTTAAAGTATTCAAAGAATGTGAATGTGTGTTTCATAAAAAGAACTTTGGCTGAATGAAACCTTTGAATGAAACATGAAACAAAAGATCTGTATTCAATATACAGAATGTAAGGAAAAGTACCATTAACTTTTAAACCACATACTCTACCCATCAAACTGAACAACGTGTGAGCAAAAATAAAATCTGTTGTTCCATACTAAACTGCAGCGCAGCACCTACTCGACTCAAATTTATGAGACAGCAGATTATTATTTTTCGTTCTGACAGTTTTTCTCCCATAGTAGAAGTTGTTCAGTTTGATGGGTAGAATATGTGGTTTAAAGGTTAATGATACTTTTCCCTACACCCTGTATTTCTGTGCCTAAAGATAGCAAATTTTATTTTAAAAAAAATATCTCTATGCCATATTTCCATGCATAGTCTGCATAACTTCATACTAAACAGCAAACCTACTTGAGCCAAATGTTTGGGAAAGCTGATTTTTCAAAATCAGCATTAATTTTGACAAGTCTGCAAACTTTGCCGACAACACTTTAAATTCCAACGTAGGTAAGTATAATTCATACTTTCCGAAACATCTAAAACTTTAATCAGAATTCAAGCGAGATTCGATACCATACTCTAAATTCCTAAATAACTTAACAACATCGTTAAATAAACCTAATTCGATATGTTACGTTCATAAAATGTTAAGTTAAACTATTTTACTTAATTAAAAACACATCTATATTAAAAGTTAAGTTTCGTAATAGGCGTGTAGATTAAGATATTAGATTAGATACTTTTATGTATAGTAATAGACCACCATGTGCTAAAAGATTTCATACAAAGACAGTCACAGTACAAGAAAAAGTACGAACCACATACAGAAAGTAATATACCACAGAGACATATACGACTAGAAGTCAAGCTTCATAAAGCGCGCGCAATAGCCTATAATCACGAAAAAAGTTGTAATCCATTGCTTTATGGATCAAAATGGCGTAATTACGAGTCTAGCGGCGGCGGTCTCCGGCGCGGCGTCCCGCTTGTATGAAGCTTCCGATCTGCAGTGCGATTTTTGAAAATCATACGAGCGGTTCGGCAGTAGAAAGATGCATAATCTCCATAGTAATTCTGACATTTTCTACTGCCGAACCGCTCGTATGATTTTCAAAAATAGCACTGCTGCACAGATATTTAATCATGCGATGGCGCTAGTGGACAATCTAAGGGAGACATTTGGCTTTATTTTTTTAAATGACAATAACAGCATTGCTCAGAGAGCACTGCTTAGTACTGAGGGGACGAAGCGCCCTGTTAGGTCAACTGAACCAGTGAAAGAACTTAAACAACTTTCCCAAGGGTATCCCATCCCGAAAGGGTA
The DNA here is from genome assembly GCA_963693445.1 of Agonopterix heracliana. Taxonomy (NCBI): domain Eukaryota; kingdom Metazoa; phylum Arthropoda; class Insecta; order Lepidoptera; family Depressariidae; genus Agonopterix; species Agonopterix heracliana. The sequence goes on along the minus strand of OY856326.1, from coordinate 16,823,234 downwards.
CGAACCTCGGCATTGGGCGTTGCCGGGACTACGCGGCGAATCGGGTACCGGGGATCGGTGAGATGACATTGAGCGCGTCACTGTGGGGCCAGGAATGCACAAAATGATCACGTATCCCGGTTGCCTAATATTTCCCATAGATCGTTTTTGTCCACCAGTGCGATTGTTTGAATCTTTGTCGCAGTTGGCTATTTACTCATGTGGTACGGACATTCCCTGCCTCTTACCAATGTTGAACTCTCCTAGTCGGCTTCTAATGGTGAGCCCTTAGATTTGCCACTAGCCTAGCCGCTTTATTCAAGGTGAATTCACAGTGAAAAGTCACGCACACAACGTCGTGTAGAGCGATTTTATGAAGGTTTTTCTCGGTAGGGGATTTACTCATGTGAGGACAGAAAGCGGTGAATTCGTATGTCACTCACACTCACTCTGCATACATGTGCTATTCACTTCATTTCAGTGCGAGCCCGTTTGTTTGAAGTGTCCAGGGTGCGCCTCGCCTTCACAATCTTAAAAGTTTCAGGTTTTCATAATGTATCGTCAAGCGAGGTGACGTTTATCGCTTTTTGCTCACAAAAGCGCTTTAAAATTCGCTTATCCCAAACTCATAAGATAGCTGGATAGAGTTGTAGTTAAGTTTTGATCAAGTCGAAAGATTCGATTCGGTTTTAAAGAACTTGTTTTCCGAAATAAATGTATTGAATTGAAAGAAATTTTGGTCGTCAGTTTAATGTAGGTAGGTTAACGAACTAGTTGTTACTAATAAATGTTTCCATCCATCAAATTCTTCTCCACAAAAATAAGCTATTCCGAAATAAAACTTAAAGCAATAAAGGCGTCAAAACCCGAACACTTTTACATAACTAATTCAACATCAAAAGTCGCAACAAATTGATAAAATTGACTGACACTTTTATGATTAAGTTGTATACTTTATTGCGACCTACGAAATATAAACATTAAAACTAATCTTCTTTCATTCGTTGCGCAAATCGAAGACTGCGTCATAAGCGTTCGAAATTTAAATTAGGATTATGTTACTTCGGTAAAATATTGATATGCTATGCGCGAGAGCAGACTGCGAGGAACCGAATAATATTAGCATAGGTATAGTTTATCGCATAAAAACGTGTATCAAAAATATCTGGTACTTGTAACGGCATTCTGACGTAGGCCTTAAAACAGCTACGCCTGAAGTGGGACTAGACAGGACGTGTCAAATGATCTGGACTTGGATATCGTCCTGAGGGTTTCACGGGCGGAGCGTAGGATGCGTATGAATATGCGATAGGTGCATGATCGTGTGCGCGAACGGATCGTTGGTATAGTAAATATATCAAAGTAAACAAATTTATTCAAAAATTGAAAAAAGTTGTTAAACCAAAAGTAATGTACTGTAAAAGGAACTTAAAATTAAGAAAACAGCGGTCAGATTTAATTGAAAAACTAGATTTACATAAAATTCAATTAGAATCACAGTTGATTCGGTATGAGACAGACACATGCACCCTACAGGCTGAAATAACAAGCCTAGAACAAGGTTTTAATGATATTGCTTGTAAATATGTTCAGGCCCAAAGACAGATAAGTGATCAGATTCAGGACGCTAGTGAGTTGTTGGAGCTGTGTACATATAACGAACAACGATTTAACTCATTGGTTGATAATCATATGACGTGTTGTTGTACACATTCAGCAAACACAGAGCGGCCTGAAACTCTGCTACAATCACCTACATGTACAGATCAGTCTGAGGAAACGTGTTTTGTTTCTTTGTCTACTTCCGAAACAAAACCGAAAACATTAATTTACTCTGACAGGATCGGAAAGGGATTAGGAATTTTAATGAATCACAAAATCAATCATAAAGTTGTGAATTATTGCATGCCAGATCGTTCCTTGGCACATATATTAGAACAAATCCAATCGAGCGACTGTGACAGCAAAACAAACATTATAATTTACGTACAAAATTGTATGGGTGTCCAGGTGGAAGAGTTAGAAAAGAGTTTTGAATTGTTATCTCAACTAGGGGCTAACAGAATAATATTTTGTGCAATCCCCTATTCTTCCCCTCATTGGGGAAGCCAAAATGTATTTATTCATTCCATAAATAATTGTATATTTAAGTTGACATGTCGTCATAGTGACGTTTTTTCTTTTTTTGACACTAATAAAATTGTTAGTGGAAAAATGTTGACGAAGGATACATTGTACCAACAAAAATCAATTGCTAGGCTACTAGCAAGACAAATAAGATCACTGTATTATGTACCTGAGGACGTACATAGTTTGTCAACGAACGAGCTGATTAATGTGTCACCGGCTCCGCTAGATGGCGCCACGTGTTCTTTAAGCTCAACCTCAAACAACATCATCGAGTCAAGTCGCGAATGCGCGGATAGCGGGTCGGTGACACATTGTTCAGACAATACTTTGATTAGTGATATTGCTAACAATGTACTTGAATCTCCGGATTTAAACTAGGTAATGTGACAAAAGAAAAGCCGTTTTTAGTTTACACTTAAATTAGTTCATCAGAATATCGAAGGCTTTTCTGGCAAAGAATTAGAAATCGAATTATTTTTAGAAAAATTTCAATTAGATTTGTTTTGTGTTACTGAGCATTGGCTCGAAGAAAGTCAAATGTTATTTGGCTTCGAAAATTATCGAGTAGCTAGTGCTCTCAACCGAAAGTCGAAAACTCGCGGAGGATCAGTCATATTTAGTAGAAATAATCTTAAAGTAAAGGAACGTAGAGATATTGTCAGACTTTCGGTTGAAAGTACCATAGAACTGTCTTGTGTCGAGTTACAAAAACACATTATAATTTGTGTATACAGGCCGCCCTATGATTCGAACTTCCATGTTTTTGAGTCAGTAATGGAAGATGCGTTAAAATTCGTATCTAAAAGTAATAAATCCATCATAGTCTGTGGGGATTTTAATGTTAACTTACTTGAAAAAGACTCGTACTGCCTTAGAATTACTAGTTTATTCAATTCATTTGACTTACAAAACTTATTCTTGGAACCAACTAGAATAACAGCTACTACCGCCACATGTATAGATAACATATTCTGTAACTGTGAGTTCTTTGATAAAGCGGTAATAAATTGCCTTAAATCAGATCACAGCGGACAAATATTTTCTTTCCCAGCTTTAAAAACGAACGATAAAATTATGAAAAAGAGTAGGCCCGTCACTGTTGGAAAGATAGAGAGATATAAAGACACGTTAGAGAGTAAATTGCCGTTTCTTAACTTTAACCGGAGTGACCCTAATAATTGTTACAAAGATTTTTTTAATGTACTTTGTACAGAGTATGACAAAATTTTCAAAATTCGTAAAACCACATCAACCGAAAAATTCAAATTTAGCGACTGGGCTACGGTTGGAATCAGAAAGAGTAGGGACACTCTTTTTGAACTATACGGAAAAAAGACCTATATGCATAGTGATAATTTTAAAGAATACGTCAAGACATATTCAAAAATATTTAGAAAAGTTTGCATCTTAGCGAAATCTTTACATATCCGTAATAAAATTAGGAGGTCAGACAACAAGGTTAAGACTGTTTGGAATGTGATTAACCGAGAAACTGGGAATATAAAACCGAGAGAACAAGACATCTCAATTAAGACAGATCATGGTGTAGTTAGCTCAGAGGCGGAAGTGGCTGAAGAGTTTGAAACATTCTTTACCAACATTCCTGTAAAGACTACAGAATCTTTGAACTCTTCTCCTGCTCTTGCCGAAGTCTTGCTAAAGAATAATGTAAACCAGTGCACTTCCCAATTCAGTTTTGACCATGTTGACCCTCATACAATAGTCAAGGTCTTCAAAGCATTGAACCAAAAAAATACTGAAGATTTGTGGGGTATGTCAGTCAAGCTTTTCAGCGCTGTAATTAAAACTTTAGCACCTTATTTAGCATCTTTGTTTAATTGCTGCATTGACTCGGGAACTTTCCCTGACTTAATGAAACACAGCAAAGTAATACCACTTTTCAAATCGGGCAATAAAAGCGATCCTAGTAACTTTCGACCTGTGTCAGTCCTACCCGTTCTCAGCAAAGTTTTTGAAAAGATTATACTCAGTCAAATGCTCTCCCACTTTAACCTCAAGAGGCTGTTGCATGAGCAACAGTTTGGATTCACCAAGGGTCGCTCAACAACCGACGCCGGAGTTAAGCTGATTCAGCATATCTTTAGCGCTTGGGAAGAGCACCAAAATGCAATCGGAGTCTTTTGTGACTTATCCAAAGCATTTGACTGTGTTGATCATAAAACAATGTTGATCAAATTAAACCACTACGGTATTCAAGGCAGAGCTCTGGATCTTTTAGAATCTTACTTGGAAAATAGAATTCAAAGGGTGTCTATCAATGGAACAAATTCGTCTGGCTCACAAGTAAAAATGGGCGTTCCACAGGGATCTATATTGGGTCCATTTCTCTTTCTGGTTTATATAAACGATTTACCCTACATGGTACAGAACTTGTCGAACATAGTGTTATTTGCTGATGATACTTCTCTTATTTTCAAAACAAGTAGAAAGGCACAAGATGTTGATGATATAAATGAGAATGTAAATTATACTCTTCGACAAGTTCTGAATTGGTTCAGTGTTAATAATCTTGCATTAAATGCAAAGAAAACTAAATGTATTAAATTCACTCTACCAAATGTTATTAATAATGAAAATCGAATAATTTTAGATAATGATATATTGCATTTCACAAATAATACTGTATTTTTAGGGATAAAGATTGACTCGAAGCTGCAATGGGGTCCTCATATAGAAACCCTAGCGGGTAGGCTGAGCTCGGCAGCTTATGCAGTTCGAAAAATCAGACAGCTAACCGATATAGCTACTGCAAGACTTGTGTACTTCAGCTACTTCCATAGTATTATGTCTTATGGTATTTTGCTGTGGGGCCGTGCTACAGACGTTGGGACAGTCTTTATCCTTCAAAAACGGGCAATTCGAGCCATTTATAATCTGCGTTGTCGAGATTCATTACGAGATCTTTTTAAAGATATCAGTATTTTGACTTTCTACAGTCAATATATTTACGAAAATATTTTATACGTTCGCAAAAATTTGTCTCTCTTTCCCAAAAACAGTGACGTTCATAATTACAATACAAGAAATAAAAATAAATTAGTGTTCCCACATTTTCGACTCAGTAAGGTCAACACATCTTTCATGGGGCACTGTATACGCTATTATAATAAGATACCAGAGGATATTCTAAACTTGCCAGACAAAAAGTTTAAATCCCATGTTAAACAAGTCCTCTGTAAAAAAGGTTACTATAAACTCGATGATTATTTGAATGACCAAAATGTCTGGTCTTGACAATGTTACACTATGTAATTCAATATTTGTACTTTGTATATTTTGTTTTGTTTAAAAGAAGTGTGTTGTAGAGTTTCTGGCCGCATCTTCTCTACAACGGAACACCTTCCGAAGCGGTGGTAGAATCAAAAATGACGTCAAAAAGTTATCTATGTGATATTATTTTGAATAAAAATTTTGACTTTTGACTTGACTTTTAAAAAAGTAATACATGTTTAAAATTCTTAACGATGTACACACGGCGACACTCAAGGTATACAAAACCAACATAAGCTGGCCTGGCTGGCTGGCGCGTATGTCGAGCGGCCAGCTTATGATGGTTTCGTATATCTTGATGTGTCGCTGTGTGTACCTGCGCAGTTGAAACATTTTAATATCACGTGAAATGATACTGACCAATCAAGATGCATGCCACGTTTGCGCCTAAAATCCGTCATTCTGCTATTCGACTAAGAGCGAGATATAGAGAGATTTCGTAGCACCCGAATTTGCACCCATATTGACTACCACGCAAGATTGATTTTTAATTCCTCAATGACATCCGGTTTTGACGGGGACTCTTCTGGTCTGGCGCAAACATAGATTGACCAATATCCAGCGGAATAATTTTCCTGGTCGTACTGTACGTCGTAATGCAGGCGTAACGTGCATTTCGGAAGTCTTTCACATTATTCGCAGCATGTTCGCCGATGTTTGCACCATAAGATTTCAATTTTAGCAAGATTTGACCAACCCTTTTTTGTTTACTCTTTCGGGATAGTGTGACTTTTTAAGTGATGATAGGAAGCTATAACATTTCGCTTTCAACAACCATCCCGGAGAAACTTTGTCACTTCCTACGATTCCTAAGGGAAAAAATTGGATAGTTTATACTAAAACAGGAACCGCACAAAAGTATTTTAAGTTATTTTGGTTAACTGTACTTTACAAAATATTTATTTCTATAACCAGGAGGTAAACGTTTCACAAATTAAAAAAAAGTTTACATTTTATTTATTGAAATGAAGGACACTCCCATTGCTAACAAAATTCTATTTCTCAGATCAAAGATTACGTTGCGAACTTCAAAGTTTAATTTAAATATCTCGTAACTGAAATAAAAGAAACTAGTTTAAAAATATGGTAATTTTATTACCTTTAAGTGACCAGTTTGGGTCACAGTAATTAAAAAGATGTTGGGTATTTTATAAACTAGCTTTTTACTAGCCTACGACTTTGTCTGCGTATTATAATATAGAGACTACAAGAGCTGTACCACGCCTTAGGTAGTAGCGGGGCGAGACGAAGGGCAAAGCGGCCCGCTCTATAGAGTTGGCCATCGAGTCGATTTTAGATTTTTATTTACTGCCCTACGAATGTCTTTATAGCGATGATAGTCAGAAGTGGATGAGTGTGAGTGGATTTCTCTTTTTTAAAAGGGATACACGATTTTGAGAATTTATTGAATAGACGTATCCAACGACACCTCACTCGAGGAAAAATTTGTTTGTGCCCCCCTTTCCGTTGCATGGGAGGTCAACATCTTTTCAAAACACATTTCTGGTTTATTATTATTGTTGGGGTATTTAAACATCGTGAGGATACCTTCATGCGTCAATTTCAAGGCATGTATTGTACCCACAGTCCATTATAAGTGGTGACGGGCTCACCCCCCGTCACACTGGATAGAGTTTCGGTACTATATACTGCTGACACGTTTCAGCAGTATATAGTACCGAAACTCTGTCCAGTGTGACGGGGAGTGAGCAATGTTCTGTGGTTTCAGAATTTCTCTGACTATACCCTCGACGAATATAGTCGTGAGCATATATGCTATGCATGTTATTATCTCTGTCTTCATGTTAAAATTTTATCTCAAATGTACAAAAATTGGGTCACTGTGTTGAAATATTCAGACAGAATGTACAAAGCTCCTTCCAGCAGCTTCCTTTTTTGACTACGGAACCCTAAAAATCACCTGGAAGATTTGCCTACTCCGAAAGCGATGACTTCTATACGGCTTTACAAACAGACATACAATTTTTTCGTTTTATTGTAGATTAGAACCGGACGAGGTCGTGGTGATATGTTGTGACATTTGGTTTTTGACCTGCGGCCTTGGGGATACCACTTGCCAGTTGAAGAAAATAGAGTATTTTATTTATTAACCAATACCTAGTAACGTCAGATTTGCCCTTTACATTTCTTCGCCTTGGGAAATTCTGAGCAATGATTTTTTAATAGAAATTTCTTAGCTGTCGGAATCGATGTAGTTGTTTCCACTCAATTTTATTGAAGAGGATTGTTGATATTGGTTTTCTTCGAGTTTTGTAAAGGGAATTTAAAATTAAAATCTTATTAGGTATTTTATTTTCTATTTTAAGTTTTATAGAAATCACGAAGTAGCCTTTGAAGTTTTTTAAGGAACAGAAGATTAATTCTTTTTAGCTTTTTCGATATTAGCACAGTGAAAGTGGTTCAGTTTGGTGGTCTGAAGCACCCCTTTTTGGTATGTAACACATTTATTTTGCACCCTGTATACTATATGAGGAGGTATTCGAACATCGTCGTCGATATTGAAAGTGTGACTTTCAAAATTCGCACTCCAGGGCCTACCCTGAGTTATTACTGTACTTTACTACTGTAGTTACGTCGCCAATTCGTATGGCAGAAATTAGTTCTCAACGTAAGAAATTTAATACAAAATTGGTGACGTAACTACAGTAGTAAGGTATGGCAAAAACTCATGGTATATGGAACTACTGATCTATGGGAGTCAGCGCTCTTCACACTTTATAGATGTAAGTTGTAAAGTAATCGATTAGTTGTGTCAAAATAATGATTATGCTTATGGTTAATGACAACACACACACATTACCTGCCGCTGTGCTGTCAGAAATCTGACAAAAGTTTGCCTCAACCGGCATACCGCTTTACTTCGAATATACCTTGACTATTTCATTTGTTCATTATTTATTTGTAAATGCCAGTCCTTTGTAAAAACCTTCTTTACGGAGCTTTCGTATACATCTATAATTCATCAGGAATCAGTGAAATGATAGTATTTTTACGTTTCAAAGGAAATTTAGTCGTAGTTTGTTGCTCCTGTTTATATTATAAATGCGATGTTTTGGATTATTTAAGCTGAAACTATATCCCCATAAAAATTCAGAATGTTTCTTTTTATGGGGCTACCTCCTGGTTTTACCATGAAATTGGGTAACTTTGTAACCATTTTATTCATTAACTATGTCACTTTTTGAGCTGAATAATTAACTGATCTGAACCATCTAAATAATTAAAAAAACCAAATAAATAATTTTTCTTTCTTTCTTTCTATCTACGATATGAGAAGTGATTGTAGTTTTTCTAGAAATAGATTTTAATGAATAAAACCGAAGAAAAGGGAATCTAAAGTCACCCCTTTTTCCAGTTGTAACCATTTTACTCTTACATTTTTAATCGGAAGAAAATGAAAATTTACAATATTGTTCATGACACAATTGAGGATGATGTGGTTTTCTTACTTTTTCGAAATCAATGAAAAATCATCGCATTTTTCAAAGATAACGGCTAAATTCTGACCGGAGCCACGTGCTCGTTCGCATCGATTAGTATGGAGAGTCGTGGTACGGGGAAAGCACACTCGACACACATGGACAAAAAATTGTAACTAATAAAGCGTCGGTGGCGCGTTGCGAAGAGGTATGAACACTCAATAACACAACATAAATGATGATGTCCTCCACAACGTATCCGTCGACGGCGACCCTCAATGGTTCCTGGCATGAGCTCGAATGTGACTGGAGCATCCGAGTTTTGTCTTAAAGACCCTGTTACACGTAGCACAGTAAAGTTGCCCAGTCGAGTTGTACGTGTAATTGTATGTTGGTTTGTGACGGGTCTTGCGGTCCTGGCGTTTGGCTTCAAGGGTTGCCAGCCTTGCAGTCTCGAAGTACTCGGTCCCCTCCCTGACAGCTTTTCACCACTCAGGTCTCGTCTGCGCAAGTTTCTCCCAGGAGTTCGAGGCTATGCCGCTTTCCGCCAGCTGACGCTTCAGGACATCTTTGTACCGCAAATACTGGCCTCCAGGCTTCCGCTTTCCATTAGAGATCTCCGAGTAGAAGACAGACCTCGGCAGACGGGAGTCATCCATACGGACAAGGTGTCCACACCATCGCAGTTCTAGCATCTTCAATCAAATCACAAACTCCATCACAATCCCTTCCATCTTCTCTCAATCATGCGGGTCTGTATTCGAATCGGCACCGAAGACATGCCATGCGGAATACGGACTGCTCTCAAATGGTAAAGGAAAACATCGTGAGGAATCCTGCATACGCTGAAGAAGAGATTCTGATGCGTATGTTATCTCTACTATTCTACCAATCCGCATTGGGCACGCGTGGTTGACAAACACATATACACCATCCTTGAGGGTAAGTCTGTGCCCTGCAGTGGTACGTGTACAGACTGATGATGTTGATGATGATCAATTGTGATAACATGGTTAACAAATAACGGTCTGGAATTCGACTTATAGCGATACATTTTTTTTTTATGGATAATTAATGGACTCTTGCTTGTGAGTTAACACTGCATTTCAGCCATTGTGAACTTTCAAAGCGTTTATATTTCATACGCAATGTAGCAAAAACAATATTTTTACAGTTTTAAAATAAAACAGTAGAATATGTAAATAAAAACAACCGGTATCAACGGCCTTCCCAGACAAGTTCCAAAACCTGCTACTCTGTGATTTACTCGCACATTAACAAAATATTTCTTTTTTTAAATTCAACGTACTTTTAATAGCCTTACTAAATAGCGAATAGTTCGCACAGGATATTAATTATTGATTTTAATCAATAAAATGTTTATTAAAGTGTCAGTTTGATGTCATTAATTATTAGGAACAGCAGTCGTGACTAAAGTAAAATAGTAATTACTTCAAAAATATTATTATTAGTTGCCAATAACTTGCCAATACCTTTTTTAGGGTTCCTTACCTGAAGAGTGCCAACGGGGCCCTATCTCTCGATCGCGTTCTATTACAGGATGTGAGGGTAAACAGTTGCATTAGGTACTTTAAGGGGTGATTCGTGACACTTTGAAACTTTCCCAAAAAAACCTATAGGAAACCCATCACATACATGCGGAATTGCGATTCGGAATAAGATTTGGATAGATTCGGATTTCGAATAGATTTGAAATCACGTTCGCAAATCTGGAGGGGAAACCTCCATACGAAAACCGGTTTGCATTCGGAATTCCGAATCGCAATTCCGCATGTACCTATGTGATGGGCCTTACAAGGTCCCACTGCATGATTTCTACAGTATTTATTTAGGCAATGATATACATATTTCAATAACGTCCTAAAATAAATTATTTAGAAAAACAAAAAACCCGACTGCATAAAAAACTATTAACTGAAAAGATAAAAACAAGCTCCTTAAATCAGCTATAATAACTTTGCTTGGGCAAATTAATACAATTTGAATGTTATTACTTATTAGGTAGGTAGGTATCGCAAACGGGGACAAAGAAAAATTACCTATTTGTTGGTTATTGGTTTGTCCCCGCCTGCAATACCTACCTACCTAATAAGTAATAACATTCAAATTGTATTAATTTGCCCAAGCAAAGTTATAATAGCTGATTTAAGGAGCTTGTTTTTATCTTTTCAGTTAATAGTTTTTTATGCAGTCGGGTTTTTTGTTTTTCTAAATAATTTAGTTTATTTCATACTTTTTAGTCTTGTGTCAAATATGTGTTGTGTCAAATAATGTGTCAAATAATATATAATTGGAATCTGCTCTTCACCAGCTTTCATTTGATACCCATATTGTATTTTTTTACGAAAAAAAATGATTCTCCACCCTCTCTTTTTTAATTCGCATAAGTCATATTAAAATAATGTACCCTATGTCACTCTCACGATTTTTACGAATCTAACGACACCTCATACGTTAAAATCCATCAAGCCGTTTAGGCTGTAGGGCGTGCCAAAGAAATAGACATACAAACATACATACATAAATACATACATACGCTCGAAAAACATAACCCTCCTTCTGTCGCAGTCGGATAAAAATAGAGTTGCCACCCTAAAGTCTTTCACAACCCCCTGGCATCCAGATGTAAAAATTTCCCTGCTGATTTTCGATGCCCTCATATTTTGTTTAGGCAATAAATTGTGTCAAAAATTTAAGCTAAACGTATCAATCAGCTACGCGAAAAAATAGATGTCGCATTATTTTAGGTCGTACGAATGGGGTAGATTTACTGGAAAACTATTGGACTGATTTTGATGGTTCCTTTACAAATTAAATGGCCTCTTTTCTGGAAAGGTTTTGTTACACAGTGAAATAGTACAACAGCAGGAACAACATTTTTGCAATTGGCTGCATAAAAGGGTTGCGACAGGCTTCGGAATAGCAGCCCTATTTTGTAGGATCCTTAAAATATCTTCGACATTTCCACTGGTATAATGTATCATTGCCTAAACAAATTCCGTAGAAAATTAGGCAGTGTGATCATAGTCTATCAACAAAAAGCAAAGCCGCTAACAAATCTGTCAAAACACAATAAACAACAACAATTATGAACTTTATCTCAATACACATAAGACCCAAACATCAACCCACGTCAAGTTAAAATAACCTCAATTACTCCGCCTTTTGATTACGATATCCGACCCTTGTCCTATAAATAAGGAACGATTGACGCCATGTTGATTAGATTTTGTTGGAAATTGAATATTTTTGTTCATTTCTTAGATCTAATTGTTTTTTATTGGTACGATTAGACAAAACACTGATTAGGCGGGCTTAGTTATGGAGTATCTGTGTTACCTTTTTAGGGTTCTGTGTGTTAGTAACTTAAATCCTTAATATTCTTACCCATAAGGAAGAGATTACTTAAGTCTTAAAATCCTTAACTCAATACGATACAGGTGTTTTCTTGTTTGTGATAAGATAAGACGGTAAAATTTTACTTGAACTATCGATTTAGTAAATAAATAATGGCTTGGATCTAAAGAAGGCATCCAAAACGTAACTTATTATTAATCTGTGGCAAAACCTTCAATGTTTGACCTTTGAACTTTCTATGCGAACCATTATTGCTTTACTGATTTGCTGTTTTAATAGCTTAGTTTCCGATCTGGAATAAGATAAACATTTGACTAGGATAAATTACTATTGCAGAATTCTTCTATTTTTCAATTTTATTTATGCACACTTTTAACAACTTAGTTAGGTAGTTTAAGCTCTGACAAGACTTATTTTAAGCTATTTAATAAAGTTTATAATTTGTGTCACACTTTAAGAAATTGCTTTTTTTATTAAGTATTTCATTTTGTAACATTATGTTACAAATCGTACTGAACCCGTCCAAAACAAAAAAATCGTGCTTGACCAAACAGAAAGGCATTCCGATATCTTTAAAGTTATCGTGTAAGTAGTTTATGGGCAGAAGTTTAACTTAAAGTTAATATATATGATCTGTCTCAATGAGATAATATTTCGATACAGTTGAAATTAAGCGACATTTTAACGCTTGATTTAAGTAAATGGGTTCTGATTTTAAATTCTGTTATATTTTTGATAGAAAGAGTGTATCAAAATAATGTAGGGGGACAAGTCGTTAATTTTATTTCAATGTAAATAAATAGAATAGACTTTCTAAAAATTTTAAAGGAATAGATTCCATTATCTTTTAGCTGCCATTTCAAAATTAAAGTTTATAAAGGCCACTTTATTAACTCGCTCATTTTTGCACCTATTGAAATGTAGTAATTGTAAAGAAACACATTTTTTCGACCTCCCATTATTATAATATTTTAGTTTACTTATACCCTGTATATTTTGCTACCATATAGAAAATAGAGTTAGTACATACAACATACATAATAATAGGACATTATTCTTCAAGCTACGGTATCCACGCTCCGTGTCGCCTCCACCAATTTCCCATTCAAAGATCGAAGGTTAAACGAAGCGTTCTGCTATTCCCCCTCCGCTATGTTGTGGCTAGGAAACATACCATCATCCGCCAAAGCGTGGAAAAGGATTTTTGAAAAAATACGTCATAGGCAAGCCAACAAAAACTAATGAGATATTCTGTTAGAACTTGTCTGTCTAAGCATTTATTGTTCTGGCATGTAAGCTGTAAGTTTTATCAAATTAAAGATTTAAAAATTTGTCTCGGGCGGGACTTGAACCCACGCTCTTCCAAACCGGGGAAACGTGCTAACCAAACATAACACAACAACACTGGCTGTAACATGTTTATAATCAATAATAGTTGAAATTGTAAGTTTTATTTCATAAAAAATGTATGAAAATGCAGATTTTTCAAACCCAAATAAAACCAAGGACAGTAGCCATACAGCTTTGGTCCTAGCAGAATATCACGTTTTTTTTTTTGGACCAAATCCGGTTATGTCTCAACAACCAAACAAACCTTTCTTACAATCTCTGTGAAAGAGGAATAGTAGTAACGAAATCATTTTTAACAATAATTAATTCTATCTTGTATCGATGCCTCCGTTTAGTTGTTATGTTATGTTATTGTTGTTATTAAGTTAAGAGGTTTGGTTTGGCTAAATATACAGGGTGTTTCATATGTAACAATAAATTTTTAAAACTCTAAAGGGGGTTGTTTAGACCGTCAAACTGAACAACTTTCTCTATGGGACCAACATCGAAATCGCGAAAGAAATAATTTTATATCCTATACATATTTTAGCTCTAGGTAGTGGATTTGTAGAGTATAGATAATATTTTTTTTTTTCGCGATTTCGATATTGGTCCCATAGTGAAAGTTGTTCAGTTTGATGGTCTACACCACCCCCTTAAAGGTTTATTTGTATTTTTGTAACACCTTGTATAATTTCTTAGTGTCTACAGCAGTTGGTCTTAATACAACAGCTGACATTTTGAAAAAATAAAAATAAGTATTTGATTAAGTCGCTAAAATAATAATAACATGCAACATTACTGTTTTGGGACAACATTATCTAATTAATTACGTTGTTTTGAAGATATCAGGTTTAATCAGTGCCGGATCTGCATTAATTGAAAACGATTTTAATACTTTTTTTAAGGGGTTATTTCTAAAAGTTCATTTGTACGAGTCGTCCTGAGGATCGAACCGTCGTCGAAGACAATAGTAAGGCAATGGTGTAGTCCTCTCTCACTCACACTATCGCACGTGCTTACCTCGAATCAATCGTCAATTCGAAGTCGTTTGTATGAAGTGATTATTTTCATTTTAGGCTATGTGACTATCAATCATTCAATGTAGTAGTTCCATCTGGCCGGCATAGAGAGCTCGTGTAAACAGTCAAATTTATGATTTTGAAGCGAGACAACTATACAGGGTAAAAATAAATAGTTAAAACTCTTAAGGGGGTTGTTTAGACCGTCAAACTGAACCACTTTCTCTATGGGGCCAACATTGAAATCGCGAAAAAATCAATCAGATATCCCATACATTTTTTATCTCGAGTCGATTTGTAGAGTATGGAACATCATTTTTTTTTCGCGATTTCTATATTGGTCCAATAGTGAAAGTTGTTCAGTTTGATGGTCTGAACCACCCCCTTAAATGTTTATTTGTATTTTTGTAACACCTTGTATAAATGCCAAAAAGCCCGTTCACCAGCGGCTATACAATATCATTAAGAGAACGATGTGATCACGTGCCCGCTATGTGCGAGGGTCTTCTCCAATAAGATTGACTATGTTAGCCACATGAGATCTCATTAACGCCAATAACGGAGTTGAAGCAGTCGTCGTGGCTGAAATCAATCAGCGCGGCTAGCATGCCACCCACGACAAAACGTTTAAACGAGAAAAACGTCATGCGCGCTCTTTCTGGCATACGTAAAATAATAAGGATGGAGGCACATCTCGATTTTTATCGTTTTCTCGGGGGTGGCATGCGAGGCCTACTGGAGCAATACACACTCACAAGTAGTTGTTACTCATTTCGATTCTCTATTTTCCCTTACGAAACCTCTCTCTTCGTGGCCGAAAAATAATTTCTGTTCGTGAATTTTGTCCCATAATTCCATGGCATAGCGTTCCCGGGGTAATCTTCGCGCGGTGAATCTTAAAGCTCCTGTGATTGGATCGCTTTTATCGCGTTATCTGTAGAATTTCTTTCGAAAACAGATGGTTTTCGAATCGGGGGTGAAGGAAGGTTTTGTTTGGTCATTTGTTTTTTTTAAAGTTGTGGTCGCGGTAAGTGATTCGATGTTGTTTGTTGCTTGCTATGGATTACAAGATTAATAGATTACATTTAAGTGCTTTTTACTTTGGAGGCAAGCAATGATTGGATAAATAATGAAATAAGGACAGTCGTCTGTTATACCTACATTTCGAGGTAAACAAAGTGCTCAACTTCTCAGAGACTTAAGTCTCACACTTCTTAAGACGTGATAATGGTGATGATCCAAGAGATATTGTGTAGGTGGGTTCGAATCCCGGTTCAGTCATGGATGTTATTATGTTTGTGTCGTCGTTGCATGATTTCCCTTATAAAAACCCTAGTAGTTTACTTGGAATCATTTCAATGTATGTTTCTGTGATCTCTACATTCATATTTTTCTTTTTTTTTACTTTGCTCTTGTTTATTAAGTGGGTACAGAATAAGTTCAAAGAGCCACTTGAGGAAACTTTAACAGAGCATCAAAAAGAAACTGCAAAAAGAACATTTAGCACTTTTTTCATCTTTAAGCAGTACTTTATAAAATACCTAAATTGACTTCATGTTTATGAAGTATGTTACAGAAATGGGTGGTTATATTTTAAGGGGTGCTTCAGAACATCAAACTGAACAAATTTTCCTATGAAGTCAACATTGAAATCGCAAAAAATATGCTGTTCCATACAAAACTGCAATACCTATTCGACTTAAGTGAACTTATTTATTTGCCTAATGTATTTTAAGTCCCCTCAACAGGGCTCCGACTTGGCTTATCAAAATACTAATGAAAAGTCTTTTAATTACCAACATTATTTCAATTATTATTTCTATGAAACAAAGCTTTGAACAGCGTTCTTTCAACTTATAAGTCACAAAGGACTTAAAAATGATTGTTTTATTTTGAGCGAAGTTTATATTTGTTTTTGAAAGTTTTCGTGAGTCTCGAAAATACAATGCAAGAGTAAGTGTCTGCCAGCGTTTAAGTAATTTTCATATTTCAAAATGTCAGACGTACAACACCTTATTCGGAACTGTGCATGCAATGAAATATGCTAATTGTGGTAAAAATACTAGTGAGAAAATAACTTATATTGTTCTTTACGGAGTACCTTTGTTCGGTTAATAAAAAAGCAAAATAGTTAAAGAAAAAACACTATCCGCGTCTGTCAGTCTGTTTTTCGGCTTACTTCTTTTTTTCTTAAAAACCACGCCACGGATTTTGATAGGTACACTTTTCACTGTCATTTAGACAATTTTCTTCTTATTTTCTATGCATACGTGGTGGTCCAGCGGCGAGTAACCTAACCCGCCGTGCGAAGGCAGGCGGGAATGGTTCGATCCCCGTCCAGGCCGACTCGTACCAATGAGTTTTTCGGATTTATGTACGATATGTAACACCACTGGCTTTTCGGTGAAGGAAAACATCGTGAGGAAACCTGCATGCTTAAATTTCGAGGCATGTATTGTACCCACTGTCCATTATAAGTGGCCACTGGCTCACTCCCCGTCACACTGGACAGAGTTTTCAAAATATATCTGACTACCCCGACGGGGAATATAGTCGTAAGCATATCGCACCTTTAAAGACAAACCGTCACTAAACGAAATTTTTCAAGAATGAGCGTTTTTCTTTTCTTTTTTAAATTTAGTTCCTAAAAAACTCGACAGATGACATGTTTATCGCCGCATAGAGCCGTAAGCGAGATCCTGTCAAAATCTGGTCAAGTCTGTGCCTACCTTTTTTTTTAATGCCTAGGGATCGAGCCCATTCAGCCATGTCAGGCGTAAAAGTTTAGAATTTTCTAAAAAAAAAAAAAAGATTAGTAAATAATGAAATATGTCATTAAAAGATGCGTTGGCATCTTCTTGATCATCTTTTCACTCTTTATTTTAAAGAAACACTTTTTGAAATGTTGACGTTTCTTCGCACAGACCGTAGCGCCATCTATCGATCCGCTAGAAAACAAAAAGAAAAACGCTCATTGAGTTATCAATGCCATCTTTCTTACGATGACATAAACTACAAAATTAATTTGACACTTTCCGTTTTAGGAGAGAGATGGCACTTTTTGGTGCGGTACTAAACTAAAAAAGAGTGAAAAAAGATGACTTGCTAAATGCAAAACTGTGTCTAAACCAATTGTTACATGTCTGTTGAGAAGTAATGACGGAAGTTTATAGGAATAGTGTGATTATTTGGATAAACACGCCTGCACATCACGTAAAGGGGATTTTGTCTACCCTTTTTAACTGGTAAAGTGTAACATTTTGTTTAGTCACAGTTTTCTTTTTATTAAATTATGCAATTCACACCTATGGTTTTATCGGTAAAATGTTATATTTAGTATAACTACCCTTTACTTTTATGTTTTGGTATATTTATGCAATTATATTTACCACTAAAGAGTAATGATTTAACCTGTCAACTTGATATCTTAACTGTCAACATAATTTGTTAAACTTAATATCTCACTAAAGTTAAACGCGCATTTTAACTTTTTCTGCAATATATTTGAATTTCTTAAATAAATCAACTTCTTTGCGAAAATGAATCACAAAAAACGTTTTTGCGCCTAAAATCTAGGAATATTTTAAAATGTATTTTGACAAGGTCGTTTAAAATGTTTTTTAATGTCTTAAACTTTTTTCTAGGTTGAATGTTATAAAGTTAATTATGACAAGATCCGAACATTAAGATGAGTTACTTTTGGTGTGGGTGTTGAATTATAGTTTCGGGAAATTATTTAATTATTGGTTTTGTGTTGATTTACCTTCTCTATAGAGTTGTTTTTAGGGACCTGTATCCAAAGGGTGCCAACGGGATTATGGGACACTTTTGCTTAGCCTACACCGCAGCCGCCACCTTCCGTTTGTCTGTTGTATCTGTCGTTTTTTTACCGTAATAGGTAGCTGGTTGCCATCTTTACAGAATATGGATGTTATATTTGAAGATACCAGGGTTTTTAAGGAGATGATCAGACCATCAAACTGAACAACTATCACTAAGGGACCAACATTGAAATCGCGTAAAAAATCTGCTGTTCCACATAAAAATGCAACTCCACTCTACCAAAATGTTTCGGACAGCAGATTTTTTTCTCGATTTCGATGTTGGTCCCACCCATAGAGAAAGAAATTCAGTGTGGTGGTCTAATCATACACTAAAAATATTGTCAACATGTAAAGTTGTAACCTTTTTATTTTTTAGGATGATTTCCCCGACTATAAATCTTATCTTAACTATTATAAAACCGTAAAATCGTGAAGAAAAAGAAGTTGCGGTTCACTTTATATAAATTAAAATAACAATCGATAGCGCGATTTAAATGACGTGCAGCGCCATCTATTGACAAAATTGTTTGTTTGTTTGTTTGTTCGCGCATCACGCAAAAACTACTAAACCGATTTTGATGAAACTTTTTTCGTTTGATAGCTTATGATCTGACTTAAAATCTGGTATATAATTTGTGCGGACTAAGTCGCGGAAAACACTAGTAGATTTATAAACGTTGAGGAGACGAAAGATGTGTGTCGGACAGAGTCGTAGCATATGGCGATCTGCTGTCTCTGCGTACCCGTGAGACATTTAGGCGTGAGATATTATTATGTACTTCTCTCTCATTATCAACGTCGTACTTTCCGTCTCTTGTGAACAAACAACCCAAGTTAAAAAGCTCGCTCTAGTCTTTCATTACCTAACCTATCTAACACTCAATCCCTTTATCAAGTCACTAACGGCCTCCGTGGTCTAATGGTTAAGAGCATTGGGCTCTTGACACGAAGGTCATGGGTTCGATTCCCACGGGGACACCTAGTGAAATATTACTTTTTGCGTTTTTCCCCAGTTGGTTCGGCCATTGCTGACTAAATCACCTGATTGTTTGAAAAAGAATGATGATTCCGTGTCCCGGATGGCACGATAAGCCGTTAGTTCCGGCTACTATCTCTGGTGGTAGTAGTCGTTACATTAAAAAACCACGTCAGATGCCGTACGGTGGTAAAATCTGACTCCAGGGCTTGCCGCCCTCACGATTAGAACTATTTCATCAATAAAAAGAAATAGGTACTTAGCTAGAGTTCTAAGCCAAACCACCGCTATTTAATTTAATAACTTGGTATTAAAAGTATATTAATAAATTGATGAAATGAAGTGGCCTCGACGTTAGCTCGAGAACGCCTGTTATATTTTTAGTAATGAGCTCCGTATATTGATTTTCCACCCTCCTCCGAGAATCGTACGTTGATTAAAACTTTATTGTTTTATTAAGACGTGAATTTGATATAACGTACTTAATATATGCTTGCTTCTCTGTGTTGCCAACTTTGGAGTTTAATTTTATATTTACTGTTTTATTGATACGTTTACATTTTTAATGATGTACCTAACTCAATCATAATTTATTAGTAATATTCTTTTTTTTTATCTTGTAGGTAGGTACCCTTCGATTATTATCGAAGATTTCACCCTATCTACGGTGTAAGGAAAAGTATCATTAACCTTTAAACCTCTTACTCTACCTTTTAAACTGAACACCTTTTACAATGGGAGCAAACCGATCAGAGCAAAAAAAATCTGCTGTTGCATACATTTGAGTGGGGTAGGTATTGCAGTTTAGTATGCAATAGCAGACTTTTTTTGCTCTGATCGGTTTGCTCCCATAATAAAAGGTGTTCAGTTTAATAGGTAGAGTATGAGGTTTAAAGGTTAATGATACTTTTCCTTACACCCTAGATAGGGTAAAATCTTCGATAATAATCGAAGGGTGCGGTAAATAATTACTTGACAACCGCATGCACTATTAATATGTTTGTTGGTTATTTGTAGCAATGTTTCTGAACACTGCCAAATATCGTGAGCATTCTGCTATCAACAGTTTTTAAACCTTTGTAGTTTTTTTTCTAAGTTGACCTGGCAACACTTTTGCTTCTTGAAACTTAATTATCGTTGAATGCCTGCTGAAATTAAGTATAAGTTTAACTTGTACGTTTGATTGTGTTCCTTCATATCTTATTAACGGAGACGGCTTAAATACGCGTCGTGAAATTCGCGATACATACTTTATACATTAGTTAGAAAACGGCCGTCGGCGTCTAGAGGCCGTGGCATGCGCGTGATAAGTATATATTACGCCTTTTATCTCTTTATTTAACTCGCAAATAGAAAGAGAACTATGGTTCGATAGCGCTGCCATAATACAGGGTTACCTCGGAGACAGTGCGCATTTTTCTTCCATGCAATCAGTATCGTTAATAAATCACATTCCATGAAAAAAAAATTTTTTTTTTGTGTTTTCGTCTTCGGATTCCTATGAATTTCGGCCGAGATTTAACAATCAAATTTCTTTCTTTATAATCAGACGGTCCAAAGCGCCATGGATGTCAACCCCAACCCAGTAAGACCCTAATACGAGTTCAGGCATTTTTTCTGTTATCTTTGTAACTCTTTTGTCACTACTATTTTAATATTTTTGTATGAGACATGATAAAATAAAAAAATGCGTGTCTTTTTATTTTCAATTACCTTCATATACGCAAAATTTGCGCACTGTCTCCGAGATAACCCTGTATAATACAGTCGCTGGTCGACCTAGAGGTGACAAAACGATCTGGATGCTTTCGAAGACAAGTCAGTTGCCAGAGCATGCCCAGGAGATGGTTACACACGTCTTGGCACGGATGTTGAAGGCTGGAAAAGCTTGAGGGAGACCTTTGCCCTATAAAGGATGGAAACCCTTTCTTCCTCTTCTCTTCTTGTTACCCCTACGTTGGGTTTAGGGCTCGGATAATAGCTCTCCATTGGTTGCGATCTTGGGCAGCACTGTAGATATCCTCCCAGGTCATGTTGAGGCTTTTAGCCTCTACTTCCACAGCGGCGCCAGGTTATTTTAGGACGTCCCCTCTTTCGTTTTCCTGGTGGGTGCTATTCTAAGGCTGTCATGGATGGGTGATTGTCAGGCCTCCTTAATACATGGCCTAGCCACTGCCACTTTCGAGTAAGGATCACTTTCTCTATACGCTGCTGGCCCGTCCGTCTCCATAGCTTATCGTTTGAGATGGTGTTTGACCAAAAGATCTTTAAGTTTGTTGATAAAGACTTGGAGTCTATCTTTGACCGCTTTTTGGACGAACCAAGTTTCACAGCCGTAAAGGAACGAAATGGGTTAAAAAAATCATCATCAGCCTATGTACGTCGCGCTGCAGGACACAAACAGGAAGCGAGACTGTGATAGCTAGCCTTATGTAATATTCTATTCTATTCTATATTTTTTTTAAATGGCTGCCATCTTGGGTATGTGATGATTTTGCCAATGTCTAGTTTTTTAAGCAAGAGTGCTTGACGTTGTACGGTAACTTATATATTTTGGTGACTTCAAGGATTGTTTTTCGAAAAGAACACTATCTTGAGCCACCACTGGAGCTTCGTTGTAGGCCGGGGAGGGGGCAACAAGACAATCGACTACCCTATAGCAGACCTACAACGCGACTCCTTATGTAATAACTTAAAGTTTAACTATATCTTTATGTGTATTCAGCCTTAACCGAAGAGCACAGGTGCTCAAAGACCGGCCTTGATGGATTAAAGAAAAAAAGAGACGTTTTATTTTAAGACATCTTAATCAAGTTTCTTGTCAGTCCTGTCAGTTTCAAAACCCCGCTTCTGTGTCAACCGATCTTTTCCTAATTTAGATTGTTCAGTTAATTTAGATTTAATCTATTTTGTGAAAGTTTCGTGTATTATTAATTAAATAGAGTTTGTTTTTGTTACTTTACATTATAACAGGGCATGGCATGCTAAAGACTTTTCTTCCCTCCGGACGGAAAACGTCAATTCTCCTCCCGCTGCGCTAAACGAAGTTGTCGCTTTCCACCTCCGTCGCGAAGAAAAATAGTATACTAACCTCGGACAGTATATAAGAAAGCCTCAGATCACATGTTTGTTGACCGAGGCGAAATCTGAGACCTTTCTTACTTTCCTGTCCTCGGTGTGTAATCTACTATTTATTCCTCGTGGGGGAATATAGTTATGGGGGTAATATGTTACATATTTAAGGAGGCATTTCAAAATTAACAACTTTCGCTATAAATATCAAAAATGTAAAAAAATTATGCTTCTTTAAACAGACAGACTAAAAATCCATAACAAATTTCAACATCAACACAAGATTTGGATTTAAGTATCAGACTTAACTTTATTGCAAAATATTATGAAAACTTAAAAAAATTCAAAGATAGTAACACTATTGGTGCTTCGGTCTGAAGCACCGATACTTACTTTTACTTATTTACTACGTTACCTACTTTTACTTTTAATCAAACTAACCCATATTCACTATGGGACCAGCAATCGAAAAAAAACAGTTGTTTGTTTCATACATTTTATATTGACCAGCAGATTTCTTTTTTTCGCAATTTCAATGCTAGTTCCATAGTGAAAGTTGTTCAGTTTGATGATCTGAAACATCCATTTATTATGTACTTAATGCATTTAATTTTACAACCTGTATAAGTTACAAGTACCTAAGTACAAACAATGGTTAAGTTTGGACTTTTAGAGCTCTGTGATGAGCCATGAGCATGCAATATTTCATTCGAGAGAGGGGGCATACAGAACATAACGTATGCGTATGTTTTTCGTTTTTCGTCAATTTCGAGGAAAGATGGGCCAAAATCGCCACAGACTGGGTCCCACAGGATGGTTGCCAACGTGGAGCTAGATCCAAAAAAGGTGGAGAGACAACATGGATGCCTTCTTGAAGAGTTGGTCAGTAGTTGTACACAACAGAGAGGAAAAGGGGAGGCCTTCGCCCAACACTCGGATAATGAAAAGGCTTCTTTAAAAAAAAATCTTTAATGTAGATACAGACTCACTTCTGTTTAAGTTTAATAATAGTGCAAATCGATAATACAAAAGCCGTGGTGCTCCAGTGGCGAGTAACCTTGACTGCCGTGCAGGAGGCGATGGTTCGATCCCCGTCCAGGCCGACTCGTACCAAGGAGTTTATCGGAATTTATGTATGATTTGTAACACCACTAACTTTTCGGTGAAGAAAAACATCGTGAGGAAACATGCATGCTTCAATTTCGAGTCATGTATTGTACTGTCCATTAAAAGTGGCGACGGGCTCACCCCCCGTCACACTGGACAGATTTTCAGTACTACTAGTGAAACGTGGATGTTCTGACGTTTCAGAATATCTCAGACTATCCCCTCGGGGAATATAGTCGTGAGAATATGCTTATGCAGATCGATAATCAACCTTTTCGAATTTTCATAACCAACAAACTTGACAGATGCCATACATTGCGACAGAACCAGGTCGATAAGAGATTTAGCATGGCATCGAAATAGGAAACTATTGTGCTGTCAGCTGTTACCCGACGCGTACTAATCAACTAGTGTCAATCAGTATTGTTTGCTGTTTGTATGTCGTCGGTACAGCGCTGCTGGATGGTTATTGAATTTAGTGAATTGTTTGATAGGCTTTCGTATCTCATTGATAGCCAGGTAGTTGATAAATTATATGCAGAAAAAATGTCTATAGTATAATGTGACAACTATTTATTATAATAGACTTTAGGTTCTAGCAAATGGGAGACTATTAGAAAAACAAACAAATTTCCTTGTAAAGTCTGCTAAAATAAATAGTTGTTTCATATACCTACCCACCTACTAGTAGATATTGTTCTCCATGCGATTTAAGTAAGTACATATCACATTGCTATTTATTCATATCAGTGCTATTATGAAAAACATACACACGTCTACCTGAACTACTTTCACTATTGAGCCGACCTCAGGAAACGCGAAAAAAAATCTGCTGTGCCAATACATTTGAGTCGGGTAGGTAAAGCAGTTTGGTATGAAATAGCTGTTGTTTTTCGCGCCTCCTGAGGTAGGCTCCATAGTGAAAGTTGTTCAGTTTGTTGGTCTGAGTTTACCGTTTCAGTCTGCGGAGGTCTGTCCCTTATACCCTGTAAATTAATTTACGAGCAAGATCAAAGTCAAAGTCAACATAATTTATTCAAAATAGGTGCTTGAAGAACAATTATCTTTTTTTGAAACTACCACCGCGTGGGAACGTTTTGTCGCTGTAGAGAAGATGCAGAAACCATGATACAACTACCTACAGATTTTTAGTCTTACATTTATGCGAGAGTGAAATTAGCTGGCTCTTTCAAATTTTAAAAGACTCCGCGTACAAAATCATTAATGAATTTTTTGACTGAACGTGGGTCTAGGGATAATTCAAGAAAGATATCAGGCATTGCAATGAACAAAAAGCATAATGTTTAAATAATAAAACCGACAAATGATTAAAAGAGATGAACGACAAAACGCTCACCCAAACAACGCGCCCTTTAATTTTCACCTGTCACTTTCCTTTCACTACACTACTGCGCGAAATTCACTTCAAACAATACAATACAACGCATCGCACTAATGAAGGCCCGTCAATCAGTCCGTTTGTCCGTCTGTCCGTCCGATACAAATTAGTGACAACGCGCTACCCGACGACGGAATCCCCATTAATGATCTTGTGCTCCTGTCAATATTGTGAGGGAATAATGAACGGTTTCCAGCTGCTCTTTGTTACGTACGGCTTTTGGAAAGTTTTTACTGAGTTATATTGAATACCATTCGGGATAGCCAGAAACTTTGCTCCGGCAATTTGCTGGCTAGTTATTGGATTGTTTTTGTTTCAATAAGCATAAGCATATGCTCGCGACTATATTCCCCGAGGGGGTAGTCAGAGATATTCTGGTCCTTCAGAACATCCACGTTTCACCAGTAGTACCGAAACTCTGTCCAGTGTGACGGGGGGTGAGCCCGTCTCCACATATAATGGACAGTGGGTACAATACATGCCTCGAAATTGAAGCATGCAGGTTTCCTCACGATGTTTTCCTTCACCGAAAAGGCAGTGGTGTTACAAATCGTACATAAATTCCGAAAAACTCATTGGTACGAGTCGGCCTGGACGGGGGTCGAACCATTCACCACCAGTCCACCACTTTGTTTCAATAATTTGGTGAAATCTGCATAAAAGTGTGATCACACAGGATGCGCATTGAACGGAGCGGCAGACGTCAGACCGTCATTTGTGAAGCAAGGAGTTGTAAAAAACCGCACGTAGAAGCACACAAGGTGACGGATTTACACACCGTACAGTACACAATATACAGGGTGTTAGGGTAAACAGTTGCATTACTTTAAGGGATGATTGTACGGCGTACCCATGTTAAGGCGTATCTGCCCTGGACCACGACTTTCCATACTAATCGATGCGAACGAGCGCGTGGCTCCGGTCAGAATTTAGCTGTTTTCTTTGAAAAATTAGATGATTTTTTATTAATTTCTAAAAAGTAAGTCAGTAAACCACATCATTCTAAATTGTATTGTGAACAATATTGTAAATTTTCATTTTCTTCCGATTCAAAATGTAAGAGTAAAATGGTTATTTAAGAGTCCCTTTTCTTCGGTTTTATTCATTAAAATCGATTTCTAGAAAAACCACATCCCTTCTCATATCCTGTAGATGATTCAGTTTATTTTTCAGCTCAAAAAGTGCCATAGTTAATGAATAAAATGGTTTCAAAGTTACCCAAAACCGGCAGGTAGCCCCAACGTTAAGGAACAACTTTCCTAAAGAAGGTAATGTGGAGGCATGACCTGACCTTACACCACTTGATTTCCATATATGGGGTCGTGCATAAACATTAGTTTACGGACAGGATAGTGTAGATAGGATCCCGTTCAGTAGTGATAGGTAGGTAGCTTAATTTTCTTCTAAAAAATAAATTATGTTTAGGTCTACTCTAAGTCAGGGCACCACAATCAGCCTGCCATCGTCCACAGTTAAACACAGGTCTCTCTCAAGGCACACAACACTCCAGCCGAATGAACACGGCTAATCCTATAATCACCTCGATCACAACCTCAAGTCACGCCATATCCCCGATGCTCATATTCGACCACAATCTGCGATACATAGACCGCACTATCAATAATTGCTTTTAATCGTTAGCTAGTGGATATTGTATGTAGGTACGAGTACGCTATCTAATTGGCTTTTGCGCAAACATAGGTTTAGTATCGATTGTTGGGCTAATTGCTTTGTTCTAATGCGCGTTTTGATGTTGCGTCGATGCTTAGTTTTGATGGTTCGTTTCAGACATTGTAGTTAGGAACTTCACACCCGGATTTTTAGTCGCTAAAACTTATTCTCGACTCAACGTTAGTCAAACAGCTCTTTGACTTATTCTTGATATCCGTATTGTCAGTCATAATATCGAGGTTCCTCTACTGAGGCAGGATATGTGTTTCTTCCACCGATAATACTAAGTTAAAGAATTTAATAATGGTAGAATTCTTAAGTCAATTTTGTTCTTTTTTGATGGTGTTTAGAATAGCTAAAGGCAATTTACGGAGATACTTCTGGGGCCTTTATGCATCTCGAAGTTACTTAAATAGACCTATCACTATCACACAAGTTATTTTTGAGCGCAACTACATAATTCAAAATTCAATTCAAACATTATTTATTTCCAGTCAACAATCATCCGGGTTAGTCAAAATTTTGACTTGTTTACTTTAGTGTACAATTCAGTACCAAGTAAATCTTACACAAGGTGTTTCATAAGTAAGAATACATTTTTAAAACTCTTAAGGGGGTTGTTTAGACCGTCAAACTGAACAACTTTCTCTAGGGGACCAACATCGAAATCGCGAAAAAAAATTTTTGATATCCCATACATATTTTAGCTCTAGTCGATTTGTAGAGTATGGAACATCAATTTTTTTTTTCGTGATTTCGATATTTGTCCCATAGTGAAAGTTGTTCAGTTTGATGGTCTACACCACCCCCTTAAAGGTTTATTTGTATTTTTGTAACACCTTGTATACAACTTATGGCTAAATATGGCTATGATTAAAAATAAAAACTGATACAAAAAAGCAAAGAAGAAATGAGCAACTATATCAAGCATGACTTCCGTTCAAATTACACTAAACAGAAGACGTGCTCGACTATTAAAATTTGCAATGACGGTCAAGATGATGTTTCTTTTCCCGCACTACCCTCATAGCTGCTGGCGTAGGAGGTAAAATACGGCGTTTCATGAACCAAAGATTTCCTTTGGCAGGATTGGTCCTTAGGACCTAAAGATGGATTTAAGAAGTGGAGCCACCAAGATTTTTGATGCAAGTTTTGGAGGGGGGGGAGCCCTCAGCCTAATCTTGATAAATACATTATTTGAGCTACTAGGCCAAGTTTGGTATCATTTTCGCATAAATCGGGGATGCCGAATTCATTTACGGTATCATATTTGCACCATTCTAAGTAAAAACCTGTTAAATAATCATTTTTTTCGTTTTTGACTTCCTTTAAAAAAATGGAAAAATGTCCATAACTCACACAATATTTGGAATATTTTGGGAAAAAATGTAGCTCTATAAAGCCCTGCTTATCCTTTACAGTAAAAAACATTTAACTTATATTTTGTATGTCTGTAAGTATTAAAAAAAACATAAAAACTAGTTGACGGTACCAAATCCTGAATTCGAAAAATTCAAATAATATGTTGTTTTCGATCTTGGAATGTTTCGCAAACACAATAAAAAACCAGCGAAGTGTGAGTTGGACTGGTGCATCGAGGGTTCCTTACCACCACACAATATAAATTTACCAAAAAGAAAGGATTTTCTTTCATCCAGTTCGAGATTATTAGGGCGATCCCAACTCGAACTTGGCACATTTTTTAGTATTTGTTCTTTAACTTAGGAGTTTCCACAATAATCATACCAAGTTTGACGCTTGTAAGTATTACCGTTTTTACGACAGAGGAAAACAAAAAAAAGTTGAAAAAAACATGTTTCTGGTACGGGGACACCCCAAAATTTTTTGTTTTTTTGTGTTTTTATGTGCGTCTCTTTTCGAGTGAATATACAAGACACGTGCTTCCTTCTATACCTTCTCTTTCTACGTTCTAAATCCATGGTTTATATCCATGTTCTAGAATCATAGTTCAAAAATATTGCTTATGATTGAATGAGATTGCAACGCATAAACTTCTTGGTGAACTTAAAATACAGATGGTAGTCATTAGAGGGTGTTAGGTGTACCCACCCATTTGTTAACAAAAATAATTGGCTATCATCCAACCCCTTTCTTTCACTGGAAACAATTCATGACCCACGCAGAACTGTTCTCATCTTTTCTTACGGTAACATTAGGTTTGGAACCCTCTATGTGCGAGTACACACCTCGCTCTTGGCCAGTTATTATGTCTACGGTGACTGGCGAGTGAGGCAATTTTCGAGCTCCGGATGGCATCAAAAACGTCTGTGCCTCAGCGAACATGAATAAATATGCTAATCATTTAAATACTTCGGTACTACTAGTCAAACATAGATGTTCTGAGGTTTCATAATATCTCTGACTACCCCCTCGGGGAATATAGTCGTGAGCATATAAATAAATATTTAAATACTTCACAATCCTTAAGAGCAAATTATATCCTTGCAAATAGTTTACGAAATAGTAAGTAAATCGTACCGTAACTTGTATACCTATCTATTATTCCCTCAAATCTCTTGCTAAGTTGTGAGATGTTCGAGAATATTGAGTAAGTTTAACTTAACGCTTGATTATTGGTTGGAAATTTGACTAAGTGTTGATGCAGTAACTAAGACTCTGAGATTAAATCTGTATTGAGGGATTTGCTCTACATTTTCATCAGTTTACAAGGATCTTTGATGCGATTGGTATAAGTTGGAGCATTTAAATGAAAACAGCTGTATTAGACAGTTTTCTGAGACTCCGTCAAAATATGCACTGTCGAATTTTGATACCTACTGACCGCTCTCGAACAAAGAAGGAAATTATCGTGAGGAAACCTGCATAGGCAGAAGAAGAAATTCTGATGCGTATGTGAAGTCTACCAATCTGCATTGGGCTCGCGTGGTGGACTAAAACCCTGCAGTGGGACGTATATAGGCTGATGATGATGATGAAAATTTTGAAAACAAAGATAACTTACCTATTATTTATAATTATTGTCTGATTAAACCGATTGAGAAGAAATAAAAACAAAACATTACCACAGTATAAGATTGAGTACCGAATACTTTCACATACAGTAGGTACGGACCTACGAATAAGAGAATGTAAGAGAATGTATAGAAGTATAAATGAAGCTCAAAAAGTGGCACCAAAAAAATTGTAACGCGTTCTAAATTTGTTCTTTAAAAATTGTAACTCGCCGCCAAAACTCATACAAAATGTCATTTTTCATTGGGTGCCAAAAATGATTTCGATTTTGTTTAGAGTTACTCTTCCATATTTATTCTTATTCGTAGGTACGGACATTCCCTGTGCCGACAATTTTGATCTTACCACCTCTCGCTGTAGCAGCGAGAAGGAATCGAAGTAACCGAAGGCGAAGGAGTCGGCAGTGGTAGATCACTGCGGAATACATTCCTCTCTTACTTGAATATAGCATAAATAAACGTTTTTTCTTAAAACTCTATAAAAAAACAGAAAAAAAACAAACCGACCAAGAGGTAAGTTGACAAATAGATAAACATTAATTCGATCAATTCACTTCATGCTTAACATCTTCGATCTACATAACTTTTGAATCTTATTTATATTAATGCTTAAACCAAATTCAAGGTAGCATAAAAAAATCGTTTATAGATAATCGAATTTCAGAAACAATCAAATAATAAATATTTTCCAAGAAAACCTTTCTTCAGAATTCCTTCTGTAGTCAAATTTAGGTCAGATACACAGACGAGAAATTCACTATTCTACCCGTTAAATAATTCAACAACAGCAAAATTAAATTAGGCAGTCTTCTTGTCTAATGAAGGCACAATTTACTACAAGACACCTTTCAATAAAAGAGCTCTCTGCTAGCACGATAACAAGCAACGCGGCAAAATATCGAAGATCAAAAGATTTGTCGCAAATGAGGTCCTCACGTGACTGCTACCGAATTACGCGTATCAACAAAAAGCTTCCTCAGAACTTTCTTTGAAAGCTTTTATTTCGACAAAGTAGCTAGAGGTGGGACGGCGGTGATTATGAATCAGTTAGTCTGATAGATATAACTGCCTCAGTGGTCTTGGGGCTCTTGACACGGAGGTCGTGGTCACGGGGGACACCTAGTGATATGTCACTTTGTGCGCTTTTCCCCAGTTGGTTAGGACATTGCAGTCTGAATCACCTGATTGTCTAAAAAGAAAGATGATTCCGTGCGTGGCAGAAGTCGTTACATAAAAACCCCACCAGAGGATGTAAAGCGGTTTCAATAAACTCTGACACACACACACTGACAGCTTGCTGCCCACACGATAAAAAGAATAACGATTTGATTATGATCACAATCAGTTGAGTATTGCTTTTGTTGGCAGTAGACTAGCCATTTACTAGCTTAAAAGTCATCTGTTCCCTTAATTGTAATTACTTTTACAATAACACCTTAGACTGACGACACATCTGCCATTTACGCGTCTACTAGGAAACTGGCGCGTAATAGTCACGAATTACTACTGAAAATCAAGACGCGTATTTGCAGGTGTGTTATATAACACTTAAAATTTATTTGCTTAATCAGCAGCCATCTAAGAAGACATAGAACCAAGGGTTTCGGAGACAATTAACTGGGAGAGTCGACCCCAAATAAAAAGAAAGAGAAACACTCTAAGATAAGCAGACCTCGAAAACAAAGAATAGGATGCTCACAGGACAGGGACGTGCAAGCATACAAGGGTTAGGATGAGGGAATTTTAAAACGTATGGTCCATACTTTCTAAAAGGTCATCTCTCTCTATAGTTATAACCTGGTTATGGCCAAGCAAGCAAAATTTCCTCCAACTTGCTACCACTAATTCACACTTGGCATCACAACCACGCGATGAAGTATGATTAGATATTTCAAGAGTCAAATTAAAGACTCGACTCAATGAAAGCAACTCAAAAGATCTAATCACTTTTTTGCCCACCCCTATGGAGTTGAATTTCGCTTTATATCGGCAACGCGATCGCCTACCGAAATGGCATTGATGACGATACGGTTTTTTCGTAGTTTTCCCCTCTAATAGTTCATTGTTATGACTTTGTAGAATACTGGTGGTTCAGTAAGTGAATGTTAAATGTACCTGAAACCCACGATTGTTCGCTAAACTGCCTTTTAAATGGGAAAGGGTTGGCTTTTGTAAGATTCTTATTTTGTCGTTTATAGTGAACTGTAATCTTTTTCAAGAGGTAATTTGGTAATGGGTTTCTTGGAACATTAAATTACAAGAATAAGGACAAAGTGTCACTGACCCGCTAGGGTTAAAACTCTCAGTTCAAGACATGAAACGCAAGGGCTAACACCGCACAATGCGATATAATCCGGACGAATTAAGGCTTTGACAATCTATGATCATCATCGTCACCTCTTTTTCATCCTTTATTTCTCTTGCCGTCGGTCATAGAGGACCGGAATAATTTGACAAGCTGTCTACCCAGTATAGTATTTTGCGGATGGATAATTTTACTCAGGAATGCATTATTTCGCTTATATAACATGGTATTTCAGTAATTGCATTATGCGTCAAATCCATATTGAAAACGGATAACAATATTAGCCGGGTTCTTTTGGGAAAAATATTGGTAATCTAATGTGATATTTTACTGGGAACAATTTCTCGGTGACGGAAAACATCGTGAGGAAACCTGCATGCTTCAATTTCGAGGCATGTACCTATTGTACCCACTGTCCATTATAAGTGGCGACGGACTCACCCCTTGTCACACTGGACTGAGTTTAGGTACTACTGGTGAAACGTGGATGTTCTGAGATTTCAGAATATCTCTGAAATATAGTCGTGAGCATATGCATGCATGCTTGCACAATTTAATAGAAAATTTAAATTAATGTACTACCCAGTATACAGACGTGACCTACTACTAATACAGTATTTTATTTGTTCTGCAAAAATGATCCAACCCACTATAGAGCCCATAGTGGGTTGGATCGTTTTTGCAGAACTGCGTCGAAATAAGAAAAAAATTATTTTTGATGTTTATAATTCAACCGCCCATAAACGTATGAACGGATATGGATGAAATTTGGCTCATAGACAGAATATATTCTGGACTATCACATAACATATTTTTTAAGTCAACGCAGACGAAGTTCCGGCCAAATTACCGCCGGAAAAACTATGACTCACAAACCAAAAACATTAATTAAATACATACTAATCAGAAATTTATTGCATAAAAAAAAAAAAAATTAATTACAAAAAATAGCGGTCAGCACAAGCGTCGTCAATAACAATGATACACAAACAGACACAGACATACTAATCTACTTCTGTACTAAAAACACCATTAAAACTCATAGTCTCACAATTAAAAACCAACAAAAATTTAGCGATAACAAACTTTATACCAAACTAAAGCATACTGTTATCAATAGATCAATTAAAAAGTTGCTAACTTCCGTTTCCTGCAAAGTTAGAAGGATATTCGATCTCCAAGCTGTAGTAAAGCCACGTTATCTGGTGTTTAACACAGAGTTTATAGTTAGGGGAAATTTAATTATTGTGTACAGACCCTTATCTTAATTTAGTTGAAGCGATGATTGGACGTTAATGTAATTGGAGACAGTTCTTTATATAAAATTATACTTTTACAATGTGGTGCCGCGGTACAGTAGCAAAACGGCGAAACGTGAAAAATTTCAATTTCTGCGTTAAGTCTTAAATAATAAACGTCATTCCTCATGACTATTTCCACGAGGGGGTAGTCAGAGATATTCTGAAACCTCAGAACATCCACGTTTCACCAGTAGTACCGAAACTCTATCCAGTGTGACGGGGGGTGAGCCTGTCGCCACTTATAATTGACAGTGGTTACAATACATGCCTCGAAATTGAAGCATGCAGGTTTCCTAACGATGTTTTCCTTCACCGAAAAGCCAATTGGTGTTACAAATCGTAAATAAATTCCGAAAAACTCATTGGTACGAGACGGCCTGGACGGGTATCGAACCATCGCCTCCTGCACGGCAGGCAAGGTTACTCGCCACTGGACCACCACGGCTATTATAAAGGTCATTATATCGTCCTAAGACAGGAAATATATAAATAACGTGACCTACAAGCTTGCCCGCCAATATCCTTTGGGACCGAACGGTAACCGCGCCAGTTCGGTTAACCACATTGTCTGTGGAGGGGTTAATATGCCACCGTGATAACATTTGCTCATCGGGATTCGGGATTAGCTCTCTTGTAGTACTGTAGCCGGGGGACTTTATAATTACCAAAAAGATTACCGATTGCCGTTTAGAAGTTGTTGTAAGGTACTGAATGACTAACATAAAAACCTAAGTCTTACAGATCACAACCCGCCGCACAAAAAAAATAAATAAAAAAACTGAAATTTTAAAATTTCGAGGTTACCGTTTTTTTTTTCTATACTGTCACGTTCTTCACCTTAGTTCAATACCCATACGTAATAGTAAGACGGTCTAAGGCTACAAAGCTATAAGACCAGATGAAAAAAATCAACATTGATGGTCTTATAGCTTTGTATGGCAACTTTAGATTGTCTTACTATTACGTATGGGTATTGAACTAAGGTGAAGAACATGACAGTATAAAAAAACGGTGAACCTCGAAATTTGAAAATTTCAGACACATTTTTTTCTACGGCGGGTTGTGATCTGTAAGACTTAGGTTTTTATATTAGTCATTTAGTACCTTACAACAATTTCTAAACGGCAATCGGTAATCTTTTTGGTAGGTAATTAAAAAGTACCCCGGCTACAGTACTATGGCTCTAATTATCTTTAGTGATAATAGTATGTCTTGGCACAGTATAAGAAAAAGAAATATACCAACATAACCTCATGGTTAAAAGCCCCAATATTAAAAAAATGAATAAAAAAAAATCGTATTTCTTTAGAAGTATAGCACCTCCCACCAGCATTATATTTTTGCCAGTACTTAAAGGATGGAAGCCATTACTCGGTACGTGTTTCACGTACTCTACTGCGGTTGCGTCCCTGATACAGCTAATTCAAAATCTAAGTTATATAGCTTTTTTTTTGACGTCATTTTTTTTACCACCGCGTTACAAAGTGTAGGAGCAGATAGCAAGCAGTAGTGTATTCCTCTCTCACTATGCATGTAGGTACTAGCCTCTTCTTATCAGTGCTAGTTCCTTTGTATGAAGTGTCCAGCGTATCTAGTTGAACTACCAAGTTTATGCTTCACATAACTGCTGACTCAAATGTATTGGACAGCTGATTTTTTTGCGTTTTCTGAGGTAGGCTTCACAGTGACAATTGTTCAGTTTGATGGTCTGAGTTCACCGTATCAGTCTGCGGGGGGCTGTCTCTTACACCCTGTATAATTCTTCAAATATCAAAAATGTTTACCACTCCTGCCATAACTCAATATAAAATTCAAAATGGCGGCCAATACACTGACAATGTACTGACAAGTACAATTACCGACAAAATCATCAAACACAATCGAATTTCCCTTATCGTTCCATCTTATGATTGCTAGCCAATGTCCACATTCGCCAATAACGTCGCGTGGGCAGACTGCGCTATTAAACTGTAGCTAATTGGTTTAGGTAAACAGAGATTAACTGAATGAAGGTTTTTTTGTTTGATCGGTTCTTTATTAGTATAGTTGGTTGCGATGGGAGTGTTGTCTACGATTTTACAACTTCAAAAAAATGTACCGAGGTTTCCGTACCAACACATCGCATTACGGTACCATTTTAACGTATTAAAAAAAATGCTCTCCGGGATCCTGATAATTTTGGTCGGTTTTTATTTTTAAGTTAACACTATAATTTTAACCAAGTTTGGCGCTTGTATATACAAGTGTTCCTGAGGTTATGCATTAACTTTAGCCTGTTATTGAGACCACTGGACCTCTCATAGAAAATCGATTGGCTATTCCGCAACTTTTGTATAGAATGTTTAAAAAAAGTCTAGTTTTTCCGAAAGTTGTTTAATTTTATTGTCTGAATACACCCTTAAAGTTGTGTTAGTGTCTAATTAAAATCCCTAATTTTTTTATTTTTTCATTTCAACCTTTGTCCCAAAGTGAGTATGATAAAATTAATGGTCTCAATTTTTTTATTTTATTTTTATATAGCCTATTTTGTGTCCCACTGCTGGGCAAAGGCCTCCCCTCTTTTCCTCCAATCTTCCCTATGCAACGCGAAATAAGGCCAACCGTTCAGGAAGGTATTCAAGTCGTCACTCCATCTTCTCTTGGGTCTTCCTCGACGTCGGCAACCGTCTTGTGGAACCCATTCTGTGGCCATCTTGGTCCACCTCTCCGGGTGCATTCGGCAGATATGTCCTGCCCAATGGTCTCAATAAGAGACCCAAAATAAAAGGTTTACGTACCAAATACAAATCAGGAGTAAATAATCCAATCAAAGCGATTTCGAAGAAAGGTGAAGTATATTACCTACACAATATATTGCGCTAATACCTTGTATTCTCCAAGGTCCTGAACAAACTGACTTGTCTTATGTAAGATACGAGATTGTACAGTTGACAACACATTTTAATTCTGCTCATTATGATTGTACATTAAATCCTTCAATAAGATAAAACACCTATGTGGGAATGGAACGTAGAAGTCTGAGTGTAACGGAACGCAGGTAGTGTGTGAGAGATGACAGATAGGATGCAGTGTGTTGTGTGAAAGGGATGAAAGATGTAGGACAAATGACAGGTCAGGTAAGAGAGGGATGGAAGACGAGGTGCGTATGTGCGAGTGAGATGAAGGATGAGGAGGACGCAGAAGGGACTCGGGATAGCAAGATGGACGGACGATGCGAGTTTTTGGCACTGCCCGATGTGAAATAAATAATATATCTAAAAGCTGTACCTATTGTTTGAAGATAAAATATATAAAAAGAAGATAATTAAGTATCAAAGTTTGGTTTTACTTAAAACATCCCACACCTATGTACGCCTTGCCAAATTGCGCGCTTGAAAAGATAATTTGTAGTGGTAGCATAGACTGATCACCCCGAATATGATATACCAGTATTCTACTTATCAAACTGAACAACTTTCAATATGGAGCCAACGTCGAAATCACGAAAAAAAGAATCAGCTGTTTCATACAAAAAACTGCAGAATCTAGGTATACCTACTCTATTCAAATGTGTGAGACAAGTAGATAACTGATTTTTTTTAAGTGAAACTTCTGATGGGATAGCTTTGAAATAATGATCCACAACTTTTTTGTGTGCCAGAAACCCGAAATTAAATCGGGAGCAGAAGTTCGGAATTTAAACCGGAAGTTTCATCTGCCGGGACATATTACGTACTAGGTTTTACACCCTGTATTTGAAGAAAACATGCTTGTAATGGTTGCCTAAGCCAGCTTAACTCATTATCACTATTTATCACGCACTAGCTCTTACAATGTTTACACTAATCACCTAATTACCTAAACACAACAAAAACCCTATTTATCCAAAGGTGTTACATTTACATTGGCAACTGTACAAACATTTTAACAAAGTCCCCGTTCCTTTGTCAAGAGTGGTACTAAGGTATCTTAAGTAACTACCTCCCTCAGGGATGTGTACGGGTTAGGAGACTAGGTCTTGTTTTAAAGTACCATTTTGTTGAAACCCTAATAAAATTCTTATCTTTAGCCTGGTTTATCTAGACTTTTTTTGTTTTATTTTGTTTGTTTGGGAATAAAAGGTACATACACAATTGTACTAGGTGTAAAATTAAATGTCTTACGTATTAAATAAGGTGCTTGAGATTTTCAAATGGAGAAACTTCACTGTGGACCTCGAAAAAAAAATAAAAAACTGCATTCCCCTATAAAATTTCAATAGCTACCAAAACTAGCAAAACCTTATTTTAAACCAAAGGTGTTATGTGCCATTTAGGTACTTTGGCAACAGTACAAATATCTCAAACGAAATGTATTTTTCTTCCCTCCGGACGGAAAGCGTCAAGCGTCAAGCGTCCCGCTGCGCTAAACGAAGTTGTCGCTTTCCACCTCCGTCGATAAGAAAAAGGTATACTAACCTCGGACAGTAAATAAGAAAGACTCAGATCATATTTTCTAACTGAGATCTGAGACCTTTCTTACTTTCCTGTCCTCGGTGTGTAATCTACTAAAACAACGTGTGACTGATGTTTCTGCATTGGGACAAACCTGATATCGGGTTTATCAATGTTTTTAGTTCATAAGATGTCTGTTTATGTATTTGATAAATAAATAAAAAAAAAAAAACAGATTTTTTTTTCGAGATTTTATTTATGGTCTCATAGTAAAAGTTGTTTAGTTTGATGGTCTAATCTGAATTTCTTCATCTTAAGTATGTAACGCATTTATGTTTAAACCCTGTATTCATGGATTTTTTCCTATATGGGCTGAAAGATGCAACTGTTATATATTATGTCTGATATCCATTCATACGCAAATAATTCTTGCCAGTAAGATAAATTATGAGAAAAAAAAAATATATATTTTCATATGAAATATCAACACCCCATCGATATTTTAAATTCTACTTCAAAATTGCTGAACGATTTACTTTACTCTACTGTTCTAAGTATCCACCAGCCCAATTTTAAACAAAGGCTCAAAATAGTCGGTTTTCCATAAAACTGTTGCCTGCTACCATCAAAATGAGAAAAGTTTGTAAAAGACTGCATTAAATTTATTTTATGCAATAAATGAATATGAAGCATGATGGAATATTAATGTAGTATATTTGAAAGCTCTATTTTTTGCATTCTAATGGAATGATGAAATAAATTTTTATATAGATAGAACCAAAAATATACAATTCAAACGCGAGTCGAATGACGTTCAAAGTGCCACTTTTCCAAATTTGATATTCAAATCGAATGAATCCATAAAGCTTTTGTTTCAACTTATAACGAAACCGTCAGCAGCATCCGATGATAAAATGTAAACGTGCACCGCAATTCGATACGAAAATGTTATTTCTACAACGTTTTGAAATTTCCATAGTTTGGAACCGGCAAATCCTACAATTTATCACTTTAAAATAAGGTATAAGGTTTATTACACACTGGGTTTTTGTAAACCCCATTTTTGACAACCCATAGTATCTCCAAAACCATACTCAACAGAGGTGACCGTGCACAATCTATCTATACTAATAAAATAGTTCCGTGACTGACGACGATACGTACAGCCTAAACCGCTAAAGATAGAAACATGAAATTTGGACATATACCACAGAACATATTAGGGTGGAGCTCTTAAAGGATTTCGTCGAATATCGATCCCTAAAGGAGCGACAGGGTGATGACATTTTCCGATATTCACGCAAACGAAGTCGCGGGCAAAAGCTAGCACGACTAGATATTGAAGTCCAGTGAACTCACGAGATTACTCTAATCTAAACAATCCTGTTTTAAAACTCGCCACTAGTTTAATCAGCAAAGGAAGAGGATTAGGGAGGATTGGGGGATACAGATTCCTCTATTGCTGACGGCGTACAGTCTTCAGAAAGAAAATCGAATGACTAATTTGTAGTAATATCAAGAAATGAAAACAACAAAAGAGTATAGAGAAAAGATCATAACGATAAAAACGGTCGTTCTACCAAATTCGAGAAAATTTTATTCTTAGATTAAGTCGCCGGTTACTATAGAGTAAACTGATGTTGCGTTTTACCAACCCAAATCTAAATAAAAAGTCACATAATTAAACAAATTATAATGAAAAGAAACCTATCAAATTAAAACTGTATAACCTCACATTGCACTATGTACGAATACAACGACTTCTTTCTTTAGGTGAATTATACATTCGTTCTTTTAGTTAGTTTTCATTTCGTTCTTTGTCCTTTAGGACGGGGTGTGTAAACACCAAAAGTAAAATTGTTCCTTGTAAGTATAGTTATTACTCTTCTATAAATCTAAGTTTCGTCGAATCCGGCCTAAGTGTGTTTGTTTGTAGTTTGTACCATTCATTACCTTTTCGTCCTATCTTTTTTTTATTATTTGATGTATCTAAATGCAATGTGATTAGAACTGAAATTAGATTAGGATTGATCTTGTATGTTTTAAATTAGCGCAACCTGGTCTTACATGAAATAAGCAGTTTTGGTTCTTCAGTAAAAGTCAAAATCTGTATTCGTTAATGGCCGATACTTTAGCCAATGATATTTAATCTCAATAATTCTTACATGCCAATTGGCGGCTTGAAAATTCTCTGACAGTAAGTTGACCACTAACTTGCCTCCACCAACACGCACTGGGCCGGCGTGGTGGAGAATGGCCCGCTCCCTCTCACCCTTATTCGTGAGAGGAGGCCTTTGCCCTGCAGTGGGATGCTACAGGCTATAACCTATTATTTTATTCAAAGGCTATAACTAACTAACTAACTAACTAATTCTTACATGGCATACCCAAACATAGAAAGCGTCGATGGCACGTTGCGGAGAGGTATGGACACACAAACATGAGGGTCTGGGTTCAAATCCACACTCCAGATTAACTTATGTACGTAATACCGACTGCTCTCAAACGGTGAAGGAAAACATCGTGAGGAATCCGGCATATGTAGAACAAGAAATTCTGATGCATATGTGAAGTCTACCAATCCGCGTCGGGCACGCGTGGTGGACTAACGCCCATACACCCTCCTTGAGGGTAGACCTGTGCCCTTCAGTATTATATAGGGTGTTATGGTAGACAGTTGCATTACTTTAATGGGGGATTGTACCACAACTTTTCCAAAAAACAAAGGTTTCAGAAACAAACTTACCCAAAGGAAATTTGCAAAACAACTTTTCATACGTACGTTCGATCAGCTGATAGGAATAAAATACTAATACATAATAAAATAATGAAAACAACAAAAGAGTATCAATAAGATCGTAAAGATAAAAAAGTTCGTCAGGTGCATCTCCGCCAGACATGGTCCTAAGCATGCTGGCAGCGTTCCCTCTTTGGATAGTCAAGCTAAGAAAGCCTAGGAAAGCTGATTGCATTTAGTATCATCATCATGATCATCATTTCAAGCCCGTATCTACCCACTGCAGAGCATATGCCTCCTCACTATTTTGCCATACTTCTCGGTCCTGTGCCACTCGCATCCAGGTCTTACCGATACTTTTCCAGATGTCGTCAACCCACCTGGCTGCCGGACGACCCACTCCTCTTTTGCCTAATCTCGGCCACCACTCTAAGGCTTTGCTCCACCTGCCATCATTTCACCTGCCCACCACGACTTTAAGCGAGCTATTCGGTCCCCTTCGTCCTGAACCTTAGTTCCACGTCAGATCGGATTGATCTGAGTTCTTGCCAAACGCTTGATCTCGATGTTTTTACGACGACTTTTTGTATGGAAAGTCCAAAATTTTTTTGCTAAATTCTTATAGGTTTCTTAGGATAAGATTGTATCATGGGTACAATCAACTCCTAAGGTAATGCAACCCCTCAGATGATTTATACAGGGAACCGCCTTGCGTTAGCATTTCCCCTCTGCCAACGTACAAGATCAAGAAATCTTACGCATCTCTACGCATTTACATACAATTTTATGTTATCACTAACCACGCACACTACACACACGACAGCGATAATTGAGGAACAATAACTGCAAACTTATCACGTTTCGGGTTCACACGACACTGTTTTTGATGATTTTTACCATTCAAATTTAGAATCTAAAGTAATAGAATAAAGTCCAAAGTTGGGGATTTCATGCTACCTAGCCCTCCGCAAAAAGTGGCAGAAAAGTTTGTTAGTAGAATTATCGCGTAACTTGTCCATACAAAAATAGTCTAAGGTTTACCCTTATGTAAAGGCTGATGATGATGATTTCCAACGTAGTTTCGTATCGTGCGTGTTCCCATTGTATATCCAGCTTTAAATGATCATTACTGGACGTCCATCAAGGGTTTAGTTGCGTCGAATTTTGTTTAAATTTGTACAAATCAACGGCCTGAATTTGTTCAAATCCGTGTTTCGATTTGATGTTGAAATTGGTGGGTTAAGCTGCTTAATTTTGAATTTGATTTTCGTCAGTTTCCGCTATGCACAGAGTTTAATTATTTGCCTGATTATTTCATCTATCAGAAGTTTATTAATGCGCGTTATTCAGTGGAATTTACTTTATTTGTTGTCGATTTGACGGAATATTGGTTATTATAAAAACCACTGTGATGACCTTTCATAAAATAGACTATTAATAACTATTGTCGTGTTTATTATGATAGCATAGCATATAATACGGTCACGAATTTATTCTCATTTACATGTACAGGGTGAAATTGATATCATTATCATCCTTTTAAACTAAGAGTCTACCCATCAAACTGAACAACTTTTACTATGGGAGCAAAACGATTGCAGCAAAAAAAAATCTGCTGTTCCATACTAAACTAAACTAATTTACTGCAATGCCGACTTGACTCAAATGTATGCAACAATTGCAACAGCAGATTTTTTTTTTGCTCCGATCTGTTTGCTCCTATAGCTATAGTAACAGTTGTTTAGTTTGATGAGACTCTAAGTGCGTTCAAACACGATGACGCATTGACGGAGCGGCAGACGTCAGTCCGTCATTTATGAAGGAAGGAGTTGTATGAAACCGCACGTAGAAGCACACACGGTGACGCATTGACGCACCGGGTGTGCTTCTATGGACTGACATCTGCCGCTCCGTCAGTGCGTCATCGTGCGTGAACGCACTTAGTTTCAAAGGATGCTGATGATATCAATTTCACCCTGTATTACATAAACTGACGACCTTGATCCCTTTAGGGATCGTCAGAATCATTGGTACGACTACCAAGTGTCTGCAATACTAAAGTGACGCTTGAAACAATTGTAAGCAAACACTTGTAACAAGGCTCACTTTTATCTTTTGGAAAGTTTGTGGAAAGAATGACGTGTCATTATTACCCAAGCAACTATAATTATAATCAGATCATCAACTTTAACTGCCACTCATGTTGTTTTTGCAGCATGTTGGTTCCCTTCCCTACTTTTTTTTCAAAAAAAAAAACCAATGAAACAAATGGTTATAGGTAACAACGATAGACAAGCACATTCAAATAAACAACATAACACAAAACAAAATGACACATTGCGGTCTGTCACTAGAAGAAGTGAACTTCTAGGGTAACTACACCACACAGCACAGCATCGCATTTTTCCGTCGCTCCATCCTTTTCAGTCACTCAGGAACGTCATTTGCTGGAGCATATAAGATAGACGGAACGTGACCGCGTGCGACAGCACGCCGCGTGCGATCCTGAGTGACAGAAAAGGATGGAGCGACGGAAAAATGCGATGCGGTGCTACGTGATGTAGTTCAACCCTTATAGGTAACATCAATGCGGTGCGGGAACCGTATTCCAGTGTAACATGCAGTTGGTACCGATCGCCTTATCTAGTACTGGTACATTAATATCGTTGGTTTTTTGTTATTTCCAAAATAAGTAAATTATTATTGCTCCAACATCTCATACAAGTTACCACCAAAAGTCTTAAACACAAACGGGAATCCATCACAGGACCGCAAAAACAAGCATTACCTCAACCGCATCACGCCCAAACAACAAAATATTCATGTTTCAGCACTCGACCGTAAAAATTTTTCCACTCTCGCCATAAACTCGATAGTTTTACGATCATTTTATTTCTACTGACGACAGGTAAGGCTTCTCAATCTTGGAACTGGAAAAACTGTAGAGTCTTGAAAACATAAAAAGAAATTGAGGTACATTTTGTTATAAGTCTTTCACTAGTAATACAGGATAGATAAGTATTTTGGCATTTCTGAGAAACCCTAATTTAAACTTATATTTTTAGTATTATTGATTATAAACATGTTACAGCCATGTTGTGCTATTTCGAATCAAATTAAAGATTGAAAAATTTGACTCGGGCGGGACTTGAACCCACGCACGTCCTCTTAAGACGTAACAGATTGAAAATTTCGTTCCCTGGGTAGTGGGCTCGGTGGTGTAATTGGTTAGCACGTTTCCCCGGTTTGGAAGAGCGTGGGTTCAAGTCCCGCCCGAGACAAATTTTCCAATCTTTAATAACCAAAACTCAAAAATCCAACCAATCTTAAGTAACCTAAAACTCAAAAAACAAAATCATAATTTTAAATCGACAGATAGAACCAAAGTCAAAGAAAAGATGGTATGGTTATACCCGACTCAAATGTATGGGAAAACTGTTTTTTTTTTGTGTTTCCTGAGGAAGGCTACATAGTGAAAGTCGTTCAGTTTGATGGTCTGAGATCACTGTTTCAGTTTGCGGAGTGCTGTTCCTGTACAGTAGGTCAAAATGTCGTGTTGGTTTTCATACTGTGGTTCATCTTATATCCATCTTCTCGTTGTATGTGCATACACCGATCACTAAATATCATGAATCTTCATTATTCGCTTTTTTCCATCATCACCAGCGTTTAATTGAACACACTGAATGAAATGACCATATTACGATGGTAATGATCCAAGCAATGAAAGCAAAAATGTATCCTACATGTTTGGAAACAGCTGCAGGATGCAAGCTGTGGTGCAAGTGCAACTCTTTAGTGGTGCAACTAAGAAAAGACGTGAAGTACTTAGTGCTACTTATGGGGAATTTGTCCAATTAGGGCGGAAGCTCTCCAGGCGTTTTGCAGACCTTCGTCTAGTTTCATGTAATTTAGACATTTCTAGTTCTGAATCTTAATGGTGCAGTTTTGTTTGTAGCAATTTTGTGCTTAGAATCAAGAGTATTGTCTCATTAATGCCTTTACCACGCTTATTTGCCAAACCAGAGGTCTTGGATTCGAATTCATGTGCGTTAGTAATTGATTTAATAATAAATGTTTGCGCTTTGTAGTCTAGTTTTCAAAATAATTCAGTTCAATTCAATTCAATTCAAATAATTTATTTCAGACAAGATGTCCATATAAGGGTTAGTATACATTAAAATAATAGCCTCATATAAGGGTTAGTATACAATAAAATAATAGCCTCATAGCTTCAGTTTGGGAACTGAACAACTAATTACGAGCTTTATCTTTTTATGTAGCTTGTTCAGTTTCCCACTGCTGGACAAGGGCCTCCTCTTTCAGTGACTAATCATCTTATTTCTTC
Organism: Agonopterix heracliana; assembly: GCA_963693445.1. Classification (NCBI taxonomy): domain Eukaryota; kingdom Metazoa; phylum Arthropoda; class Insecta; order Lepidoptera; family Depressariidae; genus Agonopterix; species Agonopterix heracliana. The sequence goes on along the minus strand of OY856326.1, from coordinate 16,778,520 downwards.
TCATTGGAGAAAGATTCAACATTTATTTCTTTTTTTTTTCCACATTTCTACATCTTTTTCCTATTCCATGGTCTCGATATTTCACCGCACCGGTCCAAGGTTCCGTATCTTTGTTTTTATGTTCCGCAAGGGATTTGTGCAATAAAATACTGGGTTTTGGTCTTTATTTACATGGTTTGGGTTATAGGTTACGTTTAGGAGATATCATGATTGTAACTTTTCTGTATTCCTTGAATCAAAATGTATGATTTCCTTTACACGAGAAAAATGGTAAAAAGTAAAAAAAAAAGTTGAAAAAAAGGCAAGAAAGCTGTTTTTTAACTAGTTCTAGTAGTGGAAAAACTACAGGATGTAAACATAAATACGTTATATAATGTTAGGGGCTGATTTAGAGTATCAAACTGAACAACTTTTATTATGGGACCTATTATTGCAAGCGCGAAAAGAATCTGTTGTTGCATAGAAAATTTTGATTGTTACTCAACCCAAGTGTATGGAACAGCTGACGTTTTTTTTTAAGGAATTTAGAAAGAGAAAGCAGAGCCTAAGGTGAACACCAAAGCGTATACCAAAGACACTTTTGACAAAATTGGTATGAGGTACTTAACTAATTATTATAAAACTACAAGTTGTCAACATTATCTACTGCCTATAATCATTTTGGAAAACAAGATACCATTATATTATCTTTAAAGTAAAAAAAAAAAGCAAAAGTTTCCATTACCAACAAAATAAAGTACAGACTTGTTCGACCTTTTCCACCAAAGAAAAACATTAAATACCAATACAACGTTCAATAAACCAGGATCATAGCAAATAACTAAACTTAAAAACATATAAACCCATATATGAGCGGGATATGGCAATAAATAAGAATTTACTGTCGGTTTCAGCAACATATAAATTGGATAAAGATATTTGAAATCGGTTCACGACGAACGGCATGCGGGAGAAATAGAGAATTTACTTTCGAATGCTCGAATTGAGTCCGATTTCGAAACGTGCGATATGAGAAATGGGCACTTGATTTTTAAAGTATTTCGCGTAGGCAACATTGAAAAATGCGAAATAGATTTGTAACTGTCAATAGTAACGTTATTATGCCTACAGAGCTGTAAAATGGAACAGAATTTGCTTCGAATATTGAATAGGAGGTGGATTGGCGATCGCAGACAACTAGGCAACTAAGGAAGTAAAGGTTTCTTATGCAGTATTTAGATGGGCGAAGGACTAGTCAGCTCTCACCACTTGATACGTCATTCTATCCTGAAACCTAAATTGCTAAATGTGAGCATAGCTACAACTACATTCTTGAACAGAATGTTCGTAGGTAGTGGTAGCAAAGTTTCTGACTAACCCGAAAGGGATTGCGGTCGTGAGTTTATGTATGGTTCACGATCATAATGCTAATTTGACTAGAAATGACCACTTCTTATAAAAACACTTCTTGAATACTTCTTGTTCAACTTTTTCTTTATGACCACATCCCGAAAAGACCACTTTTAGATACTATAACCATTTCCTGAAATTAAATCTTAATTAATATCAATGTTTAAGAAAGGAAAATTTAGTTGCAAATCTGCAACGCGCTTCATCAAAACGGAACCTACAAGATACGAATGTGCAACATGCTTCGTCAACATAATAATTAACGCTCATTCAAATACTCCTCAATGGTACCCATAATGTTGGAATCATTTCCCCTTTTGATGACCAAAGATAATTGCAGCAAAAAAACTCCTGAGCGAGGGTCACCACCTCTATGCTCTCCACCATATCCATGTTGAATTCTTCTTGATACAACCACTTCTTGAAGCAAACATGTCTTAAAATATCCTCTTCCTGGATCACCGCTGACAGCAAGCACGACTGAAAAGGTTAAGCATAACTTTAAGAAAACTGAACCGTCTTATAAATATCGTTCCTCACTCGACGCAAGCGAGAAAGATAAAGATTACTATATTAATGTCCAATAAAATTTATCGGATCGCACTAAGGTTTAATTCGTTTAATCGATGCTCGCCCCGGGTCCGATTCTAATCGGACGGGATGAGCCGATTCGTAATCGTGACCACACGCGTTTAGGGAGATTTACCGGTTGATATTACGCACGGGACCGTGGAGGGAGATTTGAGGATTAGTGCCTTTTCCCACGTGAAGCTTTACGTATTGCCAATTACAAGAAATCACTCAAAACCATTATAATAAAACTTGATTTGGATGTATGTCTGTTTTTTTTGGCGTCTTCTATTGCAATATTTATTTTTTATTTATAAATAGACGACTGGTTGGTGTAATGGTTACCACGCCGGACTGCCAAACCTGGGTCCTGGGTTCTAATCCGTATGTTTGTGCCGTTGTTGTATGGTTCCCATAATAAAAAGCCTAGGCTTACTTGGGATCATTACAAAGCATGTGCCTAAAAATTAGTGGCGAGCTTAGGGGAGACCTTTGCCCAGCAGTAAGACGAAATGGGTTAATAAAAAAATATTTTTTGGCGTTTTACTTGTGTCTAGCACTGCCTGCCAATGTGGAGTCAGTTTTGGGAGTATCTTAAAAAAAGGATTGTTTTATGCTCTAAAACATAGTTGAGCACAAAATGGTGGAACCACGTCGCTAGCTAACCCGCGCACGCAGAAAACCGCCCGTGAATCGCTTGCAATATTAACCCGTATGTTTACACTCATAAGGTACAACAATTAAACAGCGATAATAATCTTTGAATCAAATTCTCATTTGATTACGCGGTTAAAATTTATTATTTGAAAATATTTATTTATTTACTATGTTTATAGCTTAAATTTATAACGTGTTGTAACCCTACCGGTTTTACACGTGGTCGGAGGTTATAACTTCCGATTAATTAATCATAGTTTCATTCTTGAAATGTTAATTGGAATCGATTAATTTTAAGTACTGTTATTGCTTTGCGAGTAATAGGTATATACGTTTATTACTGTGTTTTAAATTATACCTTTTACTAAGTAGAGGTGTTGAATAATCTTATAAAATTGATTTGATATAATTATTATGGTCTAGTTGAATAGAAAAATAATTAAAATACCTAAGAATAACCGGGTACCAGGTTTTAGATTAGCGTCAATGTATCGAATCGCAAAGCGATTTACTGTTGGTCTGAAAATGTTTAGGTTTTATTGATGTTTTTAACCGACTTAAAGATTATAATAGATATACCACCTAGCACGCACCATACTAAACGAAATTGAGCTAAATTTTGGAATATCCATTATCTCCTGTGTGACACTATAGTCCAATCATTGTAGAGTTTCCTTGTATGGACAACCTAACAATAATTCCTCTATCGCTGAAACTTTGCAGTGTGATAAATTAATGTATTCAGATTACGGTTGACAAATAATCTAGGTCCGGAAAAAACGAAACCTAGATTATTTGTCAACCGTAATTTATCACACTGCAAAGTTTCAGCGATAGAGGAATTACTGTCAGGGTCAAACCCTAAAATGATTGGACTACTAGGCAGACTAGCCAGTGCTAGTGAAAAGTCCTTTGTTTAGCGTTTTGGGGATCCTCCTTGAATCACTTAATTTTGGTCTGGAAATAGGATGAAAAATACATTAACAAAAAAAAATCATAAACGTCACTTTTGTACTTTTTCCAACACTTCATAAAGTCGAGAAAGCTCCTTATTTAAATTTCCTTTTTTTTCAACTCGAGTTTTTCCTTCATTTCAATTCTTTATTACCCTACTCTTTAGAATCTTTCGACGTCTCTTATACTTTATTGCGTCAGTTGCTAAAGCATGTTTAAAAACAGGCCAAGTGTGGGATAAACTTGTGCCAAGTGTTCCGTAACAAAACTTAAAACAAAGATTGCTTTAAATCTACATTTAAATAAAGTAAAGTAAAAAAAAATATAAAAACAAAACACTTACTTATAGTTAAGGAATACATTCTGGTATGGCTTAGTAAGAAATACATGTTTTTATTTAATGACAATACACAATTTAAAACAAAGATGTTATATTTGGTCTTCACGCCCGCAGCGAAGACAACAATAAAAATCTTTGTTTTAAAACTTTGTTCGTTTGGTTCTTCACACAACCGCAACTTCAAATTATTACTTCAAATAGCTTCCGAGATACTATTCAATGACTCATTGACATATATACAGACGGACACCGTTGGAGTTCCATGTGTACCTACCGTTTTCCCAATTTCGGCACGGAACACTAATAAACAAGCCGCCTTGTCTTGTGTTTTTGAGAAAGCCGAAAAAAGGAAGTGTAAATAAACAAAAGTTACTCAATGATTCCATTATAGGATTTTGTTCGATTTGTTTTTGTCAGGAACAATGTTTTGTGATTCTTGCAAATGCTCCATATATCGTCGTGGCCTTGTCTTAATACTAGGATTTCCTATTGAAAACATTCGGCCGACTTTTAGGATGTTCTTACACCGAATGTAGGCAGTTAATGTTCATCATCATCAACATATACGTCCCACTGCAGCAACACAGGAACGTATCATCGCTGCTTCAGCACACGTGCCTAATGCGGATTGATAGACTTCACATTCGCATAATGCTGGCACTTCACCTGGCCTATTTGGCTAATATCACACATAATTCAACTGGCCTATTTGGCTAATATCACACATAATTCACATGGCGTATTTGGCTAATATCACACATGAAAAACACGCATTCCCCGTAGTATGTCGGTTTTCGACGCACATAAAGAGTGAATAGGCAAATTTGCAACCAATACTTCCCCTGGGATCCAAGTTTTTACAGTTTGCCTATTTTGCCTATTTTCACAGGAAGACTGCAAATAAATGCGTTAGTAAGACGATTTAAAAAGGACTATGGCGTCAAACAATATAGAGAAGACACAAGATCGAGAAGGATGGATACAGACAGAAGGAGGTCTACAAGTTGAAAATTGCTAAAAAGAAGAGTTGTATACAAAGTAATAAATCGCAAATCAGTAACACATTCTATTCTTTATATGCTAAAAATACTTAAGAGTATTTAAAAAGTCATTCCAATCTAAGTCAAACCAATAATTCATTCGAAATAAAATCCTTCTTAGCACCGATATCTCTTAAGCTTAAAAAAAGCCGTATTCCTTAATAAATCAATGGGGTTAAAATGAGACAAAAGGGACTAAAAGACCAGTAGGTACAAAGTAAAGTGGATTAAAGAAATTTTGATAAGCACCGACCCTTGCGACACTTTCCTCAAACTTTTTTCTCTGTAGCTATAATCAAGTAAAAAGTAAAAAAGAAAGCCAAGTCTCATAACTAATTTAAACTTAATTCAAACTTGATTCGGTTAGCCGAACATGCTACGAACACAGAGTTGAGAAAAACATGATTTTGAGCTTGTAAAATATTCAGCAGATTACTTGTTTTTTCGTTAGTAATGTTTTATTTCTTTAAGAAGAATATGATACCTACATGTAAGGTTAGTACGACCTTTGAAAAAGGGTAGGTACATACTCAATGTCAGACTTAGATTAAAATGTATTTATTCAGGGAACAACAGTTCCTCTGATTGATAGTAAATACATTTAATTTCATGCTTATCTAAGAGATTGCAGCAGAAGATGTCACATCAGAGAAATAAAGTGTTTGAGATAAATTCAAAGACTAGCAAGCTGAAGTGGCAGAACTGATGACCAGTGAGAATGCTGAGTTCTAAAACGAAAACAACGAACTAGCAGGCGTAGCGTGGGATGCTCCTCCATCCTGCTAGATGACTGGTAGCCGGTAATAGTTAAACGAGGAAGGCTGAAGACAAAGTGCAGTAGCGCGCATTGGCACAGGCGTTTCAGTAGTGGACGATAAACGGCTGATAATGATAATAAAGGGTGATAGTCTTTCACAAACAAGAACATGCATTTTAAAGGTACACACCATAAAATAAAGAAAAAACATTCGCAATTTCATGTAAAATTTGACGAAAAAAATAGACAGAGCAAATTAACCTATCGTATTCTATCAACAAAAGTGCTAACAAGTGAACACCGTTCTCTCATTTCACCCAATATTCCTTTTTGTAATCTGAATAGCATTGAATGTAAACATAAACGTTCGAGAAAAAAAACGGTCGGAATACGAAAAAAACATGGGGAAAAAAAATATAAAGCGTATTCGAAAAACTGGGTGCTGATATTGCTCAAAATCGAATGACCCAGGATGATATTTGCAACGGGAGTAAGCAATAAGTTTGTTTTGGATCACCACGTTCAATATATTTACTAGATGTGATCCAGAGTTTTTATTTTGTTTGTCAATGGACGGGGCACAATACTCGCAGAACGTGGTGACTGCGTACCGGAAAGCGCAGCGTGGGTACTTGGAACTGCTGAACGTAAAAAAACTGATAGAAAAATCTGTTTATGACGAAGTCACTGTGAACTTTAGCACTCATTTAGAAATAGAAAACATTTATTTGCCACAAATAGGGTCTTCTTTTTAGTAATAACCTCATGGGTGAGGGACGTGACCATCGTGGGACGTTTATGCCACTACGTCTCTCCAGGCCGCTCGGTCTTGGGCCCGGTGTATGCTGGCCTGTAGTCTTGTTCAAAATAGGGTACATTATACATGATAAATAAGGTGTATTCAAATAATATATCACCTAGGTAATCGTTTTCTACTTTTTATCGTGTGGGCAAGCGGAGAGAGCAAGTGGTGTCAGAGTTTATTCAAACCGCCCTACGGCCTCTGACTTGGTTTTAATGATAGACTACTTCCACCAGAGATAGTAACCGGGACCAACGACTTAAAGTACCATCCGAAATACGGAATCATCTTTCTTTTCAGACAATCAGGTGATTCAGCCTGCAATGCCCTAACCACCTAGGGAAAAACGCTCAAAGTGACATATCAATAGGTGTCCCCCGTGGGAATCGAACCCACAACCTCCGTGTCAAGAGGCCAATGCTTTGTTGTGGTTAAGAAACCATAAGACCAGCGGAGTCCGATTCTTAACCATTAGAGCTAGCTAGGTAATAATACACTATTTAGCCGTTTTAAATTTCGGTTTGCCGTCAAACCTGATACAGAATTGTTCTGCCCCACTCTCTGATATTTATGTGGTTTAAAAATAATTACAGTTTTACGACATTTTCGTGTTTGTTAAATCACTTTATTCATTAACTCAAGAAAGTCTGAAGTCACTTCCATAATCTCTACTTCTAAACTCACGAAGCGTGAATGATTTTTTGCACTTGAAGCGTTTCGCGTAAATCATTGGTCGTCGCGCGCTGGTGTCGTTTCTACCATTATTGTGGGTAGAGGGAGATTTGATGTATGGGCGACATGATTTGTCGAACCATTGACTTCTGTAGGGGTTTATAGTTCCGCGAGAAGAGGATTCACACAAATCAATCTATTTACTTTCTTAATAAATTGGCATAAATGTTATGTACCAACTGCTTTATTTAAAAAAATCAAAACCTGCCTCCTCTTTCTAACTCTATGCTGGAAATAGAAACGGCAACATCACATGTCAAATTCTGACTTTGTGAATGTATATATTTTTTTTAATGGCCGGTTATTTTAAGTTGATTTTATGTTTACCAAGGAGTTCACAGGTATGCCAGTGACGTCACTGGACGGACCGAAAAACAACGTTATTTTATTAAAAATATCTGTAATCCTTTCATTTTAAAATCTCTGACATAGAAAATATGATTATTGAGACAATTATCTCGAAATGGTTTTCGATTCAGCCCTTCAAAAAAAAACTTGACATACCGAATTCAGGAAACCGTTATATCGGTCGATACGATACCCGCTTGTTTGTATTATACTTATTCCATATCATATCATCTTAACTATTATAAAACCGTGAAATCATGAGGAATAAAAAAGTAGCGGTTCTCTTCATATAAATTCAAATATCATTCGATAGCGCGATTTAAAAACGTACAGCGCCATCTATTGACAAAATTGTTGTTTGTTTGTTTGTTCGCGCATCACGCAAAAACTACTGAAACGATTTTGATGAAACTTTTTTTGTTTGATAGCTTATGATCTGACTTAAAATCTGATATATAATTTGTGCGGACGAAGTCGCGGGAAAACACTAGTTAGTAATAAAATTGCGGGCTACTTACTAGATACTACTACTTTAAATGGTACTTGCGTCTTTAAGTGGCGCCCGTTTCCGTCGTATTCTAAATTTTAAAACAGCACAATACGGTTATGACCAGTGATCGGAATGTCGGGGCATTTTTTGAGCATACAAGTATGGATACGCCTTGAATTTCCCGGAAATATCCGGATTTAATAAATTTGGATAAAAAATTCACGGGATTTACTGGGATTACCTTGTGGCGTGCAAAGAGTTTTTACTTAGTCGGCCAAGAAGATGCTCCGTCTTCGTAGTTAACCGGCCGTTTAATAGTTTTGACTTCTGTCACGAATGTCGAAGAGGAAAAATATAAATTGTTTTCTTTTGCGCTTTTGTCATAAAAATATAAAGCCAAGATCCTAACTCGATATCGTAGCATCATTTTTAACCGTCTCAATCCTCTCCCGATCCTCGCCATAACCTATTTAGATGTCAAGAGACGTTTTTTTAAATCAAGAGTATTAGCAGCGCATACTAGAGGCCGCGCCTTTGAAACACGCCGCCTGTTACTTTTGACATGTACCGCGCTTAGGTAAATATGTTGACCGTTATTGTAACAAAATGTGGTCTTGTAGTGGTTCCGAAGCCAGGCCTATAAGAGGCTAGTAAAAGTTTATAACGACGGAAAAGGGCCCATTTTATAGGCGTACTTTTGGTAATAAAACACTCATAGTAGACTTGGCGAGCACCATTTAGACCAATAATACACTTATAGTTGGACTACGCAGAACTGTCTGCTGCCGCGAAGCCAACTATGAGCATCTAATAGAACCAGACATCAACGATTTAAGCCCATAATACACTTATAGTTAGACTCCGGAGAACCATTTGCTCCCGCGAAGCTCACTATGAGCATTTAATAAAATCAGGCAGGCCTGTAACGTGCTCTGCGCTTCTATTACTAGCTATTTCAAACATTTGTGAATTGTGTTGTGTTGTGTTGTAAGATTGAGGAGAAAAATAAACAAATACTAAAAGAAAAGTTCATCTATTTTATTTATATCAAATGTATTAACAAGTACTTGGCTCGGTATATTATACGTGCATACGTGTTTGCACGGCAAACGCATAAGTATTTTCGGTGAAGTGTATTGTGTTTTAAATCTCAATTTTTGTTCGCCTTTTGAACACGGCGTATTTACTAAGTTGTTTTTAAAAATAATATTGAATTAAGAGCATTGTCGCGCCATATTGTGACGAATTAGGGTTCCACTTAACACTTCAATATATCTCAACGATTTAATCAAACTTTTGTTTTATTTACAAACAGTAATTATTTATTAAGTATAATCAAAATATATAAATTGTCTTTAAATTTGATGGAAAATCCATATTCGCCATAAATATTATTATGAATTAGGGTCAAAATGGCCGTGAAGATGCTATAAATATTAAAAGCAATTGTTTTCTTATATGGACTTAACGAAGATATCTTTGGACACTAATAGTTTTACAAGAAACCGTTATTATAGAAAGTAAGACTATAACAGCATTCGAGAGTCAACAATAATACCAAGTACACTTACTCTTAGAAGAAACCACTGTAGAACTAATTCACTTATTATTGGCACATAAAGTTGACTTATACACCCCTATAAGGTCAAGTAACAAGTGCAAATGGTTGTAGAGTTTTTAGTTCTATAAATTACTATTACTAGCGTATGACACTTATAGCGGATTTATAATTACTTCTTGTAGGCGATTATAAGTGCAACTTACTGGAGCAAGTTTTCTCAAGTGTATTTACACTTTTACAACACTTTTATAGGCCATTTTAGCCTTTACTGCGCCTGTAATTTCGTTCTATACACGACTATAAGTCAACTTATAAGAACAGGTGTACTATAAACCCAAACGAACTCCGTGTAACCTGTTATAAGCTTGGTAGTAAAACCTGGAACCACTAAGAGAGAGTTACTAGTGCTGTAAGCCTGTAAACTGCGCACTACAGGAGAACTTTGTTACTTGGGTAAACAACGATATTAAGTAACTTACATATACATATAAGATCGGATAACGTCACCATATTGTAATCTCTTCACTTTCACTATGCAAATAAAGATTTTTATTATTTCGGTATTTATTTATTTTATTTATGGTGTCAACTTTGAAATCACGAAAAAAGAAATCAGCTGTCCAATACATTTGAGTAGAGTCGGTCGGAACTGCAGTTTTGTATGAAACAGTTGATTTTGTTTTCACGATTTCGATGTTGGCTCTATAGTGAAAGTTGTTCAGTTTGATTAGGGGAATGAATGGTGAAGTTATCCGGACTGATTAAAACTTAACTCTGTATGAAATAACGAAAAGGGTATCGAAACTCCCTACAGTGTGGGAAAATCAAAATCTGGCAAAAACAATGCGTTAATAATTTATTTAGTTTTTAATGTTATTTTGAATAATCTTAACAAAATATAGTAAACTTACTTGTGAAAAGTAACACCACTTCCTTTATTATTCTTTTCCGACTGTGATTTACAAATTTTTACGGCGCTATTCCCCATTTTGGTAGCTTCATTAATACGTCACGGATATGTCAACAACTTCTTGACATTATGCGCATAATAAATCGATTTCTATTTCTATGTCCGCTCACCATAGATAAACGACTGAACTGAAGTCAAAGAAGCCTGCAGACATCTTCGAAGTGGCAACGCTTTGGTGCCCTAACTACTAATCTAGTTACTTAATATCATTGTTTAATAACGGTCAAAATATTTACCTAAGCGCGGTACATGTCAAAAGTACCAGGCGGCGTGTTTCAAAGGCGCGGCCTCTAGTATGCGCTGCTAATACTCTTGATTTAAAAAAAAACGTCTCTTGACATCTAAATAGGTAATCCCAGTAAATCCCGTGAATTTTTTATCCAAATTTATTAAATCCGGATATTTCCGGGAAATTCAAGGCGTATCCATACTTGTATGCTCAAAAAATGCCCCGACATTCCGATCACTGGTTATGACCATTGTTAATAATAAAAATTACAAATGAAAAGTGAAATTGGTAAATGGCGAGTATTATAATAATGACATTATGATTTTGTCGGGATCTTTAAAAAAAACGTTTATTTGTGTAAATTAAAGAAAAAAAAGGTTGATGCCGTGTCGTACCAGGAACTCAAGACACTAGCGGAAAACAACATTAAGGGCTCTTACAGACCAGCGACAGTTTGTTTACGACAGTTTGCGACAGCGGTCGCCGACAGTCGGCGACGGTCGTGCGACGTCGCGCGACCGTCGCACGACCCTCCGCGACCGTCTGTCGCAAGCTGTCGCCGACGGTCGCGCGACGTCGCGCGACGCCGCGCGACCCTCCGCGACCCTCGGCGACCGTTACGTCATCGTCATTTATAGTCTAAGAGTCAGATGTTGTTCTTGAGAGGTTTAATATTTATTGTATAACGGCGGTTACAAGTTTATTGTTATTGTTACCAATAACAAGCCAGCAAATACAGTAATTGAGTAATTAAAATGACACAATTACTTTTATAAGGGTCTTTTTTTTTTTTTTTTTTTTTTTTTTTTTTATTTAGAAATGGGTTTGCTCTTGACCTCAATCCTGTCCTGAGGACAAAGATGGGGTCGAAGATGTAGCGAGCTTACCCAGAAGAAGCCTATTCACTCTTACTTTGAAGTAATTCGGGTTGTAAGTGCTCGGAAATACTGACGCAGGCAGGGCATTCCACTCCTTGGCTGTGCGCATTATAAAAGAATCAGAAAGGCGCTTAGTGCGGATACGTGGGATATCAACCAAGAAGGGGTGGTATCCCGCGGTGCGTCTGGAAGTCCGAAAGTAGAAAGGGGAAGGTGGGATGAGCTCATGCAGCTCTTGTGCACACTCACCGAAGTACAATCTGTAGAAGACCGACAAGCAGGCTACTCTGCGGCGGTGGGCTAGGCTATGAAGCTTGGTTTCTACCAGCTTACTGTCGCCAATGAGCCTCCTGGCTCTACGTTCAACTGAGTCGAGAGCGTCTAGTTGATACTTAGCTGAGCCATCCCACATGTGGCAGCAATACTCCATACACGATCGGACCTGAGCTTTATACAACATTAAGAGCTGTTCAGGAGTGAAGTATCGCTTCACCTTGTTTAAGATGCCCAGCTTTTTGGCTGCTGATTGAGCCTTAGACTCGATGTCAGCGCCGAAGTTGAGTTTCGTAGTCAACCTCATGCCCAGAAGCTCAAGACTGTCGGAAACAGGGACAGATGTACCCCGGAAAGTAGGAGTCAGATTAAACGAACTCCTTTTGGCGGTGAACAAACAAGCCTGTGTTTTGGTGGCGTTGAAGTTGACTAGATTATTGTCACCCCACTGGGAGACAAGACTTAAAGTCAAGTTTGTCCGCTCCACCATGGCCTCCCTCTGTGAACGTATTTCATCCCCACTGGTCCCAACACCGGACAGATATCTCTCTGTGACAGTACTGTCATCTGCATACCCAACAATACCTGACACAAGGAGGTCATTGATGTGTAGCAGGAAGAGTGTCGCAGAGAGAACAGACCCCTGAGGAACCCCAGCATCAATTGCCATGAGGTCAGAAGAGCAGCTGTCAATGACAACTTTAATCGACCGTTCACTCAAGAAATCTGATATCCAGCTGCAGAGATCAGCGGGGATGCCATAAGCAGGAAGCTTGCTCAGCAAACTAGCGTGCCATACCCTGTCAAAGGCCTTCGAGATGTCAAGTGAGACAGCTAGTGCTTCACCATGTTTCTCGATGGCCTCGCCCCAGCAGTGCGTGACATACACAAGAAGATCCCCAGTCGATCGTCCCCGGCGAAAGCCATATTGACGATCACTGAGTAGATCATTATCTTCTAGGTATGTCAGCAACTTACTGTTTAGTACTCTTTCCATGACTTTACAGAGAATGGAAGTGATGGCTATAGGTCGGTAGTTGCAGGGGTCGGCACGACTGCCCTTCTTGGGAACCGGTTGCACATTTGCAAGCTTCCAGGATTTTGGCACCGTTCTTGTTTTGAGAGAGAGGCGATACAGGCGTGTTAGGACAGGAGACAACTCAGGCGCACAATATCTCAGCACTCTTGCAGGTATGCCATCAGGACCACTGGCCTTATTCACATCCAGACCACGCAATGCTCTGCGGACCTCTTTCGTGTGTATTGTGATCTCCGGCATCGAAGAATCACAACGAGGGATGGTTGGTGGCTGTTTGGCACCAGCGTCCAGAAGTGAATTGCTCGCAAACAGAGAAGCAAATAAATTCGCTTTCTCAATTGCGGAGTGAGCCAGCGACCCATCAGGTTTCTGCATGGGAGGCAAAGTGGGACGGCACTCGGCACGGCGGTCTCCGATAAATTACTTTTATAAGGGTGTCCGCCAGCGGGGTGTGAGTGGGGGTCGAGTGGGGGGTCGAGTGGGGGGTCGAGGGGGGTGAGTGGAGCGTCGAGTCGGGGGTTGAGTGGGGAGTGGAGTGGGGGGTCGAGGGGAGGTCAAGTGGAGGGTCGAGGAGAGTGGGGGGGGTTGAGTGGGGGGGGGGGGGGCGTTGAGTGCTGTGTGGTAGTTTGTGGTCTTGTGCTCTCAGACTATACAAATGACGGCGCGTTGTCATCGGTCGCGGAGGGTCGCGCGACTGTCGGCGACAGCTTGCGACAGACGGTCGCCGAGGGTCGCAGAGGGTCGCGCGACAGTCACGCGACTGTCGGCGACCGCTGTCGCGAGCTGTCGCAAACCAACTGTCGCTGGTCTGTAAGCGCTCTAATTGACGAATACCTACTCTACCGACGAGAGTGTAGTTGATGATGATTGAAGTCTTTGTTAGCCAAACGATGAAGACACCAAAATAGTCAACTACAGTAAAATGAGAATCGAACTGACAAATGCAGTTAATGAAGACAGCAAAGTAAATTGAAAACCACATTAAACCCTGTGGGTCACAATGCATATTGATATAAGTGAGTCCATTTTTCTATAATTAGTTGAAATGAAAAAGTATTTCAAAGATAAAAATCTCTCAACAATATGAAAAGGGGACCGCGAGCTCAATCGTTAAACTTTTATTGCTCTATTACTGTTTTATAACAAAGAATATCGAGAAGGCACCCAGTTGCTATAAAATGCTTCTTAAGCGATGGTCCAAATACATAAACACATAATAAAAAAAACTCTAACCTAGATATGGAGATGATGGAGTAACTCTAATCTTGTATGAAGAATATGAATGGAGAGGGCTTTACTTGGAGTTTATCAAAAATAAAGAGCCCAAAGAATTGCCTAACTAAAGTGGCAATGGGTGGACATTGCTCGCAGAACCGTTGGCGGATGGGGCCGAAGAGTTTTCGAGTGTCGGCTGCGTGCCGGAAAGCGCAGCGCAGGACCAGTCGTTTTTGATAACTTTGGGGGAGGCCTATGTTCAGCAGAGGTCGTCTCTCGGCTGATGTGATGATGATGATGATACCATTATACCCTTGCTTAAGACGTAATAGTAGGTGGAAATACCTCGGAGGCATCTTTTATTTTTCATTTTACGACTAGATTTATACCATTTACCGAAACTAAAGTCATACCTCAGTATTTTTGGATAGTTCATCTAGTGAAATCATCAACTGAATACACGATTGGAACTACTTCACTCGATAGAAAATCGTCACAAAGATGACGTATTTTCATGCATTTTTAAACATTTTTCTAAGTTTAGAAGAACTTAAAATAGTTTCCGATTGTTGGTATTTATACTCACATATTCACCAATAGTTTAACTAGTGCAATCATAAATAAAATCTAGAAAAAGTACTTTGGTTAGTTGTTTTTAATCGAAAATACGGCTCACGCTCACACTTTTCGGAGCGCTCGGCAATCGCGTTTCTCATACAAAATATTCGTCAGGACCTATGGCCCCTTAACCATGATTAGAAACGATGCTATAACTAGGTACCTAATTACCTTCCGAAGCATGGTGTCCAAGTATACAGCTAAACCTTCAAGGTTTTTAACTGGTTCAATTTTATATCTGAAGCAATGCTTGAGTAAAACCCTGAATGGTTTGGGGCAATATGGAAATAGGCGGCTAATCTCATCAGCATCTCATCTCATTGGGCATCTCTGTTCGCAGATGTTCCCACTTTCATCTGATGTAGGAGGGCAAGGACGAGAGAATACATCTGCACATTGTAAAAATATCTAGTGTGCATTCGACTATTTTTGCAATTAAATCGCTGCCTGTAGTAGAAATGTACTTCGAGCAAGCATTGTCATGGGGGAGCGGAGTTTGAAACTCTGTCACATATAGATAGGGATCAGATCTTTCTTCAAGCAAAATGTGCCTTTGAAATAGTAGGCATCAACCGTGATGCAACATTTATTTGACACATAGATATGGCAAAAAGGAAGGTGATAAAGTTGATACTGCAATTCAGGCCTCGTCATTTTGATTGGTTTAATAAATCAAAACTGAACTGCAGCTCGAAAACGAATTTGCCAGCGAAGCGTCACGTCAAAACAATTGACAGTATAAAAACTTTTAGCTTAATAATTGGCAACAGACGCGATGCTCAAATATAAAACATTAAAAAAAATCCTTGCCTTCGATTCTATACTATTTATGCGATTTTGTCAATCATATGATATTTCTATACATAGCGTACCATAGAATAGAATGTTCTTACGGTTATCATTCTCAAGTTGGGCAATCGGAGTCAAAAAAAAATATATCTAATAGTATTCGTAATAAATCAGCGTTTGTCCAGTGCCCAAACTCTGTCCGGTATCAAAGATATTGATCCCATATCGCGTCGTTTAATCGACCAGTACAATCTACTCCTCCGAAGTGGAATATAAAATACATATCTAGGACTTTTTCTTTCTTCGTCATTCTTCGCCGGGCGTGTCTGTTTTGTGTTATCGACACCTCTACTTGGGTTTTCTTCAGATCGTTGTTGATGACCGACATCCAAGTTAAGGGGGATCATTCTCGCTTCTTGGGACCGGTGTCTATAATTATCTTGGAAATTGTCACACAAATTATCTAGTCTCAAATGAAGTACCAGAATATAATCCTGATTTGTATTTTGATGACTAACAAACATCCATGACTTGACTTCATTTTCATCATACAAACAAATATTTCCCTCTTGTGGTTCTAACCTTTAGACTAACACTACCGACTAAGCCATCGAGCCGTCTCAGATACAAATGTCCATATAACCCATAACCTAAATAATGTAAAATCCAAACCTATTGGGTAAACAGATTCGTTAATACCAAAGAAATTGGGTTAATACAGTGTATATTTTAGACTATTAACAACTGTAGAACAAAAGGAACCAAAACCTTGTGCTTTAAACCACAAATAGCCCCTTCTGTTAGCTATAAGTGCGTTTTCTTTGAGCGCCATCGCTTCAGAGCCAATTGAATTAAACAAATAAATAAACAGAATGCTCTTTTAGAAGCCGCACTAATGAAACGACGGAAGTGGTTGAAAAGCGCTGTTCGTTTTCTTTTAGGCTCTGAATGGAAAACGATTGGTTAAGTTTGATTGGTAAAGTATGGCTATTGAAAACTTTGTGTGGTGTAGACTCATAAATTTTTTCGTCATAATTCGAATCATAGGGTCTACCATGAAATAAGAGTTTCAAAATTGTTTGAACGTTTTCGTTCCAATGTCTACTCTATTCCAATGAAACTCTGACAGAAACGCTCACGATATATCGAATCCAAAGTCCAAGTATAGGTCTAGAAATTTCGAAAACGGTCTTCGGCGTTCTTGTCGACCTAGGAAGAGGTGGAGGGACTATCTGGATGCTTTCGATGAGAAGTGGCCAGAGCAGATCAGAGAAGGTTAAATAATTAAAAAGAAGGGTTTTGCACAGCAGTGGGTAAATGCAGGCTATGAAAAAAAACGGATTTGAATATAAGTAGATTGTATTTTTGATAAAGTGGCAATGACTGTTGAGTCACAAAGATCAAAGATAGATCAATTTGTCTCTTCTTAAAAATCTACCTTCACTTACAGTCCTACCGTGATCATGATAGTTAATACCCCGAGAGACAAAGCTTGTAGCAATAGCGCTACAATAGGTACACTACTTCAAGGCACGGTGTGTTTGCATGAGCTTTCATCTAGGAGTTCACCTATACGCAGCCACTGGATGTTTTGTGCGCTCTATTAGAAGCTTAGCTGTGTGAGGCAGTGGCGGATACAGATGGGGGGCGCAGGGGGCGCGCGCTCCCCTGACCATGTATGCGCACGGGATAGAACAACGGCTGCCAAAGCCAACATTCTCCTTCGAGCTCTCTCTAATCGCTAGTTTATTATCACGCTATTTCTTATATTTTTGAACTTTGCAGTGACTTGTGTTTTTATTACGATAAAATCAAGCCCTAGATATCTTTAGCAACCCCCCTTGAGTTTTTTCTGTATCCGCCACTGGTGTGAGGTATTTAGACATTGTGATCATGGTCAGTTTTATGACACTGCTGAAATATCGACACCTCAAATAATTTAAAACTGCGTCCGAATTCATTCGACATTTTGAAATGAAAATAACCACATAAGGATTTTAATGGACCACATGAAAGAGCCCAAAAAGAATACTGGCAGATTTAAGACGTAGGTATGTGATTCTTGCATAGTCATTTCAATGATTTCAGGACGGTTTAAAATAATCAGAACTTAGCTTGTTTCAATATAAAGATGTTAAGAGCCTTATCGTGACCCTTTCGTTTAGAATTGATGTTTTCCGGGTTCTTTGGAAATGTTCGGTTGTAATTGTAATAGATAGGGACAAAGAAGATTAATTTTAGCTTTGTTTAGATTCGTCGAGATTGTAAATGGGTACCTTTTGAATTGGCACAAGATGAATATCGACAAAGTGAAATTAATATGAACTTTCGGTATTGATTTTTAGTTTTGAACGAAATCGCGAAAAAAGAAATTGTTGTTCCATAGAAAACATCAATAACTACTGGATCCTAAGGACATGGGAAAACAGATTTTTGTTTCCCTATTTCGATGTTGGCTCCATAGTGAATGTAGTTCTGTATGATGGTTTGTCGCATTTTTTCTATACCTTGTATACACACTATACATTTGCAACCATAATCTCTTTCGGGGGCGGTCAGAGGCTTTGCTACAACTGTATTTTAAGCGAAAAACGACTGGCCTTTCGTCACTCAAACACTGCATAGGAAAACCATGTGGTTTACGTAAATGGCTGATCTATAAAGGGTCCAACTTTGACAGTTTTTTAAGAGGATGATCAGACCATCAAACCGAACAACTTTCTCTATGGGACTAACAACGAAATCGCGAAAAAGAAATCAGCTGTCCCATACATTTGGCACGAGTTAGTTTGCAGTTTTTTGTGGAACATCCGATTTTTTTTCGAGATTCGACGTTGATGCCATATTGTTCAGATTGACGGTCTGATCATCCCTTTATAAAAGTGTCAGCATATTAAGAAAGACCCTTGCACGACCTCTCACGTTTACGACAGTCCACCGCCAACCCAATTAAACGATGCAAATTGTAACAATTAAAACCACACCTACGTACCTACAATACCATCCATAGCACAGTACGATCTGCCATTTGACATAGGTCCGACCCTTTGCAGATTGAGACCACAAAAACTGTCCAAAATACTAATGTGTCTCGACTTTCGGGTCAGAGACTTAATTAGAGAAATTAGAACTGCGTCTGTGTGTGAGGATTAGTAGTGGTGATATGGGTTAGTTTTGCTAGGTACCATGTGTTTGGGATGGGGGAAATTTGAAATGGGAGTTTCTTCAATTAGGTACAGTTGTCGTTTAAAATGAGAGTAGTCATAGTTGTTTACGAATTATACTGAATTTATTTTTGTACTGTTTGGGGTTGAAGCAAAGGGTCATGTGTATAGAATGTCATTGGGTCCGTGGGGGCAGGAGGCGCGCCGATTAATTAAAGATCTATCGGCTGGCCACTTCGAGGCCTCGGAGGGCCGGCAGTTTCACTCGGCCAGCGTATCAGTCTGGCCAATCAAAAAGGCAAGCCTCCTGGGCACCCTGAGTATTGTCAAGCGGTTGATACCTACCAATCTTCAATAAATATGGTTTGACTTTGATCTACCGGATCCCATGCCATCATATTATGATTTCTTGAACTCAGTTTTTCTTCTTATCGTGTGGGCAAGCCCTGATGTCAGAGTTTTTTCAGATCGCCTTACGGCCTCTGACGAACTCTAAATATTACTTAACACGGTAATCATTTTTAAAATCATAAAATATGACATAATATGTCATAGGTCACCATAAATCATAATTTTATGACACTTTATGACAGACCACATAATTTTATGACAATAACGTCAACAGATTGAATAACATTGACACCTGTCGAGTTGTTTGACGAATCCAACAAGTTTTATGAACACTTTAACAGTCTATTATGACTTTAAGATTCTATAGTAGTTTGGTAAGCATTAAACTTTATGTTATGTGTGTTCATAATGTGTTTTAAGTGTTGTTATGTTAATGTTCTATAGTTAAACATGTTGTGAGCTGAATACGAATGCTGATGACGTCTATATATTCAAAAACGATAATTCCATTATATTATGATTTATGGGTATAAATAAACCTAAGTATTCTCGATGTAAACATACATAATTACGTATATTTAAATGCTTTACATATTAAAGGGGTTACTTCAGACCATTCACACTGAAAATTTTTCATTATTGGCCCAACATTGAAATCAAGAAAAAAAAAATCTGCTGTTCGATTCATTTGGGTTCAGTAACCTTTTTTTATGGAACAGCTTCTTTTTTGCCACTGTATCTTTGTTAACTGAATAGTAAAATTAGTTCAGTTTGATGGTCTGAAGTATCCCTTAAAGACAAAGTCAAAGTCAATATAATTTATTCAATACAGGAACTTGAAGCACACTTATTAAACGTCAAATCTTTTTTAAGCTACCACCGCGTCGTAACGTGTTGTCGCTGTAGAGAAAATTCGGCCAGAAACTCTACAACATAACACGACTTAATAACTATCATCATCAGCCCGGTAAACCCCACTGCTGGGTATAGGCCTCTTCATTTTCACGCCAACTAGAACGGTCCCCCGCTAGTCTCATCCACTGTTTGCCGGCTACTTTACAAATGTCATCCGACCACCTGGCTGCTGGTCTGCCCACTGACCGTTCCCCCTCCCACGGCCGACACTCTGTCACTGCCCTCGTCCATCTGCCATCATTCCGCCTGGCCAAGACTATTACAATATAAATTCTTAAGCTACGGTTATGTATACATAGTCTATCTAATAAAATAATTGATACCATAGGTACAGTTTACTAAAAAATTTAATGAATCGAATTTTACACTGTATAGGTCTTCCTCTATCTCTCTTTCCTTTTATTTTCTCTTATACCACACAACAGTAAACCAAATAAAAAATATAAGTTAATCTGTATACAGGGTGTAAGGGACAGCCCTCCGCAAACTTAAACGGTGAACTCAGACCATCAAACTGAACAACTTTCACTATGGAGCCTGCCTCAGGAAACGCGAAAAAAAATCAGGTGTCCCATACATTTGAGTCGGGTAGGTACGGCAGTTTTGTATGGGACAGCAGATTTTTTTTCGCGTTACCTGAGGTAGGCTCCTTAGTGAAAGTTGTTCAGTTTGATGGTCTGAGTTCACCGTTTCAGTTTGCGGAGGGCTGTCCCTTACACCCTGTATTGTATTATAAAAGTGTCAAAAAAGTAATATTTCATTATTATGATTTCTGACGATCCACCATAACCAAATCGCTTGTAGAATTCGATAGTAATTTCGGATGTAAATTGGCAATTTGGACAACACGGTTTCACTGATATCGATAATTTATACCGTTCAATATTCAATAGGTACAGGCAGCAAAAATGGCTTATGAATTCAGTAAATTGTGATCATTTTGTCTGTCTAAATAATTTTATAAAATTTCGTTAAAGTTATGAAAATACAATTATTTCTGGAGTTACGAAAGTAGATTTAGTAGAGTTACGAAATTACTTTTGAAGTTTGTAAATTTTTTCTAGAAATACTTTTTTTACACGCTTTTACTTTCTTTTATAGTATGCCAATGGAACGTCAAAATTCAAATAAACATTTCCAAAAGCTAAGTTCAATCAAGCAAACATCCAAGTATGTGTAGTTGGTTAAAAGTATAATCTTAGTTGAATATACAGTAATTTAGGTATACGTGACATTGTAGATATTTCAGGAGCATTATAGGCTCAGATCATTCGGTCAAGTGAAACAAAAGTCAATTTCGTCACTAAACTAACTAGTCACAGAAATAATAATTAGGCATAAGAAATATAGCTCTGCAACTGTCGATTCTAGACCAACCAAAACACTTAATGGATGAACACAATTTTTCCGAAGAAGAAGTCAGGAATGGGGCGAAGTGGAGAGATCAGACGCGGAAGGTTGAACAATCTCTCGAACAAAATCCACTGAAAACAGTCTAGAAAAAAATTTCTGAATCAAAGCGCCAAGTAGATAGGTCTAAAATTAAAATTCACTATACAGTATCTTAAACAGAGAACAGAGCGCTGTTTTTCTTATTAAATTTTCATGTTTTCTTATAAATAATAGAGTGCCTCCATCTCCGTTGTGCGCTGGAACGCGTAATTACAAACTTGTATGATTTACTGTGTACGTTCTTGAATAATGCCTGTTATTGTATATGAATTGGCTGCTTAAAAGCTTTGACATTTTGATAAACGCTAACTACATAAACAATATTTTATAGAAAAAATATGAAGGAAGATTTGCTTCGCTTTTGTATCGTCTAAACAGTATCTTGTAGGTTTTTTTTGAATATAAGGTATTTAACAAATCAAGTTTTACTATTCAACGACACTAAAAAGATCATATCACATATTTCTTACATAAATGAGTTAAAATATCCGTGTAGTAAAATAATTGCTCTATTCAGACTTACTTTACTCATTTAGTCAATGAAGTCAGTGTTAGTACCTACTGACTTCATTGACTTGACTTGTATTGACAATACGGGAATGTCGCATTTATGGTCGTATAATAACCAACCCTGAATTATGAATTCATTGTATGTAAATTTAATTACAGAAAATTGTTATAAGTTTCTACAACTTTGACAAAAAAATCTATTTCACTTCTACAAAACCTACTCCATTCCAACGCTTAGCACACCAACAATATTACGCAACAACGCGCCACGCCCGAGCTTTTTCTTCATTTAAATTCTCAATTGCTATTCTCTCCTACTGAATTTCCTTTTGCGGGAAAATATTTAAGTTTTCATAACTGAACCGAACTCTGTGAGACCTTTTGTTTCTGCCGGTACGTTTCGGACGAGGGTTTGTAATTATGTGCTCACTTTACTGTTTTGTTAATTTCTTCTAACGGACCAGAGGGTCTGGTGAATTCTCTTTTATGGGTGGATGTTTTTGAATAGAACAAAGATTTCATGAAGCGTATCAAGAACGTCGGTGGCGCGTTGCGAAAAGGCGTGGCTTTTCAATAATTTGGATCTGGAATCGAATCAGCATGAACCAAATACCTTTTGCAAACTGCTCTCAAATGCAGAACGAGATTTGCATACACTGAAGTAGACATTATTATGCATAAATGTGTAGTCCATAAATCCGCATCCGTGGTGGATTAACGCCGGAGGCCTATGCTTGCCTGTGCTGGAGAAGAGGCCGATAATCGTTACCTACTAAAATCGTTACATTACTTCTCACCGAAAATAGTTTGTAGTTAGTTCCATACTATTTTTTATACTGTGCCAAATAGTCTACCTACACGTGAAAATGGTAGTACCTTATTATTGCAATATCGATCGAGAAGATGCCGTCAAACCGATGCGGTATCTCTCGTCCCAATGGTCAACTCTGTTAGATTTCTATTGTTTATAATTTGTAGTTAACTGAACATTTGTATTAAAATAAATGTTTCATAGCGATTTTTAATATTGCTATGCCTAATGTAGATATTCTATTGTTACAGGTGTAAAAACGAAATTTCGCCATCAAGACTAGAGTAAGTACTATCGTAAATATATACGTATAAAACGATCAGGTATAAGATATTATTTATGAATTTTTCATTTTCACTACATTACCTCACAGAAGTTAATTAATATATCGAGGGCCTCTGTAGTTTGGCGGCCATTGTTGATGAGGCTTAATTTCAGATCTTTATGTATTTTGATAAATACATAATATAATAAAGTGCGTTCACACACGATGACGCACTGACGGAGCGGCAGATGTCAGTCCATAGAACCACACTCGGTGTGTCAGTGCTTCTACGTGTGGTTTCATACAACTCCTTGCTTCACAATGGTATTCGCCAGACCTGTCTCGTCTCTTTTCTGCAAATTCCTGATACGATACGACATGAAACTTCAGATCAGACCATCATAAGTTTAGTCTCAATTGAATAAGTTAGTGTGTTTAGTGAAACAGTAATATAATATTTATAGTAACAAAATTAAACAACAGCTGGCTATATAAAAGCCGTTACACTCCAAGCTTCTTTGATCAAAGTAATAAAATGTTAAGACTTCATCGGACCACTTAGGAAAGATGTTTTGATTAAATTTTCATGCAATTTTTAACCGACTGGGGGAGGCTGCTTTTTTTCAATAGCATGAATGTGCTTAGTGTTTTAGTTTAATTGAAACTAGAGTTGGATTAGTTCTTACTCTCACATCCCGAAGGGTACAAAATGTTAATGATACATCTACCTTACCTACTTTATTTATAAACGCACATGCGTTAATATAATATTATATAGGGTGTGCTTCAGACCGTCATACATTTGACTCGATTTCTTACTGCAGTTTTGTATGAAACGTTTTTTTTTTTCGAGATTTCGAAGTTGGCTGCATAGTGAAAGTTGTTCAGTTTGATGGTCTGAAGCACCCGCTAAATGCGCATCGCTGACCAAAACCACAACATGTATATTCTTGTCTGATAAATGACAAAACATTTTACACAACAAAATTTTAATAATTCAAGACAACCCTCCGATTACAAAGCGTAAACTTCTTGAAAAAACGTTAACCCAATTCGCCATCAGAATCGTTTCCATTCAAAATCTTTCGAGCGTTACTCGCAACAATGGGCTGGTCAAAACAAAAGATATACGTGGATATACACTATAAAATCCTTAGTTCTTTTACCTTTTGACTTCCGAGCGAATTAAGAAGAAAAACTGTATATATAACAAATGTGTTTCAACTCAAGAACAACACACATCAACTTACAACGTTAACATTATGAATCCTACCTAGTAAATGGTCTATCTCGTCACCTACGTACTTCGGAAGGTTTGTTCATTTACACTCAACATGCATTATCTTTCCTTGTGGTGTACAGCTGAGAACAACGCTAACCCTGATGAATCCTGTAAATAAGAGACACTACCTGTAAATAAGCAAATAAGTGTCATACTTATATAATTAATATTTGTACGCCTTCGGGCAAGATTTGTGTTGTGCCACCTTAATGTATTACGTATACCCATTTCTACGAATAAACTTACTGATTACTGATTACTACGTCAGGAGTGAAATTCTCTAAGCACAAACATCGTCACAACCTTAAATTCGTCTTCGAAACATCGGCGCGCTGTCTATTCGGTATTCGCTAAGGTCGTGTCATGTGTCTAACTGATATAAAACTTCGACGATCTAAAGGATGCAAGAAGGATGTTACAATTGTGAGCCGGCCGACCGTCTATTCCAATTTATTTCACAATGTGGCTCCACCTGGTGCTAATAAGCGGAAACGCTAATAATTGGACGTCCTTAAATTCAAGGCGACGTACCTAAACCAATCATCATTCCCTTGCCCATTTCCCATTATCTGGGGTCGGCGCAATATGTCATCCTCTTCCATTCATCTCTCCTAGCCGTCATTTCAGCAGTCACTCCTTTCTTACACATATCATCCTTCACACAATTCATCCATCTTTTCTTCGGCCTTCCTCTCCTACCACAGCCATCCACATTCATACTTAACACTCGTCTCGTAACATGACACTCGTCTCTTCGCATCACATGCCCGTACCACGATAATCTATTACCCTGTAATTTTTCTGTCATAGGTGCTACTTTCAAACCAATATACATAATATAATCTATCTATCTATCTATAATTTTTAATCATAGCCATATTTAGTCATAGTTGTATATAATGTTGTAAATATCGCATAAGTTCTCTGAAGTTATTTATTGAATAAAGGTATAAAATTGTATTGCACATGAAAAAAAATAAAATAAAGTATAGACAAATATTGAATAGAAAAAAAAAAAATTTAATCTATGCTCTACGGTGGGATTTTACTTGATGTAACTTACTTTTGAAGGGTCGGCTGACGACATCTGGAAAGGTGCCGGAAACACCTAGATGCGATTGGCGTAAGACCGAGACAACATTCTCTGTACAATCAGTGGGGAGTAAATGTTTCTTGATAAATAAATTTGCTTGTAGGAGTAAAAACATGCGCTGTTTAAGAGCAGGAGTAATAACGCTCTGTCTAGCTTTTAAAGAATTTTGAAAACTAAGTACGCTGTGGGTGTACAGTTTCTTTTATTACTGCCTAACCTTTTCCCGTTGATCCACTCTCATTTAATAACCTTTTCTGCAATGTAGCAAAGAAAATAGGATTTTACAATTCGCCGCTCGCAAATTTTCCTTGAAAAGATGTGGTTTACAAGTTTCTTTTTGGTTAGATATTGCTTTTGGGGCTTGCAATGAATTTTGTTTATTACTGTTTCGTGTTAGAGTTTCTTTTGTAACGGAACAATATTGAAAGTTTGGTTTTCGTTTCATTTATTTCTACGCAGAATTCGTGAGAACGTTTTGTGAAATTGTCTGTGAAACGGTAAGTCTGTACACCTTGTTGATTTTTACTTCCGTAATATTCCTAACATCGAATGAGAATAAAATATAGTGTTTAAGATGTCGCTACAAATATCTAGATTTTGTTCGCGGCTTTATCCAAACTGGCTCCTGTCTTCATGGCGAGGAGATATAATAAAACAAGCTTCACAACTAAACTTTAAACCGATCATGACGAAATCTGGCATGGACAATTGGACATAGTTTGCATCCTGAAGATGGACACTAACTATACAAATTCAATACAACACAGGCAAACATAATAAATATTAAATCTTAAATGTAGCTATTCCTGACGCTGCCAGGTTTGCCCAGTAACTAGCAAATAAAATATGAAAATGTCATTTTAGAACCCATAACACGAAAATAAAACAGTATTTAACAACTTGTTTTAATAGGTCTTTCTGTTTAAAAGCAATGTGTTTAAACCTACCAAATTCACAAAAACCTTTCTCAAACCCAAAGGACATCTCTATCAACTAACACCTAAAGAGGAAAGTAATTCTGTCAGCTATAAAACGAAGAGGCCCGTCTCTGGCACTCGAAACTGTCCAAGCATTAGTGACCGAATTTACGCGCCATTTTACGTGCCACTCGAATTTCAATGAAATGGTTAGTGGCGCAGAATTCTGTTTTATCTGGAAAGCGCAGAACGAAAAATGGTCTGGCCCAAACTTGGAGATTAGATTTTTCAAGAGTTGACATTTGAAACCTTAAGGACCCCCTAAACTCCCACTTTTATTGACTTTCTATATCAAAATACCTTTATTATCATTAGCATTTCATAGTCTCAATATTGCTGGGGTACAGGTACGAGGTAGAGGTAATAGAGGTAGATCAAGTTCATTAGTCCGGTGGAGTTTATATACGTAACCGAATCTTTTCTTCGAAGAATGCTCGTTTCTTTAGGACGGTTTCCTCAACTGAAGAGCCAGCGTGAATTTTGTTCATACATACAAATGATCACGCATATTTCCCACTACTGGGGTAGGCAGAGACAACAGATCGCCACATGCTACGATTCTGACACACATTTCTCGCCTCCTCAACATCCATAAAGTATCTTCATACAAGAAAAAATTCTCCATACGTTTCTAAAAACTCATTGGAACAGTCAAAGATACAGGCCGGATTGGATTTGGACAATGCTGTCCTCTGAGCGAAAGGAGTTACAATCCAGAATAACCCACTCCCTCTCACCCTTATTCAGGAGAGGCCTTTGCCCTGCTGCAGGATCTTACAGGCTATAACTTACTTACTTTTATCGGTCTCATCTCTTCCAGCATGTAAATTTTGCTATCCATGTGCGCTAGAGTGTTTTCTTCCCCCATCGTATCTGCGGTAATAAACGGATTTATCCGCAAAATCCTTTCTGTTTGACTGCACGGTACATTGCCGACCTTTTTTCTTGAAACATATTTTTTTGAAGAGGTAATAATATTTAGCTGTTTGGCCGTAAAGGGCTCTTAGGTTTTATCTAAACGCTGGAGATTAGATGTAGGTTTAGTACTGTAGTGTCCACTAATCTACTGATGGAGTTGGTAGAATTAACTTTGTTTTTCTTTTTCTATTTTGTCTAAGCTGCTTCTTGCGTTTTTCTTGGTTTGATACTGGCTGAGATCCTGTCGAAACTATTGTTATGGAGCTGTAAGTATAAGATCCCTGCAAGGTTTTCAAAAATTGTAGGTCATATGCGATGTTTCTAGGTGTGTTATTTGCTGAAATCCCTTCAAAGCTCTCAATCAAAGCTTTTCTTGAAAACTGCTGAACCGATTTTCCATGAAACATAGATAAGAACCCTTTCGTAAAAATAAGTGTTCGATTACAAAAAACCGGTCTTCCTTCCTTAAGCCGCTATTATGTATAGGTGGTTACAGACAAACCACAGACTTGGATATTTTGTTTCTTGATCGAATTTTAAAATCGATTCTTCTTACTTGGTACTTTATGGAGCGGAAATACATCATTCTCGAGTTATTCCATAATATCACAGTAATCACGAGACCTTAAAACATCGAGTCTTACCACCACAGTTAATCAATGAAACCATAAAAAAGTAATCCAGCAAAAAATCTGCCTTTAAGCCGACATCTCTCCACATAAGTAACATGCAATCGAGAGGGAATCGAATCGAATCCCGGATTAATCAACTGAATACTTTCAAACACTCACAAAGTTACACAAAATTGAATTTCTTAATTGCCTATCCGCTACAGAGAAAATACTTTGATGAACTTCCCTCCTTTCGGTCATCGGCGGTGGTTTTGTGAAAATTTCATTAATTTTTTCCCGAAGCCACCAACCAGGCTTTTGAGAAAGTTTTTTAATCTCAATCTCGGGGCGTTGTCAGCTTGAATTACGTTTACCTTAGTTTGTAGAAAATGCTTCTTTTCTATAAAATATAGCTTTGAATGGATCAACTCATCTCTTCGCGTGGTGGCACGTGGCAACAAAGGTATATGGTGGCCTAAGTACTATTTTTATGGGCAAAATGCTAGTCCACCTTACTATTACTATTACTATTTCTAACCGACTCGTAAATCCATCCTGAAACCTAAGCTTAGATATGCCTAGGGTGAGCTTGCTACAAATAAGAAACAAGAAAAATTCTTATCTGAAATTGCTCAATTTCAATTTAACTAAGTAATTAAACACTACTTATACCATAAAATTTGTATTTTTACTAAATAATAATATTCTTTTATATTTAATTTTGTTATCTACAAACTATTAATATAATTATCGTCTATTAAATAAACAACTTTCGACACATAGGCATCCGAATTTCATCTTCAGCGTATGCAGGTTTCCTCTCGATTTTTTCACACAAATATCTAACCCTTGAAAATACAATGCAATCTTAAAACAAAACCCTATTTCTCACAAGTGGTTAAGTACGGCATAATTGAAACGGCATGATTTATACCGTACCTCCCTGTTTTCCACCGAATTTCTTTTAGGAAGGGTTTCCTTAGAATAAAAGGGGAAGGGGGGTGAATTTATGGCCTTTTAAATTCTTTCTCTTTGTTATCGTTGCGACTTTTTTTTCCTGTGATAAAGGAGATTACACCATTTATCTTTCGGCGACCTAGGACGGTAATCTGATTTAAAAATTAAAGTAGCTCACTTGTTATACTTTTACCCTTTTTTGGGGCGTCATCTTGTGTTGTTTTTGAACGTCTGAAGTATTTACAACCTACAGAAGGGCGTGAGTAAGTGAAATATATTACTAGAATTCCGTAGCATTATTATAAGTTGTATTTACAAAGTTTTTGGGCCCAGGGTTTAGAATGCTATGCTAATATAATAGAATCGGGTCACTGCCGTTTGAACAACAGTTGTTTAGCAATTTTTAAAAAAATACACAACGTTCTACAAATGAGTCGTTTCACAAATCATCATTTAGTAGGAATAGGTTTCACAAACCATTTATTTAATTTTGTGATCAGTTGTAAAATTGTCACATTGCAACATTTCATTCTCAAGACACTTCGATATGAAACTGTGTTATTTAAACATTCATCTTTTGTTAGAAACTCGTTTTATATTTTATTGTTTGATCAGCAAATTACTAAATATAACAACGTTTTACAAATATCGATGATCACATTATTTCATTTCACAAAACCGAACCAGAGAGGGGTGCCTCTTCCACGCAGTCTTGTCTGTACATGCATGTGCATGCTTGCTTGCATGTTGCATGCTTGCTTGCATGTTGCATGCTTGCTTGCTTGCTGCATGCCTGTATGCATGCTTGCTTGCATCTTTGCATGTGTGCTTGCTTGCTTGTTTGCTTGTCTGCATGTTAGGGGGTGCAGGGGGGCTGCGCCCCCCGCTCGGGGGGTGCGGGGGGCGGAAGCCCCCTGCCTGAGAAAAACATATTGGAGCTTGTCGAATTCTAGGTTAGGTTAGGTTAGAACATGTATAACACTTAGCGGAGCGAGCGAAGCGAGCGGAGCATCAACATGCTTGCTTGCATGTGCATGCCTGTTTGCATACTGCATGCTTGCTTGCTTGCTGCATGCTTGTGTCTGCATGCTTGTGTGCATGCTTGCTTGCATCATTGCTTGAGTGCATGCTTATTTGCTTGTTGCTTAGGGGGCAGAACGGTAACATCAAAACTGTAGGTTAATGGTTAGACTAGGTTAGGTTAGTTAGTATGTCATGCTGCATTTTTGCGTATATGTATGCTTGGTTTAGCGTGCATGTATGTTTTATGCATGAAGCACCAGGAAAGACGGGTGTTACACGCTCATTCTCGCGTCAGTCTGGTCCATCAATCTAGTCACGTCAGACCTAGAACGATCGTCAGACTGACGAACATTATTAAAATATTTGAAATTAAAGTTTAAAATGAAGTTGCAGCAAGTTTAGTAGATGAATTTTAAAAATGGCAAATAACTTTTTGTGATATAAAAAATGATTTATCGTTGTTTGCTAAATAATTCATTTGGTAAATAAGATTGTTGTCGCATAACTGATGTTGAAATGTTGTTTTAACTATAAACATAATATAATTCAATGCATTTGCTAAATGACTACTTTCCATAAGTAAATATGTGTATGAACACCTTTGTTAAATCACTAGTTTGTGAAATGAAACATTGTTAAACGTTGCTTGAGAAGTGATATTTTTCTTATTGATTGTGTGTTAAACATTAGTGAACCAATAGAATCATTATAAGAATCTCTTGAAGTACCTAGGTTACTAAACTCAGCACGGCCGTGTTGTTGAATTCCAGAGATGACAAGATGGAGCGAATGAATATACAGGAGGCAAATGTTAAGAAAAGTATCAATTAACCTTTAATCCACTCTACCCATCAATCTGAACAACTTTTACAAAGGGAGAAATAGAGTCAGCTCAAGAAAAAAATCTGCTGTGCCATACTAAACTGCAATACCTACTGGACTTAAACGTATAGAACAGCAGATTTTTGGTATGTTCTGACCAAGAACATTGTATAGCTATTATACAATATTTTTGGTTTTGACAGTTTATGCTCCCATAGTAGAAGTTGTTCAGTTTGATGGGTAGAGTAGGTATGTGGTTTAACACTTTAATGGCTGACGACCTACGTCGTAGGTCAGTGAAAAATGGGTCGTAGTGCGCACGACTGAGACGTTGAGTTAGAATTGTACTATAGGATTCCACAGTGTTAGCACTGCAAAATATCATTGTTTTGAGCTTAGCAGTGAAAGTGTTATAGGGTAAAGATACTTTTCCTTGCACCCGTCTGTATGATACCGGAAAGGGCACTTTCAATCATGCCATTGACATATGCAGGCCCATAATTAATTTTTACCCGACTGCGCCAGAAGGAGGCTTATGTTTTTACTCAGCACTGTTCATTGAATACCTTGCAACCATTTCAGTTTTGTTTTTATTTCGACAGTTTTCGAATAAGAATAGAAAAATATAGTGTTTCTTTTTTCTGTAAATCTGAAGTCTGCGGAGTTCAGCGAAAACAAAATCATACATACATACATATACTCACGCCACTATCCCACAGGGGTAGGCAGAGACTACGGCTCGCCACACACTACGATTCTGACACACTTCTCTCGCCTCATCCACATTCATACATCTCTTCATGCACTTCCGTCGGTTGAAAGTGCTACGCACTTGTCCTTTTCGGAGAAGACCATTTATTTGGTCGTGGTAAGTTCTCCTCGGACGCCCTCTCTCGACTGTTCCACTGATATTGGATCGATAAATCTCCCTAGTGAGTCTACTCTCATTCATCCTCTGTACGTGACCGAACCACCTAAGCATACCTCTTTCAATCTTGGTTACCACATCATCCTTCAACTTACACAAACAAACAAAATCAGAAATTGGAAAAACTAGAACTATCAGTTTAAATGAGAATGAGAATTTCAAGGCTTGAATGGTCGTTGAGTAATTTAACTTAATTGAGTATGGTGAGTTACTGCATCGTTCAAAGTCGACAATTATTTTATTTTATTTCAATGAAAAGTTTTTTTTTTTTTACTAGCCTATTTCATCCCACTGCTGGGCAAAGGCCTCCCCTTTAATCCTCCAACCATCTCTGTCCTGGGCATGCTCTGGCCACGCGTCATCGAAAGCATCTAGATCGTCCCGCCATCTCTTCCTCGTCCTAGGACTTGGACGTCGATGACCGTTTTCTGGGATCCAGGGCGTTACAATTCTTGCCCACCTTTCCTGATGCATCCGACATTGAAAATTAGGTTCTGAAAATTACTGCCAAATTAAAATAATAATCAATCAAAATTAATTAGTTTCCAACAATTACGTTTATCGACATTTAAAACTTTTAATTTTCCACAATTTTGTAATTGAACGGACACTCCTCACAAATTGTTCCCAATTACCCTATTAAAGCCCCCACTTAAAGACAGCTACAGTAATATTATCGATAGGTTATCCAAACAGAATAACAGTACAAATTAACATGTCTACAGGCCTAAGGGCTAGAACGATAACAACCGTTATTATGATTGGACTAAGGTAATTAGGTCTCTGTAGACCCGTGTTTGGGTTTCCAATTATATTCTGAACTAGGTTTTGATTATTTATAGCTCTGTGGTAGGACGATTTTAGACTGGTTTACTGGCTTTGAAAACCTTGGTAGCGGGGAGAACTGTGCGTTGTAGATCGGTAGTGGGGTCAGTCGTGTGTTGGCTACGGTGTGGAGCAGACGTGCACAAAGTGTAACTAGTATTGGCGACTCGTTGTCAATTTACACAAAAAAGTATTAAAATCAGTAATATGAATTAGCATTATGAAATTCAAAAATACATAGTTGATTACATAATTATACAGGATGTAAGTGACAGCCTGGCAAATCAGTTGTTTTGTATGGAGCAGCAGATTTTTTTTTTCACGTTTCCCGAGGGTGGCTCCATAGTGAACGTTGTTTTGTTTGATGGTCTGAATTCAACGTTTCAGTATTTAGGCTGTCGCTTATACCCTGTATAAATAAAAACATCCGTGTTGGCACAAATATTCGTAATTACAAATATTGCTTGAGGGAATCAAACCCGCGACCGACGGCACAATATATTAGGATTAATTGAAAAACGTATTTAAAACCAGGATGATGTGTATTCACAGACGGAGTTACATAATCGGTCTAAAAACAAAAGCTCACGTTTTTCTTTACGTTGTTGTCATAGGCAAAACCATAAATGATACAGAAAGAGTTTACACTCTAACACCAGCCCTTAAACTCTTGATATCATTTATCATTTCAAACACAACTGTTTACAACATACCTATGTATCAAAAGAAAAACTCTAATGCATATTTAACATGCTTGACCCTACATAGAGGCTTAGTCAGAATATCTGCCAGCATTTCATCTGTTGGCAGGTACTTAACAACAATAACATTCCGTTTAATAACATCTCTGATGAAGTGGTGACGAATGTCAATATGTTTTGACCTCGCGTGATACATTGCATTTTCACACAGTCTTTGCGCAGACTGGTTATCGTTAAATAGTGTAACCTTCGTTTCGCCGCCCAAAGATTCATTAAGAAACGATCTAATAAACAACGCCTCCTTACAGGCGTCCGAAATTGCCATGTATTCTGCTTCCGTACTTGAAAGCGCGATCGTCCTCTGTTTTCGACATTCCCACGATGTTATCGTGCTTCCTATTTTAAAAAGATATCCAGTATAGGATTTCCGATCGAGTTCGTTACCACCCCAATCTGCGTCGACATATCCAGTCACTTCTAAACCACTCTTTCTGAAAGATATACAGTAATTAATCGTCCCTTTCAGATAACGCAAAACTCTCTTCGCAGCCTTCCAATGCGTTTCATTATAACAATCATTGAATTGACTCAACACTCCTACTGCGTGCGATATGTCCGGTCTAGAACAAACTGCTACATACATCAGACAGCCAATTAGGTTTCTGTAGTCCAGATTTTCACTCTTAACATCAGCTTTTATCAACTTCAATCCGACTTCCATAGGTGTCTTTGCAGGCTTACAGTTCGACATATTAAACTTCTCCAGCACTGTATTGATGTAACTTGCTTGATCAAGTTTAATCTGGTCATCCTTGCGACAAATTCTCATTCCCAAGACTCGCTCAGCTGGATTAAGATCCTTCATAACAAACTGCGCCATGATTTGTTCCTTCACTTTTGCCTTCGCAATTTTACAGTTGCTGAACAGAACAACATCATCGACATACAACGCTATAATCACTAGCGCTTTTCCCTGCTTTCTCAGATACACACATGGTTCACAAGTCATCCTTTTGAACTTGAGTCGTTCAACAAGAACATCATTGATTTTCTCGTTCCACGATTTACTAGCTTGTTTCAATCCATATACGGCTTTGTGTAATTTGTAGACTTTATTAGTTTGTTTTTTGTCTTCACCAAATCCTTCAGGAATCTCCATGTAAACTGTTTCCTTCAAATCTCCGTTTAGAAATGCAGTTTTCACGTCCATCAAATCTATATCCATGTTGTATTCAGCCGCTATAGCCAACAACATTCTGATAGTTGCATAACGTACTACGGGCGAAAAAGTTTCGTCGTAGTCAACACCATACTTTTGTGTAAATCCTTTCGCTACTAGACGAGCTTTAAATTGCAAAACCTGTCCATCCAGCCCCTTTTTCTTTTTAAAGATCCATTTACACTTCACTGCCTTCTTGCCTTTTGGTAAATCTGTAAGTGTAAAACATTTATTATCAAGGAACGACTGGTACTCGTCTAACATCGCAGCTTTCCACTGTTCGGATTCGGGCCCGTTCATGGCTTCTTGCACCGTCTTCGGTTCATCATCTCCACAGCTTGCTCCACCAAGAAATGACTTAAGACATGCCAAGGAAGCATCCTCAAATTCACTAGGTCCTCTTGAGTCCTCAGAATCAAACGACGATACATTTGGAACATACGTTGGGTCCGAAGAGTTTTCTGAATCGGATTCCGCTTGTTCAGACTCGGTATCAGAACTATCTATTTCTGAACCACCTTGTCCCTGCTCAGGTTGTTCCAAATTGTTTTCAACATGTCGCTGCTTCAAAACGAAAGGGCCACAAATCAAAATTTTGCAAAATCGTTTTTATTTAAAAAATGTTGCCAAATCAACCTATATTTTCATATTTATCAAAGACACCCATCGATTTTGGACTCTAAATCAAAAAATTACGCAAACGCCCTTTTAGCATTTTTGCGTTTGGTTGGTTAAGTTCTGAGCAAAACGGCCATATTTCGAGTTGCAACCTGCTGGTCGGTATTATCTCACGTAACTTATGTGCTAAACAGCCACATCGCAAAAAAATTCGCAATTTTTAGTTAAATTTTATAAACGAAAGGGCCACATTTGGGATTACGTCTGTTTCGCATACAAATTATAAATAAGTTAAATGTCCTTTTTTTATGCAAAGGTGCCATATTAGTGGTTGTGTCCGTATCGCAATTAAAAAGACCTTAAAATAACATTATTATTTTAAACTAAAGTGGTTTATTTTGTGAAACGTCCGTTTTCTCATTAAATTTCTGTGCGTACGTTGGCATTTTTAAAGACATAACGCAGATTTTTATTTGCCATCGAGTCAAGTTTATGAATTAGTAGTCTATATCGAATCTATAGGTACAGTCATTGTCGTAAAATTGTAGGTAAACTTGGTATTTCTCTAAAATGGATCATATTCTAAATAAAAGTAACTAGGGATATAAAGAATACGTAGGATACGATTAATGTAGATAGTTTTATTTTTTGAGTAACAACTTCTAAACGGACTTTGATGATACTATAGCCATAGTAGTAGCTTAGAACTTGGATCAACATTTAAGAAACAAACTTTGCTGGTTCAGTGACCAAAAGTGGGGTTTGGCCTCAGAAAACTGACACAAAAAATACTCAAAATTTTTTATTCTAAAAATATCACGAAAATAACTTTCTGACGTCATTTTTTGACTCTGCCACCGCGTTGGAAAGTATACTTGAAGAATAGATGCAGCCACTTCCCGATCTTGTATTAACTCTCGCTAGAAGCTGGCTTGAAGCTCTCCTGGGTCAACTTCCACTACGTACCAAAATTTATAGATACATGGGACGACGGGCGACCCACTGGACACTTCAAATTGGAGATACTGTCTTTCAAAGGGTGTCTAATTGATGTCTATGGGCTGCACCACAACACATACGAATACTATAGAGGAGAAAACGAATGTCCGCAAACAAAACAACATAAAAAAAATGGGTCAGGACCGGCATGTCAGCAGAACAGGATTGCGTCGACCTACTGGCCAAAGAATCATGGGAAAAAGCCTAGATCTATCCATCGATCTTCAAGAAAAGTAAAATATATCCATTGAGATACCTTTTGAGATTTTAGAAGCCTTTAATTTTGCAAATTACTTACTTCTATAGTGCTTCAACACCTTTTTTTCTCATTAGAAGTATAGTTTTCGATATATTTCAAAGTTTAAATGTGCCATTTAATGCGGATTGAAACCAATTAATTTTAATTGTAAGAACTACTATACATTTAAAAAAGGTAAGTAGATTGTTTACAAAAATTGTTTTTATTTTGACCACTTGTGTCGTTTTATCAAAATATTCATTGATATACGGGCAAAATTTTATGTGCGAAAGGGACTTTTGCGTCCTTAGTCATCTCTGTGTGATAGTTATCACAAAGTAGCAATAGAAGAGAAGTAGAGATTCAAAATACGCACCTAAGCATATATCACACTTAGGCATTAAAGATAAAAAGTACTAAAAAAGAGATGAAAAATGAAGATGACATTTTTGATTGACTCTCCTGTAAAAACAGATTTTTTGACTTGTGGCCCTTTCGTTTATAAGCAGCGATGTGTCTCTATAAACACAATATCGGGGTTAATATTCTGCCCACCTTTATTCTTAATTGAAGCATTGTAGAATTTATCTTCAATAAATCTTACATTTCGTGCAGTGATACATTTCGTAGGAAACAAGGGATCTATCAGACGATAACCTTTCGTTTCATCACAATATCCAACGAAAATGTACTCTTTGCATTTTGGATCCAGCTTCTTACGTTCATTAGCTACAGCGTACGCCACACAGCCAAAGGTTTTTAGATGCGATAAATTTACTTTCTTACCTCGCCACTTCTCCTCAGGAGTAAAACCTCTTACAGCTTTTGTAGGCGACCTGTTCTTCAAATAAACGGCTGTCCCGACAGCTTCGGCCCAATACTGTTTACTCAAGCCGGAATCCAGTAACATGCACCTCGCCGCTTCTACAATGGTGCGGTTGGCGCGCTCGGCGACTCCATTCTGCTGTGGACAGTAAGGAACAGTAGTTTGGTGTCGTATCCCACTATCTTTCAGAAACTTGCGAAACTCGTCATTCAAGTATTCGCCGCCATTATCGCTTCTCAAAATCTTAATCTTCTTGCCCGTTTCGTTTTCCACACGAGCTTTAAACTCTTTGAAGCAATCAAACACTTTACTTTTTGCATCAAGAAAGTAAACAAACGTTTTACGAGTAAAATCGTCAATAAACGTCAAAAAATAACTAGAACCTCCCAGAGATTTCTCTTGCATCTTTCCACACACGTCACTATGTATCAGACCTAAGACCTCACTGGCTCTACTTTTCGAATTTTTAGGAAAAGGTAATTTTGTTGCCTTACCTTTT
The DNA here is from genome assembly GCA_963693445.1 of Agonopterix heracliana. Lineage (NCBI taxonomy): Eukaryota > Metazoa > Arthropoda > Insecta > Lepidoptera > Depressariidae > Agonopterix > Agonopterix heracliana. Next base: position 16,740,865 of record OY856326.1, on the reverse strand, counting down.
ATACAGGCTATACATTGCTTGTATACACTCTTGTCGTATTCAATGCCATCTGCCATACCCTTAGCAAGAAGCCCCATGCTCCTGGCATTCAGATGTCCAAGACGACGGTGCCATACTTCTTGAGAAATCAACTCACGATTACTATCCTCAGCATCATTAACGACCGGCGTTGCAGCTGCATGCGGATCCTTCGCCTTAACAACTTTAGGCGGGGAAACGAAGGTCTCTAATTTGTACAGACCACTTGTCCGTTTAGCGATCGCGACTAAAATATTTTTCTCAAAAATTTTACAAAAATCGTGATAAAAAACAACTCTGAAACCTCTTTCTGTCAACACATTGACAGATATCAAATTCAATGACAACTTAGGTACATAGACTACGTCTCCTAGAGTTCTTATACCATCTTTTACGAAAACGGTCGTATTACCGCGACCCGCACTTGTAAGTTTTTCACCATTCGCAACAGTCACATGCAAACTTCTGTCTTCAACGAAGTCACGAAGTATCTCAGCATTGTTGCACATGTGGCACGACGCTCCAGAATCAATATACCAGCTGCCTGGCTCCGCTTTGACTGATAAGGCCGATAACACCGTATTTTTCTTGCTGTTATCTCCTCCCTTCTTGTCACTTTTACTCTTATCAGGACAATCCTTCGAAAAATGACCAGGTTTACCACAACGAAAACACTTCAACTTCCTCGTTGATTTTTCATTCTTCGTTGGTCGTTTTTGTGCAGTCAAAACCGATTCTTCAGCATCACAGCCACAACTCCTCCTGTTACTTTCGTGTAGAAGCTTCATCTTCACAAATTCGCTCGTCAATTTCTGATTACTATTTTCCAATGCCATGATCAGTGGGTCATAGTTCGGTGGAAGCCCAGCTAACATGATGGTGGCAAGGAATTTGTCCTCTATTGGTGACTTTATATCAGATAAATCTTGAGCTATTGTACTTATCTTTGACAGGTACGTATCCATATCAGGAAAATGATCCAGCTTCATTCCGAATAACATTCGTTGTAAGCCCAACTGCCTACACAGGCCTGTGTCCTCATAGGCCGCCTGTAGGTTTTCCCATGCCTCACATGCAGTAGTAGCGTTTCTTACATGCGTATACGCGCAGGGCTGTACAGCAAGGCATATTTTTGCGAGAGCCTTCTGCTGTTTGGAATCATCCTCGCATTCCGGTTTTCCAGCGGTGTCCCTTTTCACACAACTCCAGTAGTCCTCTTGTATGAGGATCATCTTCATTTGGAATTTCCATGTGGCGTAGTTGGCTATGCCACAAAGTTTTTCAATTGAAGTACTATTACTGGTGCCAGCCATCTTTACGGGATATCCACAAAACCGCGTTTAACAATTAATTCGTGAACCAAGCAAACCACGCTCTGCTACCATATTAGGATTAATTGAAAAACGTATTTAAAACCAGGATGATGTGTATTCACAGACGGAGTTACATAATCGGTCTAAAAACAAAAGCTCACGTTTTTCTTTACGTTGTTGTCATAGGCAAAACCATAAATGATACAGAAAGAGTTTACACTCTAACACAATAGGCAGGTCCCCTAGTAACTGAGCTGAGCCGTCGCATTTTTATTGTACCACATTGACTTATAGCTATACTTGATAATTATATTGTAACATCTAAAGAAATAATAATAATATCTATCAATAGGTATCTCTAATTCCATATCTATATACCTATCTCTAGCCCTATATCTATCTCTCTCTGTATTTCTCAAAGATTCCAACTAAGGGTTGAACTACATCACATACAGCACCGCATCACATTTTTCCGTCGCTCCATCCTTTTCTGTCACTCAGGAACGCGACGTCATCTTATAAGATAGACGTATATCTTATATGCTCTAGCAAATGACGTTCCTGATTTCTGAGTGACAGAAAAAGATGGAGCGACTGAAAAATGTGATGCGGTGCTGTGTGATGTAGTTCAACCCTAACACAAAATGGATCTACGTTGCGAATTTCTCTGTGTGTATCTAATCAAAATACCTAGGTAGGTACACAGATTTTATCGGATTCTCTCATTTAAACCCATTGAACGTTAAACGTCTCTAATAAGTTTAGACGTCGTATATACTAACGATACAATAACAACGCCTAATTCAGTATGAATTATGTATGAATATGAATATTAAGTACTTTCTTTATGTCGGGCCTCGAAATTATGTCGGTACTTAAACGCTTGATATTAAATGTGGAATTTTTACTCTAAATTTGCATGAATGTGATGGCGCTTTTTATATGTCTGTGCTCACTAAGAGTTTTAATTTCGCGATAAAAAAACAAATATAAAAGCGTTAGAGTTTTAATAAAAGTGACATCGAGAATTCGAGATAGTAGAACGTCCTCAAATTGAAAAAGTTTTTAATAGTACTTTGATGTCGTAAAAATTTATATTCTAAGCAAGAACAATATTGAAGTTACTAACAGTAGGTACACTACATTTTTTGAATGATAAATACATTTAAGCCGAGTAGAGTACGCTGCAGTCTTGTGTGGAATAGCTGACTTGTTTTCGGGATTTCGAAGTTGACCCCAAAGTGTTATTCTATATCGTTGTCTAGTCAAATTATATAAGTACAGGCTAGATTCTGGTACCTACTTTCAATTGGACTAGATAATTTGTGTGACAATGTCTTAAATTGTCAAATTATTTATTTATTAAAATAGCTTGCGAAAGAGATAACACGAACACACGCAACATAGAATTACCTCTTGAACGTGAGAATTTTTCCGCATAATCTTAATTAAACCTAAGTACGTACGTACAATGGGCCGATGGATGTCCGACGGGGCCGGAGAGTTCTCGAGTGGCGACCGCCTACCGGAAAAAGCCACATGTTTAATGGGCCCTATTTAATTAATAAACACCTTGACTTACCAACTACTGGACGTAGGGTCCGCGCTTGAGCGCGCGGGGACACTTTTAAAAGTGTCCGAACCAAAAGAGCTTCAAAAAATATAAAGAGAACCAATTACGAGACAGTCTTCGTTTGACCGACCGGCTACGCGCATGCGCACGCCGTACCGCGATGGGGTAAACTACGCAAACAAAATGAAAAAGAATTTCAGCATGTTAGTATCGGACACTTTCTTGAATTTTGTACTAGACCCGGCGTCCATTATATTGTAAGTCAATGAATAAACATGACAATTCAGAGTACATTGCTGGTTACATGCTGGTTACCAATGACTTTTTAGGTAACATTCTCCTAGCATTCTCAGCAATGTACTCTGAATTGTCATTGTCAATTTGTCACGTTTATTAAATAGGGCCAAGGTGGTCCGACGACCTGGTGAAGACGGCGGGAACCTGTTGTATGAGGGCAGTGTAGGACCGGTCGTTTTGGCGATCCTTGGGGGAGGCCTATTTTCAGCAGTTGACGTATAGACGTCCACGTCGTATTATCATCATATCAACCGATAGCGGTTGAATACGAACCTTTATTTAGAATTACTTTTCGTGCCAGCTTTCAAGGCGCGCGGAATGTGGTATTTCGCTATGACAAAAAATGTTTCAATTTAGCCGTCAAGAACATAATAGCTGTTTCTAGAATGATGGATAATAAAGGACTAAACCCGAAACAGCTAGAACATTCCAAACTGATTTATAATGTAGAGTTTCAGTACAAGGAACGCTGTCTTCCTTCCATCCATCAACTTCAGACGTCAGTGACAAAAGTTACCAGGCTTAATACAGTCATATAAACATAAACTCACGACTTTAGACAATTTTAGGTGTTCAGAAACTTTGCTACATTTACCTACTAAATGTCTTTTAAAGTGTGTTGTTGCAGTAAAGCTAACTTTTGGCAAAGTCAAGTTTTCCTAATTTTCGCTCACAAAAATACTTCGTAAGAAAGGTAAGAAACCTACCTAAGTCACCTTAAAATTGTAGTTTTTATTACACCATGGCATAGTGCAATAAAAAATACTATTGGTGGTGTTGGTTGGTTAGCGGTCGCGACAGTTTAATCGAACGCGGTGTGCGGGGGCCGAGGGAGTACCGCCTGTGCAAATTCAACGCCCGTGCCCCGCTCCTCGCACACCGCGCGATTATAGACCCACCACGGTCGCTGAGCTTTACCACTTGTAGTTTTTATTACACTATGCCCGTGGCACACCTTGTATTCCACATACAAAAGAATCGCACTGATAACACTACGTTTGCACGGTCGCGAGGCCGATGTACACAGACATAATATTTTGTAATCTGTAGGCCACCATTAACACTGTGGTATACTTTTACTCCCATTTGTGTATTGAATTTCGTACAGCGCTCCTAGTGGTTACGTTGATATGATATCGATATCTTGGACATTGTCACACAAATTATCTAGTCACATTTAAAGTTCCAGAAACTAGCCTGGACTTGTATTATGATGACTAGAAAACGATATAGAATACATCTATAGATACACATCCATGACTCGGGTACAAATATTCATCATACAAATATTTGTCCCTTACGGGATTCGACCCGCGACCCCCGGCACAGCAGGCAGGTTCACTACAGACTGTGCTATCGGGTCGTTGAGAACTAATTCTGCCATACTAAATTGGCGACGTAACTACAGTAGTAAAGTGCAGTGCAAACTCATGGTAGGCCTACAGAACTAGTAAGAATTACGTTATAGAAGAGTCTATGTACATCGGTTTCGCGTAAGCTCTAGCCTGATTGAGTGTGAGTGAGAGAGGAACACACCATTTCTTACAATCTTCCACCTCCTATATCGGCAGGGAACTTTGTAGTAGGTACTCTTTCTTATATTGTGCCTAATTCACCTGTTATACGACACCCATGATGGTAATAATTCGCGTTTAGGTCAGTTTGCAATTGAGTCATTTTGAGAGTATGTCGTTATGAGTTTAAGACAATTATTGGTTTTAGGGCATGCGTTGAAAGCGATCATTTCTGTTCAGCAACGGCATCTCTAATAGTTATTTGTTATGCTAGGCTGCAAAGTTGTTTTTTGGCGCGAGTACTTGTATTGAAACCTGAGCAAGCGAAGGATTCTAGGATTCTTAGGACTTTGCAGCCGAGCGAAATACACAACTTTTCACCTCACAACAGCGAGGAAAGAAGTGAATTGCTAAAAATAACAAATATAATAGACAGATAATATTGAATAGACAGATTCGAATTTCAAAAACTCTTTCCACGCTAGCGGATAAAATGCACTTTTGCACTCAGATTTAGAATGTTAAACAGAATCTTTCCGAGCTTGTGAGGTGAAAAGATACTTATTCCGGTTTTTACATAAGAACTCGTAAATCTTCCATCGAATGTCTATAAAAAGAACTTTTTTTTAAATTTACAACTCGACGCAACATTAATTTGACTGTCAATTATTTGTAAAAGTCGTTAGTTTATCTAAAAACAAGAAGAGTTTCCGTTTGATGTTCTATTATGATGAGAGAAAATTGTATTGCATATAATTGCATATAAGGGTTTGGTTAGACATACGATTTGTGTGCGACTGGCAAGTGACACGTGAACAGCTGAAGAGTTTTTCTGATTTTGAAATTATGACAAGTTTAAAGATATTTGGGAACAGTAGTTTAAATTAATAAAAGTATTCTAGTACTGCCCCGGTTAAATTATTTCATTGAGTGCCCTTTGAGCAATGACTTTCTATTCAGTCCACCACGCCTGACAAAAATTCTTCTTCTCAGTCGTACATGGCTGAGGGACGTGAAAATCGTGAGCCGCTTGTGCCACCACAGCTCTCCAGGCTGTTTCATCTTGGGCCCGATGTATGCTGGCCTGGTAGTGTTGCCTCGGTAATATCATTGACCTCATCGGTCCATCTCGTTCGCCTCTAGACAAACATTAGAATTCTTAAATTAAACATGTAACAAAAACAAATTCAAATTTAAAATAATTAATTCAATATAGGAGCCTGAAGCACACTTTTTAAACGTCAATTCTTTTTTAAGCTACCACCGCGTCGGAACGTGTTGTCGCTGCAGAGAAAATGCGGCCAGAAACTCTACAACATAACAAGACTTAATGACTATTAAAATATAAATTCTGAAGCTAAAGTTATGTATATAGTTTTATACAGTCTTTTAAATAAATAATTGATACTATACAGTAAACTATAAGTTAGTGACACTCAGACCCAAGTATTTTGATCATTTAAATAATCATCCAGTTCATAGTATGCTTTTTTACAAAGGACTTTTTTGATCTGAGTTTTAAACATGTTTTTAAAAAAAAGATTCAAAACGGTTTCGGGTATTTTATTATAACAGCGTATACAGTGACCCATGAAAGACGTGTTGACCCTACTAAGCCGAAAGTGTGGAAACATCAGTTTATTTCAAACCGCAGTAAATACCCCTTGCGATTAATCGCATCTCTATCAGCTACCTAACTGTTTTTATTTCCATAGGTCAAGCATCCGGATAGTTTCCCAGTTTTACATTGACACAAAAAGAAACCGGATACCTTGACATCTGTTCACATCTCATTTGGAAGGTCGTAAACATAACAGCTGATAATGATAGTCATTTTGGTCGTTGATTACTTTTCTTTTGATTGTTGACAAAGAGTTTTATAGTTGAGAAAGTTGATCGGTTTGTTTGACACAGAGATTACACGTTTAATGGTGTTATAAAGTTTTATTAGCTGAACTAAACTGTATGTGGTCCGGTCAGTCTTAATTATGAACTGAATATACCCTACTGTAGTTTATATGCCTCGAATATTTAGGCTGCGCTTCCACCAGAGATGTGCGAGGTAGCGAGGCGGTGAGTGAGGAAACAATCCGGCAATAGCGCGCTCGCTCGATCACGTCATTGGGAAATGGAAGCATTGGGGTGATTGGGGTCTACCTCCTAGCGGTCCACCCCGCGCAATGGCATCACAAGCTACCAAGTTTGTGGTCGTGGCTGAACGATCCCCACAGCGGTGTGGCAGGCTCCGCAAGGAGCCGCCTGGCTCGCGACCAACCTCCTGCCAGAGTCTGGCGCCAAGCAGCTTCCTGCGTTTCGTCAGGGTGCAGGAGTGCCAGTGCACTTCTTGGTAAGTTGGCTACATCTTCGACCCCATCTTTGTCTTGAGGACTAGATATAAGTCAAGAGCAAACCCATCAATAATTTAAAAAAAACAGCAATCTCATTGGCCGATTTTTTCCTCGCTCACCGCCTCGCTACTTTGCACATCTCTGGTGGAAAAGCAGCCTTAGCGTACCTATTTACTCCATCACGCAGACCATCTGCTGTGAGGGTTGTTGGATGCATGTTGGTGATTTACTTTCTTTCAGTCTCTTTAAGCCTCTGACTTGGTCGTATTTCAATGCAAAATAGATTAATATCACTGCATTATTTTCATAGTCTGCATCATTTCACTTCAGGTCAGAGATTCTCCCTTAATCTCATGAGTTGAAGTTAGATTGCTGTAGGTTCAACTCAATTCTGAGAATGCCATAGCCACTCGACGCTAAAAGTATTCGGGGCATTTAATTACTTTTTCAATGGGGCCAGGAAACCAATGAATATTCTGAGATAATGTTTGTAATTCATTTAGAAAAATCCGGTCTGATGTAAGTTTATAATTGTGGCTAACATAGATCAGAATTAAAAAAAAATCAAAGTTCCATAAATTTGTATCCAAATATCACACACGCTTTTTGACTAATTTTTTTTGACTATCGCTTGTAACTAAATTAGGAGAACTGGACCCCTAGACAAAGTATCTTTCGACTAGCGTTAACGACAGTAGAAAAAATATAATTATATGTACAGACGGCGACACATAATCTTACGCACTCTATATACCCATAACTACACTACGTACAAAACACAAAATAGTGCGGTAGAGAGCCTGCATAGACGCGGCTGCCGGCGCGGGCGCAGCAGCGTGCCGTGACACGAAACAACAACATACCGCACCCTCTCGCACGATTCGCAGCGTTCAACTTCTAATAGTTCAAAGTCTAAACAGGGTAGCCGGACCTGTCGCCCCGTGAGTACTTCACGTATGGTGACGAAATAAAACGTCAAAATGTTTCGATCGCCAATTTCAAATCTGTCATTTTCTACCTGCGTCAACGCCAATAGAATGTCACTTTGTCTAGGGCCCCGGGCAAGAAAGAGATTGTAGATGCCTTCATTGTTCTCGCGACACTGGTGTCATGAATAGTGGGCCTAGCATATCACCCCTAACAAAATGAGATATGTAATCTGTCTTTGTTACTTTACGCATGCCAAAATGAGCGCGCTTGATAGTTTTTTCGTTTTGCTGCTGTATCCTGCGTGGCACGCTAGTCCAGTGCAGTGCAGCAATTTTCCTTGGAAGTTCTCGTTGAGTAGTTGTTGTGCCTGCTTTCAAGATAATCGCCACACCTGCCTTATTTCATGCATACAAGAAATAAGTTCCGCTATTAATAAATTCATAATTAATGGCTGAAACTAAGAATAGAGTGACGACATAATTTGCGAAAATAAGCATAGCATAGCATATGCTCACGACTATATTCCCCGAGGGGGTAGTCAGAGATATTCTTCATAATTTGCGAAAATAAACACTTGATAAAGATTGAGCCAGACAACTATTATTTTTGTTTCTGCCAAAATTGTTTTATTCATCAAGCGGCTTTCTGAACTAAAATTTATAAAGCCTAGAAGCAAAGTAGAATATTATTTAAACATTCATTGGACCATAATCCCTTTTAGTGCGTCTAAAACATTGCCATTGCCAAAACTATCACGTAGTGTAAAATTGTGTATTCAAAATACATTTTTGGTTGATCTCTTTGTATTAAATGCATTCTATTATTTATGAAAGTAAGCTTTAGTAAAAATAAAAGTTACTAATATACTTTTATACACACACGAGGTTTATATTTTAAGAGCTTAATGGAGGTATTATGACCTCCATATTTATATCGAATATGATGCAAACATACCAACATACGAGTATATAAGGTCTAACAAAATTAGGTGAAACTGTTTTAAGGGGATGATCAGACCATCAAACTGAACAACTTTCTCTATGAGACCAATATCGAAATCGCGAAAAAAAAATCAGCTGTTCCATACAAACCTACCCGACCTAAATGTATGGGACCGCAGATTTTTTTTCGCGATTTCGATATTGGTCGCATAGAGAAAGTTGTTCAGTATGATGGTCTGATCATCCCCTTAAAATAGTTTCACCTAATTTTGTTAGACCTTATAGGTATCTATAACTAATATAACACACGACCGTATTAGATCAATGAGAAATTGCCACAAATACATTTTCATGTGTGATGGCCAATTTTAAGACAATTTAAGGTAATTTAGGTTAGTGATGCTAAATCCTTAAAAAGCATCCTCATTTATGTTTCGATTTATATTCTAATTAGCAGTCTTCTTCGGTCGAATCCACAGAACATTATAAGAGGGGTTAGAAGTGCAAAAGTAGGCGTGGAACGTGTCGCCATAGGTTATGCAATGATTTGCATAACACCATAAGGTGTTCGGTGTGGTGCGAGCGAGAGGGCATGAGTAATTCTAGCAGCGTGAGTGGGAAGATGCGACGCCGTCTCCGAAGCGAAAGCGCTACTTTGCATTTCTAACCCCTCTTGTAGTCGAATCGATGACATATCACTGAGTCTGACTTTCCATCGCAATAGGTATTTATAATTTTTTTATTTTTCTTTATTAGAAACTTCTGAAGGCTCAAAAACAATCCTGGACTTACGCCCTTCTTCTTCTTTTTTTTTTTTTTTTATAACTAATGGCTTTTTGCTTGTGCGTTAGCACTGCCTTTCCGCCAGTGTCAAGTAGTTTATGGGAGTATCTATCCTAATCTCAGGGATTGTTTTTGTTCAAGAACAAGAAGAGATTGAGGATTACGGAGCCTCGTGGCAGGCAAAAACGCGACGCGCGAAAACCACGCGAGATGTGTGCTCGGGTCAATTCCTGCAACGTGACTCCCTTCTTCTTCTTATCGTGTGGGCAGCAAGCCCTGGTGTCAGAGTTTTTTCAGACCGGCTTACGGCCTCTGACGTGGTTTTTATGTAACGACTACTACCATCAATCAGAGATAGTAATAGCTGGGACCAACAGCTTAACATGCAATCCGAAGCACGGAATCATCTTTCTTTTCGGACAATCAGGTGATTGAGCCTGCGATGTCCTACCCAACTGGGGAAAAACGCACAAAGTGACATATCATATCACTAGGTGTCCCCCGTGGGAATCGAACCCACGACCTCCGTGTCAAGAGCCCAATGCTCTTAACCATTAGACCACGGAGGCGTTGAAAGTGTTTCTTTTTTTCTGAGAGTCAAATGAGTCTTGTTATCTGGAACTAAGTATAGAATCACAAACGATTGCCACTGCTGATTAGAACTGCCTATATTCCATAAGGCACATGATAAGTTAGTCAGTGGTGTGAACTAGGTGCTAGGGCTATTGCCCGCTATCTAGTTCATACAAGAAATTAATTCAGAAGTAATTTTCTGATGCTACCGTGCACTCAAACACGTAAACTCACGACCACAATATATTTCTGGGTGGTCCGAAACTAAAACAGCAAGCTGAGTATAGTTGTAAGTGTAGCCATGCACACTTTTAGCATATTTAAGGTTCCATGGTGGGATTTATTTTATTTTATTATTTTCTTTTTGGAGAACTTACGGCTAATTATCAGTTTGATTTCTAAAAAGACAAATTGGTGTTCAGATGCTGTGACAACAAGCACATATACTTAAAACGACGAATGACGTGTCTAGTATAATGTAATACAAAATGTAAGCTCTAATTCTTTAATGTAATCATGCATTTCCGTTCATGCTCGTAACTTCTAAAAGTGACGAGCTTTTTTCCGCGACTTCGTCAGCACCGATTCCCGTCATCATAGCGAGATAAAACATATACCGTTTAAGTATAATCTTAAGTATTCAAACAGAAAAAGTTTTATCAGAATTGGTCCAGTAGTTTTTGCGTGATGCTCGAATAAACAAACTAAACACATAAATAGACAGATAAAAATCCAAACATCAGTGGAATGATCCAATCAATTATTCACAAAGGTAATTTAAAACATGTTACTTTGAACCAAAATAGACGAATACATCACAAATGTAACGATGCCGACTCACCCATGAGAATAACACTTCATACATACATACATACATATTCTCACGCCTGTCTCCCACTGGGGTAGGCAGAAACAACGGAACGCCACTTGCTACGATCCTGACAAACCTCCCTAGCTTCCTCCACATTCATTAGTCCTTTCATGCATGCTCGTCGGTTTCGGGTAGATCTGACCTGGCCTTTCTTAAGCACGTCGCCTATTTGGTCCGAATATGTACGTCTAGGCCGTCCCCTTCCAACATTTCCACTTACGCTTGCCTTATAGGTTGCACTCGTCAATCTGCACTCATCCATTCTTTCCATATGACCAAACCATCTCAACATACCTTTCTCTATCTTTGTCACTACATCCTTAGTTCAGTCAAGTTAAACATGAAAAGGGGGCCGTGCTTGCAAAAGGTCAGGTCGTTCTGAATTTTTTAAATGTTGTTAGGACCTAAACCAATATTAAATTGCCAGATTTGCAATTTCCAAAGTGCTGTGCGAGCGGCGGTGTAACCATAAAACCATGAAATTTTCGGACTTTTTTCAGTTTTTCGCTTTTTTCTCAAAATTTCTAAGTCGTATCGAATAGTATTGTAGGTATACTTTTATTCTTACAAAATTTCCTACAAAACAAGTAGTATGCACTTTCTTCATAGGACTTAACCTTTGAGGGCTAGTGGGACGAGAAAGTAACAGCATTTTAAAAGATATGAAATTTGTATGGCGACCCTCTTGAATGTTGAAGATAAAAACAAAATGATTCCATATTCTTAATCAGCGACCCTGAAAACCCCCGGATACAAATTTTCAGTCGGTTCGCTGAACCTTCAAAAGCTGCGTTGGCGTTCGAAATTTCCATGGCAGCCATCTGGATTTCGCATTTTTGGAATTTTTTTCACCGCCAACAAAATCTGACCAGGGTCCACTATGACATTGTTCAAGGTCCATACCCCTATCTGTCATAGTGTCCGCGGGCCGTTGACCTCATCCGTCAGGATACGACCTTCTGAGGAAGTCGAAATATTCCTTTTAACACCAGAGCATCCTTATGATGATCACCAAAATAATTTTAATATACTTACGTTGGTTGGGGGAAACCCGGCGAACAATTATCCGGGCATCTATCTACTACCTATGAAAAGTGGTGGGGATCGACCAGATACCTCCAATTGATCTCCGGGTTCCCCTTAAAGTACAAGGATGAAATTTAGGGATCATTATAACGATGCCCTGGTGTTAAAAGGAATATGTCGACTTCCTCCAAAGGTCGAATCCTGACGGATGACGTCAACGGCCCGCGGACACTATGACAGATAGGGGTATGGACCTTGAACAATGTCATAGTGGACCATGGTCAGATTTTGTGAGCGGTGAAAAAAAATCCAAAATTGCGAAATCCAAGATGGCTGCCAAGAAAATTTCAAACGCCAACGCAGCTTTTAAAGGTTCAGTGAACCGATTGAAAATTTGTATCCGGGGGTTTTCGGGGTCGCTGATTAAGAATATGGCATAATTTTGTTTTTATCTTCACCTTTCAAGAGGGTCGCCATACAAATTTCATAACTTTTGAAATGATGTTACTTTCTCGTCCCTCTAGCCCTCAAAGGTTGAGTCCTATGAGGAAAGTGCACACAACTTTTTTTGTAGGAAATTTTGTCAGAATAAAATTATACCTACAAAACTATTCGATACGAATTATAGATTCCGAGAAATAAGCGAAAAACTGAAAAAAGTCCGAAAATTTCATGGTTTTTTGGTTACACTACCGCTCGCACATCACTTTGGAAATTGCAAATTTGGCAATTTAATATTGGTTTAGGTCCTAACAACATATAAAAAATTCAGAACGACCTGACCTTTTGCAAGCACGGATGTACATCTTGACTGAACTACCTCTTTTAGACCACAACGTTCTCTGATTAAACTATTAAACACTTCAGTAACCTTGTAATAAAGCATAAATTACTCCGAAAGCCAAGAACGCTATCAGACACCGAAACTTATTCAAATATGAAAATCCAATTTTAACAAAATAAAATGCACATACTAAAACGGCTCGGTCCCAAGTTTAATGTAACTGAAAATATAGCGCAATAACTCATTAGAATGGCCATCCAATGAATATGTATGGAGTACATCCATAATAAGGTTATTAATGCACAAAAGGAGCGAAGCGATAGCGAGATAGAAACATAAATTTTGTTAACGTTCAAAGATTGTTTTTGAGAGTTCATTAGGTTTTTAATTGATATGAAGATGGTTACGACGTGTTACAGTATTAACCAGAAAGCAAAAACTTATTTGTTTAGGGTGACTAACAAACAGTATTAGGATACTTGAACCTTAGAAAAAGTCTATGTCTAGAATGAGCCTCAGTTATACAGTATAAAACAAAAGGGGCCAACTTTCATAAGTGTGTGTGAGGCGCCATACAAATTACGTATTGTGTGCGATGGGTTTTAGGGACCAGTGATGGTTCCAATTTTATTTGGCGTTTTCGTATCTTCGACTGCCAATCTTGATATATAACTTTATCAAAGACTTGAACATGGTTAATTTATGATTCTGTCACTATCAACAGTATGAGCAGTAAGACATATTGTCACTTATTTCTTTTAATTTAATATGTTTTTAGTGCACTAGAATAGTCATATTTCAATATGTAGCAAGCCACTCTGAGAATCGGCAAAATACGCTAAACAATGAATACGAATTTTCATACAATTGGCTGAATAAGTTTTCCGTTTAAGTATCATTCAGGCTGCTTCAGACTACCAAACTGACTAACTTTCACTATGGAGCCATCGCGATAAAAATAGTTCCATAGAAAAGCATAAAAATTAAAGGCACATTTATGTTCTATATTAGTTATGTTTCCGATCTGGGTAGGTAAGGGGTATGGATCAGACTTTGTTTAAGTACTTTTGTTTTGTTTTATATTTACAGGGTGTAAGGAAAAGTATCATTAACCTTTAAACCTCATATTGTACGCATCAAACTGAACAAATCAAATAAAATCAAACTGCATTATCTAATAGACTCAAACGTATGAAGCAGCAGATTTTTTCGCTGACACGTTTGCTCCCTTAGTAAAAGTTGTTCAGTTTGATAGGTAGAGTATGTGGTTTAAAGTTAATGATACTTTTCCTTACACCCTGTATATTATGTCTGTCACTTTAACGTCTACTACCTAGCTTCAAGCAACTAAGTTTTCATCGCTCAGCTATATCTTCGCATTCGTTTCTTTCAACCCTCGACCTTTACGAATCGCCCGCCAAGGTGGAAAATTCACAAACCAACCCCTGAATACGAATGTAGTTTTTGCATCTGCATTAACGTCCGTTAAATATTCCGGACTCTGTTTTCGAAGAACCTTTCATTTAATAAAAATATTTGTAGAAACGTTACGTTTTCTGGTTTTACTATGTGCAGTTAAGAATGTGAATCACGTACGTTTTGAAAGATTTTTCCGTTTGAATAAATCTGAAAATATTATTTTAACTCCATTTGTAGACTACAGACATAAATTGTGTTCACAGTCAAGAAAAGTGGCGATGGGCTCATTACCTGTCACACTGGACAGAGTTTAGGCATTTCAGGTATTCTCGTATTCTGAATACGGCATAATTATTCAGAACACTTACTGGTAATTCTGGAAACATACGTAAGCATACATAACGTTTATACTTGAAGACATTATTTGTCATTTTGGCATGTCAATCGATCCTGATAAATACGTTAAAAATTAGGGTCATAGGGCATGTCATTCAACGAGTGATTCGGACCACAGTGTGAATCGCCCAATTTTAATTTAGCTGTGTTTCTGTTTCAAAGCTCACACCATTCCTTTCGGACTACTATCAATTTTAGTCCAATCATTTTAGGGTTTGACCCTAACAACAATTCATCTATCGCTGAAACTTTGCAGTGTGATAAAATAAAGTATACCTACAGATTACGGTTGACAAATAATCTAGGTTTTAATTTTTCCGGTCCTAGATTATTTGTCAACCATAATCGGTTTACTTTACTTTATCACACTGCAAAGTTTCAGCGATTGATGAATTATTGTTAGGGTGTCCATACAAGGAAACTCTAAAATGATTGGACTATTTAGTTTGTTTCGAATAATGTTTTGTACCGACGAGGAAGAGTAGAAAAATGGTTCGCGGAAATAATTGAACAGTATTATACTAAATGCTATTTATTAATGACCAATTTTCTTTTTGCAGGTAAAGGAACCAGTTGTTGACCCCTGTGTAGTGAAGTGTAGTGTTAAGTGTGAGTGTAAGTGAAATGTTAATGTGAGGTAAACGTGACGGTTTGGGGCCATGTCTAGGCCTCGGTGGGGTCCCAGCCCGCGAGCCTGGGCTTGGCTCGCAGTTCTAGCAGCCTTGGGACGAACCACGGCGTACACTGACACCGAGGATTTTCTAAGCGATCTTGATAAACCAGGTAAGGAATTTTAACTTTTTTATTACGTTTTTTCTGTGATTATACAGGATGAAAGGAACAGCCCATAAACATAGAACACATACCATCAAAATGAACAACTTTCATTATGGTATGGATGGTTTCCTTAGGAATGGTGAAACAATCCGTTGTGTCCTATTTTGAGTGGAGTTGGTACAGCAGTTTTGTATAAAACAGCTGATTTTTTTCGCATATTCTGAGGTTACTTAGTGAAAGTTGTCAGTTTGATGGTCTAGGTTCACCTTTTCAGTCTGCGGAAGGCTGTCCCTTACACCTCGTATTATCTTTCTTGTCTCTTTTTGTCGTTGCTGTGAATTTTAACAGCCAAAACGCGTACTATACTACTTATTATTATGGTGATGGTCCAGTGTGATTTTCCTCCTATTGCTTTTATCACCGGTGTCCACGGACTTTGTACTTTATCGTCCATAAAATTCAATAGACAACAAATTTTCCGGACTGTATTATTAAAACTGGGAGCACGTTTCACTCCTTAACGCGAACCAGTAAAAACGTGGTGTGCAGTTTAGAGGGTATTAAGGGAAATTGATACCCCAGTGGCTTGTAATCTGGTTGCCGAAAATAGATGAATCAATTCATGTAATAATGACTGTATTAGAAGTGTCCACTTGTATGGACATTTACCCTCTCATGGCAATAGTAACAAATCAAGTACATTTCAAATAATAGCTTGAAGCAAGATAATATTTCTGTAAGACGTCATGTTTTTAATATTTTTACTGTCTATTTCAATTTAAATAAAAACAACATTTTCAATTAACTATTGAATTTAGTATAATTTCTTTTCAAAACAGGTTTAGTAAGATCATTAAAGTATGTTCTTATTATAGTTAAAAGAACAAGGAAAGCAGTAATGATCGATCAAAATTTACGTGTGGGTTGGACCGTAGTGTAGTGTTGTGAAAGTTATTGTATCGATAAAGATGGTTTTTATCGATAAGTTTATTTTCGACGCACATTTCCTACGCGATTCTGTAAGCACTTTCCAAATTTTATTGGGTGGTTTAGACCATCAAACTGAAAAAATTTTAGTATGGGAGCAGTGTCTTTTAGATGTTAAATTGACTAAAGATGTTTCAGGATTGTAGAAAATGGTCATTTTTTGAACTATTTGCCAATCCTATACACAGGAGAAACAAGTGTGAGCATATAAAATATGGCATCTATTTTTGTAAGTATTATTTATATTTCACAGTTTGCCTCCCAGTGAGAGTTATAAAATCTATAATTTATGATATCTAGATAACGATTTGATGATAACCACGAATTAGTTATAAATTGTGAATATTAGTTTAAATCATACAAATTGGTATTTGCGCACTCTGCTACGGAATTATTAAACTTGCATGCAGGTTGATCCAGCTAAATACCTATTGTTTTTTTAAAAGAGAATATCTGTTTTATTTTAAGAACGAGATTATTAATTTGAGAAAAGTATTTACCTACCCAGACAAACTCCATTGGTTGAGTTAGTAAACTATTTCTTCAACCGCTTCCTGATTTTGTCCCAATAAGATCGTATCTATGGTGATCAGAAAACAGGTATTTTTCTAAACATTTTGATGGTTATCTACAAAAACGTTTTCAATTTACTTACGTAACTCGATCTCAGAGCATCTTCATTTGTTAAAAGATTGCTTTTATATCCCTAACCCTTATCGTAACTGGTAAAAATATGAAATCGATATTATTTTATGGGACTAAATTGAAGATGGTCTCAACACTAATAAAATTTTATCGATACTTACGCTTGATTCCGTGCAAGATGTTACGCAATCAAGTGGTTAGGATTTGGTCTCTATTTTTAGATTTTTTATTAAAAAGTTTTACGGTTACCTTTTATAATTAATTTATCATTATCTTTTTGAAAAAAAAAAACAATTTGTGGCGTTTAATTAACGATACGGGAATATGAGATTTACTCTAAAATGATAATAAAAAAAACGATTTCATTGAGAAGCAATTCACATTACATTCCTGTATTTATTACATTCCTACAGATGAACGAAAAACCTGAAAACAGTTTCTTCAGAACCGATAAATAAACAACATTTCGTAAAACATTTTGTAACCAAAATTATTAGGAAACACAAAAAAAAAACAGTCAGAAAGACGATTATTTTTGAACAAAAAGCAGGACCAATCATAAAATTAATTAAACATTACAAAAAAAAAAGACAGAACACATTACATTAAATCTCAAAGAAACAACGTGTCGACGGGTAAACTATGTTCATTTAACATGGTAACACTGCGTTAGTTATTGTTGAAGAAAAAACAACGATGGCACCACCAGTTGGGAAGGTAGATTTCGTTCGCTGGGAAAGATAGAGGAACTTATTTATTTTACGCCCTTTTAATAATATAGTGGAATGACAGCAGTTTTATTATTTTATTAATTAAGAAAAGTATGCTTTTGGAAATTATAAAAAAAGAAAAAAATTGACAATAAAAACGGAGAAAAACTGCTTGCAGTTCACAAGTTCCCTAGACATATGGTAATATATAAATATATATATTAAAAAAAAATAGCAACGTAGGTTTAATCTTTATTTTTTATTGTTTAAGGGTTGTTAAAACGGTTTTTTTCTGTCGTAAAAGGCGACAACATTAAATTAAATTTGTAGTTTTATAATGGGTGAAAGAAAACGAGAAACTTGACACGTCATTAAGGGTCGGCACTACCCTAATCGAGCAAAACAGGGTTCGGCGTTCCGACTTTTGAGGATAGTAAATAGCTATATTTCGAAACAAAATTAATACCATCGCTTCTTTAAAAGATGAAGTACAAGATGAACAAAAAAAATTTGAGTAAAATTGTGTAGTTACATCAGAAAGTAATCGAGAATTTCATGAAAAACTCTAGAATAGCACTGCCGCGTTCCGAGTCCTGTGATTTAGTGAAACAAAATAAAGCAACAAAATATATTTCTAATCAATGGCAAAACATCAAAGAACACTTTAAACAAATCAGTTTTTCGATACGATTTCTAGTTTTTTTGCAATTTGTTACCAAATATCACATATTTTTTTGGACGTTTTCTTCATACAAATTACTATGGGCCGTCAATCGTTCGAAATCATTGCGAATAGACCGGTGACCGGCAACACCCAACCCTGTCTTAGAAGATTAATGAACAAATCCATTTTTAGCTAAAGTAGGCAAAGTAACTTATAAAAAACCGGGCAAGTGGGTGTCGGGCCACATGCAGTGTAGGGTTCCGTAGTTGCCCGTCACGATATGTGGACTTAGAAGTACATTTTATAAATTGGTCGACTATTACTCGTTAATTTTTGTCCCCATTATTATAACGGAGTTATGTTGGTGTGGTTGTTAGGAGTTTCGGTACTACTGGTGAAACGCGGATGTTCTAAGGTTTCAGAATATCTCTGACTACCCCCTCGGGGAATATAGTCGTGAGCATATGCTATGCTATGCTATTATTATAACAGAATAAATGTAAGTTTATTACTATTGTTACTAGCAAGCTAAGGATTGATAATCTGAAATCATCGTCAGATATGTTTTAAATAAGAATGGAATAAGAGTGAATTCTGTACCGTAGTAGGTAACTCAAACGATTGACTTCGAAAGTCATTTGCACGACAGAATTTTGCGCGAAAAAACATTGCGCGACACAAGACAACACAAAGGAATTTCACAAAAGTTTTCCGGGCACTGTTTGGTAGTTTTTGGATATTTTGGTAATTTATGGTAGTTTTTGAGTCTTGGTAAATTTTCGTACAAAAGTAACCAAAAAGTTATTTTTGAAGATTTTCGTACTTTTTGGTAGGTAGTTTTTGGTTATTTTGGTAGTTTCTAGTTTTTTTTGGTAGCTTTTCGTACTTTTTGGTAGATTATTGTTATTTTGGTAATTTTTCGTACTTTTTGGTAGTTTATGGTTAATTTGGTACTTTGTGGTTCATCTCATTAATTCATTTCATTTATTTACCTTAAATTGTAGGTAGGTACATAAGTTACAGATGGTAAGTACCTACAGAGTACCTATTAGTCACACTACAATATAATTTATAAACATTAAAAAAACAGATTTAAACAATAGATGCTAGACAATAACTTAACTGCCACCTTTCACCACTACAATTAAATTAGTTAAATGTTATAAAATCAGTCCAATGTGATTAGTTAAAAATTATAATAACCTATTGAGGTACAAATAATCGGTCTGCAACACATTTTTTTCTACTCAGATTGATGCCTGTTTGTTTACTTATACTGAAGAAACTAATTAAAGTCATAGGGGCATCTGTTCGATTAATATTTCTTTAACCTTCTCCAGAAATTTCTTGTTGGCTTTAATGTCATCTGGTATTTTATTATACACAAGAACAGTAAAAAAAAAAGTAAGTTATAGCCTGTAGAATCCCACTGCAGGGCAAAGGCCTCCTCTCACGAATAAGGGTGAGAGGGAGTGGGCCATACTCCATCACGCGGGCCCAGGGTGTGTTGGTGGAGGCAAGTTAGTGGTCACCTTGCTGTCAGAGAATTTTCAAGCCGCCAATAGGCCTCTGACTTGGCTTAACGAATAGTTACAACGCCATCTGACGGAACTTTCCGAGACCAACTGCTTAACGTGCCTTCCGAAGCACGGAAACGCTCGAGATGAAATACCACTAAACGGTCACCCATCCAAAGACTGACCGGACCTGACGTTGCTTAACTTCGGTGATCGTTTCCAATACCGAAGCTCCACTACGCCAACGAGCGCTCCAACAAGAACAGTATTCGACTTTATTTTGTAGTCCTTTGCATCGATGCTAGTCGGTAATTTGGTACCAGTAGCTCATTTTTGCGAGTTAAATTTAATCTCTTGCTACGGGCTACAACGGGGTATCGTCACACGATTTTGCACAGATCGAGGATATACAAAGCTGTCACAGTGAGTAATTTAAAGTCGGTAAACAAGGATCGGCAAGACACCCTTACTGACTGAATTCCGCTTACGATTCGAATGCACCTCTTTTGCAAAACAAATATTTTATTTATGTCAACAGGACCCACCCCGTAGCCAAGCCGTCAAGAACTCTTTTGTTTTTTATGGTAGTTTTTTGGTAATTTTCATTCTTCTATCAAATATTACCAAAAAATATAAAATCTACCAAAATAACCAAAAACTACGAAAATCTACCAAAATAACCAAAAACAACGAAAAACTACCAAACTAACCAAAAACTACCAAAAAACCAGACACTACAAAAAATAATTACTAAACTCTACCAAAAACTACCAAAATTACCAAAAACTAAAAAAAAAACTAAACTCTACCAAAAACTACCAAATGAACCAAAAACTACCAAAAGAACCTAAAGAACTATTGACATTGTACAAATTTTTTTTTTTCTTTAAAATTACTTCTTGTTAATATTGCTGTGCCCTTTCAGGGTTCATGTACCCACTTTAGCTACTAAGTAACACCTATATGTACTTGTGTCGCACAATGTCCTTCAGCGTGACCAAAATTACTGCTGAAATCTACCAAATAATATTTATGTCGTTACAGATGATTAAAATTTAATATAAAACACGTTTTTGTACAAAATATTATCAATTGTATCTAAACACTCATCATTACACATGTTATTTTCGAATTTTTGTATAATTTTTATTGGTTTTCATCATTTTGTAACATGGATGCTTTAATTTTCAAATAAATATTAAATTAGGTCGTCCCTATGCAAGTTTAAATTTAGTACAGTTTTCTGTGTCTCATAAGCAGAGTCTGAAATTTTGGTAGCACTTTTAATATGTCAAAGGGATTGCTCGTTTATCGACTTCCGATTGTGTCGATATACCTACGGGTAATTATTTATCACTGCGGATAACTCCAGCATGACGTATTCTACTTATCAAACTGAACAACTTTCACTATGGGGCCAACTTCAATAGAGCGATAAAAAAATCAGCTGTCCTATACAAAACTGCAGTAGGTACATATTCGACTCAAATGTATGGAACAGCTGATTTATTTTCGCTATTTTGAAGTTCGATACATGCTGAAGTTATCCGCAGTGATTTAAAAATATACCCGTATTTCGAAATTATTGGAAGTCGATAAACATGCAATCCCTTTGACATATTAAAAGTGCTAGGTACCAAAATTCCAACTCTGCTCAGAAGCCCTCTTTTGTAAAAAAAACAACATTAGGCGAATATTTGCTATACTAGAAGTGAGTTCGGTGGCGCGTTGCGGAGAGGTATGGACTCTCAATCAAGAGGTCCGAGTTCGAATCCGCACGGACCACATGCCACCTACCAATGAGTTTTTCTAACTTATGTACGTATTACCGACTGCTCTCTAATGGTGAACGAAAATATCGTGAGGAAACCTGCATATGCAGACGAAGAAATTCTGATGTATATGTGAAGTCTATCAATCCGCATTGGGCACGCGTGGTGGACTAACGCCCAAACACCCTCCTAGAAGGTGCCCTGCAGTGGGACGTAATTATAGGCTGTTGATTATGATCATGGTGTACTAGAAGTTCCGGAAAACTTGCAAACCCTGCAATCGTTTTCTCAGCAATTTGTATTGCCAGCTTAGATTTTATTAGCCTGAATCCTTGCATTTTAAATACATAAAAATTTTCGAATACCCAATTTCTACTAAAATCTACTAAATTATTTTGCCCTAAATCTACAAATAAAGAAGAAATCTACTAAAAGTGGTAACACTGATGTCCTTTTGCGCAAATGTTTTTGAAGGCAATCGTTCCAGTTACTGCAAAATTAACTTTTATTCCGTGCTTAAAATATTATATCTGACGATGATTATGATGATAAAAGATTACAAACCCTTAGTTTGCTAATACCAATAATATTAAACTTATAATAATGTAATTATTCTGTTATAAGTTTTAATTTGTTCTGCTTTTAAACTTAAAATTATTATAATTTTAAGTTTTTTTTAAGCCTTAGTAATACTGTGATCTAATTAGTTGGGACCCATCCTATCCTACCACCAGGGGTGATCTTTGATCAGTCACATTAGAGGTCCATCACGGTCATTCACGGCGCCGCGCGCTGCAACCGACCAAGTTTTTTGCAAGAAATTTATTACCAAAAGCTATCAAATTGATTTGTTCATTAATCTTATAACATAGAGTTGAGTGTTGTCGGCCACCGGTCTATTTCTTTTGACAGATATGTCAAACGGGCCGTAGGTAGTGCCGACCCTTAAATGAAGTGAAATTTTCATCACATAAAAGAACAATTTATGAAATCGGTTTCAAACAATAATGTAGAGCGGTATTCGAAACTCGAGCAATATTGCACAGCATGACAGCACCGACTTCTGATTTAAGTAAAGTACAGGGCCCTATTTAATAAACGTGACAAGTCGACTTATTTGTCAAAAACCGACATATTTGTCGCATTGTCAAAAAAGTGTTGTTTAATAAAGACGACATATAAGTCAGACATTGACATATATGTCAATGTCAAATTGTCGCACTTGTCAACCTTGTTCAATAAAACTTTACAATTGTCAGGCTCCTAAATAACCGTACTCGACAAATTTGTCGTTGACAAATTTGTCGTGGTAATCTACAATTGTCAGTTTATGACATTTATATTTATTATAGAGCGGTATGAGGGTAAAGTTTAATTTTTTTTTATGTGTAGTGCTACAATGTTTTTGATGGATCATAATAATAATAAAATAGCAATTTTAGGCCGGTGCCGCTGCTGTTAAATTTCCACAAAATATTCATCATCGCCGCTTTCACTTCACACGTACATAAATGTACTTATGCAAAAATAGCTTAGAAAATTTTGATTACGTTTATCAAATAATATTTACAATTTATAGTTTTATGTAATTCCGAAGTTATTTGAGACACGCAATCTAGATTTTCTTAGCTATTTTTCCATGTATAAAACCTTAGAAAAAGTATATGTCTAGAATGAGCCTCACACTTGTTCCGTATAAAACAAAAGGGGCTAACTTTCTTAGGTTGGTGTGCGTGAAGCGCCATACTAATTATGTATGTGTACGTGTATATGTATAGGGTTTTGGAACCAGTACTGGTTCCTATTCTTTTCGACGCTTTCGTAGCTTTGACTGTCTATCTTGATAATCTAAGTATAAAACATTACTTTTATTAATACCGTTTACGAGTGTTCTACGACAAAGTTTTGTATGAAATTGACAACTCTGCAACCACCTTAACACCTTTTTTGTCTAAATATTTCAAACTATGCCTATTTGGGCAAATTGTAAATTTTTACACTGCCCTAAGCCTCCTGTCGCGATTGTATGACAATTCTACAAATATGTCGACTTGTCGCGACAATTTAGTGTTCAATAAAACAAATATGTCAAGTTTTTCACGACAAATTGTCACATGTCACCTGTCAGGAGAAAATGTTTATTGAACAGAAATATGTCAAATTGTCGCGACAATCCGACAAATTTGTCGATTTTCCACCATGACAAATTTGTCAATGTAAATTTTTATTGAACAGTAAATTGTCGAATTGTAGAATTGTCGCCTGTCGCCTGTCACCTGTCATTGTCGCGTTTATTGAACAGGGCCCAGGTTATTTTGAGTGGGATTATTTTTTACTTGCAAAGATTATTTGAAGTCGATTCAAACATCATAGTCAGATATTTTATTTAATTTTATTCAACTTTTAACCCTTTACCTCATCGAAATGTACCTTAATAAAGTTTGACCCTTAAACAGGGTATGGTACAATGATGGTACACATGTATCGTGCATACGTCCAACTGTCATGGCACACTTTTATGGACGGTTGTCACGAACGGTACATATGAGAATTTGAGTCGTGATTTGGAATCCATTTGTGGAGGGTTCCGTTTAAAAAAAAGTTTCATCTTTTTTAAAGGTCGGTACCTAATGAAATAAATAAACAGTTTTGTTGACAGTACTCTTTTAAATAGTTACGTAAAAGAGAAATTAGCATAATGACGAGAGAGACATAGAGAGAATAGGACAAAACACGTTCTCTATGCCTTCTCCCTCTACGCAGAGATCACAATAATAACAGTCAGTTCAGTTATGAATTATGATTGAAACATAACAACATGGCTTTTAACTTGATGAAACCATAAATTTGCAAACAGGAGAAGAGTTTAGATGAAAATAAAACTTAGATATGATGTGAGAATCCAACATAGCAATTTTACCGATAATTATTTGCCTTGATAACTACGCTTTCTTAGGAATTATCATTGGATCTATGCAATAAAAATCAATCATAAAATTATACATTACACACAAGATTATACAGGATTTAACAAAACACCCTAGTAATATTTGTATTGTATTGTATGAAACGGATGTCCAATACATTTGAATCGAGTCGGTTCTGCAGTTTCGTATGGAATCAACTATTTTTTTGCGATTTCGTATTTGGATCTATAGTGAATGTTGTTCAGTTTTATGATCAAAGCCACCCCTTTTGATACACCATGTATAAAAATAATGTCTTACACTTTACAAAAAAAATTTTACAGACCAAATTTTAATGTAGTTTTTTTGTGGTACCACTTTGTGGTAAGGCAATACAAGTCTTTTCAAAAGCGAAAAAAGCATGAATGGTTTAAAATATTTGACCAAAGGAACCCTGAACAATATCGTTCGTCGCCGGTTTTATTTCAGCAGATAATAATACATCAAAGGCTTAACGTATGAGCCAACCGATAATACGATTCTTACGAGATTACGATCGTAATTTACTTTCTTTCGACTTTTATTTGTAATAAACATGATATTTTTGGGTACCGCTCAAAATTTAATCTGTTGGACCCTGATACAAAAGTTTTGGTGTTCCGTGACTCTATGCAAGAAAGGGTTAAGTTCATATGATCTTGGAGGTTTAAGGGGGTTAAGGGTGGAAGGCAGTTGTATGCAAAATTGTTGTGACCGTGATAGAAGTACATAATCCATTTCTGGGAGGTCAAAACCTTTGGGAGTTAGTTTGGGATTTTCGAGGGTCAAATTATTTTTTTAATTTTAATGTTGTCCTTATCACGGGACATTTACAGTCCCCGGACTATTGGAAGGGTAATTGTAATTATTATGACCATTTCTGGATTAACAAATAGTATCAAACGATTTCTAAGTAGGTACTTAACATGCACTCTTGTTCAGCACAATTTTTTAAATACGATTTTATTCACTAATATTTTATTATAGTAATTTACAAGGTAAATTAATAACAGATTATTATTATTAGCAATGAGAGTCTATTGATTTGTTCAAATAAAATTTTTCTTATCTTATTTTATTGTCATTATTTGTATTGTAACAAAGTATTCTGATGTCAAAAGTTAGTAAATTAAAAGTCCGGGACCCTCCGAAATTAAAGTTAAATGATTGCTTGGCATGTTTAACATCCATTTTTAATCTGTTTGTTTAGTAAATTGATTTTATTGGAAGGTTAAGGCTCGTTATTGGTCGGAACTTTGTTAGAAATGATAGCATTTATATTTTTATTGTTTGTTTTCTTGATCTGTCTAATAATTTGTTGTATTTTGGAATTTGGAGAATTATGTGGGTATTTTATTACGTTTGATGGAAGGTACAGTTCGATTTATATTTCATAATCATAGGAAACGCTTTTGAATGTGTTGGAATTACGTGACAAGATTAATTTTTTTATTGTCTTCGAGTTTATTTTTTGTCTAACACTCGGTTGCAGAAACGCTCATTCAAGATAATCGTTCATTAAATCTCGTGCCGTCACTTTTTGTCTTGTTGTCGTAATAAAAGCTAGCAACTGATTTAATGGAGGATTAACTTTAATAAGCGTTTCTAGACCTGAGTGTTTAATCGGACTGCTGACATTAGAAATCCACAATAGCTATGGACTAAATACCTTTTGCCCTTGCTCCTTTTGCCCCTTGAGAGTAGGGACCTATGTTGTGAAGTGGGATGTATATGGGGTCCAACTTAATATGCTGTTGGTTTTTTAAGAGGATGCTCAGATCAAGAAACTGAACAACATTTCAAAAATGCACTTTGACGGTCGGATCATCCCCTTAAAAAATTGTGAGCATAATTATTAAGAAGGACCCTGTATTGTAGAGCAACAACAAAATGTATTTAACATTCAAATGATCACTTAGTAGATGAGTAGTGTAGTTAAACTTTAAAGTTATTATTAGAAAGATATCAGAAGATTCTACCCATAGCTTTTCAATCTCCTTCCAAACTCAATAAGGATTAATATTAAAAAACTGGACCCAATCTTCAAAAGAGGTAATAGTCTGCGGCTAATAAAGAGAAATTGCATGGGAATTAGTTTCATTTCGCGGTCTCTTACAAGAAAGTCGTCAGAAAGAAGTAATTTAGTGCAAAGACTTAAATATACATTTTTATTCCCCGCCGCAGATATGGTTGGGGGAAAACTTTTGCTATTCGCATTTATAACTCTTTTTACTGCTTTCAAGGGAAAGGGGGGTAAGTGGTGTAAGTGGGGATTGTAGAACTTTGTTATGTGGAATTTTTGTGATGTTCTTTTTAATTGTTTCGGTAGATAGTTCGGGAGTTAAGTGGTAGTTCGTTCAAGATACCATCTTGAAATACTAGTTTGTCAGAAGTTTGAATAAAGGTTTAATGGACTATTATGTATAGATAATAAGAGACCTTCTTAATATTATGGTGAATATCTCTGACTACCCCCTCGTAGTCACTACTATTATGTTTATGCTTATGCTTATGCTTAATATGGTGACAGTTTTTCAGGAGATCATCAGATATCATCATGCTTGACACTCGTCTTTGTGAGAATAAATAAAATAAATAAGTAAATAAATATTTTGGACATTGTCACACAAATTATCTAGTCACATTAATTTAAAGTTCTAGAATCTAGCCTGCGCCCGCGGCATGATCGCGCGATAAAGCGCTATCGCGCCCTAGCTCCCTTTCTTTTTGCGCGCGAACGAACGAGTTAGCAGGCGCGATAAAACGTTTATCGAGGCACCATGCCGCGGGCGCTGGACTTGTATTATAATAACTAGACAACGATATAGAATACATAGATACAAACATCCATGACTCGGGTACTAATATTCATATTCATCATACAAATATTTGTCCCGTACGGAATTCGAACTAGCGACCCTCGGCACAGCAGGCAGGTTCACTACAGACTGTGCTGTCGGGCCGTCTAATAACATGTAAATTGTGAACAAAATTTGATTTTCCGAAACAAAACCCTTTTATTCTTTGGTCCAGTGTCCAGTCCAGTGTTCTAAGCAAATCATCGGAGAACCGGGACTATGGTCGCAAGTATCTGTTTAAATAAATATTGATAACGTATATAACCTGTGTAACATTTTCGTTTCTATAAGCAATTTTGTTATAGAAAACGAAATAAGTGTTAAAGTTAGTAGGCACGAAACTTTGGCATGGATTCGCGACATTTACGAGTATACGTGTTTAGTATTATCTCATTTACATACTGATTTGTGTTCGAGTTTGATACTTTAGTACCGCTTCATGTTTTCTTACTATTTTTCTGCGATAAGAAATGTTATATGATATACCTAGTTCTGACTGTAATAATATCACTAAGTGTGAAATTCTTTATAAGCATAGCATAAAGCATAATCATATATGCTCACGACTATATTCCCCGTTGTCCGTGTGGTGTCGGCTAAGGGTAGCACCATCCCATTTCCTCCCGTGGGTGTCGTAAAAGGCGACTAAGGGATCTACCGGAAGATGGGCAGCAGCATCCTCTGAGTACACACATTCAATCCAACTGCGATCGCCAACCCGCCTGCCAAGCGTGGCGATTATGGCAAATCCCCCCATTTTTGGGGAGGTCTATGTCCAGCAGTGGACGTTTATCGGCTGATATGATATGATGATATTCCCCGAGGGGGTAGTCAGAAACATTCTGAAACCTCAAAACATCCACGTTTCACCAGTAGTAACGAAACTCTGTCCAGTGTGACGGGGGGTGAGCCCGTCGCCACTTATAATGGACAGTGGGTACAATACATGCCTCGAAATTGAAGCATGCAGGTTTCCTCACGATGTTTTCATCCACCGAAAAGCCAGTGGTGTAACAAATCGTACATAAATTCCGAAAAACTCATTGGTACGAGTCGGCTTGGACGGGGATCGAACCATCGCCTCCTGTACGGCAGGCAAGGTTACTCGCCACTGGACCACCACGGCTATAATTCTTTATATTTATTTAAAATTATGGTTTTACGGATAGACATTATTTTTGGAAACTAATTTCATTTGGCGGTTAATCTAAATTCAGCCCAAATATTCTAGAAATGGAAGGAGATTTAAGGAATTGGATACGAGAAAAGATCTGGTTTAGATAGTTATTTAGCCCAACTAACAGATAAAATAGTTAAACTTGCAATAAGGTGAATTTTTTTGGGAAGCATCCATTCTATACGTATTCTTTCTTAAACTGTGTTGAACCCTTTTCAGGCGAAGTCATTATCTCACTGTTGTGAGATAGTTTTCAGGCCCAGTGCGTTCACACACGATGACGCATTGACGCAGCGGCAGACGTCAGTCCGTCATTTGTGAAGCAAGGAGTTACATGAAACCGCACGTTGAAGCACACACGGTGACGCATTGACGCACCGGGTGTGGTTATATTGGGTTCTATAGATTTGAAATCTGCCGCTCCGTCAGTGCGTCATCGTGTGTGAATGCACTAAACGGGAGTAAAAAATTGTTTAGTAAAAAAAAGCTTATTAAATTCTGTCTCCACTTAATGACTCCGAAGGGATAAAATATCCTTACGTAAAACTTTTCTGTCTCCAGGTAACGAAATGGAAAAATACTTTTAATATTTTCGGCATTGTTTACAGGAAGGGATTTGTGTCTGTAATTTCCGCCATCTTGAGATATGAAGAGAGATTCTTTGGGTTCGAGTGATCTTATGTTTCATCCTGGAATTTTTTGAGTCACGAGAATTTTTTTTGCATATTGAAGTACTTATATACTTATTTTGATAGGTACCTTTTTGTATTTAGTAGCAACGTCAGGTCCAGTCAGTCTTTGGTTGGGTGTCCGTTTAAAGGTATTTTATTTCGATTGTCTTGCATGCTTCGGAAGGGCAACGGGCTTCGGGACGTTAAGAGAATATTATTCCGAGAGCGAAAATGCGCGCTGCATACAAACGTACTATGGTGATATTTTCAATATTAACCAATTAAAGTCGATGAAATTTTGCAGAAATAATCTAGAAACAAATCTCTATGCTTCTATAGAGTCAGATTTTCGTTAAAATATACAGTTTCAATGCTAGGATTAATTTAAGATTTGTATGGAAATCTTTGAGGCACTGTAACTTGAAAACTATACATTTTAACGAAAATTTGACTCCATACAAGCATAGAAATTTGTTTCTAGAATGTTTCTGCAAAATTTCATTGACTTTAATTGGTTAGTATTGAAAATATCACCATAGTACGTTTGTATGGAGCGCGCTCCGAATAATATACCCTTAAGGGTATGGTCCCGGAATTGCCTGGGAAGATTTTTCGTTTTTCTACAAGGTTTCTACAAGATACCGAAACGAAAAATATACACAGTATTCTTGGATAGTTTATCTAGTGAAATCATAAATTGAATACCTATACGATTGAAATTACTTCAGTCGATAGAATTTCTTTTCGAAAAGTTAAGAAAATAACGCATGTTTAACATTATTTTCTCAAACTAGAATAACTTGCAACCGTTTAGAATTGATGGAATTGTACTCACATGTTCACCATTAGTTTATCTAAAGAAATCGTAAAAAAATGTAGAAAAAGTACTTTTATTATTGCTTTTTAATTGAAAAAAAATAAAATAAAATAAAACTTTTTAAGTTAAGGGTCGGCACTACCTACGGCCCGTTTGACATATCTGTCAAAAGAAAAAGACCGGTGGCCGACAACACTCAACCCTATCTTATAAGATTAATGAACAAATCAATTTGATAGCTTTTGGTAATAAATTTCTTGCAAAAAACTTGGTCGGCTGCAGCGCGCGGCGCAGCTTGGCTGGCATGTTTACTGGTGTGAAGGAAAAAGTGAACCCTACCTGGTGACACAACATTTTACCTCGTTGAATTAAAGGACGTAACTAGTCTGTTGGTCTAGAGTCCAATTAGTAAGGACTAAAAAGTCTGGTCGGCCGACCCTATCCTGGCAGGTTCGTAGGTCCGACCGAATTTAGGGTACCTACTACTCGGAAGGCAGATTTTACCACATTAAATTAATGTTGAATGTTTGGTTGTGTGTGGCAATAATCCTGCAGCATCTGGATTTGAGAGCCGTAGGTCGAAATTGACATTTACAGCAACAGTACAGTACCGTGATGGACCTATAATGTGACTGACCAAAGATCACCCCTGGTGGTAGGATAGGATGGGTTCCAGCTAATTAGATCACAGTATTACTAAGGCTTAAAAAAACTTAAAATTATTATAACAGAACAAATTAAAACTTAACAGAATAATGAAATTATTATAAGTTTAATATTATTGGTATTAGCAAACTAAGGCTTTGTAATCTTTTATCATAATAATCATCGTCGGATATAATATTTTAAGCACGGAATAAAAGTTAATTTTGCAGTAACTGGAACGGCTGCCTTCAAAAACATTTGCGCAAAAGGACATCAGTGTGACAACTTTTAGTAGATTTCTTCTTTATTGGTAGATTTAGGACAACATTGTTTAGTAGATTTTAGTAGAAATTGGGTATTCGAAAATGTTAATGTATTTAAAAATGCAAGGATTCAGGCTAATAAAATCTAAGCTGGCAATACAAATGGCTGAGAAAACGATTGCAGGGTTTGCAAGTTTTCCGGAACTTCTAGTACATCATCATCATAATCATCAGCCTATACAAGGTGCTACAAAAATACAAATAACATTTAAGGTGGTGGTTTAGACCATCAAACTCAACAACTTTCACTATGGGACCAATATCGAAATCGCGAAAAAAATAATTTATGTTCTATACTCTACAAATCGACTCGAGCTAAAAATGTATGGGATATCAGATTTTTTTTTCGCGATTTCGATGTTGGTCCCATAGATAAAGTTGTTCAGTTTGACGGTCAAAACAACCCCCTTAAGAGTTTTAAAAATTTATTCTTACTTATGTAACATCCTGTATACGTCCCACTGCAGGGCACAGGCCTACCTTCTAGGAGGGTGTTTGGGCGTAAGTCCAACACGCATGCCCAATGCGGATTGGTAGACTTCACATACATCAGAATTTCTTCGTCTGCATATGCAGGTTTCCTCACGATGTTTTCGTTCACCCTTTGAGAGCAGTCGGTAATACGTACATAAGTTAGAAAAACTCATTGGTACGTGGCATGTTGTCCGTGCGGATTCAAACGCGGACCTCTTGATTGAGAGTCCATACCTCTCCGCAACGCGCCACCGAACTCACTTCTAGTACAGCAAATATTAATCATATCGCCTAATGTTGTTTTTTTTACAAAAGAGGGCTTCTGAACAGAGTTGGAATTTTGGTACCTAGAACTTTTAATATGTCAAAGGGATTACATGTGTATCGACTTCCAATAATGTCGATATACGGGTATATTTTATATCACTGCGGATAACTTCAGCATGTATCGAACTTCAAAATAGCGAAAATAAATCAGCTGTCCCATACATTTGAGTCGAATATGTAGGTACTGCAGTTTTGTATAGGACAGCTGATTTTTTTTTCGCTCTTTTGAAGTTGGCTCCATAGTGAAAGTTGTTCAGTTTGATGAGTAGAATACATGCTGGTGTTATCCGCAGTGATAAAAAATTACCCATATATGGACACAATCGGAAGTCGATAAACGTGCAATCCCTTTGACATATTAAAAGTGCTACCAAAATTTCTGACTCTGCTTATGAGACACATAAAACTGTACTAAATTTAAACTTGCATAGGGACGACCAAATTTAATATTTATTTGAAAATTGAAGCATGTTACAAAGTGATGAAAACCAATAAAAATTATACAAAAATGCAAAAATATCATGTGTATGATGAGCGTTTAGATAAATTTTATTCAAAAACGTGTTTTATATTAAATTTTAACCATCTGTAACGACATAAATATTATTTGGTAGAATTTAAGTAGAATTTGAAACAGGGCTGGTAGATTTTGGTAGATTTCGTCACGCTGAAGGACATTGTGCGACACAAGAACATAATAGGTGTTACTTAGTAGCTAAAGTGGGTACATGAATCCTGAAAGGGCACAGCAATATTAACAAGAAGTAATTTTAAAGAAAAAAATTAGTACAATGTCAATAGTTCTTTAGGTTCTTTTGGTAGTTTTTGGTTCTTTTGGTAGGTTTTGGTAATTTTTGGTAGAGTTTAGTAATTATTTTTTGTTGTTTCTGGTTTTTTTGGTAGTTTTTGGTTAGTTTGGTAGTTTTTGGTTAGTTTGGTAGTTTTTCGTTGTATCGGTAGTTTTTCGTTGTTTCTGGTTATTTTGGTAGATTTTCGTAGTTTTTGGTTATTTTGGTAGATTTTTATACTTTTTGGTAATATTTGATAGAAGAATGAAAATTACCAAAAACTACCATAAAAACAAAAGAGTTCTTGACGGCTTGGCTACGGGGTGGGTTTGTTGACATAAACAAAATATAAGCATAAGCATATGCTCACGACTATAATCCCTGAGGGGGTAGTCAGAGATATTTTGAAACCTCAGAATATCCACGTTTCACCAGTAGTACTGTATGTCTGTATGTGTTACGGGAGGGTGAGCTCGTCGCCACTTATTATGGACAGTGGGTACAATTCATGCCTCGAAATTGAAGCATGCAGGTTTCCTCACGATGTTTTCCTTCACCGAAAAGCCAGTGGTGTTACAAATCGTACATAAATTCCGAAAAACTCATTGGTACGAGTAGGCCTGGACGGGGATCGAACCATCGCCTCCTGCACGGCAGGCAAGGTTACTCGCCACTGGACCACCACGGCTTTTACATAAACAAAATATTTGTTTTGCAAAAGAGGTACATTCGAATCGTAAGCGGAATTCAGTCAGTAAGGGTGTCATGCCGATCCTTGTTTACCGACTTTAAATTGTGCGAAATCGTGAGACGATACCCCGTAGTATTCCGTAGCAAGAGATTAAATTTAACTCGCAAAAATGAGCTACTGGTACCAAATTACCGACTAGCATCGATGCTAAGGACTACAAAATAAAGTCGAATACTGTTCTTGTGTATAGTAAAACACCAGATGACATTAAAGCCGACAAGAAATTTCTGAAGAAGGTTAAAGAATTTATTAATCTAAATATTAATCTAAATGACTTTAATTAGTTTCTTCAGTATAAGTAAACAAACAGGCATCAATCTGAGTAGAAAGAAATGTGTTGCAGACCGATTATTTGTACCTCAATAGGTTATTATAATTTTTAACTAATCACATTGAACTGATTTTATAACATTTAACTAATTTAATTGTAGTAAGTGAAAGGTGGTAGTTAAATTAATGTCTGGCAACTATTGTTTAAATCTGTTTTTTTCTTGATGTTTATAAATTATATTGTAGTGTGACTAATAGGTACTCTGTACTTACCATCTGTAACTTATGTAGGTACCTACCTAAAATATAAATTAAATAAATAAAATGAAATGAGATGAACCAAAAAGTAACAAATTAACCATAAACTACCAAAAAGTACGAAAAATTACCAAAATAACAATAATCTACCAAAAAGTACGAAAATCTACCAAAAAAACCCAGAAACTACCAAAATAACCACAAACTACCTACCGAAAAGTACGAAAATCTACCAAAATAACTTTTTGGTTACTTTTGTACGAAAATTTACCAAAAACTACCGAAAGTCTCAAAAACTACCATAAATTACCAAAATAACCAAAAACTACCAAACAGTGCCCGGAAAGTAACTTTTGTGAAATTCCTTTGTGTTGTCTTGTGTCGCGCAATGTCTTTTCGCGCAAAATTCAGTCGTGCAAATGACTTACAAAGTCAATCGTTTGAGTTACCTACTGCGGTACAGAATTCACTCTTATTCCATTCTTATTTAAAACATATCTGACGATGATGATGATGATTTCAGATTATCAATCCTTAGTTTGCTAGTAACAATAGTAATAAACTTACAGTTATTCTGTTATAATTATGGGGACAAAAATTAACGAGTAATAGTCGACCAATTTATAAAATGTACTTCTAAGTCCACATATCGTGACGGGCAACTACGGAACCTTACACTGCGTGTGGCCCGACACCCACTTGCCCGGTTTTTTATAAGTTACTTTGCCTACTTTAGCTAAAAATGGATTTGTTCATTAATCTTCTAAGACAGGGTTGGGTGTTGCCGGTCACCGGTCTATTCGCAATGATTTCGAACGATTGACGGCCCATAGTAATTTGTATGAAGAAAACGTCCAAAAAAATATGTGATTTTTGGTAACAAATTGCAAAAAAACTAGAAGTCGTATCGAAAAACTGATTTGTTTAAAGTGTTCTTTGATGTTTTGCCATTCATTATAAATATATTTTGTTGTTTTATTTTGTTTCACTAAATCACAGGACTCGGAACGCGGCAGTGCTATTCTAGAGTTTTTCATGAAATTCTCGATTACTTTCTGATGTAACTACACAATTTTACTGAAATTTTTTTTGTTCATCTTGTACTTCATCTTTTAGAGAAGCGATGGTCTTAATTTTGTTTCTAAATATAGCTATTTACTATCCTCAAAAGTCGGAACGCCGAACCCTGTTTTGCCCGATTAGGGTAGTGCCGACCCTTAAACGATTTTATTTGAATGAAAACTGCACTAAACGGTAAAGTTAGTTAGATAGATAGTTAGACCGGTTCGAAGTTAAATAAAATCGTTTAAAAATACGGCACACGCACGCACTTTTCGGAGGGCTGGGCAATCGCGTTTCTCATAGAAAATATTCACCTACACCTATGGCCGTTTAAGCTAGGTCAGAGATCTATTAAGGCGGTTTTAAACTTATCTGACAGGAAGTTGACCATAACATTGCCTCTACCTGTCCGCAATGGCCCTGCGCGGTGGTGTGTAGACCCTTTCACCCTTGTTCGTGAGCTTTGTCACACGCTATAACGTAGGTTTGTCCATGACTCCATAATGCATCATCATCAGCCTACGTCCCACAGCAGGGCACAGGCCTACCCTCAAGGAGGGTGTATCAGTACTATCAGTCCACCACGCGTGCTCAACGCAGATTGGTATAGTCTTTCCATACGCATCAGAATTTCTCCTTCAGCGCATACGCTGTTTTCTCGGTTTCTTCGGTTTCCTCACGATGTTTTCCTTCACCAAACGGTGCTCTCAAACGAGAGCAGTCGGTATTAATTAAAAAACTAAGATAGATAAACCAGTCAAGGGCGTGTCGGACTCGCCCATGATAGGGTTACGTCCTATTTTGTCTTTGAGCGCAGATATCTCTGGACAGAAGCATTGTATCGATTTAATTTCTATGGGAGTTTTTTCCATTGAACAAGACCTATCCAACGACACCTCACACGATTTAAAATAAAAAAAATTTTCCTCTCCCTCTTTCGTTGTATGGGAAAATGTTTTCTTCATAACTAGATACTTCATTTCTGTTTTTGGGTTACTTTTACTGTTATCTGTCTTCATGCCAAATTTAAATTCAATA
This sequence comes from Agonopterix heracliana, assembly GCA_963693445.1. Taxonomy (NCBI): domain Eukaryota; kingdom Metazoa; phylum Arthropoda; class Insecta; order Lepidoptera; family Depressariidae; genus Agonopterix; species Agonopterix heracliana. The sequence goes on along the minus strand of OY856326.1, from coordinate 16,704,603 downwards.
GGTGCAAAAATGAGTAAGTTATTGAGTGGGGGCATACAGACAGACAGAATGGACGAAAGCATAAGGGTTCCTTGTTTGACTACGGAACCCTAAAATCTCATTGGGTATTGTGGTGTTCTGGTATTTAAATAAATAGATATTATGATATTATAAATGTATATAACATTTATAATAGTATATTGTAATAATAAGAGTTGTTGTATTGATCTTAAATAAATGTATGCATTGTAAGTGGTGGAGGCAACACCCGCCATCATTACTAATCTACTCCTCGTACCGAGCGGACATTGCATCCACCAGTTGCCGTGTGTAACTTAACAAGTGAAATAATGTGTTCTTATTTACCCACCTCACACAGTGAACACCACAGGTATGATGGCATTTGTCACGGCATCCATGCGGATTCGAACTTAATAATAACTTTATATCTATTAAGGATCAATTTTCAAACCCTCGAAATATGCCAACTCAATCACAAACTTATTACAGTTTATTGCCTGTAAGTGGCAAGTATTAAATTTTATTTGTCCTTGATTTTGAACTAAGTGTACTTGTCAATTAACTCGAAGTTTACACGCGATCTGTAAACTAATTTGGTACAAACATTTGACATGAAATGCCTTCAATCGGTGGTAATTAGTGGAGTGTTTTAGTGGTAAATTATACTTGGTTTAAGTACTATACTGTACAGTTGATTAAATTGTTCGAAAATGATAATTAGAGCTGATAAAAGCATTAGCCTTGAACAATCAGGGTTGCGTCTAGTCTAATTTAAAAAGTAGAATTTTTGTACATGGGTATTACACCAGAAACCATAAATGCATGTAAAAAATTAGTAACAGTCTCTTTGTCCTGCAGTGGGAGCAGGACAAAAGTTAGGATCACGAATAAAAGTGAGAGGGAGGGAGGCCTATCCACTTCTTCTTCTTTCGTGTCAGCATCAACCATACACAATTAATCATTAGCCAGCCAGCAACCAGCAATGCAGGCTAACTGTCCAGGGTGCGCCAGACGAACTAAGGATTCGTCACTCGGGGAGGCTCCTTGCACCCCGCTGCATTGCTACAAATTGTAGGAATTATACTATACGGGGTGTTAGAGTAAACTATTATATTACCTTAAGGGACCACCCCGATTTTTTGGCGCGAGTACTTGTATTGAAACCTGAGCAAGCGATGGATTCTAGGATTGAACCATACGAGCGAAGCGAGTGGTTCAAATAATAGAATCCTGAGCTTATAGCGAAGGTTTCAAAGGTACGAGACGCAGAATAACTTTGCAGCCGAGCGAAACACACAACTTTTCACCTCACAACAGCGAGAAAAAAAAGTGAATTGCTAAAGAGAACAATATTTTTTCGTGCTGGCCAGTGACATAAAATAGACTTTATGCATTTTCAATGGACTGGCGGTATAGAAAAATATTGAATAGACAGATTCGAATTTCAAAAACTCTTTCCACGCTAGCGGATAAAATGCACTTTTGCACTCATATTTCAAATGATAAACAGAATCTTTCCGAGCTTGTGAGGTGAAAAAAATATTAATTAACAAAATAACACTTTTCCGATGCGGATAAAATAATTCTAATGAACATTCCTATAGTTTTATAATGGCTTTCAAAACATGTCAATTACAATATTAAGCCCAAGAACATTATTACCTACAAGATTTTTGATTCAGCCTAAACTTTTCAACCATTCGGTAGCCTTTTTCGTCAGTTCAACAAGGTCTTTAATGTTCCCAAGGTTATTCCTATAATACAACAGATGTACAGGTACATATAACAGGTCCAGCAATCAGAAACGCAAAATACATCAAATGGGTTTTTAAATGTTATATCAAATTCTTTTGTTAAAGCCCTACATAATTATCATAACGAACGAAAGCCTAAAATTATATGTTCTAAAACCTAGAAACATACGTAATATCAAACATAGAAATACATGGTTCGGAACAAACTCATAAATATTCAGTTTGGATTCCATAATAATATATTAAATGCTTGGGGTTGATATATGACCACTTTGCCATGGCTATGGGGGCTATGGCGATAGGGAAACCACATGATTGCTTATTTCCGAAACTCAAATAGGTTAACCTTACAAATGCAAAAGATATTTTATAGGCTTATTCTTATCAGTTTCTTAACTATAATTTATTTTTATGCACTATGTCTCTAGTCTCCAAATTATGGTAGTATACAGAGGTTCATCCCGAGGTTTTAACAATAGGAAATTCAGCGGTCGGTAAAGGTAAAGATAAACTACGATATCATTGCTCGCGGTCATACTGATAATAATGAAATTAGTGAATTAGTGACACAGCTAATCAAGCAAAAATCCCTGTATTTGTATTTTATAACGTTCGTCTCAGATGATGCTAGCTCACACGCATGCGTTGTGTGACTTGTACTCAGATTTCTTCCCCTCAATTCAATGGTATTGCCTCCTTCATTGACCATGGTATTTGAAGGGTGAAGAAAGCAAAAGTATAGGGGTTAACACAAAAGATCCCATTGGGTCGAAGTGTTGCTGGCTTGCCAGCCCCCGCAACAAGATAAGATAAGAAGATAAGATACTTCTAAATACTTGTCAACACTTTGGAGGTGCGGGTCATGCGTATATCTGTAGTAGATTTCTATCTCGCCATCACGCTTTTTTATGGTAATACGCCATATTGCTGCTTTGTCGCAACCTTCAGTCAAGCAATCAATTATACTTAATTTTACACCAAAAACACATAATATACAGAGAGTAAACAAACAATACAGAAGGTACAAAAATAGGCGGTCCTATCGCTAAAAAACGGTTTCTTCCAGACAACCTTAGGGTAGAGGAAAAGGTAAAAGAAGAACTTCCTAACTAAAATAAACATATTTTTTATGCTCTGTATCTTCAGTGTCCGAATTATGATAACCCTATACAGAGTTCCCTATTCATTGCAATTTGCAATCTAGCGGTAAAACTCGGCGGTCGCGACGCGGCGACTTAGCAAATTCCTCACTACAAATGTTTTATGCACTGTGTCTCTATAATTTCCAAATTATGGTAACCCTACACTAGAGGTTCATACGCATTGCAAATTTCGCTTGCCGACTTCACAAAAGGTAATATATATCGCGGAGCAAAAAATATGGGATGGTCGTGAACTATTATGTCTGTGTCGTTTTCGGAGATATATGGCCTCAGTGTCAAGGGGTTGATAGTTTAGTTTGGCTAAACGTTACTTTTATCTTTGCGGTTAAAGTTTTCCTTATTCAGTTAATGTAGCTGACAAGCCAAGCGTCTTCTTCCCTTAGCGCTTTCACACACGATGACGCATTGACGGAGCGTCAGACGTCAGTCCGTCATTTGTGAAGCAAGTAGTATCGTTAATCCTTCACCGTGTGTGCTTCTACGTGCATTTTCTTACAACTCCTTGCTTTACGAATGACGAACTGACGTCTGCCGCTCCGTCAATGCGTCATCGTGTGTGATCCCACTTAGACCTAAACTTTAGACTATGATCGCACTGGAAGTTTTCTACATCCATAGGTTAAGACGGTTCTAAACAAACAAGGGTATAAATAATTAACAGGAACTAAATTTGGCTACCAGCTGTAGCGACAGGCTGTGCTGACCCACAGTCAACTCTGTTCTTTAGACCTCCTTAACTATGACCTTCTCACTGGAATATGTATTTTTATTAAACCAGTTGGTAATTAATTTGTTTTATTTATTAATGCTAAATTTGAACCTCGCCGGTCTTCGAATTGCGTGCGATCGGTTGCATAGTGTAAATCGGCTTTAAAATATATCCCTTTTGTTATTTGACGCTATTACATGACTGCAGTATTTCGTAAAACCAATCCATTAATAAACGCCTTCTCCTAACTATCATTACCACAGATTAAACTAAACTCACATCATTCCGTAAACTCAACAATCAAAATCAACTCACATTCACCACCTACGCAAAGAACCATCTTCAAAAATACTTTGTTGAAAATCTTGGATGAAACCAAAAAAGTGAAGATATTTTTTTTTATAGGGTCAACAAATATGACTGTAAATCTAAGTTTAGCAAGCGTTTTTAATTAGGTTTATGGTATAAAGTACCTATTTGGATAAATGATTCATCCATCATAGGCCTTTTCATCTATGACAGATGATTTAAACAGCGTCTTGGCGGCACTTACGCTCGTGGCTGTAGAGCCCTATACGGGAGCGACAGGCACGGCCGCACGTGCAAACAAAAAACTCAGAACAGTACGAAAAAGGTTTTATAGGATGGAATTTGTATGGAGGTATGGAGTGAAAGCAGATTCTTTCTTTCTTCATTCTTAGAATGCTTGGTAAAAGTATATGCAGTGATTAAAAATGTACCCTGTATTTATAGAAATAAGAATGTTTATCTTGCTTGTTTGATTTTATATAAGCTTCTTCATTGAAACCCTAATAATGTAATGTGCTTGATAGGGTAAAGTACGGTTACTCAGAAATATAAAAACAATCACGAAAGTCCGAGATATACCTACGTTTCCAATTTGTTTTCTTCCTTTCTACATATTCATAAGTTTGTTTTTATGAAGAATAAAGAAACAACAAAATTAAGGACCTCCATGGTTTCTAATTTATTAAAACGCTACGTCTTCCTTTATTTAGATTCATCTAAGGTCCAAATCTAAACATCGTACAGTTACGGTTATCTCTAAGATAAGTCGGGTATCGCACAACAAAGGTATAAAGTACGGTGCGGGATCACCCACGGCGTTTGATGGTTTTATAAAAGGTTGTAATGGCGTTTGGGTGCTTGATGCTTTCGGTCACAATTGATGGCATTTTTTAGATGGAAATGAAAGGTTTTAAGGGATTGGATGTTGGTATAAAGAATCAAGGATTATCGTACTCTGAAAGTTGGTGCGTCTATCCAGGCCATCTAAGCGTCTATGTATTACTTTAGCTTAGCTTGTTCACAATCCCGAAGTTATTTAGTAATCATACGGTACGGTACGGCATTGAAGATGGCACATCCTAATTGGTCAATATAACTACGCGTGCTATTAAAATTATTCAACGGCGCAGGTACATCGGCAAGACCTGGTACCTGTTAAACGCCATGCCATTACGCGCCATTTTTCCTAGTAGACGCGTATTCAACCGAAAATTCGGCGCCGTACGTTCCGCAGGTGTGTCATTACACTAACCTATTTCTTCAAAGCACAGTATAAGAGAGTATCTAGTACTATAAGTACATAGCTAAGGTCTCCTCCAAGCAGTTCTATAGCCTTCTCTATCCCGCGCCAATATTTACCATTCTGCTTCCTAAGCATCTAAATCATCGCACCATCTCTTTCTTGGTCTGCCCAGACCTCGTCTCCTATTATCGGGTTCTAATTTTAAATTCAATCTAACAACGTTATCAATCTTAAATCTGAAATCTTGATTAATGTCATCGAATTTTTAATTCGCATATTGAATCAAATAAATCGATTAAGTATAGTTATCGGCAATAAAATTTGAATTTTATTTTCTGTAGTTAATAACTAAACCGTTTTATCTGATTGTGTGTCAAATTTCAGGGTCTATATTTTATAACTTGCCTATAATGATGATGATGATGATAATTTCTCAATCTCATCTCCTTAGATTATCTAGATGAAACGTCGCCTCACAAATGGAAAACAAAAATGGATCCATTTTTTGACAGATGTGTGCGTGACAGCTGCGTTCTACGCATGTTTAAACCTTTCAGTGTGTGAGTGTTTGGGTTACCAGCAGAATTCCATCTCCCTTAGAATCTGGGAAAATTTTAGTCATCTTTGGGAGTATACAGGGTGTAAAATAAAATGAGTTGCATATCGAACAGTGCTCCAGACCATCAAACTGAACAACTTTCACTATGGAGCAACGAAAAAGAATGAACTAATGCACGAAATAAATTTGCTGTTCCATCCATAGTTACTCGAAAGGGGAGGCCTTTGCCCAGCAATGGGATGAAAGGGGCTAATTAAAAAATAGTTAATCGACCAAAATGTATGAAACAGCAGATTTTTTCGCTATTTCGACCTTGGTCCCATAGAGAAAGTTGTTCAAAGACTATCATGCACGCGAATTATTATCTCGACAGTGGTTATTAGACATCGGATATTCAGATGCATAATTTACCTACACTTCATTTTTCACAAGAATAATATGGACGCGTCTTTTTATTTTATAAAGCAATCCCAGGATCATTCCGAAGTCCCGGGATTGCTAAAAGTTTTATCTATACAAGGTGTTACAAAACTACAAATAAACATTTAAGGGGGTGGTGTAGACCATCAAACTGAACAACTTTCACTATGGGACCAATATCGAAATCGCGAAAAAAAAAAAATGTTCTATACTCTACAAATCGACTAGAGCTAAAATATGTATGGGATTTAAAATAATTTTTTTCGTGATTTCGATGTTGGTCCCATAGAGAAAGTTGTTCAGTTTGACGGTCTAAACAACCCCCTTATGAGTTTCAAAAATTTATTGTTACTTATGAAACACCCTGTATAAAAAATATCGTTGAACTCGGACATTTGAACAACTCGGACAACACGAACAACTCGGACAACATGAACAACTCTAAATTTGTTCAACTTATACAATATTGTCTGAGTTGACAGAGTTGTCCGAGTTGACCAAATTGTTCATGTTATCAGAATTGTTTTGTTGTCGAAACTTCGAAAGTACTTAATTGGACAACATGGACAAATTGGACAACCTTATCAAGTCAATTCAGTTGGTCAGGTAGACAAAGTTGTCAGAGTTGTTCATGTTGTTGGAATATCATAATGGTGAGGATAAGTGTGACAAAACAGTGCGTGTGGCACTATTTTCTTTTTTAATCAACTTTATTCAGAAAGGCATATCTATATTCAGTTTCCGTGGAAAAAAAATGTTTGTTTAGGTAAATATGCATCCTAAATAATTATGTTCCTTCTCACCACGATAGTTAGTAGAAATAAAGTTCAGAAGAAATAAAGACTTAATAAAGTGAAATAATTTTTTTTTGCTTTTAGGTTGTATGAACGAAAAACCTTTGTCTATTAGGTTGATAAAAATAGTAATGAAAAAAAACGAAACTACTATTGATCGAGGCATAATGGCGGGAAATTTTGAAAGAAAAATCTGACCACACTTTAAAAATGGCCTATGCAAACAAAGAAAAGTTTTTAAAATTTTCAATCTGATTATTGTATCTCAAATCATGGTGAAAAATTAATTTATAAGTGTGAAACATGTTAATCTTTTTTTTATTGAGCATATTTTTGTGAATTTGTTACAATTTGATCACGTAAGTCTTTTTTTCGGAATTTTTTATCTTGGATTCAGGAGGTCGATACCGTTTCGCGTCATGATTGAGACTATTGGAAGGTTTCTGAAAGGAGTACGGTTTTTACCTACTTTTTTTGGGACCATTTCGCCCGCTTGTTGTTCTGTCTATATAGTCTAAGCTCATCTCTTAGTCGCTTTTTACAAAAGTTGCGGGAAGATATGGTTGGGGCAATCTAAGGCGGAACATACAATGCTCCGCAATTCGCTCCGGTGCGTGGTGAATGCAATAATTCGATATATTATATAGGGTCCTTCTTAATATGCTGACACTTTTTTAAGGGGATGATCAGACCGGAACCGATTTTTTTTTTCGCGATTTTGAAGTTGGTGCCATAGAGAATCTTCTTCAGTTTGATGGTTTGATCATCCTCTTAAAAATTATTATTATCTTAATCACAATTCCCATATCGCATAGCAAATAATTACCAGGCACAGCGTTTTATCGGAATAAAAAAAATGTATTTTTGAGTTCAATTGCACCTTATATTATATTGTTTTACTTATTTATATATTAATTTCAATTTCAATTTATTTAATGATTATTTAAAAAACACATATGCATGACATACAAACTTACATTCATAAAACCTATAAGATTTACTTTTTAGAGCTAATGAGTCGATAACTTCAATATTCTAACGACAAATTATTCACAAAGGTGACTGTACTTTGATTTTATAAAAAAGTTAGTAAAACACACAAGGTCGTCACGTCAATTAGATTGGGTCAAAAGGTTGCTTACTGTTTTAATTTATCCGTGTCGAATATTAAATACAAATTAATAACTTGGTTATTTAATTCGTTCATAAAACTTTGACAGCCCTAGCGTAATTAGTATTTTTAAACTTTGATCTACAATACAGGTCGTATAAAATAAAAAATGTTACGTATCTTAGGAGGTCCCTCAGACTGTCAAACTGAACAACTTTCATCATGGAGCCAAAATCAAAAACGCAAAAAAAACGGCCTCCGACGACTTTCTGTGCCATCTCAGTCCAGTCAATAGGAATACCTAAATACAGGGTCCAACTTAATATGCTGACGGTGTTTTAAGAGTTTGATCAGACCATCTAACTGAGCATGAAGCGAGAGAAAGAGCATACGGAGAGGATGAAGAGACCATGGAACATATTCTTTGTGACTGTGATGTCTTGGCGGCAAAACGCATGTGCCTCCTCGGAGATGGATACCCAAAACCGGGAGATCTTAGATTTCTTCCCCTCAATGGTATTGCCTCTTTCATTGACCATGTATTCGAAGGGTGAGGAAAGCAAAAAAAAGTATTGGGGCTAACACAAAAGATCCCACTGGGTCGAAGTGTTGCTGGCTTGCCAGCCCCTACAACAAGATAAGATAAGATAAGATCTAACTGAGCATTGTAATTTTTCCAATAAAATTAAAATCGATACCGCAGTAAAACAATCTGGATTGCAATTTTGTATGGAATACTTAGCTGATTTTTTTTGGCGGTTTCTATTTTGGTCCCATATAGAAAGTTGTCCGTGTGGTGTCGGCTAAGAGTAGCAACATCCCATTTCTTTCCGAGGGTGTCGTAAAAGGCGACTAAGGGATCTACCGGAAGATGGGCAGCAGCATCCTCTGAGTACACACATTCAATTTAACTGCGATCGCCAACCCGCCTGCCAAGCGTGGCGATTATGGCAAATCCCCCTATTTTTGGGAGGCCTATGTCCAGCAGTGGACGTTTATCGGCTGATATGATGATGAGAGAAAGTTGTGTAGTATGATGGTCGGATCATCCATTTAAAACACCGTCAGTATATTACGAAGGATGTTAGGGTAGATAGACAGTACCTACAACATTATTTTCGCAAATTGCGTATTGGTTTCTTAGGGAAAGTTGTGCAGTATTATGGGTACAAGCATAATGTTCATGACTATATTCCCCAAGGGGGTAGTCCAGAGATATTCTGAAACCTCAGAGCATCCACGTTTCACTAGTAGTATCTAAACTCTGACCAGTGTAACGGGGAGTGAGCCCGTCGCCACTTATAATGGACAGTGGGTACAATACATGCTGCCTCGAAATTGAAGCATACCGGCTTCCTCGCGATGTTTTCCTTCACCAAAAAGCCAGTGGTGTTACAAATCGTTCATAAATTCCGAAAAACTTATTAGTGAGTTGCAGTAAAGTATTCAGCTGCTTACCCTAACATCCTGTATAATTTAAAACAAAAACCACACAAATAAGCATTTGATGATATGACAATGGGCAGAACCGTTCATGCCGACAAATTAAATTTTGCCCAATGATCTGACCAATAGGGAATCATACGGCGAATTGGATTAACACAAGCTCATTTTACGCGGTGGACCAACGTTCATTGCTTTTGTTTTGTAATACGAATTTAAATATTCATAATTATCCAATTTTATTAACTGGTAGCAATTCATGTGGAAATCCAGCTGGCAGCGAGGCTATTGGGCTACCAACTAAGCTACTAGCTTAGTGCGTTCACACAAATGATGATGCACTGACGGAGCGGCAGATGTCAGCCCATAGAACCACACCCGGTGCGTCAATGCGTCACCGTGTGTGCTTCTACGTGCGGTTTCATACAACTCCTTGCTTCACAAATGACGGACTGACGTTTGCTGCTCCGTCGGTGCGTCATCGTGTGTGAACGCACTTAGTTGGTAGTTCACCTGGCTGCGAAGTGATTTTGAATCCAGCAATGAGTTTGAGTCTCTAGGTGTGTTATCCAATAAAAATACACAAATACATAAAAATATATATTCTCTAATAATATAATATAATATACTCAATATTCTAATCTAATTCGGCGTGCGAATTGCGTTCTGCGCGCTGCAGTTTGCCCTGTCGTCCCGTGGCCAGGCGGTTAGAGAGCAATATGGCATGTCGATTTGAAGCAGTAGCAATATCTCGCACAGAAAGATATAAAGAATACAACGGCACTGTAGATATTGACTTACACTCTAGCGATAGACAGGCCTTTTCATAGAAACAACATGTTCCACTTGAATGCAGTACCCGCACCGCATTGATGTTCCCGAGTTCACTTCGTCTCTATGGCAATGACAGACAGCAATGTGTCATTTTGTGTTGTTTTGTGTGACACGTTGTTTGTTTGAACGAGCTTGTCTATCGCTAGAGTATATGTCAGTGACTGTAGACCATAAGTATCTTCCTCTATTAATTCAAAATAAGTTTAACATTATCAAAAATAAGTGGTCTACTAATCCAAACAAACATGACTTACATAAACAGCCTTAAGGTAACAGAAATCACATTGAATATTCATATTATTATAACATCTGTTAAGAAACGGGTTCTGGGCTACGTTTGACCTTACGAGGTTTGGAAACTATTGCTGACATTTTGTAGGTAAAAAATAAAATGCGTAAATACTTTTTTACTTGAGGGTTCTCTATACCATATAATTTTTTATGTTAATGTAATTACTTAAATACTAAGAACTAATAAGATAAGTACATGATTATTTATAATGTCATCATCATCATCATCAGCCTATATACGTCCCACTGCAGGGCACAGGCCTACCCTCTAGGAGGGTGTTTGGGCGTTAGTCCACCACGCGTGCCCAATGCGGATTGGTAGACTTCACATAGGTATGCATCAGAATTTCTTCTTTTACATATGCAGGTTTCCTCACGATGTTTTCCTTCACCGTTTGAGAGCAGTCGATAATACGTACATAAGTTAGAAAAACTCATTGATACGTTGCATGTTGTCCTTGCGGATTTGAACCCGGACCTCATAATTGAGAGTTCAAACATCTACCGTAATCGCTTTCAGGCTAGTCAGAAACATTGCTACAATTACCAACTTTCTGTTTTAGATTATAGTGGTGGTGAAGTTTACTATAATGTACATTCATTTAGACCGAAAATATAGAAGCATTTTAACAATTAAAAGTTTTAACTAAAGCGCTCGTTGGCGTAGTGGGTATTGGAAACGATCACCGAAGTTAAGCAACGTCAGGTCCGGTCAGCCTTTTGATGGGTGACCGTTTAGTGGTATTTCATCTCGAGCGTTTCCGTACTTCGGAAGGCACGTTAAGAAGTTGGTCTCGGATAGTTCCGTCAGATGGCGTTGTAACTATTCGTTAAGCCAGGTCAGAGGCCTATTGAGGCGGCTTGAAAATTCTCTGACAGCAAGTTGACATTGCCTCCACCAACACGCACTGGGCAAGCGTGGTGGAGTATGGCCCACTCCCTCTCACCCTTAGTCGTGAGAGGAGGCCTTTGACCTGCAGTGGGATTCTATGGGCTATAACTTATTTAATTAAAAACATCTCCTTCTACCACTCTTTCTGTGGAGTCGATGGCGTGTCATGTCATTGAGTAAATGTTTTGCCAATCAGCATTCGAGGCTTGCTGATTACCTGCTTTTTAGGTAATATTTAATTTGTAATTCTACATTTGAGAGAATTCTTCATTCATAAAATGTAAAATTTTACCAGGTAACACATGGAAAGGTTTAATTTAAATGACAAGGATCCCTAAAAGTGCGTGCTCGTTACGTGAAGATCGTTGTTTGTCAACTTCTGAGAACCGATTTGTATCGGAGCGATCGAATCTATACGTTCCTACTTATTTTGTTTACTACGTATAATATTGAGCCTCAAATATCTTAACGAACCTTAGATAATTTAGATATCTAAGGCGTGGTTTATACAGAAGAGACGTGTGGCGGTAGCGGATAGTCAAAGTAGCATACGCTCACGACTATATTCACTGAGGGGGTAGTCAGAGATATTCTGAAACCTCAGAACATCCACGTTTCACCAGTAGTAGCGAAACTCTGTCCAGTGTGACGGGGGTGAGCCCGTCGCCACTTATTAATGGACAGTGGGTACAAAACATGCCTCGATATGGAAGCATGCAGGTTTCCTCACGATGTTTTCCTTCACCGAAAAGCCGGTGAGTTCAGTTTGACGGTCTGATCGTCCTCTTAAAAAAGTGTCAGCATATTAAGATGTACCTTGTATAATCTCTGAGAATACCATATCTTTATTTGAATTGTTAACTTACGTTACATTTCACTAAATTCAATTTAACAGTTTAATTCCGTTTTTTAGTTAAGAAATTATTGAATTGAAAGTATGAGTTTCCCTAAAAAGAATAAAATTAATAGGCACAATAAATTGTGTTACTATTTGTCTTACCTTTTTACCTCTTCTACGAATCAGACTACTTTTATTGATAATATAAATATAGAAAACAGCGTCTCAATTAGTCATAGTCATTACAGTTTTTTCAATATTGCTTTTTTATATCCCATTGATGGGCATAAGCCTCCCATCTCATCTTCCAATGCAAGTTATACTATTATCTTCACTTATCGTATCGATATCTTCACCTATCTGACTACATTCACGGCAAAGCTAAAACTGCTATTCGTGAGACCTTTTTATACCGTGTCCAATAAAATGCTTTCGTTATATAAGAATAACACGATAAGATTGTAGATAAAGTCAAAAACGCCGCCTTTGGTCAGGCCAATTTTAATGTACTTTGTAAAATATAACCTACAGGTCAACGAGGTGTTTCGTAAAATTAGTTCTATTTAAGGAAACTTGTATAATGCTTGATTTGGACTGGTGTGAGGCATAGAATAGCTACTTTGCTTCTACTTCTAGTCTAAATGAGGCAACTAATTGTAGAAACGTAGAATAGTAGAGCCAATCTACAGGGTGCACAGATTACCCCCAAAAGATACCGCATGATGAAAATTTCGTACAGGCCCGAAGTCACCATTTTTGGCGGTAGGTCATTGAGTAATTATGTATAGAGCAGACAACGCAAACAAAATCTGTGCACCATGATCAGCAGTGTGGGGCGCGTGCTGGGAGCGTCAGGCTGCGACGAGCGCCTGGCACAGGCTAAGTGAGTTAGAGCGCGTGCACCCTAACGCGTGTTACAAAACATTACTTCTCGGTAGCTTCTCTAGTTAACATAGTACCTCAATGCGGTAGGTGCGGGTAGCGGGGCACGTAACAATGCTACATGATTGGCCATTTCAAGGTCGCACTATTCCGATCTCGCTCTATCCCGTTGCTTATATCAGTGCAAAATCATTGATGTGTGGTGCGCGTCGTCGGCCTTGTATGCGGTATCTATGGTGATTTGTGACAGAGTGTAACAAAACAACAAAAGTAATATTTAAAGGATTGGTTTAGACCATCAAACTGAACAACTGTTACTATGGAATATCGAGAAAAAAAAAATCTGATTTTTCTTACCTGCAGTACCTACTAGACTCAAATGTATGAGACAGCAGCTTTTTTTCAACATTGTCTCCTTTTTATTTTGATGGTCTAAATTACCCCTTAAATATTGCTAGGTCGTTTTGTTACACCTTGTATATCGACTCCAGAGCCGGCTGAACCGAATAAGGCTACCTTCTGTGTTTACCTAGGAATGGACATCATTATACATTTGTGTCAATTCACTAGTTTTTATGTTTTGCTTCAATATTTGAAAATAAAACCGGTCAAGTGCGAGTCGGGTTCCTTACCCCAAGATATTAACTTACAAAAAAGTTTGTTTTCTGCGGAGTCTTAGCGCGAAACCGACTCAAACTTGGCCAGTTTTATTATTTGTTGTTATAGTGTAGAGTTTGTTCTATAATCACATTAAGTAAGACGCTTGTATGTATAACCGTTTTTACGATAGAGCGAGAAGAAAAAAAACGTCGATAAAAACTAGTTTCTTGTATGAGGACTCACCTTAATTTTTAACTTTTTGCCATTTTTATTATTTGATAGCAAATCCACTGTAATAACACACATTCTGTGTAAATTTCAACTGTCTAGCTATAACGGTTCAAAACTTCCAGTTCCAGCCCTAAATAGGTACAGACTGACGGACTGACAACGTAGGCTTAAGAATAGGGTCCCGTTTCACCTTTTGGGTACGGAACGGAACCCTAAAAATAATGAGCGCTAAAGTGACGGCTAACGTAGATGATGATGAGAATGCTATTTACGTATTATTTTATTGTGTGCACGTAATTGGTTAAAAATACCCTCTTATACGATCAATAAAATCCATCTTCATAAAACAGCCTTTACTAGCAAGGTAACTAAAAAAGTTTATAAACATCTGAACTATGACAAGATAGTATAAAGTTAAATAGGATTGAGACTGTGATCTCAAAGTTTTATGATTACAGAATAAACTGGCCGAGCAATGAGTCTGAAAGGTTACGACCTTGACCTTTATTGAACAAGATTACATCATAAGCACCTTGGTCTATCTGGGAGAAAACCTTTTATGTAATTGAAAATACATACATAATACCAACGATGAGGAAAGCCAAGAATAGTTGTGTGGCGCGCCTTGGGAGATGCCTCTATGTTCCGACTGGACGATAATAGGCTGATGATGATAATGACATAATACGAATAGGTGTGCATTATTGAGCCACCTGTAAAGCAAGATCAACGGGAAAAACGGTCCTATAACAAAAACTTAAATCTCTAAAAAGTTGGCTAAATGGTGTATTAAAGTGGTAGCGGTGACAGCTTGTTGTATAGAAGCGTCTGACGGTACATTTTTGTTCTATAACCTTATTCAGCAAAGATGTCCTATTAACAATTGCTGTAACTGCTATAGTCATTTCGCTTTAGTAGTGATGAAGACTTAACAATAGGCGAATTTAGTGATTTTGTGGTCTCACCTATACATAACGTCCCACTGCAGAGCATAAACCTACCCTGAAGGAGATTGTATAGTCCATCGCGCATGTCCCCTACATAATGGTAGGCTTTACAAACTTATTATAACTTCTTCAGCGTATGCAACTTTAAGTAAATCCCAACTATTCCAGTGCAAAGCTCACGTGACTCAAGGTTCATCATTGTGACTGTTTAAAAAAAAAAGATTAAATATGAACTGCTAGAAATAACATTCAAACTAAAGTGTAAAGTTAACGAAAAATAAAATCCAATATTACCTAAATGACGAAACAAGATTCGTTACTGAAACGCTTCTAAAACAAACTTAATTTCCCCACAAAAAACCTTTTAACATAAAAATTCCGAAACCCTATCTTCTAAACGAAGTAATTTTCCTTGCATTTGATAAAAATATAACAATTTTTTAAAGCACGCTTCGACGTAAAGGGGTTTGCGCCAAAGTAATCGAGTGTCATTACTCGACTATGAATAAATTACACAAGTTCCCAGTCTCGGCTTACACGTCTGGTTTAAGTGATAAGCGAATTATGCGCTATCTAAGTAATGGAAAACGTGACATCAACATTACTGTATAATGTACTCGATAAATGTACCTATAACTTATCTAAAAGTACTAGTCTACACAAATACGTATTAATAACTAGAGGACCGCAGCGAACTTCGTACCGCCTTAGAGTCTTCCCGACTCACACTTGGCCGTTTTTTATAGCCTATGTTAATCACTGATAATGTAGCATTCTAATGGTGAAAGAGTTATTCAGATCGGTCCAGTAGTTTTGGAGCCTATTCATTACAAACAAACAAAAAATCAAAACTTTCCTCTTTATAATATTAGTATAGGATATAGATAAAATAATTTTCAAATGATTCCTTTTGTCCATGTTAGTACCAGTATTCCCTTTTGGGGAAAATAGTCGTGAGCATAATGCTATTCTAGTACTAGTAGATACTAGTAGTTGCTTCGTTTAGTAAAACGTTTTACTCATATTTGTCTTCTACAAAAATTTGACAATACATTTTAACACTGTCAAGTTTAATTAGGCAGTTGGATCATTAGAATCTTTGTCAGTAAGCTTTATGTTTTCCAATCAAAGTGTATTACTGGGAACAGTACCTTGGATAGACGAAATTTCTCCTAAAAGACTTTGACAAGGCCTAACCCTCTGTTATGCGTCCTAAAGAGCTGGTGTGATGTGCACGAGAAGATTCTGCCACGCATTTTATCTCGCTCGGATGTGAGCAAACAGAAAAAAGAACCAAGGTGCGATAGCGCTTTGCAGCATGGCCATTCTTGCCATCTGGAAAAGTTTTGATGGCAAGAGTAACGATATTAGCAAAAAGGCAACTGAAACGTTTATTTGCGGAAAACCTGTTCCACCCTGCAAATACCAATGAGCAATTAAAGTTGCAGAAACGCTGTGTATTCATTACTTGTCCAGCAATTTGACGTGAACTCGCTCGGAGAGGAGTGAAATTCGTTATAATATCGCATTTGAGAGCGACCCGCCAGGGTTAAAATTGTTCGGGGTAACGCTGCAGGCAAATTTACTCTGTAAGGTGTGGCTTTTCAGGCTTTTGAAATTATTACTTCGGCCAATGTGAAGGCTTAATCATGTCATTTTAACGTAATATTTTTGAAGAAAACAGACGGCTGTAAGAAGGTTTTTATGTTTTTACCCAACTGCACTAGAAGGAGGGTAATGTCTTTAAAAGAAAGGTTGACCAGGCGTGGCAGTTTTGTTTTTTTTGGTATTTGATAGTTTTCTTTATTGAAAGATACTGGTTTAATTTCAATACATTTTAACATAACTACGTTAAAAGTGCACTATTCTTAATTCACTGGAGTTAACTGAGATTATTTCATATTTTAAAGAGGTCATTCTTCAGATCATTAAAATGAACAACTTTCACTATAGAGCCAAAATCGAAGTCACGATAAAACAATTGTGGTTTCAAAGAAAACATCAATTTGCAACTTCTATGATAGTCTATAAAAGACTCGACTCAAAAACTGAAACGCGATTTATTGTATTTTATTTTCAAACAAATAGCAAGATATACTATTTTCACTGATCCATCAATACTCGTAGCAACCACTGATCCATTATTTTTCTTCTAGTCGTGTTCTGCGATGGTATTTCTACATTTTACTGGCAAAATAGCCAACTGGCCATCCACCACTGACCACTAACACATAATTTTAAAACGATCTTTTATATTTAATAAAAGCCCCAACAATTAAAAATAATTAACCTCATAAAATCTAATGAAACCTCTTATTAAAGAAGCTCTAAAATTTTACTTTCTTAATTAATAAGGTAGTAATTTGATCAAAGCATCTTCTACACAATAGACGGAAAAAAGATGTTTATTTTCATATTTTTATTTTTTAATGTTATCCGGAGTAGAAAGGGGTTGTCTCGAAAAGGAAATTGGAGGATGCCGCAGTTGGGTAAGTATGGAGTGGCCAGCTTTTTTGTGTTTTCCGGGACTATCTCATTAGTAAAAAGTATAAAATTACAGTTTAAATATTCTTTGCTCAGGAAAGGAAAATCAACTACCTATTTATTTTGATTTAAAGGTACGAAGTAAAAGGTTTTGTAGGCTTTTAAGGTTGGGGTTATGTTATGAATTTTTAAACAGAATATCTTAGTTATCATTTAGGAAGCGTTTAAGGTACCTATTTTTTCAAATCGATACTTTATTGAAGGGACTATTAAACTTAATTCAGACCATCAAACTGTGTTCAATTTTCGCAATTTAAATGTTGGCCCCATAGTGAAAGTTGTTACTTTCACTATGGGGCCAAAATCTTAATTGCGAAAATTGATGGTCTGAAACGCCCCTTCAAGTAGGTATGTAACGCGCCGCATTTAAATTTACACCCTGTATATTTGATTATAATTGTCTAGTCACAATAATTTAAATATATGAACTTTCTAGTACTTCAATTGGGACTACCTACATAATTTGCTTGAAAATAAATATCAAAAAAATGTGTACGGTTCGCCCACCCTGCACCTTACACCGTGTTTGTAGATTGTAGTTATAGTGTGTCGAGAATAAAGCAGTCTGAAATATATTCGACATTTATTTCCTAAATTAAATTCTATTACACATAATTTATCAAATATTCATAATTTTCTCCTCTCAGTGTTTTGTAGTTGATGGTTTTAAGGTTCAATTGACACTTCGCTAATATTGTCTTAGCCGCGATATTTATTAATTACGAAAAACTGACGCGAAGCGACACTAAACTAGAACATAATAATAATGTTTCGTACACAGATTACTAATTACTACGTAACAGATACATCGCTTCCTTAGAAAACTATGAATTCTTACGCTTTATTACCTATTGCCAGATGGTTCGCGCAAAAATATACCTAGTGAAGCTTGCCACAGCGATGGTATTACATATTACAGCGCGCGACGTATGCGACGTTGCCGTCTGGAGCGAGTGGCAGAAATCAAGCAAGAGCATCACTTACGATGTACCACAGTGTAGGTGCTTATCTCCGTACCTATGACCGTGTGACGGAGACCTGGTGCAGTGTTGGACCATACAAAATGTTTTTTACAAAACTTTATCCTACCCAAACCGAAACCATGGCCTTCCACTTCACGGCGTCAGCTTTAATGTCAAACACGTCCTTTGGTACCTTTATAACGATATTTTGTTCTCATCTCTAAGGGGACTAAGCCCTTTACACAAAGGAAATTACGTCTTCTGTAACTTTCGTTTTGGATTTCCTGTAAAAAAAGGAAATTGTGACATAATGTGGAATATATAAAATGAGGGAATTTTGGAATATGCCAAGAAGAAGGTACTTAACTATATGAGATCGTATATTTAGTTAATTTGATTTTTGTGTGTTTTTTGATGGTTTGTTATTGGCATAACGTGATAAAAGAAATGATAAATTTTGGTTGAATGTTATGCAATAGAAAATAAGCATTATTATTATGTCACTAAAGCTAGGGCCATTGTCCATAGTTTTAATAGGGTTCAAAAAACCTGCCTTATCACACATTTTCGATGTAATTAGCAAAGGCTAACATCCTGTTGGAACTTGAATGTCTAAATATTTATTAGTATGGCGGCAAAGCTGTAGGGCCATTATCCTTGGTAAGATTGTAAGATCTGCCTTTTCTTACATTTTCGATGTAATAAATGTTTTAGCTGCAGCTTTCATCCCACAATAATAAATTTCAAGACGAACGAGTTCCAAAATAATATAGGTAGCATTAGTTTTTGTTGGCTGGCACAAATTTGGACCAAAAATTTATGAAACGCGGATGTTGGTTTTTATTATGCCATTGGAGAAGCAGCATTTCGGTTTCTTTCTTTTCTAAGGCACAATACAGTGGGCTTACGTTTATGACCTTAGTGGGCTCACATTCTTGTAACCTGGAGTGCAATTTTATAAGCGGTCACATCGCTGTCAAAGACAAATGTAACATGTTTCAGATCGTCGATATTTCATATAAATTTGACACAAGACATAACCTTTAGCGAATACCAAATTGACAGCTCGCCGATGTTTCAACGACAAAGTTAAGGTTGTGACGATGATGGTTGTGCTTAGAGAATTGCATTGCTGAACATAATTAACAGACTAGCTTTTACCAGCGACACCACGGTGAAATTTGTCTACCTATGTCTATGTTCTGATTGTAAGTTATCTCTTTGCCAAATTTCGTCAAGATCGTTTCAACGATTTGGCAGTGAAAAGGGGACGCACTTTCATATCAAAATTCGATATCGAGTCGAAAATCTTTTCAGCTAAGTATATACGTGTAGCTGAAACGACAATAGCTGATGTTTCATTTACTTCACACAAAAAAGAGGCAACAAGATTAACTGCCAAACGAATTCCATATCAAGATTCAACAACAGCCTTTCCCTTTTGTATTTAATTAAAAATCTACCCAAATACAATACATTCCTCAGTAGAATAAAAAAATATATATTATTTTCTTTGAAACGCTCATCCGTATTGTTAACAAAAACTCCTTGCAACTTTACAAGCGGCGGGTTTCGTGTTATGAATAAATTAGAAAAGTTTTCTGCTGCTGTGAGGCAACGGAACCAGCGGTTTTGGGGTCTGCGGTTTATTCGCTTACATTCAAGTACGATTCACACCTGGTTGTAACACACTGAACATTGTGTTATGAGGCTTTGGGTCAGGTAATAAGAGCCAAATTCGAGCGATGGTGAGCTGCATACGATAACATGAATTTTTACCTCTTTTCCACGAGAATATTACAAGACTAACGTATGAATATATGACTAAAAGAAGAGCAAGGCAAATAATAGACGGATTCATCATCTCAGCCGATGGATGTCCACTAAACATATGCCTCCCACATGGATCGCCACAACGACCGGTCCTGCGCTGCCCTCATTCGACGGGTTCCCTACTGGTTTCACCAGTTCGTCGGTCCACCTTGTGTGCCTCTCCATGCTGCGCTTTCCGGTACGCCGGTCACAATTCGAGGACTCTTTGCTTCGTGACTAATATTCGTTCGATGCCGAGATACCAAACGTTTTCAAAAGAATTTGGCACGGAAAGCCGACTTGAGATTCTCCGCGTACCAGTTACAGATAGATAATTATGCACTCCTTACACAGCTACCCGTGTACGAGTTTAGTCCCAAGGCCACATCATAATCATAACATTTGTGCAACATTTCTCGCAGAACAGATTGACGATGGAGCCGAAGAGTTCTCGAATGTGCTTTTTCTTGCGCTGACCTGTCTTTGTCGCTTTTTCTTGCGCTGTAAGCTAGCCATACATTTCCGCTCGTCACTTGTTTACTGACGTCAATGTCGCCATGCCCCACGAGGTTACAATGTCTCCGCGTTATTGCAGCATTAATGGTTCTATCGCCGACTGTACATACTCGCCCAACTTCACCGTTTCGCGCTGAAGTGTACTTTTATGGCGCGGACGTTTTTGGCCAAATTCAAAATTGGAAACTTTTGACGTTAGCATCAGAAAGGAGTTTGTATTACTTTCTTAATTGTCATTTTGTTTACGTATTTCGGTTTTGATTAGGTTTCAGGAGTGTCAGTTCAAAAATTAACTCAAACGACTTTAATGTTTATTGTCATTTGTTCCATCACAAGCGAATTTTGAACATTGAAGTTCGTTCACGGACGTAATGTGACACTAAAAAGATGTGAAGCATGCAAGGTCCAACATTTTCGTTTGTTCCACAAGGGACCTACACTCACACAGATGCACTAGCTCTAGGCGCAGGTCCTACATCCGTCAACATTATGTACCGCGTGACAGCACGCACACAAAAGAAATGGGTGCTTCACTCGTGATTAGACGAGATTACGTCCGTCTTTTTTTCAGGTCCGTGAGTTCGTTATAATTTATATTTTTTTCATTTATCGGCAAGTTATACCTATATTACATTCCACTCGGAGAGCGTCTGTGGTGCTTTGCGAAGAGGTATGGTACAGGTATTCAATTATTATGGTCCGGGTTTGAATCCGCACAGAACTATTTCGACAATATTATAGCTAGACGACAATTCTATCAACATTTATTTCAGTCGTTAACGTTTTCATAGATTTTCTTCGCTGTCAAGATAAGACGAGTAACTTCCAAAATTAAAAACCTACTCCCTTTATTTACATAACCATAAAGTTTAGAATGCAAGTTGCTACAATCTTACCCGTAGTCTTAAGGCGTATCAGCCGTGGACCACTCTCCTCTCACTCACACTCCATACTAATAGATGAGAAAGATCGCGTGGCTCCGGTCGGAATTTTGCTGTTTTCTTTGAAAAATTCGATGATTTTTTATTCATTTCGAAAAAGTAAAAAAACCACATCATTCTAAATTGTATTGTGAACAATATAGTAAATTTTCATTTTGTTCCGATTAAAAATGTAAGAGTAAAATGGTTACAACTGGAAAAAAAGGGGTGACTTTAGAGTCCCTTTTCTTCGGTTTTATTCATTAAAATCGATTTCTAGAAAAACCACATCACTTCTCATATCCTGTAGATGGTTCAGTTTAAATTTCAGCTCAAAAAGTGCCATAGTTAATGAATAAAATGGTTACAAAATTACCCAAAACCGGCAGGTAGCCCCTTAATAAAATAATCAATACCTTTACCCATTAGCTAACTATTTAGCATAATGGCGCCGTTTACACAACTTTCTATCGCCAAGTTTGTAATCTACAAGAGTTTATGATATCGGGACAGGTCGATAGGGCGTTTAAATACAACTTTATTATACATAGTTGCCTTCAGTAAACGTTTAGTTAATGAATTTAGTTAAACTCTGTTTAGAATACATCGATAAAGTTCTATATCGTCACAGCTACAACAATCTTTTGCCAAGTTGTGGTGGTCCAGTGTCGAGTTACCCTGCCTGCCGTGCAGTAGGCGATGGTAGACTAATCAGTTTTTCGGAATTAATGTATCTATAATTGAACTTACCTAACTTAACTTATTTTGTTTCAATGCTTGTTTCATGTTTTATTTTGGCATTATGTCTATCGTTCATTCATAATCTCACGCCATTGTTCCATGGGTGTAGGCAACGACTATAAGGACCGACAAACGCTATAATTTTGACACACCTCTGTAGGCCCATCTACATTTTTACATCTTTTCATGTACTCGCGGTGATTGAAGGTGATACGCTCTTATTCTTTCGGGAAAGGTAATGTATTTGATCATGATATGTTTTCCTCGTTTACATACGCAAGTATTTGTTTTTACAACAGGGATTGCTTACGTTAGTCTTGCCAATGTCCCGTAACAAAGAAGTAAGCGACTAATATTGACCGCTAATTGTATTACGACTTTCGAATCTAGCCCTAGACATCCATAAGTTGGTATAAACATAGTCGTCGGTTTCGAATATATATATAGGTATTCGACCATCTTAATATGCTGACACTTTTTTAAGGGTATGATCAGACCATCAAACCGAACAACTTTCTCTATGGGACTAAAAATCGAAATCGCGAAAAAAAAACAGCTGTCCCATACATTTGGCTCGAGTAGGTTTGCAGTTTTGTATGGAAGATCTGATATTTTTTTCGCGATTTCGATGTTGGTCCCATAGAGAAAGTTGTTCAGTTTGATGGTCTGATCATCCCCTTAAAAAGTATCAGCATATTAAGAAGGACCCTGTATGTACATACATACATAAACACACGACCGTAATCCTTTTCTAGATGGTCAGAAAGATTGCTAAAATTACCAACTTTCTGATTAATAAGGTAGTTGGAGGTAGTTTTTTTTTTGTTTTTTAATTGTTGGTTTTGCTCTTGACCTCTATCTAGTCCTCAGGACAAAGATGGAGTCGAAAATGCGAGCTTACCCAGAAGTCCACTGGCATTCCTGCACACTGACGGAACACAGCAAGCTGCTTGGCGCCAGACTCCGGCAGGAGGGTGGTCGCGAGCCAGGCGGCTCCTTGAGGAGCCTACCACACCGCTGTTGGGGATCGTTCAGCCGCCACCACAAACTTGGTAGGTTGTGATGCCGTTGCCCGAGGTGGACCACTCGGAGGTAGTTCCCCAATCACCCCAAAAGGTAGTTGCTCACACAAGCTATTTTTGCACCACCGTGACGATGCTACTGGATCGCTGCGATTCCGCCGCATTACTGATTGTTAGCAGTAAAATCGCGGAGATAACGCGACAATATCGTTCGGTCAACGCTTACGCTCTAAAATAGCTCGTGTGAGCATTGCTTATCATTTTATGTTTCAGCATATAATGAGAACATAAATAATAATATATTATGGCCTTTACGCCTTGATATGCTCAAATTACTTAAACTATTCATGTTTGCGTGCATAATCTTACTAAACAGTACAAGCACTGATACTCAAGTGTATTCCTCCACCTGAAAGCACGACAAACAGACAGATACCAAAACAAGATAATGTTTCTATCATAACGCTAAAACAGGGGCGCAATCAGCATTCAAATGAACGGTAAGCAGGGAACTTTGTAAATGCACGCCAGGCGCTTTGGGTATAGTGGTAAGCGACAGCGTTGGCGGTGAAGCTATAGAATATGCAAAATGGTCATGCCCCTCAGTAACTTCAGATACTCACCCGCACCCCAGGGATTTCAGAAGAGGCGAGCAAGAAGCGCATATCAGCAAGCGCGCGCGTGCGAGCGGGATGGAGCATCTAGCACAATTAGTTTTATAGTACAGCTTTTGCATGAATTCAAAACTAAAAATCAAGCTAAACACGACGGATTTCACCATTTTTGAACAGGATTTTGTACAGAATTTCTACTATGCTCCATTTCAAATAAGGAGGACAATATTTTTTCAACTATATCGATATAGCTAGCTTTCTAGCCAATTCTGATTTGCAAATATATTTAACAGAAAGATATAATATCCAACATATCTTGGACGTTAATAAATTATTTGAAATGGAGTTTAGTAGTGAAATCATTCTAAAATGAAACAGATCATTACTCTCTTCCTAGCGGCCGCGTCCCGCCGGTTAGATGGGTCGGCTTTCTTTGCCTCTTTCCTCCACTTCACACTTGGTGAAAGAAGAAGACAGAAATATAAATCTAATTCTGACTTAAAAAAGTGTCAGCATATTAAGATGGACCCTATATATATTCGAAACCGACGACTATGTTTATACCAACTTATGGATGTCTAGGGTTCTGTTGTTTTTAATATTGTTAAACTCTCAAATAAATAATACATTGATAATAATATACTGTAGTTAAAAATGAAACTAAGTTCTGTAACTGTACCTACTCTTGATTGCACTGTAATTAGTGTGTGATGCCTAACGTCACGCAGCAACTGTGGATCTCCCACTAAACTCCGTACGGAGTTTTGGAGAGAAATTGTGTATCCTAGCTCATAATCATTCTTTAAAAGTTAAATAAATTAAAAAAAAAAAAAAAAAAAAAAAAAAACATCTTATCTATAAGTCCAACCCGCCACAGCTTATCCTACAGCTATCTCCCTACCACCAAACCCTCTACCGGTAGAAATTCTTTTATCGAAGCAATTTGTACGGGGGCGTCGAGACAGTTCAGACGACGGTAATCCTCGTCGTGATTAGGTAGATATTTTTATAACAAATCCGTTTTTTTGCTGTAATTCCATAGCGATTGGCCTGTTATGGATGTAGCTTATTTTAATTAGGTGGGAGAAGAGATTAGACTCGATTTGGTTGTTATTTAGCTCTTTCCCTTCAATGTTTGTCTTTCATAAAGTTCGTAATTGGATTTGATGTTGTAGTGCTTCCGACTTCCGATTTTAGTACAATGTTTTGTTTTGTACTGTAGCAATTTTTATTATTATTATATCAGTCGGTTGCCGTGTCAATGTTGGGTTAATTCCTCCTTCGTTTTATCCAAGAGTCTCTGTCTTGCGCTTTGACAAGCCATTTTTTAGGCATCAATTTCTTGTCGTCTACTTCCTTTAGGTCTACCTCAACGCAGTTGTTGTTTTGGTTCTTCTTTGGTCATTTAGCAAACTTAACTTTTGACGACCCGGTTGGTGTAAACGCCTGTCTTCTAAACCTGAGATCCTGGGTTCAAATCCTGGGTTATGGATGTTTTGTTTTTGTTGTTGTTGTTTGATTTCCGTAATAAACAGCTTAGTAGCTTAAGTTCGGGATCATAACAATCTATGTTGTGACCGTTTTTTTCTTGAATTGCCATCAATTACGTCAAATTTTAACTAATCCACGTATCCCACGCAAATTACAACATCACTGTTGTAAAACTGCATTTTGAATTGTAATTCCGTACTATTAAAAGTAAAACCGGTACTAAATCGTGTCGAGAACCCGTAAAACTGTCAAACTTGTCAAACTGTCTGCTCGTATCACCGGAATCTTCGTTACAAAGTCCGGAAGATTTAAATTCATGTAAATACGTACATTTAGGTATTCAACATTCTTGTTACGTACTTTGTCATAAGTCCATAAGTCTGTTAATACCTTTACTCTTTGATGTAAATGGATGATTGTTTATAACATCTTATTTTTAAATGAGGCGTTTCACAAGACTAGTGTAAGTAGATGACAATATTAAAATTAAAAAAAATAAAAGAAACTCCTTTATCATAATTCATTCATCAGCATCTAACTGATATTGCTACTCTGGTATTGCCAATGGATAAACTATTAACTACATATAAACACGCAATAAAATTGAATGTGTCAGTTTGTTGCACATAAACGAACATCAACTGCACTGCAACTGCACATAAAGTCAATCAGTTCAAAGTATAAAAACGTCTAGCACATTCTTAATCCTTTTTATTATTATCTTTATAAATTATGTTTCATATTGATTATTATTCCACCTAATTAGACCTGGATTTTTAGAGATTTCTAATAATACATTATAATCATAATTTAATAAAATTATAATCTTGTACTGTTGTTATTTTATTTCAGGCAACAGTGCAAACTTAATCACAACATGCGTATATTATAATGTCAATAAGAATTTCCTTTACAGTGTCAGGATTGTAAATTTAATCATTTATTTATAACCACTATGGAAGTGAACAGAGATTAAGCACCCAATTACAAAGATCAAACGAATTCCACATATTTGTAATCATCTATCTCAGAATTTGTTCTTTCTTTTAGACTGTCACTGAAATGAGCAGGAATTAACTGTTCGTAGCGAAGAAAGTTTTATTTTCCGAAGTGACAAACGTCTACCATGCTAGATGTATAGGTACTTATAAAGAAAGAAAGATAAACTAAACTATAATCGAAAAAAAAACTGTTCCTTAGAAATCATCAATGGTTTTGATGGAACAGCAGATTTCTTTATACGAATTCAATCTTGGTCCCATAACTAGTAAAAGTTTGATGGTCTGTTAAATTTACATCCTGTATAAGGATTTCACTGCAAAGCAAAGGTCTTTTCTAAAGAGTAAAGGAGGAACTATTATATCTCCTTACCTCCTGCTCCATATTAAAAAACCCTTTAAATTAAAGGTGTTTTTGGGCGAATATGTGGCTAAATATTCCATTCGTCTTTCAAAAGTTCAGTATTTTACAGTCGGTTAATATGCCTAAGCAGCATTAAAACCTTTCACATTACAAGTAAATAGTTTTTATTGCGGCGGTTGCTTTGTTACGGTCCCATTCGGCCCATTTTCTGTCTACAAAACACATTTTGTCTCATACTTTTGTTACAGAAAATAATATTATTATGTTCATTCTAGTTGCCTTTGATCGTTCAAGAGATATAACAATTGGTCTTACTTGTTTCAGAAATGATTTTTGTAATACGATTAGATTTTGTTGTACATATTACTTCTGAAGAAGATGGGAAAGATTTTCTTTTTAGAAAAACCCACCTCTCAATTTCACCACAATAACTTTGTATTCTAGGTTATATGTTAACCAAGATCAATAGCGGCGACTAATCACAACTCTAGACCACATGAGAGATAATGAAAGACGTTTTGATACTTTGAATTCATCTACTTTTTATACAGTGAATGTTCATTTATAGGTTATTTTTAATGTTCCGAATAATCCACAATTTTGATCACCGCTGCTTTAAACTATCATTTTCAGCGCTATTGCGTATTTATTGTCAGTGAACAATTTATCCATCGGCAACATCATCTGTTAGACATCTGTTAAACTTTTAACATTGCTATCTACTGATATTTCGTTTTACTATCCTTGAATGACGCTTCGTGGTTTTGCAGAACTTTAATTTCCATTACCTTAAGAAATGCAATATTAAATCAAATAAGGAACACTTCAATAGACTTAACAGATTCAACAAGCTTCAGTGCTACAAGCCAATTTGATCAAACGAAATACCAGACTCGCATGTATCCTAGGCAGCCTTTATCCAGCAATCTAGATTTAATCCGTATCAGATTGCATCGTCTTACACGATGCAAATAAGGATATTGTGTGCAGTGGTGAACGGTGAATCATTTTGAAAGGGATGCCGGGAATACAAATTACAAAGATGTATTTCAATTTTCTATTTCCAATAAGTTACAGCTCGATCCTACTGCAGGGCAAAGGCCTCATCTCACGAGTAATAGTGAGAGGAAGAGGGACATATTTAACCACGCGCGGGCCCAGTGTGGATGGAAGGAGGCAAGTTATTGGTCATCTCGCCGTCAGATAATTTTAAGCCGCTTCAATAAGCCTCTGACCTGGTTTAAGGTTTCTGGACGTTAGGTGCGAAATCAATCTACCTTAAAGTCGATTCATTTCTCTGGAAATATTTGCCGCGTATCTGTAAAGCATTGAGATTGATTTGCGCAGTTTTAAAATTATACAACTGCGCAGGTATATCCGTATGACTTATATATATTATGGTACCTTATACTGTTATAATTAGGCGTAGAAAGAGAAGGCACTAGAAGGAAGCACGTGTCTTATCATATCACTCAGTAAGAGATGCACATAGCAAATTCGCTCTAGTTAAAAAAGGAGACCGCTACTTATTGCTGTCCTTATCGACGTATCCATTTTTTTGTACTTCGGCCATCTGACTCCAAAATGTCACTTCATATAAATTGTATGGGACAACTACCTGACTCCGAGATGTCACTTCATATAATTCGCCATCTCATACCCGGTTACACTGATATTCGGTCTACTAGCGTAAGCGAAAAAAAATTCGTCTTTGTAATTAGGTGTTTTCCTAGGCTAGTACATCTATATCACATTGACGTGAATCTGTGTCACATTGACAGTAAAAAGTTTATGTGTGATAGGTGGTGTTGCCAATGGATAAATTGTTCTCTACCAATAAATACGCAATAGCGCCGAAAATGTTGGTTTATTTTTAATTTAATGAAATACTTTGAATTCATCGACTTTTTGTACAATAAATGACTGTACAAAAAGTCGATAAATTCAAAACATCAAAATATTATTCATATTGAAACCTTTGTAATCTTATTACTGAATCAACAAATAAAATTGATCCCTAGATAAATTATGGAATTGAGAAAAACACGGAACACTCGATCTGACAGCTATAAGTTTTCACGATTGCAACGCCATCCTTTCAGTGTGTTTGAACAATTTTTTTATTGTAAACAACTTATTTAGTACAGCCTGTATAGTATTATCTAATCTGTGGTACAGCCTAAATAACTAAACTAAATTAATGAAATATAATCGCAATTTCACACCGAAAACAAGTAATAAAAGGGATTAATTATTCAAAATCAATTCGATTGTTAAATATTCCGAGAAGCCATAACTCTAAAGATCTGTGTTTAGATTTTAACAATGGAACCCTAACTGAATTTATGGAAGGAAAGGTCTTTTGGGTTGTTTGGCTACCCTATGGATCGACATTTTGTTTGTTTTGCTTTAAATCTTATACCCAATTGAGGCAATATAATAATACAATAGTTACCTTAGTATTCAAGGCTTACGGAAAGAAACATGTTTTCGTAATCGCTTTCCAAATTTTCAGAGGTGGTTCAGAACATCAAACTGCACATCTTTTACCATGGGAGCAAACCTGATATAGGAAAAAACAAATCGCGATAAATTCGTAGTTTTTTTACGATTTCAAGTTTGCTACCGTGAAGTTGTTCAGTTTGATGGTCTGAACCAACCCTGACAATTTGAAGTGGTTAAAAATACCCAGCACAATCGTTTTTACAAGAATATTGTAGTATTAGGTATAAGTCCGTGACAGTTATTCACATTGGTAGACCTTACTAGAGACCTAGTGATTGTGTAATTGATTGAATGATGAAATGTGATTAACATCTAAGAAGATAGTTCTTGCACGCTCAATTCTTATGAAAATTTTACCTATTTTCAATAATACAATTAAAGTAAATTAAATTTTTTAAACACAATCGAGAAACTAAACTCTGTCTTCAGTCTTGCTGGCAATAGCAAATGCAACTTTGGCTTTCATAAAATTTTCAGCACATGAAAGTTAACTAGCATGATGGATAACTCAATCATAAAATCTCTCTTTTATGCAGATTAGACAAGATAATGAAAAAAGTATAATTTCATAAACAAAAATACACAACTCTCTAAGGTACTAACTCATTTCGCATTAAGCGGGCGGATGATCCATCATGCTCCAAAGAGATGCTGCATAATATTTACGCTTCTTTTTATCAAAATTTCTTTTTTAACATTTCCTGCTTAAGCTCCTGGTGCATTGCATGCTATAAATATATGTTATGATTCGCGTTAATAGGCACAGAAATGGAGTGAGTGTATTTATTTTTGTACTTATATATTTTTTTATAATTATCTGGATTAAACTTTCTTGTGCAGAGTTTTTGTGGGTTTTTGTGTTGACATGTCATTAATTTCATCTTCCATTATAAACTATCACAGATAGTGAGATAATAAATAATTACTAGCTTAGGTGAGCTTTCCTACAACTGCATGTTTAAATAATACACTATGATACTAGTGATCTAAGTTGGTAATTAAACTGTAGGCTAGACTGCAGCACGAGCCGCAGGCGAGGGCGTAAATCATAGCCGAAAGTGTATTGTCCACTATTCACGCATTTCATAAGACGTTTTACAACACACTTGCGAGGAAAAAATAAGTAAAATTTCACAAATAGTTTTCGACAAAATATATTAGTGAAAAATCGGCGGCGTGCGCGTATGCCTGTTATTAAGATAGTTATTTGCGCAGCTATTATCGGACTAGTGTAATGTACATTAACAATCACGCGTGTTTTATATGCTACAATATTATGAACCTTAAAGCGGTGCAAGTAAAGCTAGTTACAAGAAGTGTGTTGAAAAATAAATAAAAAGTTTGGCAACTCACGTCTAAGATAGCCCATCTGAAATGAAAACATTGCTTGAAATATGAACCTATCTAGATTCCCATTCAAAATAATAAGTCACAGATTCAAAGATAAGATTTCAAGTTATAATAACGTAGTATTAAAAATAAACAAGTCAAAGTCATGTTGCTGACCAACTTCTTTGCCGACCGTACCTGAATTACCATTTATAAAGATCTAGTACCTATTTTCCCAAAAGCTTTCAGTACTAAAAGCCGAATAATTCCGAACAAAAACTAAAGCTATTAACATTCTATCTGCCAAATCTCTTGCAATGGAATCACACCCTAAACGACTATGTTCGTTGGGATATTCGAAAACAATAAAACGGTTGGACGATTTTAATCCTTTCAGAGCTTTGTCTTACCGACCGTTAAGGGATGTTTTTGCTTGATTAATCTAATCCCCCATAGGGTTGTAATTGTTCACATTACGTTAGCGGTTTTGTTGGGATTGGGTTGACGGGTGGCCGTCAGTTGCTAATGGTGTTTTTTACTTGGGTTATGGTGTTGGGATATACACCAGTGTAGGCCTGTGGCGTAGGTTGATCTAATGTATCATCATATCAGCCGATAAACGTCCACTGCTGGACATATGCCTCCCCAAAAATGGGGGGATTTGCCATAATCGCCACGCCTGGCAGGCGGGTTGGCGATCGCAGTTGGATTGAATGTGTGTACTCAGAGGATGCTGCTGCCCGTCCTCCGGTAGATCCCTTAGTCGCCTTTTACGACACCCACGGGAGGAAATGGGATGGTGCTACTCTTAGCCGACACCACACGGACTAACGTATCCACTACTAAAGTATCACGTATGTGAAATTGATATTATTTGCATCCTTTTAAACTAAGAGTATACCCATCAAACTGAACAACTTTTACTATGGGAGCAAACCGATCGGAGGAAAAAAAATCTTCTGTTGCATACATTTGAGTCGAAGCATTGAAGTTTAGTAGAGAACCGAAAAATATTTTTTTGCTCCGGTCGGTTTGCTCCCATAGTAAAAGTTGTTCAGTTTGATGGGTAGACTCTTAGTTTAAAATGATGCTAATGATATAATTTTCACCCTGTAGAACTAACACGACAAACGAAGTCTATATTGGCTGATACTGGACAATAAGTTAATTTTATGTTTACCACAGAGTTTAAAGGTCGTCCAGTGATGACGACATTATTATATTAAAATTATCTGCAAGTAATCCTTTCATTTTATAATTTAGCATAGCATAGAAATATGCTCACGACTATGTTCCCCAAGGGGGTAGTCAGAGATATTCGGAAAACTCAGAACATCCACGTTTCACTAGTAGTAGCGAAACTCTGTCCAGTGTGACGGGGAGTGAGCCCATCGCCACCTGTAATGGACAGTGGATACAATACATGCCTCGAAATTAAAGCAAGCAAGTTTCCTCACGATGATTTCCTTCACCGAAAAGCCAGTGGGGTTACAAATCGCACATAAATTCTGAAAAATTCATTGGTACGAGTCGGCCTGGACGGGGATCGAACCATTACCTCCTGCACGGTAGGCAAGGTTACTCGGCACTGGACCACGACGGTTTGGTGGACATTGTGCATTTTTATAATTTCTAACAGAAAATATTGTTATTGAGAAAATTATCTCGAAATGAAATGTCGATTCAGTCCTAAAAAAAAACTGGGCATTGAGAAAGTTTCACTACCTTGCTCCGGTTGTACTCTGCAAAATTTGTTGAAGTTATGTTTCTTGCCACCCCAAAAGGGAACATTGGTCGTGACTAATCTTCAGTGTATTGTTTTTCAACCTGTTCGAACTCCACTAAAGCTACAAAGATAATTCTATAACTTTACCCAAATTCCGTACACCCGCAGTCTCATTAGTTATTAATAACTACGGTGTAGCACAGCATAATGGCCCTAAATATGATACCCGTTGGTACTATATTGTATTGTCTTCGGGTAATATCCTGCTGATTTATGTGTAATGGCTCTATTTGGTACACTTTACGTCTTAGAGTTAACTTGTAATTTGGGAGAATTATTTCTTAGGTGAATTTGGCAACGTATGAGACGGTATTGGCAACATATGAGACGGTAGTAATTATAGACTATAGTACTCTGTGCACACGACATTACGAGCACAGAGGATTGTACAGAGTTACAGATGTATGAGTAAGGCCAATGTCTCGTGGATCTGCATAGGATGCCACTCCTCCTTACAAGCATTGAAACAAGAAAATTGGCCATGGCGGTCGGTAATATTCAATCTTCTTTCGTACTTCTCCGTCGTCAATATTTCCAATTTTAGGTATGTCCCTTTCTATCCAATGACATAACAACGAAAATTGAGTGACGTTGGATTTGAAAAGGACAAAGTTAACGACGCAAAAAACAACGACGGAGAAGAACGATCATTACCGACCACCAAGGAGTATTATCATGTTTCACTGCTTGTAAGGAGGATTGGGATCCATTGCATTCTAATATTCTTGATCTGCATAGTGCTCGATGTCATATTAGACGAATAATGGTCCAACTTGGACAACTTGACAGTGGACAACTCTCCAGGTAAGACAATACATATGCCACCTTCCTGGGTCCTTCTTAATATGCTGATAGTGTTTTTAAGAGGATGATCAGACCATCAAACTGAACAACTTTCTCTTTGGATCAATGTTGAAATCGCAAAAAAACTGCTAAACTGCAATCTTTCTCGTCGCAACTGTATAGAACAGCAGATTTTTTTAAAGATGATTGGTATCCTTTATCATAGAAATCCATGGAAGGAACAATTCCATCCAACGGTTGTCTGGAAGAAATCGCTTTTAGTGATAAGACCGCCCTTTGTACCCGTCTCATTCTTGTTACAAATTATATTTGTCTGTTATTGGTGTGCAAATAAAAAATATTTATCTTATCTTATCTTATCTTATAACACCTACGGAGAGAAATATTGTAGTACAATTATTGGACTATTCTAAGCCTAAAACCTCTCACGACTTCTACGAAGTACAAATGAAATAAGCTCTTATATTAAAATGCGTGCACGAACCCATATTTTCAGGTAAACTTTCATACTTTTTATAAAAATCTAATTATATCCCTATTCCATCTGTTGCAGGTACACACTCAACCCAATTTACGGTAAGCGTAATGGTCTTTTCAAAGCCATAAACATAGATAAAACACATCCTAACCATTAGCCGACAAATCCTTGGCAATTTACATAATTCAATCCCGAGCTCGCGATTCGGTTGAGTAGACGACTTACAATAATGTAAAGATGGTATGCTTAGAATACATTGGGGGACATTTTGTACTGGAGAGTGGAGACACAAGTGCTGTTAAGTGGCTACAAGTCTTAGATATTACATTTTTAAGGCAAGGCAATAATGGTGTAGAGTTTCTGACTGACAGGTAAGGTTTCTTCACAGCGACAACACGTTACGAAGCGACGGTTGTTGGCAACACCAACATAAAATGTAGTAATTAAAAAAGTTGTATTTCCATATCCGCCTTCCATATTGGTACGGTACTTGTGCGGGTAAATAAACGTGGTGTAAAAGTCACTAAAATAAACCTCCAGTGCTGCAAACAAGACTTTCCTTTACATTGAACCCCTCCTGCCACCAGAAGAAAACTACAGTCCACTAAAACACTGCAGGACTACTGTAATAGATACTCCAAGCCTGCAGGCCACGTTGCCTACAGTGGTAGCTTAAAAAAAAATTCACATAATAAGTGGACTTCAAGTTCCTTTATTAAATAGATTATTTTAACTTTGATTAGCAAATAAGAACAGTCTGACCGCTCCCGGGCATTCTAAAATTATCGTGGAAGATTTTCCCTTTTTCTAGAAACACTTAAATATATCATGCACACCGTACTTTTTCGACTTTTGAGATCTATACTCATACAACACGTTCTAGCGACATTAAACAAACTGAATTACTTCAGTACTCACATAACATCAACCAGACTGTATCAAGGTTTTAAAAGAGCACAATACATTTCGTGTACAAAACCATCCCACCAACAACTGCCGGGACTCAACGCTGCGTTTGACAACAGGAACGCTAGCTTTTTGACTCCGCTGTTCACACAATAAAACTACACATTTTAACCAACATATTCAAGGAAAAATCTTCCGTATCATATGCCAGAGGCGTTTTCTGATATTGCGTCAAGAACACTGTACAACAATGTGATGTGATGTACCTCGGGCCATATCCGTGTTTAGGATACGTCAGGAATTTAAGGGATATGTTAGACATTTTTGGTCGGAATGTCGGGGGTTCTACAGCTATCCCTAATTTACTATAAATAGATTAGTAGATCAAAAGACTTACTCTTGGTTTAAAATAGGCAAGCTGATTTAGATATTATAATAATGAACAAAGCTTTTGTATTGTAATGTATACCTATCTATACATATAATAAAATTCTAAACTTGGCGATGATGTACATTGAAGATATTTACAAAAAAAATAATTGGGGGTGTTTAGGATACGTAATGGAATACATTAAGACCATTTTTAGAATTTTTGTCTGTTTGTCTGTTTGTCTGTTTGTCTGTTTGTCTGTTTGTTTGTTCGCGCATCACTTAAAAACTACTGAACCGATTTGGATGGGGTTTTCACTGAAGTGTAGGGCATGGCTTAGATTAAAATATAGGCTATGTTTCATCGCAATCGGTTTATTCAATCAAAAGTTATGAGTAATTAAAGAAAAAGTCGCGAGGGCCACTGAATTTAATGCACGCGTAACTTAAAAACTGCTGAACCGATTTGAATGGCGTTTTCACAAAAAATATAGGGCTTAGGTTGGATTAACGTGTAAGCTTTATTTCATTGTAATCGGTTAATTCAATTAGAAGTTATGAGTATTTAAAGTCAGTGGTCTGCGCGTTTATGCATTTGCGAAGATTCAGTATGGTAAATACTAATTGCTTTTTTCAACGCTTTCTTCAGAAAGCTCAGTAGCGTAATTGGTACATGGTCAGACTTTCAAACACGAGTTGATGGTTTCGAATCTTGGTGCAGAACTTTTTGTTTTTATTTTTTTAATGATAATATCACATTTTCATCAGCAAGTGCATACATAGGAGAATCTGATTTATGGATGAAGTTTGGATTAACATTAGGCTTTATTTCATCGGAATCGGTTTACACAATCAAAAGTTATAAATATTTAAAAATTTACTCACAGAGGTTGAGTAAATGAAAGTTAGTACTCCAACTGCTCCAATTGTACAAATTACACAAATCTAATTGTACTTATCATACTTTATGTGCCTATTCTGTGAATGTGCATTTCAAAAGACCGACGGCCTACGGCCTAGCTTTGGTGTCCTGGCAGAAAAGCAAGTGCCTCCTGTGGCACACTACATGCGTAAGCACCTTCCCCGCCAGACCTCAGTCGCACGTCGCGTACACCTGGAGCAGCTGCAGAACTTACTGCCACAAAAAAGAGAGTTCGGTACTCAGCTTTGAAGCGTCAATATCTCTTAGTTCCTGTCACCGTCAAGACCACAGGGGCATGGGGAGCCGAAGCTAAAAGCTTCATTGCTGAAATTGCGCGTCGACTTTGGGAGAGGAAATGTGACCCTCTTTGGGTCGTTCCGGGCTAGGGTTGCCACTGCCAAATCGCCGTTGCCGGACAAATACGTCAAAAACCCCGGACATTTCAGTCAAATCTGAAATTTTCCCCGGACAACCACGATAAATTGTATTTTGACAGTAAAATTCAGCTTTGGTCGTTATTGCACAATCTAAAATCTTCTTTTAAAACATCGATACGAATAGGTTGTTGAAATACGAGCTGAAACCTGACTGGAGCGAGTGTAACATGGTCTAAAAAAATTGAGCAAGCGAAGCGAGCTCGAGATTTTGCAATATACGACTAACTTGATTCAAAAACCAGGAGCGAGCTCGAGATTTTCATAACATATCGAGATTTTGCAATACGACTCAATCGATTCAATATGTACGAATAAAACTAGGAGTGAGCGAAGCGAGCTTGAGATTTTGCCAAATATTATAGCGCATTTCCAGGTCATGCCAAAATCGAGGCCTTCTATGTATGAAATAAGAGCTGAAGCGAGTGAAACGAACTCACGATTTTGCTACATAACAACTCGATTGTTATGCTTATGCCGAAATCGAGTTTATTTTTGTTGATGAATCAAACTTTTGTGACGACCCCGCCTGGACGCCCCCGGACGCCCGTCAAACTAGGACAAATCCGGGGAAACCCGGACGGATGGCAGCCCTATTTCGGGCTGGTCATAAGTCTTCCGAAGAACTGACGCCAAATCATTTAGACCACTAACTGGTTAGGTGTGGGACGCCATCCGGCCTAGCATCCGGCGCTGTATCGAGGGCCTGGCGACGGGACCTGGCGAACTGCAGCGCAAAAAGCGATTTTTCAATTCGCCTACGCGACGGACACAACACTCAGTGTATTGAAAAATCGGTTTTCGCGCCGCAGTTCGCCCTGTCCCATGGCCATTGGCCAGTCCGTAAGGCGTGGAGTACTATATACCATGGTAGTGTTGAGTACTATGTACCGTGGTAGCTCGGAGCGACTGGACGAGGAAGGCCGAGGATAGTATCGTGACGCGCCTTGGGAGAGTCCTATGCTCAACAGTGGACAATGACAGGTTGATGATACTTGACACTGTTTTTGTAAAACATACAGTTACAGTATCCTTTTTTATGTACCTACACTACCTAATTACATATAGATAGATACATAAACTCACGACCATATTTCCCTTCTCAGAGGGGTTCAGAAACAAAGCAATTTTTGTTAACACTAATTAACATTAAAAAAAATAACATTGGGTTCCAACTTTTCAGTGTTGATGCTGCAGGGGTCCTGACTGTCTAAGCCATGATACTTGAGGATTTGCCGATTTTGAATTAGATTATTAGGATCAAGCAGAGTTCTCTTCACGGCTACTTACTCTGTGGGGTATTGTCAACATAAACGAAGAATGAGTAACTGTGTAGGGGTGTGTGTGTGATTTAATAATCTACAGATTTCTAATAGTTGTTAATTTGTTGGGTTAAGGAGAAACATTGCTTTTTCGGGTTCCTATTACTCAGTCCTGATGCTACAGGTGTACTGCCTGCATGTTCTGATTTAAAATTAGTGTTTGTAAGTACTTATCAAACAATTTAGATGTAGTTTTGAGAAATGTATGGAGATTCTACTTTATGTTTTAATTTGATGGCAATGATGGCAATATAATGCGATATTTTTTTCTTTATTTCTTTCTTTACTTTTTTTCAAAATGTCTATTTATTACTCTTTCTTTGCATTTCTTATTCTTCTTTTCTTTCTCTTAATATTATTAAGAACTTCTCTGCGCGTACGAAGTCGCGGGCACAGCTAGTTATTAGAATATAAATCAAGTACGACCAAGGCTGAGCAGTAGGTAATTTGTATCGTTTAGCAAAAAAATTTCACTAATGACATTAATCTGGAGGAACAGTTGTTCCCCGCCCCGCCAAGACGAGCCAAGCGATACGAGTACGCAATGCACTACTATTTTTTCTCGAACCCTCTCAATTTTACTAATCAAAGAGCACTTTTTAGTTTCTTTTTAATTTCATTCAATTTGTGAAAAAAATAGACAGCCGAAAAACATCCTCAATTGTACAAATAAATGGATTCGAAGATTGTAGTTATAGTATTCGTACATCAACACGGCTAGCATGCCACCAACGATAAAGCGTTTAAACGAGAAAAACGTCATCCGAGCTCTTTCTCGCATACGTAAAATAATCAGGATGGAGGCAAATCTAGATTTTGATCATTTTCTCGGGGGTGGCATGCACTGGTAACTATCAAAGTAGAGCAAATGTGAAATGCAATACTTTAAGAAAATATTGTTTTCGATGTTCCATATCGGCTATGATTTGAAAGCTTCCTGAAGATAGAAATACCTTTCATGTTTTATAAATGTGTGATCCATTTTAGGGATGTGATTGGTGTCTGCCTGCCATTCGAAATGTATTCGTTTTTGAAATAGATATTTAAGTCACATTCGAATTGATGTTTTATATGACTGATGCATCCATTATAATGATTTTTATATGCAAATGTAACGTTTCGGATGTAGCTTTGGTTTAGGATATAGGATAGATTTGCAAAGTTCAAGTTAAATACCGCTATTGCTAGTGAAAAGCATGGTCATTATCCAGGCCCGGTAAATCTCACAGCTGGGTATAGGCCTCTTCATTTGAATACCAACTAGAACGGTTTCACGCTTAGCTGGTCTCATCCAAAGTTTTTCGGCCGCTTTGCAGATATCGCCCACGTATTTGGCTGCTTGTCTGCCTGCTGACCCTCTCCCTTCCCATGGCCACCATTCCGTCAATGCTTTGCATCCATCTGCATCTGTAAACCTTTGTAATAAAGCAATAAGCAGATGTATAATAAGGTGAATTGGTAACTATAATGAATGATTGAGAGCTCGGTGGCGCGTTGCGGAGAGGTATGGACTCTCAATCATGAGGTCCGGGTTCCAATCCGCACGGACAACATGCCACGTACCAATGAGTTTTTCTAACTTATGTACGTATTACCGACTGCTCTCAAACGATGAAGGAAAACATCGTGAGGAAACCTGCATATGCAAAAGAAGAAATTCTGTGGACATGTGAGGCCTACCAAACCGCATTGGGCACGCGTGATGGACTAACGCCCAAACACCCTCCTAGAGGGTAGGCCTGTGCCCTGCAGTGGAACGTATATAGGCTGATGATGATGATGATGAATGAATGATTATTAAAATATAATTACTCCCCAGCCATAGAATATTTAATAAGGATGATGAGGTCGCCTGCAGCTTCCTTTCCCACTTCACATATCTGGTTCTCTTATTTCAAATCATTACGTTGCTATAAATAAGCCATATTATTATTTCAAATCTATAAAATTCATCTCGGTGATATGACACTAATGATGCATAAATATATAATCACCCGGGTGATTAAAGTAGAATAAACTATTGCATATCAGAAGGTAGCTGTTATTATTAATTTTTATTTCTTTGAGGAAACCGACATGTATTTGTACCCACTGTCCATTAAACGTGGCGACGGGCTCACCCCCCGTCACACTGCACAGAGTTTCAGTACTACTGGTGAAACGTGGATGTTCTGAGGTTTCAGAATATCTCTGACTACCCCCTCGGGGAATATAGTCGTGAGCATATGCATGCTATGCTTCATTTCTTTGAATAAATCTATTTTATTTGGATACTAGCCCATCTCCAAGTGTGGACATTTTCTTACAAAAGGCAAGAAGTGAGATAACGTGATGTATCATGCCTCCTCGGGCTATATTCGTGCTGAGCCAATGCGGAATGCAATACTTGGCAGAAATATTGTTTCGATGCATTATATTGATGGTGATTTGGTTACTTTGGTAAGGAAAAATGTTTTTTATGAGAATTCACGATTAGCTTTTAGGTACTCTGTGCTTTTAGTATGATTTGGTAAGGTCAAAAAATACTCAAGATACAAATAAGATTGTGCCTTGTCCCATGGGTAAGCAGAGACTAGACTTGTCATAAGCTACGAATCTTCACTGCAATCTTTTCATACACTTTAACGGATAAGTGGGATCACATACGATGACGCATTGACAGAGCGGCAGACGTCATTTGTGAAGCAAGGAGTTGTATGAAACCGCACGTAGAAGCACACCCGGTGACGGATTGACGCACCGTGTGCGCTTCTACGAGCGGTTTCATACAAAACCTTGCTTTGCTTCACAAATGACGGACTGACCGTCATCGTGTGTGAAAGCGCTTTGGTTGCAAAAACTTTTCCTTTTCGGAAAAGATCATTTATTTGTTCATGGTAATTATGATCTCTTTAATATGATATTAGAAACGAAAATAATGGTGTAATGTTAGCTTATCTATTAAAGATTGTATCTAGATATAACTATGTTCAATTTGAACCATATTGTCCCAATGGTCTCAGAGCAAATAACTAAAATATAGAAGTCCTAACCGACGACTAGAAGGTTATTATGAAACCACAAGAGTTCTATGTTTGACTACAGAATTTTAAAAAAATTCCTTTTGTCCACATCTAGGTAGTAGAAACTATGAGAAAAAAAGTGTATAAAGAGTTTCTACGCGAAGTTACATAAAAGAACTAAATAATCAGATGGAAGGCTTTAATCAAACAACTCCTTACAACAGAATAAAAGAATCGCAAATGTTGAAGGAGAGCGAAAACTAAACGCTAGCTTTGAAGTCAGTAACAAAGACGTAGATGGAATAGATGACTAGATGACGCATAGATGATGATGAATAGATAATGGTCTTCAAGAACAATGCATTTTCATCAATGCCTTTTCTCTTGGGTGTTTCTAAGCTCAAAATTCTGTAAATTTGTCTAAAAATATTAAATGTACTAGTATTTAGTTAAGTAAAAAAATATAAGGTTAAATATCACCAGTTTCATCATAATATTGAAAAAATATAACAAATAAGGGTAATTTTGGGATACTTTTTTATCGAGTCAAGTTCATTAGAGCTTGTAACCGATTATGACGTAAATTCTAAATTTGTCAGTAATATTCAATCTCACTGATATCAATATAAGTGCAGCATTTGTTGTGATGGCCATTGTACTAGAAGCTAGAAGTGGTTAAATCGTTCTAGCCATTGTATTTAGTACAACATTACTCTCTCAAAAAAAAACGTCACCGACACGGCTCTCTTTTATATTCAATGGGATCTGATGGGATCCAGAGGTGGCGTTTTGAGAATCGTTGATTAATTAAACAAGTCGCACTTGTACAGTACTTCAAGGACAATAAGGGGCATCGACTAACATCGTGTTCCCGAAGATGACCGACCGAAACTAGGCAGTATTGTATAATGATATAGAGCTGTTTTTACGATTATTTCCGATGTTTTCCGATGCCCATTATTTTCCTTGAAGTACTGTACTTTTATATATTTCGTGGTCACACTCCAAATGTGTCTTTTGTAACCAGATGTCCATGTACATTATCCAGGTCACTATGTCCAGGTATTCTTAATTCTGACTAACTATACTTCTGGAATAATAACCGTGAAGCTTTTACTAAGTTATTTCTATTAGCTCTAAGTCCGTGGCATAAGGACTTATTCCTGTTGTCACAAACTCACAATACATTTCTATTTGTTTTCTTTTTTCTTGCGTTGTTTGTAGCGTGTGCGTTTTATTGGCAACTTGTATATTTGATCAGGAGATGAAGTGAAAATTCAATTCGAACGTTATCCTATTACGTAGGTGTTACAAACGTTTGTTTTTTGTAGAGGTACTTAGGGTACGAAGCTATGAAGGCGTGGTGGTCTAATCAATAGACTAGGCTAGTAGCCTCTCCATCCATGCAGGGGCAGCAGTTGAATCCCAGCCTGGATCAAAGTGATACCAACTTTTTAGGATTTTTTGGAGGATTTGTAACAACACTGGCATTTCTGTGAAGTGAAAAAACGTTTCGAAACCTACATGCTTCCATTTTGAAGCGTCTGTACACACGGCGACACATCATGCTACGCAAAACAAACATAAATTGGCCGCGCGACTCTATACATTACTCTACCTACGCGCGGCTAGCTTATTTTGGTTTTGCGTAGCTTGATGTGTCGCCGTGTGTACGAGATTCAAATTACAATAATTTATTTTTATATTTCTTTCTATATGTACAGTCAGCATCAGAGAAACCTGACCCTGTTTTAATCTTTATAAGAGCAAGGTGGTTAGATTTCTCTTATTCTGGCTGTACGTACCTACGTGGTACTCGTATGTACCTATGTTTAAATAATATATGGTAATTCAGTACACTTTTACGTAAATTCGGTATTAGTCAGATGGATTTCTTGGTAAAATTAAAAACATAAAACAAATTAAATAGAAGCGTGCATAACAAGCGAACGAAACATAAAAGAGAGCGTCGAGGGCGCGTTGCGGAGAGCTATGGAAACTAAATCTTGAGATCCGGGTTCGAATCCGCACGGATGACAGGCCATGTACCAATGAGTTTTTCTAACTTATACATAATTATGTACGTAATACCGACTGCTCTCAAACGGTGAAGGAAATCATCGTGAGGAATCCTGCATAAGCTGAAGAAGAAATTAAATTCCGATGCGTATGTGAAGTCTACCAATCCGCATTGGGCACTCGTGGTGGACTAACTCCCTGATGGTAGGCCTGTGCCCTGTAGTGGGACGTGTATAGGCTATGATGAAACAAGTAAAACTGTTAAATTTCCCACAGAGTAGCAATCTAGCAACTAAGAGGAATTCTATTAAAATTGAAACACCTGTTTATATAATAAAACAATAATCCTCTGCTACGGACGTTAAGCGGATATACTTACTAAAACTCATTAAAATTTGAAATCACTTCTATGTTTTATTAAACGAATGTACAGGGCTGTTTTGGACTTTATGTCTGTTTCAATAAAGGCTTCGTTTGGTTGCGTGCAAATACACCAAAGAATTGGAGTCGTTTTGAAGCCAGAAAAGGAGGCTTCAGACCACCAAACTGAACTTTTACTATGGGACCCACTTTGCAATCGAAAAAAAAAAACTATGCTATTTACATTTTCTATGGAACAGCTGATTTTTTTTTTTGCGATTTTGATATAGACTCCATAGTGAAAATTGATTAGTTTGATGTTCTGAAGAACTTTGTTTCGGTTTCAAAACGACCCCCTCCTCCCGATTCCTCAGTGTAGTGACTACTCAATTATACATTGGAATACGTAGTATAGCATATGCTCACGACTATATTCCCCGAGGGGGTAGTCAGAGATATTCTGAAACCTCAGAACATCCACTTTGATCGTACGTGAAGGAACCTGTCTCTATACTTCTTCCGTTTCAAAATTATAATGTTGACCTTCAATTTCAGGCTCTAC
Source organism: Agonopterix heracliana (assembly GCA_963693445.1). Lineage (NCBI taxonomy): Eukaryota > Metazoa > Arthropoda > Insecta > Lepidoptera > Depressariidae > Agonopterix > Agonopterix heracliana. Next base: position 16,660,801 of record OY856326.1, on the reverse strand, counting down.
TACCCCCTATTGAATATTATTTCCGTTCCATGAATCTTATATTTACCATTGTGATAACACATCAATGTTTTATCTTTCCTTTTGAACGGTATAAATACAAAAGATCAACCTTTGTGATTATTCTGTTTGAAGTTTTGATCTTGCGGCACTATTTTATATGCTCTTGAAGGGAAAGAATAAACAAGCCGTGGTGGTCCAGTGGCGAGTAACCTTGCCTACCGTGCAGGAGGCGATGGTTCGATCCCCGTCCAAGCCGACTCGTACCAATGAGTTTTTCGGAATTTATGTACGATTTGTTACACCACTGGCTTTTCGGTGAAGGAAAACATCGTGAGGAAACCTGCATGCTTCAATTATAGAAATAGAAATAGAAATCGCCTCTCTGCCTTTAAAGGCGTATAATAAAATTCATAGGTAATTAAAATTAAAATGTCGGGGCGTGTATTGTACCCACTGTCCATTATAAGTGGCGACGGGCTCACCCCCCGTCACACTGAACTGAGTTTCGGTACTACTGGTGAAACGTGGATGTCCTGAGGTTTCAGAATATCTCTGACTACCCCCTCGGGGAATATAGTCGTGAGCATATGCTTATGCTGAAGGGATAGAGATATACCTACATGATACAACAAACATACATAAACTCATGAACGTATATATAATGTGGGCAGAATCCTTGCTACAACTGTCGGAAATATTTTTAGGCGTGCAATAGCAGCAAGTATTATTTGTGGCGTAATAAAGGTTGCGACAACTGCATACTGTAGGAATATAGTATAATACCTATAGATAAAGTCTGTAGTGTGTATTTGTAAAGGTTGTTAGTTATAGTGAACTTGACAAGCCGATAGAGATTATCGTGATTTCATATAATTATGTTATGCATATTAAATATATTTAATTATGTTATGCATAGTAATAATATTTGACAAATGGGTAAAATATTTTTGAAGCATAATGCTTGATGTGATTATATATACCCACATTCAACGTGTACTTTAGAAGCATAAAAACGTATGTGGTGTGTAACACCTACCGAGAGGAATAAAATTATTCCAACGCATAAAGTTTGAAGTAGAAATACGTCAGCTAAAAGATTTTACGAATTTGTGCATATAGATGTATGTGAAAATGATACTTGATGCCTCACTAGTATTTCAGAAAGCCTTCACATCCGACTTAATGCACTACTGTATTTTCTCAACGGATGAAGATAGAAATACCAAAGTTAGTTTGTTAGAAAGAGAAACAAAACCTTATAACCGCTGGCCAAAAAAGTAAATTTGGTCATATTTAATCATGGTTTAAGCCTAAATACTTTTTGGTGCAAGCCAGCCTAAAACTTAGAGCGCAGGTTTAGAGCGCAGTTCTATATTTCGTTTACACAATCAGTGAATTTTACACCAAAAATGCTGCGCCCCATCGCACAGTAACATATAAATTCATTAATCTCTCTGTGTGTGATATACTGCACCCACCATCAGTGTACACTTAAATAAAAAAGCTCGTCATTGAAATATATTCAAAATACAAAGAAGGGGAAGCCTGTTAACGGTTATTTAATATATCCCATGATCGATGGGGTTGTGTTGTATGTAAGTATTTATTCCCATTCTGAAATAAGTCTTAAAAATAGGTATGGAACGTAAAATTTTCAAATGAGATTACTACATACGAGTAAGAGCGATTACTAATAAATAAATACCCTACGTCGTTCATTATTCTATTTGTTATTTGTTACACTGTTGATATTCAAAATAAAAAAAAATGCAAATAAAAAACAGTTCTTGTACTTTTTCAATCAACACCTTCCAAATAAGATATACTCATAACCTCATCTGAGAAACAGATAAACCCCAAGACACTTCCCTACAGGACTGAATTTACTTATGTATGCAGTATACCTCGTCAATATTCTAAGCTTTCGCTGACTGTACATTATTGCGTCGTCGATCATCTGACACATTGCTAACGTGTGCGTGGCTGTCAAGCGTTTATGTTGGAGAAAAATACGTCCTCGATACTGCTTCGAAAGCAGATTCTGAGGGACAATTTTTCTTAAATGTTCAGCAATTTTAGTGCTATTAAGCACTGTCTATGTTTGTGATACGAGTAGGTATATCGTTGTCTGCCTAAGGCCCGATTCGACCAAACGCGATTAAATTTTATCCGTAGATTAAGTCGCCGGTTACTATAAAGTAAACTGATTTTGCGTTTTACCAACCCTAATCAAAATGAAATGTCAATGTCACATAATTAAAAAAATGTTAATAAAAAGAAACCTACCAAATTAAAACTGTATAACCTCACATTGCAATAAGTACTAATACAACGACCTCTTTCTTTAGGTGAATTATACATTCGTTCTTTTAGTACGGGGTGTGTAAAGAACAAAAGTAAAATTGTTCCTTGTATAGTTACTCTTCTATAAATCTAAGTTTAGTCGAATTCGGCCTAAGACAGTCATTTTGATTTCTTTACGTTAATAATTGGCATTCAACTTACATACCTAAAATCGCGAACATAGTCACTTTTGTATTGGTATTTAATTGGTGCTGTTTCGGTAGGATCTTAAACTCTGCAATATATTATATCTGGAGTCGGCTTACGGATAGTTATGCTTTTCTTATCGTTAATTTTTTCAATGGAGGGAAACCTAATATCTATTTGATCTAGTCCTATACTTTTTGAAAATTATTGCGGGTTCCTAGAAATTACATCAGTTTTCCTTCAGGCTCGTTTGACTTTATTGTCTAGTGTTATGAATGGTCGTCGCTGTTGATCCTGGTTTACATTGTCAAGCACGGTATCCACCGAAGCGGAGCTAATATATAAAGAAAGAAAGAAAATTCTTGAGATGTGTAACACTCACGAATAGCTCGCTCTTTCAATCGCTTCATAAAAAGTGTCTTAACACTTCAATTTTAATTCCATTTTGAAACTTCAAGCTTTTTATGCAGTGTATATAGTGGACGACAGTCTCTACAGCCACTTGATAGGTACTTCAAATCATCCTGACCTGAACGCTTAAAAATGTTTTAGCATAGCATAGCATGCATAGCATATGCTCACGACTATATTCCCAGAGGGGGTAGTCAGAGATATTCTGAAACCTCAGAACATCCACGTTTCACCAGTAGTACCGAAACTCTGTCCAGTGTGACGGGGGGTGAGCCCGGCGCCAAAAAAGTTTTTAAAAGTGTAAAATGTAGATTTATAAAGTTTCTGACCACTCGAAAAGAAATACAGTCGTTATGATATACCTTGTCATCACAGACTATATATAACGTTCCACTGCGGGCACAGGCTTACCCTCATGGAGGGTGTATGGGCATTAGTCCACCACGCGTGCCCAATCCGGATTGGTAAACTTTACGAACGCATCGGAATTTCTTCTTCTGCGTACGCAGGTTTCCTCACCATTTTGTCCTTCACTGTTTGAGAGCAGTCGATATTACGTACATAAGTTAGAAAAATTCATTGGTACATGGCATGTCATCCGTGCTGATTCGAACCCGGACCTCAGGATTGAGTTACTATAGCTCTCAGCAACGCGCGAGTGACGCTCTCTATATGTGATTTGAAGAGAATTATTGTCAGAACCGAATCTGAATTTTATTTTACTTCTAAATTCCACCTATTCAAATAAACAATCAGACCCTTTTCCACTTAACATGCCCATTTTAAAACATATGTAAAATATTTAAACGTGTATTTATACAAGGTGTTACAAAACTACAAATAAACATTTAAGGGGGTGGTGTAGACCATCAAACTGAACAACTTTCACTAAGGGACCAATACCGAAATCGCGAAAAAAAAATTATGTTCTATTTACTCTACAAATCGACTAGAGCTAAAATATGTATGGGATTTAAAATTATTTTTTTCTCGATTTCGATGTTGGTCCCATAGAGAAAGTTGGTCAGTTTGACGGTCTAAACAACCCCCTTATGAGTTTTAAAAATTTATTGTTACTTATGAAACACCTTGTATAGGAGGACTTCTAGTAAAATGCTCTTCTATATATATTATTTAAAAATGGGCACCAAAATGGTCGGTCGGTCCGTAGTAATTTATGATCCCTGGGGCCGAAACAGACGCGGATAAACGCGGGGTCCGTACACGGTTTCGTATTTTTGCTGGTTATTTTTTTATTTTGAATTTATATAGTGCCCCGACGATGTGGGCGGCTTACTGTATGTTTTTTCTGTAAATAATGGCTTTATGTGAGTATTGAAATTGGGTCAATTTTCAGGGAGGTTTTATTGTATTTTATTGCCTTCTATTTGACTTTGCCTATTTTATTCGTTTCGATAATTTTGGAACTCTCTCTTTTATTTTACTTCAGTTGTACAATGGTAAAAGTAGTGTAGGTAAATTTTTATGAATTTAAATATCAAGACAAATCTAGCTACTTAGACTGTTGTCACTAGAAACGTCTGAATGAAGTGATGACTAATATGTAGGTTCTTAGTTTTGTGAAGAGACGTATGTTCAGCAGTCGATGAGTATAGAAATAGAAATAGAACTGAACAACTTTGACTATGGAGCCAATTTCTAAATCGCGAAAAAACATCATTTGTTCCATACAAAACTGCATTACTGACTCGACTCAAATGTATGGGACAGCTGATTTCGTTTTCGCGATTTTGATATTGGCTCCATTGTGAAAGTTGTTTAGTTAAATCTCTTTAAATGTTTTTTTTTTCTAACACCTTGTATAAATCTAACTTATTTAACCCTTTCTTTGCATATACAATAACAAGTCCATTTCATATACTTCCATCTTCACTATCAATAAATTCAGACTCGACATAGACCTACGAAGCAACGAGACATTTCTAAAGATTTTCCGTCACGAAATAAAATATGAAATCATAAAAGGAAATAAAATTGTACCCTGACCTTCCCAGTGAAAGGTTCTTCGCAATCTACTGAATGTTACTAGTTTATCGAGATTCGTTCCTATATACATCTTGTTAGGGTTCCGTAGTCCATAAGAAACGTTGTTTTGTTTTCTGTCGAATTATTCAGTATTTTTTCAGATCAGTATTTTCCCACGCTGATTTATTCACGTGCAAGGGTCCCGGTAGGAAGGGCAGTATCTATATACATACATACAAGCTCACGCCCCATGGTCCCATGTGGGTAGGCAGAGACCACGGACCGCCACATGCTACACACCCCTTTAACCTCATTCACATTGATACATCTTTTCATGCACTTCCGTCGATTGAGGGTGCTACGCACTTGTCCTTTTCGGAAAAAATCATTGATTTCGTATCTAAGATTATCCGATTATATCTAAAAATACAACACTTTTAAGAGGAGTATTCTCCGAACGTAGGAACAACGTAGTTTGATTCTGTTTTGAGACTAAGAAATTAATTAAGTCAATGAAATTGTATAAATACGATCTAGAACGTCATATTATCTATGTTTGTGGTTTGTCAGATTTCCGTTCATTCATTACTATAGTTTCATTATTACACTGGCTCAAAAATTATATGTTTTGTGTCAGATTTCCGTTCATACATAACTATAATTTCATAGTTACAATGGCTTAAAAGTATAGTATATACAAATCTTTGAATAAGTGTAATTTAGAAATATGATAATATTTATTCGGAATATAGTTACTATCAATTTATTTTTCTTCATTGTATCCATAGTGAAAATTGCTCAGTTTGATGGTTTAAACCACCTTTAAATATTACTAGTGCTTACCCGCGACGTCATCCGCACAAATTATATACCAGATTTTAAGTCAGATCATAAGCTATCAAACAAAAAAAGTTTCATGAAAATAGGTTCAGTAGTTTTTGCGTGATGCGCGAACAAACAAACAAACTTGTCAATAGATGGCGCTACACGTCATTTAAATCGAGTGTTATTTGAGTTTATATGAAGTGAACTGCTACTTTTTTATTCCTCACGATTTATACGATTTTATTATAGTTATAAGTTAAGATGAAGAAGTTTTGTTACACCTTCTTTACAATACGTAAACTAACTAAAGGCAAACCTTTAAATCACGTACTCTACACCACCCTACATACTGTATAGGCATGGAAATAGTTTTAGTGCTTTCAATGTTTTGGGAGAATAAACAATAATGCATACGAGTAGGTATGTCAATGGAACCCTACTTTACGCGTATCCCAATACGGACTGGTCATGCTTTATGTATTTCGATATTAGAACATAAATTTTCATATTTCTTGCTGGTCATTTTTTTTATCTTTAAATAGACTCTGTCCTTATTTCGTGTCCAATACCTAACATCTACCGCTCTGTGTTATAAATGTCTCAAGCCTACTACATAAAACGAACTCATTGTTTCAATGTATTTGGGATTCTATTTAGTATTTCACACGTCCTACGTCGAATATGAAACTGGGATAAAACACTATAGGTTTTCAAAATTTTCGTCATATAAATTAGCATGTGTAGAATTCAAAAACAGCATTCCAGATACTTTTCAAGTCTAAGCAGAAAACTCTTTCTACATCGATTTAGTTTAGTGCTTCTACCGGTACAAGATCACTTAGGAAATACACCATCTGTGCCCCTTTCAGGATATGGATAAAAATTTTCATATTACCGATAATGTTACCATGTACATGATACGTTGGACAATTTCAAAATGTAGCCGACACCGCTCACACTGTACAACTTCACTTAACGCGAGCTAACTCAAAATTCAATATTCAACACGACATTTTGGTGTAAACATCGCGTGACAGCTAGCTGAAGGTCTAAGGCAGAAGAGATGGGTAATACTATGTTATGTATGAAAATAAATAATAATGTTAACCTACAACACGAGGTGTTTAGTCAGATAATCTACACTCGCTTCTGGTTTCTTTGGATGAGCGAAAGGAACGGCAGTGGTAATGGGCTGGTGCACCTTGAGCATTTGGTTTGTGAGATCTCACTGGCTTACATCAATAACCTGACATAGGTTGGGGAAGATTCTCCACGTGTCCAAATGGCACAGTGGAGGAACAATTTAAACTAAATCACCGTATGTAAAACATTCTAGCATATCTATTTTTAACCTAAATTTGATTTCAATAAGACATTGGTAAAGTCTATCGATTCCACGATGGAGAAATTATTTTTGAAATGAGAATAGAATAGACTAAATAACCTACAAGTACGAGTAAGGCCCTTGTCTAGTAGCCGCCATATCAGTGCTCACTCGTTTCTTATATACTTATCAATCTTATCATGTCATCCTTTACACATTCCATATTTTTTATGACACTCATATCTGTGTTCATATACGTACATTTGTCAGTATCGTCAAACCAAATTACTACAATTTTTGTTCAACAGCACCGTTTTCCTCCGCTTCCGCTCCCGCCCACGCTTCAGCTCGTATTTTAAGCAATCCTTAGGTGTTTTGTTGCGTCATCGATCATCTTCAGCGACGCTTCTCGCCCCGCGTCTCCGTGAGTGTCGAAAATTACTTGCAGGGTACAACATGGCTGCTTGTACAAAAAAGTTCTTTCCTTTTCCTCTTAGGCGTAAAAATATACAAAAATGTAAAAATCATGTAAGCATTTACTAGATTTAGATGTTAATACGGGTAAACGGAAATACCTATTGAGTGCGATGGATTTTAGAATAATATTTGATGATTTTGGAATATGTACGAGGAGACCTTTGGGACCAAAGAGATTTAACTTATTACTTCTAGTAATAAGTTTAAATCTCTTTGTTTGGGTCGTATCTAACAAGAATATTCACCAAGATCAGAATGATTTAGTTAGATCTCAGTCCTTTACCAAACCTTCGTCACAAAAAGGCACCTCTCAATTTTAGCCGTTTCGGGGGTGAAATTCTAGGCCCACAGTACTCAAAAAAGAAAAAAACTTTCGTCCTACGCATTTATGGATTCAGTTTATGATAATAGTTTTTTTTTTTTTACTATAGATGGGTTTGCTCTTGACCTCAATTTAGTCCTCAGGATAAAGATGGGGTCGCAGATGTAGCGGGCTTACCCAGAATGGCACTGGCACTCCTGTACACCGACGGAACGCAGCAAGCTGCTTGGGGCCAGACTCCGGCAGGGTGGTCGCGAGCCAGGCGGCTCCTTGCGGAGCCTACCACACCACTGTGGGGGATGGTTCAGCCGCCACCACAAACTAGGTAGCTTGTGATGCCGTTGCCCGGGGTGGACCGCTAGTAGGTACCCCGCCCCAATTAGTGCATCATAATCTCGATTTACATTTCAATATGTTCTTTTAAGTAATGTTGTCTGCTAACTGAATGTTGACGGTATCATCAGGCCTCCACTCTCCTAAATAACTCGTCTACATAACGCATTACACGTCACTCCAAAAAGGCATGTCTGTACTTTCATCTACATCTACAGGATGTTTTCTTGAAAACAGCGCGAACTTGTTGCAAATTTTTATTCTTTATGTTCGTTTTATTCATGTTTAATTTTGAAACTTTTTAACGGTTTCTTATCGTGTATACTTTGTAGCGATGATGATTGATGTCAAATGTTTAAATAAATAGAACAGTACTTCAAGGAAAATAATGGGCATCGACTAACTTCGTGTTCCCGAAGATGACCGACCGAAACTAGGCAGTATTGTATAATGATATAGAGCTGCTTTTACGATTATTTCCTATGTTTTCCGATGCCGATTATTTTCCTTGAAGTACTTTAAAGAAGGTGCTCGTGGCGTGTAGCGCATTGGTGTTTGAAACGATAACCAAAGTGTTTCTATTTGAAGCAAGCTATACATTTGAACCAACACCCCATCATCACGATGATCAGTAACTTGCTTACAAATATTTACACTGGACCAACTCTCTCTCTTATTTATTTGTGAGAGGAGGAAGCCTATGTACTGTGGTAGGATGTGTACAGTGTTGTTACTTATTTCCATAGTTACAAAAGTTACCGTATATGACTATCGCTCAGTTGCAGAAACGCTCATTAAAGTTAATCCTACATTAAATCTCTTGCTGTCACTTTTTGTCTTGTTGACGTAATAAAAGCTACCAAGAGATTTAATGGAGGATTAACTCTAATGAGCGTTTCTGTTTCTGCGTTTCTGCAAGAGAGCGTAAGAGGGTCAAATTCATGGCCATAATCATTTTCGGGTGGTGTGAAACATTGTTACAGCTATTAGCTGTCGTGCATGCAGCAAGGCATCAATAGATCTATTTGTTGTAGAAGACACGAAAGAAGCATGTCAGAAGAACCCGTTAAAATATAACAATTTAGTTTGCATTTTTATATCTACTAGAAACATTGGTATCGATTCGGTATTGCCACGACTTAACTTAACTAAATTTATTCCTGTCATTTTCTAACATTCGACTAAGAAAAGAGACAGAAAACCAACAACTGACTTTAGTGCTGTCAAAGTGACGCTACACGCCCAAAAACGACTTAAATAAGATGGCGTGCATTATGATGCCATCTTATTTTGGGCGTGTAGCGTCACTTTGACAGCACTAAAGTCAGTTGTTGGTTTTCTGTCTCTTTTCTTAGTCGAATGTTAGAAAATGACAGGAATAAATTTAGTTAAGTTAAGTCGTGGCAATACCGAATCGATAACCAATGGTTACCAATGGTTTCATAAAAAAAATTCCTTGGTACATAATTATGAAACTTCAGCTTTGTTCACCCAAAGTTAAGTAAAATGAATGATGGACATAATATGAAGACATCCTGTACACAGGTCCATTATTTTTATGAGCCAAGAACACAAGATGACGGAGTTTTGGCGGGAAAATAAAAAATGATCACAATGACGAGGCGGAGAGACTGGGGTAAAGTGATATAGATGTCAACTGAAATAAACTTGTATAAATGGATATACAGAATGAAAGATGTCTTGAGGGAAATGATGAACAACCTGTGATATTTCGTAAGTTAATGCTTACTCAGCTGTTAATCCAGCTAAATATATACCTATACCTATTCTGATACACTAAACATCAGATGATAATTATATAACCTTTAACTCCCACGGAAGCGATATTATTCAACCACCCATTGAGTAGGTATATATTCTTATCTAAAAGCCGGGTAGCGAGCGGTTAAATAAGCAGCAGGTACATACTGGATATCAATTCACAAACCTTTTTAAGCCGCGTTCCCATTGTCGTACATGCAACGCGAATGCAATGCCCATGCCACGTATGGACGCATTCGGTTTCTAGTAAAATGTATGAGAGACTTCACACTGATGCACACGCACATGCAATGCCACGCCATGCTACGCCACGCGTGGTTCACCTTGTATCGAATTCGTCCACACACGCGTCAACCATGCGTCAACCATGCGTCAACCACGTGTCAACCATGTGTCACCCAAGTGTCATCGACGTCGCCACGAAGTCCGATTTACGCTATTATTTTTTGTAGATGTTAGTTTATCATTTTTTTATTTGTATTCAAGCGTGCTTCGACTTTTCATGAAACAAGTTCAGGCTTTAAGTGCAAATACGACATGAACTTGTGCAAAAAAGGTGGAAACATCAACAATCGATACTAAAAATAAAAAAAAATGATTCCATTAACATGAATCGGACCATTTTCATTGTGATCCAAAGACAATGTTATGTGATTGACATTTCTGTGGTGATGTACCATTTTTTTCTCACAATCGATCACCGATTTAGTTTTTAGCTCAAGAAAACTGTTTAGTGTATGTTTAAAAGAAACTAAAAAAGAGTAAAAATCTGGGCGATTGACCCCGGAGACAAGGTCCACCAGGTTCCAGGAGGGGCCGCTTCGGGGCTTCGCTCCTACGCGTAGCTCAGCCTTCGGCCTAAAATGTTCAGTTTTATGCAAACAAAATCTGATAAAAAAAGTGAGGAGAAGTGCCCTTCCAATTCCAGCAAGTTTCCTGACAAATTATTTTTAACCGTGCCTCAAGTAGTTACCAAAATTTAGAGAAGAGTGGATGAAAGTAGCTAAAAGAAAAAATTTGCCTTCTCCCAAATCCAAGTAATATACTAGGTACTCCCAAATCTGTCTTGCGATATTGTGAGGATCATTCCGACGTAAGTAAATCGTAAACTAGACCTATGTACCTTCAGCCTTCAACAAAGTGAGCAAAGGAAAGAAGTTTCATAGTTCTTTGAGACTAAAGTAGGTACTTAGGTACCTACCTTACTTATTTAAACGTTTTTTTTACAGATGGAGAAAGATAATGAAAATTTTATGAAGTTCAAACTTGTAGGAGGCAATTTAATTTTAAAGAAGGATGTTGGTCTCCATATTTTTGACTGCCAACAAAGAATGCAGGCATCAAAACCTAGATCAGTGGTTTTAAAACGCAAAAGTCTTGAATAAAAGCATTGAAAATGAGCAAGGTGACGATAAACCTGTCTATAATATATTTCTATTTCTAATTTAGGTTCGTACGTAGTACGTTCTAAGTAAATAAATGGGTTCACATTATTGTGTACCTGCATAGCTAGCATGCCGCAGTGATACAGCGCTATCACACCTTCGCTCTTTTTCTATTTGCATGCGAACGAACGAGATAAAAGACGTGATACAGCCGTATCACCGTATCGCTGCATGCTACCAGTGCTGGTGTCTCTCAGATAATGTCTCAGGGTACCTAAAGACCAGGCCACATAGTGGCGGGACTGCGGGAAAGCGGCCTGGGGTAAGACCCGCACTAAGTGAATTCTTCCGGACCCGTGTGTGGTAATATTGGAGTTTGTATGTGCCACAAAGATATCCATGTGGGTCTGGAAGAATTCGCTTCCTGCGAGTCCGCCCCAGGACAGTTTTTCCACAGGCCCGCTTCTGTGTGGGTATGTTTTAATTTAGGTACCTACTACACAAGTAACTTAGCATTTTTATCTCTCTCAGATATTGTTTCCTCTGGTTTCCTCCTAAAATATTTGATAAATTTTCAGCTTAGAGATTTTCAGCATAAGAGATGGAATCTCCTTCCTGTCAAGTAATTAATGAACAAGATATTTCTAAAAGTGAGGAAAAAGCAAGGGAGCAATGTGTAAAAGTTGCAATTTATCTACGTAAAAGAAGTAAAGCAGTGAAAGAAGCTACAAGGCCTCCTACAAATAATGCAGCTTCTGCATTATATATGCAGCTGCAGAGGGGTCCGGTACTACGTTCGCGCACAAACAGACAAGACAAGGGTAGGTACCAGCCAACCATCAAAGGGTCAAGCTCAGGGAGTAAGAATATTCAACAGAAAGTGAACTACTTGGGTCTAAGATCTGATATAATAAGAAGTCATGAATAGTTTGGTGATTGATCTTTTTATTTAAGAAGTGGGTTGTATTCTGTTCCAATGTGTCAGCGATTAAACCATATTGGTATAATACTTCGTCATCACTCATCACCAATAATTTTGATTGTGTTGCAAATCTTCATGTGCATTTAGTAACGCCGTAAGTGTTGATTTTGAACGAAGACAAATGCTGTAATAAATATAAAATAAATGATTAACGAATTAAGTTGGGTTGTTTTAATTTACTCAATCCAATGTCCAATGAGCTGAAGTCAGCTCTGCTGTCTTATTGGAGAGGGGAAGTAAAGAGATGCTTCAAAGTTAAGATTAGGTAGGTACCGACGATGTTGGTTAGGTAAGTCTTTGTATGGGCATCCGTTTTGGTGTTATTGAATTTGTGAAGCCTCCGTAGTCTAGAAGGTTAAGCATGCAACTTTCTCATGTCCCGGATAGTTGCAAATAGAAGGCAGGATCTATTCTTAAAGTTAGATCATGGGTCAACATAGGTGAACGAAGGCAGCTTAAAAATGACTAGATATCTATAGACAGTAAACCACTCATTTGCCTCCAATCGCACTAGGCTAGCCTCCTCTCACTCATTTGAATACGCCTCTGGCAGAAGAATACCCAATAATATTATATTCAACAAAAAATCATGGTTACCCACTGTAGGTAGGTATTTACCTGAATGTGTATTATTTTCCATAGCATTTTGTTTGATATTTATCAGGAAAACTCTTCTGACTATTATTTCTAAATAGGTAACTTATATTGTTAGTAGAAATCATGTGAAAACAAATATACGTAATGTTATCTCACGAAAAACGAAAATTTTATATACATTTGACAAGTAGGACTACACCAAAGAGTACATACAATAAAGATTTTGTTACTCTACTCTGTGTTATTATCATAGGCGAAGTATTTTTCGCTTACGCTGATAGACGAAACATCAGTGTAACCGCGTATGAGACAGCGATAGTCATAAAATCCTATACAATTTGTATGAAAATAGATATCTGACTCCGGAGTCAGACAGCCGTCGTAGAACAAAAAAGTGGCTACGTCGATAAGGACAGCAATAAGTAGCGATCTCCTTTTTTAACTAGAGCGAATTTGCTATGTGCATCTCTTACTGAGTGATATGACAAGACACGTGCTTGCTTCTAGTTCCTTCTCTTTCTACGGTTATTATATTAAACTTATCCGTAGCACAGATGATTATATTGTACAGAGCAACAGCTTCATAGGAGCTTCGATTACATTAGCCTATTCTTGTAGGGCTGTCTAAAAGGAAATAAATTTAATTGAAGTATTAATTATGTAGGTAGGTATAATGTTTTTCTTTGTTGTTGTTGTTGTTGTTTGTTGTGTTATTTATTATTTGTTATTTAGTTGAATAAAATGAGTTAAAATTTAAAAAACGTTGCCGCCCGATCCGCCGCTTTACGCGAGTGACTCAGAAATTGACTTACCTGTCACGATCTTTGGGGTAGGTATATGAAGAAGGAGATGTTTTTGTTTGTGTTCCTCCTCGTATTATTAAAGCACACAGTGCAATTATTAACCATTTCGTTTAATATTATTAAACTACTTTTAAACATGCTCGAGTAAAATGAAATGAACATGACATGACGTTCTACAATGACAGTGACGATCAAACAGAAAATAATCCATAGACATATTAATATTAACAGAGGTCAGTGGCTCCAATCTCTTTCCGAAAGGAAGAATGGACAATATCTCACACCTTAAATTCACACCCTCGTTACGCCGTAACCACCCGAAGCATAGCCAAAGTGTCCCCTCGGCCTCGTTCGTGAGCCCCGTAGGTGAACGCGCACACAATCATACTGCGCATGTAGTGATGCGCCGCTTTTGCGAGGTTGTTTGAAGCTGTAACTCTGTACAATATAATCCTCTGTGTCCGTAGTCTTTGGATTATAGCCATTCAACATGGTGTCAAACAAAAAAACAGAGATAAGAAACATTTTTTGGCGATAGTACCTACGGGAGTGAAATAAGGAGTTTTGTTTATTAAAATTACAGCTTGGTCATAAAGTGTAGAAAAAAAATTAGGGCCCCACGTTCCTTGCATGAACGGCAACGAGCAACGTCGTGGGTCCTCTTAAATACATACGTTACAATCCGACAAATTGGTCAAAAAGGGAAATAATTTTACATAATTATACAAGTCGTACGACAGGTGTCACATTTGTGCGTGGCGGATTACCGTAAGTGCGATGCGACCCGTCGAAGACGTCAAACAAAGAATCCGTCAATGCGTTGCGGCCCGCCCTAAAATGCGCTTACCTTACATACATATTATACTCATGACACAAACATTACTATTATTATCAATTTTCTGTTCTTCTTATTATCGGTGGGCTGTAATCTGACACCCGGGCTTGCAGATTTTTCAAACCGCTTTACGGCCTCTGACGTGAACTTTTAATGTAAAGACTACTACCACCAGAGATAGTTGACGAGACCAACGGCTTATAGTGCCATGGGAAGCACGGAATCTTCTTTCTTTTTAGACAATTAGGTGATTCAGCCAGCAATGTCATAACCAACTGGGGGAAAACGAACAAAGTAACATTTCACTAGGTGCCCCCTGTGGGAACGTCACTGCGGCAATGGTGTTGCCAAACATGCGATAATAATTATCCTAGATCCGTTGTTTTTGAGTTGCATGCTATTGAAACTACATTTAATCATTATTTTAAGAACCATGTTCACCCCATCCCGCACCCCTCCGCTACCTAAGGAACCTATGGGAAGCGGAGTGACCGCCAATTTGAACTTTTTAGCTTTTAAACCGATTGCTTCCAAAATCAATATCTGGGGGTTATCGATATTATGCGATCTCCGAACATGAATCCGAAGTAAGAAATTCAAAAAAGTGGCCGCCATCTTAAACTTTATTGTTTTTTACCAATTCGGTCCCTATTTCAAGTTTTTTCGTCTTTACAGCGCGGTAGAGCGCAGTACTGAGCTATAGAGTAGCGATGCCCGATACAACACAATGCGATATCTCGATATTTTGTATCGATACACGCCAATACGATAGGTATCAGAAATATCGAATTACTTAAGCGTAATATTTGGCCACAGAAACGTTTAGTAAAAAGAGAAGTTGATTACTTTTGCGACATTTATTCATAAGCATAAGCATATGCTAACGACTATATTCCCCGAGGGGGTAGTCAGAGTTATTCTGAAACCTCAGAACATCCACGTTTCACCAGAAGTACCGAAACTCTGTCCAGTGTGACGGGGGGTGAGCCCGTCGCCACTTATAATGGACAGTGGGTACAATACACGCCTCGAAATTGAAGCATGCAGGTTTCCTCACGATGTTTTCCTTCACCGAAAAGCCAGTGGTGTTACAAATCGTACATACATTCCGAAAAACTCATTGGTACGAGTCGGCTTGGACGGGGATCGAACCATCGCCATTTATTCATATAAATATATAAAAAAAAAAAAAAAATTTACTCATTTGGATAGTAATTTAGAGATCGAGTGTTTGTCAGCGGTTGCAAGGTTGCAACATCAGTGCCGTCATTTAGAGCAATTAATTGCACACAGAATATTTATTTTCTTCAATACTTATAAAGAAAATCTTAGTAACAGATTTGATGGTTACCTATCGATAATATTATTTTTGAAAAACATTGTACAATTTTGGCTCTCTTAATAATGTCATTGTTTAAACTCCACATTGTTTTTTAAATAGTTAGTAATTAGCTAGAAATGTCTATTAAACTTAGACCAAATTGTCTAAACTTTTAAATTATAATATCAGTTATTAGATTGTATCGGTTTAAATTATTAGATTGTACCAATGAGCTTTTTTTTAGTGATTTCGATGTTGGTCCCATAGAGAAAGTTGTTCAGTTTGACGGTCTGATCATCCACTTATAAAAGTTTCAGCATATTAAGAAGGACCCTATACAGGGTGTAAGGAAAAGTATCATTGACCTTTAAACTACATACTCTACCCATCAAACTGAATAACTTTTACTATGGGAGCAAACTAATCAGAGCAAAAAAAATCTGCTGTTGCTACATTTGAGTAGAGTAGTAGGTATTGGAGTTTAGTATGGGACAGCAGATTTTTTTTTTGCTCCGATCGGTTTGCTCCCATAGAAAATGTTGTTCAGTTTGATGGGTAGAGTATGTGGTTAAAAGGTTAATGATAATTTTCCTAACACCCTGTATACAAGGTGTTACAAAAATACAAATAAACCTTTAAGGGGGTGGTATAGACCATCAAACTGAACAACTCTCACTATGGGACCAACATCGAAATCGCGAAAAAAAATAATTGATGTTCCATACTCTACAAATCGACTAGAGCTAAAATATGTATGGGATATGAAATTTTTTTTCGCGATTGTGATGTTGGTCCCATAGAGAAAGTTGTTCAGTTTGACAGTCTAAACAACTCCCTTAAGAGTTTCAAATATTTATTGTTACTTATGAAACACCCTGTATACAAGGTCCAACTAAGAACTGTTGGATCACAGCCGGCCCCCAGGCTTCACACTATGCCTGGTGGAAGATCTTCCCTTTCAATGGAGGAATATTCCCAAGTAGCACCTCCATAGGATTTTATATAGGCAAGATCCTTAACATGCATTATCTCGAAAACGTTGCACTTTAGGACTATATATTATAGGACATTTTTTGTTTGTATATAGATCCTCTATCGATATACATAGGTTTCAGGGTGCGCCGCATTTTTGAAAAATTTCCGGAATTCCTGCAAAATTGTGGTACCACTATGCCAAAAAGTTCAAAGCCCTTTGCACCCTGTATTCAGTGTTTTTGTTCAAGTCTACAAATATGCAGAAATTAATAGCAGTTTACTTAAATATTCTTGCTATTCCTACATAATTTTTAAATATCAAAAAGACAGGTCATACAAAATGTTATTAGTTACCTACGTGATTTTATGTTCTAAACTGATTTCACTGATTAGATTTCCGAGTTAAAACATACCTTACCTCACCCTATAGATAGATGTGTGTGAGTACACACATACCATGTACGGTAGGTACATACATATTGTAGTAGAGTAGAAATAATTGATTTCAAAACAACAAAAGTACTAAGAAATTTATCGAATTAACTGCTTCTCATGATTCTGTAAACATTACACACACATTGGCAACTAGCTACATTGAACAAAACCTAAAAAGTAGGGAAGAATTATATTATAAGGAAGTTTCGGTTTCGGTTTCGGATTCGGCCAAAACTAGAACCGAAGCCGAAATTCGGTTTCGGTTTCGGTTTCGGCTGTAAAAACTAGTTTCGGTCGACACTAGAATTAACTCGCTCAGCTCAAGGTCGGCGCGCCGACCGCGCTGGTCGGCGGTGGCGGCGCGGAAAAAATCGCGGCGGCGGCGCGCCGGCGCGGCGCTCATGTCTACGACGAAGATCATAACGATTTGAAAGACGTTAACTATAATAATTTAAGTATTTATTTTAGATATTTAAAGATTTTTTTTTGAATTGTCAATACTAATAGCGCCACCTGACAGATATTTTTCACAACAGTCTTTATAAAAGCTTCATTGAAACAAAATACGAACCACCATGTGCGCACCACTGCTTCTTTAGGTCTTTCAACATCGCCATTTTGTTGTTTGATACAAAATTCATATTTTTATTACCCGCGACGGCGAACGGAGAACGTGTATGCGTTTAGGGTGAGAGGTTGTTTGTTTGTTTGTTTGTTTGTTTGTTTGTGCAAATCCAATGTTCCCATTTATCTCCAAAACGGCTAGACCGATTTAGATACGGTTTTCTGTAAAGGGTTCGTAATTAATTAGCGATGGTTCTTAGATAGGTGATACGATGTTAACTCGCCAGGGGGCGCTGCAGTAACCATTTTTAAACGTCAAAAAGAGTTTTTGCGCATTTACGCCGAAACGGCTTGACCGATTAAGATGCGGTTTTTTTTAAAGTGCTTGAGGTTTATTTGCAATTATTCTTAGATAAGTTTGATTGTGACAAACCACCAGGGGGCGCTGATCCAGTTTTTTATCAAGTGCATGCTAGTAGACCGTGTTTGGGCTCTTTTAATAGCGTTTGGTGGTGTGGTTTTGGTGAGTAGCTTCTGGACGTAAATGTCTGAGGGTCTTATGATGCAGCAGAAGAACAACGTGGGGAACTCTGTGAAGGCACATAGCTAGGAGACCGTGTTTGGGGTCTTTTGATAGCGTTTGGTGAGTAGGTTCTGGACGTAAATGTCTGAGGGTCTTATGATGCAGCAGAAGAACAACGTGGAGAACTCTGTGAAGGCACACACCTAGTAAACCGTGTTTGGGCTCTTTAAATAGCGTTTAGTGAGTAGCTTCTGTACATAAAGGTCTGAGAGTCTGATGCAGCAGAACAACATCGTGGAGAACTCTGTGAAAGCGAATAGCTAGGAGACCATGTTTGGGCTCGTTTGATAGCATTTGGTGAGTAGCTTCTGAACATAAACTGCTGATGGTCTGATGACGGACCAGAAAAACATCGTCGGAAACTATGTGGAGGCACGTAGTAAGTAGGTAAACCATATTTAGGCTCTTTTTTAACCACGACGGGATGGAGAAGTTATATGCGTTTAGGGTGAGAGGTTGTTTGTTTGTGTGTTTGCAGACGGTTATGTAGGAATTCTCTATAAATTTTAAAATAAAAAGCAAAAATTTGAAATTAAAACAAAAACCCGCGACGGTAATCGAAAATGGATTAAATAATTTTTTTGCAAATCCCTCGACTAAAAAAAATATGTAAGTACGAAAGATAATAAACCAAACCCTAGAAAGTCGAGGGCTGCCATTGCCATCTGTTCCCAATTTCAATTAGACACAAACACATAAAACTGATTTCCGGTACTACTGGTGAAACGTGGATGTTCTGAGGTTTCAGAATATCTCTGACTTCCCCCTCGGGGAATGTAGTCGTGAGCATAATATGCTTATAGTCATAAAACTGTAAAAATTTTGTTCATGAATCAAATAAAAAATGAAATGGGCATGAGGCAGCCCCGACGGATTTTCTAGGGTTTGGTTTATTATCTTTCGTTACCTACTTACCTATTTTCTTTTAGTCGAGGGATTTGCAAAAAAAATATTTAATCCTTTTTCGATTACCGTCGCGGGTTTTTTCAAAATTTTTAATTTTGCTTTTTATTGAAAGTGTGTACTATAAAGAACCTTTTTTACCTTCTTTTGCTCCTTTTTGGAATGGAGCATGAATGGAGTACCTATATAGTCCGTCCTACGAATAAGAGAATGTATAGAAGTATAAATGAAGCTCAAAAAGTGGCACCAAAAAAATTGTAACGCGTTCTAAATTTGTTCTTTAAAAATTGTAACTCGCCGCCAAAACTCATACAAAATGTCATTTTTCATGGGGTGCCAAAAATGATTTCGATTTTGTTTGGAGTTATTCTTCCATATTTATTCTCTTATTCGTAGAGTCCATCAAACAAAAAGTTTTTAATCTAGGCGTTGATTGAGTATTTTATAGATTCGCTGAGCGCGTATACTGGAAAGGGATGGAGATATGACAAAAATGTATGAGAGTGCTTTTGTTTTAGTTGCAAGATTTTGTATGTAATTTCAACTAAGTCAAACAAAAATATCGCATACGCAGAAAGGGAACACAAACATAAGATTTTCTCTCGCACTTTCTGTGTAATTAGCGTATAGGCGTAGAAAGAGAAGGCGCTAGAAGGAAGCACGTGTCTTGTCATATTCACTCAGTAAGAGATGCACATAGCAATTTCGCTCTAGTTAAAAAAGGAGATCGCTACCTTATTGCTGTCCTTATCGACGTAACCACTTTTGACCTGACTCCAAGTTGTCACTTCATATAAATTGTATAGGATTTTACCTGACTCCAAGTTGTCACTTCATATAAATTCGCTATCTCATACCCGGTTACACTGATATTCGGTCTACCAGCGTAAGCGAAAAATTCTTTGTCTATGCGTATAGGTCTGTCTCGTTTTCGTGACTATTATTATTTTTATGCACGTTCTATCTAGCAACTCTCTTTCTAAAGTTTCAGTAGTGCGATTTTTGAACATTACACGTTCAAATCAGTAGTACAAAAACGCATAATCTCCATAGTAACATTTTCTACTGCTGATTTCAACGTGTGATGTTTAAAAATCGCACTTCTGGGTGTTGTCCAGTTTTTTTGAAGTGAAAACTTCTTTTGCAACTAATCGACACCAAAGAAAATTCGACACTAAATCGTTTCTGAGCATAGGCGAAGTATTTTTCGCTTACGCTGATAGACGAAACATCAGTGTAACCGCGTATGAGACAGCGATAGTCATAAAATCCTATACAATTTGTATGAAAATAGATGCCTGACTCCGGAGTCAGACAGCCGTCGTAGAACAAAAAAGTGGCTACGTCGATAAGGACAGCAATAAGTAGCGATCTCCTTTTTAACAAGAGCTAATTTGCTATGTGCATCTTTTACTGAGTTATATGACAAGACACGTGCTTGCTTCTAGTTCCTTCTCTTTCTACGTTTCTGAGGGTTTCACTCATGGATATTAGGTGATAAATATTAGGTAGTAACCATAGAGGTAGGAATAGAGGAACATACAGCTGAGAGAGCGAGATGTACCTAGCGGCACATGTATAATAGAAAGAGATACGTGATGCGAATCAATAGAACCGTTTTTCAGTCTCCAATCAATTTTTACAATTCGGTTTTCGTGAATAATTGGGAATCTAAAGTGAAATCGTAGATAATTTTGTGAAATATACTGACACTACTGCATTAATTTATCCTCGATTTTACGTTAGACTCAGAATTATAGACAGTATTAGAATGTTTGCCTGCGAATAGTCTCCAAAAAACATCCAAAAACTGTGTCATTTGACAACTCATGTCACTGACTCTATTCCTGTAAGGTATAATAACTTTATGGTAGTAACATAGATTTACACTCTAGATTAAGCCATGTCGTATCCGCACATGGAACAGCAATAGTTTGACTTTTGCATACTAATAAAAGACGATTTGTTTGGCAAAGATTCTATAGGACTGACAGCTTGCCAAACACAAAAACCGGCCACGGTGACCGAAACAAAAAATAATGTTTTGACTTTTTTGTTTACATGAGGTTTCACAACTGGCTATCTCGCTCTCGATTTCTTGGCTCCATCTTTCAGCATAAGCGAAAAGTTTTAAATCTATGGGTAGTAATATCCATAGAAGTTAGTGTCCATAGAGGAGCAGCCAAAAGGACCCGATTACTCGTAGTGCGTCCGTCCGTTTGTCCTATCTAAAAAAGGCTGTATCTTTTGAACCGTAATAGCTAAATGGTTGAAATTTTACAAAATGTGCGTTATTAATGTTATTAAGACCATTATCTGACTAATAATAAAAAAGAAATTAAACTAAAAAAGGGGGGGGGGGGGGATTTTGGGTAGTACTGAACTGAGCCCTGAAGAAATAAAAATAAAATATACTTAAGCTTGTTTTTTTTTTAAGTTTGGCACTTAGACCAAAGCTATAGGTAGGCATTAATTTCTTTTTGAGTTAATAGGATAAAACACGTACCTACTTCTACTAATTATCCCTCTGAGAATTGTCGTGACAAGGCTCTATGTCTACTTATGTAGATCATTCGAGCATTCTAATAATAAATAGAAATTCAAGTTCTTGTGCGTAACCACGAAACCCGTAACAAATCCGAAACAAAATCTTCATAATTTTAATCCACTTTAATTTGCGTGCATTGTTTAGAAAAACGGTAAAGAAAAAATAAATCGATTGTAGTTTTACAATCGACCAAAATAGGTACAACACTCGAAGGCACACGCATGTCACGCGTGGCGCTTGGATGGCAGTGTGAACCCCCGTGCGTGGCGTTGCGTTGCATGTACGTTGGATGCGCATTGCATGTGCGATAATGGGAATAAGCCTTTATAACTACGAAAAAAGTACATTTATACATAAACTCACAACCATAACTTCTTTCGGGGTGGTCCATTGAATTAGAACACTATGGAAGATGGGTCCACGCTCAAAAGTGTCTGAACCAAAAGATGTGTACAATTCAAAAAGGCACTGTAGTCTCTTGCCAGTCTTTGTTTGATCGTCTAAGCACGCGCGAGTTCATGATGGCGTACTGTGTTGTAAAAACATGTAAAAACTACCAAAGAAAATTGAAAAAATGTGATGGTATATCCTATTTTCAGTAAGCAAACTATTATTTTATCATTTAGAAGCATTTAGAAGTATCATTTTGTTTACGAACATAATATTTAATTTTTATTTTATTTATTGATTATCTGTCATCACGTCCGCCATTACGTCTGTCATGTTTGATGTTCATTTTCACCTCCAGTCGAAGCTGCATAAATGGTGTTAAGTAGGTGTAAGCAAAATTAACCCTTGTGACTAGCTTCATACGATTTCAATTGCAATGTTTTCAGTTTGTTTACATTACTATGCATACCAATATATTTTATAAGGTTAGTTTGGGATACTTTTATCGAGAATTTTGTACTAGACCCTGTGTCCATAGAGTTCTAGGTCGATGGGCGGTCAAAAAGAAGGATACAGCTTCCAGCGGTTTTGCATACAGTTGTAACAAGTCTGACTCTTTGCACAATGAAGGTTTTAAGATGAAAATGACGTATACAGGGTGTAAGGAAAAGTACCACATACTCTACCCATCAACCTGAGCAACTTTTACTTTCGAAGCAAACCTGTCAGCGCTAAAAAAAATCTGCGGTTCCATACTAAACTGCAACGCCTATACGATTGAATAGAATAGAAACTTTATTTGCTATAAGTATGGTTACATAGTATAGGTGGAAGTTTACAATAGGTTTCTCACACTTAACCTCTTATAAAGGCATGCAAAATGTTACAAAATAGGTATTATCCTCAAAATAAAATCTACTTTTACAAATTTGGTTCCAGAAATTCTTTAACAGTATAAAAACATTTTTCGATTAACCACTTTCTTAATGAGCTTATACATTTATTATGTGACAAATCTCTGATTTCTCTAGGCAAGCCATTGTAAATGCTTATACACATTGAGTAGACATTTCTTAGATAACGCGCGGATCGTGGAACATTTTCATGGGCTAGTCTATTGCAATGTCTGGTGCTTCTTGGATATACATCTGAAATATATGAAGCAGCAGATTTTTTTGTTCTGACAGGTTTGCTCCCATAGTAAAAGTTGTTCAGGTTGATGATGGATAGGATATAAATGGTTTAAAGGTTTTTTTTTTTTTTTTTTAATTTTTACTTACTACAATGTACAAAGGTAAATTATACTTTAAAAAATCATAGAAGAATTATTGTTACCAATACAGAAAAAAGTCCAAGAACTCTTTAAAAAATCACAAAATAAATTATTCAGCAATTCCTAAAAATACACTCGACTACACGAGCGTGATTCGGACCATGAGTTACACGCAAACCATGATTAATTCCTAACTAAGGAACCCGTGTTACATGAATGTGGAACGCACCATCAAATTGGACAATGTTACACATTGCCGTTACTATCGGCGAACATCGTGTCGATTAGTTTAGATTTATTGAACTAATAAATACATAACAGAGACATACAGAGACATGAGAGAGGATCACACAAATCGAGAGCGGATACGGAAGCTTCATCGCTTCTTAGTGACAGATGACAAACGTCGAAGATGACGTTTGACATCAAGTTGGATTGCGTTTACAAAGAGCGATATTACAGATATTACCAACCATTGACTTACACTCTAGCGATAGACAGGCCCTTTCATAGAAGGAACATGTTCCACTTGAATGCGTTGGGCGCTCCGCGTTGATGTTCCCGAGTTCACTTCCTCACTATGGCAATGACAGACCGCAATTTTTAATTTTGTGTTGTTTTGTGTGACATGTTGTTTGTTTGAACGAGCTTGTCTATCGCTAGAGTATATGTCAGTGTTACCCACACATCGCTGGTTCAAATCTCGTAAGGGGCAAATATTTGTGGGGAATACTGAATATTTGTACCCAAGTCATGGATGAGACATGATGAGAACGTTGGTGGCTCTTTGCTGAAAGGAAACTCTCTCTTGAAGAGATCTTCTCTTCTCTCTTGAAGACCGGATTCGAAACCGTACGGACAACATGCCATAAATACCAAATGCCTAATTTTATGCAGTTTCTTGAGTTTGTCATTCATCTGTTGGTAACCCTAAATAAATAAACTTATGTTCATAATGCACCCACTAGAACTGGCATGTATTGTACCCACTGTTCATTATAAGTGGCGACGGGCTCACCCCCTGTCACACTGTTCAGAGTTTTCGGTACTACTGGTGAAACGTAGATGTTCTGTGGTTTCAGAATATCTCTGACTACCCCGGAATATATTCGTGAGCATATGCTATGCTTATGCTTATGTTCATAATACCGACTGCTCTAAAAGGGTGAAGGAAATCATCGCGAGGAAACCTGAAGATGAAATACCGATGTGTATGTGAAGTCTACCAATCTGTATTGGGCACGCGTGTTGGACTAAAGCACATACACCCTCCCTAAGGGTAGGCCTTTGTGCTGCAGTTGGACGTATCTAAGCTGATGATGAGTTCATGGATATTCTCGACAATTTTGTCCAAGACAAGTTGTCTGCACGATGGAACACAACCTACCACAGGTTGGGTAAATCTCAAACTAAGGCGGCGAGACCGCGGTTGCATGCCGTCAAAATTCTCCGTCATCTGGAGTGCAATTCACAAAGGTAAAATCCTTCTTGTATCCTTCAGATCGTCGAAGACGTCATTATTAAGTTTAACACAGCGCATACCGAATTGACAACTCGCCGATGTTTAAAGATTAGAGAATTGCACTCCTGCCCCCCTAGACAAAGTGACATTCTATTGGCGTTGACGCTAGTATAAAATGACAAAATGTATGGATTTGACATTAGCGATCGAAACATTTTGACGTCTGCTTTCGTTACCATACGTCAAGTCCATACAATTTTATGTTTTCTACTGTCGTTAACGCTAATCGAAATATACTTTGTCTAGGGGCCCTGATCAGGCTCTTATTGTATGAGGTTAACCATAAAAACCTGTATTTCGTTTGTCACCCTTACAAGCACTATACCACAATTGTTATTTACTCCCTCCGCCCTTTTATTAGCCGCAGGAATTCTTTACAAAAGGTTGGCACGTAACATGGCACTCTTTTATTTTGTTACAGCTGCGTGTAGGGATGGAACGATTACCACGCAAGTATCGATACTTTTACGTTACTCGTATCGATGTCTACTCTGTACAGTCAAGAGCACGTCAAGCTAGACACCTTGGACTACGTACTGTTCTTATGGCGTTCGTATTAAGAAACACACAAAGTGTATCGCACTTCGATTGTAAAGGTTGATGTGTTTTTGACTGTACCTATCAATTGAAAAGGGTCGATACATTGCATCAAAGCGCGAGTTAATGTTTGTTTACAGAAATAATGGAGAAACGATGCGTTTTATGCATTTTCATTAATGTACTAAGTATATGGATTTATTTTTCTTTTTTGTTATTATCATGATCATGACTGCCACAATTCTAAGACACTTGATCTTGAAAACGTAAAATGCTGAAAATCTATTTTTATTTTATCTTAATAAAGTTTTTTTTTACCCTAGAAGAAAAGTAGTAATCTTTTATTTTTAATTTGGGGTCTTCGTAATATACTTACGTCACCTTCTTCCATTCAACTCTCTATGGACGTAAAGTATCGATACCAAATGTGCTTTTGGTATCAAATGAAGAGTATCGATTAATTTACCAGTATCGCTACATCTCTAGCTATGTGTGAATGAGTATACTATACTATAGGTATGTTATACGAGGGAAGTCGCTATTCAATCGATATAATTGGTCGCTATTCTGACTTGGCGTTTGTAATTTGGTCAATACAGATCAGTCTGCAATTAGTCTTTCGATGTGTGTCATCATCATCAGCCGTTATTGTATTCACCGCTGGGATTCCGGCCTGCCCTTATAGCGTAATATAAAATAGACTACTAACGTACCTACAGTAGCACTCCCCCCCACCAATTTCGACCTCATCTTCTCTCAGTGGAACGGAAGATGAACGACGTAGGCAGTGGTGTGTTCATCTCTCACTCGCACTCACTCAGTATATATTATGTCATCTGTGCGATTCCGTTTATATCAAGTGTCCAGCGTGTTCTATGGTGAAGTTGTATGGAAGTTTGTTTAGTTAACTAAAAATGTCGACGGAAAATTGGAGGACTTCAAATATGCATAAAAATGACTTCTTTCATTCAGTACTAGTGTTTTCCCGCGACTTCGTCCGCACAAATTATATACCAGATTTTAAGTCAGATGATAAGTTATCAAACAAAAAAAGCTGCATCAAAATCGGTTCTGTAGTTTTTGCGTGATGCGCGAACAAACAAACAAACTCTCAATTTTGTCAATAGATGGCGCTGCACGTTTTTAAATCGCGCTATCGATATGTTATTTGACTTTATATGAAGTGAACCGCTACATTTTATTCCTCATGATTTTACGGTTTTATAATAGTTAAGATAATAAGATAATAGTATACTTAGGGTGCTGAAACAAACGCAAAACCTTTAGATTATCACATAGATAAGCTACTAGATTATCATCAGCATCATCATTTCCAGCTTAAGGATTACCTTCCTATGAAATAGGTCCCACTTTAGGACACAGGCCTCTCACGAACGAGGGTGAGAGGGATTGGGCCATATTACACCACGTGGGCCTAGTACTGATTGATTTCACCCTATATGCGTCCCACTGCAGGGTACAGGCTTACCCTCGAAAGGCTTATCGGCGTTATACCACCGCGCATGCCCAATGTGGATTAATAGATTTCACATACGGATTTTTTTTTAATTGATATAGTTTTTAGAAAAATATGTCATTTTCCATATTGATATACCGATCCCAATATAATGTTGCAATTTTCTAATATAATGAAATGACTTCCTTCCGCAGCCTTTTTGATGTGTCATTTCAAAGGTAAACTAATACGTCGTCGATCAAACATTTTTTCATTTTGAACATCGTCTTTGATGTCATGTGTAGCTTCCTTCAATATCTTTGCTGTCTTGATATTTTTGTTTTTTCCAGTTTTTTTTTTTATGTTTAGATTTCGATATTATGTACACACATAATTTTTTCAAAAATAAGACGAGATATTTGATTTTTCAAAGACACAGGCTACGTGTCATGTAGGTAGATATGTAAGTAATATGCATAGATTAATCAAGGATTATTTGATAAAATATCCGGTTCGTGATCTCACAAATCTCACAACATTCAGCACATTATTTCACTGTATCAATGCAAAAGCCTGCTTATAATTCGGCTCCCTTTGAAATGAAACCCATTTTGTAATTAGCTCGCTAGATATTCTCATATCAGTGTTGCCAGACATGCGATACTTTATCCTAGATCCACGATATTTTTGGCCAGCATGCATTTTAAGCAGGCTGTTCCTGTAGGCTGACATGTGTGCTGACTTATGTGCGTTTTTTTATACATTGTTAACTATTTGTTTTTTCTCGACTATTCCTGTTTCTATCAGTGAAAACCTGTTATTGGCTTTCTGCTTTATACTCTTGTGACTACTGTATTGTATTGCTGTTGGTTTTCCAATAAAATAAATAAATAAATAATAATAATAATATTAATGTCGGGGATGTCACGATAATTCATAAAAATTCCACGATAATCCAAAATAATCTTTCAATGCAATAAAATTTGTGTATTCGATCACTGTTTTCCACCATATTTTCCGTTAAATTCAACGATACATCATAGTTGCGTTTGGTATTGGGTAAAACAGTTTTCAAATGTCTAATGATTATTCTTATTTATTATTATCACCCTTTTAAAGCGCAAAGCTGAGATGATGATGATTCTTTATTACTTTTTGGTTCAAATATTACTAAATAAATAATGAATGAATCGAAATATCGATATTTCCTGATTGTCGTTTTAATCAAGAGTATTTACTAAGATTCCCTAAACCTGTGTACAGTTAGCAGCAAAGAGATGTATGCACTTTTACTACGTCGTAGTATAAAGATGTATCCACTTTAGTACTACGCGTGGTACTAAAGTGTATACATCTTTTGCATGAGGAGGCATACATCTTTTTGCTGCTGACTGTAGGTACCTACCTACCTCATATGAAATAAGTAACATTAAATATTGGCATGGAATGCAGAGGTATAAGAATGATTGAATTTCATGTATCATTTGGCTCTCTTTTAGACTCTAGAGAGTTTTAAATACGATAATTTTGAGAATTTGAGACGCAATAAAAACATAATAATTTTACAGTTAAATTGGGCTAATCCCTATCTCATGGATCTGGTAACACTGTTTCATATACAAAGCGTGACATAATCCTAGTCACAGATATAATACGTTGGTTGATACTCTAAATGTAGTGATTCCCAAACTGTGTTGCGAACTTTGGCGTTTTGTACGTTCATTTCATTTAAACCTACAATAAATTTAAAAAAAATTTACTAAACGATACCTACCTCCAAAACCATGAAGTCTACAAATAAAAATGAAATTTGGCACGTATTGTAATTTGTTTTGTGTTCACGACCAAACCAGATATTGTCGTCAATTTTACAACCATTCTATAATCCCTTCTTTTCCACTATAGATTCAGGTGGTCTTTTTGCTATGTTTGAGAATCTTTTGGTTCAAGTCAAAAGATAGTTACAGCAAAAATTTAATATTTAATATCTTTATTTAGTAAAACAGTTATAAAGCAAATGAACATAGTTTAATTTGTATAGTCAAACTAAAGTATAACTAGACTAAACAATATTTGAATCATTTAAAGCTAAACTGCGAGGTTGTGGACTAGAGAGCTGATAACTTTAGAATATAACTATTATGTACCAGGCTATCTTGATTCAAAAAGTTATATTTTTGGCTGAAATCATATTGATAGCGCTGTTCAGACCTTTTTATTGAATTGATTAAAACTCGAGAGACATACAAAATAAAACTGAATATGTTTTTAATGCAATTTTCTTTCTATTCGTTTACAATCTATTGTACGTATCTGTTTTATTTCAAAACTTTAATGATCTCTGACCGTAGAAAGAGAAGGAACTAGAAGAAAGCACGTGTCTTGTCATATCACTCAGTAAAAGATGCACATAGCAAATTCGCTCTAGTTAAAAAAGGAGATCGCTACTTATTGCTGTCCTTATCGATGTAGCCACTTTTTTGTTCTACGACGGCTGTCTGACTCCGGAGTCAGACATCTATTTTCATACAAATTGTATAGGATTTTATGACTATCGCTGTCTCATACGCGGTTACACTGATGTTACGTCTATCAGCGTAAGCGAAAAATACTTCGCCTATGTCTCTGACACAATATTATTAAATAAGGTAAAATAGACAGTGTAGTAATTATGTAAAAAGTCATAAGGTGTTTGCAAATAAATTAAGTAAAAGCGAGTTTCATGTTTATTCCAATTATTATTTGGACCATGAACAGTAAGCGCTAAACTGTGACGATATTGAATGCATAAATAAGTCCTCATTTCACATTTGCATTCTGCCTGAAAATTGGCGAATGATTCGTTGTGTGTTATAAATTTATAATTATAATTATTATTTACATGTCGTGATCTGTTTGTTTGTTAACTCAATAAAAATTGTAATGGACATGAGGCTATTATGACATCAACATTTCAGTATTAAAATGTAGCTCTATATTTGATGAGTTCACCGTAAGTTTCATTAATAGTGCATCATGATCATCATCCTCTTATGGTACCGAGAACAGGCATATCTTTATGGTATTGTCAAATACAGGTTGGTGGATATTAACTTCTTCTTCAGAGTATCCAGGTAGTTATCACGTTTTTCTTCACCGTTTGAACGCAGTCAAGTAGCGTTTACATTCAAATAAATCGGTCTGTGTATCATATGTGATACATTTCAGCTTAGCTTATGCCATACTGAGGTCAGCAATCTTTTTACAACAACTAAGTAGTTAAGATACAACTTTTCAGCTATTTCAGAGTTAACATTATTAACAACAGCGTTAGTTGTACTGTATTGTATAATACTTACCAACAGGGTGTAACAAAAGACCCTAAGTAATATTTGATGGAGTTGTTTAGACCATATTAAACTTAAGTTAAACTAAACAAGTTTACCATCGAGCCAATATCGAAATAAAAAAATCTGGTGTTCCATACATTGGAGTCCGTGGTGGTCGGTGGTACTACAGCTTTGTATGAAATAGCTGATTTTTAAATTCTATTTCGATGATCCATATTGAAAGTTGTTCTGTCTGATGACCAAAATATTACCAAGAATCTAGGTAAACAGTATAGGTAACTAAAGCTGTTGTTAATACAAACTCTGAAGTCGAACTAAAAAGTGAAGAATTAAAAACGAAATCCACCAGTGTCATTTTAAAATAAAGTTACTAATAACAAAGTTTATAAAAAAACTAAAACATAAAAAAGCATAGTTCACGTCTGTTCGCGGCGGCAACTTTCGGAGTTAGCGCCCGTTGTCGTGTCGGGGAAAACTTGTAACTCGTAACAAATGTTAGAAGTTATTCGTGAAAACATCCAGTGTTCCGAAGGTCTTGTTCGTTTCGAATATATTCTAAACTTTTTTCCAACTTAACAGTGAAAAGATTTCACCAGCTGCGAATGCGGTCGCATCGGAAAAATTTACGTAGTACCTACTCTATGATTATGCTGCAACAAAACTTACTTTCCAGAAAATAACATTTTGTGTTCCTTCATACTTTATTTTTCACAACAATTTTGGGATTCATCAATGGCCTCAACAGCACAAGTTATAGCAACGAAGCCAACACATAGCACTACCTGTTGTCCAACCCTGTGACTCTATTCTGTCTTTCTTGGAGGGGTAGAACCTTTTTCTTACTCCTCCAGGAGGAAAGATGTATTCGTTCATACTCCTCCTATCTTCTTTGATTAAATTCTTTGTGTGTTCAAAGACATATTAGATACACCCCCGGTATACTTAAGGCTAGGTTATCCCAGTGCAAGCGTCTCTTTCTTGCCAGCATAAGTTTACAATTAGCCATCCCGCTCCAATTGAAAGCAGGATCGCAAAAAAACGTGTTTTTCGTCAATATCTTTGCTCATGGGAGTTTCTAAGCTAAAAATTCTTCTGAGTTCACTAGAAATATTTAATGTATTTAGTTAAGTACAAGAATAAAAAGTTAAATATCAGCAGTTTAATCATAGCATTGAAAAAATATACCTAACAAAAAGGGGTAACTTTGGGATGTTTTTCTATCTAGTAAACTTAATCTAATCGTGTAATTGAGAACAGTCGCCCATCCGCCCGATCCTTAAATAAGACATAATTTAATTTCAGACTTTAAAACACAGTTTAAAACACTTTCGTTCGTGTTCAAAAAACGGCCTCGACGGGATAACAGCGTCTTAAAGGGAATCCATGTCATTGTGTTTTTGTTCCATTGAGCTTTGCGGATATAAGTAAGTACCTACATACAATTTTAATACTATGTATGTTATACCAACTGCTCGTGAAGGAAACCATCGTGAGGAAACTTTCAAACGCTGAAGAAGAAATTCTAACGCGTATGGGAAGTCTACCAATCCGCATTGGGCAAGTGTGGTGGACTAACGCCCATACACCCTCCCTGAGGGCAGGGCAGCGCCCTACAGTGGAAAGTGTAGGCTTATGATAATATTGATGAAAATTGTAATGTTCGAAAAAGTAATTTTATTCTCTACGTTCCAATTTCTAATAAACTTTTTAATTAGTAACGAAACTTTAAGTGTGTATTCAGACCATGAATGTGAACAACTTTCCCTAAGGAACATGGGTTGAAAAACGATAAAAAAATTTCGACCTCCCATACAAAGGTGTGGATCGGCTAACCGATTTTCTATGGGAGGACTCATTAAATGTTACATAGGTAACATTTTTTCAGATTCACGGTCTGAATACAACCTTTGGTTTCGTTACTATAATTAAAAAGTGGTGTAGTATTTCAATTTTTACTTTAAATTTTTTTTTCAAGCAAAAAAACAGTTTAGATAAAACTTTGAAATAAAAAGTAAAATAAACATAACTTTTAAAACGAAAAACGGTAATCCACAGCAATAAACTAAACCGCGTACCATTTTGCAAAATGAACACCGCACAATAGATCATCCATGTACACAAAACCATCCCATTAATCTTATAACAAACAAAACAATTACACCATTTATGTAACACGCATTATTGTGCTCTATGTAAATTTAATAAGACTGAAACTCAGTCTAATGGTCCGCACCGGCCTATTATCTTCCCTTAATCCAAGATGGTAAGCATGCCACTTATTCGGGGCACGACATATTGTGCCCTTTACAATGGTTCTTGGATTAAGTCAGGAGAAGATTCACACTTGGTTTAGTCAAGTTGCGAGTTGACTTGCCTTGCTGAATCTTTTGAGAGGTTTTCTTTCATGCTTGTAATGTTTTTTTTTTTTTTTCATTTTTATTTATTTATTGAAGAAACAAACTGTCAATTAAAAACAATAATTTCGATTATAAGATACACTAGTTGAGTTTTCAATATTTTATATTATAATTTAGTTTAGTCATTACTATTTGTTTATTCGTTTCGTTACTAAAAATGGAAAGAGAAATGATATGTCTTTGATCAAGTTTTCAGAGTTGTTCATGTTGTATAAGTTATTATATCATAGTGGTGTGATCTACGAGGACCAGTATGACAAAACGGTGCGGATGCGGGTTTTTTAATTAACTTTATTCAGAAAGGCATAATTATTATCTGTTTCCGTGGGGAAAAAATGGAAGTTTAGGTAAAAATGCTTCCGATTATCTGCTCTACTCAGTATATTTCAATGACTTAGGGAATTCCATCTCGCAATATTACTAGTTTTGACAATTACCTTCTAATAATCTCAAACACCAATGCTTTGAACAATACTTGCTACTAACTCATTTTCGCAAGTTGAAAACTTAACTGCACAATGTGTGAATCAGGCTTAAGTTGAAGCTACCGGGATAAGTTGGGGATCTAGACTAATGTTGTTGTTTGAGGGTCGGAAGGTAAGGATGAAGTGAAACCTGCTGAGTAACAAGTCAATATTACGGGTGTAAGTACTCCGTATATTCAAGATTTATCTTTTTTGACATGTGATGTGGGGGTCGACTCTAAATCATGCATAAATTAAATACTCTTAGAGTCGCGTTGTGGATCTGCTAGTGGGTGGTCGCGTGTCGCGTGTCGCTCGTCGGTTGCCCCCTCCCAGCTCGACAGCGGGGCTCCAGGGGTGGCTCAAGATAGTGTTCTTTGGTAAGAACAACCCTTGAAGTCACCAAAATATCTTCATAACCGTACAACGTCAAGCACTTTTGCTACAAAAACTCGACATTGGCAAAATCATCACAAACCAAGATGGCAGCCATATTTTAAAAATTGAATAGAATAGAATACTCTTATACTAACTTGTGTATTTTGAAGTATAATTAAGAAGAACAATATAAATTCTTTATTCTGTTTTTTGCTGTATATTTTTGGAGTGCAAAAAAAGAATATTTATGTTATGTTATGTTATAAATCTTTTGATCATCTGACCTGAGCCTATAGACAAAGTGTCTTTCGATTTGCTTTAACGACAGTAGAAAACATAAAAATGTATGGACTTCACGTATGATGACGAAAGCAATAGTCAAAATGTTTCGATCGCCAATAATAACCTAACTAATAAAAGTCAATGCAATTTTTCAGAAATAATCTAGTAACTAATGAACTCTCACTAACTCTATGTTTGTATGAAATCAGATTTTCATTAAAATGTATAGTTTTAAAGTAACAGTGCCTCAAAGATTTCTATACAAATCATAAATTAATCCAAGCACTAAAACTGTATATTATAACTAAAATCTGACTTCAGGCAAACATAGAGATTAGTTTCTAGATTGTTTCTGAAAAATTTCATTGACTTTAATTGGTTAATATTGAAAATATCACCAGACTACGTTTGTATGCAGCACGCATTCGTCATTCGGAATTTTTTATAGAGTTAATAAGTTGTTACAGTTCAGTTCAGTAACTAAGTATAATCTTAGGTACTGAACTGAACTGTAACTTTGTTTTGTGAAAATTTATTTTCTCAGGGATGACCCTACATTATCTTGGAAAACGCCAAGCAAAGATCGATTGGCCAGGTACTAGGTATATTATACCGAGACTCTTTGATTTGACTACTAACTCAGAAAGTATGATGTGTTCATAATACACATGCTACAGTATCTTTTCCTCTGTATGATGCTATAAAATACCTAGCTACATGTATTCTATTCCATTTCGTTTGTAACAAAACACCCTAGTAAAACTTAAGGGGGTGCTTCAGACGGTAGCCACGACATTCGTCAAATTCTTGTTTCGTCAAATACTTTCAATATGGAGCCAACTTCCAAATCACAAAAAAAAATCTGCTGTCCCATACAAAACTGCTGTAATACAAGGGTGTTACCCTTACCCTTATGTATTACCTGTATTAGTTTTCATTAAAATCTCATCGACAAACAATTACATTTCTCCTTTAGTTATTAAAGACAACAGTATCTACAAGCATATCCTACAGCAGTTCAAAATACCATGCCACAACTTTAGTAGCATGTTGTCATATTGCAAAGGAATTTCCTCGCTACGTTTGTACCTATTGTATTCTTGTTAGTTTCGTTTGGTATAATTCACGAACTTATTTCTGTGAATTGTGAGAGTAGGTACTTACTGTCCCTTTTATCCAAGGAAATTCTTTTATAGTAGGTTCCTCAACAATGCCATATATTATCCCTGGAGTTGGCTTACTGATATCACAGAATAAGTAGTAGTACGAGCTGATATCATGCTTTTCCTATTTTGCAGTTGAGGGATGTTAATTTTTCTACTCTTCCATCTTCTTTGATTGGATTTGCTGGCCTTCATATATTATTATGGTCGCCACTATTGTCCCTGGCTTAATAGAAATGAAGTTGTGAAAAAGAGAACATCTTGTTTCAAGCCACAGGGTTGACATTTTAATTTATGTCTAATCATGGTGTTTCAAGATATTTGCGGTATTCTTTTTTTAATTCGAGATGGGTTTTCGCTTGGCTTCAGCTCACCTGATGGAAAGTGTAAATGAGTTCATGATGTAACAAGGTCATCTAGAAAAAGCCTATCAACTCTTCTTTTATTCGTGATTGTATTTGAATGGAAAAACAGACGTATGGATAGAGTTCCAAACCTTAGCGGTTCTCATTATAAAAGAGGACTCGGATTTTGTGTTAGAGACATGAAACAGGTGCAATATAAATAAAAAAATGTCTTCTTAGAAGAAGAAACATTTTATTATTTGATAGGTACTGAGTTAATTATGAAATCAACTTCAGTAATTCTCTAATGACTTAAGACATAAAGTCCATAAGCATATTATTCCTCGGCGAACTTTCTGTAATATTACGTAGACTTAGAAGGGCTTTAATAGCGTTTTGTTTAATAGATTTTAAAGTTTCATACGTAGGGATAAAGTTTTACAGTTTAATATTCAAGTAATAGATGTTTGTTTCTAATAGATAAGTGGTAACATAGACGGCCGGCTAGGCCGAGAGTCGTGGGTTCGAATCCCGTAAGGGGCAAATATTTGCATGATGAATAATTACAGAAAGGCATAATTACAATCTTGAGGAACAATACATTTTTTTAAATGTTTTATGCCATGTTTACTTAATGATTGATTTTTTTCCTTGCGGGCCCTGGAAGGTCCTCAAGTCAGCAATCTAAAAAGAAGGTAAGTATATAATATGCATCTGGTTTGGACCATCCTGTGTGTATTATATAATTATTTTCTATCATAATTAATCATAATAATACAAGTCCGGGCTAGATTCTAATTTACTTTGACCCAAGTAAGTATGTAAAATATTGTGTTAAAAATATATATTCATTGCAAATGTACAATTTTCAATACACTATAATTCTCTTTTACAACAAACATAAAACCGATCTTTGAAGTACTCCAAGATCATACACATTGATTATTTCCACGATTAATATTTTAAATTATCATTACGCTTTACGATTCCCATTTCCACCAATTATATATTAAAAATTTCAACAATTCATAACTCAAAATTAAACCTTTCAGCTTCAATATGCAAATTGAAAACCACAATATTCGACACGAAAACATTTGACGGGCCAAGGGACCGTTTTACACGGGCGGTAAAATAAAAACCCACAGCGGAATAAATACATCAGTTCGACGTACCGAGGTTTTTATTTATCGCCCCCTGTGGATTCCCCGACAGGTATAAACGGCGCTGACCGTTTTACCGACTTGTGGTTGCTTATAAATAGATGTACATTAAACAGGACATCCATCGAGACGTGTTGCTATTTATTATCCGTCACGCTTTAGGTATTGGCGTCACATTGATCAACATAGCTGCCAAGAAAATCTTAATAGGGGTTCTAATCAGCTTAAGTTCGGTTGGTCATATCTACTACATTGGAGACTAAGAAATACTTTTTTCTTCAGGTACAACATCCTATCATCATCATCCAACGTCCATTGCTGAACATAGGCCTCTCCTAAGGCGCGCCACAAAACTCTGTCCTCGGCCTTCCTCATCCAGTCGCTCCCCCCTACTTTTTTTAGGTCATCTGTCCAGCGGGCAGCATCGTAGGGCATCCCACACTACGCCTACCAGTTCGCGGTCTCCACTCTAGAACTCTGACATCGCATTGGTTATCAGTTCTTCGGCAGGTATGACCAGCCCATTGCCACTTCAACTTGCTAATTTTCTGAGCTATGTCAACCACTGTAGTTCTTTGACGTATCACTTCATTTCTGATCTGATCTCTCAGAGAAACACAGAGCATACCTCTCTCCATAGCTCGCTGAGTGAACTTGAATTGATGAACTGGTCCTATCGTCAGGATTAGGGAATCCAATCCCGCATCAAAATCGCGATCCCGCATGCCTGCGGGATTGAGGTCAATAATCCCGCGGATCCCGCGGGACTTGCGGGATTGAGTTTTTTTTTTACTTTTTTTTTGTTTTAAGTAAGTAGTTAAAAAAAATGAATTTAGGAGAAGCAAAGGACATCATCGGATTTCATCTTGAGTTTCTGGTCGCATCTTCTCTACAACGGAACACCTTCCGACGCGGTGGTAGAGTCAAAAATGACGTCAGAAAACTATCCATGTGATATTATATTGAATATAACATTTTGAGTTTGAGTTTGATCCGAAATGTGAAAGTGCCGGCCAAAAAAATAAATCGATATTCTGTTAGGACTTATCCGTCTTAACATTTATTATTATGGCACCAGAGCTATAAGGTCCAATGTGCTTGGTTTTATTTGGGTTCGAAAATCTGCCTTTTCATACATATTTTCGATTAAATTAGCTAAGGCTATATTCTGTTAGAACTAGTCCGTCTCAGAATTTTTTAGTATGGCACCAAAGCTGTAGGGCCATTTTCCTTGGTTTTATCATGGTTTGAAAATCTTATTTTCATATATTTTTGATAAAATAAAACATACAGCTACAGCTTTCATGCCATAATAATAAATGCTTAGACGGACCAGTTTTTAAAGAATATAGCAAAGAAATAAAATTAAATAAATAAAATAAAAGAAATGATAAGTAATACTTGAACTGACATTGTTCCGAATTCCGATACAGGATTCACACAACACAAAATAGAAATTCATTTAGGTAGCTGTAAGTTAAAAACTGAAAATACAATTTTTTCCATTCAAATTCTGTAGAAAAGTTGTTAAATAACTTACTAATGAGACTGTTGTGCTGGGGGTCTTACAAATAAGTAGAACGTCGTCTGAGCCAATTTTTAGGCGTCCGTAGTCAAACAAGGAACCCTTATACTTTCGTCAATTCTATCTGTCTGCCCGTCTGTCTGTCTGCCCCACGTCAATTACTCGCCCATTTTTGCACCTATTGAATTGATTCGAAATTTGCCATGAAGACAGAAATAACAGTAACCCAAAAAACAGAAATGGGGTAGTTAAGAAGAAACACATTTTTTTCGACCCATCATCGATCCCATATAAAATGGGGTTGAAAAAAAAAGTATTTTTAAATATATCGAGTGAGGTGTCGTTGGATAGTTCTTGTCAAATAAAACAAAACTCACATAAAAACTTAATCGTTGTAATGCTTCTGTCTCGAAATATCTGCGCTCAAAGTCAAAATTGTCTGTTAGGTAAGATAAAAATTAATAGATAAAAACTTTTCTTCTTATTCTAATCATGCAATGGCTACGGAACCCTATCATGGGCGAGTACGACACGCTCTTGGCCGGTTTTTCTTAAAAAAATGCAATCCCGCAAATGTGCGGGATCCCGCATGAGTAATCCCGCATTTCTGATTCCGCAAAAAAGGTGCGGGATCCCGCAAAAGCGGGATCCCGCGTTTGCGGGATTGGATTCCCTAGTCAGGATCCAGATATCCTATCGGAGGTTGGTTATTATTTGGGTTATTCTGACGCTGGAGACTGCAGTCCTAAGTTCATATTGACACAGTGTTTTAAGCCAGGAGGTCCTTCTTCTACCATGAAGAATCTGGAGTAGTTTGTTTTTTCTAAAATGTGGGATGCTCTCGAGCTTGCTGCTGGTCATAAGACTCAGGACAGGTAAAAGGGATCGGTTAGATGATGAAGGTTGAAGGTTAAGAGGCTTATATTCAGCAGTGGACGATTGTAACCTGATGATGATATACTATGATGTATATCCCATTACTATGAGGACTGCCGCAATAACCTTCACCTGCTTGAAACAAATCAGAAAGCCGATGGCGATCTTAAGACCTTAATCCGAATGACTTAATTATAAAAATAAAGTTAAGAGAGAACATCGATCAGCTGTTTCTTAGAAATCAAGTTAGTAGTTTTAACAAAGCTTTAGATAACTCCTAAACAACATGTTGTTTACAGTTATCTAATTGACAATGTGTTGTTAGGATTGCTAACAATGTTGTCGTATTTATCTCATCGTTATTGTCTTTTATACTATTTTAAAGATTTGTGTTTTGTTTCAGGTAATCGTCTTCTATATTACAGATGTTATTCCAGGTAATGCACAAATTAATCTGTAACGTTTACAGAGAACTATAATTAATTCCAACATTTTCTTCATATTTTGTTGTATTAGGGTTGAACCTCATGTAACAGCACCGCATCGCATTTTATACTGTACCTTTGTAAAAGATTAGCAGAACACCATCCATAAGGTACCTTTTCATATGGATTGACATAATTTATATTCGACTCTAAACAGGAGGATGAAAATAGTTGTAAAACTCACGGACCTGAAAAAAAGGCGGACGTAATGTGACATTAAAAAGATGTGAAGCATGCAAGGTCCTAATTTTCGTTTGTTCTACAAGGGACTCACACAGATGCACTAGCTCTAGCTCATTATGTACCGCGTGACAGTTCGTCAGCACGCACACAAATATAAATGGGTGCTTCACTCGTGATTAGACGAGATTACGTCAGTCTTTTTTTCAGGTCCGTGGTAAAACATAGATAATATATAAAATCACATCCGTATTACCTTTCGGTATTGAACAGGAACTTTGCAACAATTACCAACTCATTGATGTGTTCAACTTGTAGCGGCTGAAATGTTACAGATTGGGAAAGAGAAATAAGCAAAAAGATCAAAGAGCATACCAAAATGATTCCCATTAAGTATGCCATTATAAATCCGTCTGCTCGTAAATGAATCATACTTAAATTTTATTATCACTCGAATTTCCTTTGCATACACAAGAGTATTATAATGCCGTGAGAGATCCTGCCCCTGCATTATGTTTACGATGTGGCTGTTTGGTTAATGTTATAAGAAATTAGCATCCAAATATTTCATAAGATTTTCTACTAGAGCGTGCAGTAGTGTATCGTTTACACGTTTACGTACTCAAAACTGTAAAGGCCTCGGTCTTTTGGTTCTGGCTTCTTTCACGAAGTGTACTTTTTACATGAATAATAAAATTAATTACAAAAACTTCGAACATTAATTTTGGAAATCAGGACTAATCTAACTTAATAATTATTTTGTCCTATATCCCTTAGTTTCTCGCCCAGTAATATAAATTAAAAAACGGGTCATTTTTTCAAAAGGCGATCCATCTATGATTTATGTCATATCTTTGCCCAGCAGTAGGATTCAAAACATCGCATCGCTAACTAACCTAACCTAACTCGACCCGTATGTATGGGACGGCAGATTTTTTTTTTCGCGATTTCGATATTGGTCCCATAGAGAAACCTGTTGTGTTTTATGGTCTTGACACTCCCCTTAAAATAGTCTTAAATCCTGAAAATTATGATAAATATAACCACCTTGCGCAATTTCGCGTCAACTCCTTTTCTCTTTGTTTTTACTCATCTTTATGTGATTATTATAATTGAAGAATCCTTCTTATATGGGCCTGGCATGCTACCCCTGAGAAAACAACACACAAATCGAGACGTGAAAGACATATCTTTGTAACTTTGCATAATGCAACCTCGCCAGCATCTTGTGACTTACACCAACCACCACGCGACCGTCATAAAACGGGGTGGCTCTGAAAAAGACATCATCGCAGGAGATTTTGGACTAGGTGTGAAGTTGGATCACATACGATGTGATTACACTTTACGACTCCAATGATTTATTCCTTAGGGCCCAGTTTGAATATTATCCTTCAGATATGAAATATGCTGTCAGTTCTAAGAGCTTTTATGGATTTCGAATGGTGTTTATGCGTTAGAAATATCGTTTTGAAAGTTTATTGCTTTTGTGTGATATTTCAATTTGAGTTGTTTTGACTTCGAATAAGATTCAAAATTTCGATTTCTTTATAAGTACCTACTATTTGCTAAATACATTAACGTTTCTATTATTATCCCCATTATTTTCTGTCATTATAAATTAATACCACCATTTGCCATGATTTTCAGCTTCGAATGACATAGACATTGACGTAATTGACCTAGATTCAATGCAGCATTTGATACATCTACCTATTTTTTATAATTCAAACTGTACCAAAAGCATAATGACTTACCTAGAACATGACCTTCTTAGAATATTTCTTGAAAAGAAAAGGATAACATTCTAATCTAAAACGACTATTTACGCAATATAAAAGATCGGATAGGTCGCCGAAATGATTTATCTCATAATTATGGTATAAAATGAAAATATATGTTTTTGGTCCCAATCGGATGAACCGTATAAGAACGCATAGTTCTTATACGGCTCATCCGATTGCAATGAAACTTTAGTGGATTGTTGTGGGCAATGCTCTCGAAGGCTCCACTCATAATACAGGGTCCTTCCTAATAAGCTGACAGTTTTTTAAGAAGATGATCAGACCATGAAACTGAACTACTTTTTACATAGGACCAACGACGAAATCGCGAAATAAAATCAGCTGTCCCATACATATGGGTCGAGTAGGTTTGCAGTTTTGTACGGAACAACAGATAATTTTTTGGCGATTTTGATTATGGTCCAATAGAGAAAGTTGATCAGTTTCGTGGTCTGATCATCCCATTAAAAACTGTCATTATACTCAGGAACCCAGTATAAAAACCTGATTAAAAAAAGACGCGTTACAACGCGAGTCGTTCGATATTTTCTTTTTTTTTTGTGTATATTTCATAACGATCGCCAAAATAAAACACAAAATACCCTTTCAATTGACTAAAAGAAAAATAAAATAAAAAATGCTAAAACTTAACCAGTCAGAAAGCTTTCATTGTCCATTCAATAACAAACAACAAAAGCCGGCGAAGTATCGTGCGAGACAGTAAATGTCACAGACGTGTTTTCATAGAAGTAGAAAATAATAAAATTTACAACGTGCAGCGAGGTTTTCTGCAGCAAAAACTCAGACTCGGCGCAATGAAAAGACGACGCGACATGTAATTTTATAAACATCGCTTGTATAGACACAGGGGTGGATTTGGAGAACGCTTTTGCAGGGTTCAGACAAGGGTCTACAATACTGTAACTAAAAAATTTTTTTTTGAAGGGGGCAAATGTAACAAGATAGACTTTATAGGTACAGAGAATTTCTCTGTTTCTCTTGTAGCCTGGGCCCTGAGCTTTGCTGAAATCGAAATTGAAGTAAGTATAAAAGTCTATATTGTTACATTTGCCCCCTTCAAATATATTCGGAACCTAAATTTGAGTTTCAGAATGGAAAGAAAGACGTATGAAATCGTAATAATAATTGTAAACAGAATTTATAGTAGGTATGCAATGAAATCCTTCATTTGTTTTGATAAGTATTTATTTAACGTATGAAACGTTTGTGTACTATACGTATAAAAATTCAGTCAAAATTTTGTCAACAAAACTTGGAAATGGCTCGACCGGTTGCGACGAAACGTTAGTTGTACACGCCAGGGAAAGATTATGTGTAAAAAACGGCTAATTGTGTGAACGCATGCCGGCTTAGTAAAATACATATATTACTTTGGCTAAAAAAACACTGCACTCCGAATTATTTAGTCCCTTTAAACAACTCCTACGGGAAAACAGTTTATTCTATTCTAAGTTGGAACCACATGGCACAGAACGACATTTCGGGGAATGTTTCGTGTAATTCGAGCAAAGAGACCACGAAATTACAAGCTGCGCTGGCCACATTAGTGCCGAAACCGACTGCCATCTGTGAATACGGAAGAGACATAATGTTAGAGGTGTGTTAGTATAATTTATAGTAGATGATAGAAACACGTCTGTATATATACTTAAACCATAGAAGCATGATAGTCTAGTACCTAAACCGCTTAGGTGGTTAGTTGTATGTATAAGCAGATATATTTAACAAATATATACCATTCTAGCAAGGTATAAAAATTTGTAGTTGTCATGAACAAAACATTCTTGTTGAAAACAGTGTAGGTACATATTTTGTTTAGTTAGTTATATTATAGTTTTAGAAGTTGCAAATGAACCTTATTAACCCTTGAAAAATTAAACGATTTTCTAAAAAAAATCTGCGTGATGTATCTTATATATGAAAAATAATGGACACACACTAACAATCGTTTTTCTCACCATGTACATACGATTGGTATTACCACTGCCTTGTTGTGAAGGAAAACATAGTACGGAAACCTATTCGCGTTTTCATGTGTTTTCATAATATCCATTAAAAGTGGTAAGTACTTCTCATTCTCGACAATGTTA
The DNA here is from genome assembly GCA_963693445.1 of Agonopterix heracliana. Taxonomy (NCBI): domain Eukaryota; kingdom Metazoa; phylum Arthropoda; class Insecta; order Lepidoptera; family Depressariidae; genus Agonopterix; species Agonopterix heracliana. The sequence continues at coordinate 16,617,241 of OY856326.1, read as the reverse complement.
GGACCATATTAGGACTCTGCTTCTGAAATGTGGATATTCTGAAGAGATTTTATTTGATTTCTGACAATCTTTTCATTATTGTCGGCGTATGCTTTTGAACCGAGTATCGCTGGTAATTCAGTCATGGCTGATTATGTACCCAGTCTTATCATGCTTTAATTTTGGACAAAAGTGAAGCCAAAGTAAAACCAACGTACACATTTGAGCTGGCGTCACGAAAATATCACTTTTAAATTAATTTTAGTCAACAACAATACTTTAACACCAACTAGTTTTAAACTAAGATTTAAATTCTAGTTCCGAGTCAGACTTCTGCATTCCGTCCAGCGTAACCTACTTTAAACAGAAACAAAACGCTGCATTTCCACCGTTTACCCTCTCAAAATATAAGCTTGCATTTTGTACGAAACCACCCTTTTTCCACACCTGGTCAACTATTAAATTTTAACAGAAGCGACGTTATATGCGACTCCGTTTTTGCTCTAAATACTGTCTCACTGAGGTCACAGAAAATTAAATATACAGTAAAGCAACTTCATGCAAGCGCCCGAATCGATGCATGCACACAGAAGAGTGCCACGTAAGGTACTTCGGGTAAAGTAGTGAGATTTTTGTAATGATCGTATGATGCATAATCTCCATAGTAATTTTGACATTTTCTTCTGCTGATTTGAAGGTGCGACTTTCAAAAATCGCACTCCTGTAGTACCTTAGCGGGCCTTGTAAACACGGCGACACATCAAATATTACAAAACCAACTTTACTAGACCTACGCGCGGCCAGCTTATTTCGGTTTTGTATGGCTTGATGTATCGCCGTGTATACGACTGTGAGCGCTTGTCTGGGTCCGTGCCACATGATAAAATATCCGAACAGATCGGAAGCTTCATACAAGCCGGAGACCGCCGCTAGACTCGTAAATACGCCATTTTGATCTATAAAGCAATGGATTACAACTTTTTTCGCGAGTCTAGCGTCGTTGCGCGCGAAAGCTTGACTTCTAGTCGTATTTGCTCATAATATGTCCGTGCCTGGTTAAGAGCGTTTGCATGAAGTTGCTTTACTGTACATTTGTTTTCTGTGCCGAGGTACTTCAATGTCTTTATTATTTCGCTTTAAACTAGGACGGAACGATGCGTCCACACAGAAATGTTTATAACGTGCATCTCATGCAGTGGACTTCTGGAACAAAGCTGTTCTACCTTATGTTCTGCTTGAATGAGTATTGTACACTGGGGTTTGTTGGAAAATACGGACTTTACAATGTACTAACGGTTCTAATTAAAACTTTATGAACTATGGACCAATGTTTGTGAATTCAACCGATATCATTTTAAACTATAATGTTTTAGAAATGTATATTTTTCCGGTTTTATATTTAATTTGCTTATTAGGGATGCAGCATAAATTTGAATTTAATGAATGGAACAGTCGATTTTTTTTTGCAATTTCATTGTGATTCCCACAGTGAAATATGATGCAACGAATTGAAATTTAAACCCTGTGTATAAAATAATTTGATTTATAAAAGCATGTTGACCACTAACTTGGAATAAGGCCCTTTATTATTATGTTAGGAGCTTTACAGTACTCAAATAACAAAACATTTACGTTTTTCCATTTTAAATAAAGATTACTTTGAAAGCCGTAAATGCGTTTTGCACTTTGTGCTTTTATCTTTAGATTTGTCTAACATTTGTTCTAAGAACTTAAAGTCAACGTTTTGTTTTAAGATTTTAAAACCATCAAGAACTTTTAGCTCCATAGAGGCATCGAACTAAACTTATTTGACTTTGAGAATAATTTAAGTTTTTGTCTAAAATAAAACTTAAAATATTTTAACATTTAATTAGACAAAATAACATACGTTATTTTTCGTAGACAGGTATGCTTTTTATTAAAAGCTTGATAACATGGTGTGATATACAGTAAATGTACATGTTGGAAACATTTATTTATCTAAACTATTATAAAACTGTAACTGAAGTGTGTCTGTACATTGAAGATATTTACAAAAAAAAGATTACGATATGGTTTTTACATATCCCTGACTCGAAATCAACCTTTTTTAGAAATTTTGTCTGTCTGTTTGTTTTTGTGATTGTTTGTTTGTTTGTTTGTTTGTTTGTTTGTTCGCGCATCACGCAAAAACTACTAAACCGATTTTGATGAAACTTTTTTTGTTTGATAGCTTATGACCTGACTTAAAATCTGGTATATAATTTGTGCGGACGAAGTCGCGGGAAAACACTAGTATTAATAAGGTAACAATTAAAACTCATTAAGGATCTTGGTCTTTTTCTCGACAGGAACTTTCGTTAACCTTAGTCTGAATTTTTGTATCCATCACGTCTTAGCATAATGATTCTAGCCAAATTAAATCAGCAAAATTTATCTACTGAATGTTTCTGTGCCACATATCAACATTTTACAGATCATTTCTTCGTGAAGCCTCAAATAATTATGTAGTCATAAGCATATGCTCACGACTATATTCCCCAAGGGGGTAGTCAGAGATATTCTGAAACCTCAGAACATCCACGTTTCACCAGAAGTACCGAAACACTGTCCAGTGTGACGGAGGGTGAGCCCGTCGCCACTTATAATGGACAGTGGGTACAATACATGCCTCGAAATGGAAGCATGCAGGTTTCCTCACGATGTTTTCCTTCACCGAAAAGCCAGAAAAGCCGAAAGCTGATTATGTATTCATAGTCATAAAAGTTTATCGCTTCATGTGGTTACATAAGGTGGACAAATATAAAAATAGAGCGCACATGAACCCTGTAAGGGCACTGCAAACTAAATGTAAATGTAGTTGTAACTTATTCATTATTAACTTAACTTATTACAATATTTGTCTTATCTAATCCATTATTTCTATATAATTATGTACCTATGTTTATATGAGCTTAAATTATTGTAATTATGGAAGCCAATAAATCTATGAGAACAGCTAACCGCAACAGAACTCCAACTCCATTAAAATAATATAGACTAAACCTACGAACATTTCTCTCAATCTTCGTCAGTGGACCAGTGACAGTACAACTGCTGAATTAACAGCAGTAAATTACACTGACGCCTAATGTCTGGTCGAATTGGCAGCCGGCTGGGAGACCCGCAGTGGATAGCGCGGAAGCAATTAAACACGTAATTGTTAGGTCCGATGTTGAGTATTTTAGGTGGAAGGAATTCCATAAACAGTTCTGTAGTGTTTGAATTTCGATTATTTGATGTAAGTCGTAACACAAAGAAGTTTCGAGCTTGCGTCGCTCGTTCTGGTTTCTAGTCATTATAGCGCTGCTTTCATATTGCCTACTGCATGCTATAATAGACCGACAGAGATCTATTCCAGCCAAGTCACTGTGCTGAAAATGTGCTTCGTTCGTACCTAAATGTAAATCTTTGAGACCTACGAATGGTGACAATTTCCGAGCTCGCTCCGCTCGCTCTAGTTTAGTATTGTAGCAAACGATCTGACATTTCTGACAGTTCACTTCTCGCGTCATATTTGTATGGAACTCGTAATAATATAGCCGTAAAATACTATCTACAACATGAGAAATATCAGGCAGAAAGATGGATGGATTCGACTTTGATTTTGAGTTTGAATTCTAGGATACGGACCTGCCTGCAAGATACATTTGCCCAGCGGCAAAATATGCCCAGGGGTGTAAAATTTGGATATACTCCACGGTCTATACAGGAAATTCCAGAGTTCAAGGATTCAAAACTCTTAAACAAAACAACAATAGACAAAAATCTATACACGAGTCTTCAACTAAAGTAACAAGAAACAATATTGAAGAAAAAACATCGTCATTTCTTTCCAAGACAACTTAGCTAACAATATCATCGCTAATCAACACTCAGCCCTACGTTCCGTCGCAAACGAGTGCATCTCGACAATAAAAGAGGGGAAAACGAGCAATTTCACCCCCTACACCCCCTCCGTCACCCCCTCAGAGACCCTGTGCCCCTTCACGAAACTTCAGCGAGTCTTTTGTGAATCGTCAGTGAGGAAAAAAGTCTTGAAAACTTGTTTTTTGTAACATAAAAAAATATTTTTTTATTTTCGGGTTATTTTAAAATGTCGCGAAAATTGGGGAGTTGGTTTTTAGTAGGGTGTTGGTCAATTGTTTAGAGTTAAAAATGGGACAAACAATTTATTTGCCGACAAAAGTTCCTACGTAGGTTTGTACTAATATTGATTGTTACAGACATTTTCATGAATAGAATTTGGTCACTAGTTAAGAATGTTATATTACGTTGTGTTATGTCACTTAATTATAGTTATAGGCATTTGCTTTTCAAAAGAAATACATTAAGGTATCAATTGAAGAGTTAATACCAAGTATTAAGATATAGTAGTACAGTACCTATCGATAATATCAAAGCTATGTATATTTACTATGAATCTAGAATCAATTAATATGATTCGATCGAAAAATTCTATCAATTTTATCGATAATCGAATATAGAGTGGCAAAACTGACATAATAATATAGTCAAATTATCTTATTTGTCATTTTAATTGCAACTGGTATTATAAAGTTGTTTTAAAAAGTTACAATGTAGCGTAGGTATGAATGACCTTTTCAGCTCCCACATAATATCAGACTTTGTTGGGTTTTTAATCAAAGGTAATGAAGTATTTGATTGTGAAAGGTAAAGGGCGAGCAACCCTCGTTTCACGTGACGCCTGTAATCAAAAGCTAATCGAGTCATGAAAAACGGATGACGATATCAGGACAGCAATTTTTGACATGTCAGAGAACTAAAGTGGTTAAAATTAGCAAGAAAAAGCATTCTACCAAAGAACTGACAATCGACTGGAGAGTCCGAGTCTGGAGTGCAATTCTCTAACATCCTTCTTCCATCCTTCAGATTGTCGAAGATTTTATTATTAAGTTTGACACAACGCATACCGAATTGACAGCTCGCCGATATTTGCGTTTACAGAATTGCACTCCTGGAATGGAGACCATGTCCAGGACCAGGGATCGACTGAATGAGGAAAGCCGATGATAGAGTCTTGTGGGGGGATTTAAGAGGGGTCTATGGTCAGCAGTGGACGATGACAGGTCGATATGCAATAAGTCCCATGTGATTCTTGGTAACAAGACTTCTTGGTTTAGAGAAGACAGAACCAAATACCTACAATTTCTTTCCTTGGGTGTTGTTGATGACTAAGGTAAACATTCCTTCTAAAGTGTTTTTGACTTAAATACTAGACAATTACATTCGGTTTGATGCAATTTTGTTTGGAAATAATTCCAAGTTAGGTCTGTGACTTTCCTTGTTAAACAATTTTGTTTGTTAAAAACATAAACTTTTAAATTAAAACTGTTGGCGTGTTTCAAAGTTGCCACTGACAATTTATTTCATTGGAATTCTTTCTTCGGATTCCATTCTTAATTGTTCCTTTGAACTTCTTTATACAAAGAGCGTTATTTCAACTTAAACAAATCTTATCTGTTGGATTGATTTCTATGGAAGAAACAAAAAAAAATTTTGTATATTACATTGAATATTGTCTAGCCGAGTAAAAAAGCAAAAATAAAACGACAAAATTAAAAAGACAGCGAAAGAAAAACATAAAAGCAATGAATAATATAAAACGGGTCAAGTCCGTGCCTAACGCACAGTATTGTGTTTTGAAACGAGTTAACACAAAATAACTTTAATAGGTACTTTTTAGGGTTCCGTACCCAAAGGGTGAAAACGGGACCCTTCATAAGCCTATGATGTCCGTCCGTCCGTCCGTCCATCCTACCTTCAGATGGCTGTATCTTCTGAACCGTAACAGGTAGCCACTTGAAATTTCACAGAATATTATGTATTTTCGTATTATTTGTATTTGATGACAAAATGATTTTTTTTTAAGTATGACATACAGAACTGTCGGACATTTTAATGTTACCTAGTTTAAATCTTAGATCAAAATAAAATAATGGATAGGCCTAAAGCGCGGTAAGTTGAAGCACACTACTGGTTCACTTGGTCCATACAAACTAGCGCCATTATCTGTCAAATCTAGGGCACTTGCATACAAATTTGATGTAACCTTTCATTTGTTTTGCCTTTTTTTTTCTGGTTTGAAATGTTCGGCCTATCTATTAATTTTATTTTGATCTAAGGTTTAAATACGGAATCCTTAAATATTTATTATTCAAGAGCATAAGAATACAAATAAAAACAAAACAAATTAGATAGAAGAGAAAAGGTAAATGATCCAAAAAAGGAGAGTGTACAATAGTCATTATATAACAAAGGAGACAAACAAACAGACGGGGGTAGACGATAAATTAAAATTTATAAATCTGAGCTATGGGGCTATTTAAATGAGCTCCTCATCAATGTTTAATTGCCCGCCAGGGGTCGATTTGATACCCTCGAAATAGGAAAACAAACATTGTTTGAAAATTAATTAAAAATTGTATCGTGGATCAAAAGTTATTTGAGTGGTGGTTCATATTTCACAGTCTGATGATTCCAAAAATATCAATTTTGTTATTTCTAAAAGTAAATTTCAAATACATTTACAATAATAGAGTTAGGTCTTAGATCAAAATAAAATGAATGGATAGGCCGATTACGCGAACATTTCAAACCAGAAAAATGAGGCAAGACAAATGAAAGGTTTACTTCAAATTAGTATGCAAGTGCCCTAGATTTGACAGATAATGGCGCTAGTTTGTATGGACCAAGTGCACCAGTAGTATGCTTCAACTAACCGCGCTTTAGGCCTATCCATTCATTTTATTTTGATCTAAGAGTTAGGTAAGTAACTACGTCTTAATGTTCAATGTGCGTTAGTCACAGATCAATAAAGCAAAGGCGTTGCTTTCATCGACTGCTGTACGAAAACGAAATCTCCAAAAGGTGGCCTGGCAGGACAGCCATCTATAATTGGTTCTTTTAAGGACACAATCTTTGGACAAACCAATTAGAACCTGATCTTGATATTGAAGAGAGCTGTAGATAATATTTTTGTTTGAGGAGTTAAGATTATTCTACACATACGGTAAACCCTGAGGAAACCAAAGGTCGTAATTAGAACAAATACTCCAAAAAACAAAGTTTTGATTAAATCAATTTAATATCTTGGAAATTGACACGTTGAAATTATTGAAATTTGAAATTTTTTGATTTTTTGATTTTGAAATTTGAAATTTGAATTTTTTTGATTTTTTGATTGAAATTTGAAATTATTTAAGAGAATTTTATTCCGTGATATTTTCAATACTAACCAATTAAAGTCAATGAAATTTTGCAGAAACAATCTAGAAACAAATCTCTATTCTTCTATGGAGTCAGATTTTCGTTAAAATATACAGTTTCAATGCTAGCATTAATTTAAGATTTGTATGGAAATCTTTGAGGCAATGTAACTTGAAAACTATACATTTTAACGAAAATCTGACTCCTCACTCTGACTCACAAGCATAGAAATTTGTTTCTAAATTGTTTCTGCAAAATTTCATTGACTTTAATTGGTTAGTATTGAAAATATCACCATAGTACGTTTGTATGGAGCGCGCTCCGAATAATATACCCTTAGCCCTAATTGAAGTAAGTTTTGTAGTATGAAGGGATAACGATAAAGGTAGATTGACAAACAATAAGAAAAAATAAATAGTATTAACATCATTTTGGAATAACTATTCTATTTTTAACCTAAAGTCGGATTTTTAGGGCCGGAACTAAATAATTAAGTAACGTCCCAAAAGGTGCGGAGGGGCTTAAAAGATATTCTATTTTGGGAAACAAATGTAAAACCATGAATTCGTCCAGAATAGATTCCAAAATCAACATACTTTGTTTATTTAAAAAAAAACACGTATGTTTTTAAATGTTATAAGAAATTCTGTTTGTTCATTATATTTTGTTAATTAATTAATTCGTATTAAACACCCCCTGTAGTGTCCCTAACTAAATACAACCTTCGGCTACTCCCCGCTAGATGGCGCTGAACGTTTTTAAAACCCGCTATCGTTTGGTTTTCACAAGTTTAATAATTAAGTTAAGATATTTTGTATTCGTCAATCTATCGTATGCATTGGGTGGTATCGTCCTACTTGGAAGTACCTACCTGGACTTACGAATAGTACTCACTCGCCGCTCTTGCATTTTGCCGTGCGTCCTAATTGGAACACGTGTAAGGACAAGAAGTGTGCCCTTTTTGTATAACCCCAAAACTCCGGCTTCAGGTCCGGCAGTAACTTTGTATAAACTCAAGTACAGTCAGCCTCATAAATAAGTGTACTAACTTTCATAAGTTTTCCTATATAATAAACTCATTTCATCTGTAACTCACGCTTTCCTTCATCACCATCCGGATCACCCCTTACAAACTGGCGACCAACGGGCGGCGAACGAGCGAGCCGAAATTTATTGTAACGAGGTCCGGTCGTGTGACAACATACAGGAAAAAGGAGAACAACCCCAAGACAAGCAACATGTTGTCTCCGGAGCAGTTTACACAACTTATGACGGCAATGACTGGCAAGAATAAACATTCAATTGCGGAATGTTCAGAGCGGTATTATGGACAGCGTGATACCCAACTTCTGGAAGCATTTCTACAAACAATAAATTTATACAAAAAACTTCATGCTATCTCTGACGAGGATGCACTCGAAGGGATACCACTACTGCTGAAGGGGGACGCTAATGTATGGTGGGTTGGCGCCAAAGACCAAATCAAGACATGGAACGACTTCAAGATACGTATTCGCTATGCTTTTGCTCCTAAAAAGCCAGCGTACATTACCTACCAAGAGATAATGTGTATAAAACAGGAAACGAGTGAGACTACAGAGAATTTCATATCTCAGAAACGGATGCTGTTCACTCATTTACCCAAGCCCGAGCACAAGGAGGAACAACAGCTAGATATGATATTTGGTCAACTGAGCCTGCACATTCGAGACAAGATTCCTCGCCACACTATCTCTTCATTTGATGAACTACTTGAAGCTGCGAGGGGTATTGAACAAATCAATGCAGATAAACAAATTGCAAACATCGCCCTGTCTAATGCCACCGTGAAACCCGCTTCAAGTAAGAAATTCAGCCGAGTCAAATGCAGCTTTTGCCATTTCAATGGGCATTCGACTGAAGAGTGCCGCAAACTTAAGAAGAAGGAACGAGAACTAGGAATAACTCCGATGGCAAACCATGGAAGCCAGGGTCCTGTTCCAGCTGCCACACAAGCACCATCTCCATCTCAGCCAAGATTTTCTTGCTATGGTTGTGGGGCCCCAGGCGTAGTACGCAGCAAATGTCCTACTTGCTCCCGTAGGCAGACCACTAATCCCAATGATATTAACCTATCCTCAATTAATATCATGGACGTACGCCCGAGACCGGTCGTGTTCTTCGAAATAGATGGCTTCAACGACGTGGCTCTGATCGATTCTTGTGCAAAGACAAGCGTCGCGTCTTTCCATCTGTATACTGCGCTACGTAACAAAGGTTACACTTTCCAAGCGGCTGATGCGTGCGTGACATTAGCTGACGGCGTGCCAAAGAACAGCAGAGTGTTGACTACACAAGCATCAGTAAAGTTGAATCATCATGTCATACCTACAACATTCATCGTGCTACCGGAGACCAGACAGAATCGCACACTGTTAGGTGTTAACTTCATCCAAGATGCTGGGATGAACCTCAACATACCACAATTCACCTGGAGCTTTGTTGGCGAAGATAATGTGTATGAGTTATTGGATGAAGATTTTGTCCGATTCTCTGACAGCTCCCCTCACAAAACTTTGTTACCTGCATATGACTCTTGGACCCACGTTCCAAAGAGTGCCACGCTACCGAAAGAAAGTTCATGGACAGCTTTAGCTAACTTAACGGAGGATGGTAATAAGAGGAAGAATGCTCAAGCCGCAGTCCCAATGGAAAGTGCTGCAACTAACAGATCCAGCAATCAAATTCCCAAGCGCGCTAAAGTACTATTTGATGGGTACTCACCCAAATACGCGAATTTCATGATGCAAGACGCAGAACAAAATATAAACCAAGCAGAGGTTGAACTCTCGCCTCATTCGCAACAGCTGTTTCCAGATATTAGAATCGACTCTATAGACGTGGAACCACTGAAACCCGAACAACAAAAGCAATTAGATGGTATTCTGGATAACTTCAAGGACGTATTTACTGGTAACGGAAAGCCTATAGAATCGGTAGAACATAGCATCGATACGGGTGACCATGCCCCAGTTTCTGTCCCCCCGTACCGACTACCAGCTGCCCGTAAGGAGGTTTTGCGAGGAGAGATAGAGAAGATGAAGAAAGACGGAGTCATTGTACCTTGCACATCACCTTGGGCTGCACCAGTTGTCATGGTACCAAAACCAAATGGAGACGTGAGAGTATGCGTAGACTATCGGCGCCTAAATTCAATTACCGTACCTGACACATACCCAATGCCCAGGATAGATGATCTCTTGCATGCCGCTAAGCCAGCAACATACATGACCACTCTTGACTTAAAGGCAGGATACTGGCAGATAAGGGTGAGTGAGAAGGATCAGGACAAAACAGCTTTTATCACCCCGTTCGGTATCTTCAAATTTCAAAGAATGCCTTTTGGACTGCGTAACGCTCCTGCTACGTTTCAGCGCCTAATCGACAGAGTCCGAGTTAGTCTGGAACATATCAAGCTTCTGGCATACCTCGACGATATCATTATTTTCTCTCAATCATTTGAAGACCACCTCAAAGACCTCGAGGAAATCTTACAGACATTTCGAGCAATGAACATCGTTGTCAATCTTCAGAAATGCAAGTTTTTCTGTTCTTCGATAAAATACCTGGGACACATCATCACTCCCCATGGATTGACGCCTGACCTTGACAAAGTAAAGGCTATAGCAGACCTAGCAACGCCTACTAACATAAAACATCTGGTGTCATTCCTGCAGACCTGTTCTTGGTATCGGAGATTTGTTAAAGATTTTTCAGCGATAGCAGAACCCTTGACTCGCCTAACCAAGAAGAATGTGAACTGGGTATGGAATCAAGAACAAGAGGAGGCATATGCAGAGCTCAAGCGTCGACTGACATCCGCGCCAATTCTCCAACAAGCCGATGAAGCGAAACCCTATATCATCAAAACAGACGCAAGCAATTACGCTTTGGGAGCTGTTTTGGTCCAGGGAGAGGGAGAAAACGAACACCCAGTCGAGTTTGCTAGCAGATTGCTTACGGCCCCTGAGCGCAATTACTCCACGACCGAACGGGAAGCGTTGGCGGTTATCTGGGCTATCGATAAATTCCGTGGATACATTGAGGGATTGCCGGTTACTTTAGTGACTGACCATCAAGCCTTAAAGTGGCTAATGAATCTGAAGTCACCCTCAGGACGTCTGGCACGCTGGGCATTACTACTGCAAGCTGTTGACCTCACGATCAAATATACGCCTGGCCGAACTAATGTGGTTGCCGATACGTTATCGAGACCTCCATGTTCAGAAACGAATAACGACCAGTCGTGTGGAGTTTGTGCCATTACGGTAGATATGCCGACCAGGAGTCTGGGAGAAGTGAGGCAGGCGCAAACACAAGACAATGTCATTAAACGAATAATCATGGCGCTAGAGGACACCTCTAATTCCGAAGACGCAATATACTGGAGTAACAAGGGCTACGTGATGAATAATGGTCTCCTATACCGACACAACCCGAACATAGACGCAGAAGACGCTCAATTAGTTGTCCCCGAACACGAGTGGAGCAATGTACTATGCGCCTATCATGATGATCCGATGGCTGGACACAACGGTGTCGACAAAACCTTTGAACGGATTGCCAAACGTTACTTTTGGAAGGGCATGCGCAAGTACATAGAGAGCTATGTGAGGAATTGTGTAGCTTGTCAGCGATTCAAACCTTCCAACTCGAAGCCAGCTGGACTGCTGCAAACAACATCTATGAATCAGCGGTTTGAAGTGATCGCTTTTGACCTATTTGGTCCTTTGCCGAAATCCCGTGATGACAAAACGTGGATTTTAATAGTCGAAGATGTTGCTAGCCGATGGGTGGAACTTTTTGCGTTGGAGAGCGCCACAGCTGAAGCCTGCGCTACCACTCTCATCAACGAGATATTCCTTCGGTATGGCGTTCCGAGGCGGATGATAAGCGACAACGGGACCCAATTCGTAAGCGCCGTTATGCAACAAGTAACATACTGCCTAAATATCAAGCACGGGTTCACACCTCTTTACCACCCAGAAGCCAATCCCGTAGAGAGAAAGAATCGTGACATGAAAACCCAGCTTGCCATATTGCTACAAAACGAACCACATCCAAACTGGTCCGAGAAATTGCCTGCTATTAGGTTCGCTATGAATACGGCAAAATGTGTCTCGACCGAGTATTCTCCTGATTATCTGACTTTCGGGCGCATGTTGCGAACACCGTGTGATAATGAAATCGATTTCAGACAGATCATAATATCGGAAAATTTCATCCCAGAAATTACTCCAAAGCTGATCAGGTTGGCTGACAGTCTACTAAAGGCACGTGAAGTGCAAGAAATGAAAGAGGAAGACCGAAAGGTCATAGCTGATCAGCGACGTCGTGTTCAACCAAATTATCAACCTGGCGATTATGTGATGGTTACTACGCACCCAATCAGCAGAGCTGCCCAGGGAATCAGTGGGAAGTTTGCCCCACGTCGTGATGGGCCCTACTTGATTAAGAAAAAACACGGCCCAACGTCATATGAACTGGCAAACCCCTCAGATCCACTTAAAGCTGTCGGAGTTTATCACGCATCTGCTCTAGTACCTTTCCAAAGAAAAGATACCGGCCTACCAGAACCGATACAGCATTTGCGCCAGCGCGGGCGGCCAAGGAAGCCAACAAGAGAAGCAGGCCAGGAAGTAGTTGCGCCACGACGAGGCCGAGGACGACCAAAGAAAAACAAAAATTAGACCAGTCCTACTTGTCGGGACGCCTGCGTGGACTGAGGGAGAGTATGTAGTGTCCCTAACTAAATACAACCTTCGGCTACTCCCCGCTAGATGGCGCTGAACGTTTTTAAAACCCGCTATCGTTTGGTTTTCACAAGTTTAATAATTAAGTTAAGATATTTTGTATTCGTCAATCTATCGTATGCATTGGGTGGTATCGTCCTACTTGGAAGTACCTACCTGGACTTACGAATAGTACTCACTCGCCGCTCTTGCATTTTGCCGTGCGTCCTAATTGGAACACGTGTAAGGACAAGAAGTGTGCCCTTTTTGTATAACCCCAAAACTCCGGCTTCAGGTCCGGCAGTAACTTTGTATAAACTCAAGTACAGTCAGCCTCATAAATAAGTGTACTAACTTTCATAAGTTTTCCTATATAATAAACTCATTTCATCTGTAACTCACGCTTTCCTTCATCACCATCCGGATCACCCCTTACACCCCTAATTATTTACAGTTATGCAAAATAAATAGGTACAACCTACAAGTTACAATATAATATAGGAAAATATTCTCAAATCTACATAATTATTAATATTCCGGGAATCCGACGTATTCAGAAATCAAAATCTCCTTGGACATTGTTCAGTGATTTAGAAACTTTAAATTTTCCAAAACGTAACTTTTTAAATCTTCGAAGCCATAAAGTTTTAGTCCAAATTCCAACTTTCATACAAACCTTTGTTTCTCAATGATATCTTCTATGTTATTTGAACCATTAATTAAGGAACCCTATTTAAATGCATATGTGGAATTTGTGGAACCCATTCCATCCCCTGTTTGTGTAATTACATCCATGGTGGCCCAAGTTTATAGGATATCAACCTTGTCTATGGAATTTGTGTAAAGACTTTGACGACTTAAATTCGGTTCCTTTATACGCGCATACACGTGTTTTTCAGTTTTTTTAGACCTGGAAGTTTTCCACCTATGACAACTTGACACCCATCGTACAACATCATCCTGTAGATCAGGAGTGCGATTTTTGTATCTCATTCGGTGAGCTCAGCAGTTGAAAATGTCAAAAATCATAATCCTGGAGTGCGATTTTTGAATGTCAAATCAGCAGTAGAAAGATGCGTATCTCCATAGTAATTTTGACATTTTCAACTGCTGAGCTCACCGAATGAGATTCAAAAATCGCACTCCAGAACTTTCCAACCAGTGGGGTGCACCTCCCTGCTTGTGAATTTTGTAAAGAAAGATCCAGTTAACGACTTAAATTTCACTCATTATTTGTTTTAATTCAGTCATTCATTCAGTTACTATTTTACCGATTCGGTCGTCGTTATCGACATAGTTCAGGCTCAGCAGTAGCTTTACCATGAGTTTACAGTGAGTGAACTCGCTAGCGAGGGTGAAACAGATTTCTATGGCAAATTGAACAGCGCCTCCTAGCGGTCACTGAAAGAACTAAAATCGGTAGTATGAGTCAGTCTGGTAAAAAACGTATCGAAATCATATCGCTAGCGATTGACGTTTTGCGGCAGTTACTATAGGAATTCGGTACCATGAGTCATAAATTTGACATACGTTCTCGAGAAATACCGTTACGATAGTGGTGAAGTCATTCACTAGCAAAATCAAGCGTGAATGCATAGTGAAAGGTTGTCGATTGACAATAAGTTTATTAATTTAGAGTATTATTTGTCAAAATAATGACTTAACGAATAACCACTCTAAACTGCATTCATCTACTATTCCACCCAACCACTTGAAACGAAATATTTCTCCATAAAAACTGGCTTATAATCGTTCAAAGTCAACACTTACAAAGGTTCTAAAGTTGATAAGAATCTAAGAAGATAAGAATGATAAAGTGACTGTTTTTTTCTTTTTTCAAATTTGTTGTTCAAATCTAGAAAAAGCCTATAAAATTATCTTCAAGGTTTTTGTAGTAAGTTGGAGTAGCACTTTTAATTTAGGCTTTATGGTTTGAGATATCTTAAATATTGTGATGAAATGTATGAAACAGCAAATTTTATTTTGCTATTTCAAACTCCCTTATTAGTAAGAGTTGAACCCGTTCATTTGATGTAAAGTAATGTAAAATGTAAAGTTATGTTGAAAACGCATTTAAGTTTACATCCCGTATAATGTAGAATAGTAACTTCCTTTTTGTTAAGATTTTATTTTTGTACATGCCTTTCGATTTCCATATACTCCACTAGTAACTAGAATTGTGATGCACTGGTTCAAATTTTATTTTATTTGCGTTTAAACTCTTTAAAACCGACGTTATGTGGATAAATCTTCGTAGGTAACAAACACAATCACATCACATCACAGCCATTCACAGCACAATACAAAGTCACATTGACAAAAGTATAACCAATAGGTATAAATTAAAAAATCACTAAGCGACGAACTCTATGAAGCTGCCCTATGACGCTTTCAATTGGCAGGGTTATTTCAAAGTTTTAAGTGTTTCTGCGATATTAGGCTGGGATACAAAAATATCTATCTTACTCTGTCTTTTGAATATAGTTAGAAAGAAGCAGCTTCATTAGTTGTGAAGTTAGTCACGTATCAACATGACGACTCGATAACTTACTAGACTAAACATAAACAATCGAGCTAACACTAGTGAGTATAGAAAATGTTTATGTAACTCATGGTGCGAGTTTAGCCGAATACCATTCGATGCTCGTTTATACGCTATCGACTCGGGTATTGTAATGTAACTTTTCGATAGCAACTCATGGTAGATGTACAGGTCTCAGTTACCGCTTCCACCATTTCCCAAACACGCTTGTTAAAAATTCAAGCCTTTCTTTAAAAAAATAGAGGAACAATAGGGATGCAAATATTAGACAAAATATTTATAATTAGTAGGCGCGATGCAAATCAGGTTAAGAAACCCTGCTGTAGCCAAACCAAACCATATTGTAAATCGATATTGTGTTCCGAATTCCCAACCCAAATACATTTAAATTTCCTAGCCAAAACCTTTCAATACACAAGGCCACTAGTTACAAAGATAATTGAATCCTACGCAAACTTTCTAACCCTTTTATATAGTGGGTGAATCTAACTCGTTACATTATAGGGGAACCAATGAACCAAGCACGGCACGGGTAGGATTCTTCATATAATTTCTAATCCATTTAGACCTGATACTTGATTTAAGGAATATAATACTGCCATCTGACAACACTATTCAATTCAGCCATCAATATATATACCAACTAGCTATTATAATTGATTCTTTCTATTTAGATGTCTTTCAAAAGATCTCGGATCAAATGAACATGGCATTTTAGCAGGTCTTAGCGATTTATTTAGTTATTTAATTTTAGGCAATAGATATGATGACTAAAGAAACAAAACTTTATTTAAAAATTGCCTAGTACAGTAATTTTAATCGTTACCGATCTCGTAAACGACAGGTACATTAAATCGGAAGCTTATGCAATAGAATAGAATAGAATAAAATTTCTTTATTTGTCTTTAAAAAACACATAGCTCTACTGGTTACTTTTATTGTTTCTTTAGAAAAAAATTAAAAATAAATTGGTTGAAAGTTAATAGTTACTACAACCAATTACTACTATTTACTACTACTACTTTTATTGCTACTTTTTATTATGATTACTATTATTTTAAACTTGATCGTTTCACAGCTGTGAAAATCTCGTCGAAAAATAACAAACAAGGACATTAGATATTAGATTACATCACTTTATTGTATAGTACATCACACATATTAATTGATACAAACCACAGACTTAGGTATTACAGTAGATACAAACAATAGAAAAGACATGTGCAAAGGGCGAGCTTATCTCCCACAACAGTGACAAATTATAAAATGAGAGGCAGATGTTAATTTGACTCTTCAATTATCACACGTAATAATTACATAGATGTGAAATTCTTCCTTACCCAGTGCTAGTTTCATAGTGTAGGCAGGGAATACATAAGTGCACAAGTAATGGCTGTCGGTATCACTTTCCGGATTATTAATTGAGGTGTTATCCTTTTTATGTGTGTAAAAATAGTATATTGTTTGAAATGGTTTCGATAACATCCTGTATAATCGAATTCCCCGACCCAAAATAGAACTTCTAAAAGAGGTCTGAATCTGCAATTTAGCGTCCATTAGTAATTCAGGCAATGGATTCAGTCGTGTGGACCAGTTAGGAAGTTAGTTTCTACTAAGTTTAATGATTCTCGGACTTTGTAAAGTGTTTTTTTTTATCGGGCATGGGCCCACCACACATTCCCACCGCTGTAACTCCTGTAAATCAGGATCAACAGCGGCGACCATTCACAACACTAGATAATGAAGTCCAGCGAGCCCGGGGGGTGACTCTAATCTGTCTTGGAACCCGAAATGAATTAATCAAAGAAGATAGGAGGAGTAGGAAAGAGAAATATCCGACTTCCCTCCATTTCAAACGGGAGACAGGAAAAAGAAAAAAAAGCATGGCTATTAGAGAGCCAATTCCAGAGATCATTTATGGCAGAGTTAAAGACCCTACCGCAAAAGCACCAACAAAAATAAAAGTATGTACCTATAACATTAAAAACAAAAGAGGAACCTAACATTGTACTGAAACTATGAGATTTGTAAAGTGTTGGCTGTAAGTGAAATTGACCGATTGAGATATTTTTGATAAGATTACATAGATTGAGAAGAAAATTTTTACGGATACCTATTGTGTTTACTGTGCAATAAAAGTGGCGACGGACGGACGCACTATCTGTCACACTTGACTGAGTTTGGGCACTACCACGGGTAATCTGTGGGCACTACCTATTTTGAAATAAAATTTGGAATTTTGCAAATTACACTACTGGCTTAAATTCAGCATGAGCCGTACGAGTTTAGAATATTTCTATGTAGGTACTCAATTTGTACGATAAAGTAACGTTGGGTACATTACATCCGATTCTACATGCAAAACACGTAAAGAATAAATGGATGGTCTAAACCACCCCATTAATTATTACTAAGATTTTTTGTTATACGCTGTATTAGTAGTTATGTAGTTTTCTCCGACACCTACTAGGTTTTTAGTCATTAAGTATCGATACTAAAAGTACTAGGTCTCAAAAGAAAAGTGCCTATCGATTGTATCTCTTCATAGTAAAAGTATAACATTTACCAATAAAAATAAAAATCTTCATAGATGAAGCAAAAAAAAGCATCCCATCGTACACAAATCAAGTATAATGACCTAATTTAAATTCAAAACAATAAAATCACAGTCGAAGAGGTCTACTTTTACCGAAAAAAAGAATAACACAGCGGGCTCTACAAAAAACCCGGGGAAAAAATTGGTACTTTATTTTTAAAGATGTTCAAAACAGCTGCGTATGCGCATCCGAGGGAGACAACGATCTGTTTATTGTAACTCTCGTTAGTGGGGGAGGGATGGTATTCTGTTGGTTTGTTTCACTTTGACACTTTTGAATTGTTCCTACATGCACTTTGCTTTGAAATCAAATACGATTTCATTTATAACCTGTTTGTCCTTATATATTTGAGTCGGCTTTCGTCATGTGTCAAGTTCATCGGTGTCAAGTGGTTTGAGGGAGAATCGTTCCAATCTCGAGGATTGTTTTTGAGTAAGAACACAACTGAGAAGGATTGTGGAGCCTCGTGGCAGGCTGAAACGCGAACCGCGCGAACACCACGCGAAAGACAAGTGTTCGGGGTACACCCTGCAACGTGACTCTAACATTTCATTTAGGTACATGAATCATCATAAAAGTGTGACATGTCAATTTAGTATGACAAGAACAAAAATTTTTTCTAATGATCGCCCTATTTCTTTAGGTTTCTTAGGAATAGTTGTTCAGATATTGAAAAAAATCACCCTCCTGGTATACAATAAGGTTATCATTATATGCTGACGGTATTTTAAGACGATTATAAAACCATTAAACTAAACAATTTCCTGTATGGGACTAACAACAAAATTGCGAAAAAACCAAACAACCTACCCAAAATTTATGGGACTGCAGTTTTTTTGACGTTAGTCCTATAGAGTTGGTTAGTTTGATGGTCTTATCATAAATCCTACTAACCGTCATCATGTCCTCGAACGTGATGCAGCGAGTAAAAGCTAGTGTACTACAAAGAGGCCTCTAATAGAGTGACTGATAGCTGAGAGAGCGAGATGTACCTAGCGGCACCACTGTATAATAGAAAGAGATACGTGACGCGAGGCAATAGAACCGTTTTTGAGGATCTTTAGCGCAGGGTAAAAAAAAGGTTTCCGTGAATAATTGCGAATGGAAAGTAAAATCGTAGATAATTTTGTGAAATATACTGACATTAGTTCATTAATTTATTCACGATTTCACGTTAGAGCCAGAATTATAGACAATGCTCGAATTTTTTCATCCAAAAACGGTTTCATTTGACAACACTCATGTCAGTTCCTCTATTCCTGTAAGGTATAATAACTTTCTGCTTTGAAGCCAAACATAAACATGACTTTCTAGAACCCAAACACCAGCTCCAAGTGGAGTGACCCGCATGCAGCTGGTGACTGTCCGTCTGTCACTCTATCAGTTACCGTTCAATGTATACGTACGGACGTGTAAACAAACTTCTGTATACACAAGTTTACGTTTCTTGGGAAGCGCTCCGTTTCCATTGTGTAAATAATTTAAATAACGTTTCTGCAGGCTGGCCATGTTTGGGAATTTATTTCGGACATGTTTAGGTTTTAAGACAGCAGCTACATTTTATAGTGAAGTATTGTATTGCGAGATGCTAATAGCTTCCTCTCATTTACACCACTTACACAGGTATGAAACGAGCTAATATCATACTTACAGCTGCTGTCTGTGATGATCAGTGATCGGAGTAGGTAGATTCGATTAGGGTAAAGGCGTTAATATTTGTGTGATGAATATTAATATTTTATTCGACTCATGGGTGTTTGTATCTATAAAGGGCGTAAAATGTATGCGTTTTTTTTATTAAACGGGGTGCGCACACTTTATATATACGAACACCCATGAATCTAATACAAATATTAATGTTCATCACACAAATATTTACGCCTTTACCCTAATCGAATCTACCTACTCCAATAACTGGTGATGATCTTTACCAGTTACAAGATCAAAGGCCAAATCAGGCACTGTTAACGAATGTGAATATTCGGAACTTACATGTTACGACTCTTTATGACTACGAGTATCTTTGGTTACCCATGAGTAACGTAGGACATGCACATTGCACATGGTATTGTATAATGTGCGAAAATGTTTGCTTAATTATAGCCGCCAGTGCAAATCTTCGAGACTGCCTGTTAGGCAATCTATCTATACATATAATAAAATTCTAAACTTGGCGATGATGTACATTGAAGATATTTGCAAAAAAATTAATTGGGGGTGTTTAGGATAGTAATGGAATACATTAAGACCATTTTTAGAATTTTTGTCTGTTTGTCTGTTTGTCTGTTTGTCTGTTTGTTTGTTCGCGCATCACGTAAAATCTACTGAACCGATTTGGATGGGGTTTTCACTACAGTATAGGGCATGGCTTAGATTAAAATATAGGCTATGTTTCATCGCAATCGGTTCATTCAATCAAAAGTTACGCATAACTTAAAAACTACTAAACCGATTTTAATGGGGGTTTCAGAAAAATATAGGGCTTAGTTTGGATTAACGTGTAGGCTTTATTTCATCGCAATCGGTTAATTCAATCAAAAGTTGTGAATATTTAAAGTCAGTGGTCTGCGTGTATGGAGTAGCGGGTGCCGCAATCAAGCGTAACGCAGAACGGATTTGGATGAAATTTGGCAAATATGTTCTGGACTAGCACATAGGATAATTTTTATACCGGTAATACGTTCCTGTGGGATAATTTTCAATGATTACCATTTCGACATTTGCATTTGGGTATGCAAGTATGGTAAATAATAATTGCTTTTTTCAACGCTTTCTTCAGAAAGCTCAGTAGCGTATTTGGTGAATGGTCAGACTTTCAAATACGAGTCCGATGGTTCGAATCTTGGTGCAGTACTTTTTGTGTTTTTATTTTTTTCACATCATAATCATGAAAATATCACATTTCATCAGCAAGAGCATAAGAGAATCTGAAGTTTAGATTATATAGGCTGTATTTCATCGGAATCGGTTTACACAATCAAAAGTTATGAGTATTTAAAAATTTACTCACAGCGGTTGAGTAATACAAATTACACAAATCTAATTGTACTTATCATACTTTATGTGCCTATTCTGTGTATATGTATTTCAAAAGACCGACGGTAAGAGGCCGGACGGCCTATAGCTTTGGTCTCCTGGCAGAAAGGCAAGTGCCTCCTGTGGCACACTACATGGAAGTAAGCACCTTCGCAGCCAGACTGAGGAGTCGCACGTCACGGACACCTGGAGCAGCCGCTGAACTTGCTTCCGGAGAGTCCGGTACTCAGCCTTGGAGCGTCAAATCTCTTTGTTTCTGTCACCGTCAAGACCACAGGGGCATGGGGAGCCAAAGCTAAAAGCGTCATTGCTGAAATTGCGCGTCGACTTTGCGAGAGGAAATGTGCTCCCGCTCTGGGTCGTTCCGGCCGGGCTGTTCATAATGTCTGTCGAAGAACTGACGACCAAAAATTTAGACCATTAACCTGTTAGGTGTGGGACGCCATCCGGCGCTGTATCGACGACCTAACGGCCTGGAGTCGGCACAGGGCGAACTGCAGCGCAAAAAGCGATTTTTAATCCGCCTACGCGACGGACACAACACTCAGTGTAGTATTGAAAAATCGCTTTTCGCGCCGCAGTTCGCCCTGTCCCATGGCCATTGGTCAGGCCATAAGGTAGTTAGCGTGGAGTAGTATATATCAAGGGTGAGAGCAGGCGACCGCGGGGCGACCCACACACACGTGGCGGCGCACCGTCGACGCTGAGCTACGAGCAGCCGGGTTGAGTTGGCGCGACATTGTACACCAGGCGCAGGACAGGGAGAGGTAGCGGCGTCTCACGAGGGCCCTCTGTACCATCGGGGTACCATAGGAGAACAACAACAACAACACTATATACCATGGTAGTGTGGAGTACTATGTACCGTGGTAGCTCGGAGCGACTGGACGAGGAAGGCCGAGGATAGTATTGTGACGCGCCTTGGGAGAGTCCTATGCTCAGCAGTGAACAATGACAGGTTGATGATAATGATACTTGCATCTGTTTTTGTAAAACATGCAGTTACAGTATCCTTTTTTATGTAGGTACCTACACTACCTAATTACATATAGATACATACAAAAACGCACGACCGTATTTCCCTTCTCAGGGGGGTCAGAAACAATGCAATAACTGAGAATACTGTCTGGTAACTTAAGTTCCTACATAATAGTACCGGAAATACTTTTTTGTTAACAGTTAACATGAAAAAAAAATAACATTGGGTTCCAACTCTTCAGTGTTGATGCTGCAGGGATCCTGACTGTCTAAGCCATGAGACTTGAGGATTTGCGAATTCGATTATTAGGATCAAGCAGAGTCCTCTTCACGGCTACCTACTCCGTAGGGTATTGTCAACATAAACTAAGAATAAGTTACTGTGTTGGGGTGTGTGTCTGTGCTTTAAGAAATATATCAAGCAATTTAGATGTAGTTTTGAGAAATGTATGGAGATTCTACTTTATGTTTTAATTAGATGGCAATGATGGCAATATTATGCGATAATTTTTTTCTTTATTTCTTTCTTTACTTTTTTTAAATTTTATTTCTCTTTCTTTGCATTTCTTACTATTTTTTTCTTTCTCTTAATATTATTAAGAACTACTCTGCGCGTACGAAGTCGCGGGCACAGCTAGTAAGTAATATTATAGTACAATACAACAGTTACAGGATTTATACTTACCCAAATTTATAAATTAGCAGATTTAGAGGTGTTGGTTCAGTACTAAATATTGTTTAGTGGACTACATGGTCTGGAGCACCCCTTAACATATGTAACGCATTATATCTTGTATTAACTATTTATCTATAAGTGTACATAACATACACATACAAACATAAACATACGCCTTTTCCCCCAGAGAAGTAGGCAGAGAAGACGGGATCTCCTTTTTAAGCAGTTCTGACACCTATCTTGCTTCCTATAAGTCTAAATACAATTTAATTTAACTGGGCAATTACTTGATCTGAATTACTTATTTTATCGGTAAAGTAAACAAATCAACTTTTTTTACATTTACAACTTTTTAGTTTTTGATAGTTACCTATACCTATGAACCTACTATCCAAGAATCTCAACATTATCATGGTGACACTAGTTGCGTGGAATCGTCGATACATTCGCTTTTGTTCAGTGATTTGCCGGGTCTGTTCTGTTGTTTGCTATATCCTCTCCCCCCTCTCTCTTCACTCCCCCGCTTCATTCTTAGACATTGTTTATACTGAATGAATGAGAATTTTAGTTCCATATTGTGCGGAAACTCATTGCGAATACTGACATGTTTAAATTTCGACGTTTACACTCAGTTGCAGAAACGCTCATTAGAGTTAATCCTCCATTAAATCTCTTGCTGTCACTTTTTGTCTTGTTCACTTAGTAAAAGCTAGCAAGAGATTTAATGGACGATTAACTCTAATGAGCATTTCTGCAACTCTGAGTGTTAGTCAACCAATTTGCAATGTGGGCCATCTTAGAACGTTTTCTTAGCAAATATTTGTTGTAATGTTTAACAGAAGCTTAAATGACGTTAATAGAGGAGATCGTGACAAGTTTCTCTGGGGAGTCACGCAGCTTGTTTGACCACGAGCGGTTGTCACATTCACGCGGTGTTCGCTCGGTTCACATTTGAGCTTGACTCGAGGTATCGCGATCTCTTTTCTCAAATGTGTTTTTGCTCAAACAATTTTGATATTGACATTGGAAGAAATGCAGTACTAAACACAAGCAAATAGAACCTCATGCTTACTAAAACAAATGGGCCAACTTTGTGGTGTGCGTGAGGTGTCATACAACTTATCTCTGTGTGCGTGTATATGGATAGGGTTTGTCACCCTTGATTTGGGTGATATTTTTTTGACGCGTTCGTAGCTTAGACTGTCTATATTGATACATACTTATCAGAAAGGTTTCTATTATTAAGACGCTCTTATCCCGTCGAAGCCGTTTTTTGAACACGAACGAAAGTGTTTTAAACTGTGTTTTAAAGTCTGAAATTAAGTTATGTCTTATTTAAGGATCGGGCGGATGGGTGACTGTTCTCAATTACACGATTAGATTATGCTTATGCTTGCAAGAAAGAGACGCTTACACTGGGATATCCTAGCCTTAAGAGAATATTATTCCGAGAGCGAAAATGCGCGCCGCATACAAACGTACTATGGTGATATTTTCAATACTAACCAATTAAAGTCAATGAAATTTTGCAGAAAAAATCTAGAAACAAATCTCTATGCTTCTATAGAGTCAGATTTTCGTTAAAATATACAGTTTCAATGCTAGGATTAATTTAAGATTTGTATGGAAATCTTTGAGGCACTGTAACTTGAAAACTATACATTTTAACGAAAATCGGACTCCATACAAGCAAAGAAATTTGTTTCTAGATTGTTTCTGCAAAATTTCATTGACTTTAATTGGTTAGTATTGAAAATATCACCATAGTACGTTTGTATGGAGCGCGCTCCGAATAATATACCCTTAAAAATCTATTAAATTTAGATATGAACAAAAAATGGAAAACTGGTGATATTGTACAGGACGGCTTCGCTCAATACGTAAGCGTACGTAATAAGCTTGCCTTTTGTTTATATTGATTTTTATGTATTTCTCAGGTTCCTGAGCCTATATAACCACGAAATCTGGAAAAAAGTGTTAATAAACTAATACAGATATACGTTCAAACACAATTTACTAGAGTGTCTTTAATGCAATCTCAAACCGTATTTTCCCCGACTAAATCTTCACATCTCAATTTTGTTTCGTCCCTATGTTTGTTGTAAGATCTAGACTCAATAACTTAGCGTGTCGTCTACCAATGATCAATGATTTGACTATCACCATAGTACTGTTGTTACTTTTTGTATAAAATGTTATCAACCAACAATTTTTATTACGTTATGTTTGGCAATACGTAAAAGTAATCCAAAAATAAAACTAAAACGACGAGTGACGATATTTTCCAACTGACAATATTTTCCAGCAGTAAATATTAGAAGAGATCCGCGTATGTTAAAAAATGGCCCCAAAAAGTGCTAGTGTTGAAAAGATTTTGTTTTTGGCATGCACTTTATCTCTAGCTATGTCCATCAATTCCTAAACTACGCAAACCTCTAAAAAACAACCTCTTTCCTCGTTTTATATTCAGCCAGTAACATTCGAATTTCAAATGCATCTGTTTTTTATTTGCTTTGATATTTTTTTTGTGCGATGTTTTTGTAAACGGCATCGCTAAATCCGGCCTATTTTTGTTATTGGCCAGTGAACCGCGGCGGGCGAGCTTTGTTTTTGACTTCTCGAAAATTCCAAATTCAATATCCTAATAAAATGGATGATTTGTTAACTTATTTGTGGGTTGTTTTTGTTTCAAAATATTCTGATTTGTTTTATTCTAAATTTGGCGTCTCACTATCAATCGATCTATCTGGACCAATTGGGCATTTCTAGTAAAATATGGATATTCTAAATATGGCCCTTTGAGGAATATTGTCTTGAGCATAATACGTAATGCTATGAACTATCGCTACAATTCGGTATGTCAAGTTTTTTTTTGGAGGGCTGAATCGAAAACCATTTCGAGATAATTGTCTCAATAATAATATTTTCTATGTCAATGATTTTAAAATGAAAGGATTACAGATATTTTTAATAAAATAATGTCGTTTTTCGGTCCGTTCAGTGACGTCACTGGCATACCTGTGAACTCCTTGGTAAATATAAAATCAACTTTATATACCCGGCCATTAAGAAAAAAAAATACATTCACAATATCAGAATTTGACATTTGATGTTGCTGTATCTGTTTCCAGCCTAGAGTTAGAAAGAGAAGGCAGGTTTTAATTTTTTTAAATATAGCTGTAGGTAGTTTTTCTCCATGGAGTTCGAATTATTTTCTCTCCGCCATTTTTGCACTTAGAGATTACAGATCACAATAATTTAAAAATTAATTTTATATTGATACACTCGATGAATCGCAATAAGAATGAAATTGGTGTCTTAGAATTATGTCTTCTATCCGAAAAAATATATAAAAATGAAGACCAAAAAGACTTGACATACCGAATTAGTAATTCGCTATCGCTATCTCTTTCACCCGCCTGCTCTCATCGTACCCTCATGTGGCGAACGACGTTTGTTGGTCGTGTTAGGTCTAGTATTTTAGTTCTACTATGCCATAAAAAAATTAACATCCATCAATTACGTTTTAAAAATAGACGCGTCATACGCCAACATCACTGCACTTTTAAATGGTGCGATTAACGCTCAGTTGCAGAAATGCTCGTTAAAGTTAATCTCACATTAATTCTCCTGCTGTCACTGTTTGTCTTGTAGACGTAGTAAAAGCTAGCAAGAGATTTTATGGAGGATTCACTTTTTTTTTTTTTTACTGCATATTAAGTAGCAATTTGGCCAGTGTCAAGTGATTTATGTAGTCTCAAGTATTGAAGCCGTGGTGGTCCAGTGGCGAGTAACCTTGCCTGCCGTGCATGAGGCGATGGTTCGATCCCCGTCCAAGCCGACTCGTACAAATGAGTTTTTCGGAATTTATGTACGATTTGTAACACCACTGGCTTTTCGGTGAAGGAAAACATCGTGAGGAAACCTGCCTGCTTCAATTTCGAGGCGTGTATTGTACCCACTGTCCATTATAAGTGGCGACCGGCTCACCCCCCGTCACACTGAACAGAGTTTCGGTACTACTGGTGAAACGCGGATGTTCTGATGTTTCAGAATATCTCTGACTACCCCCTCGGGGAATATAGTCGTGAGCATATGCTATGCTTATGCTAAGTATTGTTTTAACGATAACACATTAGAGCTATACAAAATAGTGGAGCCACGTGCAAGCCTCACACAGGTCAAGTCCTCCGCCAGACTTGCAGCGCGACTCCAGGATTAACTTATGTTTATGTTTATTTATAATTAATGGACTTCTTGCTTGTGCATTAGCACCGCATTTCCATCAATGTCAAGTGGTTTGATGGGACTGTCTATCCAATCTCAAGGATTTTTTTTTGAGTAAGAACAACTGAGAGGACTGTGGAGCCTGGTGACAGGCTGAAATGCGAACCGGGCGAACACCACGCGAGAGACAAAGTGTTCGGGGCAAACCCTGCAACGTGACTCCAGGATTAAGTTTAATGAGCATTTCTGCAACTGAGTGACAGTGACATGTAGACGGCGCGTATGACTATGCGAAAGCCGGGTAATTACCTTGCTTTATTATTGCACATTTTGGAGCGTGGGCAACGCATCTACATACATATAAACATCTTAGGGATCCATAAAATAATTCCCGCAAAGCCCGTAAGAAATCACATTAGACCAAATAAAAACCGCTCTTAAGAATCCCGTAATCCCGCAAACTTTGAGAGCTGTCGAGGACACCTGGTGGCCATTTTGTGAAACTTTTCAACCCTCTACCTCATACTTTAC
The DNA here is from genome assembly GCA_963693445.1 of Agonopterix heracliana. Taxonomy (NCBI): domain Eukaryota; kingdom Metazoa; phylum Arthropoda; class Insecta; order Lepidoptera; family Depressariidae; genus Agonopterix; species Agonopterix heracliana. Next base: position 16,589,656 of record OY856326.1, on the reverse strand, counting down.
GGCCTTTTGAAATCGTTTGTCTCTAAGGTGCTTCAGGCGAGTGTATTTCAAACTTCGCGATTGGCCGTTTTTGTGTTCTTTTTTCGAAACTTTGCCGTTTATAAAAGTTTGGAGTATTTTTTTTTTCAGTTCAATAGGCAATTTAGCCTTTCGTTAGGAGTTGAAGAGTTGCTAAACAATCATTGTTTTTTATATTCCTTTTTCTAGTGAAACTTGGATGTTCTGAGGTTTCAGAATATCTCTGACTACCCCCTCATATAGTAGTGATCATATTCTATGTTATGCTATACGTTTTCTAGAATAGACCATCTCATTCCTTATCGATGCCACAGAATAATGAATAGTAACTAAATCATTTTGAGTATTATAGATTCGCTGAGCGCATGGACTGGAAAGGGATGGAGATATGACAAAAATGTATGAACAATCGTAATCTTTGCCTAAATTGCAAGATTTTGTAAGCAATTTCAATGTAGTCACAAAAAATAACGCATACTCAGAAACGGACAAGTAACATTACACTTAACAACAGAATTAAAAAAAAAAAAAAAAAAAAAAAAAAAACTGTATTTCAGACATTAAGTACATCTATATGTTGTTAGTATCACACTTAAATGACTATGTTAATACAAACACTTAAGTGTAGACCGACCCAGTGCTTTATAAAGCTACTGTCACAGTATCTACTGGAGACCATGTTCAGGAAAAAATGAAAGAATCAGGATCAGGAGGAGGAGGTTCAGGATTAAAAGGTTGTTGAATAGCAAAATTTTGACGACTCAGAAAGGGTATGGTCGTGATTTCACTCGTTTTGTTTAAAGTTTGTGGGTTGTACATGACCCATGGGTCTATAATAATAGAGTGGGATGATTGGAGGAAAGTCAAAACCCACGTCTTAGTTAAAAATAATTTATAGACGAAGTATCTATTATTTAAACCTAATTTATTTTGTTTGTTTATGTTCAAAGTAAAATACCGTTTGAAGATTTATTGCTTCCAGACTTGTTGTCACTTGTTCTTTAACCAGTGATAAACAATTGGAGTTCAAAATTAACTAAACTCACGATTATAACGGTAAGCGCATTATTACGACACGGACCGTATCGGGACGGGCCTCGGCGTAAAAAAATCGGTCCAAATCACTTCTACACAATTTATATAAACTATCCCATACTATGGTGGTATTATTGAGCAGCGGATTTTCTTTCCCGCTCCACCCAGATGCGACCCGTCGCAGTGTGTCACACCAAGCGGACCTTTTTACGTCTGCCAGAATTACGTCAAACTAAAAATTCGTCAGTGCGTTACGACCCGGCCCGCTCTAGTGTGCAAATTACGCATTTTCCGCTGCGATGCGGTCCGCTATGCCCCGATGCATATTTTGCAGAATTCGAATTTGTATCTATTAGTTATATTATAATTATAAAACAATCTTCTTCTTATCGTGTAGGCAGCAATTAAGCCCTGGTATCAGAGTTTTTTTCAGACCGCCTTATGGCCTCTGACGTGGTTTTTACGTAACGACTACTACCACCAGTGATAGTTGCTGGGACCAACGGCTTAAGGTGCCATCCGATGCACGGAATCATCTTTCTTTTCAGATAATCAGGTGATTCCACCTGCAATGGCCTATCCACTGGGGAAAAACGCACAAAGTTGATATGTCACTAGGTGTCTCCCGTGAGAATAGAACCTACGACCTCTGCGTCAAGAGCCCAATGCTCTTACCATTCAACCACGGAGGCAGTTACCCTTTTAAAGTACGTCATACTTCAAATTCCGCAGTTGCTACCCGCCCGCTCTAGTGAGTAAATTACGCATTTTCCGTAGGCTCACTCTGCCCCGATGCATATTTTGCAGAATTCGAATTCGTATCGATTAGTTACATTCTAATTATATAAAAATGTAAACCTAACACAATTAAAACTAAACCCAACCAATTCCTTTGTCTAGCCCACGCCAACGACTGGCCGGTGGCCGGTTACGCAAGCCGTGGTGGACGGCCATTAGTTTTTGGCCGACACGGCTATTTGTCAAACTCGCGCCTCCGGTGCAGTGGTCGGTTGGCTTAGGACGTAACTTTGTACGTTACGCTGGTTAATTTACGATAAAAATAGTTTATTAAGTAGCTAGAGTTTGAATTTAATACAATCTTAGGATATCATTTTACACCTTTTAAGCAGGATTACGCTCTCGCCGAGAACAGATGAGAAAGGTCGAAATCGAGACTATAGGCAGGCCTCTGTCACTTAGCCGTAGGAACCGAGATAAGCACCTACACTTGCGATGCGCCTGCTTGATCTCTGCCACTAGCTCTAGACGGCAAAGTTGTGTGCTGTATGAAGTAATAACAAAAACGCTGAGTCAAGCTTCATTTGATACATTTTTGTGCGTACCGTCTGGCAGTAGGTAAGTAAAGCGTGAGCGTCTTCTAAAGAAGTGGTGTATCTTTAACGAAGTAACTATTACTTTTTGATATACAGGGTGAAATTGATATCATTAGCATCCTTTTAAACTAAGAGTCTAACCATCAAACTGAACAACTTTTACTATGGGAGCAAACCAATCGGAGCAACAAACTAATCTGCTGTCTCATACATTTGAGTCGTGTAGGCAGCGGGTGCAGTTTAGTATGGGACAGCAGATTTTTTTTTGTGCTCCGATTGGTTTGCTCCCATAGTAAAAGTTGTTCAGTTCGATGGTTAGACTCCTAGTTTAAAAGGATGCTAATGATATCAATTTCACCTTGTAGACAACACATCATTGTCCTCGCGGCCGAAGCGCGTTGTGACTAGTTATTTTGACAAACAAGTTTGTGAGCCTAATACCTAGTTTTGGTTTGATCCTAGAATGATTGTTCTTTGTTTTGCCGTGTGGTTAGCGAATTTACGCACTGTTTGTCGTACAAAGTCTTTAAAAGGGTCTTTTTAAGGTTTTGTGGATCAGAGACTGAAAAGGTCTGAAATGATAACTGTGCAAAAGTTAACCATACTACTTACAACTGCATGCAAAAAGACAGTAAAGTTTTTAGTTTTAGCAATGTCTCTGAACACCCCAAAAATGAGTATAAAATGTAAGTAAGTTTCGAGTTGGCGGTTATTTGGAATTTAACATTAAATAACAATATTTTGGTTAAATACCTGAATGTTATAATTAAAAAGATTTTGGAGCATGCAATTATAATAAAATTTCAGTGAGATTAATATTCAATTTGCATGTACATTTTAGTAAATAATATATCGAGATAAGTACCGTTTCATATTTAAGTTATACACCGAGGAATCGGGGTCATTTTGAAGCCAGAATTGGGTGCCATTAAACTGAACAAACTATGGGACCAAATTTGAAATAAAAAAACATCTGTTTCATACATTTTTGTAGAGACGCTATTGACATTTTCTACGGTATAGCAGATTTTTACCTTCGCGATTTCGGTATCCATAGTGAAAGTTGTTCAGTTTGATGATCTGAAGCACCCTGTTCTGGCTTCAAAACGACCCCGATTCACGACGAACAGGTACCTCGATAAACTTTATATCTCATAAGATATCTATGAATTATAAATTCAAGGGGTGATTGAGCACGTAAGTGAGATGTGATTGATAAAAACTCGAAATATTTATTCTTCGTTGTTATGATAATATTTTGTCGTTTAATTGTTTTAAAAAAATCCGTCGCTTTTCTACAAAGTATGGCAAATTTATGATAAACTAGTGTTTACCCGCGACTTCGTCCGCACAAATTATATAAGATTTACCAGATTTTACGTCAGATCATAAGCTATCAAACAAAAAAAGTTTAATCAAAATCTGTTCAGTAGTTTTTGCGTGATGCGCGAACAAACAAACAAACAAATAAACAAAAAAACAAACACATAAACAAACAGACAGACAAAATTTCTAAAAAAGGTTTATTTCGAGTCGGGGTTACCTAAAAACCATATCGTAATCTTTTTTTTGTAAATATCTTTAATGTACAGACACACTTCAATTACAGTTTTATAATAGTTTAGATAAATAGGTTCAGTCAGGAACGAAACTTGATGAACAACTCGGAGGACCTTATTCTCTAAGAAATAAAGATAAAAATTGTCCGTAAACTTTCGTAGCCAACTGCACTTGTAATTAGAACGCAATTAGTGTAATGGATTCAGAACGAGATCATTAGAGATTCTACCGAAGACATTAGAATCCAATTCCAATTTAATTCTGCTAAATAACTATCTAATTTTATTCTCATGCTCAAACGAATATCTATGTTTTTGTCAATGTTTTTGGAAAATTTAAAAATGTATGCTTTAGTCTGCTATTTTCACTATCACCAACTAACCCTCACAGATACTTTTATCATTGAAATTCTGACAAAGATCTCTAAGATTTTATAGGTTTTAGTGCATTTAGTTCGTATATGTTGATCTATTGAGCTAGATATATCGTTCTTTTTTATTATAATTTAGTTGTTGAAGTCGCGCCGGAACGCATTAGAACATTAAGTTTTAGTGTTACCTAGCGCAGGAAAGTTACGTTCTATCTCATAACCCTACTGACACAATTACTTTTATGTGGGAAACTTTTGTGAACTAACGAGGAAATAATTTTTGAACGTCTCGTCGATTAATTGATACTAGACAACGTTTAAAGTTTTTACTTTTTTTATTTTTCTTTGCAATCAGAAGTGCGAGTATGTGCATAAACGTACGACCTAATTCCCTTTCGGAGTTGTCAGAAGTAATGTCACATGAACCAACTAGCTATCTTTTTAACCGGACGCACCATCCCGCTTGCACGCGCGAGAGTGCTAAATGTGCTAATTGCTCGGCTCTTCTAAGGGTCGATTCACACCAGAAGAGCATTGAAGAGCATTTGCTCACAGCGGCAATCTTATCACTTGTGAATAAAGGTGAAATATAATAAAAGGTGGAGCGATACGGGCAGCGCGGTACCGCGCGCGGCAACCGCGTCGGCGACGTGCAAATAAATTTGGCCTGTATTCACTACTGATAAGATTGCAGCTGCGAGAAAATGCTCTTCGATGCTCTTCTGGTGTGAATCGACCCTAAAGTTACCCTTGAGGTGAGGGGCGATTCTACTTTATATAGTAGACAGGTACTTTATTGGTACCTACTATCTTCTTTTCTGTAGTTGTTTCAAGTTTGTATGTTTTTATTATTAATACAGAAAGTGCCAAGTATTTTTATATTATATATTTATCTATCTTTAGTTATCTTATCATTAGACCACTGGTAGAAGTTTGGTAAATGAAAACGTAGGAGGAAAGATATCTAAATCAAAAAACTTAATCTATCATTCTCTTACAAAAATAAGTCAAAATTTCTTTTACAGTAGTTAAATGGAATCTCGTAAAAGTCAAACAGAATCTTTATGTTATGAATGATTTCCGCCTACAAAATCTCTAACAAGAAAACGAATATTTCACCATCGTATTTTAAGTTTTAACACAGGTGGGTTAAGGTATATTTTCGGTTAAAGGAATTAGAAGTTATTTGCGTCCGACCTAGTATTGTAATTATTTTGAAAAGAATACACAATGATTAAAAAACGCACGTTCATTTTTCTTTGATGTTGATACAATCATTAGTAAAAAATAGTATACAACGTTTTGAATGTTGTTTAGTGATTTTATAATCGTGACATTACACACTGACGTAATGTTACACTAAAAAGATATGAAGCGAGCAAGGTGATATAATTTTGCTTTGCTTTACATTGTACCTTTACTTACACAGATGCACCAGGTTCGACAATCCTCCTCTAATAGTATTATTAATTAAAATTTATTGTAAGATGCAGTTCAACGTCATTATTAAACTTAAATGTTAAACATGGTTTGGATCATATTTATCTGTCCAGAACGAATGAGCCAATTCTTTTAAATCTTTTTCTCCCTAAAAAGCGTCAATTCTCGTCCTGCTGCGCTAAACGAAGTTGTCGATTTCCACCTCCGTCGAGGAGAAAAATAGTATACTAACCTCGGGCAGTAAATAAGAAAGCCTCAGATCACATGTTTCATATTTTACATGAGATCTGAGACCTTTCTTACTTTCCTGCCCTCCTCGGTGTGTAATCTACTATCTCTCGCGTCACATGAACGCTCGCGTTGAGTCAGTCATGCTCCAGGTCTTCTTGTCGAGTGGGCTGCAAAGCCCTGGTGTCAGAGTTTATTCAAACCGCCTTACGGCCTCTGACGTGGTTTTTATGTAACGACTACTACCACCAGAGATAGTAGCCGGGACCAACAGTTTAACGTGTCATCCGAAGCACGGAATCATCTTTCTTTTCAGACAATCAGGTGACTCAGCCTGCAATGTCCTAACCAACTGGGGAAAAACGCACAAAGTGACATTTCACTAGGTGCCCCCCGTGGGAATCGAACCCACGACCTCGGTGTCAAGAGCCCAATGCTCTTAACCATTAAACCACGGAGGCAGTTATGCTCCAGGTGGCCAGACTAGACTGTTGTTGACTGTCGCCTGTGGCTCGTCTGTGGCTCGTGTGTAGTGAGACTTATTCTTTTCAAAGCCCAGACACAAACGCAAAACCCAAGCTGTCACTCGCCTTTAGCTAACGAAGCAAAATTTGCGACTAAGCACAAAATCAAGCGCTCATTCGTCTGTCCCAAGCAAAGCCTCGAAGCTACAAATCAAGCTCATTGTTCCAAACAGACTAACAAGCATAATTAATGTATGCATGTGATCTATAATAACATAACTAAACCCACTAAACCTTTGAGCCAAGACATTGTTTGTATATATAAATACATTATCGGCGATGTGTTCATAAACTAATTATTTATTCATGTTTCTATCTTGTCTTGAAGCTTTTGTGGTGTAGTAGAGGTTGGGTATTAGAATCGATTATCGAGGCTTAACACCACAGACCCTTAATACCTTTAGATTAGGTAGGTAACAATTATCAAGAATTTCGTCGAAGTCCGTGCTTCAAAAGGCAAGATAATTAGTTGTCTGTGTAGCTGTATTCGCAAGTCAAAAGTATATTAAGTTGAACATCATGTGACAAAATAAAAAGCATCTTTATAAGGGAGACCTAATGAAGTGGGCTTCCAATTACTTTAACAGTATTTGATTTCAACATAATGCGAGAATGAATTAATCTTCTTCTTCTTATCGTGTCGACTTCAAACGTTGAACAAAGTTGCTAAATAGTACCTTGCCAGAAGTGGGCACCCGATACTGCACCGTCGCTAGCGGTCATGAGCTCCTCCTGCGTATAGGTGTTAGGGCCCGCAGGGCACGATGTGAGATGGGCCATCGTTTGTGGAGCTCCACACAAGCAATGAAAAACCCTTTTTTATTGACTTCTTCTTATCGTATGGGCAGAAAGCCAGGTACAGCTGGGGGAAAACGCACAAAGTGACCTATCACTTGGTGTCCCCCGTGGGAATCGAACCCACGACCTCCGTGTCAAGAGCCCAATGATCTTAACAATTAGACCACGAAGGTGGTTAATTTGAATGACTGAATGGGTATGGGACCCAAAGCAAATCAGATGTTCGGCTGCTGGACCAAACCTCCTTATCATATCTTAACTATTATAAAACCGTAAATTCATGAGGTTCAAAAAAGTAACGGTTTACTTCATATTAACTCAAATAACACTCGATAGTGCGATTTAAATGACGTGCAGCGCCATCTATTGACAAAATTGTTAGTTTGTTTGTTTGTTCGCGCATCACGCAAAAACTACTGAACCGATTTTGATGAAACTTTTTTTGTTTGATAGCTTATGATCTGACTTAAATGGTATATAATTTGTGCGGACGAAGTCGCGGGAAAACACTAGTCCTCTATAAAAGCAGAAAAAAATTGAGATACCAACGAAAACGTCGTTGATTGATTGAAAGTTGACAGAACTGATTATAAAGAACAATGGAGCTCACTTAACAAGTTCTTTAGGCGTCTGCTAATCAAAGCTTTTAGAGTCTTGAAACACTTTACTTAAAACCTTGCATCATTAAAGTTATGATCAGAAGGTGACCTTTTGAATTTACGAGTATCCGACATTAGATAAGATAATATTACGACTTTTTGACGAGTCACGTAGCAAGTTTCACCGCGAGCGTTTGTCTTTCGCGTGGTGTTCGCGCGGTTCGAGTTTTTGCTTGCCACGAGGCTCCGCAATCTCTTGACATCTATGTTTTTTAGCAAAAATAATCCATGAGTTTGGGATAGATACTCCCAAAAACTACCTGACACTGACAAGAGTCCAAAAAAATACATTTTGATCTCTTTGGTCCCGTCAAGCCTATAAGATCTCTAATTTAATTAGTGCCGCTGAATATTCTGACGAAAAATGTGTGATTATAGAGCAAACTCTACAGTATAACAACAAATAATAAAAATCGGCCAAGTGTGATTCGGTCTCGCGCTGAAGGTCCCGGAGAAAACAAAACTTTTTTCCATGTATAATTATTATGTGGTACGGAGCCCTTGGTCCGCGAGTAGCCCGACTCGCACTTGACTTCTGCATTCAATCACTCATCCGGTCAAGAATTCGCTATGTCAAGTTTTTTTTGGTCGTCATTTTTATATTTTTTACGGATAGAAGACATAATTTTAAGACACCTATTTCATTCTTATTGCGATTCATTGCGTTTATCAATATAAATTTAATTTTTAAATTATTTTGATCTGTAATCTCCAAGTGCAAAAATGGTGGAGAGAAAATAATTCGATCTCCATGGAGAAAAACTACCTACTGCTATATTTAAAAAATTAAAACCTTCCTCCTTTTTCTAACTCTATGCTGGAAACAGTTACGGCAACATCAAATGTCAAATTCTGGCATTGTGAATGTATTTTTTTTTCTCAATGGTCAGTTATTTTAAGTTAATTTATGTTTACCAAGGAGTTCACAGGTATGCCAGTGACGTCACTGGACGGACCGAAAAACGACGTTATTTTATTAAAAATATCTGTAATCCTTTCATTTTAAAATCTCTGCGTAGAAAATATGATTATTGAGATAATTATCTCGAAATGGTTTTCGATTCAGCCCTTCAAAAAAAAACTTGACATACCGAATTATTGCTGCAAATTTTTTAAATGCACAACATTCCACATTCTCGTACAGATTCGCTTATAGCAATATGTATGAATCTAAAATTGCAAAGTACAGTCTGAGTACACCTTTTATGTACACATAAAACACCTCTCACTTAAAACATTGCATCATTAAACCGTACTAAAATCAAACGAACCGACAGAACTGTCTGACATCATTATCATAAACGTATAATAAACTTTATGTATCCTAAAAATAAAGCTTAAACTGTTATAAAGTATATCGCAGAGATAAATCCTTAATGAGAAACTTGAAACGATAGTGAGCTTGTTTGCAAAATTCGCTTCCATTTGAAAACTCAGTCGGGAACTTAGATAAAAGTATTTAACACGTCATCATCGTATCTTAAGGATCTTCTGAACAATGTTAGTTAATATTTCCTATTTAGATACAAAAACAAAAAAAAAACATCTGTTTGAACTACAGATACAATATATGAATTATTAATTTGTTTGACGACTCGTACCAATGAGTTTTTCGGAATTTATGTACGATTTGTAACACCACTGGCTTTTCGGTGAAGGAAAACATCGTGAGGAAACCTGCATGCTTCAATTTCGAGGCGTGTATTGTACCCACTGTCCATTACAAGTGGCGACGGGCTCACCCCCCGTCACACTGGACAGAGTTTCGGTACTACTGGTGAAACGTGGATGTTCTGAGGTTTCAGAATATCTCTGACTACCCCCTCGGGGAATATAGTCGTGAGCATATGCTATGCTATGCTATGCATGCTATAATTTGTTTGAGCCGTGGTGGTCCAGTGGCGAGTAATCTTGCCTACCGTACAGGAGGCGATGGTTCGATCCCCGTCCAGGCCGACTCGTACCAATGAGTTTTTCGGAATTTATGTACGATTTGTAACACCACTGGCTTTTCGGTGAAGGAAAACATCGTGATAAAACCTGCATGCTTAAATTTCGAGGCATGTATTGTACCCACTGTCCATTATAAGTGGCGACGGGCTCACCCCCTATCACACTGGACAGACTTACGGTACTACTGCAACAGCCTTGCTGCTGATCGTTAATTTTTTACAGACCTATAAACGTCTGTAACTCCTAAACCGACTGGAGTTATGCAGGCAGACCTGGTCCATCCCCATCACCGAGATGCTCTAGAGTGCAGATGGGTGTAGAGTCTACACCCCAATCAGCCTTGCAGCTTGCAGCTGATGGTTGCAAAAAGTACACTTATCACTTATAATATATTATGATGTTTGCCTCCAGATTAATATACCCTCCTTGATGAATCCTGAGCCATAACTATTTTAAAACCTTTTTAAGGGCATGTCCAGATCCAAATAGTCTATGCAAACAAAAACTTTAAGCCTTTGCTGTGCAAATAATGTGTTTAAGAATTCATAACGAAAAGTATAACTATAAAGCTGCTTTAAATTTAAGATTCGGAGTTCGCTTTTATCCTTCTTCTCTTTGAAGTCAAGTAGAATAGGTCTATAAATTAAATTAAGAGGATAGGCGAGTACTGTTTTTTTTCATACAAACGTATTCCCCTGTCTCCTCCCTGGATAATGACACAAGAGTCAACATTTTTTACCATACAATCTATGTTACCTCTGCTATGTACCTATGTTTTGCTTTTTTGTATTAATTAATTACTGTATGAACTAGGTACCTTCGAAAACTTCCGCTTTTACCGCCCGTTTTCAGACATCAGACATCTTTCTTGAAAGAATTATTAAAATCGGTTTAGTTTTGGAGGAGGAAACATGGGAATACGAAATGCTGTTTTCGACGATTTTATGTAGATAAAACTAGTCCGTGCAGCAGTTGTCTCTTTCGCACACTCTAGTCAGTGGGGTGTATGGGTGGGGCGGATCGGACAAATATGTATACAGTCGGAAATGTGACCTATTCTCCAAATTAGCATTTCAGCCCGCCTATCCTCTTAAATAGGACCTTTGTATTAACTTAAATACTTGCCGATGTTGTTATAGAAAATGAAACGGCAAAAATTTCATTGAACTAAATTGTTTAATATTCAAAACGGAATTAAAATCGTTTCCATGAAGCACACTGATGGGTAAGATTGAAAGACATGAGCTGATTCAAAACTATTACCAGTCTTAACAAAATAAAAGGTAAAATTTCAACAACTTTACCAACTTTGCACTTTCGTAACATCACAAGCTATCTAGCCCAGGCAGTAATAATAAAACCCGTCTTTGCCTCGTTAGGGATTTTATCAGAACACAGCGTTCCTGCCTCGGAGCACCTTTGACACCACTTTGCCTGCAGGTTAAGAACCCTTGAAGTCTAAAGTTGGATGAAGATATCCTTTAAGGGCTTACGGTCGATTGTGTTTATGTAAAATCTGACGAATTGATCAATATGCAGCTTTATGGTGTCTCATAACGTTCTAATTTCGCAAATTACTTTTAAATAAAGTAGTGTTGCATGCTGTTACCATCCTGTTCTTTCTTTGTGCCAAAGTTTATAACCCAAATAAGCATAGCATCTAACTACTTGGAGAACAAATATACAGGGTGTAAGGGACAGCCCTCCTCAAACTGAAACGGTAAACTCAGACCATCAAACTGAACAACTTTCACTATGGAGCCTACCTCAGGAAACGCGAAAAAAAATCAGCTGTCCCATACAAAACTGCCGTACCTATCCGACCCAAATGTATGGACAGCTGATTTTTTTAAGCGTTTCCTGAGGTAGGCTCCACAGTGAAAGTTGTTCAATTTGATGGTCTGAGTTCACCCTTTCAGTTTGCGGAGGGCTGCCCCTTACACAGGGTGTAATAATAACTAGGTGGCATTGTTTTTATAAGTAAATGTTATTTAAGAAAACAGATTCTACTTACGTCTATCAGGATTTTTAGCACCATCTCTTAAAATAAACCGCACCATAAAATTTAAGTTCGTCCATTAAAAAGTGATTAACAGCTGAAGCAAAGTTTATAAAAATCCCAAACAAATGTAATAGGTTATAACAAAATAACTGTAACGAAAAATTCGTCAACCCACTCAGCGAGTTTTCAATACAGCTCCTTTGTTTTTAACCGCACATTCGAGTATTCAAATTATAACATGCTAATGGAATTTTCAAGAGAAAAATTGTTCGGTTTTTATTAAAAGTCCGATCAGCCAGTGTTTTAACTTTTTATAGTTACCACAGAGAATTTTATCGATTTCGTGGTACCTAGCATTGAACAAAAGGATAAAAAAAATTGTCCAGAGCTAGAACTTTTGAATTTTAAATCTAATGTCTTTAAGATTCAGAAAGGAATTCAGACATAGCACAAAAGATGAATACACAGAGTCGTGGCGATCAACCAACAAAGAGTCAAGTAAAACGACTTTTTGTATATCTAGAATGGTATAGATAGATAAATAGATTCCTGAAAAACATAAATTCACAATAATCCTCGATTTATAATTGTAAATTATTTCATTAATTTAGACCATAAAAGGAAAGATGTCTGAAAAACTGCAATTTATCGTTACTAAAATAAGGTAAATATGAATAATTTTCCCGAATATCTCGCCGAACATAATATTAAAAAAAAACAATCTATCGGTTTTATCTCCTAAATATTATGATGGGTGAAAGACTAATCCTAATCGATTTTAAAAGCAAAAACATGTCTCTATAATCCTCTTTCTTTTTATATTTGGTGTCGGCAACTGTCGACGAAATATTGTATATTCTTTTCCATCCAAATCACATCCACCATCTCTATATCACATGAAATAATTAAATTGTATTTAGGTAGGAACCAAATTTTAGTTCAATAACTATGATGTCTTATTTTATCATATCTTAGCCACCAACAGTAGAAACCTGTACTCTCCTGTACGGTTTTGGATGATCATCTCTCAGGAGCCACAGTGCGTTTAGCCGCCTAGACATCAATCATTAAGGATATTCCATGGTTTCATCCTCCTCTTCACACGCTCTGCTGCTGAGATCCAGTGTAAGCTTCATCTTGTGCATTATCATGCCTGTGCCGTAGTGCCCAGTGAGGGCTCCGATGATGGCACGAGCTGTGCTCCCGCTGTTGTTCAGCATGAACTTTGGTATTTGTATTGTTATATCACTTATAAATGGTCTGCTTTCAGACCCGAGTGGCGAGACCATTCCAGCCTGTGTCTTTTATCAGCCCATTCCTTAATGGCCATTGTACAGTCTGTCTATAAAATCGTGACATTGTTTGAGAAACTACAGCGTTTTAGTATGGTGGTGTTGCCAGGTTATACGTGATTTTGACGTTCTTGCGTGGAAGCAACTGTATTGTTACATGCCCGGATTCCCACACTTGGTTCTGGTCCAACCATTCTTCGTTCTGATCCGGCCCTCGCCAGCTCGTCAGCATTCTCATTACCCCGAATACCAGTATGCCTCGGAACCCAAACTAATCTTACTCTATTGTAAAGACCAAGTTTGTTTAGGGTATTCACTCCGTTCAGAATATCACATGATGCCTTGTTTTCCAAGGCATATACTCATAACAATAAACACATAACAATTTCGTACAAAAGATTTCTAAAACTCAATATCCTCTATAATTTTCTCCATAAAACATTTTCAAAACTAAAAATTTCTCAAAGCAAAAGTCCTTCAAACTTCCCAACGCTGCCTCTCGCAAGAAACAGCCAAGAAAGCGTTCTTAGCCAGTCTCTAATCAGATGCATATCGAAGCAATCTCTAAGGCTTGTTATAATGCATAAGTGGAGAGTAAGTCGGGCGTATCTAATGCGATTGGCAGTTTGTATTCGATTGGTGGTAGCGGCGCTTGGATAATTGAGCTATTAGTAGAGGGTTTACTGTATTAAATAACAGACTTAATTTACGTTGCTCAAAGTTTTCATGTTAATGGAATGTAAATTTTATACCCATTATTACTTAAACTATATCGAGTTCTTACTAGTTTTTATTACACTTTTTGTTAGCCAAAAATTTTTCATGATAGGGTCTGGAATTTGGCGAAATGAAATGACAATTGCGTGTTTGGTTATTTTCGAATCTGGTATAATGCGTTGGATTATGTGTTGATAGAAATCTTAAAAGAAATGAGATTGTGATTTAAATAAAATTTCCAGCATCACGGCAATACGCGGCAAAAACATTTTTTTATTTACTTGTTAGTTAAACTAATAAACATTGCTTAAAAAATGTACACCGATATTGTTAGTAAATTGTTGAAGTCCTTGCCGTATAAAAAGAAGAAAAGCACTAAAGATTTAAAAATATAGTGAACTAAACATTTTAATATTTATTTTTTTAAGTGACAGGTATTTATTTATATATTTTAACACTTTATTGTACACATAATATTACAGACAATTAAAGTAGACATTTACAAAGGGCGAGCTTATCTCTAAAGAGATTAGAGAGGTATTTTGAAAGGCTTCGATTAATGTTTTGTAGGTCTTGCAATAAATACTCTCAAAGTACTATTATGACATTGTGGTTCATTGCGTGCTGGTTTGTAAAAGAAATTATGGCAATTTGCGTGATTAGTATTTTACAAAAAGGAATATTCTGGAAATAGCTTATGGCACGTATGTTTAGATGGCTGTATATATATAACTACGTATTTTGTAATTTATGTTCAGCGGGTCGTGAGTTCGAATTAGCTTTTAAAATAGTACTTAAATTAAAAAAAAATATCAAGATATTGATCGCCTGTCTTTAAATTTATCGTCATTACTAGTAACATAATAAACACCATCATAATTAAAAGAACAAATTATAAATGCAAAATCACCTGTCATTTTCAATTCATTCTCACTTAAACACCTGTCAATATCATCAATTTTTAGGGTTCCGAACCTCAAAGAGGAAAAACGGAACCCTTATAAGATCACTCTCGTGTCCGTCCGTCCGTCTGTCACAGCCACTTTTCTCAGCAACTATAGAAGCTAGCGACTTGAAATTCGGCATAGTGGTCAATCATGCTAACCCAAACGTAAAGCGAGACTAAACATTTTGAAAATAATTATTCTATAAATTTTTAAGGTCCAAAAACTGATGACTTTTAAAAAAAAAGTTTTCCAATCTAGCCGTGTTTGGTATCATTTGAAAGGGCTTTGAACGTAGATTTCGTTTTGGTAGTTCGTTTTACTAAGTGATGCGTAGTTATTCATTTATAAGCCCGACTGCACGAAAAAATTTGGTTCCCCCCCCCCCCTGATCTCCGAACATATAAAGCCAAAAAATCTGAAATAATTCTTACATGTTGATGAACTATTGAATTTTGTAGGAAAATTATAGCGGTGTCTGTATTGATAATAGTTTTTGAGAAAATAGAAAAAATACAGTACAAACAAACTTAGGGTTGCAGTTGATGTTTTTCGTTGATGAGCATAGACACAAACTTTTTATAAAACATTTTAAATAAAATCCAATAAACTAACACCAGTTTAAGTCATATAATAGAACAAAGTTAACAAAAATGCTAGTTTTTCGATGAATTACCAACTCCGATGTGAAGTTTTGTTGTTAGCCATATTTCGTCACTGTTTTTTGCTTAAAACATTTTAAAAAGACGGTAAATCTGTAAAATTCCACTAAATCTATTCTATAACACCCTACAATTATTCCTACTCATTAAAAAAAGTACAAAATGAATAATCGTTTCGATATTTTGATTTGTGATTTGTATGGTTTCATGCAAGAACGTGTGTACCTACCGGTATCGGTGAAACTTGGTAAACAGCTAGTTAGAGTACCTATATCCAGAGATATCATAAAAGGTAGGTGCTTAAGATTTTTGTGAAAAATCACTATTTCATTGGGAATAAACTGTATTTAAATATTTTCGAGAAGGTAACAGTAATTTAAACATTTGAACTTTGCTTGAATGACAGGATGTGAGGTCCGATTCACAATGCAGGAAACTTAAAAATTATAACTTTACAGCAAACCGTATTTCATTATTGAAAAAATCCTAAATAATATAAGAAAATTACGGAAAGTAACAAAATATTAAGCCATATATCAACAGCTACGTTATTAAGATGGATTGAAATAATGATTTTCACAAATGAAATATTTATCATCATAATGATTAGGACAAATCGGAATAAAATCTTTACACGTCAGTCATACGTCAGTAGTGAATCATGGACATGGATCAAAGAGATTATACTTGCATAGAGGGAGGATTTGCAAGGCTGTCCACTTTTTTTTAAATTTGTTTTTTTATGTTTTGTGTCATGTGGTAGGACAAAAGGCACAAAAAGTTACTACTTTACACAACTTTACATACACTAACATGTCAAAAAGTGTCAAAAAATGTGGAAAGTGGACAGCCGCATAAACAAAATATCTAAAGTTCCATCTCTTTCTACTACTAAAGGTATGTCATAAGAGAAAAGAGACTAACTACAATCTTAAATTGATGCGGACTTCATGCTTTATAATTAAGAGATCCTTCTTGTGAGCTGTGAGACATGGATATAAACCAATGTATAGACAATACCAATGCCACCTTGCTGATCATGGACTATACCTTTCCAAAGTAGAAATACAATGACTCGAAAAGGCATTAAAATAATAGTAATCGCGAAAACGAGACACACGTATACGCTATGCTGATGCTGATGAAGTTGAAATTGCTATCAAAATCATACAACTTAGCCGGGCTAAGGTACGAGATTTAATACATTTTTTTTCATATCTCCGTCCCTTTCCAGTCTGCGAATCTATAAAATACTCAATCAACGCTTTCCAAGCTTCTTGATAATTAACATGCAATGAAATTAGAGACAGTGCCTTACATTACAATCTTCTTGATCATGAACTTTCGCTTACGCTAGCTTATGCACCTTTTAGTGTTTTAGGCATGAAGATTGAATTATCAAAATTCTTGGTTTTGGCTTTCATACCGAGAAGACAAACTGGAGTAATGTATTTCTATCCAACTCGGGTGCTAGTAAAAATGTGAGAAAATAATAAACCTAGTTCTTCTGTTCGTCAATAACCCGCCTCATTACAGTACATTTTAACTTCTAGAACAGAAAGATGGCATTGTCTATAAGCACCTGTAGAGGAGAGCAAACTTCCGTACAGGTGGTGAAAATGACTTTTCAATGTATATGAAGCTAGATGACTGACTCTGGAGTCAGACAGCCTTTGTAGTACAAAAAGTGGTTATGTCGATAAGGACAGTAATAAGTATAGCGATCTCCTTTTTTAACTAGAGCGAATTTGCTATGTGTGTCTCTTTGTGAGTGAATATACAAGACACGTGCTTCCTTCTATACCTTCTCTTTCTACGTTCTAAATCCATAGTTTACATCCATGTTCTAGAATCATAGTTCAAAAAGATTGCTAATGATTGATGAGATTGCAACGCATAAACTTCTTGGTGAACTTAAAATACAGGTGGTGTTAGGCAAGGAATATACTATTCTCTACCATGTTAGGTGACCCATTTGACCCACCCATTTGTTAACAAAAATACTTGGCTTTTATCCATCCACTTTCATTCACTGGAAACAATTCATGACCCACGCAGACGCTTGAAAAATAAATATGTTAAAGGAAATTGATGTCTTACCTACATTTGCATTAAGACTCCCTACCTATTCTCTAATTGGGATATTCAGGGATTTTCTTAGTTATCATATTGAATTCCAAATATAAGGTACCTACGTAAAATTTTTCATGCAGTAGGTACTCAAACTTGTCCGATGTAAGTGTTCATGTAGCAAGACCATTGCCACTTCTTTGAGCATGGTCACAATACGTCATGTTCTTTAAACATTAAAACTTTAAATACTTACTTAATATTAAAACGGCTGTAAGCTATCAAATTATCATGACATAATTTCTCTATTATATCGTTGCACTTTTTTATGTTGTGCTCGCTATACCACTTTGTACCTTCCGAAAAACGGCGGTTGTCGTTAACACTGTTCTCATCTTTTCTTACGGTAACATTAGGTTTGGAACCCTCTATGTGCGAGTACACACCTCGCTCTTGGCCAGTTATTTTTTAAATGAATGTCCTAAATACAACCAGTGTATTTACCGACACCGGATCAAAACATTTCATAAATGTCAATGTGTCGATTTGTGACGATCAGTTTAATACTTCGATCAATACACTAGTGAAGCAGTAGCGAAAGTATAAAGGTATTTTTTTATCACTGTCCAAAATATCGAGGTAGGTTCAGATGATTATATTGAAAAATGTTCACGATAGGAACAACATCATCATTATCTTTAGCTGTTATGTCCCACTGTAGGGCACACACCTCTCTCCTCAATAAAAGTCTCTTTCTGACCAGAGGCCAAGTGTAGATAGAGTCAACTATCAGAGTCGTTTCAAGGCACCTCAATATGCCTCTAACATGGCTTAACAGAAATCTAACTTTTGTTTTGTACGTCATTCCACCCTGAAACACTAAAACACACATTATACACACATACACTCCGCTGCCTCTGTATAAGAGTGTAAATTGTTGCAAAGAACTGCATGTTTAAAAACATAATTTGGAGTTAAAGAAAAGGTTCCTTCTCCGTCAAAAATAAATTGTGGTATTTGTATGTACCTGTACTGTAACACTGTAAGCTGTAGGTATGTTTAAGGGTCAGTACTACTTGATTTGTGTATTGTGTACGTAGTTAACATAATAAAATAAAATATGATTTACACGTCGTTAAGACGAAAGTGTGAAATATTTAGTTGAAACAGGTTTCATATATTATACGTTAAGTTGACATCATTAGTATACTTACCTTTTATTTTATTACGAATTAGGTATTTATAAACCATCATAGTTTTGCTAATTTGCATACTTAAGTACCTACATTTCCAAAAATAACTACAGAATATTGAAAAGAGTAGACAAATTTTAAGGGTGGTTGAGTCCATCAAACTGAACAACTTTTAATATACGAGCAAACATGAAGTCACAAAAAAATCTGCTGTTCCCATAAAGGTATTATAACCTTACAGAAATAGAGCAACAAACATGAGTTGTCAAATGAAACCTTTTTTGGAGACTATTCGCAGGCAAAAATTCGAATATTGTCTGTAATTCGGAGTCTCACGTGAAATTGTGGATAAATTAATGAAGTAGTGTCAGAATATTATTTCATATTATCTACGATTTCACTTTAGATTCGCAATTATTCACGGAAACCGAATTTTAAAAATTAATTAGTGACTAACAAACGGTCCTATTGCCTCGCGTCACGTATCTATTTCTATTATACAGTGGTGCCACTAGGTACATCTCGCTCACTCAGCTGTATGTTCCTCTATTCCTGGTATAATACCTTTATGGCTGTTCCATACTAAACTGCAATGCCTACTCGACTCCTTTTTTTGCAATAGGTATCAGGTTCGCTTCCATAGTAAAAGTTGTTCAGTTCTGAACCATTCCTAAAAATTCTTAGAATTATTTCAATTACACCCTGTCCACCTACAAATACAAAATATTTATTGATGAAAAAATACAAGACAAAAAAAATCCGCACATAAAAACTTTTTTTTATGAATACGATAAAGATACCTAAACCACAAATACTTATTTAAATAAAAAGATAGTAAAGTTTATAGTTGATAGTACCCCGTAAAGGTTACAGTCGTTAGTTTATGTAGTAAAAACATATTATATTCCCCAATGACATTTTCTCCCAAGAAACCCTTCAGATCACCTTCAAAAAGTAAAACCGCGTAAAATCAAAACGTACGGGAGCGTACGTCGTACGTCTGAAATCGCTCGTTATTTGAGCGTACACAATACCGAGTCCCAAACATGTCGACGACACGTGTTTGCCGAGCCGTGGTACACCTGGGCTTCTGGGATCCCCTACCAAGATATTCTATTTTGAATGTCGTGTTGTTTAGCGTGACTTAGTGTAGGCTTTAGCGACTCTTACTTTATTCTATAAATAGCATCGCAGCGGAGATTACATGCATTTACAGGTTTGTTCCCCTGAACGGTATTGCCTCATTTACAACGCTTCTGAAGGGTGAAGAAATAAATACGTAGGGGCCATCACAAAAGACCCCATTGGGTCGAAGTGTTGCTGGCTTGCCAAGCAAAACAAGATACGAAACGCCCCCAAGGAATATTTTACATTTAGTTATCTTCAATGTAGTTATATTTATGTCAAGTTTACAATTTTATTTTGATAATAATGTCTCGATATGAGATGTACTATAGATTATAAATTTGTATAATTTTAATATCAACAAAAAATAAAATTCATTGCAATTTACTACTTGTCTTACTTATATGCCCACTCTCAATAAAAAAAAATATTCTACTCTTTCATGCGTGTAGCCTATCTATGAGTCCTCGATAAAACGGCAAAAATCTAGAAATGCCTCTGTCTTTGTTACTTTGCGTATGCGAAAGCGAGCGCGCACAACGGTTTTACTCGTTTTGTCGCTTTGTCTTGCTTGGTATAAGCTGACTGAGCAGTAGGCACCTAACTTACCTGCACCCACTGCATGCATAGATTTATCGATTTCAAACCACTGAACAAGGGAGTTCGAGAAGTCGTCATTCATTCTTTTCGCATTAGGTAAAGGATCGTCCAGTGTCACTGGATTTCTATTCCATTGATTATAATGCGGTAAGAACTCGTTAAAAGAATAAATTTGAGCTATTGATTATGGTTCGAATTCTGCATTGATTGCATTCAAACTTTGACGAAGTATAGCAATATATTGAAATCAATAACAAATTACAAATACCAAAACAAATCGACCAAACCTTGGGACACATATTGGTATGATGAATATGAATATTTGTACCCGAGTCATGGATGTTTGTATCTATATATGTATTCTATATCGTTGTCTAGTTATCATAATACAAGTCCAGGCTAGATTCTTGAACTTTAAATGTGACTAGATAATTTGTGTGACAATGTGCAAGATATTTATCTATATATTTAGTTAAAAATTAGGAAACATACCCAATCAGAAATTTTCTTAGGCGTTTATACCTAACTTAATAAATATTTTTATTCCATACATATTTTACCGTCTGATTCCGGCATAGAATGAACCACCCTTGTTCTTGGTTGGTGTCGTACTAAGGGATAAGAGGTTTCTTTTCAATGTTTATGTAGGTGAAAGCCTTGCCATATCTCAGGCTCCCTCTCACTTTACACGTCATTCAAACCTGAACTTTAAACAGCTAAATGTGTACTACAACTTGGTAAGTGTGTTTCTGACAACGCCGAAAAGGATTACTATCTGTATGTATGTACATATTATTAAAACCAAGATGAATTACGAATTTCAGCAAAACATATTTTGCACACAACCTACAATCCAAGATCGCCAACCAAAAGTAATCGTGATCAAAATAATGAGCTTTCGTTAGTCAATTGAAATGAACACTAATGATCCAATCAGATAAGTCACGCACTGCATGGGATTCGATTCCATTGCTCATTCGATTGGTTTGCGAATCAACAATTATAGCAACTAGTTGATGAACGTAATGGTGCTATTAATCTTCGGAAATCAGTAAAGGTCTGGACCTTTATGATGCTTATTGATGCTGGCATCAATTATCAAAATCACATGACAAGTTGATAACTGATGCTCAGTAGGCCTACCACGTGTTGATACTGTTGTAGCGGCGCGAATTTTGTATCTCAAATTTCTCAGCGCTCACGCAGTATAAAAAACAAACTGGTCGGAAAAAAACTACTATTTCACCCTATGGACACTTCATAAAAACGTGCGCGCACTGACAAGAAGAGACGATAATACTCAACTCATGTCTAGATACTCTTTCTTATATTAGCTATTAGTATACTGTAGAATGATCTTTATGTTAGGCCTATAATTATATTTTGAATACAGCGACTACATAGTTACAAAAGCTGTGTAATTTTACGCTAAAGGCAGATTCTTTCTCGTTCTTGCCCTCCTGTAACAGATGGAACAAAAAACCACTACAATCAGTGAAAGGCTCAGTTGCAGTAACCAGTAGCCACAAGGATAAGATGTTGACAATGCTTTATTAAGATTAGTTGCCTTTTACGATACTTATAATAGCGATACCTACAAATTCATTCTTATGGGTACTAATTTTGAGATTAAACTTTAGGACAGTCTTACAGGCTTCTCTGTATCAAAATTTACCGAATAAAGCTGTTTGTATAGTAACCTGTTGCTGACATTTTCAGATCAGACGTCGAAACATTGCTTTGATCTGTGACATCCGTGTCTATTCAATGGAATTGAATCTTCTACTGCGTTTGATGTATACATCAAAGTCACTGTTTTGTCACCCCAAACTTCACCCGACTTCAAATAGTACAGTATGTTTGCACATGCTAGGTTTTTTGAATGGCCTCAGAGCTCGTCTGCTTTTTGATTTTCAAATAAGATACGGTTTCAAATCTCATGTCGAGAACGTCTTGGTTATTGAATGCCGTTTTTTGTTGGTCTAGCTTTTTAGATTTGGACGAGCGTCTTCGTTTTCTAGCTTTTACTTTTTCAGTTTTTAATTGGACGTGGCGACGTTTAGTTTTCTTGTCTGTTTTTCGTTATTGTGCAATTTCAAAGGTTTGTTTACAGTCTTATTCGTAGTTTACAGGGCAATTTATGATTCTGTAGCAAAAAAGTTTATATTCTTTTGGAACCGTATTGTATGTGACAGACCTTTATTTGCTTGCATTTTAGCATTGGTGTCATCGACTTGAGATTCATTAATATACTTTTCACCTCACAAGCTCGGAAAGATTCTGTTTATTATTCGAAATCTGAGTGCAAAAGTACATTTTATCCGCTAGCGTGGAAAGAGTTTTTGAAATTCGAATCTGTCAATTCAATATTTTTCTTTACCGCCAATCCACTGAAAATGCTTAATAACTATCACACGCTTTCGCTATAATTTCATGTCACTGGCCAGCACGAAAAAAAACTTTTTTAAATGATCTTTTTAGCAATTCACTTTTTTTACTCGCTGTTGTGAGGTGAAAAGTTGTGTGTTTCGCTCGGCTGCAAAGTTATTCTGCGTCTCGTACCTTTGAATCCTTAGCTTGCTCAGGTTTCAATACAAGTACTCGCGCCAAACAGGCAACTTTGCAGCCTAGCATAACAAATAACTATTTCTTGTCCTTATCATATCCGTTGCAAAAGGAAGTACTCGTACCATCGACTTGACAGAAGTACCTACATTATCATTGAAGGATGTTAGTTATTTTACTTTACGCATGGCCAAAACTTTTATACGGTCATTAATTTAAATATTAATCAAGCAACGAATGATCCATGTCACTTTACAATGTCTATTCATCTTGAAAATTCTAGGTTCTAAGTTTCTGTAATTAATTGTCAAGTTTAAAGCTTTAAAGTTTTGAAGATGTTGTCTCTAATACTTAAACTTGTCTCTTGATATTTCGTGATAGATTTTTGAACAGATAACGGTATTAGAATTGGAATCGCAGAACTTAGCTACTTCGTCCCTGTAAGTAATTTACATAAAACAACAATATAAGTCATGTTCAAAAATGTGTTGTTTTTTAATATTTACAAAATTGGTGGTGGGTATCTAAGTGCTATTGAGAAATTTTCTCAAGAAACACTAACCCATTTTTTCTGTTAAGTAGGTAGGTACTTTATTTCTTCTTCCTCAAGACAATCTACAGAGCGTAACAAAACATCCAGTAATACTTAAGGGGGTGCTTCAGACCATCAAACTGAACAACTTTTCACTATTGATCCAACTTCGGAATCGCGAAACAAAAATCATCAGTCCCATACATTTCAGTCGAGTCGGTACAGCAGTTTTGTATAGGACAGCTGCTTTTTTTACGCGTTTTCGACGTAAGCTCCATAATGAAAGTTGTTCAGTTTCATGAACTGAAGCACCCCCTTAGTATTACGAGGGTGTTTTGTTTGTAACATCCTGTAGAAGTAATACCACAGATTATAGTTTATAGGTAAAAGAGCTCGGTGGCGCGTTGCGGAGAGGTATGGACTCTCAATCATGAGGTCCGGGTTCGAATCCGCACTACAACATGCCACGTACGACATGAGTTTTTCTAACTTATGTACGTATTACCGACTGCTCTCAAACGGTGAAGGAAAACGTCGCAAGGAAACCTGCATATTTAGAAGAAGAAATTCTGATGCATATAGAAGTGAGAGTGGCGAATACTCCACCGACAAGAGCGTTGCTCTTAAATAAGATGATGATGATGATGTGAAGTCTACCAATCCGCATTGGGCACGCGTGGTGGACTAACGCCCAAACACCCTCCTAGAAGGTAGGCCTGTGCCCTGCAGTGGGACGTATATATAGGCTGATGAGGACGATAGTTAAGTAATTTTTTGCTTTCCCCGAGTGCGGGTTAAAGTCCCGCCCGAGACTACATTTTTCAATCTTTAATTCTTCTTCACCACGAATTTTGCAAATGTCAAAAAACAGAATAATGTACTCGTATGTAAGCGCTCGACCATCTAAAGACACTAACCAGGACTAACGTTGCTTAGTTTGTAAAGAGACGGTGGAGTTGGAATATCAATAAAACGGTAGGAGTTGCGTTGTAGGTCTGCTATAGGGTAGTCGATTGTTGGTTGGTTGGTTGCTCTCCGGCCTACAACGAAGCTCCAGTGGTGGCTCAAGATAGTGTTCTTTTCGAAAAACAATCCTTGAAGTCACCAAAATACATAAGTGACCGTACAACGTCAAGCACTCTTGCTAAAAAAACTAGACATTGGCAAAGTCATCACATACCCTAGATGGCAGCCATTTTTTTAAATATAGAATAGAATAGAATAAAACGGTAACCAATTCTAAGAGTACCTACCCTTACTTTTATTAAAACATCAATATTAGTCGTAACATCATTTCATAAAAGCACCAAATATCAACGAAAATATTTATACAATCCAATCCAAAAATGGGTTTGTTGTTGCGAAAGATGACAAAGACATAGTCACAAAGTCATGTCTTCTCAATGTATCCATTGAATTGAGTATATTTTTAGATTCTTCCCATTATGACAGCATCCATGTAACCTGACCACCCGTCGAGACAGTTTGGGATCGAATATTTACGATCTTGTACTGACATTTCAATATTGTTAATAGATTTTGAGTTGAGAATTATTGCAAGTTTCTTTGGTGTCTCGACGTGGGAAGACAATGGGTGGACAATGTTTGGATCGAAGCTGATTTATTTTGTATGAATTATAACGGTATGCTATGTTTCCGACTTTTCTATATTATAAATCACGTGGTTTAGTATATTATTTCTTATACGGTTGTTCTCGACTTTTTATCGAGGGTAGGTTTTCACTTAATTATAAGTGGCGAAGGGCTAACTATTACCACTTGGGGTACAGTTTGGCGACTTATTTACAATATGCAATATTCAGAATGTCTCTGAATCTCTCGAGTAATCTATTCTGGAGCATAACACTACATAGCATATCTCAATTATCGATCTGGTTTGAAATTACAACAGTTGTTGTAACTCATCATCTGTAAGTCACCATCATCATCATCATATCGAACACAATTTTATATCAAAAGAAAACAAACATGTCCTCCGAATGTAAATGCATGTATAGTACAAGGTGTTTCATAAGTAAGAATAAATTTTTGAAACTCTTAAGGGGGTTGTTAAGACCGTCAAACTGAACAACTTTCTCTATGGGACCAATATCGAAATCGCGAAAAAAAAAATGTCATGTCCCATACATATTTTAGCTCTAGTCGATTTGTAGAGTATTATAGAGATATTGGTCCCATAGTGAAAGTTGTTCAGTTTGATGGTCTACACCACCCCCTTAAAGGTTTATTTGTATTTTTGTAACACCTTGTATAATGCATACTATATATTATGCTCACGACTATATTTCCCGACGCGATAGTCCGACATTTTCCAAAAACTCAGAACATAATTATAATAATAGCCATTTATTCCAAATACAATTAATATCATTTTGTGAATAGTAAGAAGTAAAATTTTCATTAAATTTTATGTGTTTCATTTTATTATCAAATTTATAATTGTTTCTTAAAAATAATTACAAGAGTACCTATTAATAAGTACTAATTATATTTGTACTCGGAACATACACAAATGAAAAAACCTTCCTTAATTCCCCGACAAATGTAACAATTCCCTATTTGTGACTCCGGAAGCGAAAATAACGTCTGACATAGAGCTTGGGTCAGTTTCCTGTAGACCTTACATCTGATATCAGTGACAGGTAGGGTGAGGATATAGTGGTAGAAGCTAGCTGTATTTACCTGAGCAAACATTATGCTCTCACGATAGAGCCTTCATAAAACAAACAGACAGGTACACAGCATGTTAAAGTGAATAGCAGATGCGTTAAACACAGATGACAAGAAAACATTATATCGCCCATACCGAGGAAAACAGCTGATTATTTAGCCAAGGATGATCGTTACATCGTCTTTAATCACAGTTTTTTCTTTGTATCAAATAATATTAGCTGAACTTACCAATCATGTTAAGTTACAATTCAATAAGTATTTTTAAAATGTTATTTTTAGCACTGTGTCACTTTGGATTTTCCTATATTTTTCTTTTTTCCTGATATTATTTTAACTATCCTTCCAGCTACCGCCTCCGCTCGCCACAAACAACCTTCCTTTACAAACGAACCCAAATTGAACGCATAACTTCTCTTTACCAATGACACAGGTGGGCCTGCTCTTCGAGTTAGGAGATATATTCCCTCCGTGTCCTGCTTTGATTCAGATTCTGATATAGTACCTTCGGTTATTGGAATCTAGGGTTTTGACAGTGTAGCTTCTGTCTATGGGAATTCATTGTTGTTTGGATTTATGGTTTTAGGTCTGGTTTTGTTGATCAATTTTTTTTCTGTAAACAGATTTTGGCGCACTTGAAATATTACGACGCGGTTATATAGAGAACCTGTCCAGCTTGAGATGCTGAGGGTCTGGGGTGAATCATACATAGATAGACACATATTCTCACGCCTGTCTCCCATTGGGATAGGCAGAGACAACGAAACGCCGCTGCGATCCTGAAAAACCTCTCTAACTTCCTCCACATTCATTAGTCCTTTCATGCATGCTCGTTGGTTTCAGGTAGATCGAATCAGACAAGGAGAAAATATTAATTATGCTTACGACTATACTTTCTATAGTGAACGATTATTATAAATATTGCACGATCAGAAAATTTACATTTCACTGCCAGTGCCCAAACTATGTCCAGTGAGACAGATAATTAGCCAATTCCCATTATAATGAACAGTGGATACACCCCTCAAAATTATGCTTCTGAGTTTTTTCATGATGTATTTTTTTTCTTCAAACAGCAAATAGTGCTTCTGCTTGATAACTATACAGGGTGTTTCATAAGTAACAATAAATTTTTAAAACTCATAAGGGGGTTGTTCAGACCGTCAAACTGAAAAACTTTCTCTATGGGACCACCATCGAAATCGCGAAAAAAAAAATGTACATGGGTGGTGTAGACCATCAAACTGAACAACTTTCACTATAGGACCAATATCAAAATCGCGAAAAAAAAAATTATGTTCTATACTCTACAAATCGACTAGAGCTAAAATATGTATGGGATATAAAATTATTTTTTCGCGATTTCGATGGTGGTCCTATAGAGAAAGTTGTTCAGTTTGACGGTCTAAACAGTCTACTTAAGAGTTTTAAAAATTTATTGGTACTTATGAAACACCCTGTATACAGTAACCTTGCCTACCATGCAGGAGGCGATGGTTTGATCCCCGTC
Organism: Agonopterix heracliana; assembly: GCA_963693445.1. Lineage (NCBI taxonomy): Eukaryota > Metazoa > Arthropoda > Insecta > Lepidoptera > Depressariidae > Agonopterix > Agonopterix heracliana. The sequence goes on along the minus strand of OY856326.1, from coordinate 16,561,834 downwards.
CAAGCCGACTCGTACCAACGAGTTTTTCGGAATTAATGTACGATTTGTAACACCACTGGCTTTTCGGTGAAGGAAAACATCGCGAGGAAACCGGCTTGCTTCAATTTCGAGGCATGTTTTGTACCCACTGTCCATTATAAGTGGCGACGGGCTCACCCCCGTCACACTGGACAGAGTTTCGGTACTACTGGAAAACGTGGATATTCTGAGGTTTCAGAATGTCTCTGACTGCCCTCGGGGAATATAGTCGTGAGCATATGTGTATGCATGCATTTATTTGGAACATTCTGTACAAAATTGTTCAATTATGTATCAAGGTTTATTCATATATTTAGAGTTATTTTGACAACCCCTGTGTTCACAAACGAACTAATAACATAGTCATAGAGCATCATTTTCAATTCAATTACATGTTGTACGACGCACCACCGCTGTTTGGTTGAAATGGGCAGATTGATTCAACACATAGTTTAGTTCAAAACCGCAATTCGGTGTCGGGAGTACACCAACAACGTTACAGCATGTATAATTTATTTTTGACTAATTTGTTTTGAATTAGACTCTATCTATAAGATGACAGGTTTGCGAAAAAAGTACATTTTAATTTTTAATGCATGCAACTAGATCCATATCTCTACGATCTACGACCTTGATTTTTTTTCCATAAACAACGTATTTGATTTAAAAAACAGTTCAAAATCATCTTTCTCGAAGGACCATAAATGATTATGCTAATGGAGTAGAATCTAGTTGCTTACATTTAGCATTGCACTGAACTTTAACAGGCAATTATTGGGTGGATATAAAGCCTCTGGTTGGTCGAAATGGGCGGATGTTTCAACACACTCTATAGTGCCCAAACCGCATTTGGCATGTACATTCCACTAACAATTATAATTGACTATTACGATTAATTTGATTAAGTTAAACCATATTGTTTTGATGCTGAACTTTAAGCGTAGTGTTTCGATGCAATTATTCAATTTAATAATACCCTAGTTACCGATATAGTTTCATATCTCCGCCCACTCGTTCAACCGGGCCATTATTCTCAGCTCTTTATCGTAACACGCTGACAGAAGGTTTTGGCATCCAATATCTTAAGATACTGTTTAAGTCATAAGCGTTGAGCGCTAGCGAGAGTTAAGTATCGCTTATGTTATCGTCGCGTTGTTTTCGAAACCCATCAGTTTGTTCGTGGATAGTATAAAAATGGTTATACGAGACGACAAATTATTAATTTATTAATCGAAATTTTCAATAAGGTTACCTTTTATTTTAAATGAAATTGTTATATTCAGTAACCAAAGGTTCACATCGTAGGCACGGACCTGAAAGAAATACGCACCGAGTATTGCACTAAAAAGATGTGAAGCATGCAAGGTAATACAATCTCGTTTGTTCTACTAGGGACCTACACTCACACAGATGCACTAGCTCTAGGCGCAGTTCCGACAACCCGTCACCTTATGTACCGCGTGACAGCACGCTCACAAAAGAAATGGGTGCTTCACTCATGATTAGATGACATTCCGTCTGGTTCTTCTTTTAAGTCTGATCGTAGGTTGTCTTGATTGTTGTTAGGGAAACTAGTTAGTAATCATTGAGGTACTATGTTAACATGGTACATAATTACTCAATGTTAGTAATAGATTATGTTAGTAATGTTTAGTAGATGACAAAATTCAATTTGCAATGCTTTTATAGACGAAATATTCCTTTCAGCCAAAAACCATAAACATAACACACAACAAAGAACACAAAATTTCTGGTAACGATCGTGGGTTTATGACTACTATATGTATGAAAATCTCTCCACTCAACTCTTATAACTTAAACCAATCTCAGACTTAATGCCTGTCTCAGGGAAGAAGAATCGCTTTATATAAATTTCTCGGATGCAATTAATTCTGTTATGTCAAGGGCTATCGACTGAGCTTAATTAACCTTTACACCGGAGCGCATCAATATCTATGGGAAAAAGGCTTTTGTAATTCAAACCCAAATATTTGAGGGCACACAAATTTTACCCAAATTTTATCGCGGTTCAATTTTGAGCGATGGGTCGGGTCTGATCCTTTAAGTGTTTTCGGTTTTTGTTATCAGATTTGTCTTTGTAATTTTTGGAACATTTTATGTAAATGAACACAAAACAAGAATCGGTTACTGTGATGATACGATTGTGATTGGTATTTTTTTGAGATTCTCAAAAATATGACTTTTGAAGTGAAATTTCAGAATTTGCAAAGGCTTTTGCTTTGGTTTGGCTGGCTTCTTTTGTGGTATAAGTGGACAAAAAAGTTTCGAAAACATTGGTAAAGGCTTCCTACAAAAAAAGTATTTTAAATGCTGTCACTGTCATCTATACAGGGTGTAAGGAAAAGTATCATTAACCTTTAAAACACATACTCTACCCATCAAACTTAACAACTTTTACTATGGGAGCAAACCAGTCAGAACAAAAAAAAATCTGCATACGTTTACGAGTAGGCGCTGCAGTTTAGTATGGAACAGCAGATTTTGTTTTGTGGCGACAGGTTTGTCTCCATAGTTAAAGTTTTTCAGTTTGATGGGTAGAGTACGAAGTACGTACATCAATTATCGAGGTCAGTCGATAGATGTTATTTCGCAGCACCTAGCTCAGCAGTTGAACATTGAACGCGGACATCATGCGACCTCGATAAAAGTGCATCGTACATAGGGCGCTAACATTACCTTTTAAGAGCATTTATACTATCAAAGCAGTGTTTGAATATACGTCGATACAACAGCATCTCTCAGCCGTTTCATTCCTGTCGGCCGTATCCGACTTCAGCACTCACATCATATCAAGCATTAGCATCGTAGCATATCATTAGCATTATCCTTAGAATAGCATACTAACATTCACATTAATGTGACAGCACATCATACTAGCTGTCGCAGGTAGAGTATCTGGTTTAAAGGTTAATGATACTTTTTCTTACACCCTGTATCTGAAGTGTGCGAGATAGAGCATCCCTTAATACGTTTAAACCTAAATTTGTTTTGGTTCAGGTCTAATATTGTTTCTACATACATAATTTTCAGGTTTTATACTTATTTGTGGTATATACCTAAGTAATAACTTGTTTATTTTAACGCTTCCCTACTAAATTATGTAATTTTATTCTAAATTTATTTCCCACTGGGTCAAATAAATCTTGGGAAAACCCTTTCCTAATACCTAACTACGTAGCTTTAGAAAGTAGGTAGGTATACAGGGTTCAACTTAATATGCTGACACTTTTCTAAGAGGATGATCAGACCATCAAACTGAACAACTTTCTCTATGGGACCAACATCGAAATCGCGAAAAAAAAAAAACAGCTGTCCATACATTTTGCTCGAGTAGGTTTGCAGTTTTGTATGGAGCATCTGATTTTTTTTTCGCGATTTCGATGTTGGTCCCATAGAGAAAGTTTTTCAGTTTGATGGTCTGATCATCCCCTTAAAAAAGTGTCAGCATACTAAGAAGGACCCTATATATGCTAAAATCTGATATTATGACTAAAAAGTAGTATTTTATAAGAGCACGTTTTTGTACATTCTAAAGTATTATAAAATTATAAAACTGTAACTGAAGTGTGTCTTGTACATTGAAGATATTAACAAAAAAAAGATTACGATATGGTTTTTAGGTATCCCTGACTCGAAATCAACCTTTTTTTATAAATTTTGTCTGTCGTTTGTTTGTGTGTTTGCTTGTTCGCGCATCACGCAAAAACTACTGAACCGATTTTGATGAAACTTTTTTGTTTGATAGCTTATGATCTGACTTAAAATCTGGTTTATAATTTGTGCGGACGAAGTCGCGGGTAAACACTAGTAGAAATAAATGTGCCATTGTTGTTTGCTACAATCTGTAGCCTGATTATCTAACTGATAGGGTTTAGCAAG